>CM057381.1:1005000-2252500 GCA_030015415.1 Cynopterus sphinx
GGGGAGGGACGTTCTTTGTCCTTTTATCCTAGGGTTCTAACAGATCCCAGCACAAGTTGGGTGCCCGGCCCAGGCCGAATGAATGAACGAAGGAATGAAGGAATGAACGATGTCTCCGGATCAATGATTAAATCGTCTCAAATAAATGGAACTGATGCGCCACGCATGGGGAAGGGTCGGCCACAAACCACGTGAGCGTTACCCCGAAGTCTAAGGGATTGAAACCACGAATCGGTGATATTCGGAATCTGAACGCTGAGACCTAAGCTGGGAGAACCTTAACCATGGGTTTATGGTAACCATATCCCCAGCCTCCGAGTCCTGGGAGCTCTTTGGAAACGCTAAAGAGGCAACGAGTGGCTGCTCTGCCGCAGCGTCCCCGCCTCCCGGCCTTCGCGGACCCGAGAGGCCCGGGACCTGGCTCCGGGTCCGGCTGTGGCTGAAGGGAGGGCCGTGCTCGCTCGTCGGGTCTTCCGTCCAGACCCCGAGAGCCGCGAGAATGCTGAAAAAGTTTGAAGTGTCCTGAGAATTACCCCAACGTGGCTCCGAGACAGAAGGCGAACGAACGAGGCCGGGAAAAGGCTGCGAACCGACATGCCCGCTGCAGGTCGCCGCGAACCTCCCACGCGTAAGACGCGTCCCGTCTGCAAAGTGAAATAAAGCGAAGCAGAACGGGGCACACCGTGCGGTTAGGAAAACAATGCGTGTACCTACGGAAAGGTCCGCAGAAATGCAAAGGTGAACCAAGGGGAAAAGAGAGTCGGGGGGGGTTTCGGGACAACGCGGCCTTTCCCGAGGGCCTGGATTCGGGCCTGCTGTGGGGGCCCCTCGCCCGCATTCGCTGATGGAATCTCCACGTTCGATTTTCAGCCGAAATTAAACCCTTCTTCGCGGCCCACTCCCCCCCTCTGGAGTCTCTAGACCCTCAAGTACGAGCCTTGCTGACTTTCCTCTCCTAAACTACCTGCGGTTCAGCTTCCGCGAGCGGCCGGACGTGACGGATAACCCGACGGGAAGCCTTCGGGAAGGGGCATGGCGCGTTCAGTCATGTCGTCAGCACCGCGGGGGGCAGCACAGAAACTCCTTTCGGTCCAGGAGGCGTGGACCCCTCTGCGGGGCAGGGGACGACCGCGTGTAAAATCAAGCCCCGCACGCAGGAAAGGCGGGGCCGACCCGTCCCAAACGCCTGTAGACCTTGCCCTGTCCCGCGCCTTCTTCACTGTGTCATCACCGATTCCTTCGACTGACCTTGAAGGGCAGGAATCACTAGTCGCATCGCACGTAATCGGTAACAGAACTTCAAAAACGTAAAGGAACATTCCAGAGCGGCGCGGCTTTGGACTCACGGCTCGTTCGGCTGGCCCTCCTTCCTCCTCACCTCGGGCTGCTGATCTCCACAATGGGGAGAGGAAATGGTAAAATGTGTTTGGGGACGAGCCGAAAACATGCGAATAAGGCAGGCCAGGGAGCGACGGATGTCGAACAAGTTCCCTCTCCTCCGACGAGGCGCATCCACAAGACAAATCCCCGGGGTCCTGCCAACAGCAGCGCGGACGCGAGCCTGGAGAACTCAGAGTTCTCGTCCTCTCCCCACGAGAACGACGGACGAGAACACCCCCGACTCCAGGCGGCCACGGCCGGAGTCACGTGCACCAGGCGCCCCGCTGTCGGGTGTTTTAGCAAAAGCGTGGCCCCCTTCCGTTTTCATCCCATTTCCCGCGGCCGTTTCACACCCTCGCGTCAACACAGCCCCCTCCGTGTCTCCATCAGGGGCACCGGGCAGATCTCTCGTTTGGGTCCGGGCATGTGCTTCTCAGATGCGATTTCTCGGGACCAAAGGCATCATCACGTTTCACCAAAATGGAAGTTAATTTAACGAGTGTGTGCGGCCCAATCTCCGCATCGGATCGGCGTGCCAGGGTCTGTGTCTGCCTTTTCTCTGGGGGAATTTCGACGACGCACGTCCTTCAGGAAAAACCAGAAGCCAAAATCAACAAAGGAAATCTTAATCTGAGTCTGTCTGAAAAGGAGCAGATGGAATGCCGCTCCCCTCGTCAATGGATCCGAGAATAAGTGATCGGGCGTTGTTCACAGCGATCAGGCGTGATCTAAACGGGCCTGCGTTTGGCGCTGTTGTTATCACGCTCCACGCGAACAGCGTTTTCGTGTTTTGGACAACCAGTCGCTCCTGTTTCCACGCCACACAGAGAACGATCCCGTTGCGGACTTTAGTCGACACAATTACCGATGAAAACCACCTGTTTTTCTCGTAGCTGATCGCGTGTGCGGCGTTTCCTCCAGCAGCTCGAGTGATGACAACGTAAACAGAAATCGGGCCAGAAGCGCACCTACGCTCACCCGTCTGCCCTCTCGAGCACACACGCAGCACAAACACACGCGCGCGGGAATGATCACGTCACAGTCGCGATGGACTGAGAACGTGAATTAAACCGGTTACTTAAAAATGATCCGCCTTTCAGCTGTGGAAACGGCCTGTTCCCCTTTACGGTGCCGTCTGCACACTTGCCTCGAGTCGTCCAGTTTAACGGACAGGAATCATTTCTAACGAACTTAACAATAACTCATATTTGTTTTCTGCACGTGGGATTTTTATGGGCGGAGTCAAGTGTCAGGGTTACTTTTTGTAGAAGTTAATAATAATTCTTATTTCATCCTTATAGTCATCAGCCTTCTTATTTTTAAGACTTTATGCAGTGAACACCCACGAGGAGTTCTCAGCGTTGTAATAACTCGGGTTAAATAAAAGCGTCCGCATGTATAAGGAGAACTGCGTTGTAATTCAAAAACAATGAATAATTCTCCGATAATAAAGATGCGGTTATTTTCACACATTCGCGAAAACAAATACGTTTGTGGTGTTTCCATTACAGGACACTCACAAGCTTGGCCCGCTACCCCCGAATAACAGATTCCACCTCTCTCTCTCCACACACGCGCGTGCGCACGCGCACACACGCAACACACGCACGCACGCACACGCACACACGCACGCACACACACACACGCACACACACGCACACACACACGCACACGCACACACGCACACGCACACGCACACACGCACGCACGCACACACATGCACACGCACACACGTGCACGCGCGCACACACACACGCACGCACACGCACACGCACGCACACGCACACATACACGCACACGCGCACACGCACACACACGCGCGTGCACACACGCACACGCACGCACACACACACGCACGCACACACACGCACGCACACACGCACACACGCACACACACGCACACACGCACACACACGCACATGCACACACGCGCGCACAGATTTATCACATTTGGCACAGCTGCCACGGCATCCTGGGGTCCCGCAGGGCACTTTCCACAGCGCCCAGCGATCACACATGTGTATAGGTGCACGTGTATTGTGACACTATAAATACACGTTTTTCACAAATATTGGCTGACATCTTAAAATCTAAATTTGCTTAGCGTTTACTCAACTCCGGGACCATCTCCGTGACCTGAATGTAAATGACTCTCGTGCCTAAAAACGAACCCGCTCTTTAGAAAATCAGGAACTCGCAGATACGCCAAGCTCCGGCCTACAGCACGAAGAAGATCTCACAGAGCATCTCTGGATAAAGAGAACATCTCACTAGGAGTCTCGTCGCTTCCTGCAACGAAACCAGCCACGGACACTGCAACCGGTTGCCTCGTGTGCCTGGGGCCCAGGACACCTGAGTAAGCGATGACTCTGAGTAATAAACACTCAGCTCCACGTCCTTTTTCCCACTAAAGAATGTGGCGTAACAACATATGAGACGGCCATGCGGGACAGGCTGCGCAGGCCTGACGTTCTCACGGAGCCATGACCACTGTTGCGGTCATTCCACGACCTTCCATTGCAGTCTCTGACCTGTCAGTGCTAATGCGGTCTGTCCAGGTCTGTCCAGGTCCGTCCAGGCCCGTCCAGGTCCGTCCAGGTCTGCCCACGTCTGTCCAGGCCCGTCCAGGTCTGTCCAGGTCTGTCCAGGTCTATCCAGGCCCGTCCAGGTCTGTCCAGGTCTGTCCAGGTCTGTCCAGGCCCGTCCAGGTCTGTCCAAGTCCGTCCAGGTCTATCCAGGCTCATCCAGGTCTGTCCAGGTCTGTCCAGGTCTGTCCAGGCCCATCCAGGTCTGTCCAGGTCTGTCCAGGTCCGTCCAGGTCCACGTCTGTCCACGTCTGTCCACGTCTGTCCAGGTCTGTCCAAGTCTGTCCAGGTCTGTCCAGGCCCGTCCAGGTCCGTCCAGGTCTGTCCAGGTCCGTCCAGGCCCATCCAGGTCTGTCCAGGCCCGTCCAGGTCTGTCCAAGTCTGTCCAGGCCCGTCCAGGCCCGTCCAGGTCTGTCCAGGTCTGTCCAGGCCCGTCCAGGCCCGTCCAGGTCTGTCCACGTCTGTCCACATCTGTCCAGGTCCGTCCAGGTCTGTCCACGTCTGTCCACGTCTGTCCAGGTCCGTCCAGGTCCGTCCAGGCCCATCCAGGTCTGTCCACGTCTGTCCACGTCTGTCCAGGTCCGTCCAGGCCCGTCCAGGTCTGTCCAGGCCCATCCAGGTCCGTCCAGGTCTGCCCACGTCTATCCAGGCTCCTTCGCAGGGCAGAGAGCAGTCGGGCCGACCAGAAAAACGCCTTCATCTAGGCCCTGCCCGGGTGGTTAGGTGAAAAGCACAGCTGGACGGTCCTTCATCATCCCGCTGCATCTTGCGGCATTTTTTCCCCTTGTTTTCATAGGCCGCGGGTTTCACAGAGAAGGACAGAGGTCAGGAGCGGCCAGCTGGAAGCCACGCGAGGTGGGGGCGGCCCTGGCACCCCCACGCTGCCCAGGCGTGCCACGGCCCGCGTGTCGGCCGCCGGGAACGGCGCACGCCTGGCCTTGTGGGGCTCTCGGAGCCTCCATTGCCTGGGCACGGCTGGCTGACTCCTCAGCCGTTGGGGATTGCTCTCCCCCGCCCCTGAGGCTGGGGTGAGGGCTGAGGTTCTTTCCCATTTAATTTGAACGACACTCCGTCGTGAGCTCAAGGAAAACGCATCATGAAGGGCTTTAACATTTCTGTGCAGAAAATTTGACAATTCTTTGCAAAGACCGTTTCTGCCAGTTTCCGTGTACACAGGAAATCCTCGAGACGGGACACGGCCGCAGCGGCGAAGGCGAGAGGCCTGGCACTGTGTCTCAGCGAGTCCGCGGGTTGGGACACCGCGTGGTCCCCTGCCTCCACGCACCGTCAGTACCGGCCCCCGAGTCCGCCCTGGTTCGAGGTGACTGAGTTAGGCCGCACCAGGCTGCAGAGGTTCCGACCCGGTTTCCGGGGGGGATGGCGCCGCTCCCCGGCAGATGAAAAGCTTTCCACACGCGCACGCACACGAATTCCATTTGCTAGGCTTTCTCGAAATTCCCATTACATCTCCCCACTTTCGCGGCTCCTAGTCCCACTGCACACACTGCGCGTACCCAGCCACCTACTGCATTCTCGGGATCTGTCCCCACACGGGAGAGTGGAAAATGGGGAGATTCCGACCTTCGGAGACCGTCTCCCGCGGGCACGACGTTCCGGTTCCTCTAAGGCAACACGGGTGGAAAGGCGCGAGCCTGCCCTACTCTTCGTCCTCCCCTCTCTCCGAAGGCAAACATCGGCTTCCACATCTACTTCGTGCGTGTGTGACCTTCAAGCCCCACGAGGTGAAGGCCATCCCTTCGCAATGGAGCGCACAGAGGCCCCGGGGAGCTGAACGAGCTCCCGCCCGCAAAGCCCCACGCAGCCGTGTGCGCAGGGGTTCGCGACCGCTCCTCCTCACGCCCCAGCGGTCGTGCTCCTTCCCTTTCGCCAGGTTCGTGGCGAAACAGGTGTAAGTAAGAGAAGAGCTGCCACATGCAAAACAACTTCAAAACCAGCCTTCCGGCTACTTTCCGCTCAGGCCGGGTAAACGCGGGTCGTGGGTGAAAAGCGCCAGGTGTGCGCCCTCCCATACAGACTCCTGACTGCATCCCCGTCACCCGGGGCGCCACGTCGTCCTCTGCGCGGTCTCATTCCCTAAGACGGGACGTGCTGAACAGGACGGAGAAGTCAGACGTTGGACTCACTGCGTTAATCAATTCTATGAAAACTTCGGTCGTTTATTTTTTTTCCTGAAAAACAGACCCTCCAGAAGACAGTGCGCTGCTTGGAACTTGAAATGGCACGAGCCCCGAGCGAACTGGTGGACACGTAAGTTTTGCTTCACGGGTTTGGGTTGGCAGGTGCCGTGCAAACGGTGGGCGCTCCCGCCTCACCGATTTGCTTCTGGACAACGCGTCTCCCCGCTGTCTCGGTCTGGTCCTCGAAGAGCATGTGAGGACTGTTTCCTCCCTGCCCAGGCGACCGGCACTGAAACGCAGAACCTGAGCACCCCCGCGCAGATGCGGGCGGCCCACTGAGCCGCGGCCGTTTGCGGGCAGCAGTGCTCGGAGGCCGGCACCACCCGTCCCAGCCAGACTCGACGGAAACGCCTGCTGAGCGAGCCAACGGCAGGCACCAGCCCCACGCAGCCGCCATCGGCCTTTTCTCGCCAGGGCGGTGCGCGGTGGCACCTCGCACGTCGCTTTACCACGCGGACGGGCACGCCCGGACACGGGACAGCGGTGCTCGGGGACGTGGCCTGTCGGACGCCCCGACCGGTGTGCGTGTCCGTTCTCAAGGACAATGCCACCCGTTCTGTGCTGGGAGCTCAGCTAACCACGGGAGGCCCCATATTTTATTCTAAATGTGGGACGTTTAAACGGAGGATTATTTAAAATTGCTGTGGCTTTCAGAAATGGAAACTGAAAAGAAGGAAGGAAGGAAGGAAGGAAGGAAGGAAGGAAGGAAGGAAGGAAGGAAGGAAGGAAGGAAGGGCGGGAGGGGGAAATAAACGTCGGTCATAATCAAAGGACAGACGGACGTGCGGCCTTATTCGATCCCCACTGACGGGAGTTGTGATTTACCTTTCTGCCTGTCATCTACTTACCTCCTTTCTTCCTCTGAAAACTCGGATACGAGGCTTCGTTCTGCAGTATTTCCCCCAAAGCAGTTACTGAGTGCGATCTCAGCATTTTCCCGGCGGCCTTACACGCGCACCATGAGAAAACGAACCGCGAGCGTGTGTGACTCGGGACAGTAAAGAGCAACTGTGCATCTGGCTATAGTTTTGGTCAAAGCGTCGAAGCCACGATCTTAAATTGTTCTCAACAGACCTTTACGTGAGCTGCTTGTCAACTGGATTATTGTAAGTTTAAGCGTTTTTAATATAAAAAGGAAAAGGAGAGATTCCCTTCCAAATGGCTCATCTCACCATAGCTTCGGTGACTTTAATTATCTTTAAGTTACATCTGAATGTTTAAGGCATATACATATATGCCATATATATATAGGGTTAGGGATATAGATATAGATATAGATATAGATAGATATATATAAAATTATATACCAAATAAGCATACTCAGAGTTTGGGCACGAATAATTTGTAATTTTTTAGTAGATTTTAGCGGATCTTTCCATAAGCTTTGATTTATTCTTTTTTGGGAAAAAAAAATCTTTCTAATTCTGTTTCCCTTCATTTCCTTCACTCCCCCCATCTCTTCCTTCCTTCCCTCCCTCCTCCTTTTCGAAGGAAACCTTCCCCGATATTGAGAATCCACAGCAAGCCCCAAAGCTCCTCCTCCATCTCCTGCACGATGCTGCGTGGTCTCCTGCAGACCATGAACGTTCTCGTTTTTTCCCCTTATTCGGTGGCACTTTTAAGGACTCGAATGAGGCCAAGCATCAAAGCCCTGAAGGACCAAATGCTGCACCCCAGTCCGCTGACAAGCCACGCTCGCTCACCGACTCTACGAAACGATCCTTTGGCCTCGGAACGTGGGACCGCGATTTCTCGTTTTGGAACTGGGAAGGGACCTGCTTCCTTCCACCAGGGCCATCGTTGCCCCAAACCGAACTATGACTCGCGGGGGGTATTTTAAACGCGACTTAAAGTGCAGAGGGACTCAGGTCTGTTTGGAGGCACAAGGCATCTCGCTTGGGCCTCCCTCGCCACGAGAGGGAGCTTCGGCATCTGCCTGGTGCCCTCTGCTGCCCACGTCCTGCAGAAGCATGAGGCTCCCTCCCTCGTCAGCACCCCGATGGTGGGGGTTAAGTAGCTGGCAACGTGAAACGATCGGGGAACGACAACGAACCTCGAAAAGTAAAACTGGAAAACCTAAGTGGCGATGAACGCAGGGTGAGACGAGAAGGAAGACAGACACACGCGCGCATCCACGTAGACCAGCCATGCACGCAGAGGTGGCACCTCCGGGAAGCAGCGCGTTTGTATTTGTAAATATTCACACACACACGCCAAGACACACACACACACACGAATACGCCCTCAGTGACTGATGGAGGCCATCCTGAAACGTCTCGTTGATGCATGTAACGTTTAAGAGGCCGAGAACGAGTGCGCTCTGTTAACAGGGGAGCCGGTGTCCACGTTTCCCTGAGCAACATGTTTATTACAGAGCACAGCGTTAGCACGCCGGGAAAGAAGAAGAAGAGCCTCTTCCTGCGAACCCGTTCGGAAAGCAGCGCACAGGGCAACGGCGAGAGCAGGCGGTGCAGCGGGCGCAGCTAGGTGTGCGCGGCGGCGAGACGGGGAGCCGGGGCGCTGGGCACCCCCCTGCTGGCAGGCGCCACGGGTTCAACTAAATGGGTCGGCCGCTCCGGCTCCTCGGCCGCCAGCCATCTATTACGATGACATAATTCCACCCTCTGTGACAAGATAATGCATAGGCCGCAGTCGTGGCTCCTGCCGAAGGGAGGTGCCCTCAGAGGCAACCCGATCTGCGTGGAATCTATTTAAAAACCACAAGGATCCGCCCCTCTCTGAAACACGGAAAAATCATCGTTGGAGACGAGCGGCCTGTCCTTTGTCAAAATCGACAGACGGAAAACTCTTTGGGTAATTTTGAGGCGTCGTTTCTGGGGGGAACTAGATCTCTCTGAACGAGCCTCCGCATGAACATGTCAACGAGTCCGCAGATTTCGGCGCCTCCTCAGTTCTGACCGTGCAAGGACGCGCGTTCGTTCGTCCCTTTTGTTAAATCCTGCAGACCTACTGATAATCGGTCATTTAGCCAAGTACAATGAAAAGTCTCGTATTTCAAGTCCGTACGTTGGTAAAGTCCTTCTCCCGTGCTGACGTCTGAGGCAACTGTGGCCTCTTTCCCGAGTGCCGATTGCGCCAGCTTCCATTTGAGTCTTTCTCAGTTTAACGGGAGCGTTTTCCCCCGTGCCCATATCTAAATTAGTTCAACTAACAGAATTTAAGAGGGGGAAGCAATTAGCAGCGTCGCAGGAAAGGATGAACAAAAGGCGAAGGACAAACTTCTTGGAGGAGGCTAGCGTTCTCCTAATTCACATGCAAGAAAAATGCTCACGCTCCACATAAACTCACGACAAATAAAAAATTAAAAAGTAAGCGTAGGGGGAAAAGATCAAAGCGTTTCCCAGAAAGTAAAAGCCCTCGCCTTTGTGTGGAGATTAAGAGTCCTGTTTCAAACTCTCTGTGCTCCGACTTCCATTTATACAGGATTAGGCTTCGCTCCTCAGCATCCTCTTATTCACAAGGCCCCGCACTCAGCACTCAGAGGTTTTCCTGTGAAAACAGCTCTTGTATGCGAGCGGAGCGTTCCTGCATAACAGATGAGACGGGGTCGGCAGGGATGCACACGGACAGACCCCAGTTTACGTACAGGATTTTGATGACAACAAGAACTAGAAAACCCAAGGCCGTAAAAATTCTGTATTAACGAAAATCCAAATAAATTGAGTTTCTTTATGTTTTTGGTTTTGATCAGGAACTACAGGGGGAAAAAAAGAATAAGCAGAAATTCCTCAAAACATTTCAATATTCTCTTCAAACACCACTGACTGGCTACGCGTCTGCCCTCGAAGAGGGTGCAGATGGCCCTGCTTTCGGGAAGAAACGCTGGAAGGGCAAGGTGACCCAGGCGGGAAGGGGAGGAAAGGGGCCGATCGTCAGTGTCTTGGTGCAGCACCTCACCCGTGGGGGGCTGGGACCAGTCTTACGGGGTAACTGGGGAGGGAGGACCATGAAGACCATAGAGTTAAATAGACCTTCTATTTCCTAAAAGGTAGGTAGAAGCGGAATGACGGAGAAAGGTGATTTTCTAAAAGTACATTCTCCTGACTTACTTTGCCGTATCCCTTTTGCTGTAAAATCTCCGAGAAATTAATGAAATGGGCAAACGCAAGCTTCAGCACGCAGAGAGGACGCCGTCCTCGCCATCACCCAGCGGAGCGAACGGTGACGTGTAGAGGGAACCTCCGGGACTTGTGTAAAGTCTTCTCCTCTGTGATTCCCCAAATCTTTAGACTTCAGGTGGCACACCGTGCCTTTCGCGAGGGAGGACCCACGAGGAATGTATGTGCCTGGGGTCACAGCGCACGTTGGGACCACCCGCGTGAACCTGAAATTCGGCGCATGGGAGGGCTTGTCACTACGCGACAGGGAACTGGAGGCTGAGAAGGAGCCACCTGGATGCACAACAAGGGGACGAAGGCCCGGGCAGAGCGAACGACCCCTGCAGAATGGGACTCAGAATGCGCGCGGACGGGCACGAAAGGAGGCGGACGCCACGAGTGAGAGAGAGCAGGCGCTGCAGGGTCAGGGCCGTGGAGACGCTGCAGCACCAAGCAAGGCCTGCACACGAGAACGGGGCGCGACACGGCTGTTTGCAGCAGGAACTACGGCAGCGACACAGAAAAGGTGCCGAAGGCAGAGGAAGATGCGGGTGGGGGACTCAGTGACGAGGCCGCGGCCCATCCCCTGAAAGGAGGTGAAGCCCCCTGCCAGCTAGGACCGGGCCGACACCTTCAAGAAACGTGGCGAACGGATTTGGCAGACCGGAGTGCCAACGGGAGACGGGGGTGAGGGAGGAGAAGTCGCCGGATACCTAGCTGGGGCACTGGCTGGACCTGACACGATTAACGGCGTCTCCGATGCTCACAGGAGCACCGGTCCCTGGTGCCGCGAGGCTGCGGGCCGCTGACAGACGTTCCTAGGACTCCGGGACCGATGTCGTGAAGCCTCCAGATACGAACCCGGTCCGTGCTGCCGTTCAGGCCCCTGCAACGAGACTCCCGTCAGGGCGGACACCATTCCCCCACGGTGTATTTCTGGCTTTCGTGTTCCCGTCCTACCGTTCCGCCGCACTCGTTAGTTTTCCTGCCCGGATCCTGTTAGCGCGGCCTGAGGATGGCTGCGGCCTCCCGTTCGAGGTGTGGCGGCGAGTGTCGCAGGCCCAGACGAGCTCCGAGGACGCGCTGCTGTCACTTGGGAGAGCGGGTCACTCGCTGCTGTGTCCCCTCGGCTGGGAAACAGACGAGGCGCACTCCGGGGCCGGCACACCCGACATCGGTCCCGCTGCGGACGCACCGGCCGCGGCAAGTGCACTCGCACTCCCTCTGCCGAGGGTGCACCGCCGGGCACACCAGCCGCTGTTGGCTCTGGACAGGGGAGCCTCAGCAGGGCGTCATGTCCCTTTGTGTGTCCGGTGAGTCCCCGATGCTCCCGGGAAAGAGGGACTTCCTGGGCCTCGCTCGTGCCGTGAACTCCCTCGCACAGAATCACCGCCTGCAAGTGCCACCTTTCCTCTGCCCCCGCCCTCTGCAGTCCCCTTGATTAAAGAGACGCGACCTCGGGGTCCCCGGAGCTCAGAGCGTCTGATTTCAGATCCGCCGACTCCGACGCGCTCCCGCACGGCGAGGGGAAAGAGACGGAAGGCTCGTCCGTCCGCCTGCGGCGGCCACCGCGTCGCCTGTACACACCACCCAGGCGGGGACGGTAAGGGGACGCGGACCAAGCTTTCGTCTTCGATGCTCGCATCGCTTCTGCGGCATTTCCTCTCGGCAGGTGGCATCAACTCAGGACACGTCGATCTCCCGTAGGAGCCAGAAGTCCCGGTCCTTGCCACCCCTGCCACTGTCCCTTGCTGTGCACCTGCCCAAAGCTTCCCACGGCTGATGGGTCGGTTCCCACCTGTCTTCCGACAGGGCTCGGCCAACCGCTGCGGCCCACACTGACCTCCCGCGGGCACCAGTGTCCCTGGCATTGACACTCCAGACCAAGCCCCTTCTCGTTACTAGATCCGGAGGCTCCCTGGTGTGCGGGGGGAACATGATGCGGTTCTTCGGCCCTTTCGTTTCCGCAGACCTCACCCAGCGGTCCGTGTTCGTGCCTACGACTTCACTGCCTGGTCCACAACCCCAGGAGGACTGACCGTGCACGTGTCCCCTCTGAGTACGTGGCAACCGCACGCTACAGGTGCCTGACAGCGGCCCAGTGGGCAGCTGAACACACAGTTGGAAGGATATGGTCAGCATTTGTTTTTACATCATTATACCCGTTATCTGTCTGGCTAACCTACCGACCTGCAGGTCCGTCCGTCTGTCCATCCGTCTGTCCATCCATCCGTCCACCCACCCACCCATCCATCCATCCACCCACCCGTCTGTCCGTCCATCCATCCATCCATCCACCCACCCACCCACCCATCCATCCATCCATCCATCCACCCACCCACCCATCCATCCATCCATCCATCCTCCATCCATCCATCCATCCATCCATCCTCCATCCATCCGTCCATCATCCATCCGTCCATCCATCCATCCATCCATCCTCCATCCATCCATCCATCCGTCCATCCTCCATCCATCCATCCATCCATCCTCCATCCATCCATCCATCCGTCCATCCTCCATCCATCCATCCATCCATCCTCCATCCATCCATCCATCCATCCTCCATCCATCCGTCCATCCATCCATCCATCCATCCACACATCTAAACTGCCTCCCTACTTATGGAGGCCCTTGCCTACAATATCAAGCTCTCTGAGGTCAGAAACTAGAATATATACATAAATCCAGCTATCTATATATACACACACATATACACATATATACGTATATATGGAATATGTACATATATAAATACAAACAAATAAATAAAAGTATAAATGTAAATGTAAATATATCTATAGATAGATGGATAGATAGATGGATGGATGGATGGATGGATGGATGGATAGATAGATAGACAGATAGATATTTGACTCTCACTCGCCCCTCAGGACGGTAGTTTATAAGCTCAACCTTATTCAGTGAAATTGTTCAATTGCCTTAAAAGTTGTTCAGAGAATCCACCTTTTTCTGCTCGTCTTCCATGTTTTCCATCCTCTATGCTGTTCGTTTCTGCTCTGACTTTATGTCCTTTCTCCTGCTTCCTTTGGATTTCGCTTGCTCCGCTGAGCGGAGACGGAAGGATGGGTTATCGACTCCAGATCTATGTCCTTGAAGGTCTCGTCACGTACAGCTCTCCCTCTCCCTGTAAGCTGGCTTTAGCTGCACCCCTCAAGTTCTGGTACGTCGTGGCTACGTTCGCATTCACCTCAAAGTGTCTTCTCGTTGTCTTTGTGTTCCTTCTTAGTTGTAGTAGCTACTTAGGTGTGTGTCGCATAGCTTCCCCACATTTCTGAGTTTCTGAAATCTTTTTGACATTTTGAGAAACGCTGGCGGCCTGTCCCCCCACTGAGACGTTCGATAGCGCGCCTGGCACCCGAGGGCAGAAAGAGCCCCATGTCGACGAGTAACGGGATATGCTGGGTAGTTGTGAGCCTCAGAGTATATCCAGACTATTTCACGACAAAGAAAAAAGTAACCTCGAGCGGCGAGATCCGCGGACACAGCCCCACCACGCGGTCGAGGTTAACGTCGCCAGGAACGAGGCACCTGGACACTGCGGCCGCGCTATGCGACTCGCTGAGAAGGCCACAGCAGCAGTCACAGAGCTGCCCGAGACTCAGTCTAGACGCGTCACGGCGAGATAGGAGACGCGCTCCGGTGGACGGGCGTCCTGCAGGGTGAGCATCCGTCAACCGCGTCAGCTCTGGAAACGCACCGCAAGGCCGAGGGGCTGTTCCAGGTTAGGGGACATCGAGGGTCCCGACACCCAAATGCAGGGTGTGACCCGAGACCCCATCCTGGCTCGGAAACTCTGCCGGGGTTGGAAGGAGCCCTGCAGAGGCTGTGGTGGCTCTGTTTCCCCGTTCCTTGTCCCGTTCTGATGATTTTACTAGGGTTGCATGGAGTTATCATTAGGGTAATTCGGATGAAGAATATACGAAACCCTTCGTCTTCTGCAAACGCTTGTTATTGTGAAAGTTAAACAAGCAGAGAACGAGAACTGGCATAAGGCCACTGGCTGACATAAACGACTGCGAATGTGGGGTTTTACTGAAACGGGTGGAAAAGGGCGGGTAGAAGCCATGAAGGGAAACCAGCCTTAGCTAAGCGTCGGGACATTTCGACACAGCGTATTTCGCTTTTGTTGTTGTTGTTCTTGTTCCCGAGGCCAGCGAGGACTGAAGGAAGCTTTTAGCCAGGGCCGGCTCTGCTTAAACGGTAGCTGTAACCAGGGCTGGTGTCATCATCCGGCATTTACAGATGAGGGACGCAGAGAAGGGAAACGTGCAGACGTGCATCTGGCTCGCTCCGGTTTTAGAATTTCTGTCCTCTTTGCTGCCAGAATTTATGACCTTTCCATGACACCGCATCGACAGCACAGAAATGCATCGGTTACGGCATCTTCACCAATAATTAACATGCCATGCGCCCTCCCTCCGCAGAGAGGCAAAGGAGCTCGCCCCGTTGTCAATGCTTTATAAACCGGAGGCGACTTCTGAAAAAGTAGAGTGTCCATGTGGGAGGGCCTGCACGAACCCTCATTCTCCCTTCAAATCCTTTGAACGAGATCATTTTAGTTACAAGTTCACAAACGCGGTGGGTCTCCGCTCGCCCTGGAATAAGACTGCCTTTGTCTCGGGTGGGTTACGCTTTGGGGAGGACAGAGTGGACCCGTTTGGTGTGACGTGAGACGTACAAACAAACACAGATTAGGTCGGAGAAAAAGGGAGAGCAAGCTGAGTCCGTTTCCCGTGGACTGGAGCCAGGGAGATGCACGGAGGAGGCGGCACCTGGGTGAGGCACGGGGTGCTCCGTGCAGGGCCGAGGCCGGCCGGACACCCAGCCCCACCGAGTCTGCACACGGTAAGTCTCCGTTTCTGCGTCTGCGCTTCAGCAGCACGTCACGCTGAGGGCTGAGAAGCCCCATCTCCCTATCACCCGCTTCACCGCACCCCAGTTCCCTCAGCCCTGGTCACAAGGAGGGAGGCCTGTGGGGGGGGGGGAAGCCAGGGGGTCAGGGGGGTCTGCCAAAGCACGGAACCAACGGGAAAGTCGAGCGTTCTGTGTGATTTTGCACGAAGAAAACGTGTTTGAAATCCAGGCCCCTTCAAATAAGCAGATGTGGGCGAACGGCTCCAATCCTCAGATGCCCGCACGAGTGGAGCTAATAGAACAAGAGGACATTTCCCAGCCGGGCAGGACGGGTCCAGCGCGATGCGCGACAATCCCGCTTCACCAGCGAGAGCCGCTCAGAAGCAAACTTCCACGTCCTTGTGGGGAAAAGGCCTGATCTTAGGAGCTACGGCACGGGGCCACTGAAGAGCCTGCGGCTTGCTCGGGCGAACTATTTTCTTTTTACACGGAGCATTTATTCCTGGGATAGCTGAATATCTGTTCAGGCCTATAGGCTGAGTTTTCGATATTCTGATTTATCCTACTGTGCGCCAACACACCTGAAGTTTAAAATGACTTTGAACTAGAGAAATGTTGGTGAGTGAAACAGAGAAGACATCCCTGCGCGACAGCTCTCGACGTCGTCTGCCTCGCGAGCACAGCCTCGCGTGATTTGTCATCTCTTTGAGGAAATGCCTTTGCCAGGTAAGCATTCGCTTTGCTAAAAGATGCCAAATCCACATTGCTTAAAATCGTCCACGTGCCATGTCTTTCCCCGAGGGCTCCTACGCACGCATTTTACTAGTTACCAGAAATCAGCCTGAGTTATTTCCTAAAATCCCCGGCTATTCGAGTCAGGCCACTAACCAGCAAACCACGGAGCCTCGATCAATCGGAGGCATTCGCCTTGTTTGCGTAGACACCACCTCGAGTTATCCGTGGGCTGCAAGAGCCGTCATTCGCTCTTCTGCGTCCGACTTCAGCAGGTCGACAGGAGGCAGTTTATCGAAGGGGGTGGGGGGAGGACAGCCTTCCCGGACTCAAACTGCAAATGAGGGGCGGCCCAGACCGGCCCGAAGCCCCGAGGCCAAGGCCCCACTCCCCCGGCACGTGCGAGAGACACACCGAGGCGGCTAAGGTGCAGGAGGGAAGAAGGAACAGAACCGCTCCGTTCCTCTCCCCGGTCACGCGTGACAAAACGATTTTTTCCCTCGTCTCTCACCTGCAATTAAACAAAGTCGTTTCTTTGAGACGCCACCGGCACCCTCGTGTCAATAGAACCCTGTCCTTGCAGCCTGGTGAGGGGCTGGCGGCCCGGCGGCCCTTCACTTCCATGACGACGAATCAGTCCCGACGCCGATCTCCTGGGCAAGGTCGGGGTTTCTTCCTTCACCCGCGGTGGAGCCGCAGCACGCAGAGCAGGATGCGAACGGCGGCTGGGGGCGGCCAAGGGTCCCGGGCGTGAGACCCATCTGCGTCCTGCGACTGCAGAGGCAGCGCACAAAAGGGACATTCAGGCCTCGGGGTCTCGTGTCCCGCACTGGGGAACGGCGCAGGCTCCGCGCGGCGGCCGCTTCCCCGGGACAGGACGGGGCCGTCACTCTGAGGAGGGAAGCGCGAACGTTCCCAAGGAGGCGATTTCCCCGACATCCACGGAGCGCGTAAGTGTTGTCTGATTGCCACGAGTCAGGGCGGGAACACGCGAAGGAAGAGCTGGAAGCCGCCACGCACCGGCCGCCGCACGCCCGTGTTCAGCCCCGTCCCGGAGGGCAGCGCTGAGCGGGGTCTCCTCCTCCTCGGGATGCGCTTCCCCGGCCTGAGCACCTACTTCCGAGCACGTGCATGTGTGAGCTCGCCGCGTCCGCTCCCAACTGGCGTCTCCCTCTGTCCTTAACGCCGTCCGGGGCGAGGCCCACGCATCGCCCTCGGAGGGGAGCCCAGTCTCCCACGCCAACGCACGAAGCTGCCTCGGTTATTTCACAGTTTCCCGACCGAGGGCCATCGGGCCATGCTCCCTTCTGCCCCACGGAACCTCACCGCGGTGAACGCGTCCACGCGTGGCATGGAGAGGGGCCCTGCCGCAGGAGCTGCCCCGCGGCCGGGGGCCAGAGGTCACGCCAACCGGCCCGCCAGGAGCACGAGCCGTGCCGGGGGCTCCCCCCCCCTCTGCCGACTCCGGGAACCATTGCTCTTTGGCTCTGATCCGTGCGACGGTGGAAATGACCCTTCCTGCCCCACTCGCGCACCTTTCCTCCGCGTGGGCTGGGTTCGGCCTCGGTGGAGGAGCTGCGTGGCGTTCGCATTCACTCCCGCAGGCGCCTGGCTGCGTTTTGCCAATGTCCCGATCACCTCATCCCACACAGATGCGTTCTGCGATGTCAGCATCTGTCCTGCCTCCTGGCTGTCCGCACTCGCCTAGGACACTCTCCCCTCTTCGTCAGTCCTTCGATGCCGACTCGGAGAGACGTGTGTGTGTCTTCTTAGGAACCGTGTGCGCCTCTGCCGGTCCACGCACGGACTCCAAACGCAGCACAAGTTCTATTTTTCTCTCAAATCCAGTTTTAGTGTTTTCTTTTTTTTTTAATAATAAAGGCATTTCACTGGTGTAGAGGGACCGACTATAGGTCTGTTGGAGCTGCTTCTCGTCGTATCGATTTATTCCTATTTTGTGGTTGGGTGGTGAAGTTTTCCTCTTTCCGACTCTGCTAACCTCTTTTCCGTTTCTTTTTTATTTTTTAATTGCTTTTTTTCTTCATACGCATCCTTTCTGTTCTTCCCGCAATGACAATTTAGTTTGAACACAAGCTTTTCTAAACTAACGCTCAGAACCGTCGGCGTCTAGAACCGCCCCGAACACGCTGAGATTCCCGCAAGACGCGACTTGGCTCCCTCCGCCCCAGAGGACCCCGTGCCACTCCCGCTGGGGCACACATCTCCACCGGGCTTTCAGGTTACTTATTCTTTTTGTAAAAATCCTTCTTCAATATTTATTTAGAATTAACTACGATATTTAATGTTTGCCTTTCTTATCACTTCCTCCCCGACCCTTTTTCCGATTGACTCCTTCGTAATGAATCCTTGAGAAATTCTGGCACAACGACTGCTTTGCAAAATCGGGGAGTCTTCGCAAGTCCGGAAGGATCTTTGTTCCGCCTTCCGCCTTGAACGCTACTTTAATAGATTGCGGCCACAAAATAATTCATCCTCACGTTGGAGGAGACCTTTCCGTTGTCTTCTGCATCGGCGGTTGTCAAGAAGTGCCCACTCGGTCCTGTACCTTCGCGGGGCACCTTTAATCAATGCTTCGCTACGGAAAAGTAGAGATTTCCAACGATGGTCCCATTCACTCACGTTTCAACGGTGACTTCACTCTTTCGTCTGGAGGTTTTTATTTATCCCCGGCACAGAGAGCGATTCGTTTGTGTTTCTTCTCTTGTTTACTCGCGTCGTCCCTTTCTTTCCTGCTGGAACGTCCACAGGGAGCCTCGGACCTCTGAACTGAAACCACTTGTCTCCGGATGTGGATCTCACACGACGTGGACCTCTCTGCCCTCTGCTCTACGGCTTCAGACGCTTCCTTCATCTCCTCGCAGTGCGGAGCCACAGTCATTAATTATTCACTCCGCGCCCCCGTGGGAGGATGGAAGCCTCGCTGCGTGTGTAACAGCGGGGATCTTCCCCAGGGGACTGACTGCAGGTGAAGGAGCACTGCGCAGCCAAGCCCGGGGGTGGGGAGGTGGCAACCCTCGACTCCACGCTCCGGCCTGCTCAGCGCCCCAGCTGGCGGGCAGAGGGAGGACGAGGAGGTACAGGAGGCCGGAGGGCGGGCAGAGGACGCCACCACGCAGGGCCAGCCAGGGGAAGAGGAGCCTCGGCGGGGGTGTGGCCAAGGCAGAGGGGGTCACAGATAAAGCCCCCTCCATCCCCCACAGCCCCCCTCCAGGTAGACCAGATGTCCCGGGAGCTGGGACCCGGCCTGGTGGGAGAGCAAGGAGTGCTCCGTGCACACTCCCGACATCTGACTGATCTTTCTAGTTTCTTCCACTCTGACGTCTCCCCTCATACAAATGTTTAATCCATTTTTTAAAAATAGAAAGAAGTAAAATCATGACTGGCCTTCCAGAGCACCTGCTGTTTCAGGCTTGCCTTTGGGATTTTATATGAATATATGCAAATAAATACAAATACGAACATAAATATACGACCAAGACGGGTACACACTGTCACCTGCCATATATACCGATGGGGAAACTGCCCAGTGTCAGCGGCCGTAGAATAGAATTCATGTGAGGTCTGTCTTACTGCTATTGGGTCAAAACCCTTTGACGATGTCTACCAAAGATGCGAATGTTCATATAGGAAGGGGGGGGAGAATGGAAAGAAAGGCGGCACCCATAGGATTCCACCTTCCTGACAGCACACGCTATTTCCATGAGCCACGGCCAAGGCAGCACTGACTGGCCCACTTCAGCGAGATCCAGTTACAGTGCATACGGCACGAAGACACAGGCCGGCTGACGGACGCATCTCCTGCTGACAGGAACATCTTTAGCACGGTGCTTGGGATCTTACAGACACGGGCTCCAACCTCTCACGTAATCCTCACTCAGAAATAAAGTGCGTGTTTGGTGACGCTTCACAGAGCACAGCTGGTCACCCCTTCTTAGAAACCGCGGCCACGGGTCAGGTTTAACGCTCGCCCCTTGCCAGTCAGTGTCCGTCGTACAGAGTCGCCACACGGCACCCTCCTCCGAGAATGAGAACTGCCTCCTGCAACGCGTCGTTACATCTCGCCATTCAATCCACTTTGACAGTGACAGCTCACGTCATGGATGGGTGATAGATGAGATGACGGACGGTAGATAGAGGATAGATAGATGATGGATGATGGATGGATGGATGGATAGATGGATGGATGGATAGATAGTCGACTGAGGGATAATACAGAGCGAGAAATGATAGAGACAGTAATGGGCAGATGTAGATTACTAACAGGCGATAGATGATTGAAACAGAGACCGAAGTTTTCTCCATGACACTAGGACGAAAAACCGAATGCAGATATTGTGGTCTCTACGTATCAACTGAAAACTTTTGCCTTCACTTTGAAAAACTCCGATATCATCACCATCATCACCGGTTCCTTGCACAAAGAATGACAAGGCAGGATTTTTGCGAAGTAAAGACGTTATCTTTCTTGGCACAGCTATGTTTTTATGATACGCCTGGTTTTAAATGATCCCAGCCCACGTTCTTCGTAGTCCGCATTGGAAGAACAGATCTCACTTTACAAAAACAAAAATTGAACAAAGGCCCTCAAAGAAGTTCCATTTTCTTAACAGATGTGCGCACACGCGCGCGCACACACACGTGCGCACACACACACACGCACACACGCACACACACGCACACACACGCACACACACGCACACACACGCACACACGCACACACGCACACACACGCACACACACGCACACACACGGGGGTGGAGCGCGTGTGCCTCCGGAAGAAACATCGTGTGAAGCAGCAGAGGCTTCGGAGACGTTTTGGTTGGGATAACAAGACTTCGCCGTTCATGCCGAACGACCCGAACCTAAATGCACCGATCACAGTGTCTTCTTTTCCACCTGAAACGGCAGTGGCCCTCCGCAACAGAGAGGTGCGTCTCTAAAGACAAAGCTTAAAATACTGAGAACTATCTAGAGAAATGTGAAAGTGCTTATCCCGAGAAGCGCTGTACGCGACTGGAAATTAAATTCGGATGAAACACGCGACAGGCAATCCAAAAGAAGGGACGGGTAGAGGTCAGGGCTCGCTGCCCGGTAAAAGGGGAAAGTCAGTGAGCACGCCAGTCGGCCTTTCCCGCTGACGCCAAGAGCCGATTCATACTTTGCTTTCTAAGCTACATAACATAGAGAGCCATTCACAGCTTTACCAGGTCTGAGGCGATCGTGTCGCCGACGGACTTTGAAGTCAACGGCTAAAACAGGTCCAACCGTACCCCAGAGGCCCGCTCTCCTCTGGGGACAGCAGCCACACGAGCCGCAACTTCACCGTCTCTACCGCAAGAGCGGGACCTGGGGCAGCGGGTAAAGGGCCACGGCCCTACATTCCTTCCCTCTGGCACTAGACGTGCTGGGGGGCGGGCATTTCGGCTGTCCTGGCCCTGACCTTGACCCGTTCCCAGGGTCGTGCTCGGAGTAGGCCCTCGAGAAATGGTGGCTGAGCACCTGGGCCTTCTGTGTCTTCTCCACAGCACCCTCTCGCCTTGAAGTGTTCTCCTCCCTCTTCTTTGAAACTCGACACATCTCTCTGCCCCCCTGCACCTCTGCTTCCTCTGCAGGTGACCTGCCCACACCTGGCCACGTGACTTCCTCACACGCAAACGTCCTCAGAGATTCTTCGCCACGTTCACCGGACCCGAAGGCGACTCCCAGAGGACATCTCCAGCTCCAGCTCCGCTCTGAGCTCCACCTGCCAAGCTCCTCCACGTCGCCACCTCGTAGAGGCGCTGGACAGTCACATGCACCACTCACCCCCGTCCCACGCTTTACCTCCCCGTGAATAATCACAGCATCTTCCAGTTTCACGACAGAAACGCTGGGCTCGCCCTTGACATTCCTCCTTCTGCTCGCCTCGTGTCACAGCCATCGTCAGGCCCTGCAGATCGTGCATCCCGGATGACCTAGTTCCTCGCTCCGCCTGCTTCTCCTTCCCCCGAGGCCACGCCGCCGGCTTCCCCGGCCAGCCCACCCCTCAGCCCTGGCCCCACCTCACTGCGCATGGCCCCGGTTCCATATTCTTGCCTGAGATAATACAGAAGGGAATGGGAATGCGCCCTCATCGAAGGTTTGACACTGAGAGAAACATTTCAAAATCAAGCATCCTCCAGTGACATGTCAGTGATTAGAATGAGCCTCCAAAAATTACCACGAATCAGGGAAAATTAAAATATAAGGTTAGGCCACCCTTCCCTAAAATTGTTTTAGCAATCATCTCACAATACGCACACATGTTGTCATTATTAGGTACGACTTAAATAAATACGACGCTTGCCATGCAGCAGTGATGTCCTGATAACACTGGAATGAATTTTTTAAAAAGCCCGGGAGCTGACCCAGCCCAAACAGAAAACAGAAATCTATCTCCCTCCTCGAGAAAAAATAGTAAAAGGCACGTAGTTTCTAGAAACCATGTCAGAGTCATGTCCCTTTTCCAACAACCCACTTTCCCACCAAAAAAATCGATCTTCAAAAACAGCCTGGCAAATCCTTACAGGAACACACTAAGTACTTCCGTTTGTATTATCACAGGAAATCAGCACGGGATGAGGTCGGTGCGCATAACCCTGTCGACGCCCAGGTAGCGGTTTGATGGCGTCTGCACGTACCTTGAAAAGACGTCGTCTGAAGCACGTAATTTCAAACCCTTAAGTCACCCTCAATGTCAGAAGAAAAATAATGCCAACAGCCCACTTACCCTCAAAGCTTGCAACAGCCCCCAAGACATCAGGAGCGACGGTTTGCTTAAGGAAAACAAAAAAAAGATAAAAATGCGATCAAAACACGCCATGTTTCAGCCATTTATGGGTGTGAATTAACCACAGACGAGGGCGGGAGCTGCAAAAGGAAACCCTAACGGATGCGACCAGCCAGCAAAGACGACCAAGGAAGACTGTGGCTGCGGCATTTCTGTCCGCAACTTGCCACGACCCCGCCCCTGTGGGGGGCCGAGCCGCTGAGAGCCCCGTCGGCCCCGACCGACCGTGGGCAGCTAACGCGAGGCCTTCGCTGTGCCCGGGCTGGACGTCCTCCCCGCCAGCATTTCCCACCTTCTGGGGTTTCATGCACTGTCCCCTCGAGAAGACTCGCGATTTAATTCAAAACATCCCGTTTCCACGACGGGCGAGCCCCCAGCCTCGCTTGTGAACCTCAGGTCCCGGGGTGACGCGCCCCTGACGGTTTCCATCCCGTCTGGTGGTCGCTTCGTGGACAAAATGACCCTTTTATACTCAGCTCGTCGCCACGTCTGGGCTCCCACGCCTGGAGCTCGTGCTCCAGGGCTGTGGCTTCTCTCCCCTTGAGGTTGCCGCCGGCTGCAGCGTCCGCGCACCTGGAAAGGCCCGTTTGAAGGATGCAGGGACTGTTTTCTTTCAATCTGGGCAAACCCTTAGAGGGAAGACGTGAAGCAGCTCACAGGCTATTCCTGTGAGGCGACTAGAAACACCTGCAGACGCCAGCGGCTCCAGGATAACGTACCCCGGGACGAGATATTCCTAACCGATCGGAAACGTGACTCCGTCAGGCAAAGCACACAGGACTGGACACCGGTGATGGGCACGCAGGGCCCTCAAGAGCACCCACGAGGAGGAGCCGGAGCTCCGGAGGGAAGCGCTTAGGGAGGAGCTCGCATGTGCCACGGCGGGGCCTGGCCGACCCCCCGCCTGAACCGAGAGGAGGCCACCGCTTCGTGGGGACCACTGGCTGCATGAAACGCCACCGGAGGGGACCCATGTCTTCCAGCCTATTGACTCGCCATCAACATCCAAATAAAGAGCCCGAGAGAGAGTAGAATCCCGTCGCTTCACGGAGCTTGCCTGCCTGCTCTGTGCCCACCCGGGGAGGAAGGCCAGGGGTCCAGGGGCAGACAGAGGCCCAGGCGTTAGGGACGGCCGGGAGGGCAGGCCTGGCCCCGGCCCACCCCGGCGGGCCCCTCTCTCCTCAAACCCCTGAACTCTAGTCTCATCGCGACCACGGACACTTGTCATGTGACGTGATGCCAAACAGCCCCGACCCTTGGCGGTTCGTGAGCGGTTCCTTTCAGCAGCCGCGGAGTCGCAGTGACCGCATCGCCCATGAGGAGCCAGTGCTGACCTCCTCCGTCTGCCGGAAGGGGCGCGCGCCCAAGCTGCGGTTCCATTCCTCTCCTTCAGTGTCCTGGCCGAGCGGGGGCCGCCGGGTGATCTGAAGGGGTGAGTGGCACGCCCGAGTCAGGGCCTGGTGGCCTCCGAGGTACCTCACCGCGACTCGAAGGCCACGTGGGGACAGGGATGAGAAGCGCCGCAGAGGTGGCCGCGGCGAACGCCACCGCGGGAGGCAGCCGGAAGGCCAAGAGGCCCCGGGAGGGGGCCCTGCGGGGTCGTGGGCACGGCCGTAGGACGACAGCAGCACCAGCCCCTGTGGCCCGGCTGGACGCGACGCTCCCAGGACGCGTTTGGGTTCGGCCCGAGCTCTCCACTGACTTGGAACGCGAACAGGGACACGAGGCCGAGACCTTGACGTGGAGACCCGAGTCAGCAACTACTTTAACGTGGCCCCTTCCCTGACCGGAGGCTTTCACTTCCTCTCCAGTGAACACGCACACGCATGCGCATGCACACGCACGCACACGCATGCATACGCGCACGCACACGTATGCACACGCACACGCGCACGCACATGCGCACGCACATGCGCACGCACACGCACGCACACGCATGCTCACATGCACACACGTACGCACACACGCACACACGCACGCACACGCACGCACGCACACGCGCGCACACACGCACACGCACACGCACATCTCCAGATGCTCCCTGGGGCCGGGCACCTCCGCCCCGGCCTCGGCCGACGTAGTAGCCGCCGTCGCACAGGCCCCACTCACGCGGAGGGCGGGTCGGCGCAGCCCTTCAAATAGCAGGGACCCTTGAAGCTCCCGAGCGTCCCCTGCCAGCCCGGACGGCTCCCCGCGGGGCATTTTCAGCCTCCACGCGCCCAGCCTTGAATGTCATAAGCACTGAAACCCCGAGCGCGCGATTCAAACACATCTGGGGTGGGGGGGAGCCCCCTCGGATGCCTCAGCTGCGATTTCGATTCGGGCTTTATCACATCTAGGAGGAACGCGTTATCCGGACGTGTCCGGGCCTTGGCTGACGTGTCCAGCTTCCGGCATCACGCAGACGACCTCGTTCTTCCCCTTCCATCAAAGCACGCACGACCAAGTGACATTCCCTCCAGCGGACGAGCCCGCAGGCTGGCCAGCCTCCCCGTCTCAACCTGGAAAGGTTTCAGGCTGGCTGACCTATAAAACGACTCGAATTCTTTAAAAGATCCTCGCGAGGGCTATCGTGTCCTCTCAGTATACTCATTTATATCTGCGTGTGTGAATGTGAATATATTTCTTTACGCCACGTCCGCACATCCGAACCAACAGGTTGTACAGGCCGAGCGCTTCCCCTGTGTGTCCCGAGGCCACGAGCTCGTCGCAGAGGCTCTGGGACGGTGTCCTTCGCCGACTGCACGAGGGGCAGCGAGGGACGCGCCCGCTCCCCTGCCCACACACGACGAGGGAAGGGAAAGGAAGTGAAGCGAAGCCGGCCGGGGGGGAAGAGGCGGTCCCCGCTCCGCGAGCCGTTGCACCCGACAGTCCTCCCCCTGCCGGGCCGCGGGGGGAGGGGGGGGCTGTACCTGATGGATTCTGAACGAGGACACGGAGCAAACTGGCCAGAAAGTACGGACGTCGTGGAGAAAGGGGCCTGCGCGCCTGGGGTTCGGTTCCCGAGCCGGTTTCTAACGGTTCCGGGACTCGGCACGACTTACACCGAAAACAAAAACGTTTCAAATCCGACGCGACCCTGCGCCCAGCGCGGCCACGTCTGCTCCCGAGCGGACGCGCCGCGGAGAGGGGCACGGATGGCGGTGGACGACGGAGCGGTGGGGGCCACAGCGGGAGGAGGCAGGGGTGGGAAGACTCTACTCGGTTTGCAGACGCGTTTCTACTTCCCAGGAGCGCGAGTGGAGCCCTAGGAGCGTCTCTGGCGGTCAAGGCCGCACAGGGTCGAGCAGGAGACAGGAGGCCGGCGTCCCAGAACACTCTCGACGCTGGAAGCCGCACGCGGGCGCCTTCCTCCCCCGCGACCCGTCCCGTGTCCGTGACGTCCCCGGGGTGGCCTCGCGGCCACAGGTCCAGGCCCTCCCTCCTACCGGATTCTTTGTTTCTTTCCTCTGAAGTCTCCGTTGCGCGTCAGCCGGAGCCGAAGCGTTTAGTGCTGTTTTCCGTTGCTGTTTGGGATCGTGTGTTTGTTTGTTCCATGAGACACGGGAAAGCCGCCGCTGCGTTTCAACGAGCCTAAAAGGCTTACGGGCAAAGTGTCACCAAACACCAGCTGCTTCCGAAACACCTGGGAGGGACAGAGAGAGGCCTGGTGGGCTCCTGGCGCCGGTGAGACGTGGCCTGGAACGCGGCGTAGCTCTGGGGAGCAGCCGCCTCCCGCGGGTGGCGTTAGCTGTTTCCTTTTCCTTGACCCCACAGGTGTCTGAGGTGCCCTGCCGCCCCTGTCGCACTTCGTTGTCATCGCTGTCAATGCTTGTTGACGGCTTCCCTCCCGCCCGCTGTCAAGAAGCTTCCCGGGGGCAGGGCTAGTTCATGTCCCTGGTCGATTCCCCGGTGCTGGGTCCACGCTCAGTGAAGCTTTGCCTCCTGGTGCGGTTCCTGGTCCCGGGCAGGCCCCCCACTGCCTAGCGAGCCCCTCACCACGCTGCGCGGCCTTTGCTGTGGGGCCGAGGCTGCAAGGCTGACCTTCGGGCCCCCCCGACGTATCCGCAGATGGGTTCCCGCTTCGTGCCTTCCCCAGAGGGAATGAACCTTGGGAAGAGCCACTGACAAATCCGCGAGGGGACAGTCCACGCGTCTCCAAAACGACGGACGCGACTGCCGGACCGCGTGCCAGCCTTTCCCCCGTGTTCTCTGGGGCTTCATAACGAGAAAGGCTTCCGCAGCCAGCAGCTGTGGGGACATTAGGGTTTGGAGAGAGCCCAACCACCGCGCATCCTTCCTAATTAGCGCAATTATCAAAGGGATCCATTAAAACGCGGCCCCGATTAATAGCACCCAGTTACGGTTTCACACAATAAATTCGGCGGTTACCACCTCATTCCTTAGGTGTGCTGCTGCCGTTTCCTTAAAAACGCCTCTGACGGGACAAGTGACAACCCAGGGCCGGCGTCAGGCCGCCGGCCAGCCTGCGCCGTTGCTTCAGCTGGTGCCCGAGGTGTGCTTCTCCAGAGCGGCACCTGGAGGCCCAATGATTTGTGAGACTCGCGTGGAGTGGTCATTGCTTTCCGAAACCTACGGAGTGACCCGAACGCACGTACCGAGGGAAGGGGGGCATTTCACTGTCAAAAGTGGGAAACAGGAGCAGAACAGCCCCCTTCCTCTCTGGCGAGTGTCTGGCAGGTCCTCCACGAGCCCCTCCGATGACACGGCTCAAAGCAGGCGTCCCCGTGTGCAGCCCCGTGACGTGCCCTCGCGGGGCTGCGCCCGCCGCCCGACAGGTCTGCGCCTCAGCACCCCGCACGGGCACCGCGCGCACGGGGCCCGCGGGCATCCTGCGAGCGACGCTCACCGCCGGCTCATGGGCCCTGACCGGGGTCGCCCGAGGGTGTGAGACGGTCACAGCGCCCGGCCCCCGAGTCACGGGAAACCCGACACGAACTCTTCCTCGGCCCCGTGTCAGCTACGAGGCGACGGCCGTTGTGCTTCCTTTCGAGAAATGTTTGGATGCACATTCTTCATTTTGATAAGCGTGCGGTTCCCCACGTCTGATAAGTCAGTTCTCGCAGGCCCGGGTACGACCTGTGGCTGCAGAGTCGAGAACAGAGAATGAGAACGTGGCATCTGCCTGATCACGATGGACGGACGGACGGATGGATATAGATGTGCGTGTGTGTGTGTGAGCGATTAGCAAAGGGATCTATAGAGACATACCTGTGGGGGGGGGCACAGGCACCCCCATTCACAGACCTGATCCACCCACCCCACCCCCCGAAAAGCGCATTTTCCCGCACGGATCTGCCGTACTGACGAACGGCTATTTTTTGCTAAATCGTCTTCCACGAGTCCAACCACCGTCGGCGCGACCCACATTTACACACCGACGTGTGCCCACGGACTGTCAAATATCAAGAAGGAAACAACGTGTCTGCACGGATCTTCCTTCCCTCAGATCCAGCGGGAATTCTCCTTCTTGCATCTCCACGGCGAGGGCCAGGTGCCCAGGCGCCCAGCGCTGCGGCTCCACGGGCGTGTGGCCCCAGCGGACGGCGGGGGCAGGGACAGCTGGGCAGCGGCCGTGCCCTTAGACTCTCTGGGCCGTGAGCCCCCGAACCCCCCCGGCCCAGACCTCGAAGCGCAGGGACGTGAGCGCCTGGCAGCAGTGCAGTCGGGGCGCGTCGTGCCGCGCACATCATGTCCAGGTCGGGAGGCAGACATCCACTTGGAAAATCCTGGCAGAGACTCCGACGATCGGGGACACTTGATGCTCAGAACGCTTGGCGTCTTGGCCGCGCCGCGGCCCATCTGTCAGAGTGGCACCCTGCCTGCCCGCGGTGGTCGGCCTCTTTCAGGAAAGCATAGGTGCCAGGCGGGGTGGGTCTTCCCGGGGAGCGTGCAGGGAACGGCGAGTGTCATCCGCCCAGAGGAGGCCCTCCTTCTCCGCCAGTCTGCCGCCCTGGCCCAGCGCCTCGCAGTCCCCACACCTGTGGATGCGTGTTCCCGGAACGGACTAGATGCGCCCCAGAAAGGCAGCGACGGCGCTTCAACCCGGCCCCGATGCCAGGGAGCCAGGTGGCGCGTCAGCAGGCGTCTGATGAAGTCAGGAAGATCACTCGGGGCACAAAAATGCTTTTATGAGAGAAAGGAGAGTGTCCTCCACGGGGGCGCTTGGAGGCGGCGCCCCGTAGGACCCACCCCGCGAAGTGCGGCAGGACGCGCGCCCGTAGGATGAAAGGGACGTGGGATGAGGTCACACAAAGACCGGGTTTCGTGTCAGCAGATGCAGGGGAAGGTGCTCATGTGGGACCAGGCAGAACCCCTGACGTAGATGTCAGAGCAGAGGCATGAGCACGCGTCGGCCACCTGCGGGGGCGTTTGCTTCCTCGCCCACGAGACATGAGGACTCGGGCAGCGGTCCAGAAAGAAAAGGCGTGATCCCAAAACGCACCCCGCTGAGCAAAACCCCCGGGGGAGAGCAATGCGAGGGTTCTAGGTCTCAGAGTGCCCGCCGAGGACACGCTGCAGCGGCGCCCCAACACCGAGAGCCGCGGCTTCCCTTTAGGCCGGCCTCGTAAAGCGTCACGGCTCTCGGGACACGGTGCCCGAAACACGCTCCGGGGCTCGCTTTCACACGGCCACAGCAGCCCCCGGCGATACCGGTCCTGGGATCTCCGCCGAGGGCTCCCCACGGCCTCAGCAGGAGCTCCGGGCACAGGGACGCTGTGGCTGTCCCTGGTCACCGCTGCGTCTCCAGCGTGGCCGGCGCACGCCGACCCCGACACCCCCAGGCACGCGGCTTCGGGTGGGCCCGGGGGGATGCGAAGACCCTCAGACACAGGCGCCCGATCGACGATTCGTGATGGCGAACCCCGGAACGTGAACGCGCCACGAGACGGAACCAGAGCGGGTGGCAGCCCAGGGGCCGGGAGGGTCTGGGGACTGTGGCTCGGGGACGCACGCCAAAAGCCAGGCGGGATTCGGGACAGGCCAAGCTCCCGAGGCCTTGACAGTCGGAAAAGCGAAGGGGGAGCTGGATGGAAATCAGGTTGGGAACGCGAGGCCGCTGCGAGCCACAAGGGAGTGAAATGACGCCGAGAAGCCACGACACCGGACGTGGCGACGGCCAAGGTCCTAGCCGGCCCTACTAGGTAAACGGTCCCTGTTAGAGAATGAAAACGGCTTTCAGATGCCGACTGCATGAGAAATGGCTCCCCTGAGACATTCTAGCCTTGAATGGCCCCGTCCTCGGGCGTCTGCGGCCGCGGGAGGAACCCAGGGGCCCAGGCCGCCCCCCGGGCACCGCCGCCCCCCTCCACCCCCCGCCCCGCACCGGGCAGGGGCCCCGCTGGGGTTCACGAGCTTTGCGAATCACACAGGGGCCTGTCGTGTTCCCTTCTCCTCGCTGCAAGTCTCGGAGCCACACTTGGGGCCCCTCCAAGGGGAGGACGGAAGGGGGGCTCGTTCCTGCCCTCGCCCTCGTCCTGTCCTTCCCGTCAACCCCGACCTGGGCACCGCGTCAGCTCACGGCCTCACACGCGTCCCACTCAGGATGGGGGGGCCAGGAGAAGCCGCCGTGCAGCACCCGCACAAGGACACCCACGCGCTCTAACCCCGCGGGCCCCAGCCTTCGCGGCCCCGGGGACCGGGGCTCCCGTGAGCGTCTGACGCCTGGTGACCTGAGGCGGGGCCGAGGCGGTGACGCCAGCGCTGGGAGACGCTGCAGACACGGGCGGGGCTGCCCTCGGTCACCTGTGCTCTCCTCCTTCTGTGCAGGCCGTGGACCGGCACTGGTCCGCGGCCCAGGGGTTGGGGACCCCGCTTTAAAAGGTACGAGGGTCGGAACCGAGGGCTGAGCCGGACCCCTCAAACCTGAGAAATGTGTTCTTTTCCATCTAATCTCACTGAATCGGTGGAACAAATGCATTTTTTTTGTGAATTCTTAGCTTTTCATAACTTTATCAAACGTTTCCCCAGTGCACCTGGTCCCCGTGTGCGCGCATCTGCCTGGGAGCGCTTTCGCAGTGTGACGTGTACACGCGTGTGCGTGCGGTGTGCTCGTGTGCCCAGTTCTACGCGTCGCGCACGCCGTCATTCGTTAAAGCTCGACGGAAAGTGCGTTTTTCAAAATGGAGTAAAGACAACTAAGTGAGTACGAGAAGCGATGGCACGAGGTCCTGGGACGTGAACGAGGGGGGGCTAGGGGGGTGTGCGTGGTTTGTTTTCTTTTGCTCGTCACGCCTTGAAGCTGTTGTCTCGGCACCCGAGTGTGTGACGTCCGGGGAGCAACACGAACTCTCCCCTGACGGACTCTAACTTTTCTGTCCTATTCTTGTTACTAAAAACCGCGTCGTATGTTCTCCTGCAGGGAGAACAGCAGGCCTGCCACCTGCAAGACTGACAGAGAACTTCCACAACGTGGCCTCGAGGACGTCCAGCACGCCGCAGCTCTTCTACAGATTCGGATCCTCGGGGTCAGAAAAGGGAAGTTTCTTTCCCACCGAGTGGAAGCCCAGCTGCGCTGCGAACCAAATCTGTGCTCCCCGGCGCCATCCTCGTCTCCGTCCTGGGGAACCTAACCACCACGGTGGCGACCAAGAGGGCCGGTAAACGAGGAGTGGACGAGTGGGCTGGACGCCTTCGTAAATCGGGTTCTTGGCGTCGTCATGACACGCGTTTGTGCATCTCACAGGACGAAACCAGATGCCAGATCACGAGGCGGGAGCCGCGTCGGCAGAGCGGGCCAGGCCTGAGCCCTCCGGGTCATTCGGGCCCCGCGCAGCGCCGCAGACAGGACGGCCACAGGCCGGGTACACGGAGACTGAAACGGGGCCCGATTCTTGTCTGAGGAACGGGCTCGGGTCACTCCGCGTGGAGGCTAATTTCCAGAACCCGCAGATGGTCCGGTCGGTCACAGCTGGTGTTCATCCATGTGAGTCCTGCGTGCGCTCAGGTCCTCCTTCAGCAGCCGAACAGCGACAGAGCACGCGGTCGCCCGTGTTTCGGTCCGTGACTCTGGAACGAATTACGTTCCGCAGAAACCACAAAACTCATAAGCCCGACGGCCTCTGGTCTCCTGTGTCTCCCTCTTTCTCGAGTTCCTGGCCGCCCAGGACACAAAGCGCTTGCGTGTTTGTTCGCCTGAACGCGGACCGCGTTCTCACACGGGCCTGACGCTTTGTCCTCCCGCCACAGCTTCAGCAGCTGCTATTTATGGCTCGTGAGCGAAAGCGAGGGCCGCAGAGCCACGGGAACGAATTCCACACAACCCCACAGATATTTTAAAAAGGGGCCTGCGCTTCCGAATTTTGAACGATCACGCCTCATGGCATCGACGCCGCATTCGGGGGATGAGCTTAGCATAAATCCGAAGACAGGCGGGCCCGTCACGTGGGAAACGTTCAGATGGCGGGGTGAGGAAGGCGGCGGCTACGGCGTTGATTTTCTCGGGTGGGAAAAGTGACTAAATGGACGCAAACGATGGGAACGAGGATGTTTTACGGTTGCGACTAAAGGAAGTAATAAAACACGCATCGCGTGCGTGCGTCCCCCCTCCGGCTCTGCCACCGCCCCCTCCCGTCACAGCAGTGTCCCTGTCGCGAGGGGCGCACACGCGGCTGTGTCATTCTCCCGAACCGAGTGCCAATCCCCCCCACCCCACTAAACACGGTGGGATCTCAAAACTGGGTGATGACGGGCCTGCCGGAGCCCGGCGTTAGGGGACAACCCGGTGGACCGGGCTGGAATAGAGAGCGATGCCTTCACTCACGTAATCTTCCAGGTGAGCGGCGACGAGACTGTGGGCCAAGGTCGTGGGGACAGAAGGGAGGTAAGGCTGAGATGCGACACGTTTGGAAGATTAAATGGACAGGACCGTGACGCCGCGCTTGGTCAGACTGAGAACCTCGACGCCAATGCGACTCCCTCTGACGGAGACTCGCCGACACGTCCAGAACCTCTATCCAGAACAGGCCCGGGAGTCACCGAAGATCCCGACTCGTCCAACTGACCGTGGTGGCTCTCCACGAGAATGAAGACGGTTTCCTAAGCCTCCCCCACCCGATGCATGGGGGCGGGGGGGCCCTTTGAAACACAAATGTCCCCGAAACTTGCCCATCAGTCAAGCTGCTGTGGGCAGAGCAGAATCCCCCGCTGATGCAGACCGCGCCCTCGTCCTGACCCCGAGCACCTCTCTGAGCCTCTGTCTCTCTCCCCGCTGAGGTCCCCGGGCTTTGCCACCCTGACTTCCGATCCGTCCTCGAGCCGCCAAGCACCCCAGCTCAGCACTGCCGGGCAGGCCTGCACCCCCCACCGGCTCGCCACCCGGCGAGGCCAGCTCCCGGGCTTCTCTCGGTCTCAGCTCACGGCCCGCGCCCCGCGGCCCCCAGTAAACGCACGGCTGTGGCTCCCCCGGGGCATCTAACCGCCCGACGTGGACGTCTTCGGCTGGCTCCTTATCTCCCGTCCACTCCGACCCCGAGAGAGTCGGGGCGTCACCTATGTCATCAGCGACACGTGCACAGTTTCTAGAATCAGGCCCGGCGCCCAGCTGGGGCTCGGAAATATCTGAAGGCACGAGGCTGAGTGAGCTGAGTCAGACGGAAAACACAAACGCTGCAGGATGATGATATCACCCACGTGTGGAATTTTAAAAAGCCGAACTCCCAGGCACGGAGCGGGTGCTGGCTGCCAGGGGCGGGGGCGGGGACGCGGGTCCAAGGGCACACACTGGCAGTTAGAAGGTGAATGAGCCCCGGGACCCGATGCCAGGGTAGTGATGACGGGCGGCAACACCTCGCCAGGCCCTTGACAGCTGCCGAGAGTAGATCCTAACTGTTCCCACCGAGTTTAGACAATGACGGACCATCACGCGACGCGATGGAGGCGTGAGCTGACACTGAGGTGGTGGCCGCGGACACGGGGTGTATCAGATCCCCGTGCCGCACGGCTCGACCTTGCACGCGGTTTTACAGCGGGTCTGCATTAACAGAGAAATGTTTTATAAATGAGGCCATGAACCCGAGCAAGGCCCGGCCTTTCCGAACGTCAGCGCCCCCCCCGTCTGTGGGGTGACGACGACACCGCCTGCTTTATAGGTTGGCCTGACCGCTCGATGAAGCTACCCACAACAGCCCTTCAAGAGCGTCCGGCGCCTAGTAGGGGCTTTACAAGGGCCATCCACCGCTGCTAAAGTTTTATTCGCACCAAACTGCGGCCCGTCACCCTTCACTGCTGGAGTCCAAACACCCGAGGCCTGAGAACGTGACTTTACGGGAACGTGGGGGCACTGAAGAGCCGATTCAACGAGTTCATCAGGCCTCGGGGACAGGAGCGGGAGGAGAGTGAACCCTTTGGGTCTAGATCACGTCATGGAAAGTGCAGGAACCGACAGGATGCCTCCCGGGTCCAACACATGGCCAGCGCCTGGCGCATGTTAGGTGTCCTGTGCTAACTGCTCGTGCGGATACTGCGACGGGGGGTTCCATGCGGACCGAGCGCGTGTCCCTAACCTGGACACCAATTCTGACCACTGTAGCCCAACGATGCAATCGAAATAATTGCCCTGATTCATGTGTGAGTGTGTATCTCACACGCACACACGCACACACGCACACACACACGCACACGCACGCACGCGTACACACGCACGCACACGCACGCACACGCACACACGCACGGCGTTAAGGAGCAGAGTGTCAAGGGGCAGCCCGACGAGCTCGTCGGCCCGGCCGGGGCGGAAGCGGCAGACGCCGCTGGCGCGCGTCACTGGGGCAGGCCGGCTCCGAGCGCCCACGCATCGTCGGCCGCGCCTGGGAACCCCGCAGCGACGGGCAAGGGTAAGAACACAATTACCTGTATCACCTGTCCCTCCGAGGCCCGGAGCCTGCCAAACGCAGCAGTCGTGACGTTTCCTCCCCGGGGGGCACGTTCTAGGTCACTTACGTCGTGGACAGCAGTGAGTGGCAGCGGTCAGTTCTGGGAAGCAGGGAGGTTGCAGGTCCTAGAGAGGGAGCACGATTCCCGTTTCCTGACACTACCACACGCAGGCTACGTCTTGGCTCTCTCAGAGGAGTTCTCCTGGAATTTCCTAGACCCCAATCCTTTCACGTGTCCCGAAATCCAGCAAAGAGCTCAGAGCCGACAGATCCTCAGAGGCTTGCTGGACTCTGAGCAAAAATAAAAGCACATTAAACCACAGGGGCGTGACGGCTAGAGAAAGGGCAAATCTGCCACTCAACACCCTGGAGTCAGTCCGCCCAGAGACACTGGCTTTAGAATTCGGACGACGACACGGAGATCTTTAGCTCCCACTGGCCAACTGACCAGATATCATTGTTAATATAAGATGTTGATTATTAACATAATCATTTAAAAATAACAATATAATTGCTCACAGACTATTTCTCCTCAGCCTGTGTCTTGCAGGAACTAACGTGGCGCAGACTGAACAGCGCAGTCCACGTCCCTGTCACGGGCGACCGGTGCCCCTTCCGCGCTGGCCACTTCTGAGGCAGACGTCACGACGGACGTCACGACTGCTCACAGGCGCGTCTCCTCCCGCCCTTGGCACACGTGAGAAGCGCACGCCCTAGTAGTCCCTTTAGTGGGAGGACTGGCCGCGTGACTTATTTTGGCCTCTGAGATGTGAGTGGAGCGGAGTCTTGGCCGCGTGGATGCGTCTTGTCGCCAGCGTCCAGCTCTCGGCCCGTGTTTCTTCTGCTCCCGGGGCCGGAAACCCCTGAATAGTGACGTGTGGTGCCGTCGTGCGGCCGGAGCTGCCACCGAGAAGTGCCCGGGGCCGATTTCACCGCAAAGGTCTGGGCATCCTTTGCTGGCCCACTGTGAGCCAGGCTCGTCCTGCCACCATAGAGGACCTGCAACCTGGCTCCCGGAGGGAAAGGGGGTGCACGCACGTGCGAGGCCACGCACAGGGGACTGACCCCGGCACGTGCCCTCCACAGCGGCGATCCATGCAGCGTGCGTCCTGCCCCTCGAGTGCACGACGCGGCTCTGGAAGCCCTTCGGGAGTGTTTCTGCTTCTTGCACGTCCTGAAGGCACCAGTTTGCGGGGCCTGTCGGAGCCCTAAGTCTACCGACTGGCACGTGGGGTGCATCTTTGCACACGCTCCTTGGGGCCTGGGGTGCTTAATGCCAAACCCTCGCCCCGTGTGCGTTACCGATCCACACCCAGAGAGAAAATCCAAACCTCCTTCTGACTGAGGAGTCACTCGGTACCGGTATTTACGGACGAAGGAAACGCAAGCTGCTAACGCCGTTTCCCGCGGAACAGCAGCGCGGCCGCACTCACCGAAGCGGACTTTCCCTGGGACTTTCCCGCCTTCCCCCACGTCTTCGCTGCCTCTAGACTCATTCAGTCACCGGGGAGAGCTCCCCACAATTAAAACTGCGAACGGAATCTGTCCCCTCCGTTTCCTCTTGGGAAGCCTTTTAAATAGAGCGTGCCTCCTGCTGGAAAAGTGACGTTTCCAGAAAACAGTTTTAAAAAGTAACGTTTGGTATCAAGTAAGTGCGCGCGATGTGTTTCTAGAAGAAAAAACATACATCCGAGTGTGATTTCAGATTCTGGAACGGGCGCACACTGAGCCTGTTCCTCCTGTGTGCTGACGACGCACGAGCTTCCCAAACCCCCCTGGCAGAACGTTCCGGAAAATGGTGACAACCACTGTCTCACTGAGCCTCGTTCGATTACAACAGACACGGCCGAAAGCATCGAGCTGGAAGCGAACTGACAATAAAACCCCCAGTTTGTCCCCCGGGGTCCTGCAAACCCCTCGGTCCGGCATTGCAGCGGACAGAACCAGCCCTTGGTCAGGACGACGGGCTCCGGCCCGGGTTCAGAAGGAGCCGTTGGTAAAGTCACAGGAGTGATCGACTCCGACCCGCAAACAGCAGCAGAGCGTGAGGGACTGGCAGGAACCAGCAGTTTTCAGAGCTGGCCCTCACACAACTTAAAGTGATTAAAAATAATTGTTTTTATACATTTAAGAGTTTCTCACTCCTTCCTCTCCGTTCTGCGGTTCGGACCTTCAACCACAGGCCGTTTTTAGCTCCCCAGCGCGGCCCGGCATCAGCTCCCGCCACGTGTTATAGCTTGTGCCATGTCAGCAGGCGCAAGCAGGGCCGGGCGGCCCCACCACCGACCGTGGGAACCCGCGCCCCGGCCACACGGGCTGCCCTGGCTCCCACCCTGCACCTCGACAGCTGCTCGCGTGGATTTGGTCCCTTTTTATTTTTCTAAATCGGTGAACGCGGCGCCTCAGGGGCAGCTCGGGAAGGGAGCGCGTGCTCGGAACCGGGCGGCGTCCTGGGGAAGGAGCGGCAGGTGCGAGGCCTCCTGCCCTGCCTCGTGCACCTGCCCGGCCGGGGGGCCCAGCACTGCCCCGAGGGGGCCGTGGGCAGCTCAGCGCTCGCTGCCCCCACCGGTGGCCACTGCCTCTGGTCTAAGCTTGTATGATTGTCGTCGTGTGAAATGCTGTCGTAGGGCGCCTCACGGCAAAGCGACACTCCGAGAAGGAATTCCGCGTTGGGACCGAGGGTTGGAAAAGGCCCAGCCTGTGTTCACCCAAGCGCCCCCATGGAGTGGGGTAAATGGGAAGGACCCGCACGGGGTGTGGGTGGCGGCGTGGAGCTGAGGGACCCCCACTGGGCAAGGCGGGGACAGTGACCTGCCCCAGGGGCACAGCCCGCACCCCGCCCCATCCATCTCCCCACCTCGCATGTTCATATGGATCATCTACCGACGACCTATCGTGTAGCATCCACCCATCCATCACTGTCTATCCATCTGCGTACCTATCGACTATCAGCTCACCTGTCTAAACCCCAGCCGCGCATCACCTGTATCACACATGTCTGTGTCACGTGTGTATAGCTGTGTCACGTGTAATCCACCCACCCATCCACCCATCCACCCATCCACCCACCCATCCATCCATCCACCCATCCATCCATCCATCCACCCATCCATCCACCCACCCACCCACCCATCCACCCGCCCATCCATCCATCCACCCATCCACCCACCCACCCATCCACCCATCCACCCACCCACCCGTCCATCCATCCATCTCTTCGTCCATCATCTACCCGTCCGGACGTGAGGCTACCCGAAAACACATGCATACGGATAAGCCGTCCATGCCCCTCACCCCCGATGCCCAGGCTTCCACCTTCGTGCTCACACCACATCTCACGCTGCCCACTTTCACGCGACGCTGCGACCCATCAAAGGCTTGAGAACTCCCTGGACACGCCGTGGCGCTGCGGGCCTGGGATGGCTCTTCCCCCATCACTCAGCTGGCCTCGAGCCGGCCTGTCCTCCAAGGCTGAGCCGGGCAGAGCTGTCACTAGGAACGCTCTCTGCACCCTCAGCTGCAGAGACGTGGCTGTGTGCACCCTGCCCTGTTCACGCCACTCTACAGCCCTCCCTCTCCGAGTCTTAACTGCTGGCTCATTCCAGATGCTTCCACGAGATTATGAACGACTAGAAGGAAGAAACTATGATTTTAAGCCTGAGTCCACTGAGCAACATGTTTATATTAGCCAGGTACGTGTTGGGAGGATGGATGGATGGGTGGATGGGTGGATGGGTGGATGGGTGGATGGGTGGATGGGTGGATGGGTGGATGGATGGATATACATAGTTATGAGGATTTTCACTTCAAATTTCACTATTTTAAGCAAGTCTTTAAGGGTTTCTCACTCACCCAGATACTTGAATGCGTTGATTCAAGCTCTGTGGATGGCGTCACCGTTAAAATTGCAGAAGTGAGCCCTATATAGTTTCCCGTCTTTTAAAATGAGATGGAAAAACCAGCTGAAGGCAATTTGACGAGAAAAATTCAGGCCTCAGTGCTCGTGGGGTTCAGAAGGAGGAAGAAGGCGAGAATGGGAATCACGACGTGAGTGAGCGCTTGGTGTGCTGTCTCCGAACTCAGACTCAAATGTCATCGAACGGGAAGCAACACCTGGGGGCACATGCCACACTCCATTTCCATGAGGAGCCTCCCGGATGTCGCTGAGAGCTCGCTCTGCCTTTTCAGTGACGTCACAGAGGAGCCAGCGTAGCCGCCAAGGATACCGGGGGCTGAAGTGCGTGCATTAGGGGGTGAAGACTTCGCCAAAGAAACAGCGAAAGGAAAAATGGGGTGACCAGGGGCCGGCAGCGCAGGTCATTGCGGCCACACGGTCGTCCCTGTCCTGCTCCACGGGACCGTCCTGGTCATGCCCACATCCCAAGCAACCACGTGAAGTCGGGAGGCGGGAATCCGCTGCATTTCCATGGGACGCAGATGAGCTGCGGCGTGTGCCCAGCCCCCACGTTTCCGGAGAACTGACCGCTTCATCTCTGGAATTTAAATTTTCAAAATGTGTGCACGGGACTGCGGGTAAGTGAACGCAGGCAGGGGAGCGCTGAAATGGGAGTCAGGCGCTCGGGGCCGCAGCGTGGGCCCGGGGCACGAGATAATGACTGGAGGCTTCCAGATTCCGCTCACCTTTCCCGGCTCTGCTTCTTCGGCGTCGCTTTTAGCTTCCGAAATAAATGTCCGGGCGGTAGCTTGAGGGTCTTTAGGGAGAACCGAGGAGCAGCTCATTTAACAGAGACGTCGGCATTTTAAATCGCTCACGGGCCTGGTGGGTGGACTTCATGACGTCACAACCGCAGAGGCACCGCAACCAGGCATGGGCCAGGCGGTTTCCATTCTACGCACAGAGGGCCTCTTCTCGGGCTATTGGAGCTGAAACCTTTTAATGTTATCTTTTAATCTAATTAAGAGGGACTGAATTAATCTTTTAACCTCCGGCCACTCCATTCAGAGGGTATTTCGGAAAGACCGTGGGCAGCTGACAGGCCTCGGACTGGGGACGGGCGAGCACAGTGACGTGTCCGAGTTCTGAGTATTAGGGCTTGTCTTTGGCCTCTGCTTTTGACTAGTTAGTATTGGAACCCACTAATTCGTGTTACCCAATAAATATGAAAATACATATTTATTGAAAAAAATTAAATCTTGTGTTTTTCCAACAGGTTATTTTCATGAAATGTCCATTATCCTCAGAAAGCAGAGGATTCAGAGAGTCGTCCTTTCTGAGTCCTGAAATAATGATGTTTGGAATAAAACCGTTTTCTTGTCATGATCTAAGATATTTCTGATCTTCTGTACCAATGAGGCTCACCTTGCAAGCCACGGTGTTCAATGAATTTCTGTTTCAAAAATGAACGCTTGAGTTTTTTTAAAAAGCAGTGGTCTCTGTATACGAACCATTTCTCTGAAGCCTTTAATTTTCTCATTTCTATTCTGTTAATGAAAACCATCAGAAGTTTCACAGCACTCGATCGTCAGACAGCACTGTCCATGATGTGTGTGTGTGATTCATGACTTTTAAGTGCCAAATAAACAGGGTTCAAATCATCGTACCCTCCACAATTATACTGAGCAAATAGGACCGGGTCATTTTTGTTAAAAACCTTTCTTTCCTTCCTTTCTTTCCATTAAGGCCACAAGCCTTCGAAGTATTCTATTCCAAGATTATAATTAAAATAAAATTATGATATAGCCCCTCGTTTTTAAGTCGTTCTTCTCATCTGACACACACACTGTGCTTCACACTGATTTTTCATTTTTTCTGAAATGACTTCTTCCCTCCTCCATCTGAACAAACCTCCTCAAATTCAGCGAAATTTCCCTTTTAACCCTCGCCTGACCCCTACGCAGCGAGCGACCTTACACTCTGTGTCCTCCTCAGAGTCCCCGGCTGACTTGCTAGCATTATTCTCATGCATCCAGACGGTCCTCGTCCATGCGCAGGGTAGAGGCGGGACACCACGAAGTTCTGGTATTTCAATGTACGTGTCCGAAATTCGTTGTCTTTAATGCGTTCCCTGACTCTCAAAGCAACGCGTGGAGGAGTAACTCTCCCCTACTTAACAGTGGGATTCCACTTGGACGAAGACATCAAGAACTCAGGCTCCAGAAAGCATTTTGCTGCCTTCCCCAGTCTAGCCATCGGACGGGCACATCCGAGGCACGATGCTCCACGGTGACAGGGGACACGACCGACAGGAAACTAGCAGTCGCATCAGCAATTTAGCAGACGTAGCCGGAGAGAAATGCCACGCACGGCTGACGGAGCCAGGGAATTTGAACCAGGAACCTACGTAAAATCGTGCGATGAGGAATTCCAAGGGAACAACAAAGATATTCGTGTCCAAGCTCTTCCACGAGAGGCCTGGGGAAAGGTCTGCATGTCGCAGCAGTGAGGACGCTGCGACGCGCTCCCTGACATTCAACACAGGGACAGACTGATCGAGACCGTGAAGCACGCTCAGGACTGTGAGGGCATGGCTGTCCCTGAGCGAGGCCATGTCAGGAAGGCGTGAGACACAAGGAAAATATTTTAGAATAAAAGGGGCGCTTGCTTGACCACATGCATTTCAGAATTTGAAGGAATTCTAGAGGCCTAATTCCCCTTCCACCTGCTCAGTTAGCCCTTCATCGGGTATGGATTTTCCAAGACCAATTAGCCCTTTGTTTGAAAATTCTCACCTTTCTGTAGCCACTTACATTTAAAAACATCACTAATAATTACAAGTGTATATTCCATAAATCCAGCAAAAAGTGGCTCTGCGATTTCTACGGGGACATCCAAGTTCTCATCCCTAGAACTCGGAGACGACGTCTCATATCCGTTCCATAGGTCATCCCTTAAGATGCTTGAAGGTACCTGTCTTGACACGATAGGCAAAAAAGAACTTCAGTGATTTGTTCTTCACGAAAATTACTTGATAAAAACCACCCTTGCGAAGAGAGATTTGGCAGCAGCAGTATTTAGAGCAAATCAAAGCCAAGAAACAACTAAAAATAGATGAACGCGCCGGAGACTCTTACGGGGACAGGGAATTGAGGTCATGGGGGACTGGGCTGGGATGATGGTGGAAAAAGAGAAAATGGATTAGGCACAGAATATTGATAAGGCTCATTGGCTATTATTTCAGAAGTAACGAAGAATCAGAAGTCAAAGTCGAAGCATGGGAGCAATCAGAAAGGGAGGCCTGGCAGACGTGGGAGCTTGGAGTGGAGGAGCACGCACATTCCAGTCAATTCTGTCGACTTTTAGGCATCCATGAGAGAGACCAAGCCAGGCCCTCAGATTCGGAAATCTTAGATAACGGGAGTGAAAGACCAAGAGGTCACAGAACGAGAAGAGGACCTCACGGAGCTTTGAAGGCTGAGCTCTGTGAGGATCTGGGGACGAAGGCACCGTTTTCCAGGGAGATCAAGAAAGAGCTAGTCAGCGGCTTTCGAGGAGAATTATAAAGGTCCCGACAAAGACGCAACGGCCCAGTCAGAGAGCGCAGACGTGCTCGCATGCACAGTTTCTGAAACGCCATTGTCACTACTTCTCGGCATCCTCACCGACCTCCGAATACCTCCCGGAGCCGGTGAAAACTGCAGGGAGCTACCAGAGGGTCAGAAGCAAAGTAGCCACTCAAGGGGGCTTACGACCCACTGAGAGGACAAAACTCACCTACAAGAAACAAGTAGAAAGATGGTTGATTGATTGATGACCTGCGCATAGCCTTCCTGTTCAGTTATACACCTGGAACTTTCTGGATTTCATGAGCCAACGTCACCATAATAATTTACAGAAAAGGAATAATTATAATTGATGTGGTCCTAGCCAACAAGGACGTAAAAACGTGCCAAACATCACTAATTAGGGAAACGCCATCGACACCACAAGGCGAGGCCGCCTCTCGTCCGCTAGAACGGCTCCTCTCAACACACATGGAAAACCAAGGGTTGGTGAGGATGTGGCGACGCTGGAAGCCTGGGCGCCGCTGGCGGTGCCGTAAAATGGTGCTGCTGCTGTGGGCGACAGTGCGGCGGTTCCTCAAGACGTCACAGAGAGGATTATAATAGGATCCAGAAACACTCGGAGAGACACCTGCACACTCGCGGCCATAGCGTCATCTCTCTGCCAAGAGGCAGAGGAACCCCAGGGGCCCTCCACAGACGAGTGAAGGAGCAAACGCCCTGCACTGGCAGCGGAATCCACGCCCTCGTATTCACCCCTGAAGAGGAAGAAAACTGCGACACGCCCTACGACACGCGTGAAACCTGAGGACATCATGCCAAGTGGAACAAGCCAATTATTAAATGACCAATTCGGTAGGGTCCGCTCACACGAGGTCCCTAGCGCAGGCACATTCATTGAAACAGAACGTGGAATAGCTTTTGACGGGAGTGGGGGAGGAAGGGTGGAAAGTCGTCACTTATTGGCGCAGAGTCTCAGTCTGTCGGGATGAAAAGTTCTGCGTGAGGAGGGTGGTGATGAACGGTGCGCGAGGTCTTCATGCTGGTGAATGGATGCTTAAGGCGGTCAGGATGGTAAATGCCTTGTGGATACTTCACTGAAACAAAAAAATCGAAAATGTCGGTATAATAAAATAAACAAGGAGCAGGTGGAGGAAGATTAAAGAAAAAAATGTGATGTGGGGCAAAAGTGCTAGAAAAAAAAACCCAAGAACTAGAAGAACTAGAAGCCATCTGGAGAGAAAAGTCATGCGATGAATGCCAATCGGAGAAACGTGACTGTTTGACTGGAGTCGAGGGGCGGAGACTCCCGAAAGGTAGATGCCATGGACGAGGGCAGACGGAGGAGATCGGGGTCGCGGGCTTTCCCGAGGGAGCCAGGTCCGCCGGTGCATTTCCACCCTGCGTGCTCCCGTGGGAGACCTTCAGTGACGCCTCTACTTGGATTTTTATGACTTTCATTAAAGTCTCACAACCTCCTGAATACGGGTCTGGCAAGTCTGTCGTCAGGTTTATTCCCAGCCATTTGCTTTATTGTCACTTTAAATCGTGCTTTTGTAAATTACATTTTAAAAATTATGGCCAAAGTGCAGAGTCGTTGCCACGTGGCTCAACCGCGTATTCCTAATAATCAGCACATCATCTCTCGGATTTCTAAGGCAGGCAATTATACCATTTAAGGATCATGACAGTGGGTTTATCTCTCCACAGCCCCGAAACTCTGTGCTTTTTATCCGCTTATTGCCCAGAATGAGGTCCCGGGACAAGGCTGTTGGAAGAGGCGATGGTGAAGGTCCCTTTTATTCTGCTTATGAAGACAGATCCTGTTTTCTGCCACGAATAACATTTCCTGTCGCTTTGGGGTGGGCACGCTTTTAGACCGACTTTTTTAAGGCTCGCCTGACATAATTTCTCACTTCAAGGAAGCCGCCTTCTATTCCTAGTTCGCCAACTGCCTTCGGCACAGATGAGTGCGCGGTTTCGCCAAATGCCTCCCTGCTCCCTGCGGATCAGCACAGGCCTTCGTGCTCCTTCAGTCTGGAAAGGCGACGCCCGGTGACAGTCTCCTAATGTCAGACGCCCCCGGTATTTCTGGGACAAACTCCACTGTGTCGTGTCTCATACCCCGTTGGACCGGATCCGTAAATAATCCTGCTCCGCCTTTCTGCATTTCCTTCACAAACGATGGCGATCTGAGACCTTCCCTCCTCGCGCCATCCACATCTGTTTTGGTATCAACGTTACCTTGACTTCGCTAACGGATATCTCTCCCCTTCAGTGACTCGGAAGCATTTGTGCCAAATCGCAGTCATCCGCGCCTCCAGCATCTGCCGGGATTTACCCAGAAAGCTGTTTGGGTTTGGTGCTGAAACAATGTTCGGCCTCTGCTTCTTTATGTTAATGTCCAAGTACCTGGCCCAGCATGTCCCTAGTGACAAGACCGACAAATTCTGCATTGATTAATTTTAGCAGATTGTGTTATTTTGGAAAGTTAGGGTTTTCCGGAAATTGGCCCATTTTATTAGATCTTCAAATAAGTTAACATAGATTTGTTGTAGTATTCCCTAACTTGTATTTTAAGCAATATTGAGTAAATCTGGAGGGAGAAAAATATATATATATATATCTCCACATTGCCATATTTTAAATAATTGGTGAAAAATATTTTAACGTAATTAATCGTGAAGATTTATTATAATTGAAGCAAACAACTTAAAGGTTAGAGTAATGACAAAGCAAACACCAAGAGATCAGGATTCACAATTTAACACCATTAAAATATTTTTATTTGTGTCTATGATCCCAGAAAGCAGGCTGCTTTGGGGTAGAAACGCGTTATCACCATTTTTTTCAAGTGCGCTCTGAAAAGTGTTGCTGATTTTCTGAATCGATTAAAAACACAAACGATAATTTACACCACGCATTTCCAGTATTTGATTGTTCATTCCTTGTGTGAGTGAATGGCTAAAGTGTGTGACACTGCAGTTGTCTTTAAAAGAGAAGTTTTCCGAAGCAAGCGGAAATATGGTTAGCTTAAGGCCCAAGTCCCTTGTAAAACTAAGTTTCAGGATTCTCTAATTTTAAGTTTGCTAATTGAACGTGAATGAAAAATGAACCAGCTACACAGTAGAAACAAGACATTAATCAGCCCAATCTATGAAATAGATATAATTTTTTAAATAAAATGAGCTTTTTTTTTGTAGTGAAACTCCCATTACTCTAAGACACATTACTTGATTAAAAAAAAGGACATTGTTTTTGTAATAACGTTGGCCATTTTACAAAATGCCTCGCACTTCAGGAGCATGCAGGGACTGCTTGGACCACAGTGGCCATAAGAAGCGGTGGCCATGATGATACCACGCCCTGCGCTGGCACACACCACGGTATTAGCGACGAGGCGCGGATGCTCCAATCAGACAAAACCCACTGGGGACCCACTCAGCCGGACCCCACCTCCCCTCAGGACTCCACAGAGGTCCAGGGACGCAAACCAAACACCTGTGTCTAGTGCCACACCCCATAAACAGCTGCGACGTTTCCTAAACTTTAGGGTCAAACAGGAGCCTTACTAAAGAACGGGCCTGCGTACAGCTTAGCCTTCAAAAACGGCTCCAACAAGCACAAACAATAAAGACTAAATATTCGGGATGAGTTTTCACGGACACCGTCCCCTGAGGCATTCACGAAGGCCTTGGCCGATGTGCGTTTGAGCCAATGTCCCCCTATGTGGCTGTGGTCTCCGTTTCTGCGTCCCTCGCTTCCACATCCCAGTTTCTACCCCGTTCAGTCTTGGTTCATGTCACTCTGCATTTCACAGTCGTCCCCTCTGGCCCAGAACAAGGTCCCCTCTTCCTCGTGTCATTATTGATGATGACTTCTGGTCTCTGTCTCAGACTGTTCAGGGTTCAGGCTTGAAGAACCGACCTCGTAAACCACGTTTCTGTCACTGAGCGCTTTCTGCGCTTCACTGCTAATTGCTCCAGCCACTCTAGGGCTGGAAGTGTGACGATCCTTCAACTTCCTCTGGACGAAAACTACCAAAAAGTGTCTGCAAATACCAATGAGTGATTTCTGGGGCTGTGAAACGTTCCGTGAGCTTTTCTTACTTTCAGCATAAAAGGAGCACTCGTGGGCCACGGGCACCTGAGGGCCGCCCGAGGCCCTCCCTGTGCCATCAGTACGGGGCGCACAGCGTCTCCCCTAACCTGACAGTTCCGTACAGCCCCCGGGATAGGAGACATCAGGGCTTCGGCCTTCCCACAGGCTGTTTATGATGATCAATGGAGTTAATAAACTGCAGGACCCAGAGTATACCGTGTACGATAAAATATCAGTGCCATTTTCATAGACTCAGAAAAAGGGCTTTTTCCCCAGACCTAAAATTGGCAGCTCCGTGAGAGCCCAACAACCCTCAAGCATTGTATGCCCTGAAAGATGCTAATTGTGTACAATTTATAGAAAACGCACGCACACAGCATCCATTCTACACAGTACAATGGGCAAATAAACTGCCGTAATAACACGTCCCTGATAGATTTGGGTAGTCTTCATTTTATTAAATGTTACGCAAACTAACATCTAGTGATTAGCATACATGCTTCCACGATGTTGGGAAAATATTTAAGTAAAATATAAAGAAAAACATGCTAGCTCTGTGGAGCTTTTTCCCCTATATAATAAAGATAAGGTATTGAAGATAATAAAGGAGAAGTTATAAAAAACAGTCTCGGGGAGGCAACAATCATGTATTTTCCAATCAAGTTAATTAGCTGAGTCTAGGGAATGAGTGCAAACCCTCAGGAAAACCCAAGGACAGAGTACGTCACGCACTGTAATGTCCGTGCGTTTCCACATTTAACAAATATAAAATGGAACAACGTGTCTTAGCGGGTCATATTTACTGGATTTCAACTACCTTAAGATAAAATATATATATATTTTAAAGGACATCAAATGAGTTTACTTTGTCCTGAGTTACTGGCATTCTGTTTTTCTTCCATGCGTTTAACATAATTTTGAAGTCTTAATTTTAAAAGATTCCGCACCATGGGTTTCTATTCAGTTTACATCGTAACATAGTTCATATGGAAATCCTGGGAGAGGTTTGAATATGAGTTTCAAAGCCTTCAGAAGCAAAACAAGGCAGAATACATTCAAAGGATTATTAATTGTGCAAATGTCCATTTCTCAGAGGGTCCCATATTTCTTTTCGATATTTTATCTAATTTAAACGTGTAGCCTATTTGTTAAAGCAACTGCAAAACGTCTGCACGGCAGCCAGTGCTTTTAATAACTCCGCGTGCTCGCAGTTAGGCTACTTTGATGCAGGTCCCGACGATGAAACGAAGGAACGAGGTAACACCGAAGTGGCACTGAGCCTCGATCCCTTGCTCTGCACGACCAGACGCTACAGCCTCTAAGGCGAAAGGAGGGGGCCTTTCTAGTCCACACGTCCATGTTTATTTTTAAGTTTTCCCACAAATAAGACTGGAAGGACCATTCGCCCATGGGTATCTGCTAAGGTTTAAAACTCTATCGTCCCCCAAAGGAACATCCACTCGATCAGAAGGGACGAAGAATATCGACGCACGATAAACTGGCTGGATTCAGTTCTCAGGGTCCGAGACAGCACGGTGGGAGGAAAGTCCTTTCCTGCCCAGGGAGTTTCGCGGATCAGTCCCCAGGCCTGTGCTCGAACACGCATCTCTGAGTGGGTGACTAAGTCCAGCTTTGAGGCGGTAGCCACCCCTTCAGCACCCAGCCTGCGGGAGCAGCCATCGCAAACAGGGAGTCGCAAAGCACCTTTTCCGGGGACGCCTGTGTCATCGAGGCGACCGACAGATGAAGGCTTCGTGACGAAGGCTCTTATTTGAAATGCAAAATGAATGTTTGATGATGAGCAGCACTTGACCCCCATCCACTCACGGCGGTGATTTGTGAACTTGCGTGGGGCCTTCCAAAGCGTTGCCTTCGTTGGCTGGTGGCTGGTGACAGACGATTCCCGACCAGTCATCACACTTAGTAAAGAGACAATGGGTGGTACTCACAGCAATACATACAGGTGTTCAGGATTAAAAATTAATCTCATTTTTGAAAAGAAATGATCAATCTCCATATACATCTTTACACGAGGCTGAGCTTGTCTCCGTGTACATCCGGCTCCCGGGGGAGAGCGGTTCTATTTGTCTGCTCATCTCTGTGGCAGTCGTGAGTGATTTTCCCAAAGTGTTGTATATGAACAATCTGCATCAGGAAGACTTATCCGGGATTTTCATGAAAATGTAAATTCCAGGACCCAACCCTGGGCTCAGAACATGAGACACCCAGGGACAGGGACGAAGGATTTTGATATTTAAACAACTCCCCGGCTGCCTCGGATGCACACAGAAGCCAGCGCCCACTCTCAGGGTTCAAAGGTGAACGCAGATTTCATCCTTCCCACCCTCCAACCAAAAAGAACCGGGGCATCAGGATTTTTCTTTTCTTTCTGCAATTTTATAAGCTCGTCTCTTCCACGTAGTCCTCCGTTTACCAGTTCAAACGAACGTCGGTTAAGGACCTACCACTTGGCATTAAAAATAAACAGAAAACACATCACGCGTCCCCTAAACTCCAGGAGCTCATGGCTGGAGGAATTATTTTTAAACGACAGCTCCCAACGACAATATGGTGTGCTAAGTGCTATAACAGAAGTGCCAACGACAAGTTTTAAATAAAGGAAGCTTGCGATGAAAACGGGTGAGATTTCCCTTTGTGACTGCAGAGAGAACCACCGCCTTGGGGGGGTTGTCTGTTTGCTTGTTTGTTTGTTGGTTTTCTGACTGAAGCTGTCAGTTTCTGGGTTAGCAGTCCCTGCGCCATCTACAAGTTGGGCAGCTGACATCATCTGGTGACCGAAGAATGATGGAGTTCGATGATTTTGCAAAACAAAACACGATAAAGCAACCTGAATTCATCCACAGTCGAGTTTACGTTTATAAAACATCTTTTGAAAAGAAGCACATTTTACCTATTGTGAATTTTTTTACCTTTGAAAGGACACGCTGACAGCAGAGCCCTGCCAGATGTGACCACCGGATTAGCACTCACACGCGGGGACGCGGACGAGCCTTCTCTACGAGCCGTAACGAGCCGGTCGCACGCGGTGGAGATGCGAACAGAATCAGGAGACCAGTGGAGACATCAACGGTGACCGCTGTTGGAACTCTGGTCTTCTGCATCTGACTTTTAGGACAAAATCCTTGTTTTCTCGTCCTTTTTGCTTCTGGAATGGACAAGTCTGGGCAAAGTGGCCAGTCACCTAGGGAATCAGACAGTTTTCCGGAAGACCTACGGGAAGTATCAGTGAAGCACCCGTGTCCTTTGTTCCTGGCCAGCCTGGCTCTGACTAGGGTCCTGCCCGACTTTCCTCAGTCTTCCCTGCCCTTTTCCCAAGAAGTAAACCAGCTCGTTTCCTCTGGGCTTCGGCGGCTCTGCGGGTGGTTCTCACGGGGAGTCTGGCCCCAGCAGGACGGGCCTCCCCAGGGATGGGGCTGGAGATGGCACCCGTTGGTCCCACCAGACTCGGCATCTCAGCCCGCAGGTGGAGACCCAGCCGCGTGCGAAGGTGGGCCGCGGCCTGGTCACGAGGAGGGTTTTCGGAAACCGTGCGGTCGTCTGTGAAACGCGGCCGTCATCCCGAGATAGGCGCTATGGAACCACAAACGAGCTATGCGAAACGGTCAACGGTAACACCCTAGGCCTGTCGCCCTTCCTTCCCCATGTGCGATCGCGTCCTCTGCGAACCCGCGAGGAGGTGGCTCCAGCTGTGTCTGCGCAGCAGGTGCCGCGCGGAGCCATCGCGGGAGCATTTACACCACGGGAATCGGCGAACGAGGTGCATCGGGGCCTCTCCCCTCAGAAGGCAGCTGCCAGACGCTTCTGGAATTCCCGAGGGCGAAGCTGCTACTTGGAAAGCGGCCCTGGTGAAGGCCGAGGTTGGAGAAATGCTGCCCAGTGTGATCTGCTCATCAGAACCGAAAGGGATCCCGCCCCTGTGTCCGCTGTCGCCGCCGGCTGTGGTTCAGGCACGGCCTGCTCTGTCACTGATCCCGGGGTGACACGCCCTGGGTGGGCCTCTGTCCGGTCAGGAGAGCGCGGTCTGGGGATCTGCCCGAGCGAAGCTAAATGGTTCCTCCGCGCAGTAAATGAAGCGTCTGCCTGTTCTCTTCGCTAAGTCGTCCAAGGCCTCTGCAGCCGTCCCCGTCCCCCGATGAAAACGCTTATTTTCCCAGGGGGCAGGCCCGCGTACCTGCTGGCCACTCCTCGGGATCCACACGGGGCGTTTACATCAAGGGGGTTCGATTTAAAACGCACGGTTGCGTGTCATACATAAGACGTGACGACGAAAAGTCAGTCTGTGTCACAGGATAAACGCAGAAGCGACGCGAGGGAAAGTGGGGCCCGAACCAAGCAGGCGGCTCGAGCCTGCAATCGACGCCCCGCAGCCCGGTGAAGGCCCCTCCCTGGCCACATACGCGGCAGAAATGCACTTGGAAATGGAATAATGAGGAACCGAGTGAATGAACGGAACCCGGCGACGACAGAAACACACTCTTCACGGGGGACTCTGGAGCAGGCTCGTTGATGGGCGAGATGCCCCACCCTCACGCCGTCCTCACTGCGTTGTTGCCCGTAGGAATATCCTGGGGGTCAGGCCTGAAGTCCTCACCCCAAACCCCTCCCAGCAGAGGGCAGACCCGGCAGCAGAGGGCAGACCCGGCAGCAGAGGGCAGACCCGGCGGTCCACGGAAAATCGATGCCCCAAAGTCATTCGACGCCAGACCCCGGCCGCCAGGCTCTCCAGAAATCCCTCCGAGCAGACTCCTGCTCTCTTCCTGAGCTGCGTCCACGATCCCGGGGAAGGAAAAAGCCAGTGGAGGTGACGACCTTTTCTCAACTTCCTTAGGGTTCGGTCTGAGGAACTGGCCGCGACGTCGGTGTCTTTGTAAACGATTTTTTAAAAAAATCGTGTAAAAGATCCCCCCGTGAAGGAAAAGCTGCCCTGAGGAGATGAGTCATGTTTAGGTTCTAGAGGGAAAAGTAGGGAAACCCCCGGGAAAGTGGCCGATTTATCAGGCTTCCCGGACTTCTCGTGCCCGCTTTCCCCGCCCCTTCTCCGTGAGGACTCACGACGCTTCCTGCGACACCGACGAGCAGGCCGACCGGGACACACACGCGCTGAGCGACCGCAAACGCGCGCGCGCCCGTCGCCCCCCGAACCCGGGGGTGCGAACTGTAAAGCTGGAGGCCGCACGGCGCCTCTCAGCCGTCTACTGAGCCTCCCGCTTCCCTCGTCTGACTAAGATGTTATTTTCCTCCACGGCTGAGCGGTGTCAACAGATGGTGCCAGTCACGACGCTGGAGAGAAAGGCTGCAGCTCGCACTCGATGTCCCAGAGCCGCGGGCACCTGATGCTCCTCAGTCCATCAAGTGGATTCGGGTTCTGTGAGGGCTTCCGTTCACCCAACAAATCAATGCGCTTAGAGAGCAAAGGTTCCTCCGGTCAGCAGGTCCGACGCGCCCTGTGTCTTCGATCAGGCTCTCCGTGTTGCCCATCCATTGCCAGTAAGTTCAACATGAGATGTGAAAACCCGCCTCGACCGAGGTCCACTGGCTTGCTGCATCGGTACTGACGCTTTGATTTTTAAAAACATCGCCCACTGTCGCTAGCAACTTAAGGGTTAACACTGGTTGGTCCTGTCCACCTATGTACAACCACAATCAGTGAATTAACTTTCTAAAAAGGTGTGAATCTACAACACACTGATGCGAAGGTCAAACGCGTGAGGGGGGAATGCGGGAGACGCTGCCGATGCCAAGTCTGTGGAAAGCAGCACAGCGCAGGAGCCAGAAATACTCCCATCGTTAATTTAGAAACTCGCGGAATGAATAGAAGTTCTGACAGCTTCTCGAGAGAGGCAGCGCTCCCAGCTCGGCTGCGGCGATGACAAGCCGCCCAACGCCGGGGCCGCCGTGCAGCCGCTGCTCCTGTTTCGGGAGTTGCCATGGAGTTTGTTAAGAATAATAGGCCTAATTAGATTTAGGGACTCGATAAATAAATGACACGTTTCCGCAGCCCCCAGTGATGATCGCCCGTTGGAAACCAGAAGCGCAGAAAGCAGCGCTTTCACGGAGAAAACGCGGATCTGAAAAATGCCCGTCCTTTCGTGGCAGAGAGTGGATCACTTATTGACTCCCCATTCACTCCATAAAGAGAAAAGAGTATTTTTAGGGAAAAACGAAGAGCTGCACTTTGCGTCCTGAGGCCTGTGCGAGAATTGCAGAATTCCGGGGAAGAAGGCGGCGAAACCTCAAGGGCATGTTCTGGTTGAAGCCACCAGCGGTGTCGCCTCTCGTGTGGGGGACAGCTTGGGCCGAGCTTAGTGTTGCCAGTGGTTTCGGTTTCGGGGCAGCATCTCCAGGTCCGTCCTGTGCGACATCCTCGCCGCCAGGCAGTGGCTGCTGCGTCGATTTGAACAGGGATGCTGCGGCCACATGTGCTTGTCTAAGCTAAAGTGTAGCTGGTTGTTTCCTGCAGGACTTCTCAGGGCCTCGTCCTCAGCCTTTACAAGGAGGCGGTGGCCTCAGCATGCACTGCGCGTCCCACCTTCACAAATTCCCAGGATGCACCCGTCCGTCACCTCCTCCAGGGCGACCACGCTGGTCTACGGCATGAGTGTCGCTCGCCTGCCTGACTGCCATCGGCCTCCAGGGCCTTCCTCGCTCTCCTTGTCTCCCGAGATGACAGTCGGGTCCCAACGCTGCGGCCCCTCGTCTGCCTTCGTCCGAAGCCCTCCAGTGGCTTCGGATCTCCCCGAACGTCAGAATCCCCGCTGCGGCTCACAGCAGACACCGCAGGCGGCATTCGTTTGGCAGCCACTGCTACCTGCAACCCTCTTCCCCCAGAGACCCAGGGGGCTAAATATGGAACCCATTAAGTCTGGTTTACACAGTTTCCCAAAGAGACGGCCGCCTCATGAAAACCGCAAACTTCCCCCCCGTAGCCGGCTCTGCATTTCCCTTTCTGTAAAAAACAAAACGCTCTGATCCTCTCAAATACAGAAACCGCGTGTCATGTTACTGGCTCCTGGGCTCCTCCCCCGACTGGATGTCAAGCTCAAGAGGGCAGATGTCCCCAACCCTCTCACCCAGAACCGTGCAAGTATTTGCCAGATGCCGAGTAGGTTCTAGGGGGGAGACATCAAACCGTCAATACCCTGAAACGCATCAGGCCCCCAGCCCTGCCAGTTTTGTTCAGAGGTCACGTCGCGGGAAGCGTCCGCCCGCCCCGGGCGCCCGGAGGATGGAGTGGGCAGCCGCGCGGCGCGAGCGCCCCGGGATGGGTCCGTGTGAATGCGGCGGCGCCTGGGTTTGTCCGGGCCCCTGGTCTCCAGACAGAGGCGCTCGCTGCTCCGGCCTCACCTGGAACGGAACGGAGAGACCTGCCTTTGGAAATGTAGATGTGAGGGGCCGGCTGGGTACCGCCCTCGCTTTCTCTGGGCGAAAGCTGCTTTGAGCGACACGTGCCAGGGGAAGAGTGGCGAGGTGCCAACCCAGCGGAACTTCCACGGGGAATTCTTGGAAAACGAGACGAGTGCAGGTAAGTGCTCGCGTGTCAGAGGACGTCCTGCGCCTTCACGGGGATCGGCCGACACACGGAGCACCCACGTGCAGGTCAGTCGTCCACGGGCCTGGTTCCTCACCTCCCTCAACGGTTTGGTCCTTCCTCGGTCCCCAGGCGCAGAGCTTTCCGTGCAGGAGGGGGACGAGCATCCTCGCGAACGGCGACGTCCTCCCATCATACACCGGCTCCGTCGCCCCACGTCGCATCACCATGAAGCGCATCCAACAAGATGCCCCGGGCCCCCTCGGACCGGCTCTTCACCACGCACGCGCCGATGCTTCCGTCCCACGGCCCGGTCTGAAACGGCGCCCGCAGCCCGCCCTGTCACCGACCCCTAACGCGACAGACGCGCCGGCTCCAAGACGGGCACCCCACGTCCCCAAACCGGCGGCTACGCTCTGCCCCAAACGAACCCCGCGCACCTCCCAATGCCTGAAAGCCAGGGGCGCGAGCGTGGCCGCTTCCCCGTCCGGTCCGCACGCCTCCCCTCTGGGCCCCGCTCTTCTCCGTAGCTCGAGCGGTTCCCCCTCCCGGTGCCCTGTGGTCCTGTGCGCTCCGCAAACGTCAGCACCCGTGTCACCAGGCGCCTCCAGGAGCCGCTCGGTCCCCTGTCCCACGGCGGACATCACTCGGCGGCCTGGCCACAGCGTCACGGTCCCGGGCTGGTGGCTCTGCCTCCCTCTGCAGCGCGTGGAGTGGCGCCCTCTCCCCCCATCCCTGGGTCCCGGCTCCTGAAACACCCGCTCCGAGTTCACGGCCCCACACGGGGGGCCTCGGCCTCCAGGGGCCTTTCATCCAACCCAGAAGCGTTCCCTTGGCTGGGTGGACAGTCGTGTCCTCATCGAAGTTCGCAGGCATCGCCCCGCCACGAGGGCACCCTCTCGCCGGGAGGAGGTCAGCGCCGCTCGGGTCCCCAAACCCTGTTGCTGCCTATTTTTTCTTGGCCCCGCGTATTTTGCTGCGTTTGTTGTGGAAACTCGGGGACAGCGCGGTTCGACCCGGCTGGGACATCTGTCCGGATCACGCCTTCTGTCTGGTAACGTACCACTCCGTCCTAGGACCCCTGCTGCGATATTGATTCCATCGATACCGTTGGCCTGGCAGCCCGTCATTTCCTGTTGTGAATTCCTGGGTTTTCTTCTAAATTCTCCCGATCTTCTCACCATCTGGAGGCTCCTTTCGCTTCTTCTCGTTGCTGTTGTCCGGTCCACGCATTGCTTTACTCAGCGACAGCGCCTCCAGTCGTCAGCGGCAGCTTCTCATCCTCAGCACCCGGCTCTCGCTTCTCGGACACCGGAGCTCTCTCAGCTCCCGAGGCTGAGACTCACGTTGGAAGTTTGCGTCTGTTTACGCCGTTATATTTGCTTTCTTCTCCATCTTTTTTTTTTTTTTTTTTAATTTTTGTCTTTGGAGTTGGACGATTTCCCAAATACTCGGAAAGAAACACAATAAAAGCGTCAAGTTCGCCGTCAGCTTCCTGAGGGCGGAGACCGGTTTCTGGTGACCTTAGCGATGGGTGCCTCCCCGGCAGCCCACGGGGCAGTGGCCCTAAGTCGCTGGCTGCCGTCACCCCAGTTAACTCAGAGGAGGACCCTCCCCTCTCCTGCACGAGGCTGGGAGGCAGATGGCAGCAGGAAACGGTGAGAGCTGGATCGAGGCGGGGCGGGCATCGAAGTCTGGCTGCCCACACCGGGCCAGCGTCCCAAACGCAGAGGCACCGTCGCCTAATTCCTCCGGGAAACAAGCGTCCCCACTGCAGGGGTGCAGGGCAGGGTGAGGCAGACCCCCGGCCCCCATCCTCACCGCACTGTGGGCAGCGCCGGCCCCAGGCCTCGCAGGGCCCGCGCTCCCTCCCGTAAGGTCCCCTCCCGTAGGACCTTCGCTGCCCTCCACCTGCTGGGCCAAATCCTCGTTCGTGGCTGCACCCGCTTTCTGCCTTCCAGAAACACGCCTACCCCCGGGCGCTGCTTCGGGCACCCTCCTCTATGTGCAGTTGGGAATTTATGTATCGGCCTTTTATCCTTTATTTGCCGTAATCTAGGTCTCAGGTCAGAGTTGACAGGCCCAGGGTGTGCCTGTGTTGAAACTGCTCTGTGTAGCCAGAAGCGTCGGGAAGCAGACCTCGAACCGTGCGATTTTAACACGGAACTACATTGTCTCTTGGTCAGTTAGAAACAATAACGGGATTTCCATGGTAATCTGCAAATAACGTGAAATCTAATTATTGCGTTTTCCGCTAATTACGGAGTGGCCCCCGAGTGGGACCCGTCGACTTGATTACAGCAATGCCTCCGCCTCCCCGTCCCCGCGATGGCGCACGCGCTGCACTGCCCAGGACTGAAAGGATGAGTTCGCGAGGGATGGCCCGCAGCTCGCAGCCTGCCGAGCCTCAGGTGCCGCATGTAGAGAACGTGGGACGGGTTGTCATCTCGACAGGTGGATGCGGCAGCACGTTTCTTGGTTTCTGGGTCGCTCTGTTTTGCTCTTTTGTGAGTGGCAGAGTCTTCTCTTCGTCTCCTCGTCATTTCCCAAGACTCGGGAGCCAGGAAGCAGCCGAGAGACCAGGGGAAGCTGAATCCAGAGCAGAGTCCATCGACGGGCGGCCAGGGGCTGAGCCCAGGCCCGCGCCACCCACTCGGCTGCTCCAGGCCGGCAGGGCCTACCGGGGAGGTGTCTCTCCGAGGCTCTTCTCATCTTCCCAGGGACACCCCCTCTCTGCGCTCCGGGAATTCCCTGCGGCCCCAAAGCCAAAACTTAAGGAAAACACGGTTGCCTTTCAGCCGGACAGAACTTCATCTACTCAAGGAAACGGCTCTGCACCCACCCGCCGCCCCTCAGGCACCCACCGCGGGCGCTGGGACTTCACTGAGCTTCGCTGTGTCGTGGGGGCGGGGGCAGGGATGGGGACGGGGTGGGGACCGGACTCTCAGCACCCGAGCCCTGAGCACGCATCTCGGTCCCTCTTGACTCCACGCTGCTCGCTATCCCCGAACTCATTCTGGATCATTCCTTAACCTTCAAAACCATCTCCCACGATACGCATTGTGTTTTTCTTCCAAAAGAGTCAAACACGGTTCGACGGCCTCAGAAGTCTCCACTGGAGTCAGACGGACAATGACGCGAATGCGGGGCCCTGCTTCGGGGTGCGGGCGAACGCGTGGAAATGACAAATCGTGGGTGACGGATCGGACTTAGAGGGAACACAAGGGGTCTGTGGAATAAAGATTCCAAACGTATTTCAGGATCAATGGAGCTATGACGGAGAAGGATTCGCTCACGGTCGCCGACGCCGGCCGAGCGTCGCAGCCGCACGCTTCACGCCCTTCCATCGGGGCCACATCTGTCTACGTAAAGCCCCTCAAACACGACCCACCTCGCCAGTCGCCGTGGTTACTCGCCCCACGGATTTATCCTGGCAAACGCATAGCTGACTTGTTTCAGGGGAGAAAAACGTGAAGTGTTTGGTCACGAGAACGGCTGTATCTCGTCCTCACACGTGTGGCCCTGCCAAGCCACTGAGTTTATCTGAGGCTCGACTTGTTTTCATTTATAAATGCGGGATTTGGGTTCCCCCTGGAGTGCACCGGAATTCACTTTCTGTATCGGTATAAACGAGACGAAAACGCGCGCTCTAAGTTGGCCCTTAGGGCTTTCTGGGCGCTTAAGTGACATCCCAGAGAAGCGAGCGCACGTTTCCATGTTACAGGGAAGCACGAATGGCTGTTTAAGGAGAAGATGCACCCCCATCTAAATCTTCCCTTTTTTGAGCTTTCGTGGACATTTAGGAAAAACGCACCGCATCCTCCCATTCACCAGAGGATAGACCATAAGAACGGAGCGTGCGATCACGAGATCGTCACCTCGTCGTGGACCCACGTCTTCAGACAAGGCTTCCCCACGGCCACTTGGAAATTCCCGCTGGCGAGGTCGGGTGCTGACAGGCTGGGCGCACCACGGGCCTGGACTTCGGCTCTCCCGTCAGGCCATACGCTCCTGGGCCCTCCAGTCTCGGCGAGCACGGATTCTGGACGACTTTGCTGTCGGGTGTCATGAAGGTTGCGTGTCCTTCATTCAGGCGACGCCAGTGCCTCCGTGCGGAGACCGCTCTGGCCGTCGCAGGACGCGCGTGGCTAAAGAGGTGACAGCCGAGGAGGTGGCCAGAGCGGAAGTGTGAAAGGGAGCCCTGCCTGTTGACGTGACAACGTCCCGCCTCGAAGACACTCACACGCGCGCCTGCAGGACGGCACGGCGGGCGCAGCAGCAGAACCTCCGGAACCTTCCAGAACAGCTGGCGGTGCTGCCTGTCTGCCACACGAGGACGGCGACAGGGAGCCAGGATGCGGCCGGGGCTTCAGACGGCATCGCGTCGTGAAACTGAACCTGCCAAACCCCCCGAGCCAGCCCAGCGAGTGCTCCCCGGTGAGCCGGGAGGCATGGTGGGCCCCGTGAGGAACCTCCACCGGATGTGGCCGGGGGGCGGGGTGCTGAGCAAGCCAGGAAAGCACCGAGGCCGCTTTCTCGACTCAGGTTCTCGAAGTGCCGAAGTGGGCGGAGTGTGGGAGGCGACGGAAAGGTGAGGGAAAGCCGAGCTCAGGGACCAACGCTCGCACGGACGCCTCCAAACGACGGCTCGGAGGGTGGCCCCGGGTGACAAATGGTCGGCTGGGCCTTTGGTTTGATTTGATTTTTCCCCCGTCAGGCCACTGTCAACCCTGCATTCCTTCTCGATGACAGTGTCTCCCTCGCCCGTTGAGCTCCGGCGTGGGAGCTTGCCGCAGGCGCGGGAGCGAACATCCCTGCATCCCTGCTGCCTGCCGCCGGGCGCGGCCTCGGCCGCGGACGGCGCCACCTGCCTGGCCCCGGGCTGGCCCCGTAATCAAACACCCCCTCTTCTGCCCTCAACCGCTGGGCCCAGGCCCAGAGACCACCCCCCTCCTGGCGTCCACACTCGCCCGGCCCAGGTGCACCGACACGTGTTGGCCCGTTTCCACCGCAAACCCGATCGCCTCTCCCCGCGCCTGGAAGCATCTGGCAGCTCGTCCTTCCTCCCATCTCCAGCTGGTCGGACGACCCCACGCCGCTTCGGGGTGCGCACAGCCCGGTCCCCCCCGGGATGCCAGCCCCACGGCTGCTCGGCGCGGCCCGAACGCTCCCCATCCCTGCGCCCACCCACGATCCTCACGCCTCTGTGCATTTTCACGCAGGATTTTTTGTCTGTTTTTAATCAAGAATATAAAATCGTTGTTCACTCATCAGCATTCATGCCCAGTGCCTCACGTTTGGAAAGTTGTGTCCAGCTCTTGGACCGGCCAGCTCCCTGACTTCCAGGTCCCTTGGCACAGTCCCCAACGCAGCCAGGACGGTGGGCCCTCCGGCCGCCTCCGTGCCAGAGACGTGCACAAAACCAGCTCAGCATTGCCAAAAACTCAGTGTCCCACACAGGTGTTCCGGGATTTCCATTTTCCAGTGAATAATCTTCTACATAAGCAAGAACTAAACATCAGGACGCTGTTCTTCACGTCACGCCTTCCCTCTCCGCTGTACCCCAAAGGAGATGAGACGGGGGTTCGCATCCGAGACCCAGCAGAGTCGGTTTAGAAAAGAAACTATTTTTCTTTTTTCCCTTTTCTTTCTTTTCTTTCTTCCTCTCTCCCTCCCCCCCCTCTCTCTCTCTCTTTCCTTCCTTCCTTCCTTCCTTCCTTCCTTCCTTCCTTCCTTCCTTCCTGCTATCATCTATCAATCTATCACCTATTTAGCTATCGTCTATCTATGATCTATTATCTATCTACCTCCCCACCTACCCACCCACCCACCTTCCATCTATCGTGGACGATCTATCTACCTACCCGTCTACCCGGGCAGTGAGAAAGCCTCTAGGAAACAGCGCCTCGTTTCATCTCCACGCGGCCCAGCTCGCCTTCATCTCCAGCAGCCGGGGCTGCCCGAAGCCTTCCGAGGAGCGAGGAGGGAGCTATCAGACGCCCTGCGGGTCGGAGCCCAGCGCTGCCCGGCTCGCCCGTGACGCCGGCCTCCGGCGGGAGGCTCCAGCCCAGGGCTGCCCTCGCTCTCCCAGGCTCTACACCTGCGATGAGCTGCCATCCTCGTTCCTGAGTGAAGTGGGAGAAAGTGAACCTCCCATCCGGAGTCTGGATTAGTTTCTAAGTCTTTGAGATCGCGGTCAACTCTCTCTCAGACGAGCGGGACACCGTGCTACCCCCCCTCCCCGTGCCAAAGCGAGCGGGCCGAGACCGCTGCCTGGGCGCGGCGTCATTTTCCCAGTTACGTCGTGGTCAGAACCGAATCGACATGCGCGGCGTTTGCATCATTTAGGTGTTTGCCACGTTTTACGTGGCACAGACGCTACTTCTCCGTCACCTGGAGACGGAAAGGCCGTTGAACGCTCCATAGTAGAATGTTTAAATGGCAGCTTGTTCACTTCCACGGAGGGTCAAACAGAATCGCACACGAAACGCTGTGAAAACTGCTGAGGAAACCTCCTCCTTCATCACGTGAAGCCCCGCGCACGGAGACCGCCGGCCCCGGACCCGAACCTTACCCACGGCTCTGCCCCCCGCCCGCTCACTTTGTAAACGGCCCGTGTCGCATCTCTGGGAGCCCCAGCGCCCTGGTCTGTAAGATGGGGAGACGCAGACCCTGCAAGGGGCCGAGCATTGAGGCGCCCAGAGCAAAAGCGGCAAAGGAGAAGGAGCCGTCACGACGCCGCTCTGCTGGCGTCGCCGTTCACAGCGTCAGCCTTGGAAGCGGCTCCCTGGAACGGGAACGGAGCAAGCCCTTGTGGCCGCCCCTCCACTCCATTTCCCGTGTAATTAGGAAAGAGCTTTTCAGATCTCTGAGGTTTACCTTGGCGACTCGGGGCGACGCGCAAGGTACACGACGCAGAGCAGTGAATCTGCTTTTTGTCACCAGAAATAACCCGAGCATCAGCTCGAAAGCGCGCGTGACTACGCCGCTTCACCAGATCGGTTAAGAGGCTGAAAGGACGTGTCATGAATAGCCTGGCAAATGCCGTTTTAGGTCACGAGGTCGACTCTGTAGCACAGCAAGTGACAGGCTTTGGGTTTTATGAATCCAAAGAGAGTCTGTCTTCCCAACTCCAGAACCTCGAGAAAAGAGAGAGCGTCCTCGTCCCAACATGGAAAATAAAGCAGCGAACACTCGACGGGGTCGTGTCAGCACACTTCCTACGAAGGGGAGCGACCCTGCGCTCCCGTGCAGCAGAGGGCGGGCCCACGCCACCGTCGCGTGCGCCCCTGCGACACCGGCGCGTCCCAGCGGGACGGAGGCTCCGCGGCAGGCCTCACCTGGGCGTCGCTGCACCTGTCATTTCCCTCCGGATTCTGTTCTCTCGGGCACCAAATCGAGACTTCCGACGAAGGGGAGCTCGTGCTCTCTTCCAGTTCTGGTAATCAACTCAGACCCCAAGCACGTGGTGACACAGCAACGGCATCTTTGAGAAGCGAGACTCAGTGCCACCGAGCGCCGACAACGGGAGTGGAAAAGCAGTTACAAATCGCATTCATGTGGCCTCTCAACCTTCCTATGGATTCCTCTGCGCTCATTCTCGGTCGTACGAGAAGGCCCGCCCCGGCACCCCGCGGCCAGGCAGACGCCCCTCACGGAGGCACAGAGGCCCTCCCCCGTCTCCGCTGTAACGACTCCGATTCCCGTCGCTCGGGGCGTCTGGCGTGGACGCCGGCACACAGGTGCTGGCTGCCACGGCCATGACGAAGCTCGAGAAGGGAAGGAAGGGGATTTATTTTTGTCTGACGTGATTTCTTGAGTTTTCAGCCAGAAACGTGCTTAGCCGTGGGCGATGTTTACCTCACGCTCAAGTCTATACTTTCTCAGCGCAAAGGCCAGCACGAAACGCGTCGTAGGGTCCTTATTATTATTCCTGTTCCCTTGCACGTCTGCGGCGGCGAATATTTTCGGAAAACGTGTTTTCTATTATCACATCCTTTGTACAGATGCTATCGAGTTTTGTAAGTGACAGTTCCTCTGAGAGTCACAGAATCCCGTCTCTATAAATGAAGACACGGAATTCACGGGTACGGGGACTGTCCCGACGACTTCTCTGAGGACAACGACCTCTGCTCCCTTGCTGACGCGGGCATCCTAGCAAGTGAGCGCTTATCCCATATGCTCCTTAAAGGCAATTCCCTGGGAGCAGACGTCGTGCATGTTAGGTGTAAGTCGGAGTTCTCGGCGGGCAGCATCTACCCCACGAGCAGGAGCTCACAACCTCACACCGTCTGCAGGGACTTGGGGGAAAATGGTGGGGAAAAGCGAAAGCAGGAGGACGAGGAATACACCCTCCGCTTCCCGGTGACGTCAACACCTGCCGCCCCTGCCACACGCGCCGCCGTCCTGGGAGTGGGGGTTTGGGGTGGGAACAGAGACACAGACCGGCCCTGGACCCGGACGCGACCGCAATTCAGAGGGAAATCGCTGACTTTCTCCCAAGGCGCCCGCGAGGCGACGCCCTGCGCCCGGCGGGGGACTTTGCTCCCGAGAGCGCGTGGTCACAAACACGCTTTCCAGTTATCGAAACGGGAAGCGCCGCGAAGTCGGGAGCTATGTGTTCGCCTCGTTAATTATGCTCTCCCTTCTGAAAATCTCCCCCCACATCTGGAACCCGATGCGGTTCGGGGCGCGCTCGCGCGGCGAATGGGGCGCTGACACCTCTCTGCGCAGGGCAGCCTCGGGAACGCTGCGTGGAGAGCTCGCCAGCTTCGCCGCCATTTCTAAAAAATTAAAAATCACTTGGATTTTCTTTGGGATTGGGTTCCATTGTTCCATAATTTACAGCCTTTCAGAGATGTCACAAAGACGGCAGAGAAGTGCAGACGCCCTGAATTATTCAGGGAGCTCGGGCAGTCGGAGGGAGCGCACGCCATGGCACGCTGGGAAATGCGCTTTTCGGGGCGGGCGGGGGGGCCAGGATCCCGCAGCACACTTTAAGATTTTTTCAGGGCCTTTGGATGACTCCGGTCGTGTTATTGAGAAAAATTATCCTTTTTGGAAATGTGAAATGTCGAGAGCCGGCACTTTGCCTCACGCGCGGCTGATCCACGGCAGCTCCCCCAGGACCGGACTTACAGGTGCGGCTCGATAAAGCGAAGTGAATCGATACTGGAATTAATTTCAGCAGCGGGGGTGAAGCTCGCTTGTCGCGGAACCGTGGCTGGCTTGCGATAAAGCGTTACGCTCCCGATCTGGAGTCTAGAATCCTCTGTCGCGCTTCAGTGACGCGTGGTCCTTTAAACGAGAGGGCCATCGGGCCGGCTCCTACTGAAACCGGGAGTTTCCTTCTGCCCAACGTGGCGAGGAATTAAGGAGTCTACGGGACCAAATCCATGGAAGGTCGACCACGTCTTCGTTTTCCTTCTCCGCTTAGCCTCTCGTGGACGGAGACAGGGGTCGGCGCCCACGTTCCTCCACCCCCACGTAGGCACAACCCCCACGCCACCACCGGCTGCAGGCGTCTTCCTCCGAAGTCCGACTCTTCCCCGGGATCAAGGGCCACGGCATCTTTGCAAAAGCGAGGGAAGTAAAACGGAGGCAGAGGCGGCGTCTCCCGTAGGGACACAGGGTCACCTCGCGGTGGCACGGCGCCCCTTGGCCACAGCCCGTCTGCGCGCTTGGCACCCGGACGTGTTCATGGTCTTGACAGGATGCAGGGATCCCACAGACACCGTGCAGACACCGCTGGGTGCTCAAGGCGAGCGACAGTCACAGGGACGCCGTTTCAGAAAACACACTGGACAGGCAGGTCACCAGGCACGAGCGCTCAGCAAAGGACGCCTGGCGGCGTTCGCTGTTTCCTTAGAGGACGAATAAGGTCAGCGCAGATTCTGTGTCATTTTTATGTAATAAAAGGGGTTCTTTAGTCACTCCAGCCACAACCAGCCTCACGGGGTGGCTGGGCGGGTCACGGTGGGTGGTGGCGCCCCGGGGACACGAAAGGCGTGTCTTCGCGCGAAGCCAGGCCTGCGCGGTGCGTGTGCATCTCGGCCGACGCGCCTTCGAAAGGCCCCTTTCCGGGCCCTGGGGGCAGAGCCACCCGCGACCGGGCTCGGAATCCTGCTAACGGCCCCGTAACCCACGCCTGCCTCGCGCGCCCCTCGGCCGTGTCATCCTCCTCACGTCCTCATCCTCACCTCCTAACACAGGACAGAAGTTGCAACGACGTCACGCTCGGGACCGCTGCAGATCGTGCTTCCTGGCGCGTGGTTGGACTCAGAAAGTCTCGGAAAGACCGTGGACAGGTCCAGACGTCTCTGACGCTGACCCTGAAAGGCCGCGGGACTGCGCGGCTGGACGGGAAGGAGAGTGACAACCAGGCGCCGCGGCCTGCGACGGAGACAGCGCAGAGGATGTCCGTGGGCTTCGTCCCGCGACACAGACCACGTGGCGTGGAGCCGCGGCGTCCCCGCTGGGCGAACACTGAGCTCGCTCCACGGACGGCCTGCGCCACCAGCAGCACGCGGCCTTGGCGGCGGCGTCACCCACAAAGTGCACCGAGGGCGAACGCCGCGCGAAAACAGACGCTTTCCCTGCCCCCTCGGAAGCGTCCGCCTATAGAGGGAACGCCGGGCCAGGAGGCCTCGACCCCAAAGCCACAGTGACCTTTCCTTCGGCCGAGATCCACGCGGCAAAGGTGGCCGGCGTGGCCAGGGCGCGCCAGGGCGTCGCCGTGGGACTGAGGCCCTGTGCTCCCCATGCCCCGCGGTGCCCCCCCTCGTTATAAGGCGTGTGGACGATCGGGAGAAACATGCTCGAAGGGCAATCCACGTCGACCGAGGCTGATGACAAGTATCCGCTCTGTGGCATCTGAGGACAGAGAGGCAGGTTCCTGAACGTAACGCATTAGCAGGCACGAACCCCCCGCGGACCCCGCAACGGAAGGCGAGGGGCTGGGACTGGGGCCCCAGCCCACGGGCTGAGCGAGCACCTCCGATGGCCACGCCATCTGGACACCAGGCCGCAGCGCCACGAGGCTGGCCCCGGTGGGGGAGGAAGCGAAGGCCGAGGGCACCGGACGTGGACCCCGCGGGGACACGGTGTGTGTGGGGGGGTGGGATGGCGAGGCCTGCACCGGGCACACTGTGCGTGGGCCGGAAGCCTGTCGCACGCCCCGTCCACTCCGCCTGTCGCAGGTCCACGGGGTCTCTGACGCCCAGGACCTCACGGGTCCCCTTCGCTGGAACCGGCAGAGCGCGTGGGCTTCCCCGGGTGGCCTGGCCACACCTGGTGGGGGGCGGGCTGACACCTGCGCTGACCCCGCTCTGCATCCGCCCCCGGCTCCCCAGAACCAGGTGGCCTGCCACCGGCCCTGGAGGGAACATCTTATCCTCGAGTCACGACTTTGACGCTATGACTTGTCATTTCCCGCACGCCGAGCACACCTCTGAGCATCTCAGCACAGGTGTTGGGACTCGGAGCCCGCAGGTGAGGTCCGGGCAGCTTTCCAGCTCAGTGCGCAACGCCCTGGGGCCTGAGAGGCTCCACCACGATGTCAGGGTGGGGAGGGAAAGGCCGGCCTCTGCTGACCGCTCCGCGTGTGGGGCAGGCAGGGACAGTCGGCCGCAGGGGAAGGGACCTCCCGCTTTAAAGACGTGAACGCCCGGACCCTCCTGGGCCTCCGACGGCTTCCCACGTTCCGGGAGGGAACCGCTTTCCCCCCGCCCAGCGAAGGCCGCACTTGGCGGTTCTTTCCTCAACGCCCCGCCGGCCGGCCACGCCGTGCCCCACGCTCTGCCTGGGGACAGCCCCGGACGCTTTTCTCGGCCCAAACTAAGCCCTCGGAAAGCTGCGCGGCTCTCGGGACACAGAGGCACGACACGTGCGCGGACGAGGCCCGCGACCCGCACGCCGGGCTGCGGACAGGCCCGCAGGCTGCGCAGCCGCGCTGCATGGGGTGCAGGTGCCTCGCTCTCGCCCTTCGCTCTGCGGCTCCCCCCACGGTCGCTGCGCACGGCCGAGGCCTCCGGCCCGGCGACAGCTCTAAAACGCACCCTGAGAGACTGCACGGAGCATCTGATTTTCTCTAAGGGGAAGCCACGCACGGGGTGACTGGGGCTCGGTGCTCCCATCGCTCGACCTTACTGAGAACCCATATTTGTTTAGCCCGTCCGCACGGCGCAGAGCGCGACGGGATTCTGCTCCCCCGAGAGAATTCTGGAAACGGCTGCTTCTCCCAAACGTACGACACTCGTGCCTCTGAGCAGAACCGTCACCGTCCGCTTATGAGTAATTCCACCCCCGAAGGACACGGCCGCCCCCAGGACGACCCCTGCGGCCCGTCTCGGATGGCCAGTCTCCAGCTCTCCAGTTTCTGTCGTCAAAGCTGCCGTCACTTGTTCGAGGCTGGCGACCGCCCGGCGCGTTCCAAGCTTTTCACGCGGCTGATCCGCCCACCCCTCGGACACCGAGTCCAGCTAACGTCTCCTTTGCCAAGGAGAGACGCCGAGTCCGCTCTGTGCTTTTCAGGGCGCCACGGCGAAGGGCAGGTGCAGGGCCGGGCCCTGGCGCCACCGAGGACGCTGCGAACCCGTGAAACGCGCCGCCTGCACCTGTCCTCCCCGAAACAGAGCCCCCGGGCACGTGGGAAGTGACAAACCGTTCCCGCCCCGTGGCGGTCACCGCCCGTGCACACCAGGAGCTGGTTTTCGCGCCGATGGCTACGGCACAGCACGACGGGGTCTAAACGAGCAAGGCCTACGGCACCCATCCGGGCGGCCCCGACAGGAACGCACGTCGGTGCTGAGCGCGTGCAAACGCAGGCTTCTGCGGGACGAAGAGCAGCCGCTCCACGCGACAGCGACAGGAGCCGTGCTGACCGTGTGACGCCGGGTCCCGGCGTAGCGGGGCGGCGGGCCCTGCACGTCCGTCCCAGCCCCGCGGTCCTCGCCATCACAGACGAGGAGACGTGGACGCTGCCCTCCCCACCCGCCGGGAGGATGTTCGGCCTTAAAGCCCAGAACTTTCTCAGCCTCAGTCAGGACGCAGCTGCACTCCCCCCAGGGAGGGCACAGAGGGGTGGGGAGGGGACACAGAAGGCCAGGCCGGGCCTGTGTGTGGGAGCAGGGGACGCTGGGTCGTCGAGAGGCGTCGGGACCCGTGCACTCGGCTTCATCCTCCGATGCCTCCGTGCAGGACGCCTAACCCCACCCCCCCGGGCACAGTTACGAGAGGGCAGGACCCCCAGACCCCGAGGCTGTTCCCGTTCAGAAGTCTCGGCATCGGTCTAGGGTCTGCACTCCCGCAGGCTCGGACGGGACTGCTGGTCCTCTGTCTGTCTGTCTGTCTGTCTGTCTGTTTGTGTCTGTTTGTTTGTTTTGTTTTGGGATCAGGTAACGCTTTCTTAGGACTTTTGCGGCACTGAGAGAAGCAGGACCAGTTATTCGGAAAACCAACAGCAAAAAGCAAACACCCGCGCTGCGGCGTGTGTGTCCTTCGGATGTTTCACGTGCGCGTGGGAGGAGCCGCCTTCCCCCGCGGACAAGGAAACGGCGTATCCGCACCCGCCTTGGCCGCGGAAACACTGCCCTGGGAGGGACGCCGCGGGTCACACCGCAGTGCGTGCGCCATCTCAGGCCGCGGACACTCGAGCTCTGTCCCCTCTGTCCCTATGAGGACGACGACGATCGGGCCTGCATTGCTGCAGGACAGGTCACATTTCTGGGTTAAAATGTGCATCACAGAACCCGGGTGGCATGGCCGAATGCTCCGCACCCCAAAAACTGTTCCTGGCCGCACAGTATGCTCCGCAGGAGTGGTCTCCCTATGCACCTGCCACCACGTGGCCCACCAGCTGTAGTTTCGGGGACGCATCGGAGAAAAAACAGCAGCGTTCGCAGCCTTTCGGTCAGTCGTGAGTTCGGGGTCTCCCCCTACACTGGTTGTTTGTTCTCTCCACTAAGTATCGGCGTCCGGGGCCCATTTTCAGGCCGGCCCTCGGCCCTCGGCCCTCGACCACTCAGCACCCTTTGTGTTAGCACGTTCTGGGATAGGGATGAGGACAGACTCGGGCTGGCGCCGTGCCCCACGCCCCTGACTGATGATCACGCCCTCCTGCAACCCTCTCCCTCAGCGTGGGCAGGGCCTGCCCAACAGAATACGGTAAAAGTGATGGCCACGCGCCACTGCATGTCCACGAACGTGCGATTTCAAATCACGCCGCAGCGTCCGACGAGCCTGAAGCTCTCCCTGAGCCCCGCTGCGGAGCCCCAGGTGACCAGGAGGTGAGGACGGCCTCCAGGGACGGAGGGGTGCTCCGGCCTACGGCTGACCCTTACCCTGTCAGCCCTGCGACCACAAGGAACGCAATTCCTGCCACCGCCTGGGTCACCATCGGGTGGGCCCTCTCCAGCTGAGCCGCAGACGAGCCCGGGGGCCCAGCCCGCACCGCGCCGACAGCCTGGGGGGCCAGCAGCAGAGGGGGGCCTTGCACAGAGCCCTCGTCCCAGAAACTGGGAGATCCGACACGTCGGCTGCTGTCTGATGCGCCGAGTTTGTGACGATGACCTTACAGGGCCACGCGCTACAGGAGCCACCGCACGCAGCGGAGACGGCAGCGTCCCCTCCGCACCGTCCTCGCGGCTGTTCCTAGCGCTCCCGCCGCTCCTGGGGGCGTCTGCTCCTACAGAGCTCCAGCCTCGGGAACAGGAGACGACATAACACGCTTTCGGCTCCCCGTCCCCGTCTACCCTTAACCTGAGTCAGAGCACGAGAAGCTGTTACGAGGTCATCAAACGGGGCTCGGATACCTCATTCTTGAGGCGGCGGTAAATGGCTCCCGACCTCCAACTAGTGCACTTTTGTTTCCTGCCTCTCACGGTTCTTCTCCCGAGTCCGAGAGCACCCGGTCCACGGCAGAAACGTAGTCCCTTCACCTTGCCGTACAGCACTCCGTATTATTCCTGCGCCGACTCTTTTTAAAAGGCCTCGGCGTGTCCATCCATCATAAAGACGGAAAGAAAACACGTTTGCCGGGAGGTATAAATCACACTCCCAAGTTCGGCACGGCTGGGCTCCTCCACCTCGGGGGCAGAAGACCCCTCGTCTGTGAAGCACCCTGACGCGCGTCCCTTCCCTCCCTCCCGAAGCCACGGGGGGACGCTGGAAAGGTGATTTAGCGACTGCAGTTGTAACAGAAAGAGACTGATCAGCTCGTCTCTGTTCCGTAATCCGCTTATGTAATTCTTTCCAATTAAAAGCGGAGAATAAAACAGTCACGAAGATCAAAATGACAATTGTCGGCTGACGTATCAGCTGAACGAGCTCTAACATCATTAAACGATTCACGCAGAGAAAATAAAGGCAAACGCCCCGATCCCTTACTCTGTACACAAAGTGACAAAGCCGCGACACGGAAACGCAGATGGCCCAGGTGAGCACGGCAAGACAGTGCACGGGGGACCGGGGTTCGAGGCGAACACTGGGGACAAGTCCCAGGCCAGGGAGAGCAGGTTCGGCGACGTGAAGACCGCACCACGGAGCCTTCCTCGGGGTGGTCACTCTCCTGCGACGTACTGACACCTCCACGGGGCTCCCTCACAGGCCGGGCCGAATGGCGTGTCTGGGAACACTCGTGGATGCAGGGAGAGACGGTGACCGCGCACGGAGGCGCCGGGCGACGCTGCTCATGGCCAGAGCGCCTTCAGCTCTCCAGGACGTGACGACCTCGAGGAAGAGGGACGTAAGCGAGCGGAAGCAAAAGCAGCAAACGAGCAGCACGGCTTTTCCTACGAGACCCCAAACTCACAGCCCGCTGTGTCACGACGCAGCTGTGACGAAGAAATTTAGATGGAGGGGAGACCGGGTGACCACGTAAGGGGGAGCTAAGGCGGAGTGAGCACGAGGCCGGGCGGACGTGGGGTCCGCGCGACAGAGGTGCTGTGTCCTGTTAGCCGGACCCGACTGGAGTCGCTAGCGGGAAGCACAGGCATGCGGCGGGAGGGAGAGGCCGAAGCCGGGGACAGGGGCTTGGCAAGTCAGCCTGGGGGAAGCACCATGCTCTGGGCACCAAGGGCACTGACAGGAACAGCGAGGCTACAGGGGCTGCCTGTGGTGGCTTGTTTCCCCCCAACAGGCTCTGAGGGTTTCGTCCCGGAGACCATGGTGACCAGCGACGCAAGTAACAGCCACAGCCCTGGAACCTGGAAGGCAGAGTCGGCAATGGCCCAACAGTCCTGCTTCCAAGAAAAGCACTCGCAGGCCGGACAGGGGTTTGGCCCACCGCTGGGCGGGAGAGGAGGAGGGGAACGGCCCAGCCCCCGCTGTGCTAAGGGGAAATCAAAAGGCTCTGGCCGCCCTGCTCGGGCCTCCTCCCACCCGACGGACGCGTTCTCCCTGGTTCGGCTCCTGTCCTCCTTCCCCTCCGTTCTCCGAGTCTTCCGACCTCCCCCTCCCGGGGGAGCACCTCGCTGTCACCTGGGGGAGCACCTCGCTCTCACCTGGGGGAGCACCTCCCTGTCACCTGTGGGAGCACCTCACTGTCACCTATGGGAGCACCTCGCTGTCACCTGCGGGAGCACCTCGCTGTCACCTGGGGGAGCACCTCCCTGTCACCTGTGGGAGCACCTCGCTGTCACCTGGGGGAGCACCTCGCTGTCACCTGGGGGAGCACCTCGCTCTCACCTGGGGGAGCACCTCGCTGTCACCTATGGGAGCACCTCCCTGTCACCTGTGGGAGCACCTCGCTCTCACCTGGGGGAGCACCTCGCTGTCACCTATGGGAGCACCTCCCTGTCACCTGTGGGAGCACCTCGCTGTCACCTGCGGGAGCACCTCGCTGTCACCTATGGGACATGCCAAGCCTCTAGCTCGGTCCTGTATTTCAATAAACACTAATCAGGTCAAGTGATTTAGAGGGTTTTGTTTTGTTTTGTTTTTCTTTTTGAAGAATGACGTCTCCGTGAGGACAAGCACAGGTTTAACTTCTCTATTAAAGTATAAAGGAGAAGGGGAAGGGATCACCGGTTCCGGCCTGACCGAACGGAGCGATTCCAGTCAACACCCGCCACAGTTCTCCAAGTGAGCGAGACGATCGCTGTGATGGTATCTCAGAGTCCAGACTTCCCGAACCTCCTCCTTGGCCCCAGGCCGTCATTGCTAAGGACGAAAAGGGACTAAAAACATGCCTATGTCCCCCAAACGGTGGTTCAACTTGGGTGCTTAAATAGACCAGCAAATAAAAATCAGCCCACCTGACAGTAGCGCGATGCTTCTCCTGCCTTTTAAAGCGCTGAGATCTGTATTTTGAAAACTTCACACTGTTTCCACGTACAATGGAGCACGCGTAGTCAGCCGCTAACCTGCAGCCCAGGGAGGTCGTCATAAACACAGAAGCAAATCCTAATCCCTAAATTTGTCTTAAGCGCTGACAAGAATGATCTTCTGTGCGCAGAGGAGAAAGAGGACGAGGTAAATCATGGCGGGCAAGGTTGGAGCTGAAGAACTTCGCATCTCTCGCACACAGCAGGCATCTGCTCCACTCGGTTCATTTTTTTGTAAAAACGGGCCCCTTTCCACATTGTCAGGGCCTCCCCTTCCCTTCTGTTTGAAGGGCCAGTCACTCCCCGGACGTCTCCACTGCCCACAGCCGCGCCCCCCATCAAAGCCGCCACCTTCCTAGTCATAAAACAAAAGAGAGAGTTTGGAACAAGGAGGCAAGAGTGGCTGGTGGCCGTCAGGCACGCTCTCGCCAACGGGCCTTGAAAGAAAAGGGAATATTGTTGAGTCCAGGAGAAGCCAAGACTTTCAAAGGAAGCAGCTGTGCTGAACTGCCTGTCATTCTGAAGGTTGCCATTTGCATGAAAGTCAAATATTTATAGCTTCGATCATCCATTGACTGATAGGAGAAGGAAGAGGAAGCGAAAATTCACTGAGCGAGTCATCGGGTCAAGTTTCCAGAACCACAGCCTCGGAGGATGCAGGATTCCACAGGGACCTGAGTGATGGGGCCACCCTGCCTTTCCCGTGAAATCGGCTTCATGTGGAAAAGCGCTCGCTCGTCAAAGATCAATAAAGACATTTTCCACTAATCACGAGAGAAGAAGAAAAACACACGTCTCTGAATAAGGGCGTAAGAACTCACCGGCACCTGGACAACGACTGCTCAGAATTCACGACTAATTTCAAAGACCTTTAATTCACTAGAGATCGCTTCCCAAATCATTGCAATTTTTATCTAACATTGGGCTTTTCTTACATAATCCCAGTCACATCAGAGTACACCACACAGAAAAAGGGAAAATATAATAAAATAATCCGCTCGTAGACTATTTTTATATGAAAGAGCGTAATTATCGCTGGAAGTCAAAGCAAGATGTAAACACTATGGATGGGGAGCTTGAATCTCAGCTTTGCTGTGAAACCTTTATTTTTTTATTGTTGTTATTTTTTTTAAAGATGAAACAGAATGGAATGATGAACGCTGACAATGGAGGCACGGAGGATAGAGAAGAACTTTTCTGGAGTAATTGCACAATTTCATAAGACAGTGCGCCCGTCAGGAAATCTGTGTGGGCCACTGAGCCTGCGAAGGCTCAGCAAGGAGTTGATTAGATTCTGGAAGACAGAGATGGATGGATGGATGGATGGATGGACGGACGGACGGACGGATGGGATGGGTAGATGGATAGGATACACAGACAGACAGACACATGTAAATACGGATTTCTCGAGACCATCCAAAAGCTACCTATTACGAACCCCCCAGGGAGGAGGCCTTAGAATTTAAACCAGACCTCAGTGGTTCTCGCATAGACAGAGCTTGCAGAAGCGTGTCAGACTCGCGACAGCGTGGTCATGAGGCTGCCATCTACAATGACATGGGCGACGGGGTGACGCGCTTAGTTCACAGTGTTGCCGCAGCACAACGGGGCATGCGGGGTGGGGTGTCCTCCAAACGCGCTCTGATTCCGGGGTCTCGTGTGACTGACGGGACAGAAAGTCGGCTGGGCATGTACCACAGCCAGGCCTCATATTAGCTTGTCTTGAATTCGATTGACGTTAAGGGTCTCCAAAACCCATAAACGAAAAAATGGGTCAATAAAAGGCACTCAGAAGTGGGCCGACACTTTCCTGAACTTAAACCTCAGGTCGCGACAGCATTCTAAAATAAGCTCGCGGTGAGGAAACTGGTAAGTGGCACCAGCAACCCGTCTCCTGCCTGTTTCCCTTGATCTCACGTTAAGAACAAGAAAAGATTTCAGATCACAAAGCATTATTCATGACTTCCTCCTTCGCAAACAATGGGGGCAAAGTTACCTGCAGATTATTCGCGTTGAGGAGGAAGGATCTCCTCTACCTGCCTGAGTTCGGAGAATGAGCAGAGCTGGAGCCCTTCCCCTTCCACAGCCTTCCCGAGCTAAAGCCCACCCGTAGGAGACGAAGCAAGAGGTCAACCAGTAAACTGCGAAACGGATTCGAAACGGATTCGAAACAGGCGCCTACAGTCGTTATGTCTGACAGGTGTCCCGCCTGCGTGGGCTTTCAGTCACCGAAGAAGTTTCCGCCAGAGGTGAAGGCGGCCACAGAGGGTCAAAGTATCGCTGATGCTGAATCGAATTAACGTGTTCGAACTGTGATCCTGTAGGGTGTGCTCAGCGCACCCAGAAGTAGGCCCTGTTACACGGGACGGTGTGACTCGGAGACGGCGAAATCTCCCATCCAGCCAGAATAAAGACGTTTGAGGTGAGAGATCACACAGCTTCCCCGAAGCACTGATGTGCTTTCCTCTCGCAAAAACCAGTGATTGGCAGAAATGGGTTAAGGGAATTGCAGCCGAACTCCAAAAAAGGGGTGGGGGAGGGATTGTTGCAGCACTCCGCATCCAGAAAGGGTGATTAGTTGGGAGGGGGAAAAACCCTACAACGAGTTGGGCAGCATTTCCGTGAAGCTCCTACAATCAGTCCAATTTAACCAATTTGGTAAATCAACCTTCCATTTTTTCACATGGAATGGGAATTTGAATTCTGTCCCTTGTCAGCCTCAGCACTAGGGAAGAAATTTCACCTTCACCACAGACAGGTCAATAGGCTGAGGTCGCTTGGGTCCTCTCAAGTCATCGTGGAAGAGAGTTACTTCCTTGCACTCAGGCACAACCCAAATGTGATTCCTTGATGTTTCCCCTGACAGGTGGCTGTGAACCAGACACTGGGGGAGCGAAGCTGTGCAACTGAGGCAAGGTCAAAGGTTGATTTCCTTTAGACGAGTGGGTTTCGGCGCAGCCAAAGAATCTATTTTTTTTTTTTTTTCCCCGCTCAGGTGGCACATCCAAGGCCCTTCTACTGCTTCGAACTGTATCTGCCCCTGGTTCCTACGGTGCCCCCACGACAGAGGGGTGCTGCTCCGGTCCTAGCAATTGCCAGCGCTGGTCCAACAATCCACGCTCCCACTCTCCTAGCACAGGAGCCAACAGGCTTTTGTGTCTGTGCCAACAACCCAAAGCTCCAGCCAGTGCAGGCCGTGGGACGGCCACACCCCTACTCAGACGTTCCCCTCTGATTAACTAGAAAGCAAGTCAGACTCGGAGATGGCACAGCGTCGTCTGCTCCTCCGCACACGCGGAACCCATGCCAGTGGCCCATCCGAGCAGGGAATGAGCCTAACCAGAGAGATGCCAGGCCTGGCTTCGGGCGCGCGTGTGCGCCGTGGAGGCCGCCTGCCCCGGTGAGCCCAGCAGACACCTCCCGAGCCGCGCGTAGAGGGCAGCAGCGCTGAGCCCTGAACGTGCCCTTTGCATCCGGACAGCTTAGAAAGTCTGCATCGGATGTGCTGTGCCCTCTGCCTGCGGCGAGGACCCGGCAGCCACGGGCCCTTGTTTGTCTGCTTCTCAAAGGAAGCCGGGCCGCTCCCGCGACATTTTCAAAGCCCGGTTGGTGTCTGAGACAGTCCACCTGAGACTCTGGACGCGGGGGCCCCGGAGGAGCCGTGTGAGCCTGGACAAACGTTTAGGCCCGCCTTAGTGCCCGGCGCTCTGACCACACAGGCCCGGCGGGCCCCACGCCGGGTGAACGTGATGGGGCCCTTCGCTGTCCCGGCCCCGGCGGCGGGGACGCGCGCGTGGGCCCGGGAGGTCTGTTCAGCATTCGCACCTGCTGGCGAATCCCCTGGGCCTGCTTAATGGGGTCTCCTTGCCCTCCTGTTCAAGTTCACGAAACCTGCCACTTCCTAAGGAAAAACAAATTAATCCCTGGTCAAGGCACTAAGAACAGCACTCGATGTGCTAAGCAAACCGCGCCCGCGGGCATGTCACCTCCCCCCTGCACCGCCCACCCTCCACTGTGGGGCGCATCAGGGGTGGCCGGTGAAAGGCGCTTATCCTGGGGAGTCCTGGCTTCCCCAGGAGAGACTGCCTGTGCGGTGGCCCGGCCATCAGGCCTCTGAGTGGCAGATGGGAGGTCTCAGCCCCCTCGCTGGGTACATGAGGCGCTGGGAACGCAGCTCATCCGGAAGCTGAAAGGTGTGGGCAGGGGCTGGCGAGCGACTCCCTCTCTCTGCTTCCAAGGTTTCTGTGGGAACTCGGCCCCGCGAGGTGACATGCGTTAGCCGGGCGGGTGAAGGAATGCTGGCACTACGGATGGTGACAAACGTTTCTTCTCTGTCCTGGCTTCCCGCGGTGAGCGCCTTGGGGGACATACCCTACATAGTCCTCTTCAGGATGCTTCCAGCAAATAACCTCATTCTCGTCGCGGCACAAACCATTACGGAGAGGAAAGTTTGTTTGCCCAACAGGCGGGGGATGGCCCCAGATGGGGGGCGCGAAGCTGAGGGCTCGGGGAGAGAAACACCCACCCCAACTGGATGGAAACGCTCAGAGCTGCTCCCCTCCCCCCGGGCCCGCGAACGCGCAGCTTTGAGGATACGTTGGGTGGTGGGTACCCACAGGGGCTCAACCTCTGCCGCAACGTGAATTAGCAAACGGGAACGTGGGGGCCCCGGCACTGTCCCAGGCTCACAGCACCATCGGCTGCAGCCCATGACCCAGGACGGAGGGGGACCGGGTCGGAACCACCGCGCCTGCGGGGCGCCGGCCTCTCAGGCTCCGCGATCGGGTCCGGCACGACGCCCGCTCACCCCGACCGCCCGCGGCCGCGGCCACAGGAAGGCGCCGCCTGGGCGCACGCGGCACCTGTGCCCGGCGCCCGAGCTCCGAGGGGCCCCGCGCGCGCAGGCGCCGGTCCGGCCGGGCGCCCAGGCCCCAGGCAGAGGCCGGACCTCGCCCCGGCTTCGCTCCAGGAGGGGTGGGGGGTGTTGCGCCCCGCCCCGGGGCCGGAGCTCGCGAGCCTGGCCCCGTGCGCCCGCCTGGCCGCAGCCTGCGGCCCGCAGGGCTGACCCCGAGCGTGGGCGCCGCGCGGGGCGGCCGCTGGGGCGATGGGGGAGCCTGAGCGCACCCGCCGCGGCCTCGGCCTGGCACGGCGCGCCGTGCGCGCAGCCCTGACCCCTCCACGCGCGCGCACACTCCCTGCACGCACACTCACACTCATGTGCACACACACGCACACACACGCACACACATGCACACACATGCATGCACGCGCACACCAGCGCCGGACCCGGGATGCCCCGGGCGCAGGAAGCGCCTCCGGGGCGCCCTGGCCTGGCCACCGCTGGGCCTCCCGGCTCTGGGGTCTGCGGGAGGGACCCCCGCCCACGCCTGCACCCCCCACTCCCGGCTCCCGGCCTCAGCTGAGCCCCGGCGCCCCGCACGGGGGCGGGATCCGCGCGCACGTGTGCGGATTGCTGAGCAGCCCAGGCGGGGCGCGCGCGTCGCCACGCGGCACCCCTGCTAATTGCGGGGGAGGGGCGCCCCAGCGCCGGGAACCGAGGGGGCACCCGGAGGCGGCAGGGGCCGGGCCTGGCTGGCTTCGCGGGCTGGGGGCGGGGGTGTGGGAAAGGGGGCAGTTTCGCGGGGTGCGGGGCAGGGTCTCCGCTGCACCTGGACGCCCAGCTGGCCCCACGCAGCTGGGTCCTGTCCCCAGGCGCCTGCCCTGACCCTCTCCTCCGATGAGCGGACACTTGCCACAGGCAGCCCAGCCTGCCCCGGACTGTTCCAGAGTCACCTCTCGGTTCCCAGACAATCCGCTGAGCCCCGAGGCCGTGTGCCTCGGCAGGTGGTGGCCCCTGCAGGGCGTCCCAGGTGTCTGGACCCCGCCGTGGGGGGTGCGAACAGAACCCGCAAAAGGTGGTAGCCCCCCGAGCCCCGGCACCCGTGGGCTCTGGCGACTGAGGGGAACCTGAGCCGTCTGCACCCCCGGGGTCTTGGGGTGCATTCCCACACACGCCCCGCCTGAGGGTGAGCTCTGGCATGACCGACCCCGGCGGTCAGCCCCCAGGGCGCCCTGGACACCCTGAGGTGCAATGCGACCCAGAGCGGGACCCTGCGCTGCCCTCCTCACCACTTCTCCCAGGCCGGGCCCATCCGGAGTTCCCCGAAGGGGCCGCAGAGTCCTCCTTCCCTCCTCAGTCACCCTGGAACTAGAACACGCAAGGAATCCAGAATGGGTGGAAAGGAAGATAGAAGAATCTAGAGAGCAGAGAATTTCATGTGGGCAAAGAACAAATGACCGTTCCTTTTAAAAACCTACAAGATTTGACTCCATCCTTTAAAGAGGAAAACAAACAAAAATCTACACGGATATAGATATTCCCGGGAGGGAGCGATGGGGTGCGGACAGAAAGGGGGGCCTCCGGGGAGGCCAAAAGGAGGGAGCAGGGGCAGGTACTTCCCAATGTGAAAATCAATCGATATTCATTCTCATATTCATTCCCTCCCTCTCCCTCTCTCTCTCTCTCTTTCTCTCTCCCTCCCCCCCTCCTCCTCCCCCCTCCCTCCCTCCCTCCCCCTCCTTCGCTCTCTCCCCCTCTCCTTCTCTCTCCTGAATCAAGAGCGAGCTTGTTTTCTTTCCCGGAGAATAGACAAGCGCCGGAGCCACTGCCAACCCCGAGGGTGCAGCCTGCGGGCGACTTAGGGGGAAACGCTCCCCAACTCGTTTCAAGGGGAAAGCCAAGTTCACAGCGCCTCGCGCCGGGGCGCCGCCCAGGGGGCCCCGTTGTCCTGACCGGCGGCGGGAGCGAACGCGAGGAGCCCTGCAACCGCACGCCCGGGTGCGGGGCGCAGTCCCCTCCAGGGCCCCCTGCTTCGCTCACGCACCTCGCCGGCTCCTTCCAACTCGCAGAGAGCGAAGTGCGGGGCGAGGCGGGCGGGGGCGACCTCGCGGAGGTGGCTCCTCGCGGTCCCCGAGGACAGCGAGGACAGCGGCGGGGAGCGGGGAGCAGTGGGGCGCCCCGCGAGGGTGCGGGGCACCAGCCGGGCCGGCCGGCAGGTGTGGGGATGGTACACAAACAGCCCCCCCCGCTCCCCCGGACCCCGAACTTGGGAGGCCGGCTTCGCCCGGCCACTTTCCCAGCCGCTCGGGGTTCGGGAGAAAGTCCCGGGGACCGGCGCCGGGCACCCGGACCCGCCAGGCACCCCGACCCGCCGTGCCCACGTCCCCGTGGAGGCGAAGGCGCCGCCACCGCAGGGTCAGCCCCGACCCGATCCGATCCGCCTGGCCTCGGTTCCCCCAGCCAGCCCCACCGCGCGCCGCGGTTCGGTGTCGGCCCGAGTGAGGGGGACGCAGACGCGGGGTGCGGTGCGGCCGGGGGTCGGCGAGCGCTGGGGGGTGGGGAGGAGGCCTGCTCCCAGCTCAGAGGTCCCCACCGCCCGCGGCGGGTGGACGGACACACAGACAGACACACACAGACACACAGACAGCCCCGCCGCCGCCCGCAGGCGCCCGGCGCCCGGCCCGCCCGCTCCGGTCCCGGCCGCGGGCCTCGGCGCCACCTGCCCGGCCGCGCGGTGCCCTTACCCGAGGCGGCGGCGGCGAGGAGCCCCGCGCAGAGCAGGGCGATCGGCGCCCGGGGCGCCCTCCGCGTCGTCATGTCCGCAGGCGGCCCGGTCCGCGCGCCCGCGGCACCTGCCCCGGCCCCGGCGGCCCCGGCGGTGGCGGTCGCTGCGCGGCGGCTGCTCCGTGTCCTCCCCCGTCTCCTCCTCCTCCGTCTCCTCCTCCGCGTCCTCCTCCTCCTCCTCCTCCTCCTCCGAGGCGCCGCGCGCGGCCCGGCGGCGGTCAGCGGTCAGCGCAGGGCCGGGCCACCCTCCGGCCACACCGCCCGGCGCCCTGCCGGCCGCGCGTCCCCCGGCCCCGCCGCCTCCGCCCCCCGCGGGGCCGCGCGCTCATCGCATCGGGCCGGGCGGGCCGCGCGCTGGGGACGGGGTGGGGGGGCGCCCGACACCGACTCCCCCGGCACCCACGCCCCGGACACCCCGACACCGACAGCAGGGCCGGCCGAGAGGCTGCGGGCGGCGGCGGCGACGCGGGCACGGAGCAGGGAGCGGCGCGGAGCGCGCAGCCGGAGGGACCCGAGCGCGGCGGAGGCGCCGGCGAGGGGCGCGCGCGGGCGGGCGGCGCGCGGGGAAGGGAGGGGGCGCCCGGCTACGGCGGGGGGCGGGGGCGCGGGGGACGGGCCGCCGGCGCCGCTGGACCCGACCGTCCCCGCCCGGCGAGAGGGGAAGGAGGGGGCCGGCCGCGCGCGCGCCCCACGCCGCCCGGCTCGGCCCCGCGCACGCGGGCGGGGCGACTTGTTGGGTGCGGGCTGGGGACGCCCACGCCACCCGCCGGGAGAGGCCGCCGCCGACCGCAACTCCAGCAAACTAGGGGGGCGTGCGGGGCGGGGCGGGGGCTGGCCCACACCCCCTGGCCTCCCTGTGGTTGCCGCGGAACTTAGAGCTAGACAAGCAGGTGGACAGGCAGCCACCGAGGCTCCCACTGCAAAGGAAAACATGATGATTTTTATCATCATCGTGGTCGTCGTCGTGGTCATCGTCACCATTAGACGTTGTCTTTGGCACGATGCCCACGTACAAGGAGATAAATGAGTTTCCTATTCCCTGACCCGGGTAGTGTGGAGGGGACCCCCCCCACACACACAGACTCAGAATAAATCCGAGGCCGGGAAGGGTGTCTACACCCGCCGGGTGGTCTGCCCACGAGAGGGTCCCTGCCGGGAGGACAGCAGGTGAAGCCACGTGAATTTCCACGGCGGTGCAGGGACTTCGGGAGAAAAGGCACACAGGATGCAGGTGGCAGAGAGAGGACAGCTCTAGAACCAGACCTCTCCCAGCCGCCCAGGCTCTGCAGCCCCCGCCCCAGGGCAGCCGGGAAGGCATTTTAAGGGGGTGGTAGTCCCTAGGCCAACAGAACCCACAGGGGAATGCTGCCGTTTCCCAGAGACGCATCCTTCTTGGCCCAATAGGTGTAGGTGTTTCCATGAGAGGATGGGAGGGACCAGAACGTGGAAAAAGCATCACTCAACAAGGCGGCGCCTCTGTGTTCCAGAACCGTCATCACAGAACAACGTAGGAAACACTGTATGGTCCACACCGACGGAGGGTTTCGGTGAAGACCCGCTGTTGGCTAGGGCCCTGGTGTTTCCTTCCACCCGCGTTTTGTCTCGACCCTCGAGATGAAGCAGGTTGACAATTTCATGTTTCATTTCCTGATTTTTCTTAGATTCCTATTGTCTTGCCGTCTCCGGGCTGCGCATGAGTGGGATGGTGAATCCAGAAAATGAAGGGCTACCGCCTTGAAATTTAAAGCACCGGAGCGCGAGGCCCTTCGTCCGCCCCCGGCCTACGAGGAACCGTGGATGCCCCTTCAGACTCTCCTTTCTCCTAGAGACATGAGCTTCCAAATACGAGGAGTCAAATTTGCTTCTCTGAGTGCTGCAGTCCTAGCTCCGACCCGGATTTTCCACCTGCAAAGTTCCCTTTTGCCTGTCACTCTCCCCGGAGGGAGAGTAGGAAGACAGCATGGCTCAATGGGGGGGGGGGTGAGGGGGGAGCAGGTCCCCAGGGGGGTCCTTAGATTCTACTCCTTAGGCTGAACTAAGCATATGGGGGGTGTGGGCTGCCCCCTCTGTGACTTTAGACCAGACCCCACACGGTATCATAACTCAGGAGGGAGCAAAAATGCCTTTTAAGATGCATTAAGTGCTCAATAGTTCAAGCTCCTCATCAGAAAAGAAAAGAAAAAAAAAGCTCTCCCTTAGGACCGAAGAGCTGGCTTCTCCCGAGAAACGGAGCCTTGTCTTGCGTCACTCTTCCTAATGGCCTGTGTCACCAAGAAGGATTTCTGCCATTAAAAAACGTTTCCAAAACCCAACTATCCTGGGCCGGGGCTCTTCGTCGATTTTCACTCTATTAGGGTCCCAATCAGGACGTTGAATGTCGCCGGGGAGAGGGAGCGCCTTCGCCCGGAACGGTGACAGGCCCAGGCTGCAGGTGGGACTGCGCCTTCCCCGGGTTCTGCGCAAAGCCCTGACCGCCACCTCCCTCCTCCGCTGTGCAGAAAACCACCTGACTCTCTTCTCTGAGGGAAAATGGCCCCAAATCATAGTAACCACCCATTTTCGCTCTTATGGGTGGCATTTTCTTTGTTCAGATCTTGTATCGGAGAGTTTCCGTGATTTATGTCAAATGGCTTCTTCATCACCTGTGTGCAGAGGAGGGGAGCTGGCTGTCAAGTCTGGCGGCTGCATGTGGAACACGGTTGTATTTGTGTGTGAACGTGGCGATATTTCCCCCAAGATCGCCAGGCCCGGTTAATTGGGAGGGAAACAGCATGGCATTGCTGCCATCTAGTGTCAACGTCTTCCTGCTGGGCGTGTGCAGGAAAGCGGGGTGCCCTGGCTTTCCCTCTCACTCACCTGAGGCTCCCCGCTCCTTGTCACACGAAGGCCCCTGGAGCAGCTCCTTGGACCCGCGGGTGCGGTCCCCGAGGCTTCTACACCCTTTGATTTTTAAATGAACGCGAAAGCCTCGATTTCTGTCACAATTCCAGTGCCAGTTCTTTGGTGGCATATCAGCCAAGCAGGAGGAGAGAAGGCGGGTGCCCTGGGGACCCCCACCCCAGGCAGCTTTGTGACCTCCTGTCTGCATGGGCCTGCGGCGCCTGGAGCCCCGGCCTCTCCTCCACCCCCATCCTGGGCAGTGTGTCCGGGGTCTGGCCTAGCACTAGCCCTGTCACCTGCACTCAGGAGTCAGTCGCACGGCGAGATGCACAAAGGCAAAGAGGGTCTGACGTGCTGGAACGGACAGGCACGTCCTTGCCTGGCATGAAAGCCCCTAATGACGGAGACTCGGGCGGAGGGACGGCCACGTGAACATCTGAAAGTCACGTCACTGCGGAGGGGGGTGAAACTGTCCGCCGAGGGGACGGGAAATATGACCACGTACTTGAGGTAAAATGAGAAATTAAAGACTTTGCGCAGATGAGGATGCTAAGAACCTAGAAAAGCGGCCCGGGCACGGAAGTCCTCGAGAACACAGCATGTGCCGCGCCTTCTAAACGGACGTCATGTGGCTTGTTCAATGTCATTTACTTAAAAATTGACAGCGACAGGGCGGTTGGGGAAACTCTTTCACGGAGAGAGAGAGGTCGGCCATCGTAGGGCCGTATAGTGTGTGCCCCCCGAGACGCACCACCCACCCCCGAAGAGGAAGAGGCACGACGGCACGCCAGGGGAAAACGCAGCGTCAGAAGGTCCCGGAACAATCACCTCCCGTTTGCAAAAAGCTCACGTGTCTCGTGACTGTTGTCATACTCCCCCCCCCAACCCCCAGTGATGAGGAATGGGGCTTTAAGGTGACCAGTGACGTAAAGTGGGAGGGCACAGCTGACTCGGGGCCAGAGGGGGGCTCCGACTCGGGCCTTCGCCTGCGCCAGCATTTAGAACCCGCCCGTGCGGCTCTGCCCCAGGGAGCGGCGACAGGCCCGGGCCGCGGGCTTCGCACAGGCCCGGCCTCCAGCAGTTGCCGCATAAAGACCCGAGTCCGGCATCTCCAGAGCATCCAGTCCACGGCAGCAGAACCCTCGCTCCTCTCAAGTGCACGTGCGTGGGGCGTTCTCCAGGACAGACCATTTATGGGGCCATTTGGAAAAAAAAAAAAAAAAAAGGACGATGTGACGATTCGCAGCTATTTTTCCCATCAACCTGGGGCTGCAGAACGCCCCCCGTGACTGGCTTCATGCTAAGTGGACCAGTTGCCCCTGTTTCTCTAATGAAGCTCCGCTCTCAGCTGTGGGTGCCCACGTCTGCACGTGGAGAGCGCTGTCCCGTTTGTGGGGGACCTGCCCGCGGAGGACAGAGCGGTGGCATCAGAAGGCAGGAACCACGATGCGTCAGATCAACCCGGATCAGGAGCCAAGCCGCACCCCACAGGCCCCTTTGGGAAGGGGGAGGAAACGGTGACTCCTCTCCGGTCAGACGTGGGTGGCCAAGTTACAGGGGGGCACACTGCACACCCGCCCCAGAGCCTCGGAGTCAGCATGTCTAGCCCGGGGCCGCAGCATTCCCAGTCCTACCCAGGGTCTGGGCCACCCAAACCGGTTTCTGAAAACCACTCGATGGGAGGGTGGATCTGGGGTCTCCCCCAAACCTGGTTGAGCCCCACATGTGACACATCCTAAAGGACTTAACACCAAATCTGACTCGAAGGCCCAGTCTGCTCGTCTGGAAACGCAGAAACGGCTTCTCCACACGGACCTGCTGGGACAGCCGCAGCGGAACCGCGACGGGCGCAGAGCGTCGGTTCTTTAAAAACCATTTCCCGTTTCTTTGTCGAGAGACGCGCAGCGCCCAGACGGAGAAAGCCTCCGCCGGCGGTTCTGACCCGAAGTGGGAGTGGCGAGCCGGGTTCGGGTCGGAAACAGCAACGGCCCCGCCGGTGTGTCCCAGACGGTCTCAAGGCGGAGCCGGCGGGAACGGAGTGGGGAACGGCCCGGCTTCTAAGACCATTCTGGAAGCTGCCTCCCGCCTGGCTTCTCCCCTCCACCTGGGGCACCCCGGGGGCTCGCAGAGCTCGGCCCGGAGCCCGGGGAAGCCCGCTCTGATGGCCACCCACGCCGGGTCCCCGGCACGCACGCGGGGCCAGGCCGGGCTGAAGGTCACGGCCGTGCGCACGCTCGCGCCCCGACCTCGCCGCAGCATCAGGACAGGCGCGGTGGTCCCCGCCGCCTGGACCCTGCGTGGCACTGGGGACCGTCCCGGGGACGCCCAGCGACGACCACTGTCCAGCGGGACGAGCCTGCAGGAGGGCCGGGGCCAAGGGAGCCGCCTGGCTTGGCGCTCGGGAAGGAGCCACGTCCCGCCTGGGACTCGCTTTTGGCCTCTGTGAGGCAGAGGCCGGGCTCACGGCCCAGCGACCGGCCAAGCCCCGTGGCTCTCGTCCTTCCTGCATCCCGCGTCTTCGGGTCACTGCGTGTGACACGCGTTGGTGAGTCGCCGTTTGGGTTCCTCGTCTCGGGGTTAGACACGTGGGCGACGGCCGACGTCCCCCTCGGGAGCCTTTCACCTGTCGCCGTGGCCGCGTCCCACCGTGGCTGTCGTGTCTGCCCAGCGCCCGCTCGGCGGCGGCGTCAGCCGGCCAGGCCTCACGTGTGAGAGGGAGGGTCCCGGGATCAGAGCCGAGGGGCCCAGAACGGGGGGTGCGGGGGAGGCGCGTTGGTCCTCCCCCACTTTGGAGAATCTGGGGACCACGTCATTCAGCAGAGGGGCCCTGGCTGCCGTGGGCGCGGAGGCCCTGGGACCCGGCAGGACCCGACGGGCTTGCGAAGGCCTCCCCGCGAAGGAGGCGCAGAGCGCTCGGGCAGCGTCCGTCCCTCCCGCCCCATCAGTGAGTCCCTCCCTCCTGCCCGTGCCCGTTTCTCTCTCGACTGACTTATGGGGTTACCTGCCCCGAAGCCCTGAGTACCCTGAGTCCGCAAGGCCCCCGCTGCGGGCTCGTCCTCTGGATCTCAGGGGCTCTGCGGTGCTCGAGGACGCCCTGAGAGGGGTTTTCAGCCGTGACCGTCAACCCCGGGCCTCCGACCTGACCTTTCACTGAGGGCACCCCAAGGTCGGAGCCCGATGAGGCTGCCGGGGCTGGTTACCTCGCGAGCCCGGTTTCTGCCATCTGGTCACCTGCTCTGGTCACCGTCCTGGCCGCTGAGGAACTCCTGCTGGGGGGAGGACGTGAGGCTGGGCCCCAACTCCCACCCCAGCCGTGTGGCCTCGTGCAGTCCCTCCCACCCCACCCCACCCCATGGGCACAGACTGCCCAGGCCCTAAACGACTTCTCTCTTCACTCATACCACTGGGGAGGGGAGGGATGGAGACCGTCCACGGCAAACCCCACGCTGGGGCCTGAAAAGACAAAGGCAGGGGCAGCGCCCGCCCGCCCCCCACGCTGTGGCTCCGCGGCCGAGTTCAGATGGACTTCGGTGTCCTTTTTCCCGACGCCGGTTGCTCCCCCCGCCCCGTATTGATTGAAATGAGATCCTCCCCCGGATCTCCTGAGCCGCACCCGCCAAGCCTCTCCAGCTGGAAGAGCGTCTTTGAAAAGCGACAGTCATCGTCCTTGGAAGGAGCGCAGCGCGGTCCGCTCCCGGGTCACCTCCCCGGACCGTGGCGCTGCGGTTGGGTCCAAAGCGGGGGGTGGGGTGGACGGGAGGCGCGCGGAGCCGCTGCGACCTGCCACCCTCCGCAGCAGCAGTGCCACGTCTGTGCATGGGGTCCGAGCACGGCCCCTCACTGGGTAGGTAGACGAGAGGGGACGCCTGGGAACAAGCCTACGACGCGTCGTATGACGCGGGCACGAGGTCCGGACACGAGTCTCCGCTCCCCCGAGGTCTCGGGGGCCCCGCGGCGGGATGCGAGTGGCGCTTGGGCTGGAAGGAGGGGAACCTTCTAGGCGAGGAGGAAAGTCTCAGGCCTAGACTTGGAGGGCCTAATGACTCCTCAACACGTGTATGTCGCCTCCGAGGAGTTTAAAAAGTCCTCTTCGCGCAGCCTGTCCCTGAGCCAGCCTAGCCACCGTCCTAGGGTGCGGCGCGTCAGCCCGGCTCGACAGGCCCCCCGGCCCCTCAGCTCGGTGCTCGGGCTCGTCAGTGAGAGGCTGACACGCTGCGACCCCGAGGCAGCGAGCACCGCACTCGTCTCAGTCTTCTCCCTCCAAAGGGCTGAACGTCCTCGCCCGACCCTGCGTCGGGTCCCCCTACGGCCCCCAGGACGGCCTCGGTGACGGCCGCGCCAATTTCCACATGAGCAAACGAGGCTCGGGGGGTGGAACCGGCCCGGCCGAAGCCGCCGACCAGGTCAGTGGGCCGGGTACGGAACCGGGCTGCTTCTCCAAGGGGGATCGGGATTCCGAAGATTTCCGACGGTTCCACGGTCTCGCCGAAACGTCCAGGTAAGGGGAAGACTCTGATAAATGTCACAATAAAACACCTCAAAACACTGACAACTGATCACGTCAGAAAACCTTCCGGACACGCGAGTCACGTCAGGGTTTTAAACACCACGGAGGGGAGGGCTGGGTCTCCGCGCGGCGTCTGCAGGGGACGAGGCGACCCCTCCAAGGGCGCGCAAGCGTCTGTGCCCGCGTGGTCGTGGGTTCGTTGTCCCGAGGGGACGGTCCGCCCCCGCCCCCCGCCATGAAGAATCGCTCAGTTTACAAACAAGGCTCATCGTGAAGAGGCTCTCGACGTCTCAGCGAATGCTCGACTCGCGCTGGGAACACGGAACGGCCCGAACGTTCGCGAATCACGCACGCCCCGTTCTCCGGGGGAAGGCACCCAGGAGAACCCCTGCCCTCCTCCGCCCGCACCCTCAGAGCAGCCGCGCGCGGACCGACAGCCTCACATCCGCTTCCCCCCGTTTTCCCAGAAGGGACGGAAAAGGCCTGGGCTACGTGTCGCGCTCCCCCGCCCCGCCCCGCCCCGCAGCCTCCTCTGGCGGATGGATGGATGCGGGGTGTCGGCATGAGGGGCGGGCGAGGCCCAGGCAGAGCCAGCGCCGCAGTCTCGGGCCGTCCAGGCCGCTGTGATGAAAGCACGAGGGACTCGGTCGCTTCAAAACGATGGGAACGTGTCCTGGTCGTTCTGGAGGCCGGAGGCCCAAGGCCCAGGGGCCGGCAGGTCTGGGCTCCCTGGTTCCCGGATGGCGGCTTCTCGCTGTGTCCTCGCATGGGGGAGGGCGAGGGAGCTCTCTAGGGCCCTTTATCAGGACACGAACCCATGCACGAGGGCCCCACCCTCGTGACCCAATCGCCCCCCATCTCCTGAGGCCATCGCGCTGGGGGACGGGTCTCGACATGCGGACTTTGGGGGTCACAACGGTGCAGTCGTCTATAGCAACCAGCAGAAGAGCCTAAGGTCCAGGGAAGGATGCGAGGTCTGACCCTGCGGGAGGGGGCAAGGCTTCCCACAGCGGCGGGATCACAGAGCCGCTTGGACGAAGCCCCGTCTCCCCTCCCCTGTGCCCCGCCCCCGCCTCACCGCACACCTCCTGGTGGGCTTCGACGCCCACCCCAGGCCTGTTCCCGGGCACGTGTGCGATTCCTCTGCATCTCCGCTCCCTCCCTCCTTCGTTCCCTCCTCCCTCCCTCCCCCCTCCCTCCGGTAGAGCATCCTTCCCTGGGGGCAGGGGGGACCAAGGGACGGGGGCTCTGCAGGGGGCAGGAACTGAGGGCAGGCTGTGCTCCCCAGCCCCATGCTCCCGGCCCAGAGACCATGGGACACGGCTCGCTGCACGGAGCCAGCCTCGCCGTCTGACCCAGACGGGACTCAAGGAGGCCCCTGTCGGCCTGCGACACAGCCAGGCTGGGTCCCTCCCAACTCCCTCTTGTTCTTTTTTCTCCTAAACACTCGGCGGTCCTCCTCGTCCCCTTGTCCAAGGTGGAGAGAACGTCCGTCAGCAAGAACGGCCGAGCTGTGGCCAGTCCTCTCGCTCCCATGGGTCCCCCGGCTCACCCCTGAGCACTGGGCAGCTCCCCGTAAGGGCACCTCCCTCCCAGGACGGGCTGTGGACCAGGGCGTCCCTGCACCTGCTCGGGCCACCCCCCTGCCACCTGGGAATGTCCAGCCTCGTTGGCTCCTCCCTGCCAAGCCCGTCTCTGTCTCCGCTGATGTCCGAGGCCCCGCAGACCTGTGGGCCTGAGCACTCACCCCACGCGGCGGCCACGTCACCGAGCGTCCCCCTGCCGCGCCAGGTCCATCTCCTCCGACTCGGGGTCCAGCCTCGGCGGCCCTGGGCTCTGCTGCCCCCTTGGCTCCCCTCTGAGGAGGACACGGAGTATCGCCCCCTTGGCTGTCGCTGGTTTCGTCAGGTTCACTTCAGTTTTGCAAAGAGGAGCCCCTGTGGCCTGCTCCCCGCGGAAGCTGCCGCCACCCCATTCCCCGGCGCCGCGCTCCTCAGACGCTCCCCTCCCGCCGAGACGAGGGCCCCGCCGCGCGCTTTCTACCTCTCAGTCCTCTCTCCGCATCGCTCATCGCGGCGCCTTCCAGATTCTTCTCTAGCTTCCGCTGTCCGAAGCTCCATTTTGATGTCTCTGGATGTTTTGTTTTCTTTGGGGGGTGGAGGGCGATGCCTCCGTTTGAGGTTTAGTCGGTTTCTTGAATCTCTAGCTTTGCCACTTTGGCCGAATCTGCCAAGTTCTACCCCTTCGCCTCATTCTCCAGAGTCACAGGGCGGGCATCTGCTACCGCCCACGGATTTCTACGGCTCTGGCCCTTTTCATTTCATTTTTAGTTTTTCGCTCTAATTCTTTGTTGTTCGGATCGGATGGACTCGGCTCTCCCTGAGTCCCCGATTTCACGCCGTCTTCTCTCCACTGCGCAATCCCTCTGCCGAGCTTTCTGGTTCTTTCTGTCGTCGGGTCTCCCGAGCTGATGTTTCCTTTTAACCCCGCGTCAACTGCGTCTGGGCGATGCCGGTTAATGCAATGGGACGGGTTTCGAGTGCACCGTTCAGCAGACGCCACCTGCGCGCCGCGTGGTGCCGCGTCTGCCACGGGAGTCAGACGGCCCCCTGGCCCTCCGGTCGCCCTCGACGGCTGCCTGAGTCCGTGGGGTGTGTCTGTGCATCTGTCCATGCTCGTGCGGGCGTCGCTCTTGGGTCTACGCCCCCGGACGAGTGAAATGGTCCGGCCCTGGACCTTCTGCGCCCGACCGACTTCACCTCGCGCCACGTTCTCGGGATCCGCGCACGTTGCCTGTCGCGGGGGCGGCAGCTCGTGGCTTCCCAGGGCCGAGGCCTCCTCCGTCGTGCGCTGCGCCACGCTCGACCCATCCAGCCCCTGTGGAAGGGCGCGCTGGCTGTCTCCGTGTCTCGGCCCCGTGGATGACGTGCAGTGACCGCCGGAGTCCGTGCGTTTCTATGGCTGGATGTTTCCCAAAGTGTCGGTGGATCCCAGGGCGGGGACTGCTGTCGGGCCACGCGGTAATTGTGTTCTGCGCATCTGAGGGGACTCAGACTGTTTTCCGGCGTGGGCATCCCGCCCCACGGCCCCACCGGCCGCGGACGACTTTCCTGCCTCGCCGCGAGCTCCCTCGCGCTTGTCCGCGCGGACGGTCGGCGGTCGTTCTACAGGGGAGAGGCGCGCGCTGGCCGCGGGTTTAATGTGCGTCCTCATGGCAGCGGGTGCGGCCGAGCTTCCTGTCGCCTGCCTGTTGGCCATCTGTGCGTGCCCTGGGGAGGAGTCTCCGCTCAGGTCCAAGGCGCGCACGTCCGCCTTTCTATTCCGACTCGGCCCTTCGTCCGAATTCCGTGCCTTGGCTGGGACTTTCTATTTTTTCTCCATTCGTGGCAAGAGTTGAAACCGAGGGCAAATTAGCGAGAGCAGGAACTTCTTAGCTTGCAGAAGTTCTGCAGCAGCACAAGGGACAGAGAGCGGGGAGGAGGTGAGTAAACGAGGGGGGATGCCGGGGGGAAGCGGGATCCAGCAGAGAGAGGGAGACGGAGGCCGAGGGGAGCTGAGGCAAGGCCAGAGGCCTGGACAGGAGCACCGCACCCCGCCGGGTTTGGAGTCTGCTCCAGGTCCTCTCGCGACAAGCCACGTTTCGCGGAGACCAGCGCTGCCCCGGCCGTCTGTTCCGAGCCTCCTGCTGCCGTGGCCGTTCGCGCCGAGCACGGACGTGGGCCGGAAGAGGCTGTGGGCCTCGAGGAAGACGCGGGTCCGGCCCCGGCGTGAGTGCTGAGAAACTGCTCCCGCGTCAGAATCGTAGCTGACGAAGGTCGCCCCCGACGTGTTTTTCACTCGGATGAAATGGTCTCGACGAGCGGCCAGCGTTGTCACAGCCCCGCAGTGCGGAGGGGCGGCGACGGCGGACACGGTGGCCTGCGGCACCGATGCCCACGGGGACAGAGGGACTTCCCGTCGGGACGCTGGCCGTGGCCGTGAGGGTTCCGGCCTTCCAGTCACCCCGGGCTCGCGAGGACCTTGCTGCGGACTTCGTTGTCCCCCTCACGCTGTGCTTTCAGGCCGTGACTTCTTCGTGAATGTGACATTTTTCGGAATTCACCTCGGGCGTCAGAGCAGAAGGGCCTCCTACTGTTTGGCGCTGCTACAGGTGAACATCACTCCAGCGTCCCAGCGCCTCCGCCGACAAAGCTTAAACAGTCCGGATTCTGAGTTAAAACCGGCGCCTCTGGGATGCCGTGAGGTTGTGCTATGTCCCTTGTCCCTTGTGTCACCCGTTTGCCGTTAGAAGCGAGGCCGGCCCGGGTGAGGCCAGAGCACGTGGTCTCAGGGTCACGGAGCAACGCGGGGGAGAGGCAGCCAGGAAGGAGGGGAGCACAGGACGCCCGGCTGAGGCCCAGGGTTTCCGGCTGCTCCGTGGTGGAGTCCTGGGCGCGGGAAGGCGTCCACGCAGAGCACACAAAAACACGCTCTCTCGGAAGTGATGTGGCTCCACAGTGCAGCGGGGAGCACGTCTGCTCACACGCAGGAGGTCCGGGGTTCGCGCCCCGGGGAGCCACGGGCCACGGTCTACGGCCCCGCCACCCGGAACAGGCCCGATCCCGTCTGATCTCGGAGGCTAAGCAGGGTGGGGCCTGGTTAGCACTTGGATGGGAGACCACCCGGGAAGACCAGGTGCTGTGGGCGTAGACAATAACCATCAAATAAACAAACAAATAAATAAATAAATAGATAGATAGATGAAGTTCTCTCTCGCCTCTGCTCCGACGTCACAGAAGAGGGGTTCGATTCCCGTTAATTCTAGCTCATTTTAACATAGATTTCTGTCTCTAGTTCATCACTGCTCTGCAGAGCCGAAAGGTGGTTTTTGTCCAATTATCTGTCAGGAGACCGAGGGCCCGGTGCCCCAGCCACGCGCCTGGTCTCAGGACGCAGGAGTCCTTCGCTGCGGCACGGTGTGCGTCCAGGGTGGGGAGTCGGCGACAGCAAGGCCCAGCGCGTGCCTGCCCCTCCCCCGCCCCCGCTCACCCTCTCACCCTCACCCTCCGGCAGGTGGATTGAGAGATGGGGCCTCCTCGGAGGGCGTGATTCAGGCTGCGCCGGGTGAAAAGCGGTTCTAAGGCAAACGCGGGTCCTGCCTTGTGGGGTCACTGCCCTCACGAAGCGGGACCAGCTCCGTCGCTGGCTCTCTCCGCAGGGCTCAGAGGAGTCTGCACCCCAAGAGGAGGACCCTGGCCAGCAGCTGGCCCCAGGGCCTGCCCTGGGACTTCCGGTCTCCAGGACACGGTTCTGCAGCTGATCCCCCCGGTCTGTGGTGCTCTGTGATGGAGGCCCAGGGGGACGGACGCCCTTGGGGCCAGACGGCAAGGTGGCCAGGGGCCGGGGCGCATGTCCACGCCCGCGTCCCTTTAGCCGGGTGCTAGTGCCTGCCGATCGCAGGGCACGGGAGTGATGAAGACGCTCCCTCGGCTTCGGAAGGCGAGATGCTCAGTCACGGGAATAGAGACGTTGTGCCCGGCGATCGCGCTGCGCCGCAGCATTTCCAGCCCGAGGATTCCTTTCGAAAGGAGCCTCGTAACAGCAGAATTCAAGAGTCGCCTCTGACCACTCAGAGCCCCGGGCGCCGTGCTATTTCCAGATGACTGTGCTGCCATGGAAACCCGGGAGGTCGCCAGGACGGCCCCCCGCGAGGCGCGGAGCAAGCGGCATGCGGGTCGCGCCGCGTGCGGGGACTGGGAACGCGACCTCTGGATGGGGAGAGGTAGAGCCGTGTGCACGCAACAGGAGTCGCAGGCACTTACAGGTGACGACCGCGCCCTCACTTACCGCTGCTAACTTTCCGAGCGGAGGAGGCGTCCGGGCTATGGGGTGATCGGCCTCACGCGCTGACGTAACGTTGATTTAATGCGGGTTTCTCAGAGTTAAACACCCGCGGGCTGCTGCCTAGACGGCGCGGAACGGAGCAAAGTGCAGGACGCCGCTGGGTAGGAGTCTAATGCCTAACGACGCGGAAGCAGAGGCTCAGGAATCAGTGTCCGCAAATCCATTAGCCGGCGACGGCGCGATGCCTTTAACCCACCCCGCTCCGCGGTGGCCAGCCTCCCGGCCCCCGGTCCGCCGGCCGCTCCCTGCGTGGCGGGTCTCTCTCTCCCTCCTGTTCAGGGGACTCAGCACGTTGACGTTCTGCATCCTGACGCCCGGCCCAGCGAACATGCACGAAGCCTCAAGGCGGCCCCAGCCACCGCTCCAGGCCCGACGTGTCTGGGCACAGGCCTAGAGACGCGGCACCCGTCGCCGCCTTCATTGTCAACCGTGAAATCTCGAAACGCGGGAGGGGACACCGCACGCACGCAGCGCCTGCGAGCCCGGGGGGCGCGGCGAGGGGCAGAGTCACCGCCCGCCCCGGCTGCTCCGGGCCCGGGCAGCGCCCTCGGCTCGAAAGGAGTCCATCTGCTGCCCCGGAGGATGAGGATTCGGACGCGAGGCAGGCGCTTCGCCCCGATCTGTCTCACCTCGGATCACTCAGGCCCCAACAGGAACCCGGAGAGCACTGGTGTCGTGCGTCTGCCCCTTCCGGCCTGAAGTCGTCTCCAGATGACGATTTAACGTCCTTAAAGAGCATTCCCTCGCCTCCTCACGGCGTTTACCTGTGATCGCATCTGACAGATTAGGACGTCTCGGCTTACTCATTTGTCAAAACGGATTCTCGTCGTTCCCGCTGCCTTTGAACCGGACCGCGTGGCACACGAGCCAAATTCAACATGAGGGGAGCCAGGAAGGCGGGCTCTCTCTGTGACACACAGGCGCTCCCCGAGGCGACAAGAACGACAAAACCGCTGCACACACGTGCACACGCATCGGTGCGCGTGCGCATCCATTCAGGACAGGCCTGCACACAGCCCACAGGCAGACAGCTGGGGCTGGGGCAACCGCAGAAACACTGAGATCGCGTTTCTTCCGACACGCTGGAAAACAGCGAGTGCCCACGAACGCTCGCGGGACGCGTCGTGGTGAAGACGGCACCGTCTACGCAAACGTCAGCTCATCCGGGTTCGCGCCGGAAACAAACACGATCGACGTGCGGTCGGTTAGACGTCAGCAAGAAAAGCGCCCGCAACAAAAACAGACAAACCGACGCGGATCACTTCCACCCTCGTGTTAGCTTTGGGCAGCCAAGCCCGGAGAGCGTGCTATTGCCCACACCCGACGAGCGTTTCGGAGATCCCCGAACTCTTCCGCCGAGTGTGGAGACGAGTGCGGCTTAGGCGTGGCGGTGCCAGGAACACTCTGCCGTCGCAGAGCGATGTCCTGCGCGTTGGCTCGTCACGACTATCCAGTCCGTCGGGCCGTACCTGCACGCGCGGGGGAAAGTGGGAGAAACGGGGCCTTCGGCAGAAACCCTGCGATGTTGGGGGTTTGAAAGCGGAAGCAAAGGGAGTGACGCCAGCAAAGTGGTGGGGCCAACGCCCCAGAGCCCTCCCTCCACAGAAACACCTGAAAACAAGCAGAAACGGTCGGGTCCGGCTGCGTCAGGCCTCCGGGAACATAGTCCGAGGCTGAGGGCAGCCAGGCGCGCGCCGGATCAAGAAAAGGGCCACTTGGGAACGGTCGGGAAGCCTTGGGCAGTTTTACCTGCCCTTGCCCATCGTCCCCCAGACGGACAGACGCCTCGGGGGGCAGCCGGAGTCCCCGGTCTGGACCTGGTCTCCAGCTCGTGAGGAGGCGACCAGAGCCTCTCCACCCGCTCCTGCGCGTGTCTGCGCCAACCCGTCTGGGGCGACCCTGAAAGACGGCCGCCAGCCTCCCACGCCTGGTTCCCGAACTCCGAACCCACGCGGGGCAGGAAGTGATGATCGGGGCTCGAAAGCACTGCGTGACGGAGGGAAACCCGCAGCCACCTGGGGCGGAAGGTAGTAATAGTTGAGACGTGGAATAGGCCACAAAAGTCTGGGAAGGAAATGAAGAAAGAGCTTTTTGGGGAATGCGGGCACGCCAGGGCACCTGGGTCCCCGGGGACATTCAGAAAGCCACACGCGCACCCTAAGCTGGTGTCCCCAGCTCAGCCCCGAGGGGCGGCCGGGAGACGGCCACGCATGACGACAGGAAGGCCCCGACCGCCAGTCCACGAAGACCGGGCGCGTGTGGTCGCTTCTGTTTCTGCTGCTTTTGCTTCGATTCCCCCTTTGCTCCTGGGATTGAAGAAAATCTCTGTCCTCACGCCAGGCTGGTTGAACCCAACGCCAGCGTCCAACCGTCGAAAAGAGAAAAACCTGAAAACCTAGGGGGAGAGGAGAATTCGGTTTCCCGAGTGACCGCATGTGTTAGTGTCTAGATCGACAACGAGCAGAGGGGCCGGAGTTAGTGTCTAGATTCGCAACGAAACAGGAGGAAACGGCCCGGGCGGAGGGAGAAATGCAGAGAGAAAGCGCCCGGACCCGGGGGCTACGAGACAAAGACTTCACGGCGACTCTCTCAGAACATTTCCCCCAAATTGAAGGAAACCGTAGGCCAACAGCGAAAGGGAACCAGCAAAACAACCGATAGACAAAGTGGAAATATCAACGAAGAGGAAGAAATTGCAAAGAGGAACCAACTAGAAAGTCCGGAGTCGCAAAGGGCAAACACCGAAACGGGAAAACACACACATCAGCAAGGTCCACGGCAGACGGACGAAGCCGAAGCAGCAATCGGGGAGCTTCGAGATGGGACGGGAAACTGAGTCTGGGGAGGAGAAAGAAGAACAGGAGAAAGGTAAACCGGGCCTAGGAACCGGGGGTGACCACCAAGCGGACCACCCGGGGGAGTCGCAGGAGGAGAAACGACGGAGAAAGAGGAAAAGAACCGTGAGAAACGCTTTCCCACTGTGGTAAAGGGGATGGACACACGGACGAGCCGACGACGGAGGACACGCGGGACTGTCCCCTGTAACCGTAAGAGAATGAGGTCGGATACACATCACGACATAAATCAACCCGAGGAACCGCTGGGACGTAGCACATCCGCGCAGACAGGCGGCGCACGCTCCGGGCGTGTGGGACGCCTAGAACAGGCGGCCTGGGGGACGGACGTCGCTCGCAGCGGGCCCCAGCGGCCCGGCCCCTGACGGAAAATCTGCAGAACGGGTCCCCCGCGGGTCCCCCGCACACCGCCCTGCGAGCCCGGCCCGGCCCAGGGCCGGCGGCGGTTTTCCTGGGCCGCCCGCTGGTAGCCCAGTGTCCGGTCCCTTCCTGTCCTCCCCATGTCAGCTCGACGTTGTGGGGAGAGAAAAACGTCACTCCCTCTCAGTGACACCACACACCTCCACTGCTGGGGCTCCCTGCCGGCACCCCCGGGAAGGACCGCCCGCTCCTCGTGGGTCCCCGAGGCGCGTGTCACTGCCCGCGAGAAGCCTGCTCGTGGGGCAGGCTCCGGCCGCGTCGCCACCCTCAGGCGGGTCCCTGGATGCAGGCTCTGCCCTGGGGCTGAGGGACTCGGCCTCTCCGTGGGCGTCGCAAAGAACAGGAAACAACGAGAAGGCCCCGTGTCGTCGCTCAGAAGCACACGCAGGCCACTGGGATCGGGGCGTCGAGGCCAAGCTCGCCGGCCCGCACCACGATCTGCGCCTGTGCCCGGTATTTCCGAGCGGGGACCGTCCTCCTTCAACAGCAAGCAGAGCCCCGGAGCTTGAACGTGCCCCTGAGAATCCAGATTTAACCACGAATTTGACCGCACGTCCCACGGGCATCAGAACCCTCCGGGTGACCCTCGTCGAGGTGGAGACCCCTGCGCGAGAACCTCACCGGTTTGGGGCTCCTCCAGGTCCGGCCCCCGGCCAGGTGCCCCCCCGACTGCATAGACGCGTGGGGATCCCTGCCGCCTCAGAGCCACCGTGGTCAGCGGCCGACTACGGGGCGGTGGTGGCCGGGGGCCCCCTTCCCCGTGGTCCACCCCTGCAGAGACCGGCCCCTCTGCGTGCGATTCTCCCTGACGTCCCGGACGCCCCGCTGCTGTGGGTGGGCCCCCACCTCGCTGTCAGGCCATCGCCCGACCTCCGTTCGGCAGCAGCGGGAAGAACAAAGTGAAATCGTCGCCGGACTCACCTTCCCAAGCTGCGTCTGGGACCCCTGGTTTCGGGCCGAAGGGTAGGGCGCTTGCAGGCCATCGTCTCTCCCATCCGGAGGAGGAAGAGGAGGAGGAGGAGGAGGAGGAGGAGGAGGAGGCAGAGGAGGCAGCGGCAGAGGAGGAGGAGGAGGAGGCCCGGACGCCACGAAAACCGTCCTCACTCCCAGCAGCCGCTCGGGGCGCGGCCGCCACGGGCCCCGCAGACGCGGAGAGGCGGGGAGGCAAGTGCCTCCACCTGGAGCGGAAGCCCCGGCGCGGGCCCCTTAGGGGCGCTCGCCTTTCGGGAACTGACTGGTTTCTGGAGAGCGAAGGCGGATTAGAGGGGGCACGAGCACGCCGAGCCCCAGTCCTGTGGGAGTCCCCACCAGGAGCCCCCGGTTCCCTGGTGAAGAGCAGAGGGACCTGCTCACGCCCCAGCACCTTGCGCGTCGGCAACGCCCACCCCGAGGGAAGGGATCCAGCACACCTGGGAGCAGGGGAGGCGGCCATCTCCAGGCCTCCCCGTCTCCCCGTCTTACAGACCCGGGGGGACGCCGAGCGGGGCTTGTGCGGGTCACAGTCCAGGGACACAGGCCCGGTCAGCGGCTGAGGCCTAACTATGGGGCGACAGGTGCTCCTCGGAGCCCCCGCTGCTGCGTCACCATTGGCCCCGCCCGCTGCCCACGGTCTCCAGCCCAGCCCTCGCCCCCTAACCTCGGTCTCGGTCCCTTTCACTCCTGCCCTGGTGACCCCGGCAGGTGTCGCCTGGGCCCCGTGCTTGCTCAGCTCGTCGGGCTGCAGTTTGGGGTCCGTCAGTGTCTCGCGTCTTCGGTGAAATCCAGGCCTGACGTGCTGTGCGGAGGGCAGCGAGGCGACAGGCCTGGGCGCAGGGCTGTACGAGGCTGTGACCGTGTGACACGGCTGCAGCAAACGGCCTCGCCGCGCCTCGGTTCTGTCCCCCTGGCGTCCTCGTGCTGACTTGTAGGTTCCCTCCTCGCAGGCCGTTTGGGCCGTGGCCCCGCTTGGTCCATGGGCCACCGCGGTGCTGGTCCCGTGTGGCCGGAGGGGGAGTGTGTGGAGTGAGCGCTGGGCCTCCGCCTCCCTCTTGTCCACACCTGCGTGTCCCCTCGGCCGTCAGGCCGCCAGCCCCGGCTTAGGCGCCGGCGTCGGGGACGGGGTCTTTGTCAACAAAACATCCTAAGCGGCTGGGACAGGTGCTCGCCCTCGGCAGGAAGGGGGCGAGGCTCGCGGCCCACGACTGCCGGCGCCACCCCTCCCCCACCCCCACCCTTCCTTCCAGGGCCGGCCGGGCCACCTCCCCGGGCCGGGAGGCCGTGGGGTGTCCGGGGGCTCCTCTTCCTCCTTCCCCGAAGCCCCTCTGCGGTGGCACGCGGAAGCGCCCGAGGGGCAACCCAGGTTCCGGTCGCGGCCCGTCCACGACACAAACGTGGTTTTCCACCTAAGATCCCCCTGTGGACCTTGGTCCTCACTCTCGAGTAACCGTGCTTCGTCTGCCTGCGTTCTGGGCATTTAGAAACCAGGTCTCGGCACCCTCTGTGTCGGGGCGAATCGCGCGGTTGTGGGGACAGACGGACGGCCGCGGTCGGGAGGGGCGGCTCAGCCCACGGCTTTTCCATTCGGGACTCAGCTGGTTTTCCTTTTTCTACTTCGTCGTCCTCGGTTTCGGGGGGGAGAACGAAGCAAAAATAAAGATAAACCGAAGCCGTTTGTCTTCCGTTCCTGAATATTCAGTGTCCCCTTCGCCTTCGTGACTCCGGCCACCGAGATGCACGCGGGCGCCGCCTGCCCTGAGAGCTGCCGCGTCGTTCCCGCACTGACCCCGTGTGCGCTCCCCTCCCCCGCCGCCCCGTGCCCCGCTCCATTCCCGGGAACGCGGCCCAGCGCCAGGGCCGGCAGGGCCTGTGCGCTTCGCTCACCCACTTTGGGGTGTTCGTCGCGGAGCTGGCATCGGGGAGGACAGCAGCAAACGCCCGAGGACAGGAAGCTCCACGAGCAAAAGCCCTCGCGCTTACAGGACGGTGTCAAGCGGGGCACAGACAGAGCAGAGCCAGCAGATGAGGATGGACGTCACGGCCCGAGGACGGCCGGGAAGAGAGATGCTTCTAAAGGAAGAAAGGGGCGCTTTCTCCGATGGGATTTTCAAGACGGGCCTAGAAATGGGACGTCTGGACAGGAGCAAACATGTGCCAAGGACTTGGTGGCGTCGACCTCGAGGAGGGCGAGCGGGCAGCGAGCAGACGCAGTCGGCAGCCTCGGGGGCCAGCCCTGACGTGCGTGAGGGACAGCAGTGACGCCCACGTGGCCGGCCGTGATGAGTGGCGGGAGCCGACGACCCGCCGGGGAGGCGTCGTGTCGCACCTGGCGGGCCTGCGCGCGAGCGGGCGCGCAGCGAGGGTCCACGCCCACCTCGTAGCCGCAAAGTCAGCGCGGCGGGCACCGCGCCGTGTGTTCCCAGCGGCTCTCAGCTGCTCGGATGCGGCCGGACCCGCCCCGTGTCAGGTGTCAGTTAGGACTCACGGGACCGAGGGTCAAGGCCTGGAAAGTGTGGAAACGGCCAGAAAAGTCTCACAAATGGAGCGCGGTTCTAAGTAGGGACGTGAGCGGGGGCGGGGGCAGCGGTTACAGCGAGGTCGATCGCGCATGGACCGGGGGAGTCTTCGCGGCCCTGAGTGTCTGGTGAGATGGGGACGTCTGGAGGACGGGGACGACAGGTGGGGGCGGCGGTCAGAGGCGGCCCCTCCCGGCGGGGCCGAGGGGGCTGTCGGAGCCTCGCAGTCTCGGAGGAGGACCCAGGGCCAGGGCTTCGGGACGGTAACGGGAGACGGAATCAATAGGCGGGCGGAGGTCGGGGACCTCAGGAGCCCGGAGGCAGACAGAGTGTCTGCCTGGCTGTCGGCCCCCGCAGGAGCGAGGGCGGCCCTGGTGATAAACAAGGCCGGAGCCAGATCCCGCACGCCCAGGGCCGGCGGCCGGGTGCCCTGGGGGGCAACCGACCTCGGCGAAAGTCACGGGCATCAGGCATGGCCCCAACGCCTGTGCGTCTGCAGGCAGGAGCGGGGCCGGGGGTTGTCGGGAAGAGGGATGGGGAGTAAGGACGACCCCACCCACCCCCAGATCGGTGGTGGACGGGGTGTGGACGGGGGGGGCACTGCACGGGAGGGCAAAGGCCTCACTGTCCTCGTGGGGAAAGGATTTGGGACGGGAGGACGAGGGGGGCCTGGCACGAGGGAGAGAAGGAGGCTGGGGTCTGGAGGGGCCGTGTGTCTGTCCCGCGCCGGCTGGCGGACCGTGGGGGCCACGTGACTCGGAGGGGAGGGTGGCAGGACCCGACATGAGTCTCAGCGTGGAAGGGGAGGTGCCAGGGGGATGACGAGGCCGTGGAGCGGGACAGGGGTGACGGAGCGGGGAGAACGAGGGAGGAAGAGAGAACGGGGCCAGGCCGGCTGCGGCAGCCAGGCGAGAGGTGGCGAGAGGTGGCGAGAGGTGGCGAGGGCCAGGAGAGCCACCTTGAGCCCGTGCCTAGCCCGGGGTGGCCAGGGGCACCCATCACCCGCGGCATCCACCGAAGCACAGGTGAGTGGCGTCGGCCCTGCGTCTCGGTGTGCCGGTGGCTGCGGGCAGGCGGACACCACCTCCTGAGACGCCCCACGACGCTCCCACGACGCCTGCCAGCGTGCGCGCCTCCCGATGCGTCGTTTCGAAATCCCGCCACGTAAAGCCACTCTCTGACCCCACACACGTTTCCCGTGCGAGAGGACGGGGATGGGACGAGACGCGCGAGGGGACAGCAAGTAGCACGGGGGGCGGACTGTGCGCGCGTGGGAAGGTGACCGAGCATGGGGGGCGGGGGGTGCATTCGCGCTCAGCCAGGCGCTGGTGCGTCTCAAACGTCCGGAAATCACGGAACTGGGGCCTGGAAACCGCACGACGGGTCACCCGGATCGGGAGGGTAGAAACCAACCCAAGTCAGAAGCCCTGGCACGAAAACGAGCTGCAACGCTTACAAACGAGGTTCCGAACTTCGAGTCGCACGTACTCTCTCCCGAGGGCGTTCTGCGCGTCTACATAACGCTAAAAAGGGCCAACTTAGTGTAGACTGAACCCAGACGACTTCTCGCGGCAAATGCGTAGCCCGGCCACGTTCGCTGCGCAGCCGACGAAATCCAGGGAAGACCTACGCGTGGATATCGAGCCTGACGCTCCGCAATGCAACCGCGGCTCAACGAAGGGAAGCGAAGCGGGAGCGGAGGGTCTGACGAGGATGCCGTCCGCGGAGCGTTAGTACAGACGGGGCTGGCCGTGGCACAGCCTCATCCGAAACCGCTTTCCGGGGCACAGCCCTTCCCCGTCGGGGCGCTGTTCCCGCCACTTAACTTTCAGAGCGAACGGTAGGAAACCTTCACTGCCACCTTATCTTCTGAAATATCCGTCAAGTTAAAAGTTTGGTCCCGTTAATTAAAAAAAGAAAAAACAGCTATTTTTTGAGAAGGCCTTTGGCACAGGCGCATCGCTGACGGAACAGATGACACCGGGCGATGGATTCGGTCAATTACCCTTTCCCCCTCACGGATCACCCCGATGAGTGGCGTGTGGAAATGCCACGAAGTCGCAGAAACGATGTCGGGCTTCGCGACGGACTCCAGAGGCGTCAGGGGCTGCCCAACGAAGCATCCGCGTCCCCAACGCCCGTCTCCTCGGGTGCGCGGATCTCGGACGTGGGCTACGTCCCGGACGATACAGGGTCGATGCGGACGCAGACCCCAGCGAGCAGGGCCCGCTCAGTCAGGAGCGAAGGAGTGGGCGCGGAGAGAGCAGGCGCCACGCAGGGCGAAACGGATTCCCCGGGCCCGGGGAGGTGGCATCGCCCCCCCGGACTGTGAAACCATCCACACGGGAAGGGCCAGCGGCCACCTGCCCCACTCCGCGCGGGCGTGGATGCAAAGCGCTGGGTGAGGTGCCACCCGGGGCTTGGCAGAGTCGACCCTCACATGCCACCGGAGCCCCACTGACTCTGCCCGGTGCGGGACAGTGGGCGCTGGAAACGAGACAGGGGGCCGTGCCGTCCGGCCGATTCCTCTCTTCCCCTCGGGCCAGGCCCTTAACTGAGCCAAGCCCGGTGTCCTCAGGCGAAATAAGGCCAGTGACATCCCAACGGCTTGGGCCCTGTGGGCACCGCTGCGACGGTGCAGTGGAGGTGGCCCTGGACGGTGATCGGAAAGTGCTAGAAACCCAGCGTTTTCACCTCCCGTGAGCCAGGCCTGCCTGGGGTATGTGCTGACCGACCTCTGGGGTCCTGTTCCGGACGCGTCTACCAGCTGATGAACGGTCCCGAAAGCGATTCCGGTGGCTTCTCCGCGGTCGACGCTGAGTGAACCACAAGAACGAGTGACTTTTGTTTCGTCGTCCCTGTTCTCCGTGACTCCTGAAGTGAACGTGCTGGGATCGAGCGAGATCCACACGGAGTACGCGCCCACGCGTGGCGTCACCTGCAAATCAGCCCCGGGCCACCGTCCCCTCACTCCCAGGCCTCGCTTTCGTGTCGGATCATTCGTCGTCGCTTTGGAGATCGGCCTCTCGTGGCGCGTTGGTCCCGCACGCGGGTGAGCCCCCCATGGGGCCACCGGGACGAAAGTAGAGAAACGGGGAGAGGCCCGTTTCCCAGGCGTGGCCTCCCCAGACCCCCTCCGGCACCGTGCAGCTGGGCGCGGCCGGCCGTGCCCGGCAGACGTGCGACGTGGGCCCCGCCAACGCCTCGCACCCCGTTGCTTGCCGGGCGTCGGCGGGCGCTCTCAGAAGCACCAAAGCCGGGCTCGTTTGCGGGCTCGGCCCGTCCCCCGGCTCGTGGGTCGTCGGGCGTCTCTTTCCTCCCTTTCTCCTCTGCAGCTCAGAGCTCGTGGGCCCATCCATGCAGCACGGCCGCCGGCCGGCGAGCGGGATGGAGAGGAGGGAGCCCGTGGCTACCTGTGAGCGGCTCGAACACATCGGGGTGTGGGCTCCCACGGGCTGCAGTGCTGACTGATTCCTCGGGCACGACTGGATGGACGCGTCGGGCCGAGGTAGAGAGTCAGGTGGACGCTGAGATGTAGCTGGAACATGACGCACGAAGAACTCAAGGGCACTTCCCTATCAGGATTCTGGAATTTTCCCGCGCGTGGGATTTCTCAGGTTTTTCTGTCCTGCCCTTTCCGTCTGGAAGAAACCGACTGGCTTTCGATCACTAATAAGCAGAGACCGACGGAAACGTCCCTGCGGTCGCCACGCACCTTCATCGGAGCGTGAGGGGGCCAGGACACAAACACACGCACACGACGGCCAGATGCTCATTCCCTTTAGATGGTTTTGCCCCTTTGACGTCGTTCCCGACCCCTCGCCCTCGGGGCCCAGCACGGTCGGTCGGATGTGAGCTGAGCAGAGAGCACAGGCTCCACCCAGCGGAGCCATCGCTCAGCAACAGCTCTGAGGTTACCCCCGCCATGCGGATGAGCGGTCGATCTTTCCAGAACATCCGGAAAGTCAAATTTCCATAAACAAAATGTTAACATAAAATTTTCTGCAAATGCAGATATTGTAAACGCTCTTTGATGGGAGGCACGCGAAGCGCCCGGAGCTGGCGAGGGTCGGTGTAAACCCCAGGCTGCCGGCCCGGCGCCCCGGCCTGCCGCCCGGTCTCTCTCAGCCCTGCTCCCCGCTTCTGAGGGGAGCGCGGTGTATTCCCTCTCCCACTCTTTAAAAACAGCATTTTTTATAGAAGAAAATATACGGGGGCCCTAAAGTGTGTTCAATGATACCATGGTCTGGTCCAGAGAATGACCTCTTCCGAGAGCTGGAGAGAAGGAGCAGTGTCCGCCCGAGGGTGAGCTTTCTTACAGGAAAATGTCCCTCCTCACAGTGTACCCCAACACACGCACACACGCATGCACACATGCACATGCACGCACACAGGCACACGTGCCCATGCTCATACATGCACACAGGCACACGTGCACACACACACGTGCATGCACACACGCACACACACACGCCGGCCTTGGCTTCGTCGCACGCGGACGTAGGTGCGAACTCTTTCCGTAAAACCCGGTCTCAACCACTTTGGAAATCCGCCTGACGTCTCCCGCTGTGCTCTCTCGGGCTAAATCGTGTTTTGAACCCATTTCACTCTCGACCGGCGTTGGTTTTGCTTTTCTCTTCTTAGACTTGCAAACAGCGCTCTGCTGACACCCGTGTTCACACGTCTCGTGGTTTTCCTTTTTTAAAGAAGATTCACAATGTAAATTCCGAATCCTGGAGTGAACGTGCATTTTAAAGGCCGATGCCTCTCGGCAACTGTCCTCCGATGAGATGTCTCTGCCATTTTGACATCTCGTCTGAAGACCCCGGGCCCGGGGCCTGCCCCGCCACCCGCGAGGAACGTCCGTCTGCCGGTCGGTAGGAGGTCAGCACGAACCTGCTGCCCACAGACCCCTACGGCGAGCTCTGTTCGAGCACTTACTGGGCATCGGTCTGCCATCCCTGTGAATTCGCCGTCCACACGAGTTGCTCATTTTTCTGAGCGATTTTTTTCTGTAGATTTACATAACGTTTTTGTCAAAAACGAACTGTCATGCACATCGTGCAATTCACATCATTTAGGAATGTTTCCCCAGTAGGTGTTTTAACAACAGTAGCTTTCTAAAAAAAAAAATGAGTATTTTATGTGAAAGTCTTTAAATAATTAGAATCCATGATTAACTCTAGGTAATGACTATCCTTTAGACTTAATTACTACTATTAACAGAATTTTCATCCAAACAATACATATATTTATACTTCCTTCTATATCTTAAATGTGCTTACTTTTGTATTAATTTTTGATCCGCTCGGGTTAACGTGTCGGGTTATGACTGAGCAAACAGTCACACGTTCACTGCTGTGGCCGGCCCGTCTTTACCTCTTCATCGTCAGGCCTCTTTGTCCAAACTATGCACAGTTTGGCTTTGCGTTTTCAGTCACGAGGATCACTTTTCCTTCCTAACACCGACGCGACACCTCTCCCTATATTCACGCGTGTGCTCCCGCTTACATTTCCTTGTTCAGGTGATACGCCTGATTTTGATTTTGCCACTTTCTGTGACTGCGAGGTGCCTGTTTCTTGTCACTTTCCCCGTGAAGACTACATGTGTGTCCTTCGTTTTAAAGGATGTGCCCGGGAAACCCGTTCTCCTACTGGCATTCAGACATCCACAGGCTGTTTGCACCACAAGGAGCTGCACAAACGGGCGCGTTTTGCCCAGTTTCTCAGCACGTCAGGGAACAGGTGCGATCTCTCTGTGGAGAGGAGGCCAGGGCCGCCACTTCCCCATGAGGCCCTCCCCCTCCATTTAATTATGCTTATTTTCAGTAGGAGTTTTCCTTTGTTATTTAAATTCTATAGTCTTTCCTTCCTTGGAGGTCAAACGTGGACCATACCACTTAATTCCAAAACATTTTAAGAATGAAAACAAACAGTGGCATTGCCTCTGACCTTTCCTGTCCTCACCCCTAAGCATTTCGACTGGCCAACTACTCTTTGATCCCATTTTCCTTGTCTTGATTGATTGATTGATTGATTGATTGACAGACAGTGTTCCATCGCAATCCACCATCTATTATTACTGACTTGGAGTCTGACTCCAATCTGAGTCTCTTTCGAAATTTTGGAATTTCTTTCCCAAATGCCTGTAATTTTTTTCTTATTCTTAAGACATATTGTCACAGGGTAACCAGCTAGTTCTAAACTATTTTTGTTCTGCTCTTCTCCCGAGTCTTTACTTGTGCCTCCTCCTTCCTGTCAATCAATCACCAAGTCATGCAAATGTCACCTTCCTCTATGTAGCTTTGGAAACGACTCTCCGTGATGCCTTCGCGTACACGACACCTGCAGGTCCTGTGGAGGTGACGGTGCCGTGTGGCTACTGACACTGTAAATATTCCACGTTACTCTTTCTGACCTTCTCCTGTCTCGTATCTCAACCTTTCACGCACGTTTGGAACAGCCTCAGCCGCGGAGAGCTGGATCCGTCTGTTCTCATTACAGACGACCTCTCCTCGGAGTTAAGCAGGTATTTTGAGTTTTTAGAGGGATCTGGGGCCATTTCAGTTTTCCTCTTTCCTGCTCTTAGCAAACCCCTAGGGTGCCAAACATCCACGATGACTAGAAAATGAGAATCTGTTCCTTGCTGCAGACCTGGGGATACATCTTCTATGCCACACAGCTTTCGAGTGAGGGTCCCTCTCTTCGTCCCTCCCACTCATTTTCCCTAGCACGTCTCTGCTCTTTCCAGGGGAAAATCATTTTCTGAGACATGACCCTTTGCTCTGATTAACTAAAATCATCCTTCTCGATCTCGTTGCACATTAAATTCACCTAAAAATCTTCCCTTAAACAAAGCCTGAGCCTCGCCCTAAGCCCGTTGAACGTGGCTAGGCCATCAGTGTTGTTTTTAGGTCTGCTGGGTGGTTCCGAATTTCAGTGAGTGTTCGCTCATTAGATCACTCGTCTCCCTGGGGTATGACCTCATTCACATCTCTCCCACGCCGAGCAACATAAAAGCTATATATAAAATGTAATGGGGGAAAGTTCTGGAACCGCAGAGTAAGGACCGTGGACAATCACACTGCAATAAAAACAGTGACAACACGGGCTGCAGGGTCACATCCAGCTCCCGGAAGTCTGGACGTCTACCAAAAGCTGCAACACCCGCGAGTCATTTATTTTTAAAAAGTGGCTGAATCTCGTCCCCTTCATTTGCTCTACTCACACCCGCTCTCGCTGGTTCGGAAGGAGCTGTGAAAACCAGCAGGTCCCCGGAGGAGGAGGCAGCAGCCGGGCTTGCAGTTGCCCTGAACGCCTCGTTCACAGACAATTTTCACCGTTGGACCGTGCTTGCCGCGCCCCGGAAAATCCTCATTCACAGAGCGCGTACTTGTTCGACTCGACTGGGTGTTTGCTCACTGACAATCCCGATACCCAAGGCAATTGCGTAAAAAACAAAATAAAATGAGTGTCAACCATTTAGCATCAGAGCTGCCTGAGGTGGCAAACGAAACGTTTACAATAAACTCGGAAACCGGTTGTCTGTCGGGGCTTCAGAAAATTGTGACATCTTCCTGGGAAACTAGAAAGTGACACACACGGGACTAGATGCATGTCCAAGGAAGACCCGAGGTGGACTTCGTCCCTCCCTCCTGTCTGGCTGACCTCGCGGGTCCGCACAGGTTGGAAACGAAGGCAAAGCAGAGTCGCACGCTCCAGAGCACCGAGGCGTGCACAGATGAGCACACGAAGCATCACGGCAAAGACTAGGACACTGACGGGGGCCGCCACTGTTGAACCAGCTCATCCCCACTGAGTCGATCGGAAAGAGATCGGGGACTCATTGACAAGACACAGACCGTACAGCGTGTTACCGGGAACACCGCGGAGCGAGCAGAGCAGCGACAACTGGACGCTGATGTCCAGTGTGGTTACACTATTCTGCTAAAACGTCTCCTCGCAACAAAAGTCATCGCACACGCACATACACACACAGGAATGTTGGCTCATTACAGGGAAGAAGGAAAATAGTCGATGGAAACGGTCCACGACGAGGCCTAAAGGTTGGAACTATGAATCAAAGACATCAGATCGATTCATTTCAATCAGTTCAATAGACCAAAGGAAATCATTTCCACAGAATCAAGACGGGAAATATCAGAAGGAGATGAAAGTAAAGAGGTGAAAGCTTTGAAAAGAAATCAAATAGAAAATCTGGAGTTGAAAATACAATCAATAAAATGCGCTATTCACTAGACGGCCTCGATGGCACTTTTAAAATTAATGAAGAACAAATCGCTGAACTTTCTGCAGGTTAACTGACCAGGCGGCCCGAACAGCAGAAATTCACAATTCACGGGGAAAGAGCACGGACCTGCAGAAACGCGATGGTAACAGCAGCAGGAGCCGACAAAGTCCCGGAGAAGAAGCTGAAAAGAAAACGGCAGAAAGGACATTTAAAAACGTGATGGCTGAACATTTCTCAAATGTTAAGACAAATCTTAACCTACACGCCCAAGAAGCTCAACACACTTGGGGTGAGGTAAACAAGGAGGCCCACGCCGAGCCGGGGCTGAGGAAGGGGGGACGGAGGAAGCGTTACCGAGAGGGTCGCCCGAGGCAGAGTCGGAGCTGCTGGGCGGCGGGGCCTGAGCCCGTGTCCTGCCTCGGGTCCCAGGGCTGCCGTGAAGATGCTGTCGCAGCTCCGGGCTGAGCCACGAACGTCCCGGCGTCGCCACTGCTACGTGGCGCACACGCACCTTGCCAATTAAGTACGTTTTGTTTGCAACTGCTTTCTTCCACCTTCTCTAAAATGTGAGTGCGTGTGAGTGTGTTGGCGGGTGTAGAACACGGACAGAGGTAGCTTGGCTGATGACAATAGCTCAGGAGGGAGCGGAGACTTCGGCTTGAAAGAGAATTTCCGTACATTGTTTAAAGGAAGCTGGTGTTATTCTGAGTGAGGTGATTTTTAAATGGACACGGCAATCGTCCGAGGAAAGGACCATACATTTAAAATACGTAGCAAAAGAAACAACGAAGAAACTTAAATGAGACACAAGGACATGTCTATTTGCATAAGACAATAATGGAGAAAGAGAGGGACAAACACTCACAAGGGCACGAAGAAATCAAAGAAAGCCAATCACGTAGATTCTACGTTGTTCGCGATTACATCAAACGTAAATGAACTGAACGCACCAACCGGAAGACGGAGATGGATTGACATGACCCAACTATATGCTTCCACGGAGACAGCTTTTAGGTTCCAAGGTGTAAACCGGTAACGTGAAGACGTAGGGAAAGCTGCACCGTGCAAACAGGGATATCACAGAAAAGCCTTAAAATAAAAGTAATTCAGGAAAGATATTTAACAATCGTAAACGTTTTCACCTGCCGGGCCAGGCACACACGTTATACACACGTGTACACGTGACGACAGAGATTAAAAGTGCAAAAGCAAAAACAGACCCAAACGAGGAGGGAAACAGACTATGGACGGTACGAGCTGGGGACTCGGGGTCGCAGTTTCAGCCACAGATCACGACCGGGCAGGAAATCCTCCCGGAAACAAGACTCGAACAGCAATCTGCATCAGTGGGAGTCGACTGTCACGTGCAGCACATGCCGCCGTTCTGGAACGTTCTCCGGCACAGATCACCCATGAGGAGAGAAAAGCAGACCCAGCGCCTCGCTCTGTCCGCGCGGGGTCCCATCCCCTGTGTCACCCGCATCGCGACACCACGGGTTCTCACTCTCGCCGCGGAGGCGGGGGTGTGGTTTCGTTTTATGTGGCTGACACACCAGCAAGGGGCAGAGCGAAAGGAAACCTTCGTGAAATTACTGGACCCATCGGTTACCCGTGGTCAACAGACGGTGGTCAAAGGATGACCCCCGGGGACCGGCGTCCGGGTGCAAGTGAGAATCCTCTGGAAGCTGAACGAAGGGGAGAACGCAGCGGCGGTTTCTGCCCTTTTCCTGGGACGTGATGCTTTAGACCGTCTCTTACTGCCTGATGCTCTCAGAAAACCTGCGCAGTGCGGGACCAGCCTCGGTGACGGTCCTCGGTCAGGCGACGGACAGGGAGCCGGGTGGGAGATCCGGTGCGTGTTGCCCGAGTGTAGGAAGGAAGGCGCAGGTAGGCCAGGAGGGAATAGGGGGGCGGCCCTCAGGCGGAGCGTCAAAGCGTCCCCTCTCTAGACGGATGACACGGGCTCTCCCCCCCGGTCCGGCCTGCAGGACCCTCTCACACGCAGCACCCGTTCGCAAGAGTTCGCTGAGCGTCTGCTTGGTCCCGGAGACGCGACGACGAAACAGACACAAAGTTCCGACGTTCAGGACCTTGCACTTGAACAAAACCCACCCACGGCCGGTGAGCAGTGTAGACGGTAGTGCAAGGCAAGAAGAGGGGCCGCAGCAGGTGGGTGAGGCGGCTCTCCCCCTAATTTTCCCTGAGAAAGGGGGTCCTTTCCCTCAATGGGCCAGTAGGGCAACGGGCAACCGAAGGATTGTGCTCCTCACAGGCAAGGACCGACGTCTCCGCACACGCGTCGTCGCATCGGATAACCGGGTGGGCGAGCCAGCGAGCGCACCAGGAAAAGGCGCCATTAGCAAGTGGGTTTCCCGACTACGGGGGACTCACGCTGTGCCCGATGCCCTGCCACGCACCTGCACACGTTCATTCATTCGCTTCAATCCGAAACCTCGGGATAGAGGCGTCCACCCCCCTTATCCTCACGCCATCGTGCCGGTGTGGCGGCGGGGGGCGGCGGCGGGGGGCGGCGGCGGGGGGCGGCGCGTGACTCTCTGACACCAACAGCGACGGGGACGGGGAGGGGAGCAGACTTTACCCAGAAAACCCGGCCCGAAGTCCAGGCGCCCGGCCGCCGCCACACAGGGGCCTGGGTTGCCTCGGCCGGCTCCCTGTGCTTGTCCCACAGCTGTCGTGCCTGCGACGCCGCTCCTCCCCGCGGACGCTCTGACGAAAGGAGACGGTTCGGCAGGTCCCCCGTCGCCCCTTGAGCGTCCGGTCTCCGCAGAATGACCCCGGTCAGTCACCTGGGAGACAGTCCCGTCCTCGGAGGACCGGGGCGGTGGCCTGAACGTGAAAGGCTGCCGTCCTCAAAGCTGCGCTCATCAGACAAATCTTGACGTTAAGAGGTGACGCGGACAGAAGCGTCTAATTGGGGAACATCAAAGGGAAAGTTTGGGGGCCTTTATCTTCCTCTCAACACCCGGCTGACGAGCTCGCAGGAGCGTTTTGCTTTTCTTTTTTTAAGGGAAAAAACACCTCTTTGAATAAACAAAGTGTTTTCTTTTTGATTCCCGTGTCGGTTTTTCCCCGAGGATGGGGGAGGAGAGCTAGGCCGTGCCGTGGCAATCGGGGGAGTGTTGCCATCCCCGGGAGCCCTGGTGCTATCTCCTGTGAAGTTGCTTCCCGTTCGAAAGCTCGACTGTTCGGTCGGGTGGGTGCTGGCGCCCCGGGCAGGGGTAGATGGCGTCTAGCCTCGGCCTGCACGGGGCGAGCCTCGCAGGAGCCCCTGCGGCCTGCGAGTGGCCCTGGGCGGGGGGATCCCCCCGGCACGCGGACGGCGGTGCTTGAGGGAGGGGAAGAACGTCGACGGCAACGAGATGGAGAGCGACTGTGCCCGGTCGCGAGGGGAAAACTAACGAGCAGTCACGATGGACGATGCGATGCGGCATCAGAGGTTCGTCTAAAAAAGGAGGTTCGAAAACAGACACGGGACGCGTGAAGCCGCGTTGACAGGCGAGGCTCCCCCTGGGCCTCGGGGTCTCCCTCTGGGTCCAAGGCGTCAGGCTTCGCCGGCCCATGGCCCACTGGGCCGAGGGGACTGGGGAAAGTCACTTTACTCTGGGCTTTCCTGTCACCGTCCGGATGGGCCGGGGACCACGCCCCGGCCCCAGGGCTGTGCGTGCCCTGCAGCCCGCCAGGGTGAGCGCGCAGCGTTCCCACTGCCCTCGAGGAGGCCACCTTAGGAATGAGCGCGGGTGCGGGGCGGTCGTGCGCACACGGCGGCACGCGGGAGGGTCTGTGGCATGATTCCTCACACGTAACGAGCCTCTCATGACGGTGGCTGCGTTTGCCATTCGCCTCGACGGCTCCTGAAGAAGTGCTCCTCCCAGGCTGCATTTCGGCCCACGGCGCCTCGGAAAGGGGGTCTCAGAGGCTTTTGTCTAAACGGGCGTCGCCAAGCAGCACGTGGCTAACCTCCACGTCCGCGAGCTGCGGCCTGCCGGGACCCACGTGACGACCGTCGGCCACAGCGCTGAGCCCTCCGTAAGGAAAGGAGGACCTGAGCGTGAACGACGAGTCAGGCTGGGAGAGCCGGGAATGCCCAAAGGGGCTCCAGGCTCTCGTCCGGGACGGGGTGGACAAGAGGGAGACCTCGAACCGGGACGTGAAGCTCAGCCGGAGCGGGAGGAGGCACCGAGAGCTTTCCTCGCCGTTCCTGCCGGGGAGGAAGCACGAGATTCCGGGGGGGACCCGGACTCCTGCTGCGAGGAGGCTCTGGGGAACCTGGGGCTGTAGCTGCCGTTGGTGAAGGCATTTTTAAGAAAGAACCAGAAGTGGATGGAAACACAGAAAAGCAGCGCCTCGTTCACACTGGGGCCTGACGTGGAGCCTGGAGTGAGCGAGCGGGACGTCCACCCAGCGACAGGCCAGGGGCCACGCTGGGCTTCGGCGACGACGCTGCGATGTCGCGAGCCGGTGTCCCCCCCGCCCCATCACTCACACGCAGGCTCGGTGCATCTGACAAGGTCAGAGAACGTCGTTCGGAAGCGACGGCCAACTCCGGGCGTTGGCACGCACTCGACGGAGAACTCCCGCCGGCTGGGTGGCCCCGATTCCAGACGGACACGATGACCCGTCCACTGCGACCGGTCCGTAAGCATCCGGGGGGGAGAGGGGTCCCGTTTTACTTTTCCACACCGGTGTGTTGACCACGGCTGCCGAGCCTCTGCCACGATTTTCTCGTATAAAATCGGAAAAGCTGTATTTTCAGGGAAATGGATGTGGTTAGAATATATGTAGTTTTTGTGAAAATATCAACCCGCCCTGAAAAGGTAGCTCATAAAGCTTCACCAGTTAGTCATACAAGTATTAGGACGTGAAGAAATTGTTATCAAAATACTCAAATAAAAATTAAAAAATTTATACATGCAGAATCTTTAATGATTCCACACACGTCCACATCCCGTGAATTTTGAAAATAACATCGTCACGGGGTGCCATCGAACATCATGTTATTAATCAAAATTACACCTCCTGCAGCGACATAAAAGTGAAGTTTCTGGTATTTTCCTCAGGTCAAGATATCAATTATCGAGGTTTTGCACTCGTTTTGACCATCTTCTAGATTGATTTATCGTTTGCTTCATCATCTCCAGAAGTAGCCAATGAATTTTGGAAATCAGCAGGGAAAGATATTTAGAGAAAAAAATATTTTTTTAATTTTTTAGGCGAGGCAACCCTTGGCTGACCTCATGGGTTGCAAGGACCTTGTCAGCTCACAAGCCCTTATTTTTTATTTTTATTTTTTCCACCTACAGGGCATGGTCTTCCCAGGGGGTCTCCCAACCAAGCACTAACCAGGCCCGACCCTGCTCACCTTCCGAGACCAAACGGGATCAGGCCTGTTCAGGGTGGCCTGGCCGTAGATGAGAAAACATTTTAAAATGACTTTATCGAGTGACTTACCAAGTATCTCTACTGAGAAGAAGGGTCACGTTCATCAGAATCCAAAAGGCTGTCATGTCACGTATCTGCCAGAATCAAAGAGAAACTGGCACGTTAAGATATTCACCTAATTTCGCTTCCTTACAGCTTTTCAAGGGTCAGTCTAACTTTTACCCCCCCCACCCCCCCCACCCCCATCTCAGACTGAAGCCCGGCACCGTTCCCAGGCTGACTGACATTTAACCCCGAAGCCTAGTGTTTGCACTGCGTGCTGAGACTATGCAGCGACACGGTTGTCCTGAACCGATTCTGTCGGAGCCAGCAGAGAGGGAGAGGAGAGCCACACGCACTGGGGTACGCAGGACGATGACATGTAAGGTGACAATTTCCAGAGCCTTCCATGGCACTTGGAAATCACTGGGGTATTTGGAACTATGAGAAGATACAACGGAGCAGATGAAAACGTCGCTCGATAATCACTCACTCCTTGGAACGGAGGATCGCAGATGTAGCTCAGAAATGAATCCCTGCTTTGTGCGGGAGACGGCTGACGACGTGCGGGGGCAGCAGTGGCATCTAGATCTTCAAATGTCGGCCGGACCGCCTCCAGGCTTGTAAATCCATTAAGACTTCGAAAACAACGCACGGGGAGATATCCGCCCGTCCTGGGATGTAACTAACACCCGACGTGATTGTTAGACGGCGAGCGGAAGCTACCGCGCACTTGCTGAAGGAGAGGTGGGCGGTGGGGACGGTGACCTCAGAAATCACATGAGCGATGACAGCGCAGGCCCAGGGAGACTGGCCGCCCGCCGGCTCCGGCAGGTTGCTCTGACGCGACGGCCGTCGTCACAGGCCGACCCTCCGGCCTGCAAAGTCTCAGACAGGCCTAAAGGACGCGGCGGGCGCATCTGAGGATCAGCTCCCAGACACCCAGCTCAGACGAGAGGACCGGGCTCTTCTCTCGTGCTCGCCCCTTAGCGCGGTCCCAGGCTGCTGACCTGACCGGGCCGGGGGAGCCGGGGGAGAGAAAAGCCCGGCCTGTGCCTCCCCTTCAGGACGAGACGCTGCGACCCTGACCGCTGGGCTCGGCGGATGCCGGAGCAGAGTCCGTCGGGGCTGGGGAGTTTCCCGCGAAGCCGTCGCCTCCGCCGATCCCTGCTCCTCCCTCGGGAAGGTGAAACGGCCCGGAGGAGGACAGCCGAAGCAGCTTCCCGCAGTCGCGCGGTCGACCGTTCGCTTTCGAGATGGTGACCCGGCAGAGCATCGTGGCCGGCAGAGCCGAGCTGCCCAGCGTGTCCTCTAAACTGGCGCAACGTCCCCAGCCCCGCCGAGCTCAGGGCGTGGGCGTGAGGCCAGGACATCCGGGAAGGAATCTCGGGGGTGAGGGTCGGCCCGGCGGGGGGCTCGGAACACGTCTGGAGGGCGGGTTGGACAGAGGAAGCCGGCGCGAGGCCCGGGCGGAGCGGCATGCGCGGGCGACCTGAGGGGTGGCGTGCCCGACGTCTTCTCCGACAGTGTGTGGAAAGCGATGAAGACGGGAAACAGGATCGGCGGGGAGGGAGGAGCAGCAGGCAGGAAACACGGATGATCGATCTTGCCCTTTCACCAGGCAGCTCGGCAGGAGGGGGCGTCTGGGACGGGCGGGGACAGCGGGGACCCCGTGGCGGGGCGGGCTGGCGACCTGTGGCGGAGAGTGGGCGCAGCTGCTCGGCGGGAGGTGGGTGCGGGGCTACAGGGTGCGTGTGTGTGGGGGGGTTCACTCCCAGGGCGGGAGCCATGGCCGGGCGGGGAGGAGGCCCGGCACAGGGCAGGGAGCTTGTGACGGGGGCGACGACCGCGAGGCCCGGCCCGGAAAGGAACCCGAGAGACCGACGACGTTCGGCGAGCCTGGGGTTCGCAGGGGGGGCAGAAGCCGAAGCCGAGGAGTCACGGTCCTCGAGGAGGAACTAGATGTATCGGGGAACGATTCTGGGTCGCAGATTAGCTTTAGGTGATTTATATCTCCCGCCTAAGAACGAAAAACCCCTAAATCTGCATCAGCGGAGCCTCCTGATGGCATTAGGGTGGCTTAGGGGACATTTTTCTTCCTCTCGGGAGGAAAAGAAAAGATTTAAGTCCGTGCGATGGTGATTACGAAGCCCGTTCCCGGTAATTGCTCAGAAAGTCACGGGTTTAGGGGCTGCTACTCGGTGTAAAACATATGGACACACTCACGAGGGGAAGAGCAAGCTGTGCCACCACGTGACCCGGAGAGCAGCACGCTTGGAAGACGGCACGCTTCGCTTTAAAACGTCTAGGGAACTGACAAAATCTGAAAAACGGGAGAGGCGACCGAGGGTGAGGCGGGGCGGCCCCACCTGGAAGGTGCCAGAAGGAACAGGGGCGCAGGAAGCGTCTCGAAGCCACTGCCGACGGCCTCGGGACGGCTCCTGCAGGTTCGCCGCCGGTCACGAACCGGCTCCAGACGGCGGCTGCGCTCTGGCTCAGCAGAAAGAACGACCCTGGGAATGCGCCGTCTTCCGGAGGAAAGCGACCGCCCCCAGCATCCGACAAGGACGCGCGCCAAGAGCAAGGCCCAGGCCTCGGGGACGTGTCCCAGGGATGTCAGGGGAAGGAGGGGATGCCGAGCCCAAGGAAGGCGGAGGCCTGCACGGCGGGGCCTCAGCTCCTCCGACGGGGCAGAAAGGCGAAGCCTCGGAGCGGGCCGGGAGGCGCCCTTTGGTGGCTTTCGGGGTGAAGAGGCGGCAAAACCCAGGAGGAGCTGCTGATGAGGTGCCACGCGGGAGGCCAAGGGAACGTGCTGCACGCCCGAGGCCCCCGGGAAGGGGCGTGCGCCGCGTGACAAGCAGCCGGGGGACAGCAGGCCCTTTGGACGTGAGGAGGCCGCGGGCCGGTTCTGCCGCCAGCGCGAGCTCCCGAGAGAGCCGGGTCGGGGTCTAGGCGTTGGCTCCTCCGCGGCTTCAAGCCGGGCGAATGCCTTTCTCTGCGCCCCCGAGAGGATGGCAGGTCCCACCGCCTGGTGTCGCACAGGGCCCAGGACAGCGGCTGTCCCCATCTCCAGGCCCTGCACGGAGAAGGATCCGCCTCGGGGACGGGACGCACGGCCATCGGCTTTGGTCGACGAAGGACCACGTGTACCACGTGGCTCCACGGGCCATAGGGGCGAAAAGCCTGTCACCTGGTGATGTCGCGACCATCGAAACATCGCGGGGACACGCTTCGCCCCCGTGTTTGTGACTAAGCAGGCCACGGCCCGCCGGGCGTGTGGGAGCGCAGCCCGTGCGGGGTGCTTGACAGTGACAATGACCGACGATGCCGCTGGTTTATGCCTTCTCTCCGTTATCCGTTTTACCATCATTTTAGAGAGTCCCCTTTCCACTTACGAAAAGAGAGAGTTTTCTGTCACACAGTGAGCGTGGCACGGCGGCCTCACCACCTCGTGTTTCCTGCGTCTCGTACCTGCACTGTTGTCGCCCGTGGCTGACCTGATCTCACAGTGTCGTGTCCAGTGACGTGACCCCAGGCTCGGAGCCCAGAAGCGTGATCTAGACCGCATGGCCGGGCGGTGGGGTGGGCTACGCCGTTCGGGTGTGTCCGTGCGCCGTGGGATACTCGCACGAGGACACGCCTCACGGAACGCGTCCCCACTGCCAAGCACGGCTGTCGTGAGACCCAAGCCCATCACGGCCCCACAGGTCAGCAGAGTGGGCCCGTGGAGGGTGAGGCGGTTTGCGAGCGACGTGACTTCACTCCACCACGCAGCTCAAGATTCGTTAGGTGTGGGGATACGAAGCAACCAGGGCGTGCAGGGTAAAATTCACACCATCTGCCCATCTGGAATCCCATTCCAGCAAAAATAACTTTCAAATAAAGGCAAAATAAAGACCCGCTGGACATCGAGGAGCTGGAAGAACTCACCGGAGTAAAGCGCCACTACGAGGCCTGCTAAAGCACGTCCTACAGGCAGAACAGGGACTCTAACGGACACAGGGCCCCTCAGAGAAATACGACGGACCACGTAGGATGTTTGGTCTTGCTCCAGTCCCTTTAGGAGACCACGAACCTTCTAAAGGGAAAGCATGACGCTGCAATGCGGCTTTTCGCGAATGCAAGCATCAGTCCTGTGGGAGCACAGGTATCAGAGGCGGAACGACACGCGTGCCATGTTCCTATTTCATCACGACGTGGCATCACACCACCCGAACGCAGCCGGGGATGTTCCTAAGATGCAGAGGCGGCCGCCTCCGTTGTTACGGTTTCCTCCCGCCCTCCACCGACGTTGCCTTTTCGTCCGTATCAAGCCCTCCCCGCCACCAGCACGCACGCCGCGGCTCTCCGAAGGCCCAGGTGACGGCAGCAGGGATCAGCAAGGAAGCATTTTCTAATGAAGGCGCGTGCACTGCTGTCCAGCCACATGCTGCCGCGGACCTTACAGGCCGCGTGCGTGGAAAACACAGCATTTCTGCGCACGGGGAGTCAAAACCTGGGTGGCTCCCTTGATGGCCATGTTTGCCTGATTGCAGGGAACCCACACCATCTCCGAGATACACCTGCTTTCTGGAATCCCCCAAACGCCACCGACATATAAAACAAGCCAACAAGACAGATAAGACAGAAGGTTTTTAGAACACGTGGATGATCTCAAAGTAGGAGAAGAGGGAGAAGAGGGAAACGAAGGAAAAAGGGACAAAGGCAGAACGAGCAGCACGGTGACAGGTTTAAATGGACACGTGTCGGCGATCGCAGTAAACGTGGGGGGTCTAAATGTCATAACTGAAAGTCGGAAATTGTCAGATCAGATGTTTTTTAAAAAAGCGAGACCCAGCTGTACGTCGCCTGCAATGGACTTTAATTCACACACACGCACACACGTACGCACACACACACACGCACACACACACACACGCACATGCACACACACGCAGACGTATGATGTTGTATTTAAACAAACAGGCTGAAAGCAAAAGGATGTGGAGATTCAGATGCCACAGAAGTACGAATCTCATACAAGCTGGAGTAATCATGCCAGGGAGACGAAGTGGTTTTCAGAACAAACAGAATTACCGGGAATAGATATCATTTCAGAGTGATAAGCAGATATGTCACCGGGAGGAAAAGGCAGCCCTAAACCTTAGACTTCGGAGCTTGGAGGGTTTGGGGGAACTGAGGACAGAGGGACCCGCGGCTGTGACAGAGGACGCGCCCGTCGCTCTGCCCACTCGGCAAGTCCCAGGGGCTTGGGGCCCGTGAGCAGGGCCTGTGGACTGAGACCAGGCACATAGGAGACACGCGTCTTGGCCGCCCGGACGGGCAAATTCATCATTTCTCACGGATTCCACGCCTGCACTCGGCGGATGTTTAGATAAGTCGAGGGGAAAAGGCTCTAAACGACGCCTTCGAGGCCAGGCCGCACCGCAGCTGCGATCCGCGTCTGGAAACATCAGATCGCACCCGCCCTCCCTCTCCGGCCGCGCCCCGCTGTGGGAGGGGACACCACGGGCCAGAACGGCGAGGGTAACCCACGCGCCTCCTGTCTCTCCCAAGGTGGCTTCCCCAGGGGAGAACGAGCAGGTAAACCGTGGGTCACAGATATGGATTCCATAAGGAGCCAACACTTGCTCACAGCAAGCTCAGCCGGGTTTTCTGTTTAATGGAGAAAAGGAAACTGTAACCGACGGTGAACACGCTGTGATGAACCCACGTAGGAAACAGGCCGGCGCTGTTCCGGGGGAAACCGACGGTCTCGTGGGCGGCGCAGCCCCACCCAGCAGGCGCGCGGGCCCACGCCTGAGCAGCGCTGTGCTTCCACGAAGGCCTCCGCCTCCAGTCCCGCCTCGCGGCCCCGGGGCAGGTCTGGGCCAGGCTTTCCAGTCGCGTTCCCACGGCAGGGAAACGGCGCGAGAGAGCACGACGCTGCGCCCGGTGAAGACGACCCACGCCGCAGCGCGTGTGCCCACGGCCGCAGGTCGCGAAGCCGAGCGCCTGCGCCTCATTCCTGCGGCGACCCCAGAAGCAGTGGGAGCGGGAGAGCCGGGTAAGGGAACCGGGTAAGGGAACTAACTGTGCGTCTCCAGCCCCCGGGGGGTTTGACTGCCGCAGCTGGAAGACTGGGGAGAGCGAGGAAAGCCTGGAGAAGAAAGAAGGACGCGGTTGGGGTCCGATGCGCTCTGACTGCAGGAGCCACTACTCGGAAGACACTGAGGAACCAGGGCAGAGCGTGCCGGCCTCAGGAGTCAGGGGTGGATCCGAGGAGCCGACAGAGCCCGGAGACAGACCCACACACGGCACTTCGGGCAAAGATGCCAGAGAACCAGCAGAGGAGAGGAGATCCTCCTAACAGGTGATGCCGGAAAGCCTGGGTGAACTCTGTAAAAAGAGAGAAAAGAAGCTTCCCCCTAACTTACACCAAAGTTGAGGAGGATCCAAACCTGGTGTGAAAGGTAAAACCCTACAGCTTTAGGAAAGTACGGGATGGAAGTTCCACGACTTGGGCGTATGCCAAGCTTTCTTCGACGCATCACAGCAAGCGATAATGACAAAAACGATCGATTAGATCCACGCGTATCCAAACCCTCAAAACTTCTAAGCACCAGAAGACGCTGTCAGGGAAACGAATGAGAAAGCCGCAGCGTTGGAGAAAGGACCTAATCACAAAACAAGTATTTTACAACAGAAGATTTAAAATAAACCCCACCCCAACAAACGGGACGAGCGTGGAAAACGTCCGAACCGACAGCTTCCGAGGAGAAAGTGCGCCGAGGCCCAATCCCCGCGTGAACAGGTCCGCCCGTCACTAGCGACCAGAGACGCCACGGTAAAGCACGCACACCCCCAGCGAGCACGTGGCGTGAAGGGGAGGGCGACGCGCTGCACCACGTAAAAAATAAAAGTAAAGCGCAAGCCTGGCAGTCTCCGCCCGCTCGGAAGTTAAACGTGCACCCAACGCATCACCCGAAAGCCAGCCCTTCGACGTTTACACAAGCACACACACACACACACACACACACACATACACACGACTCGTTCCAGAATGTTCCCGGAGACCTTTTCTACGCGGGCAGAGCTGGAACGGGCCGGGCCGTCAGCCCCAGGGCCTGAGCGTCCTGGCGAGGCCCGCCCGTGGAACACGGACCAGCAGCAACCAGGAATCAGGCCCACGCTGGACGACCATCCAGGGACGACGGTCCGTGGCGCTGCCCTCATGGGGTGGTCGACAGACCGCGCTGATTTAAACTCTGCAGATCCACGGACGTCACCCTCACAGGCCCCTTCTCGGCCCTGGGCCATCACCCCCCTCACCCCTTCCACGGCTCCGCTTTATGTTTACGTTTCCGAACCCATTTGCAACCAAGTGGACGAACAATCTTCCAACTTAACGTCTTTCCAGCGATTTTTCTGGGCATCACCCCAGGGTAACGCTCGCCCCCATTGGCGAGGATGTTGTTATTGTTTACAAAAGCCGAACGCACACCGAGTCCACTGCTGGGCCTGCCTTTCTGCTCTGCTCGTCCTTTTGGGGTGACGAGGGCTTAGCCTGTCACCGCGGGGACTTCACGGTGCGCTGAGCCCAGAGAGCACGCGAGCTGTGCCCGGAGCCCGTGGACAGGCTCAGGGGAGCCAGTCAGCCGCGGTCCTTCCGTTTCCATGGTTTTGGGTTTTTTAGTACGGCATCTGTTTTTGTCGTCACTGCCGCTTACAAAGCACCCGCCACACGTGTGGCATGGTACGGTCACCGCCCACGGTGGGATTTCTTTCTGTCCCACGTATTCGACCCCTTTACCCCATCGACTGCCCCTCTCCCCCCCCACCTCTGGTAACCACTGCTCTGCTGTCCACGTGACTAATGTTGAATTGTACGCTTGGACCTTATTGAATTCCATTACCCAATGTCACTATCATAGAAATAAATTTAAAAACTAAAGAATAAAGTAAAATGCCCAAAGCAAATACAGGGGAAGTTAACCGTGTGTCTGTTCCAGAAACAGTTAAAAGGCGCCGGCCTCCCTAAAGCTGACGACCGGAGAAACAGACGGGCCTGTCCGGCGTCCCTGCATCGGGGGGGGCCTGCAGCTCACCGATGCTCGGCGGGGTGGGGACGCGACCGCGCAGAAGCTCCCCAGAAGCGACGTCAGCATCCGCGCAGCAGGGGAGGTTTTACAGTCGCGGCTGAAACGCTCCGATTCGAACTCTCTAATGGCTCCGCAGTCCAGTGTCACTTTAATTTCGGGGCCAAGACGATCTCAGAGCTACCGAGGTCCCCATCTTCACTTTCCTGGTGGGAAAACAGGGGCTCGGAGGCGCAGCCCCGTGCACGGCGCCGTGACTTGTCAGGTGGAGAGCTGGGGCCCCCTCGCTCCCGTCGGCCTAGGGAGCGGCCAGCGGCTTGATGGTGCTTCCCCCGATGCTTGGAACAAAGCACGCGCTGCGACCGTCCGCGTCCCGCAGAACGCAGAAGGACCCGTCCGGCAGGCCAACCAAGGACGAGGAATGAGGGGAGAAGCGTAAACACAGGGCGGGGCGTGGGACGCCTGAGGACATCGCGTCCAGCCGTGTCGCGTGGTCCAGACTGTGTCCCGAGGCCTTAGCTCATCTACGCATTCACCTTGTGATGAACAATTACGTTGCTCCCAGCCATCGGACAGCACAGAAAAGGGGCCCCGCACGTCCGCGTGGACGGTTCACGCGGACACGTGAGGTCAGGACGAGGATGAGGCGTGCACGCAGGCGCGTATTTCAAACGTTTGAAAAGCTGCAGCTCGTACCCTGCAGCGGGGGTGGCTCATGTTCCCTCCGGCCAGCGCCGTGCGAGTCCCAGTTCCCACGCGGCCTCGCCACCCTTAGTGCGGAGAGTCTGTTTATTTACTCATTTCTCCTTTAGTCACTCTAACAGGCGGGTAGTGGGGGCCCATGTGGGTTTCATTTGAATTTGCCGAAACCACCAGCGAATCCGGTACCTTCCATGCGCCGACGCTGTCCATCTCCTGGGGTGAAGCGTCTGTTCCTGACTTTGGTCCTTTATAAGAGGGTTTTTTTCCTCATTATTGAGCTTCGGTCATTATTTATGTGTTCTGGATACAAAGTCTCTTACCGGGTGACTGATCTGCACATATTTTGTTTCGTCCTCGGCTGGTTCTTTCCCTTTCTAGCAGCGTCTCATCAAAAGCGGAAATTTAATTTGGGCAAACTCCAGTTTATCAATTTGTCCTTTCGGGGATCATCCTTTTGGTGTTATATCCACACAATCTCTACGTACACTGTCGTCACAAAGGTCTTCTCCTATATTTTCTTCTAGAAGTTTAATAGTTTAGGCCCCATATGTTTTTAGTTAACCTTTTATACAGCATGAGGTATAAAGCTCGTTTTTTTTTGCTTTTACATCTATAAAACTATCTTTTTGCTCACTAAATTGTTATTGTGCTTAAATTAAAAGTCAATTGGCCATATACATGTGGGCGTTTATCTGGAATAATTATTTTGTTCTAATGATGCATTTGTGCACATTAATACTCTCACCCCTGTCTTGATTATTATAATTTCATAATAACTTAAAGTCGGGCAGTGCCAACCTTCCAACTTTGTTCCTTTTTCAAAATTGTTTGGCTGTTTATTTGTATCTTCACACGAATTTCAAAACAAACATTTCAATTTCTACTGAAAAAAAAATCTCCTGCGATTTTGTCTGGACTTACAGCAACCTATAGATCGATTTGGGGGGAAAATGAACATTTTAGTTACATTAAGTTTTTCACCTTTTAGAAGCGAAGCATTTCTCCGCATGTCCTCTTTAATTACTCTCACCGGTTTGTAGCTTTCTTTTATTTTAGAGTTTTACATAACTTTTGAGTGACTTACCCCAAAGTACCTTATACCTTAATGCTACTATATCATTTTAATTTCCAGTTCCATCTGTTCACACCTAGCCCATAGAAATACAACTGAAAATTTTATGTTGATATTGCACCTTGCAACCTCGCTCAGCTCACTTGTTGACGCTGGTCGTTTTTATAGAATCTATAGGGTTTTTTCACGTAGGCTAGCTTAAGAAGTGCTTTTACCAATTTCTCTTTATTTTTTATGTCTTGTGGCTCTGGCTAGAATTTCCGACACGATATTGAATGAATGCGGTGAGAGTGTACACGCTTGCCTAGTGCCTGTGGTTTAGGGGAAAATCGCTCATTCCTCGTGACGACGTGAGCTGTTTCTCACTTATGCCTCTTATTGGCTTTATAAAGTTCTCCTTTATTTCTATTTTGCTGAAAGATTTCACCAGGGATGGATGTTGAATTTTTTCCGTTGCTTTTCCTGCGCATACAGATTTGCCCATAGTTTGGGTTTTTTTCCCTTTTGCGGGCTGTTGCTACGTTTTACGACACTGATTAATTTTCGAACACTAAACGACTGAATCCTGGCCTACTCCCCCTACGCATTCATATTATCCTTCCTAACGCTGTTTTATTAGACTTGGTGGAACATGCGAAAACGTCTTGCATCTATTGCAGCAGACGTGTTATTCCATATTCTTCCCGTGATACTTTCGCCTCGTTTCGATACCACAGTCAGGCTTGCCTCCCAGGATGAACTGTGAGTTTCCCCTTTTCTTCAGTTTTCTGGCGGATTTCGTGTCGCACGGGCGTGATTTCCTCCTTCAATGTTTCCTAGAAGCCATCGGTAAAGTCATCTAGACATGGGTGCATTTCAGGGGAAGGTTTTTAACAATAAATCCTATTTCTCGAATGGATCCAGAGCTACTTAGGGTAGCTATTCCATCCCGTTGCAGTTTTGAGAAACTTTTCTGCTTCATCTGTGGGGTTGGATTTCTCGCCTTGATGTTGTCCATGCTGCTCCCTTATTACATTCTGAGTACAAACCCGCTCGCCTGCTCGTGTCGGGTCTGAAACGCTGAAACTCCTATCAGCCCAGACTCCGGTCATGGGCGCCACGCGCACTCACGCTGTCTGAGTCCCCACGGGCTTCCACGAAGACCTGTGAACAGGAAACGGGGAAGAGAGGCCTCAGGCACGTGGCCGCCGGGGCTGCCTCGCATCCACTGACTCTGGCACCTTTGACAACAGTAAGATAGAGTTTTTAGAAATTATAAAAATAAACAAAAGTAGAAAAAGGATGAAAGGTGAATGAACAGTTACTCAATGGGACTCACTGGTTCTTTGCTACGACTCTGTCAGGCTGGTAGCTGAGCTTATGGCTCCTTTCTCTTTATTTCCAAACATGTCATTGACCACTATTTCCAATATTAAAAAGAGACTAATTTTTTCTTCCAGTTGGTGGACTGTCTGTTCGTGTTACGCTCTTGGAACGATCCTCCTTTCTGCCCACTCACACGCCGCATGAGAGACTCTTGCACCATTGACCCTTAGGGATAAATCCTTCAAATTCGTCCCTAACCGTTTAATACAACCCCAAATGGGTTTGGGGCAAATTTTTACGCGCTTGAACACTTGACCAGCCGTGTCTCACTGGCTGACTTTTACGGTGCCCTTCGTACGACCCCATGTTCAGAGTTCCTCTAGCTATGAAAACGAATGTGTAAGGGCCCTCCGGGAGCCTCTCAACGCCAAGTTTTCAGAGGCATCAATAAACCTGTTAACCACGACATCCCTGCACAAATCTGTGTATTTGTCAGGTCTCAGTCTACTTGTCTAACAGCTGCTGGCAATGAAAGGTACAGGATTCGACGTTTTACCCCAATTTGACTCTTCTGCAAAATCACCTGCATCCACATCCCGTCAAGGAAACCCTCCCAGACCAGGTGAGAAATTTTCACAGAATAAAGTAAAAAATCTGTATTTCAAGGATAAGGCCGGCACCTAACTGTGATATATCCCTGTATTCAATGTCAAGAAAAATAAATGGCGGTATGACCCAGAGAAAATCTAAGATTAAAAAAACAAAAACAAAAAAAAACAAAAAATCAAGAAAGATGGAACCACGCTGTTGGCACAAATATGGTAAACATGGCCAGGGGGATGGGTGACCGGAGAGTTGGGGTGACCGGAGAGTTAGGGTGACCGGAGAGTTGGGGTGACCGGAGAGTTAGGGTGACTAGAGAGTTGGGGTGACCGGAGAGTTGGGGTGACCGGAGAGCTGGGGTGACATGCACAAAATTCAAGGGGAGGGCGAGTTTTAGTTTCTCAGCAGGACTGGGCGCTTGTGTACTGGAGCAGGGGACTGGCCACCAGCACCCCGGGGCCTGGGCACAGCGGCAGTGCAGCCTCACGACGTGAAGCGGACTTTTCAGCCAAGTCGATCCGAATTGAAATTCTGTTCCTCTTACTGATGTCCTGGGAGAACCTTTTAAATCCCCGTGGTTACGAGATTTTTCCCGTCCGCGTGACGGTGATGGTCACAGTGCTCGTCTGATACGCCCACGATGAAGACTAAGCAACAACAAAAATGCTCAGGGCCAAGCCTGGCAAACCACAGGACGTAAACGTCAGTGCCACAGACGGACGGTCTCACGGTGACAGCCAGTCCCAGTGTCTCACGGTGACAGCCAGTCCCAGTGTGGCGCTGGCTGGCGGCAGGGCTCTGGGAAATGATTAGCTGGCACGGGCGGGGCCCTATGACGGGATTAGCGTCCTTATAAGAGGGACCTCAGAGAACTCCCTGTCCCTTCTGCCACGCGAAGACACAGCTGGAGATGGAAGTTCATGGACCTGGAAGTGGGTTCCCACCAGGAGCCACACGTGCTGGCACCTGCGTCCTGGACGTCGGTCTCCGCGGCAGTGAGCAGTGATGTGCGTGGTTGATCAGCCGCGCACGCAGCCCAAGGGGACCGAGACAGCTGGCGTTACGGTGACCCTGACTGGTTTAGACGCAGGGTCGCAGGAGAGGGACGAGCACGGCGCCAGTCCGCACCTCGAGTTCACAGCCGCTCCGCGCTGCAGCCAGGACCCCGCACCCCGAGCTCGAGGAGACCCTCTGTCTCACTACCTTGTTCTGCCCCAGTTTTCTCAAGGCCTTGCGCTTGTTCCCATGTTCCTGAAGCCAGTGGCCTAACTAGGGTACACAGGTGACCGTACGGCATTTAAAGACGCCACGACCCTACGTCTGTGCCAAGAAGCATCGCAGGATCCCTCAGTCTCAGCGACGAGCAGCCGCGTGATCAGACGCACGGGGACACAAGAAAACAGTGTCTCCAGGAACGAAGGCCGGAGAGGACATGACGCAGGTTTCATCTCAGAACTTAGCACGTCAAAAGAAACACCGCCAGTAAGGACGCCCGCGAGCATCGCCGACACCATCTACGCCAGAGGAGGAAATGTCGCTGTGGACAAAGGAAATGGAACCGGGGGACGAGCGGTTTCACGATGCAGGGCCGTAACCTTAGGGTTTTAGCATCGAGTCGAAGCACAAAAACTGCAGGCGCGCAGCTTGCAGCATCTCCCCCGCTCGACAGGCCTAGGGAAGAAGTGGCCCAGGCCGGGAGAGAGCACCATGCCCGTCCCGTGGCAGACGCCCGCCACCCGACTTACGGAGTCACATGCGCTACGCGATGCTCGAACGGGCTACAGTCGTGAGGGCGCTGCTTCTATTCACCGGGAGAGTAAACTTTCCCGAGATTTAGTTAAAAATTAACACGCAGGTGGAAGGAAAAAACCAGGATTTCAAACTCAGAAAGCTCCACCCACAGCCCGACTGGAAACGCCTCAGATGGTTTGTGGACATTTCCCACGACTGGGTGGCCCGTGAGTCTCAGACGCACAGCAGGTCCCCGTGGGAAGGGCCCTCGTTAACCCCAAAGGACAGAGGGAAGGAGACTGTTTGTGCCTTTTCAGACCAGAGCTGAGCTGTTGACAGGGGCTATCTCTGTCGGCCCGCTTTCCCTCTCCCGGGCCTACCTCTGACCTTGGGAGGCGCAGCCCGCGACGCCCGTAACTGTGGGAGCCGCGAGTCCAAGGCCACCTCCTGAGACGACACTAAGGAAAAGATGCAGCTCGGACAGGCGGATCCCTGACAGCCGACCTGAGGGCCGGAGGACGGTAAAACCGTGCACTTGAACTCTAGACCCCGAGTCCCAGCTGCTCCGGTGGCCCGTCTGCCTGGGGCGGCAGCGGGGGGTCCTTCTGAGCTCGTCTCCCGTGCGGTCCACGTTGCCGACGAAAGAAATTCAATCTGAAAAAATCCGTTGCTTCTCCAGAGACTCACTGTACGTCCCAGAGGTGAAGGCCCCTCTCGCCTCAGATGTTTGTAAACCACGGGGAAGGGGGGAACGTAGTGGATCTTAAAAGCCTAAGTCCCACTGTGTCTCCGTGAAGGTTCATGATGTGTGTCACAGGGGTTGGCCAGGACGCCCAGCTTCGTGGTCGGACACCAGCGGAGACGCTGCCTGGAGGCGCTTCAGTAGACGTGACTAACGTTTCAGTCGCTAGAGAAGCGGTTGAACTCCCAGAAGGCGGACCCTCCACAACGTGGCGGCCCCCACCCGGTCAGGGCGAGGGCTCAAGAGAGAAGCACCAAACTCCTCCAGACGGAGAGACGATCCCGCCTCCAGCCCCCGCGTCTCCGGCCTGCCGGCTGCCCCACGACTTTGCACCTGCCAGCTGCACGGAGCCTCCCCTCATCCTCGTCCTCGCTGGCGGGGGACCCCGGAGCACGCTCCCGCGGGGCCGGCGCCGACCGTCCAGGTCGCCTCCCGCCGAAGGAAAATCGGGGTCCAAGCGCTGCTCTGCACAGCGACTGGTCACGAAGGCTTTTCGAGACTAGGATTCCGGTTTCTGGGGCAACACAAACCCACACTCATCTCTTAAGATCAACCTTGCGGATGGACAGCCCCTCGTCACCACGGTTTCTCTCCTCTCCGGGCTGAGGACGCGCTGGTGCCACCTTCCCTTGTTTGTGGGAAACACCACTGTTTGTAGGTCCTTTCCCTGACGGGTGGAGACTTGCCCCCCGCCTTTATTTTCAGTCGTGTCAGCAGGAGAAACACGCCAGAAGCTGTTTTAGCAGGAGAAAACGACCAAGCTAAAGGCGGGCCAATCACTTCCTTGAAGAAATAACATCAAACATCGATCCAGAGTCTGAGAACGTGCTCCCGAGGGTTCCCGGGGGCTGCGGGGTCGGGGGGTGGGTGAAAGGGTGACCGAGAAGAAGGAAGAGCAGGCGGAGGTGGTTAGGGTTAGGGGTGGGCACGGGTTCGCAGTCGGGGTGAAGGTTAACGTAGCGTTCAGGGTTCGTGTTTAGTTTACAGTTAGGACCAGGGTTAGGTTCAGGGTTTGGATTATTTTCTTTCCAGTTGTGTAGGAACGCAGCCTTGTCATCTGTCGGTTATTGTCTGTGGCGACGATGGCAGAGTCATGTAGCTGTGACAGGGATCGCGGGGCCTGCAAACTTGAATGAATGAATGATAAAATAAACTGCAAAAAACCCCAAAAAGCTCGAAGGACAGTCGGGTGACAATCTCCGGGTGGGTACAGCTGCAGACGGGATTTCGAGAGGAGACGCTTTAGGGAATCCTGAACAATCAAATTAACGAAATGATTTCACTTCTGAGCTACGATTGTTAAAATAAGTTTTCTTATTCAAAGGATACCTCGAGACGTGTATAAATAAATTTATTTTACCTCCGATACACCAAGCAGAGGAGGAAGAGGAGGAAGGAGAAGGAAGAGGAGGAGGAGGCAGAAATCAGAAACCTTTAAGTGCAATCGTGTCACTTCGGCCACGAACCGAGTGTCTCCGGTCTCAGGCAGCGGCCATCCCCACGTGGGCTGCTTCTGACAATCACACGGCGCTTTTTAAATCTCGCTTTCTCTGGGGATATCGCTGAATTTTCGCTGACTGAGAGGTATAAGCCAAGACACACGTGCTGCTCCAGCGCGGCTTCCTCTGCGACGCACCGACCGACTGCACGGGCCCTAGCCCAGCCCGCCAGGCCCTTTTCTGCAGAGTCGACATCCAAAATGAAACGTCCGCCAAAGGCTAGAGCTCGCGTGGGTTAAAGCCAGGGACTCCCCATCCCACGACGAAGCTCGGGCGACAGCGCTTCCGCCACCTCCGGGCCCGGGTCGCCGTCTCGAGCCCACGGCTGCGGGGGTGGGGGGCGTCCAGCACGAACTCGGGATCCAGGGCGACTGAATGTCAAGCCCGGGGCTCCGTTTGCTCACCTCGTGGCTCTGGACAAGTCACACGCCTTCCTCTGCCTTGGTCTGTCAGCAGCCGGGGGCGAGGGACGATGCCCCCTTCAGCAGCGGACGGCGGATGCGTGCTCAGGGACCGTGTCACTGCGTGGTCGAAACAGTGATTTTTAAAACAAAACTGCGGCTGTTTTCTTTGAATAATCTTCCCTTAACCTCGTAAGCGGCGCCTGCCTGTTTGGTTTGCAGAGGCCGACTGAGACCACAGGCCGTTTCTTCGTATCAGAAAGATTATTTTGTAAAATTAATGTTGAAACTCATCGAGATGCTGATTTTTAAAGATATTTAATTCAAATGCAGGACCTCTCTCTCTCACGAACGTTCTGATTTTTTCTCCTGAATTCTGGCGAGGCTCTGCAGCTAGAGGCTGCGGCCCTGCGCTCATCGAGTCCAACCAGAACGTTTTCTCAGGAAACCCCGCTCTCCGTGGGGAATCAAGGCTGGAGAGACAACGTGATCTGTCGTGAACTGGATCCTCTCAGGGCTGTGAGAAGACACATTTGTGAAAAAATAATAAATCACTGGATGTGGGAAAACGGCTTTTTACAAATCGATGAGCAAGAGGGCGCCGCGAGTGTTAAAGAAACGAACTCCCCTGCGGCTCGTGGCAGGTGGCGCGGTGCTTCACGGGAGGAAGTGAACGTGACCTCGATGGGGGGCTGGGATTTACGGGGCGGAGGGGGCAGCATACACATGCCGCGAGCGGGCGAACGGCGAGCAGAGGAGACGCACGACACCCAGCGTTGTGTGACGAAAAGCGCGCACGCGGGCCTCACAGGTGCACGACGGCAGTCCCGCGTCTCTCGCCACCCGGGGCACTTCGTGTACTCTCAGTAACTAAGTTCTGTTTGCAAACCCCTCGTTGCGCGACGGCGTCTAGATCGATACACGTTGTGCTGAATTACATGCTTGTACAGGTCGTCGGGCGGAACTCCCGGAAACAAACCGAAAGGGAGGCAAAGGATGTCGTGTGGCGGTAGGGCGAGAGGGTCACTGACCACACGGCCCGGTGGTGGCACCAGCAAAGACGCTGAAACGTCACAATCGCTTAGAATCGCAGCCTCACAGAATGTCCCTGCGCCACGAACATAAAACACCACGCGACTGCGAGACACGCGCCTGAAGCAGCTCACCTCCCTGCCGACGGATACTTGCGAACTAGAATGAAGCGTTCTGTGTGTCATCACGCACAGTTAAAATCCTAAAAGCCCAGAAAATCCTAAACGGCGGGGATCAAGATGCCGAAAGCTACGTACGGTCGTAAGGCTAAAAGCAACGGCCCAAGACGGTTCCAGGAAACACGAACCCAAAGACAGTAAGTGTTCGGGATTCTCGTCCGACGGCCTCGTGGGATGAGCTCTCCTTTCCTCTCTGCAGGTTTCTGCTCTTCCTGTCGGTTCTCCCAACGTGGAGAGTGAACATTTCTCCACTTCACATCAGGGGCCCCACATCCACGGGACTCGTCGCCGGTGCTTTGAACTCGGCCCCGGACCGAGGCGATGCTTTCAGGCCTCCCCCCCGGAAAGTTACTCTCTGTCCCCACCGTCCATACTGAGCCCCCGGGGAGTCAGTCACCACGCACAACGGGACCCACGGAGCGGGGACTCGTGCCCCACCTCCTCCCGGGCGGGAGACACAGAGCGGATCCGGATTCCTTTCATGGGAGAGCCGCCCCCTTTCCTGCACGCACTTACTTATTTACTTACTTACTTGTTTACTTTTATTTAGTTATTTGTTTAATTTATCCAGTTCAAAGTCTTACAGTGTGGAGCCACACGGACTTGCTGGGCGCCTGGGGCTACTAGCATCGCTCTCCTTGCTGCTATCGTGCTCCAGTGACCTCAGCCTTCGCTAGCGAGGTTTGCGCTGGCTCCTGTGACCTCCTGCCATACGCCCGTCGCTGCGCGTGCGTCGCCTTTCGGAGTGTTTCCTCCTCCCCTGGCACCGCGAGGTCGCGCAGGCTCAGTGTGCGTAAGCTCTCCCCTGCCCTCCCGCTGTACGCGGCCACCTCTCCCAGCAGCTCCGGCGACTTTTACTGGAGAAAAGTGTTAAATTCAGAGCCGAGAACGAGGAGCGCTCGCTGCTCCTGGGCTGTCGCCGCTTGCGGGGCCCGCTCGGGTGAAAAGCCAGGCGTGTCTGCCACCCTGTGCACGGGCCCCTCCGCAGGGACTCCTCTCTGGGACCCCCTGGCCTATCCAACATGAAAGCATCGGTCCCCACGCTGCGTCCAGCTCCGGCCGAGGACCGGCGGGGTCACTGCAGCCTCCCGCCGCAGCAGTGAAGAGGGTCCAGCCTCGCCACCCGTCCCCTCGGCTGTCCGACTCGAGTGGCCGTATCCCCACTGCTGACCCCCCAGCCCGTGGGGAGCAACTTCGTCGATGAGAATCGGGCGTTTACACGGTTTCTCTGGCCTCCAGTCTACACACTGCGTTCAGGTCCAGACCCACTGAGGTCGGTCCCTTTCCCCGGCACACGGGGTGAGGACATTCCCTACCTTGTCGTCACATTCTACACCCCAGCCTGGAAGCCTCTGAACACGCGTATAATTTTTCCAGAAGTTTCTAGAAATGTTACGTGGTGCACAGACGTGGTGCACAGACGCTGAGACGCACAGCCTGTAGCGCTCCATGGGTTTGGCCAATCGAAGGCGTCACGTACCCCACGACAGCACCGAACTGGCCTCGCCACCCTCAGAAGCTCCCCGTGTTCCGCCTCTTCCTCTCTCACCCCGGCCCTGCCCCTGGCATCGGTAACTCTGCCCCTTCCAGAAGGCCACAGGCCGGGGCCTCCTCAGGTTGGTTCCTCGTGCCTTCTTGTGGCCTGAGAGGTCCCACGAGCCGGTTTTCTGTCGATGTTTCACGTCGGGTGGAGAAAGGTGCCCCCCCGGTCGGCCCCCTGGGAGCGGGCAGCCACCGCGACAGGGTGTTAGATGCTGTCAGAGGCTTTGCCGAACCTGTCGATGGCACGGATCGCGTGGATCGAGTTTCAAACGTCGACTCAGGCTCACGCGGGTGAGACAGACGGACTGGACCCGGCAGCGTGGGTGCTGAGGGCTCCCGCGGGTGGGTCCCTGGCGGATTCAGGTCGCACGTCTCCCTCCCGGTTCTGTCTGCAGCTGCGGTGGCCCGGGCGGGGCTTGCTTGCCTCACAGGACAAACGACCACGCAGGCCCTTCTGCTCCTCTTCTCGGAAACAGCTGGGCAACACGGGGGCAGGCCTCTCCTCAGCGTTTGGGGATTTAGCAGGGAGACCTCGTGGGCCTGGTGGCGTCTTCGCTAGAAGGTCGGCGATTCCGGACTCGTTTCCTCTACCACACACGGGTCTCGTCAGGTGATCCGCTGCTCCTCGGGAGCCTGACAGCTTGCATCTTCGGGGGGTCGGTCCGTTTCCTCGATCAGAACCGTCTGCGTTATTCCACGAGGCTCCACTGTCCCCGGGACCGGGGGTAACTCCCCCGCCATGTCCGATGTCGACGACCCCGTCTGGTCTCCTTCATTCTCGGTCGCCGGGCTGCAGGCTGATCGGTTTCACGGATCTGCTCAGAAAGCAGCTGTGATTCCCTGCGTGGCTTTCCCGTGTGTTATTTTTTGTTGATTTTTTCTATCATCATCGTCATCATCGTCATCATTTCTATCCTCTTGTTCGCCAAAGTGGCGGCTTGGGTTGTTGCTTCTAGATAGTTCTTCTTTATGAATGTCTGGCTTTAAGGCCATAAATTGCTCCTGCATCTCATACGTTTTACTGTCGTCGTGTCTCTCGCAGACGAAAAACCGTTTTAATTACTCGTGAGGTCGTTTATTGGGCCCGGGTGCTGTTTAGGAGCGGGTTGCGTTGTCTTTACATGCTTCGTGGTTTCCTGGCTGTCGGTCCCTGATTCTTGCTTCAGCTGCACTGTGTCCTGAGAACGCGCTTTGTGCGATTCCCGTGCTTTCGCCTTTCGGCTTTGTCGGGACGTGACTCCTGCAGAGCTGTGTGCGAGTCGAAGGCGCGGGCCAGGATGCTCCGATGCACACGTACGCTCGGAGCGACCACAGCAGGGCGAGTCGCCCCTCCTCACCTCGCAGGACGGAGCGACCACAGCAGGGCGAGTCGCCCCTCCTCACCTCGCAGGAGTGCCGGGTTCTGCAGCGTGAACACTTGCTCTAAGGACTTCCACTGTGGCGATGACGCGACGTGTCGACCACAGTGGCCAAGCTGTGCACCTGCTCCCCAGGATTCACTCTCCTGGAACAGGGGGGTTGGGGCCTTTTGGCTAAAACCTCCCCATCTTCCCGCCCCTCGACCGCGGCACATCACCCTCGACTCTGTGCCTGTGAGTTCGGAGTCTCTCGAGCGCACACATGAACGGGCTCACCCGGGGTCTCTCTACATTTCCCTGACCTAATTCGCAGATCTTAGCACCCCCAAGTGCATTCACGTTGTCGCACGTGGCGGAATTCATTTCTTCCCAACAGCGTGTGCAACACTTCCTTTCCCGCATCCATTAGATGCTTCACGGGTACGAGGTTTCCGTTTGGTGCGATGGAGCCTCCTGGACAGTGGTGGGCGGGGAGGGGGGGAGTTTACAATCCTACGACCACATCGAGGGGCTGGAGGCGGCTGGTGGGTGGCAGCAAGGCCCTCCCGCGCTGAGGTGAGGTGGCATTGGGTCACAGCGACGGGAAGGCTTTGCTGTGGAGACACTTCCCGTGTCTGCCTCGCCTCCCAGTGCTGCCTGCAGACTTCCCTCGGCTCCTCCCTGTGCGGACCGAGGACGGGTCCCGGAGGTAAAACCCACAAAAGTGAGGGCGCCTCCCCCGTCGCCCTGCAGCGGTTCATCAACCTCGCTCTCCGCACGTCCCGCCGGTCAGGCCTCCGGCAGCCTCTGCTCCGGGCGGGCGGGCGGGCCTCGGCTCTGTCCCTGGCCGTCCCGTGCCGCGGCACCGTGCGACCTCAGTTCTCGGATGCGCCAGGAACGAGGCTCCAGTTTTTCGTTTGCTCCGTCTCCTCTTGCTGTCAGGATGTGACGGTTTCCAAGCTTTCGACACGGTGAGAGCTAAAACCAGACAAATAAAGCTCGTGGGCGCCAAGGTGTAAGCGAGACGCAGGGACGGCGAGGACGGCGGTCCAGCAGGGGCTCCTCGCACTGATCGGAGACCTGACAGCCGCCGGGTCCCTCGGCCGGGTGAGCACTGATTCACTCCCAGCGTTAGCTCGAGAGCGCCGGACCCCGGGAGCGGTCCGCCCGTGGCCGTCGTCGCCAGGTTCAGCGAGCGCCAGGGCTTCGAAGGCCGCACGCAGCAGCCCGCGACTGTGGGCCACTGCCTCGGCCACCGCCATCTGTCGCTCCCCACGCAGACTCTCTCCCCCGCTGGCCGCCCGGCACGGCATCCTCCGCGAGGCCGGCCTGCGGCTCTGGAAAGCGTCCCCCGGCAAGAGCTCCCTTCGTCGTTTACGTCTGCCGGGTTTCTGCCACGACTCGGCCTCGTCCTGACCTGTGAAGCGGATTTCGGAGCAGCCCCGGGTGAAATTTGGGGGCCTGGGTTGTGGGCCGCCTCCTGCTGCAGCTGAGGCTCGCCCACCCCAGGGCTCCGCACGATGAGACTCAAAACTGGGCTTCACGGAGGGTCCTGGCATTCGGGGTCGCCGTGAGTACGGCACGGGGAGGGGACCCCAGCTTTGTGTCGTTCACCAACACGGCAGCATCACCGCGTTTGTCAGTGTGAGTTTGTCTAATCTCCCCCCCTCTGGAACTCTTCCCGGGGCCTCAGACACGGAAAGAGAGACGTGTAGACGCAGGCTTCCCAGAGCAGCCGGGAAGGTCGCCCACGGAGCCGGACCTCGGTGCCAAAGCTTCCCCTGGAAACGAGCCCAGAACTTTCGACTTATTTATATTCTGTTCGACGCTTGTGCTGTATCAGCGTTAAACGAATAAAAAAAATCTGCAACGGGCTTCATCCTGAGCCATTTCCCTTTGAAGGAGCGAAGAGTCACTCTCTGGGCTTCTGGTCGAGGGGCGACCGCGAACCCCAGGCGCGTTTAGTTCACATCCCAGTTTAACGTAAAAAACCAGCTTTGAGCCACGTGGGTCCCGATGACCCTTCAACCCCCTTTCGTTCCAACGCGAAACTCATTCCTCGGACCCACCCTGGAAGCACACGGGGAGGAAGCGCTCACTGAGTTCCCGTCCGGAACAGGAATCCCCCCGGCTCTCCGTCACCCTCTCCCCCTCCCCACGTCCAACGCCAGGACTTGGGAACGGAGGCGCGAGCCAGAGGAGAGGTGTGGGGCGTGCGCAGCCTCAGCAGGCGGCCTGGCAAAGATAGGATGGTGCACCCGGCAGCTGGACCCCGTCCCTCCCTCCGAGGCGTTTTGTCTCCACAGCGGCTTCGCCTTCACCTGGAAAACTTAAAAAGCAACGACACGTGTTAGGGAAGCGCCGAGGCCGCGTGCGAGCGCAGACCAAAGGCCGACAGCCCGCTGATCGGAGCCGGGGAGTGCTCGACCCGGAGACTCCGCCTCAGGGGCTAAGCCGGGCCCGGACAGCGCCGTGGTGCCGACGGGACACCTGGCCGCGCAGTCGGAAAGCGGGGCTCGCGAGGTCGGAATGGCAGCTCGGTCCTCCCGTTCGCCAGACGTCAGCGGGGGGAGAGCTCGTACCCAAAGTTGTAAGGGCGTTTCCTTCGACAGCGACTCCTCACGCGGATAACCCGGAGGGCGGCGGGAGGCGGCGTTCGCCGTGGGACGCGCCCGGGTCGGAACCCGTTGTCGGTGGCACATTCAGGGCCTGCCGAGCGCTTCGCTGAGGCCTGAGACGGCACGAAGCCCGGTCGCCTCGTCTGGAAAGTGGGAATCACAGTCCCCGGAGGTCTTCGTCCCCATCGGGGCCGGGTCCCCAGGCGTCTGCGAGCACGTCTGCTGCCGGGGGTGCAGAGCAGGCACCTGCGATCGGAAATACGGGGTGCCCCCGGGGAGGGGCACGTCCTCCGAAACCGCTCCTGCCCGGGCTGCCGGCGAGCGCTCTCAGGGCGAACGGCAAACGGGTTAGAGAACGGGGCGCAGATGGGGGGCCGCGCACAGGCGACTCGCCACATCCCACAGCGGTCGCCCTCGTGATGAGTAAACGCCCTAACGTGCGGACGGGGAGGGGGGCTCACAAGGGAAGCCGCTGCCTTGGGACGCGCCAGCGACGCGGCTCGGAGGAGCTCAGTGCAGGGCCCCTTGATCTAGGGGGTGCGCCCCGGGCCCCCAGAGGAGGCCGGACCCCGCAGAGAGCACCCGGCCCTGCAGAGGCGAGGTTTCTCTCTGTCCTTCAGTCCATACGGTTACGAGGTCGCTGAAGACGAGCACTGACAGCTGCTGGCGAACGAAGCGCAGCCGTCGCGGCCGTGAAGCTATCCTCAAGGCTAATCTTACGACTGACTTTCTGTGACGTGCGCCACGGGCGCTTCAGGTGGCCCTGTGCACGGGGCGACCACGGGTGGCCGTGGTGCGGGGAGAACGGCCGGAGCCAGAAGCTGGAGAGTCACAGACTTCAAGAAAGAATCCGGAACCCTGGGCCAGCTCTGTGGCCGCTTCGGCCCTCGGCGTAACGGCCCAGATGCCCTAACACGGCAGCCATGAACGTGGAAGACAGCGATAACGGGGGAATTAAAGTGGAATAAAGCTGATTCGTGAAACCTCGAGTCAGTGCCGGGGCTGGAGTGAGCAGCGTGGGCGTGAGGAAACCGCACGAGCCTCGGCAACGGGGAAAACGCTGGCTTCGTGCTTCCTCTCCCGGTTTCTGTTGTGTGAACGTCGTGCGACGAGTCAACGGTCGCTACGGGCGGCGGCTCGCCTCCTGAGCCGTGGCTTTCCGTTTCCAGCACGTGTCGCGGGAAACGATGGACCGGCCGGGCCGACGCGGACGTACGGAAGGGACAGGGACGGTTCCCCGAGGCTCGTTAGAAGGGGCAGCAGATCGCCCGGCAAAGGGACTGACGGGGACCGCCCGCTCCTCCCCCCGCGCTCGTGAGAGTCAAATCCCCGTGTTTCTACTTCGTGGACGTCAGGTCCCAGCTTCGGGCCCGTGGTCCGGCCTCACCAGCCAGAGCCCAGGACCCTCGTCCTCGCCCAAACACCGGGCCTGTGGCCTGGCCCGGAACCGCCCGGTCTTACGAGTGGGCGGGCTCTCCTGGGAGTCCGATTCGCTATGGGTTGACCCTTAAAGAAAATGCGGGCGACATACGGATCCAGGCAGAGGACGCCACGGACCTGCTTCTCCCAGCCCCCCGGGACCGCGGTAAAGACCGACCTGCGTCCTTACCGGTTAGGGTCTCAGGGGGCCTATTCCACGCGGGGACCCGCCGCGCCAATGTGAGGCGCTGAAAGGGGCAGGGGCGGGGAGTTAAGGTGGAGCGAGCGCCCTGGGCCGCAGGGGTGCGGGAGGTGAGGGGCGCAGGGGGAGGGGCGCAGGGGGACACAGAGGGAGGCGCAGAGGGGGAGCCCGCAGTCTGGCCAGTCCCGGGCTGTCCAGGCGGCCCCCAGGCAGCAGCCAGGGCCCCAGAGGGACGAGAAGCCACGCAGGAGGCTCTGTCACGTCCAGAGGGGCTGCGAGAGCAAGACAGAGGCACAGAGATCTGTGGGAACTCGCTTTAGAAGAGCGTAAGGCGACTCCGCTCTCTGCGCCGAAGGGTTCGGGGTGGAGGGCACCGTGGAACCCTGTCCTCTCCCGGCCCCGAGCTCTGCGCCCGGGGTCACCAGTGCCCCGTCTTCCTTAGGGTCCATCGGTCCTGACAGGGGAAGGTCCCAGAAGCAGAGACTACTGTGCCCTGGCGCCCACAGGGGAGAGCCTGCTCTTCTCTGATCATGTGACAAGTGACTGGGCTGGAGCGTGGGCCCCATGGCACCACGTGGGGAAGGGAGAGGCCATGGCACCACGTGGGGAAGGGAGAGGCCATGGCACCACGTGGGGAAGGGAGAGGCCATGGCACCACGTGGGGAAGGGAGAGGCCATGGCACCACGTGGGGAAGGGAGAGGCCATGGCACCACGTGGGGAAGGGAGAGGCCTGGCACCACGTGGGGAAGGGAGAGGCCATGGCACCACGTGGGGAAGGGAGAGGCCATGGCACCACGTGGGGAAGGGAGAGGCCATGGCACCACGTGGGGAAGGCAGAGGCCATGGCACCACGTGGGGAAGGGAGAGGCCATGGCACCACGTGGGGAAGGGAGAGGCCTGGCACCACGTGGGGAAGGGAGAGGCCATGGCACCACGTGGGGAAGGGAGAGGCCATGGCACCACGTGGGGAAGGGAGAGGCCTGGCACCACGTGGGGAAGGGAGAGGCCATGGCACCACGTGGGGAAGGGAGAGGCCATGGCACCACGTGGGGAAGGGAGAGGCCATGGCACCACGTGGGGAAGGGAGAGGCCTGGCACCACGTGGGGAAGGGAGAGGCCTGGCACCACGTGGGGAAGGGAGAGGCCTGGCACAGGGCGCTGGGGCGGGGAGCAGTGAGCACGCACAGAAGGTGGAGGCAGGTTGGTGACAATCGGATGGACGTCTGCCCCGCGGGGCCCCAGATCGTGTCCGTCGTCCCCGCCGCGTGTGTCATCAGCACGTGGCTAGGCAGGAGCTCGTTACGCTGATGGGGGCAACTCCGGAGGATTAACCCCCGGGAGCGAAATTTCACGTCGAAGCAGCAAGAAAAGCAAGACGGGCATGGCCGGGGTGTCTCCAGCCAACCATGCGACCCCGTCCGCGGGAGAAGGGACGGCGACCGAGGTCACGAGCGACTCGAAGAGGGCGTGTGGCCCCAGGAGCACGACAGGAACCTGCGCTCGATGAGACCCGGGTCTTCGGAAACAGAGGTGAGCCTCGCGCTTTTACACCAGAATCCCCTAAACCCCCTTCCCGTCCTCAGATGGAGTCCCAGGCACGGGGACAGAGCTGTCGCGGGCCGCAGGACACAGCGGCGACGGGCCGAGGGGGCGAGGCCGGAAGGTGGCTCTGCTTGGGGGGGGCCACGGCCCGCTCCGCTGCTCAGAGACCGTTGCTCTGAGGCCCTCACGCAGCGTCGGCTGAGAAAGCGCACTCGGGCCTCATCCCCTTTCCTCGCTCGTCTTCCTCTCCTCTCGTCGATCGAGTCAAATATAATTAAGGCCACACGGCTGTGCGCGTGGCCCGCGGTCAGGATGCCACCCCCGCCTGTTGACGCTGAACATAATTATATTAACCCGACGCTTTTCCATCCGAACCGACCCTCAGCGGGATGTTGAATTAAGCCACGGACGCCGGAAACGAATGTTTTCAGGTCTTTTTCGCTGTGAACGACGTGGCCCAAGTGTTGTCTCTCGGAAGGAGCCCTGCCCGGGGACAGTGCCCGACACACGCCCTGACTGTGGCTCGATCCCCGGTCCTCACGCTGACCTCGGCTGCTGTGTCTTTGGGTAGACGGTGCCTGCGCGTCGCTTGGCCCTCGCGGGGCTGTGACCGCCCCGAAGAGTGAGGGCCCCCCCAGTGTCCCGCCCTGCAGTGTCCGGCCACCACCCGCTCTAGCCGACCACGCACAGAAGCCTAACCCCGAAGAAAACGAAGTAGCTTTCGCCGTGAAGAGCAGCCGCGGCAGATCATGCCGCAGGCTCCCGGCGCGGGCTCTAAGTGCCTCGGCGGCGGCGTGAAACGCTGATGTCGCCCGAGAGGTCTCCGTCACGCTCGCCGCGTCTCCCTGGCTCGCCCCGAGGGACACCACTGTGGTGTCTGTGGGGAACGAGCTCACGTGTGGACGGCAAGACGGGGTCAGAACCGCTCCGGAGCTGGCGTGACACGGCCCGACTCGGGTGGTGACGTGCGGAGCAACGGCCGTGTGAACCTGTCGCAGACCCGCGGGTACGAGGGGCTCAGTAAGGCCCACCTCTTCTCCCCCTAAGCCCGGTGGGAAGCAAAAAGCCAGAACGAGAAGTAAAGTGCAGTTTAAAACCAGGCGTCCGGGGCACAGCGAAGTCCGGAACCATGTGTCTTAGCGCCACTTGTCGCCCCCGTGCCCTCGGCGCTGAAGGTCGACACGTCGGGTGGCCCCAGCTACCGTCTGACTTCCTGGGAGCACACGGGACCCGCGCGGGGCAGGACAGGGCAGCGGAACGAGGGAGGGACGCTGGGTTCGGGCTGCTCTGGCCTGGCCCAGCACTTACTCGGACGGCCCGCTTTCCTTGTCACCGTGGCGAAAGCCTCCACGCGTCACCCGGGCCTCACGTGGTTACATCATTCACACGAAAAACAAGAAAAAACGTCCGGAAGGTGGAGATTCTTAGCCGGGGGTCGCGGACGCGCCAGTGGCCTGTGAAGGCCACATCCTTCTGCGCACGAACACACGCGACTTTTTCCCTGGAAAGGACACCCACGGGATCCCAAACAGCTCCCGATGCGGCCTCCAAGCAAAGATTCGGGATGGCTGCCGTAGGAGCCCGATTTGAACACACTCTTTGGGGGCGAGCAGTTGCGTTTTGGGGAGACGGCTCTCCCTGGGTCCCTTCTCGTGTCGCCACAGGCTCGCAAGACCTGACCTGCCAGGCCAACCCCAGGGTGGAGTGGCCCGGGTGCCAGGCTCACCTGATGGAGACGGGGCGCGGCGCCCCACCCGGACGGGCTTGCCCCTCGCAGGGAAGGGGCCGGCCTGGACGCACCCCGAGAGTCCCCAGCACGGGCCCTGCCTCAGAGAAAACCACGCGTCTCCTGTCTCTGCCTCTTTCCCTTTCTTCTTGCAAAGCCGAGTCTTTCCGAAATAGGTCAAACACCCTTCCTGACTTCAGAACGAGAATCGCCGCCTGTGGCCCTGAATTACGGGGCCCCTGGATGAGACACGCGGCATCCACCAACCCGAAGCCTGTGCAGCAAAACGAGGCTGAACCCTGAAGCGGGCGGGTTCCTGGCGGGGACTTTAAACATCCACTCTTCAAAGGAGAAAGGCGGCGTGGATGAGTTCACAGGTCAGGGCAGGCGCTCTGAGCAGCTGTCACTGAGCCGTTTGATTTGGGGGGAATTTCCGTATCGTGCGTGGCCACCGGGGCTCGACATCCACTCCGACGTCAGGATCAGGTAAGCGTGTGGTCGAAGGTGGCAGCTCTGGACCGTGCCCGCTCACCGCGGCGACGGCGCGCCCACGACGCGCTCCCCGCGGGGGCGTCCATTTGAGATGCTATTTCACGAGCGCGTCACAGTTGGCGTCAAGTGTCGCGTCACAGCGACTTCCCACACGTCGCCATCACGGGGAACGGGGAGCGACGGGCTGAGCCCAACGCCCGCGAGTCCTCCGTAGGGAAGGGCCATCCCGCGCACAGCCAGACGTGGCTTTGTTCATTTTGCATCTGCGCTCGAAGTGACACGACTTTGTTGAAAAGGCTTTTCTTCTTTTTCGCACGTATCTGTCCGCTTTCCCCGCGTCATGTCTCGACGGGGCCCTTGACCCCGTCGTGCATCCTTGCCTCCCCCGTCGTGTACTCAGTGCGCGTACGGGCGTGGACGCATTTCTGGGCGCCCCACTCTGCCCCACTGATCGATGTGGCTGTCCGTCTGCCACTGCCTTGCTCTTCTGACCACTGTCGCCTTGCGGGGTAGTTTGAGATCAGGCGGTGTGACGCCGCAACTTCGTTTCTTCTCACGGTTTCTGTGACCATTCGGGGTCTTGTACACATTTGAAGACGGTTTGTTCTAGTTCCCTGACAAGCGCCATGGGTGCCCGATAAAAGTCGCATTGAATCCACAGACCGCTCCGGGTGGTGCGGCCTGCCCACGAGCACGGTACCTGCTTCCATCCGTTTGTATCTTTCTCGATTTGCTTTTTCGATGAAATAATTTCCCGGGAACAGACAGGTCTTGTACGTCCTCGGCTCACCTGATTCCCAGGCATTTTATGGTTTCGCTGCAATTGTGCGCGGGGTTGTTTTCTTCGCTTCCCCGTCCGAACGTTCGTCGCTGGTGTGTGAAAACGCCCCTTAGTTCCAAACGTTAATTTTGCCTCCTGCCACCGGGCTGAACTCATTGGTCCGTTCTAACGGTTTTGGGGTCTATCGATGGGCGCGGGGATGGGGAGCGCAGTCGGCACGAGTGTGGTAGCGAGGTCGGGAGCCAGAGACAGAAAGAGCAGTCAGGGGGACGTTTCATGAACTACATGCACGTCTAACCAATGGACCGTACCCCTGAAGCTGATAATAAAATGAAAATTTTAAAAAGTATTCCAGCACGAAAGCAGCGAGAACGCCCTCTGTAAGTCTGAGAGACCCGCGCTCTGGAACAGCAGTGAAGACGTTGTTGTTGCGACTGAAAACGTGATGAGTCACGTGTTTATTTGGAATCAACTCACGTTTGGGTCGGGGAGAGACAGTGTCCAGCTTGACGCCCCACACATTTCCATCAAAGGGGCCGGAACGGATCCTCGACAGGCGGCCTAAGGACTCACCCTCTGCTCACCCCGGTGGAGGGACCGAAAGACGTCGCGGTAGAGGACGGACAGCGCGTCCCCCCCGCCCCGCGTCTCCAGGACACGGTTTTCCATACGACACGTGGCTTCAGGGTGACGTCTCCGGGCGCGTCCAAAGCCACCAGCTCCACCAAGGCCGCACCTTTTGTCCCTACAGCTTGGGCTTTTTCTCGGGATTCCTGATGCCTGCACTGTGTCATCTCAGAAATCGTTTCTCCCACGAGACGTGCGGGGCCGCCAGCCACGTGGACTCGGAGCGGGCCTGCGACGCTGCCTGGCCTGATCTGGCGACGCGCGTGCGGTCGTGGCCAGGGACCCTGTCATCCCGTCGGCGGGAGCCCTGACCGCACCGCATCAAGCAGTGACGTGGGCCGGAGTTGCTGGAAAATTCTTCCACGTCGTAACTGTGTGGATACCTCATCGTCTGCTGGCTTCTCGAGCTCACCGACTTATGATACGCTCTCCTTTTTATTAAAAAACAAGAAATGCTTGTTCTAAGCTCGTTTGTTCCCTCTTTCTGGTTTACGATCTCCTTGGAGAGAACCCAGTGGGACATACGACCAAGGGCTGGCCAGTCTGTTCCCGAATCTCACACAATGCAGCCCTGAGAAAGGACGAGACCTTTCGATGTCGTCCTCGCTGCATTTCGGTGTGGTAAAAAGAGTCCAACAAACAAACAAAATTCCTGGGACACGTGGAGATAAAAGGGGCCAGACGCATGCGCCACGCGGAGCGACGTCTACGTGTCACCGATTTCACGGTCAAACGGGTAGGATTCAGGTCTGATTTCCCGCATTAGTTCTGCGGAAGCGGGAACGTTCAGCTCCGTGTGACCCACGGCACTTCACGCGGCTCACGAGGCTTCCTGGCTGTTTAGAAAAGGAGCCGACAGTTTACGCCTTCATCCCTCGCTGAGACGCCAGGGCCCAGCACCCGGCGGGCGCTGGACACCCTTAATTAACAAATATTTCCTAGTGCGGACCCAAAACTGCGGACGTGCGTTACTGACGAGATAATACCTTCCAGGAACAACAAAGAAACGCTAGAGGCGGATCCACCGTGTGTTAAAAAAGCCTAAACACAACTAGCATCTCGGACTTTGCTAGAACAACAAGTCGCAGAGAATCCAGTGGCAGATCACGGCCCCGGAACCTCCCTCTAGGCAGGGACCCTCAGCTTCTCGTCGCCGTCCCCTAGAATGCCTGGTTCGCGCGGTCCTCGCGCCAGGTGAAACCCCGCCGACCCCCGAAACTCTCACGCGTGCAGCGGGAATCAAGCACGCCGAGCCCTGGGCGCAGGGCCGTCCCGCTGAAATCGTCCGTTCAGGCCTCCCGCTCCCCCCGAAGCCGGATGAAGGACTGAGCGCAAGGCCTGCCTCTCTCCCTTTGAATGCGCCCTCACGGCACGGCCCAGGGTTGCGGCGGCCGTGGGGACAGGGGACCGTGATGACCTCTACCCCCACGGCCTCCGCACAAGCTGCTCCCACTGAGTGGCAGGAACCCATGCAGGGTTTACCCAGACGCGGTCCTGGCAAGCGGCGCCCTGCCACCCTCCGCGAGGGAGTCGCCCTGTCCTCACCTGATGCGCCAAGGAGCTGGGCATGTGCCATGGATGCACCTGCGCCCGCCACGCACACACCCTGCGTCCCGGTTTCACGTGTCGGGGCTGCAGGAATGAGGACGGAACTGGGGGACGGGCCGGGCTGCCTGCACTTCGAGGTGACGCTCGAGTGTCACTTCCTCTGCCACACGCCCTTCCCCCACAGCAAATGGCCAGCGCTTCCTCCACGCGTGCAGCGAGCGCGCAGCGGGGCGCAGGTGAAGGTACAGGTGCAGGCGCAGGTGCAGGCGCAGGTGCAGGGGACGGGGCTCATCACACCTGCTGAAAGCCTTGTGGGAGGAAAAGCAGTGACCTAAATAGCGACAGAAGCGCAGGAAAATGCGCTTCGGGTGCCACCCGGGTCCCCTCCATCCTCCAAGCCACGGCTGTGCGGCACAGGCGGGTAGCGTGTGGTCACATCCCGTGACCGCGTAGGTTCATGTGGCCCTCGAGGCAGACGCCGGGGAGCCCCCCCCCCGCCACCCTGGAGGAAATCAGCCCCGTCCGGGGGGGAAGCTCGGTGCTCAGGCCTTCGAAGGTCGCGGTGCCTGAGCTTTGTTTTAGATTTTGGGGCTTCGTTTCGGGGCCCCGTCGGGCCGCAGGTGCACATGGCGAGCTAATGAGCATTTAACGGGATCCTAAGGATGATTTACTGTCTGGACAGGTGATCGCAGGGGCAGTCGCTCAGGGTTTCGAGAAGTTAGCGCCGACGCTGGCTCCCTTCCACCTGAGTGACTTTAATCACCTGCCAGAGGCCTCCGCGATACAGAATAAATAAATAAAGTTGTCGTGTCGTGTCGTGTCGTGTCCTCCCGTGTCCCGGCACGGCCCGTGACTGCCGCTCAGTTCCTGCAGTGGTTACGGAAGCAGCTTCTCCGTCAACACGGACTGAGCGACTAAAACCGCACAAGTCTGCGACGTCGCCGTGTCCTGGGGTCCGGGCGCGACGTGGTCCCGCAGGCAGGAACCATGGCATTGGACTGTGCAGCTCACTGGGGGGTGGGGGTGCCCCTCCCAGGTCACCCGGGCGGCCGGCCCGGTGCAGGGCTGGGGGTGGCAGGACCGAGGTCCCCGCGCACGCAGCCGCTGTCTGTGGGACCGCGCGCGGGTCTGCGAAGTCCACCCAGACGCTTGCTGTGACCCCGCACCAGGGATTTGCTTCATCCCGGGCGATCGTGACTTTCCTTACCTCGGCCTCGTCCATAGAATTAGTGGGTGCAAGGGGGTTCTGGGTTGGTGGATCCTCAGTTTGAGAAAAAGGGGATCTTCGTTTTGGAACGTCTCCAGCCCAAGTCCGATTCTAATTTCCATCCCAAGTGCTTTCCTATCAAACCCGAGCGGTTTCAGTTGCAAATTCGATGACCCAGGTGGCCACCCGGCTCCGGTGTTAAAGCCCTCGACCTAACAACGTGTCATTGTGACAGGAACGGGGTCCCCCCTCTCATATACTGGTATTGGGGAAGCAGTAAACATAGTTTAAATTAATGAAAATTATAAATTATTTAATATTTCGATTTGCTCCCACTCGGGGCTGTGCCTCCACAACGTGGCCACCCTGACCCCCCGTCCACCTGTAACCGAAGTCAGTCGAACCTCCCCGTTCACTCTGAAGTAAAGTCTAGCCTCGCTGAAAACCGGTGGTCCGCCCCTGGCGACCGGGGGCCGTCCTGAACCACCCACGCGACACGCGTGTGTCACTCCCCAGGAGGGGGCCCGAGGCCCGAGGCGGGGTCACCCCGTCCCCCTGCGGTGTGTCCGCCCAAGGACAGCGAGGCCCACGAGGTCCACCCGCTGCCTTTCCTCGCAGCCACGTCGTGCGTCATCGTCCCGTGCCCTCCGCGGCCTCCCTGCTTTTCGAAAATGCCGGTGTCAGCAGCTGAGATGGGCCACGCCGGGCACCAGCGTGGGGGCGTCCCGCGTGTGGCGAGGGACAGCGTGCGGCAGCCCACGGCCCCCCCTTCCATGGGGCAATGACAAAGCTGGGTCCTGACACCTTTAGACCACTTGTACCTAAGGTGACTGTCGACGCTCGGACTCGTCTGTCGTCGGATCGCACTTCTTCGTTTGTGGCTGGTTTCCTGCTTGTCTCCAATTCCCCTCTCTTCTCCTGCAGCTCCCCACGGGTCACCTGAGCATCCCAGGGGGCATTCCCTGATTCTGTTTACAGTGGCTGTGGGCTTGTCGCCTTGCACGCTCTTCTTAGGGCTGTCTAAGGTGTCACAGTGTGATACACAGCCTGTCAGCCAACCCTTTTACCACTCTAAGGGAAGCGTCAAAACCTCGGTTTCACCCTTAGAGCAGGACGCTGCGTCCCAGTGTCCCTCGTCGGTGCCTCCTGAAACCACAGTGAGGAGTGGGAGGTTTGGGGGGTCAGGGGGCGGGACTGTCTGCTCGTCGACTGGAGTCGGTGGAGGTTTCCTCCCCGGGCCAGGGGACAGGTTTGTCTCGGAGCTTGTCTCTCCGCCACTGGGATTAAAGGTTGGAAGCGTCCACGACGCCCTGTCTGGGAAGCACGGAGGCAGCAAGAAAACCCAGAACCTCCCTTCCAAGGTCCCCAGGCTGCCCGCCTCTCCCTGCCACTTCTGGGTATCCCCGGAGGCTGGTCGGTGGCGTCGGGCCCAGCGGGTGGGTCCTACCGGGCCCCGTCTGGAGTCCAGCGAGAGCGAAGGGAGTGCGGCCCGCAGCAGGTTCTCAGTGACAATGGAATGAACGAGATTCTAGCTCCTTCTTTTTGAAATGGAAGATTTTTCCGTCAAATTTCTTTTGTAATATTTGGCTGCTGACATTTTCCAGTTCTTAGTAGGTTACTGTGTTAGTTTTCCTTTTGCTTATTCCATTTCTAAGAGCTAAATCTCTGCGTCTCGCTACCATTTGGGGTGCTTTTGTTATCCTCCCATGTCCCTCCATCAGGCTCACGAAGAACTCACTCTACTCGTCTCTTCAGAGAATTCTCTTTCCGGTTTACGCATCATTTTCTATTACTTAATTTTGCAATTTGCAGCTTTTCTCTTTATTAATCTTTGTCCAAGTGCCTTTGGCTCTGAAGAGGACTTTCACAACTTCTCTGCGTGAGTGAGTTCCAAGGCCCCTTGTCATCCACGTTTCCCGTTTGCCCGGCGCCAGCGTCGGAAAGCTGTCCTTGCCGTCTGAGCTCGCTTCTGGTGGTGACCCGCAGGTCACGTCTTGTTCTGTTTCTCACTCCGAGACCCCGGCCGCCGTTTTAAGTTCTCTGAGGGAGGGGCTGACGCTGTTCCTCCTGCCCGGGCAGTTTCGATGTGTTTCAGCCTCATTAGACTTCGGACAGGGACGACACCCTGCGACGCCGCACGGTCTCAGGGATTCTTCGTGGCCGTGACTGAACGTTCCCCGCCAGGCCAAGCACATCTCCCCCGTCTCGGGGTGGGTGCCCTCCCCACGGAGCTGATAAGGCACGTGTGCCGATGCCGACTGCACGTGCAGGGCCTCACGCCCTGTTGCCTTCCACATCAGAGCTACTCGCAGTCCGAGGAGGCAGGGCTGGGACGCGGCCTGCCAGGTGCCCGTCCCCATGGCCTACCTGCGGGAGCTTTGACAGCGACTTAGAAGAGTCACTTTGTTTCCATTGCACCTGATAGTGAACATTATTTTATTTTTCTAATAATTCATTTTGCGACATCTGGAACTGGAATCGGGAAGGGGGACCCGTTCTGCAGCACGGGGGACTTGGGATGCTCCCTGACCGACGTCTCCGATTCTGGAAAATGCGCCGTTGAAATCGTTCGACAGCACTGCCCACGCGTCACGCTTCCCTTTTCTTTTCCACGAACGCTCTCCGCCTGGTATGCTCGGTTATCACGCTCTCGAGCGGGTCTTATGCTTGGTGACCATCGGTCACTCGCTCCTCGTCACGTCAGCTTCGCCTTGCCTGAGCCCACTGCCGCCTCCCCTGTTTTCCCCCACCTGGTACTGATGTCCCCGTCCTGGTATTCGTGACATTGAAAGGAAAACACTGACTTTCCGTTATGAAATCCCGCCTGCTGTCTGTCCACTGAGTTTAAAGAGAATGGTGCCTCCTCTGCCCTAATCTGGCTTTCCGTCTCCTAAGATGAGGACTCAGCTCGATTACAGCCAAGCAATCGCTCTCCGTGGTCGCAGTCTCTCCGTTTCAGACTGTTCATTGCTGTTTTGTTTCTTCTTCACCTGGCTTTCCCCTGTCTGGGCGGTTCGCTCCCGGGGCGATTCGCGCACTCGTTTCCTCGTGTTCGTTCGAACGTTCTGTGGAGCTGCCGCGGGATGCGACAGCGTCGCCGCGTCCGTCAGTCGGAAAGCTCTGCCATTCCAGGGCAGCACGGCGGCGGCCGTTCAATCGTTTCGCTGTGACCAGGTTATTGTGACTCATAGTTTGCATGCGAAAGTGTTCGAAATGACGCATAACTGTTCGAATCAAAGCGATGACTCGTTTCCGTCACGTCGCTCTGTGTCACCCCTTCATTCCACAGACACGTGCAGCACGGAGCACGACACGGTCGAGGCTCTGAGCACTTCGCAGCGGTAAAGGAACTGGGATCCTGTTAAGGCTGGGGGCGGCGTAAGTGCTATCGTGTCTGCTTTGCAGACGGGGAAACTGAGGTATGAACACCTCACGAGCCCGGCCGCTAAGTGGCACCGCCAGCGGGTAAAGTCGGGACCTTTGCAGCAGGACCGGCACCGAGCACTCGCCTCTGGGTCGTGTGTAACTGCCCTGTGCCGAGCGTGCACACGTGCGTGCGTGCCCCACGCAAGGCTCCCCGCGTCCCCCTTTCCCTCCAATTACAGTTTCCCCCTCGAGCGCGCGTTCGGCTGAGTGCGCGTCGCTGAAAAGTCTTCAAACAAACAGCCTCCTGGGTCCGGTGGCCCCGCAGGTTGGCAGAGTCACGAAGCGTCGTCTAGTCCCCGGGGGGGAGGTCGGGCTGGGAAGAGAGCTCCTGCGCGGTGACCTCCTTTATTGTCGCGCTCATCACTTTTTCGAGAACCTTCTGCCCGGGAAGGAAGAGGGGACACGTCCAGGGAAGCCTCGTTACGATCCGCAGCGGCCCCTCGAGTTAGTTCCCGTTTCTTCGCGAGGAAACGTTTGCTACTGTTTGTTTAGGGTTCGGTTTTCCCTCCCTGATGGTCCGTGTTTCAGGTGCTGATTTCCTGCCTGTGTTCCCCGAGCATCCCCCGATCTTGGGATATACTTTGCACCGTCTCGTATTTTGTTCTTTGTCTTACATAAGTCGTGTTGCCTTTCAAAAATCAGCCTTGATTAGAAAATGTGCTTCATTTGCCACAGATTCCGTCGTTTCGTGTGTGAAGATCCTGCGTGTGTTCTTACGAGCACGGCATCGTTTTATGTGAGTTCATAAACTGCAGGCAGATTGGCCGTGTTAGAATAACACGCACTTCATAAATTTATTCATACCGCTGAGACTGCTCGGTACACGGAATGAAAGGGACGAAGCAATAAGCCCAGACCCTGCAGCTGCGAGCTTCGCCACCGGGACTGGATTCGCTCATTTTAGCTGCTCGATAAAGACAGTTAATTCTACAAATAGCCGAATGCATTAAATGCACCTGGAGTTCTCTTTGTCGTGCCTGTTAGGGTGTGAGAGAATCTGGAGCCAAGTCCACTTCATCTTCAGACGCCACGGAGCATTCTGACTCCAGAAATCATGTCAACAGAAGACTAACCTCCTATTCATCTCAGGCTGGAGGTTTTATAAACACGGACCGGAAGCGGGCAAATTCGTTCCTGCAAACACACGGGTCAGGCTTTTCCTTATTATCCCCGGGGCCGAGGACGCCCGGCTGTGACGTCTGCGATTCAGAAGGAACTCCTGTACGAGGGACATTTACATAAAAATATTATGTATATTTATATAAATATATATATTTTGTTGAATAAGTGATGAACACACTTATGTATGTATTGATTGATTTAACAAAATCACCACGTTCCTCTTAAGTCAGACGTTCCTGGTACCCCCTCCCTTTCGGAAAAGCGGTTCGGCCTGAGCTGGGCCAGACGCGGTGTGGCCCATGGTGAACTCTGCCCCCCTGGGGTCTGTCCTCCCTGGAACGCACCTGGACAGGCCACTCTGGCTCTGCAGCTTGCAGAGCCTGGACGCCACACGTCCAGTTGACGCTGCGACAGTGCAAGCCAGTGGCCGTGAAAGAGCGGGGATCTTTTATTTCCCTAATAAACTTCCCGCTCCTTGTAGAAGGAAAAGCACATTCGACAGTGTGAGCGAGGCCGGCGCGCGGCTGACGCGGAAAGCGTGGATTTTAAACACGCGGAGCGCGGGAGATGACTGGGTCTGCAGAGCCGAGGCAGGCGGCACCGCATGGAGTGGGGGGCCTTTTACCCCCCCCCCCCCCGATAAAATCCCGAACCACAGTGGCTCTCTCAGTCACCGGACCTCGGCACAGAACCTACATGTTCACTGTTCCCGCCATCACTACGACATGGCCTCAGGCTGTGGTCCGAAGGGCATTTTAATGAAATTTATACAACAAAATGAGAGAAAAGAAAAATCAATTCCTGTGCCCTGCAGACACGAGTCCTGGCCCCGCATTTCATCAGAATCAGTTGCTTCCCGGCGACTTAAGTAATAACCCGAACTAGTCGGGGGGTGGGGGACTTACTGCAGAGGCAGCTGGCGCTGGTTTTCTAACAGCAAAAAGAAAAAAGAATCATGTAACGCACACATAAAGGGAAGAATGGAGAGTTTTAAAGAATGAAATGACTTTTGCTTTTCATGTCGTTGAAACGAAATCACTGCGTACGACTCTCCTCCGGCAGAACGCACGCACAGCGCACAGCGCACGTTCACCCTCGAAAGCGGCCCTCCCTGAGTTGTCAACACCCACAATGACGCGTCTGTGCCTTTTCTGGGTGTTTTCAGGCATTCTCCATTGCTCCAGTGGCCCTTGAGCATCCGGGAGCTTTGCTTCGCGTTAGATGGGCGGGAGGCCAGCATTTATTAGGGATCCACAACGTGTCGCCAGCCGGAGCAATCTCACATGTCACGCTCACAGGAACCCTCGAGAAAGACGCCGATTCTCAGACGGCGAGCCGAGTTCTCCCCCGGCCAGGGCCGTCACAGACGTCCCCCACCCCGCCAACGCCCAGGGCAGGCCCTGACGCTGTGTCTCCGAGAAACCACATACGCACGTACCATTTCCTCTTCGCAGGATTTGTCCTTCTCTATTGGCACCCGCGGGTCAGATCTGACCTCGGGATGCCCACCCCATGTGTTTCTCGAGCAGATCTGCGGACCCAGCCTCTGTGCACGTCCACACGGAGACTCCCTGCGTCCAGCCTCACGGCTCGGCTTCCCAGAGACGAGATGTCCCGGGTTTACGCGGCTGCAGATCACTGCTAGGAGTCAGAGATGACTAAATTAGGGAGTGTTGTGGCTTCTAACACCGACAAAGCACTAACGGGCCACGCGAGGGGGCCAGGTGGCGGGACCCTGAGGAGACGCGCGCACACGTGCGCACCCAGCACCACGGGCTGGAAGTGCGGGGCCCATTAGCCCTTCAGACTTTCTAACCCTTTTTAATCACTTTATTATTTATGTCCTAGCGGGCCAAGGCACAGCGAGAAATCGCAGTCTGAAGGGCTCGGCTCTTCATCCATTAATGCCTACGCCCATCCAACAGAAATCGGGGGATGGTGGCTACGGAAATTGGAAATTAGCTCACTCGGCAGCGTGCACCGGATCCAACGGCAGAGTCGCCCCCGCTGTCCGTGAGGGGCGCTTTGGGCAGCTCTGAGCTCCGGGAAGTGTTCTGATGCCGACGCGTTTCAGCGAATCCTCTCCAGCCCTGTGCCAGGGGAGACACGAACGTGCGGCATGAGCCGTGTGGGCAGAGGGTCCGATGTGATGGTTTCACACACGTGGGTGGGGTGAGCCGCGTACCAAACTCCCCTCTGCAATGTGACCAGCACAAACGCAGGAAAACACTCGTGGCGAGAAGAAAGGCCGCTCCGATCGCTGCCACATCGCAGCTTGGCCCCGATTCACGGGTCCACGTCCCTCTATCCATACCCATCAGCACCTGAATGAGCGCTGCTTACACGGCTCAGGGACTGTCTGCATCCAGGTGAGGACAGAATATGCCTCAGAGAGCCCGAAGCTGCACAAAAACGTCAAGGACCCAAACTGGAAACAGGAGTCATTTTGCGCTCGGAATCCAGGGCTGAGGGTCCACCTCACGTCAGTGCGGCGGGCTGTGGCGCTCGCCCTCCTGACCCAACCCTAGTCGAGACGTCGCTGTGAAGGGGCTTTGAGAGACGATTAAGCCTGAAATAGCGGACTTGAGGAAAGCTGATTTCCCTCCCCAGTGTGGGTGGGCCGCGCCCCACCAGCTGATGACTTCGGAAGAGGAAGGCATTCTGCCTCCAGGGCGCTGTCTGGGCTCCACTGAAGGCACATCAGCTCCTCGTGGAGCTGCCAGCCAGCCAGCTCGTCCTGGGGGTCAGGCTCCGGGCCCCCACAGTCTCCTGGGCCAGGTCCTAAAACTAACCCGCCATCCCTCTCCCGCCCTCTCCCCCTCCCCCTCCCTCCTACTTTCCCTCCTTCTCTCTCCCCCTCCCTCTTTCCCTCTCCCTCTGCCTTTCATTGACCTGGAGAACCCTAAGAAGAAGGGTATAATAAGTCTTGAGTAAAAATCTCACGCTTACACTCATGGAGGTGTCTCCCCTCTCTAACATCCGAGCCTGTCCAATTCATACAAAAACCTCAGCTTTTTTTTTTTTTAACAAAGGAAACGATTTACCTTTTTGCTGCAAAATGGTCCCTAGCATTACAGTATCTCAACGTCAGGCCTAAATTTAAACAAAGAATCAGCAAGAAAACAGCGAGGAAATGACGCCCCCCATGGCGAAGCGTCAACATGTGCCTGCACATGTCTCAAATGCGGGTGAAACTCTTCTAATCTGAATTGACCAGCTGAATACCTACACCTGGATCACAGAAAACACCACCTTCCTGAGAATTGACGCCGGCTGTGGGAACAGGCAGGGCACGCACGGGTAGGTTCTCACTACCTTTGTCTGCTTTGGAGAGAATAATGAGCTATGGTTAGAAGGGGATTGTTTAATCTTTAAATATGTTTGCTGCGGGAAGTCCAGTGCCAGCAGAGGCCGAAACCTGCCAGGCTATGAGCAGAAGCAACTGGAAAACAATCAAAGCTTAGAGGTGCGTGAATTACAAGGTGGGCTTGAGGAGTACACCTTACCAGGGGAACGTGGTGATGGAGATGGGGAGCGAGGGCAAGGGAGAGGGCGAGGGAGAGGGCGAGGGCGAGGGCGAGGGAGAGGGAGAGGGAGAGGGCGAGGGCGAGGGCGAGGGCGAGGGCGAGGGCGAGGGCGACGGAGAGGGCGAGGGAGAGGGAGAGGGAGAGGAGGGAGAGAACAGGAATGAATTTGAAAATAATAAGGAAATAAAGGAATGTGGGGAGCACGCTAATATTGGGGATTTGGTTGAGGTTATAGGGTAATCGTGGGCACTATTTATACAGTTTTTTTGTGACATTTTACAACAAAACCTTAAGCAAATAAATAAGGACTGAAAGACTGTGACAACTGGTTCGGTTCACGGCATTTCTAGATTTATCTGGTTGTCATAAGGCCTGTGAGCTCAAGAAGGTTTTTTTCTTAATGTCGGCATTTATTGTATATTTGGGGAACTTTACTTACAGGTAGGTATGAAAGTGCATTTCCAAAGCTATGCACTGGGCTAAATAACTCCCTGAATCTGAAGAAAGTGCGCCACCAGCCCCATTTCGTGAACGAATGTAAGCCTCCCGCTATGCACGGATCGTAAGTACGAACTAGAAAAGGCAATTTAATTAGGTTTGGAAATGGAAAATATAAAAACGTCGAGTTGGATCTTTCCGTGTTTTATGTTCACCTTTTGGCCTTTTTATAAAACGTCCTACATCCCATGCACTGAAAATCCCCTCTGACGTTTAAACCTCTGCAAACGGGAGGGAGAGAGGTGTAGCACCCCTAAAATTGATTTGGGTGCGATCAGGTAAACACGCTGCAGCTTGGGTGAAAATGGTGCCCGTGGCACGCACCACGGGCTTTTGAATAAAATCACAGACGCTGTGTCCGATTTTCGCATGAAATTATGCGCGGCCTCGTGCCTCGAGCCAGGACGCAGAGAGAGATGAGTAAAGGAGAGAACTACGCGTGTCCACCCCTCGACAGTGCGTCGATCTGACGTCTCCAAACACGCGTGTGTGTCAGATCTCACCCAGTAACAACTGTCCGTTCTCAGTGTCAAGTCTCGCCCCCGGAGAAAGAATGCCCACGAGAGGAAGATGAAAAGGCCTCAGCGCGACGCCGCTCGTGGCTTCAGGAGCAGCACTAGAGGCCTCAAGGTCATTCCCTTTACTTGTCCCTGAATCTATAACAACGTTGCTTTGCACACCAGCGTCTTCAAACTGATTCACATCCGTCATCTCATCCGAAAAATGCTTGAAAGCGCTTTGAAAATCCAACGAAATCCTGTGATTCGGGTCGGAGGGCTCGTCGTCTCAGCGTTGCTGATGGGGCAACGGACGACGACAGGAAAGCTGGCTTTCTCAAGCTAACTTAGCCAGGACTGGCAGCTGCAACCTCAAACACGAGGGATGTCAGAATGGCTTACGGCCTCCAGGTAATGCCGAGATCTTTAAAAAACCGAATATAAACTCATAGTCAGTCAGATCGAAGAGATGATAGATGATAGATTAGATGATAGATGGTAGACAGGTAGGTAGGTAGGTAGGTGGAGGATAGAGCATAGAGGATGGATGGATGGATGTACGGATGGATGGATGGATGGATGGATGGATGGATGGATGGATGGATGGACGGACGGACGGACGGATAGGTGATTAGATAGATAGATAGATAGATAGATAGATGATAGACAGACAGACAGACAGACGGACGATAAATAGATAATGATGATGATGACGATTGTGATGATGATGGTGAGAGACAGATCTGGTGCGGATATTGACAGTTCAGACATAGATACGGCTTTGGACATGGGTAGAGAGCAGTGGCAAGCTGTCTACACGGGGGACCGACTTCCTTGGGTGCACCCAGGCGCATGCCACATTTCCTCCGGATGCAGCACCACTTTGCAGCCCGGCGAGTCTTTAAGAAGCTGTGGACACTGTGACGTGTGGCCGGTGGAAAGGGAAGTGAGATCTCCTTCCCGGTGACAAAATGGAGGGGAAACGCCAAGTCTGGGAGGATTGGCTGAACATGATCTCGAAGCCCGCCTCCCGAGAAGCGTCCTGTCAGGCGACAGAAAAAAAGGTGACTGTGGTCGCTGTTTCCCTTAAGGGAAGTGGTGGTGGATCGTTTAGACGGAGAACAGGTTCTCAGGAAGCGTGGATGACCAGGTCAGCCGTCCGAGGTCCGGCTAGAAGCCCGGGTCCTGGTGGCACATTCGGATTTAGGTCCCATGCGGGAGGCTCAGGCCCGACCCACCTAATGTTCAGGAAACATTCCTGTGGCTTCATTTTCTCCGTGGTGACTGCACCATTAAAAATAACTGCAAAACGGAGGACACGCGTAGCCTGAGCATATTTTAAAAATGGAATATTCAATAAATGTGGTCCATAGTCGTGGGAAATAAGATAAAATGCTGGAAGGGGAAACTGTCAACGACTGATCACTTTCTGCCTGTCTCGCCCTCCGATCCTTGTCGTGCTTTTCCTTCCCTGGAATTTTCTGGAAGCCCGTTCTTAATAAATCACAAAGACCTTTGCTCTAGCGTCCGCTTCTGGGGGAACCGGGCTGACGGGGGCGACCTTGCTGCTGTCCTTTAGCTTTGTTGAGGTCCACTGTGCTGTGTTTCTAATTTCTTTCACGGAGAATAGTGTCTTAGTTTTCTCATCAGCTGCAGAGGTTTTACTTTTTAATAAGAAATCGAAGTATTCCCCAAGCGTTGTTAAAAGCATCTGTGGTTTCTGTTCTTCGCATTATCTAGTCCCCGAAGGATGGCATGGAGCCGACCCCTGCGGGCCTTCCTCTTCCAGGCCAGCTGAGTAGACGGGTGGTGCCCACTCCTCCCCTCGCGGCGAGCCCCGAGTCTGGGGGGCTGGAAGACAGAGGTGGTCCCGGCTGCTGGCATTGTCCGTGCACGATGCAGACGTCCCTGCCGCCTCGTCTTCCACACGCCGTTTCGTCCTCGGCAGCCAGCACTGGCTTCGCACGGAGAAGGTGCTCGGTGCACATGGATGACCACATCGGAGAGGCACCGGGTTTGGTCAGAGCTGGTTCCTGATTCCATTAGATCCGCGTCCTTAGACCACAGCCCGCTACTGAATTAACAAAACAAACGAGAAACCAGGCGGCGGTCAAGAGGTCGCTGTGGTCCTACCTGTCCAAACGCAGCACAGGCCAGAGCAGGTCGCCCTTAGTCCTGGTGGTTAGAGATTCCAGGGCTTCTTGTCCCTGGTCTCTCCGCCCCGGGACGCACGGGAGGCTTAGACGTCTCGAGCCCCATTCCGAACGCCGTGGGAGGCTTTGCATGCGGGTGTCAAAACAGTCCCGAGAGGGCACGCCCAACGACAGAAACTTGTCTCAGCCTGTGGTCCCCCACCACGTATTGTGAAGGTGGAATAAACGAGAAATAAATTCCTGTTTTATAAGGCCCTGATTTCAGACTTACTTTCCCCCATACATAAACAAGCCCGTGTAAGCTCATTTTTCAAAAACCCATTTATTTAGTCTTGACACGATGCAAATAAAGACGCCGATAATAAAAACCAGCAACACATCGGAAGGAAAAGGAAATTGCGATGCGTTTTAGAGAAGCGTTTGCCGTCTAAATCCCACTTAGAGCAGCGACGCTGTGACCTAGGCCTGAGAGATCCTTAATAGCTGAGAAAACCGCCCCCGTTGACACGTGTTTCTCCCCGCTCCAATGTGGAGACAGAGGCTGGGGCGAGCGTTTTCTCCGGCGAGACCGTCGCACGTTGACTCTCGCTTCCTTCGGGGTCATCGGATCTGACACCTATCAGCATGAACACAGTAATTTTAAATTTACTCATTTTCATGCTGTGGCTTTCGAGGTGACAGCGTGTGGGGAAGTCAAGGAGGAGAGCGGACGCGAGGCATCTCCGAGTCAGGCGGATGACAGACAAGAGAAAATCTAGCGACACGACGTGTGCTGAAAATTGAAAACGGCGGGATAAGAGTTATCTGAATTCTTACAAAATGATGCTCTGCCGACTACGGCGACTGCAGACATCACTATTTGTCTGAACAATATAAAAAGTGTAGAATATCCCGTTTCCGCAGAATAGCATCCTGCCACTAACGTGAACTCTTAACATAATTTCCTTTAAATTATGTTTCATGTGTCTTTGTATACTTAAAATTTCTGAAAATATTTTTAAGGATTCTCTAAGATTTAGTCAAAATAGTATAAACATTTCAGGGGTTACTTGAGGTTGCTTTGTCACGTGTTCTTTTAGATTCCTTTTCAACAAGTAGACTTGAATTTGCCGCAGCTATTAATTCATTAAACACTTGAAGCACTCTGCAGTTCTAGAGGATGTTCTAACATTGATAAATATATAGAAGGATAGACCTGGTAGAAATGAAAATCCGAAACTGGGCAACGTCTAAAAATAGCAAATCCACTGTGGCTTATTTCAGAAATGTCAGTTTTTATCAAGTGGAGATGGTCATCGAGAAAAAAATCTGTTTAAAAGTGGATGCCCATGACTGGCGAGGCAAGAAGAACACAAAATCGTACCGAGGATAAAAATAGTAATAGACTTATTTATTCAAAAATGTCACTTTTTATTTAGCTGAGCTGTTCATGCAAGGAAAATTATAATCTCCTAAGTAGATTGTGCTTCAAAAACAACTTAGTGCCTCTTGAATCAGCACCAAGTTGAAAAATACAGCGTCAAACGTTTCCTCTTTAGCACAACTGCCCGTCACTACTTACATATCTAACCGGGTCTTCAGACAAATTAAAATTTAATCAAATCATCCCAAACTGTGCACCTGCGCAACAGAAAAGAAAATAGAAAAAAAAAGCCCTCACATTTTCTGATCCCTATTGGCCAGAGAAGCACTGACGAAACGAGACCACTAAAGTGTCTTTTTAACAAGTCGCTATAAAATAGCAGCACGCTTCTGGTTTCCACGTTCCGTCCTCGGACATGCGGCACCGTCTCCTGACACTCAGGATCGGTTCTGAAATCGTACATTTTTTTTATCCTTTTTTTTTTTTTAATTGTGGGCAAACAGGAGACCTTCTCTGCACTGGTGTCAAGGAGAAGCCGGAATGAGGCTAAACACATACGACCCGTCCTTTCTCGGAGACAGTCTGTAGATTAAGGACAAGGGGGTGGAGTGTCTTACTTTATTCTTACTAAATTTCTTACTGAAAAAGAAATTGTTGAGATGTGTTTCTGGAAACGTAAAAGTGTATAGATGGGGCCAGGAGGGTTAACTCTTGAAATGGGAGCTAAGTGAACGGATGTGCTTTACAATAAATAATTAAGCTTAAAAGATGTTTTTAAAAGACTTTTATCTAAACATGAAAGGGAGCTGGACATCACAGGAGACCCCAGCCGAGGCTGGGTGGACCGGAAGGAAGAGGTGAGCTGGGCCCACCAGCTGAGTGACCGGGACACCGAGGATGGAGCGCAGGCCTCGCATTTATTCTTCTCACGGGGCTGAAACTCTCTCTAAAAATACAGACTGGAGAGGAGTGCACTGGGAGACATGGAATATGGGAACCTGCGCCCCCGAACCAGCGGATGCGAGAAACGCCATCTCGGTCCACATGCTCGGACGAAACAGCACCAACACCACCACCACCTCCAACAACAATAACAACAACAACAACAACAATTACAAATGTTGATAAAGAAGAAATCGCCTGTTCTCGCGTGCGTGCGCTCTGAAAAAACTATGGACCTGAGGAAGCAACACCGGTTACACCCGCTCTCTAAGGGAGCCTAGACCAGGCCCTCCAGGGTCTGCACACGCACGGCCCTACCGAGCATGAGTTCACAGGGAAAACGGCGGTAACGACCAGCAGCTCGTGGAGCTGAGGGCAGCGATTTAAAGGCACGCACGGCACTCCTTCCACCCGAAAGGACTTTCTAAAAGAGCCGAGTAAGACGTGCTTCAGGTCATGCGAAGCAGCGCCGATTTCCCCCGTTTGTAGAGAGTCGCTTGGCTGGTGCGCGTTTTCCCCGATGCTAGTTCCGCCGCTGGTCCTCGCGAGGGGGTAAAGGGACCAGCAGCGGCAGCGGGTCCTGCCTGCCTCGCAGCCTCCGCCTGGACTTTGGGAACAGGCTCGTCTCGCCACCGTCGTGCTCACGAAGGCCGGTTCTCCGCCGTTTCCCGCAGCTCAGGGAATCGTCCTCAGTGGCTCTTCTAAATCGTTTTATCCCCCGAGGAGTCATCCGTGGCCTTTGCGGACTCTACGGGATGTCGCTGTGCAGAGTTAGCATCCAGGGAGCTTTCATGTCGCAGAATTTGTCCACTCCGCTCATTCGCCGGAATCTCACAGAACGTTTAAACGCGCCGCGGGGGCCCAGGATTAGAATGTAAATGTGTCAGGATTAAGACATAAAGACACAGCATGTGACATCAGTAAGACTCTGGAGGCGATTGATGGAAGTGCTGTCTACTAAAATCCGTGCATTTTCAGTGGCAAATATCGATTAATAGGGAATGGTTACTAGATCGAGGTGTGAAATTTTTAAAGACTTTGTGATACTTAAGTACAACGAAACCCAGACACCCCGGAACAGAAGCAGCAGAGAGAGGCTGCCGTCTAAACAAAGGATGCCACTGGCCAACGAAGGCCAGCAGGGACTCCAGCACAGCACAGCGCTGAGAAAGTGTGCACTCGGTGGCTTCAAACTCGTACCTTCATTGAATTCGGATCCTGACAAAATCCTGCTGCCCAAAGCAACGACGACAACACGAGGTGCTCTGAACAAGGTGACCGACGGCCGTCACTCAGAATGGCCAACGGGTCTCGTCGGCAACGAGTAGCACCCACCCAGGGGGGCCCTGGAGGGGAGCTTCCATCGGGGGGAACAGCTGGTAGCGGGGGTCGACCCTGACAAACAGCTGAGGCCTGGCTCTGGGAATCGACAGACTCGGTCAGGACCAGGCGCGAACGGGCAGAGGGACTCAGGTGGGAAGGGGAGGCCGTTCTCGGGAGAAAGGGGACAGGTTGTTGAACCAGCCTGCAGGAGGCCCCAAAAGCCACCGCGGCGAGTCCCGACTTCCTTCCACGGGAAGCGAAGGTTTCGCAGCCAAGGCGACGCGTCTGAACGGGGATGTGAGCGATGCAAGCCGAGGGGGCGATGACGGCGCTGAAAGAAAGGACGACGCAGGCTGGGGGGGGGCTGCGGGGGACAGAAACGCTCAGTTGACCAACCACAGTCGCAGTTGCTCTTCTGATTTCGTTCCTTGGGTGACTCAGAGAATGGCTCTCTGCGCCCCACGAGCCTGGGTGTACCGGGAAGACACCCTCTGAAGCACAGCGAGAGGTGTCTGAGAATGTGTCCCCTCACCTAAGAGTTCTGTCGCGTTCTACCGTGTTCCGTGGTCCCGTCCGTAAGCCCTAGAGTCGTTCGCTATCTGGAGCTGAAACCGAGCAGAGGCACACCACACGGTTTGACGGGTTGACCGGTGGGGACAACGGGCCCGTGCACAGGGACGGGAGGAGGGAGCTGCCAGGGAGGCCGGGAGACTCAGGGAGAGGCACGGAGATGAGGACGGGTTCGGCACCTGCAGGACGTGGAGGGGACGGGCTCGGAGCTGCAGTCACCAAAGCCGTCTAGGGAAAGCACCTCGATCCCATCACAACTCTGTCTCCTGTAGGAAAACGCGCTGGGGACACTGAGGCCCCCCGAGATCCTGGTCACCTAAACACTCGATCTGACAGCAGTAAGTCCCTCGGGTCGCACCCCGTGTCACCAGGGAGGAGCCAGCAGTGAGGCACCCTCAACGCGCCAGCCTGTTCCGGTACAACCAGAGCGTTTCTGTCACGGGGGCGGTGAGCTGCGCTCCTTCTCGCCCAGAAGAACGAGACCCTCGTGGGCTGAGACGCTCCCCTTGGGTACTCACAGAGGTCAGGACTGTTTCTGGCACATTCCGGGGTGTTCAGGGGAAGTTGCGTCCGTAAATAAACGAACAGCTCTGCCTGGTCTTTCATGCGTCCCTTTCAAATGCTTGGGGAAGGTTCAGGCTCCCCCCGCTGCACGGATTTCACCAAAACAGGGAACTCACTCCCAGGTAAGAACTCATCCACCTCACTTAAAGCCAAGTCCTTCCCAACCCGAATGCTTGTTCTTCTGCTCCTCCCCCGCAGGTCGTACTTTAAACACTTTTATACGAAAATACCAACCCGCTTGATGAAATTGGGGGAAAGTAACGATTTCTAGAAATCCAGTGCTCACGCGTCCCGATGGCTTTGGAAAGCCGAGCGGTGAGCAGGCCGAGCGCGCTAAACCGGAGCCCGTGCACAAGGAGAGAATCGATAGCGCTGGTCAGGCCCTGGGGCGATTACTGAACAGAATTACCAAGAATGCGCACCAATCCAGCAGCAGGAAAGGACAATAGTGACAGACACGACATCCATTTTGTAAAATGGAAATAACGGTGAAAAGAACCGAAGGAACCGAGGGCGACTGCGAAATCGGAGATGCCGCGTTAAAGGATGAAACTATCACACGCCTCCAGATGGACCTCCAAACTCTCGCGAGGGAAATAAAGGCCTTTACAAATAAAAAATACTTTTGCTTAGAAGCACTTTAGCTCTCTAAAGCCGAAAACTAATCACGTGAAGCTTCTTGAAAGATTTTGGAGGGAAGAGTTGACCACGTGATGCCTGACGGAGCAGCCACGTCCGACGGCGTCGTCGTTAATAGGGCTACATTTCATCATTTTCCGCCGTGACAGGGTTCTTGCATACGGAGAAATTAAAACACACATTTGCTGTGCTTTCCTTTTTTCTGCTTTGTGTTTGCAAGTCTGTCTTTCCCTTTATGACTCAATTCCACCCCAAAATTCATAAAATACTACTGTCGAGGTTTATGGCAACTATGATTGCATGAGGGAGAATCATTTATAAACCGCATTTCTATTTTTTAAATCATTACATCCTTTCTAGAGCTCAATAAACGAATTCTAGGCATCAAGAGGTGAAACAAGTATTGAGTAGTAGGCGGCTTCGCAAGTCGTGTTTGATCTCCAGATCAATCACAAAAAGCACCAGAGAAGAGTGCGTACAACGGAGAGAGAGAAAATACTTGACAAATGCAAAACAAAATTTTGATGATATATTTAAGCCCAAAGATATCGATAATTACATTAAAAAATGAAAAACAAATTAAATGATAAAGATGTTAATAGTGATTTAATTTCAAGTGACTCTATGCCGCTTAAAAGTGATGCATCTTAAATACGGGGACAGAGAAACTTTACCTTAAACTTTAAAGTAAAAGAAAATGCAAAAAAAAAGATGTTCGTTGACATCGCCAATGAAAAGAGTTGGTACAGGGACAAGAATACTATGCAAATGACACTGTAAAGCAACAAATGACAAACTAAAAAGAAAAAGACGACAAGGGAGTAACGAGAATGTGAGTGAACAAACATCCCTCGCTTTGGAATGGATAGGAAATTTGGGAGAAAATAAATAGATAAAAGATTTGAATAAATTAAATAATACACTACAGACACCAATGACCCCCCCAAAATTTCCCTTGAACATGAGAACTTTTCTAAAATGAATCATATGTGGAAGAATAAATAAAATGCAGGAAAATTTCACACGTTGGACCTTCACCACACGCTATCTGACCACAGCGTAAATAAATGAGAACTTGTGACAACGACGGCAAAAACGGAACTAGTAAATCATCAAACGTTTAACAATAAAGCCATATACCTCTAAATAACACAGTGGCTAATACACGAATCAAAATTGACATAGAGAGTATTTTTAAACGATAATGAGGACGTGATCTAAATTCACTGGCTGCATATGGCTAAATCTATGCTTAAAGGAGAGGTTTAGGAACTAATTAACATTTTCCCCAGAAACTTGAAAAGAAAAGTAGTAACTTAATTTAAAGACAGTAAAAGGAGGTAAATAATAAATACGAGAAAAAATCAATTCAATAGAAAACACACATAAAAGACAAAGGCAGCACAGCTGAAGATAATTTCATGAAAATAAGTATATAATGATCGAGAAGAAAAACAAGAACACTCAAAATATCCGGAGGAAAAAAGACACTGTCAGTGTACTTTATGGACATTTAAAATAAAATATAAATTATATTCGCGATAAAAAAAATTTCACGTTGAATTGTAGAGATTCCTAGGGAAAAAAATCAAGAAAACAGATTAAAAAGAAGCGCAGAGCCCGAGTGGCCGAGTGACCTATTAAATAGACGGAAGGAATTTGAACTCGTCCGGGCCTGTGGCTTCTCTGGAGAACTCTGTCAAGTCTGTTCGTATGCAACTTTCCCAGGACACGGAAACAGGAATCCCTTTTCCACTCATTCGCCTCCAGGAAAGCCGCGCGGGGCACAGAGGGAGTGCCAGGCCCTGGGAAGGACGGGAGACCGGACCACGCGCCCCCCTCGCAAGCGTCTGCCAGCTCCTTGCCCGTTCGTGACGGCAAATTTACTTGCAAAAATGCCTCCGACCTGCAGGTAAAGTAAAAAGTGAGGAGCTGGAAGGTAATTTAGGTGCAATATGTGGCCCCTCCTGGTGCACCTGCCACCTGTCTCTGCAGCTCAGCTGCGGGACGAGGGTCTGGGGACCCAAGGCGGCCCGCCTGGGCGGCGCCTTCCCCCACCTGTGCAGGCGCCTGAGGTCCAGGCTGTACACTGGGCTCCGCCTGCCTGCGACGCTGACGAGAAGGGGCCTCTGCACGCCACAGGGCCCCTGTGCCCTCTGCTCCTGAGGCAGAGGTGACGGCAAGGGCACCCGCTCCCATGCAGGGTGGCGACGAGCACCGGGCAAGGGAGGCAGGGAGAGGAGGGAACGGCGCCTGCACCAGGGTTAGCGGTCAGTCCGGCCCACGCCTCCTCCTGCTGGGGACCCTGCGGGGAGCAGCTGTGCCAGAGGGAGGAGGGGGACACGCTGAGGCGGGAACACGGGGGCATTGACCGAAGACGAGGACGATTGTTGGTGCGTGGGCCGGGCCATGCCCCGCGGGCTTGGTCTGCTTCACATCGCCACCTGCCCCTGAAGGGGCACATGGCGTCACGTCAAAGCCACCCCAGATGCTGCTCAGGCGGTTCCGGACGCCACGCCTCAGCCAGAACGGAAAGTCCCGGCACATCCCGCACCTGCCCGGGTTCTGGGGCCTCACCTGGGAGGCGGGCCGGACAGGAAAGCCCGTGTCACATCGCGCCCCCATGACAAGCCCCACGCGATGCTTGGTCGTCGTCGTGTTTTAAGTCGGCTCGCGCGACTGCCAGGACACGGCACCATCCGGCGGTGCGCGGGCGCCGTCGACGAGCTTTGTCCACTGAAGGACGACAGTCACCCACGCCTAGTGGACGCGATCCCGCTTCCGTCTGTCTTCATTGGTTTCTCTGACACCCGGGGGACCCCTTGTGCCTCAGCCGGGCGGCGGCGGTGGCAGAGCCTGCGCGCCGTGTCAGACTCGGAGACCGCGTGTCGTGGGCAGCGGTTTGATGCCACTTTTGGAAGAGATGCAAACACGGGGTTGCCTGGGTGTCCTCCCCAGACGTTGTCTGGAAAACATCAGGTGCGTGCGAGCGTCAGCCTACGCTCTCCTTCCGATAAAGCACGCCCGAGGAACGCGGTAAGACGCCACGATCCGGAGATGTCTGAATTAAGGTCGAAACGCGCCGTCACACAAGCACTCGCGCAGCACACGCAGCGGGGGAGGCCCCTGCGAGCGCCCGTGGGAGTGGCGTGCGCATGGCGACATGTGACAGAAATGCCAGGCGCCACGTGGTGACTGATGCCATTTCCCGCCGCCACGTCACGACTCTGACACTGGATCGTCAGGAAGCGCCCTGAAAGACGTCGTCTCCCTAAATATCACGCTACACGGTAAGGAAGTCCTGCGGGAGGGAGGGCCAACGAGAGAGGGTGGGAAAATACTTCCCAAATGGACAACTCGGAATTCTGGTTCCAGCTCCGACGTGTTGAGGAATTAGGACGCTGTCGCTCTCTTTCTTACAACGAGCAACGTGCAAACAAACCGGGAACCGATGACTGTTCTCTGTGAGTCGAACGGCCACCCCCAAGTCTGAAGGGCAGGCGGCCCCCAGGCCCACAGGAGGGACCTGCTTAATGAGGCCGGCGCCCCGGAGCACACGCCGGTAGGAGAGTCAGTGGCGACTTGGATTCTTCTCTCCGGCTGCACTCGCACCGTCACGAGAGCGAGTCTAGGGCCCACAGCCTTGAACCTGTGCTGCAGGAATCCCACCGAGAGCTCACGGTCAAGGTCAGAGCGGTGCACCCCTCTGATTCTGCAGGGCCAGCGTGCTTTGTGAACATCGCCCTGAGCCTCCTTCCTAAACGGTGCCTGCTCAGCGGGAGGATGAATGATTCATGAGCGATGCGAACGGTGGTGCCCCCCGCCAGCCCCCCTAGACTTCCTGGATGCCCCAAGGGGTTAAAAGGAGAAAAACAAGGCCGCCGAAGAACCTTTGTAGAGATCTCAGCCCGGAGCCACAGGCCTCCTACGAGACAGATCGATAACCCTAAGATCATCACAGCCTCGCCTCCCTGCGTCCTGCATCACATAACAACAGAGGCCTGCAGCTGGAGAGAGCCACAGAACACGAACTCGCCCGGGGAGGAGGGCGTAGAAAATCCCGAATTCAACGGTGAGCACCGGAGCGAGGACACCTGCGGGGTCTGAGTGGTCCCCCCTCCACAGCCACGGCGAAGATCAAACGTGGAGCCGCGCCCAGCGGGGCAGACGCGACACCCACTCGGTGGGCCCACCCACCTCAGCGCTGTCACGCCGTCGTTACCCCGTCCGTCACAGCCAGCCCTCGGCAAGAATGACTCGGCATGTTAAGGGACAGAAGAGATCAGGAAAGCATCAGAAAGAATCTGAAATATGGCAGAGATTTCGGTTTTTCAGACCGGGAATTTAAAATGACCAACACGCTGGGGGTGCTGATGGCAGACGTGGACGACACGCCAGAACAACGCGCGCTACTGCGAGATGTAAGAAGAGGAAAGGAAACGCTAAAAAATACAAAGAGAATGCGAGAACTCACAGACGTCGTAACACAAATGGAGGTGTCTTTCACGGACTCATAAATAGGATGCTCACGGCCAAGGAAAGAATCAGCGAGCTCAAAGACATGCCCACAGAAACTCCTCGCACTTAAATGCAGAGAGAAAAAAAGGCTTTTTAAAAGGAATGTCCGAGGAAATGGAGATCATTTCAAAAGATACAACCTAACGTGTGATTAATCAGAATAGCGGAAGACAGAAAGAATAGGGTTGAGGAACATTTGAAGTATTAATGGTCAAGAAATCTCCTAAATGACACCAAATGACAGATACCTGAAGCCCAGACACTAGGATAAGAGGATAATTATTTAAAAAAAAAAAATACACACACATAAGGCATAGCATATTTTAATACAAAAAAAAAAACTGAAAAGACAAAGGAAAAACCTTGGAAACAGACAAAAATAAAAACGATTACCCTCTAGAGGATAGAGGGTAAAAATTAGAGCACTTTTCAACTGACCATGCGAAAAGGAGAAAGTGGAGTAAAGTCTTTCAAATGGTAAATGTAAAAAAAAAAAAATCCTAAATTCTGTTTGGTGAAATTATTCTTCTAAAAACAAGAAAAAATAAGGATTTTCTCCTTTTAACAAAAACTGAAGGAATTCGTGATTGTAGATCTGTCCTACGAGAAACGATAAAAGACATTTAAGGTAAGAAACGCAAATCTACCTAAATAATGGAAGCGCATTAGAGAAGCAATCAATGGAGGTTTACGGCAACCTTGTGTTTTTCTCATTCTTAATTGTTCTAAAAGACGACTGTTTAGAACTAATAATAGTAAAAACGTATTGGATAATTATAGGAGATGGATGAGGGAAATGAATAAAACAGAGCCACAGAGACCACAGACCGCGGGAGTCTCAGTACTGCACGATCCCTGCCCCTATATGAAGCAGAAGAGTGTTATTTGTAGGCGGACTTGGGTTAATTAGAAATGCATACTCAGACACCAATCCGATGATTTTTAAAAGAAATATAATTGACACGGTGAGAGAAGAGTTAAAATTGAATCATTTAAAATAGTTAAACTCAGAGAAGGCAGAAAATTAAGGAAAAAACAGAACAAAAATAAAATACAATGAACAGAAAATAGTCAAAAACATAGTAGGTTTGAAAAACAGATTGTCAGAGTGAAATTAAAAAAAAACAAAACTCAACCCAACTAAAGGTCCATAAGAAACCCACTTTAAATATAAATACTCGATAGGTGAATAGTAAAAAATATGTAAATAGTAAAGAGAAACATCAGGGTAAAATTAAAGTACATGAAGTGTTTATATTTCACAAAAATCAGGCATGTGGGATAAAGAAGGCATTACATGTGATAAAGAGGATCATTTAGCCAAGGACACACGGCAAAGTTAAACATATACGCACCTGACGAGACTGTCTAACGTGTAAGGCAAAACCTTAAAAAAACAGAAAGGAGAAATAGAAGCTTCTGCGGGAGGAGGCTTGCACAACCTTTTTAAAGAACTGATACAGGAGCAAGCAAAATAAATAATAAATAAATGAGAATATAGATGACCTGAAGAGCAAATTACCAGCATCATCTTTCAACCTATAAATGATACTCACAGAACTCTCCATCCGACAACAGAATTCCTGCTTCTTAACATCTCATAAAACATTTATTAAGACAGACACAATTAAAGGCTATAAACACACGCCAACAAATGTGAGAGCATGAACCACACGAAGTATGTTCTCATACCACAATGGGAATAGTACAGAGATAACAACATAAAGACACCAGGAAAACTCGGAAATAGGTGGAAAGTGAACAACGCACTTTTAAACAACACGTGGATCAAAGAACAAGTCCCAAGAACAATTAAAACGTATGTTGTGCTAGACGAAAATAAAAAGACAACTTATCAAAATATGTAGGGTGGTTTGAAAAGAATGTGTAGAAAAAAAATTATAGCACTAACTGTATATGTTTTTATAAAAATTCTAAAATCAACAATGTAAGCATCACTTTATAAAAATTTGAGAAACAAGAGCAATTTACGCTTAAAGCAAACAGAAAAAATAAAAATTAAAAAAGAAATAGATGGAATTAAAAACAGAATTTTTCAACATTAAGCAAGTTTTTCAGTGTAAACATCAGTAAAATGAATAAACCTCTTACCACACTAGCCAAGAAAAAGAGAAAATGCAAATTATCGACATCAGAAGTAAAAGAGGATCTTTCGAGTGACCTCTACTGTTCCCATGTGCGTCGAGAGCAGAATAAAAATTATGAACAAATCCAGACTGATCAATTGTATTGCTTAGAGGTGGACCATTCTTTGAAAGACACGACTCCCATGAATCACAGAAGACGTCAACCTAGAAAGCATGAGACCGGAGAGCTTCACTGGTGAATTCTACCGCACATTTAAGAAAGAATACCGATTCCTATAGAACCCCCCAGAAGTTAGAAACAGAAAAAAACCCACATTCTAACAGGTTCGATTTGTACCATTATCAATCCAGTTTCTGAGACAGGAAAAGCACAGAACCGTATCTCTCATGAACAGAGGAAAACACTCAGCAGAATATTAGCAAATAAAATCCAACAACGTATGACAACAATTACACGCCACGAACAGGCGTCCGTGCTGGTTCATCCATCAAAGATCAGTGACCGTGTTGCAGGCCACATCAACGGGCTGGAGAGGAAAAACGGGAGGGTCGCGTCAATTAATTCAGAGAAGGTGCTTCGCAGAGCTCATCCGTCATGCGCGATAAAATCTCTCAGCGCACGGAATGCGGGGCGAACCTCTCAGTCTCGGAAGAACATCCATCACCTTCCTGCCGCCAACAGCATAAATAACGGCGAGAAGCTACTCGGCACCCTCTGGAACGGGGCGCGGATGTGCCTTTCCACCACTGCGGCTTCACACCTACAGGAAGTCCTGCCCAGCGCCGTAGGAAACAGGGGACAACGAAGCTAGGAAGGATGAAAAGGGAGAGCAAAAGTCTTCGTGGACGACACAACTGTCTATGCAGAAAACCCCAAACGGCTGACAAAATCACCTCTGGATCTAAGCAAGAATAGCAAGGTCGCAGGATGCAAATTAATAACCGAAGGCCAGTTGCTTCTCTATACAGCGGCAATGAACGCTTAGGATTTGAAACGTAAAAAGTCCTGTTTATAATAATAATAAAATACTTAGGTATGCATGTATTGAAAGAGGTACAGGATCCTTCTGTAGAAAACTATAAATCTCCCACGAAAGAAATCACAGAAAATTTAAATAAATGGATTCTGTGTCCACACGTTGGAAGAGTTGGTTTTGTTAAGAGAGCGATCGTTCCCAACTTAGTCTGCAGATTCAGTTCAACCCCGCCCCACATCTCAGCAAGCTGCTCTGCGGATATCGGCAAACTCGTTCCAGAGGGTATGTGGAAAGTCAAAAGCCCAAGAATGGCCAGAATATCACTAAAGAATAACAGCCGGAGGGCCGCGCTGCCTGGATTCGAGGCTCACCGCGGAGCGATTCATTCGAGACCGCAAGATGCTGGTGCAAGAAACGGAAGCGACGATGTCTCCCCAGCGACGGGGACGCCGAAGCTCAGGTGTGGGTCTAGGATGCACTGTCCCTGCGCTGTCCCATACGAGCAACCAGGGGTCCCGGAGAAACAGCTGGTTCTCCTCCTGGAGCAGGACACACAGCACATGAGCCCGGAGCCTCTTGTGCAGAAAGTAAGAAAGTTCCCCCAAAAAGCCTGAATCGTTGGAAGAATGTCGAAGGGACATGGGAGCCGACAGAGAGGGCTGACGGCCGAAAATGAAACGCTTTGGGCAACCAATAGTTAAACATAACATAGTATGGACTGCATCTCAAATCGTAAAATAGACGCCCAAGACTCCACGCTGATACAAATGGTTAATTAATTAATTGGTGAGAGCAGGCGGGTCTCTTCTGCAGAATCCTGAATAATGCAAGATTTATATTAAAATACATAGTACGCCCTCGAGGAGGCAGAGCGTGCCCCCATCCCTTAAAGGTGGGCTGCACAGACGGACGCCCTACCAAAGTAAACAAAATGGGCAAAAAGGAGGACATGGCGCAGAAACACGACCAGCGCCACCTCGGCCAGGTGACGAAGGCCATCGCCAATGAGAAGTCAGTCACCTTGCGGCCTGCGGCCCTGGCGATGCGGGAAGAAAATGGCACTTGGCGATCGTCATCCTCCCCTAATCATGAGAACGATGCCAGACAAGTCCAGCCGAGGGACCTGGACGAAAGACTGAGCCCTAGGCCTCACAGCTGCCAAGGGGGCCAGGAACAGGGAAGTCAGAGGCACGGTCGGAGCCGACGTCCCAGGGACACCGCCGACTAAACGCCCTGGGGCTGCCTGGCTGCGATTCTGGCACCGAAATAGCTAAAACTGAAATGGGTAAGAAAGTGTGAACTTTAGTTTAAACGAGGCACCGGCACCGGACCAGATTGTAAAAACGCAGCACACGGACGCGAGGGTTGATGACGGAAACGTGAGCACGGGGTCTGTGGGGGCTCTGCACCCCCCCTCGGATTTCCGTGAAGATGAATGTTTTCTAAGACCATTTTAGACAACACATTTACGGGTTCAAGCTGCTTCTGACCTGCTGCGTGTTCGAGGTCGGCAGAGTTCCTATTTCTCTACTGACCAGGAGGCTGAGGGAGCCATGACAACGCCCCGCGTCCTGATTTGAACTCTGCTCCGCCGCCCTCGGCCTGCGTCGGTCCGTGCCCGGCCCTGGCGCTCCGTCCCCCACGTCGTGAAAATTTAGATCTTTTCCAGCTTTCCTTCCATCTGGGCATTCTGTGAAGCTACTGGGAGGGCACGACTTTCATCCAGAAAACCGGAGCGCGTTCGTCGGCGGGACGGGGTGCTTGGCTCTCCCTTTTCACGAAGCCTCACGGACTGACGTGCTCGACGCGTTGACACGGCACCGTCTCTGGGGCTGATCTGAGGTGAGCGAAGTGGCGGGAGGGCACAGGCGATGAGGATGGGCACGAGCTGCTGCACCCGTGGGCCAGGGACCTCTGGAGGAGGGACGGTGCGTTAGTGGTGCCAATCCCCGGGCACCGAACCTGCCATCGCAAATGAGCCTCGGGATTTTAAACGACGTTTCATCACGTGCCTGATAAGCTTCCTCTTAAAATAGCCAAAAGGGACGTGTGCTGACGTACACACCTTTGAACGGTTTTCGCGACGGAGCTTGTTTCCTCTGCTCACCTTCCCTCGGTCCTGGCGTTCACGTGCCCCAGGGGAGTCGCAGCCCCGGGTTCACGAGGGGAAACCTCTGCAGTGGCCACACGGAGCTGACGCCCCGCTTCGACCCCAGAAGGCACCGGCCTGCTGCAGGGTGTGCTCTGTCTCCTGTCCCAGCAGGGAGCGCTCACCGGGTCTGAACTCCGAGCAGCCACTGGGCCCCGTGCGGCCCTGTTCGCGAACCGCGTCCACCAGGGCGACGGGCACCCAACGTCCTCGAGGAAACAAAGGCGGCGAAAGGCCCACGTTTTCCCGCTAAAGCGAGCGACGGCGACCTGTGCCCCGCCACCCTAGAAGACACCCACAGTTACATGCAAAGAATGCCATTTCCCGCTGCCGGGATCACCTGTCCCTGTCACTAAGCGCGGTGCCCCAATCACTGAAACCCCGCACGCAGATGGCCGCGACACCCCAGCGCACTGTCATCAGAAACAGAACCCCCAGCCACGATGTCATCCCCGGCTTTCCGGGCCGAGGGCTGATCCAGCAGAGCAGACAGACGCCATCCGTGCCGTCGCCAGAACAACGCGGGCCTTGGGACTGCTCGAGACAACTTTTGTGACCAGACGGGGACGCCCCTGGAGGGGGGGTTCACCCGGTTCCCGGAGCCCGGCCCCGGCCCGGCACAGCCCTCCCTGAAAGTTCCTGCTGTGCAGCTGCTGCTGAGAAACCTGCTCACACGGCCGCCCCTGCTTTCCGGTCAAGAAGGCGCCTTCACATTCCTAGCTCAGGGGGTTAGAAAAAGAAGAAAAAGGGGAGGACAAATGAATCCAATTATCCTTTCTTTCCTCGTTCCCAGGAGGAAGGCTGCGCTACTGCACAGTCAGCACTCGGCACACTTCCCCAGCGAGCGCCTCCAGGAGAGGGAAGCACATGCGGTCGGTGCGCTGAGCCCTGCGCACTGGAGCCGGGTTCCCCCGTGCAGGCCGCGCCGAGAAAGGGTCTCCGCGGCCAAGGCGGCGCACGTGCGTCCTCTCGGCGCACTCGGTGCACTGTCTCCGCAGGGACCCTCGGGAGGGCTCATCACGACGTCCTCGTGTCCCCGTCAGTCCACATGAACCACGTTCTGCTGAGCACGTCGTCAGGCCCAGGCCGCGACCGAAGGATCAGGAGGGACCACGGCCACTTCTTTCCTGGGACGCTGCGTCTATCTCACCCGACGCGCCAATGACCGCCGAGACGCTTCGGACCACGGGAAGGAAATCCACTTCCAGGGACACCCCGGGCACAGTGGCCCAAAGTGGCCTCAATGGACCAAAACCGCCAAGGTCCCCAGTCATTCACGGAATCTTGCACGAGGCCCTCTTTACTTTCTGGGCGGCGTACGCTCAGGACGCCTGTGCTCGGGGGACATTCTCCACCAAACCCTTCAGGCTTCTGGGAGAAAGTGCGGGCCCCAAAGCGTCACGTCTCAAGGACAAGACGACACACTCACGTGGGCTATGAGGACGCTGCTAAACAGGTCCAAGGTCTTCACCTTCCAAAGGAAACGCGAATTCTCTGCAAATCCACCCCTTGGCAGGTGATTACACCAAATAAATGGAAATATCTCTTTTTCTTCCTTTTAACTCCTTTTCTCCTTCCAGTGTGCATGAGGTTTCCAGCGAGCTGCTTGTTTTACTTTTACTAGCACTGTCGAAAGCGAGTACTTAATTGAGATTTTCTTAGCTTTTAACTGACGTCCTCCTTCCGACCCCCAGTCTCGTTGAAGTTATCCCATTACGCGGTCGCCGTCTCCGCCTCCTCGTGGCACTGACGTTGCCGGGTTTCGTTGACCTTGGAGGGTGGGGAGAGAACGGGTCGGGCGCTCTGAAGGATGCTCGGATTTGTCTGGCCTCCATCTGACTGGTGTTTGTCTGACTTTTTCATTATAGATGGGGATTGTGGGTTTTTGGGAGGAAGACTACAGAGGTGCCTCGTTTTTCATCCGTGGGAGACGTGTAGCAATCAAATTATTTTGATTTTGATTCAGTTGTGACGGGATTTTATTCCTTAAATAAATCTAACAATGAACATGTTTATGAAACCCAGCCTTGGCGATTGATGGGTCTGGCTTAAGCGAATCCTCGAAAACAGAAACAGCAAGGCGTGGCCTGATCAGTCACATCCTTTGTGCCAAGAGAGCGGAGCGGGCGGGAGCACAGTCCACAAGGCCCTCGAATGCCTTAGATGTCCTTGAATGGTGGCCGCCATCGTCATATTTCAAGTCCAATTTCCTTTCCCTGAGCTTTTTTCTACTCCACAAAGACGTCATTATCCTTAAAGATACATTTTACTCAATTATTTCTTCTCAGAAGATTAATCTTTTCTTGCTCAGAAAAGGGGAGATGAATGGCTTCCGAGACTATCAGATATGTAATCTTTGAAATGAGACTTTCTGCTTCCTTTTCTGGTAGGATTCACTGAAGCGCCAGTCCCTTTTTATTAAAATCTAAATGAAGAAAACGAATGCAGAAGAGACCCCAGATTAATAATAATTATGAACAGGGTTATTACGGAGCCACAGCGAGCGCGGCAATGAGAGGTTCCACACAGATTATTTATTAGGAAGGAGGTGAGGGGGTAACTGCAGACTGCATCCTGGTCGGACGACGTGGCAGCCCTGAGAGTTCGTTCAGATTACTGAGCCCCTCTCAGCCTCATCACCGCACGGCGCCTTTTACGGGGATGCAGTGTACCTGACCTCTCCCGAAGCCTGGGTGTCCCCTAGGGACCTTTCTCCCCTCCCCGTAGGCCGCGTTCCCCATAGGAACACAGGAAAGTCTGGGCATTGCACTGAGAACCATGTCACGTATAAAATAATCAGTTCCTTTACATAGGATGGCACGAGCCTAAAAATCCTATAATAATAGTAATAATTGCTATTATTATTGTAACTCGTGAATCCGGGACGCACTGTTTCCGAGGAATTATTAGCCTAAAGACCCCCTCTCTGAAGAGCAATATTCGTAGCCCGAGGTGGAGGTATCGGTGTGGACCAAACGGCCTGGGAGCCCTCAGCGGGGGCGGAGCCCCAGCAGGGCCTTGACGCTGGGCAAGGCGGGGGACGCGGGACAGCGATGCGCCCGCCACGCAGACCACGGGTGCAGACAGAGGTGGGGCAGACGAGGACCACAGGACCGCCCCAGGAGAACAGGATTTGAAGACGCAGCTTGCTCCCTCTGCTTCGTTGGAAGATCTGGGTTCGCGTGAGGTCTTATCTCACTGCACGATTTCCTCCCGCACGTCAGGCGGGTGAGGCCTCCGCACCCCGGGGCGCAGGCGAAGGAGAGCGGTGAGCACCCCCAGGCTGTGGGAGCCCGGCCTCGACTCCCCGGCTGGGTCTTGCTCTCGGGGGTGAGGTAATGCGCCCACATGCATCTGAAATTCGGAGACTTGATTTTTGGTGCTAATTGATGTTTTGATTAAACGCCAAATTGGATTCTCCGAGCTCCAGCTTCCCTCCCATTAGCACACCCAGTGCCTAGCCCGAGGCCTCGAGGCCTCGCCTGTGGCAGGGTTTCAACAAATATTTGTTCACTGCAAAAATGAATAATTGAGAGGTGATTGTATTGCAAATTAACCTCTTCCAGGAACTTCTCTTCATCACAGCCCCTCCCTCCCTGGACATCTCCTTCGCCTCGCTGCAGTTCCCAGCACTCGTCAGCATCGCCCCTCGGCATAGCCGTGCTTGTTCTCTAAATTTCAGGCTAAAAATGGAGTTTTCATCTATTCGCTTCAGCTATAAAGAGACTCCCGGGGTTCCAGCTCTTTTCCTTAATGCCTCCGGCAGGCAGCAGATCGGGTTCTAATCCTCGCTCTCACCCCGAGGGCCAAGGACAGGCCAGTTTGGTTTTTTCCACTTGTCACCGAGGTTCTGCTTGTTTGATGGGGTGGTGACCACGACCCACTGGCATTACACGTGGAAGGACACGGTGCGAATTCCAAGCCACAAGAAAATTACAGGATGCAATGAACTTGGAAACTCTGCGGGTAAAATGGTGTCTCAGTACACGTTGCTGCCGCTGACACAAGCAGATGGACCTCTAAGCAAGTTTTTACACCTTCCTGGCTGTGGGGCAGCAATCGAAGGTGACTTCTCGGAGGGGGAAGCACATGGAGATGAGAGGCGGTTTCGTGTGAAAGGGAGAGGGCATTTCACGCTGAGAAAAAGACGGGAGCCACGACAGGCAGGCGTGACCTCGCATGGAGGTGTCGACGCACAGATACTTGGGGCGATGGGCCGGGGCTCCAGACACGGAGCTTGCCCGCGGAAGGGTTCCAGCCTGCGGCAAGCACGCTGGAGTTTAGCTGTGGACGGTCGAAAGCCACGGAGATATTCGAGGGAGGACTGAGATGACAAACCGTGTTAAGAAAATACCTGACGGCACGGAGGAGGAACGGAGGAGGAACGGAGGAGGAACGGAAGGCCTGCGGACGGGGCCGGCGGAGTGTGAAACCGGAGCCACGGGAAAGGGGAAAGGAGCAGGGAGAGCTCTGAGTCCCCAGGAACACCGGCTATTCTGCCGTCACGTTCCTGGTCCGCGGACCGGCGTCCTCTACAGCAGCTGTCCTTACTTTCCTATGACGAGAGTCCCCTAAACCCTGGGATTTCCAGATTCTTGAACAAAGGTGACGGGGGAACAGGCAGGGGTGGGTGAACGAGGCCAAACCAAATCCTCACTTGCTCATGGGAATGATGGGAGGCGTGTGTGGTTCGCCTGTGCCAGCGTCCTCGCCCTTCCCTCTCGTCCCCGAGCACGGGGGACGGGTCGGCCACCCCTGGCCGGCTTGCTGTTGCTCTTGGCACCCCCACTGCAACACGTCCGTTTCTCCGTAAGCATTTTATGCTAAGCTCTTCGGTTATTGTCATAAAACTGGAAACACTGAGAGTGATGGGAGAGGAGAAGAAAGGGTAATTGATGATCCTGGGCTCTTGCTTCGCACGAGAAACGGTGCCCCCGAACGATGGGCCGCACGCGCGGAGCCGCGGACAGAGGAAACTGAGGCTGATGCAGACGTCGTTTGGATCCCGATGGATGTCTCCGGTGGAGAACTGAGTCAGGAGAAGGCGGAGGGGCGGTGATGACTGAGTGTCAGGAAGGACAAGCTGACCTTGGGAGCTCATAAAAGAGGTCAGAGGTGACGTGATTCGGGGGGCACAGAGACATGGACAGAGCGCATCTTTAGAAAAAGTATTTAAAGAAATCAATTAATTAGCAAATGTCACGGCCGCAAGAGAAATGTCGGGTCTGAGGGTCAGTTTCTGGCGCTCGGCTCCTGCGAGGCGAGGGGTGTGGCCAGCTGCAAACCTGGCCCTGCTGTCCCGGGCGAAGGGAACGTTTCCCCTTGCTTTTCTCCTGTAGGCCAGGGAATCAACCCGGCTGTAGTGGGATCTCACTCACTTAGCCCACATTCAGAGAAAACGTCGACGCGCATTCAGTTACTTGAGGCCGGGGAGGCTGCGACTGTCTCCATTAATTACTTAGCAACCACGGCCATCCATTCTGAGCATTTTTTTCTGTCTTAATCATCTGATTTTCACACGATCTGAAGTACTAAGGTTCGTGACGCTTTTGCCTGTAGACACCTCAGATTTCCTCCCGAAGGGAAGAAATGAAATTCTTTGGGAAAGCACTTCGTTTACCTCCGAGAACCTTGGATTTCAGAGTCGATGACGTTTCCTCGTCTGCATAAAACCGGGTGAGTCGCTTGAATCGGGCAGGGCTCTCTTTCACGGATTTAAGGAGCCGAATGAGTGTTATTCTCTTCCAAATGGGTTTTGAAGATAAACCAAGATGATAAATTTTTAAATTAGGGAAGAATGCGAAACGGGATATGCACTCTCATTTCTGCGAGGCTCTCTGGGGCCTTCTCCGCCCACGGATGGCTGTTCTGGGTCGCGTCTGGCCTCGGAGGATTTCGGTTCCCCATTAGGAAAAAGCGAACGTTATCAGACTCCACATGACAGGGCCCCGGGCCTTTGCTTTCCACTGTTGTCCAGACCCACGCCCTGAATAATCCCGGTGAGACCCAGGGTGTGGTTCTCATCCTTCCATCTCCTTGAAGCAAGTCCCACACGCGGCACATAGTGTGTCTTGCTTCCTTTTATAAGGGGTCTGAAGCAGGCGATGTAATTATGAAACTCAGAATGTGAGTCTGGCCACGACCTTCCACCTATTCAGCCCCAGGCTCACCCCGTCATTCCTCTAGGAAGCAGCAGGGCTGAGACCTGCGCCAGCCGGGCCGGGAGGGTTCGGAGGGCGGCGCACGCAGAGAGCGGCTGATAAATACTTAATGTGAGCTGTGAGCGCTATTACAGCTCGTCCCCTCTCACAGGCCCCGCGTCCTCAATCCCAGGTCCTCTCTGACCGCGGTAACGGCCCTGTGGGTGAGAAACCACCCAGCCGGGCACTTTCCGAGACGTCCCAGTCCTTTTCGCAAAGACTTAGGATCTGAATGTGAAGCCCCGGCACCTGCTTTAAAGTTTTAGCTATTGGTGGGTGGTCGTTGGAACTGAGCCGATAGTGCATCAAGTGGCAAGTTTGCGGTACATCTAGGTGTGAGTCAAAAAATGGGAAATAAGTTAAGTGCCAGGGTGTTCGGGGAAATACACTGCAGACGCGTCTCTGTATTTACAGGTGATGTAGTCACATAATCACAGACCTACATCTATCCATTGATGACACTTATAACTGAATGTTTGGACATACGAATGAATACATTTACGTATTTACACACACACGTGATGAAAACATCTCCGAACTGTCGACACGAACGCTAACATAACGGCTCAATAAGAACAACTCTAAAAATTGCTGGCATACTTCCTCACAGGTAACAGGAACAGGCGTGGTCATTTCTGGAGCAGGCACACAGGCTCCGCCATGCCTCCTCCTCAAATATTTCATGTCAAATCCTCGTTACTCACGAACATTAAAACTCGAGAAATAACTACACAGAGAAACAAGATCGCACTTTTGCTGGACCTGGAAACAGCCGTTCCTGCTGATAATTCCATAAACATGGCCAGAGACAGCCCGAGCAGGTCGGTCCGTCTCCTACTATCCAGCCCTCTGACTTCCACGTCGAAGTATAGAGCAAAATTATGGGTCTGACTACGGAGCCCCGTGAGGCCCAGAGATTCCTGCCTGTCACAGTCCCAGAGCGCTTTCCCCACAGGGAATCTTAAACATGTCGAGTCTGAGGTTTTGGTTTGACCAACCACGATTTGGCCCGGCGAATCTTTAATCGACATTAATGCAGACTTAGGAATGGGAACTACTGGGCTCAACTATTGTCAGAAACAAAATAATTCAATAACCTACCCACGTGTACAGAAAGTGTATGTTTTTTAAAAGGCGAAATGAACACACGTACCACACCAGCCCTTGTTTCTGTAAGCATCCCGGGTCGGCCTTTCCCCAGGGAAGGCGCCGGCTCCGCCCTGTCACGGATCCATCCCTCCTAGCTATGTCCCCTGCCCCCAGGACGCCCGCCACATAGCCGAGAAAACCATATCGTGAGATGTTTTCGGTGGCTTCCCCACTGTCCTTCACGTCCTTTCTACAGCATCTCAATCAACATCTCTTTCTGCTCCAAGACCCTGCTCTGATGTCACCTCCTCAGTGACACTCTCTGTAACGCTCCAGGGACGTCGGGCACTTTTGCTTCCGTTCCCTCCTCGATCTAAATAAAGAACAAGAGACCGAAAGCCCTCGAGGGCAGGGCACCCTCCGGGTTCTGGGATGGGACCCGTGCAGGAGTGGACGGGGCTACCCGGTCTCAGGGCCCGGCCTGCCCACCAGGAAGGCGGGCGGCGGCTGGGAGAGGCCCCTGAGGCCCCATCTGGAGGCTGCACTCCTAGGAACAGCCCCTTTCCTCCTGCGATGCCCGGTCCAAGCCACCACGTGGCCTCTCCGAGAGGTACACGACACCCAAGTCCCAGAGGGTCCCGCGAATGGTCCCTCGTTTGTTCAATGGCACGCCCAGGTCCCGGGACTTGAGACCTGTCGCTAGGGCTGCGAGGCTCTGTGTCCCATAGAAGTCACTTTTCACCTCGCTCACCCCTGACCGCCTTCTCCCAGGCACCGAACTGTCCCCGTACCTTCTGCCTCGGCACCGTCAGTGTGTAAGGCCAACCGTGGTCTCCTGGCATGAGGTCATTTATCCTAAAAAGCTGATTATCGCTCTGAACGACAGCGCAGCTTCTAAGGTCAGGGTTCGTGTACGAACCGACGGCGAGTGGAGCAACGGTTTACGGCATCGATTCTTGCATGTCGTGGGTTTGTTTATTTTCCGTTCATCTCGGGCTTAAGTTTTCAACACCATCCCTGCAGGACCGGACACGAAGTCTCTTAGGCTTTGTGGGTCACTCGGCCTGGACTGCAACCTCTCCCCTCCTTCCTCTCAGCTTGGAAAAGGCATCGATAAGCCCAAGTTCCCTGCCGTGTTCCGTCCAGGAAGACTTTCTCTGCAAAATCAGGTGACAGAACGCAGCGGCCTTGGGCAGACGTTGTCAGTTCCTATTCTAAAGGACTGTTTTCCCATGTTTATCCCTATACTTACTCTTACTTCTGCTTTATGATGATTAACGTTATGCTATTTGGCATTAGCTATCCCAAAATGTTGAATTTTGACTCTAAATACAGATTTTAGAATTTATTAAGGGCCCTCGCTTGATCCCTTGACTTTTTTACTCCCGAATTCAACCTTTCGTAGTAGTAAGATTAGGTCCTCTGATTTGTTTGTGTCTGCGTTTGCTGAGTGCACACTTTCCTGTTTGCCATCAGCACCCAGGAGTCACTTTTCAGGGTGGACGGGTGGATGTTACCTAGCGGTGTGACCGGGGCACTGTTTTCCACGTCTGAGCGGTCGGTCGAGGCAGTTTCCTCCTACACCCTGGACGGAGACGGGGGCCAACTCCCCAGCACCTGACGCGTTCGGTCTTCACTTTTCAGCGCTGCCCCTGCCCGGTCTGTCTGAGTTTCAGTTCGCTCTGCTTTCCCGTAGCGTTCCGTCCTGCTCGGACGTTCTAAACGCAGAATGCGCATCTCTGTTAGACTCACTTGTATGACACAGTTTTGTGCAATTATACCGGTTATCCGCACCTCACGCGGCGTCTGCGGATTCGCCTTTGCGAGTGGTGCAGGCGATCGCGTGTCTCTGTCTTTTTCTCCCTGCCCGCCCCCCGTCGGCCGTAGCATTCTGTTTTCCTCCAGGCTCTCCCCTGTGTGAGATAAACCCATTCCTCTTAGCTTCCTCCCAACCCCTTTTCTTCTCCCCCCCAACTTTTCTTACCGACACCTCCTCCCCTGCTTTTGCCGCATTTGCAATCTGCACCGTAACATGAATGTCCATTTCTGCGAGTCTTAACCAGCAAATAGTATTAATGCCCTAAACCGCGTTTCCAGGCACTTCTTAGGGTGGCTTTCCACCTGCTATTTTCTACCGGGAGATATTCCCCGAGATCCCTTCAATTTTTCTTTTGAGACGGTCCCTGTGCGTGAATGGCAGCTTGCTTAGCCATCAGGCCACCGAGTGGCACCTCTCCTGAGGGTGCCGTCGGCAGTGCTGCCCTCTGGGCGCTGAAGCTCCCTGCCGACAGCTGCGAAGCCAGCCCGGCATTGCTCACGGAACAGGCGATCGTCCCCTCTGACCTCACGCCCGAAGAACGCGTTAGCTCTGGCCCACGGCGGCGCTGCCGGGAGAGGCCGGTGTTGCTCTCTGTTCAACGGATGCAGTGCTCTTCCGTTCCTTAAAAATCACATTTAAATTAGCGCCGACGGAGAATTTGCTGTGGCTTTAACTCTCTGTCCGGTGGACGCCAAACACGGACGTGATGAGTGTCCCGGGCCTGTCTGCTCTGTCAGAATTTATTTGTGATGTAGTTAACTATGTGCTTGGCTTTTGAGTTGGTTCTACTCACGTTTCCGAATCCCTTCCTCTTTATCATGCCGTGTGCGCTCAGCAGCGTCGTCCTGCTCGTCTGTTTGGCTTTGACTGTGACGTCCATTCCAGTCCCAGCCTTTTCCCTTCCATCGCCGCAAGCTCCGCCGGTCCGTTTCAGTTTCATCTCTACCCCACGCCTTCTCTCACGTTTCTCCCTGTGGCCCTTTCTCTATGAAAGTCACGGCTTCATTAAGCTCTCACGCCCCTCATCCATGGCAACATACTTGGGCCCAATTCGTCTGCTTCCGGGCAAGGGCTGCGGAGAACTCAGGGCACTGAGAAGCAGGATGCGCCACGCGTGTGCCCAGGGCCGGACACACGCTCCGGAAAGTCTAAGACGCCCTTGCATCTTCACACCGGGTGGGTCCTCGTGAGGACGCCGCAGAGTCAGGGTGCAGAGACTAGGAGAGCGTGTTTCTGTCCTTCTCTCTCCTGGAATCCGTGAAGATCCCTGTCCGAACGCCTCATGAACACCAGCCGAGAAGCAGGGCCTCGGTGATCCCACGTCCAAAGGAACGCGTCCTGGGAAACTGAGCCAGATAAATCCCTCCGCTCCCTCCCCCTCTCGGCTGCTGGAGGGTGGGACCTGCCCGCGGCCTGTCGGCAGGAGTGCTAAGTCAGGACTCGCTGGGGCTCCCTGCGCCCCGCTTCGAAGCAGCGTCCACCCTAGAAATAGGCCAGATTCATCTGCAGAGGAGATTGAAAGAAACGAAAGCGATCCCGAGGTCTGGATCGGAAGACTCAACATTGTCCATTTTTCCCCTCCTGAATTGATCTATAAACTCAATGCGATCTCGATCACGGTCCCAGAAAGCTGTTTTGTCGCTGTCGACGACCTGACACTGAGGTGGACGTGGAGGGGCAGGACTCTGGCCTTACAGACACAACGGGAAGGAGAGCGAGGCGGGTGGCCCGCCACGGCCGAGTGCCAAGACCGGCTGCAAAGCCACGTGAAGACGGCGAGACACAGATCGATGGGACACAAAGGCCAGTCCCGAAATAGAGCCACAGAACACAGTCAACCGATCTCTGAAAGAAAGCACAAAAGCGGTTCAGTGAAGAAAGGAAAGTCTTTTCAACAAAAAATGATGGCAAATTCATATGTCTGTATTTTTTAAAAAGTGAACCTAAAACGAGACCTGGTCCCTTTCACAAAGAATTAACCCCACGTAGCTCACAGACAGAAATACGAATGCAATGCCATGGAACTTCCAGAAGAAAACGGAGAGGGCAATAGAAGCGGCCTTGGGTGCGGTGACACGTTTTTAGGTGCGACACTAGAATCCCAATGGGTGAAGGAAAAACTGATGCGTTGGACTTTACTAGAATAAAAACTTCTCTGCGGAAGGTACCGCCAAGAGAGTGAACTTCCAGTTCAGCCATGACCTGGAAGAAACACTTTTAAAACACGTTAAGGTAGGATTGCATGCGATGCACACAAACGGGTCCTGTGAGCTTTAAACGGTAGGACCAACAATTCCGCAAGAAGGCGAAGCTAGATTAAAAAGTGGGCAAAGGTCTAAGCGGATACCAACTATATGCAAATGTACACATATACACACAGGTACGTTTATATAGATGATAGATGATAGGTAGGTAGGTAGGTAGGTGGATGAAAGAGCTCGACATCATCGTAACTAAAGGGATGAAAATTAGTACAATGAGATTCTCCCGTGTGCCCATTAGAATGCGTTTATAGAAAACTCAGTAGACTCTCTGCGAACAGTAATTTCTTTTCAGATATATGTCCTTGGACGAGGGAAATAAAGGCAAAGACAAACAAATGGGACTGCATCAAACTGAAGAGCTTTTCTACGGAAGGAAATCTTCAACAAAACAAAAAGACTTTAAAAAAGATTTTTAAAGTGACAATACCCAGTGCCGGCAAAGACCGAGGAGCGGAAACTCCGCGCACGGCCCGCGGGAATGCGAACTGGTACGGCCGTGATGGACGACCGTGCAGTCGGGGCCTCACAGACCCGAACCCTCTGGCCGGGCTATGGAAGCGGGGCCTGCGGAACTCGTCAGCACATCGGAACACTGACGCCCCCAGAAACACCAGCCCGGGAATGCCCCTAGCAGTTTTAATCGACAAAACCAGAAGCAACCAAGATTCCCCCCCAACAGGAGAAAGGGTAAACTCAGCCAGACTACCTCACAGGGTGGAATATTACTGGGCCGTGAAAAAGGATACGCCCTCCGGCCACGAGGAGACACGTGTGAGGCCTGCGCATGTGGCCAGGGCGGTCGGCAGCGCCACCGACGGCATCCACCCCTGCGTTGCTGCAACAAGAATACGGCAGAGCGGGGCTCAGACTGCAGGCATCTACGGACCATGATGCTGGACGCTGGGAAGCCCAGGGGGAAAGTTCCAGCAGGTTCGGTGTCCGGTGAGATCCCAGCGCCGGGTTTGCAGGTGGCCTCCTCCCTCCCGCGGCTGACGGCAGATCCGTGTCTCTCAGGACCAGGACTGTGTCCCTCTCTGGGGTTCGGGCATGAACCCCATTCACAGAGGCTCCAGCTTCATGACCCGGTCACCTCGCAAAGGCGCCGTTGCCTGGTGTCACCACCACCCGGCGGGTGGGCGTCCGGCGTGTGAATTTTGAGGGGACGCGGACATTCAGCCCCCGAAACTGATGTCCTGGAAAAGGCCAGCGACAGGCACTGGTGTGTGCTTTCTGAGTGACGACCGCCACGGGCTGCGGAGGGCCGACAGGTGCGGTGGCGCCTTCCACCGGGGAGAGGATGTCCCCGGAGAGCAGTCAACGACGGCACAGTGGCTTCATGACACTGCGGGTAAGTCATCCAGCACCCTCGACCTGAGCTCCGTCCCCTCCTGTCCCGCGGTTCAAGTGCCCCCGGCAGGCATCCGGGGCCCAGGAAGGAAGAGCGCCAGAGGCCGGTGCACAGCCGGGAGCAGAGGCCAGGTGAGCAGGTCGTCCTTACGCAGATGAAGCCCTGTTTTCCCCCAAATCCGGCTCGGTCCACCTCCCCCTGAGGCCTTGCATGTTCCCCATGTAAGAATGCGCTTCCAGGGTCTCAGGTGCGGCCCACAAGCATTTGTTTGTTTGTTTGTTTGTTTGTTTGTTTAACAAAGCTGGTCAATTGTCTTTCTGAACTGAAGATCCCGTGAGCGGAGACCGGAGCAGGCGTAGAAGCTGGTGGACAAGTGGCAGCGTCCGCCACACTCAGCCTTGCACACGGACCACAGAGAAAACACTTGGGGAAATGAACGGCCGGGAACCTCACGCGTGTGAAGCATTCCCAGGGGCTACACGCTACGATGGAGGCTTCTGGCACCCTCCCCTCCCAAAAGGGTTAACGTTGTTTATTAATTGATCAGGAAATCAAGACGTTACCAGAATATTCGTGTCTTAAAACGGGGGCTATGCCTGGGCCCCCCAGACAAAGGCGGCTCAGGGGCCAAGGCCGCGGCCTGCGCTGCGCCCTGGGGCCGGGCACGGCTCCTTCTGTGCCAGAGCCCTGGACGCGCGGGGTTTTGCTCCCCCCTGGACAAGCAGCCTCGAGCAACCTCTGCCTCTTCCTCTAACCCACCCCCCGGCGGCTGCCCCGTGTGCTCCGAGACGACGCGCGGGCCCCAGGCCGACCCTCGCCCCCGAGGCCGCCGCGGACATCTCGCCTTTATCATCCTCTTCGCATCGCTCTGGCGCGACGAGAGTCCTCGGAGACAGACGACCTCCCTCTATGACACACTCGGCCTCGAGCAGTGGTTCCCATTTACGAAATGTGACCCCTCTCAGTCGCTGGCGATGTCACCCCCCGAAAACGTTGCGTCCCGACGCGTGATGGCGACACCGTCGTCCGGAGGCCGTGCACCCGACTGACGCGCACGTCTCTGCTGCGTTCGGATCAGAGACGAGCTCCCTTCACGACAGGGTTTGTACTTCATTTCACACGGGCTTCGGCCTCCGAGGGGCGTTCATGTAAAGCGAGATGGCTGCGGGCAGCGAGCCGTACTTATCTCCTAAACGGGAAATGGGTTTAAGGGAAACTGTACAAACGCCAGCCCCCCTGGTCGCCGAACGAAACGCAGCAGAAACTGGGGTAAAACTCGTGAGAAACGCACGCTCGTGCCGTTTGTTTCTAGCTTTGGGGGCGTCGTAAGGCCTGTTCCCCGCCACGTCTCAGCCGCTGGAACAAACACCACGAGCTCAGGGCCGAGCTTCGGTCCGACACCTGCCAGCGCCCGCCTGCGCGATGTTCGGAACTTAGGGCCGCGCCACGTGTGTCCTCAGCGCGGCCACGAAGCAGCGGAGAGGCAGGGCCCGGGGACAAAGCTGTCCTGGGGGCGAGGGGCCTCTCACCTGTAAGGTGGCGAGGCTCCCGGAACCGACCATGAAGCCTGACTGCTCCCGGGCCTTCTGCTGGGCCAGCGCAGCTCGTCGGCCCGCGCGCGTGGGTCCACCCTCTTCCTTTACGCGCCGAGCTCGCCGGAAACGCACGCCCTCGACCGCTCGGCCCATCGGCGGCTCCGACGCGCGGCGATTCCGCTGTCGAACCGCCTGCCCGAGGGCCTCGTGCGCGCGAAGAGGAGATGGTGGTCTGGGCTGCGCCCAACTCCACGCGCTGGCACGTGCCACGCCGAGGGGGCGTCCCTATCTCTCTCCTTACATTTGCTGCGGCGGAAGCAGCCGGCTGCCCGGCAGGATCCACTCCTCCTCCTCTCCGGGCCGGCCGGGCTGGATCCCCGGAGTCGGAGCCGCCACGTGGAGGGGCCTGGGCCCGTGCCCCCCGACGCGGGAGGTGGTCGCCCGTCGAGAGCAGACGTGAGCTGGTGTGCGGGCCCTGGTGAGTGTGCTTCGAAGGAGAAAAGCTCATCGCAGCGACTGCTCTGATGCACACAGAACCGATCCCCGGAAAGCTGAGGTGCTGGGCTCGTTCCCTCTCCTCCCAACACCACTCCCAGACGCGGAATCGCTGATCCTCTGAGGGGATGTCCGTCGCTCTTCCAGGACGCTCTGAAAGAACCCCGCAGGCCCATCGAATGGCTTCCCGCATCCCCTCCCCGCCCCACAGGCTACGCATTCCCCGAGAACGAACACGGGGCCCAGTCAGGCTCCATCCCTGACACCTGACACTTCCCTGCCTCGCGAACGTTCAGCCAAAGGGTAACGGGTATGTTGAGTGAGTGAGTGAAGAGGGGAGGAAGGAACCATTTCATCCTCCACGGCCCTTCCCCGCTGGCCAGCCGTTCCCTGAGCCTGGCCGCGAAGGCCACCTCGCCTCGAGCCCCGGGAAGACGGTCTTGCCTCTCCTGCTTGCACTTTGCTCTCCACCTGTCTCTGACACAACTGTCGTCGTGGATCATTCGCCTGTATTGATTCCCGATAGATCGATAACGAAATGTGAGCCGAACAGATAACTGTGGGCAGACGGACGGCTCGCACGGCTCACCGCACCCTGCGGGAGACCCTGACCGGGGTGGGGGGGCCCGGCCGTCACGTTCGGGGGTACCGGAGGTGGGGAGTGCGACACAGGAGCTCCGGGGGACGTAACTCAGCCCCTAACACGGACTTCAGGGCGGTGTCCTCACAGCACCCTACGTGGTGTTCGGAAGCAAGTGCATGGTCCCTTAAGGCGTGTGAGACGTTCCCAAGATCCTTAACTGGGTGAGGAAACGGAGGAGGTTGTACTCGTGTGCATGCGTGTCTGGTCCATGTCTAACAATAAATATAAGTTTTTAAATTCTGTAACTAAATCATGCCGGCCGGTCTAACTCAAGGGTCAAACGACATCACACTCACTGCCCAGTAAAGACGGTGCAGTGAGTTCCCCTTGTCCTCAGCCAGCTTGGGGGAGGCAGTTTGCCCTGTGACCCCATGCGCTGAGGAAGCTAAGAAAAGCTGTTGGTTTCGTTTCTTTGGCTTTTTTCTTGCTGCAAGGACGGGACTGCCAGTACCACCGTCTTGCCATGTGGCCCAGGAACAGGAGGCCTGTTAATAATGCGCCTTTAAGTGCAATTTAAAACTCTTTGTTTTTCCTGAAAACGACGCCATCGATATGCACACTCCTCAGTGACGCGTCTTTTCAGATTATTTGCCCGTTTTCTCAACTGGTTGAGAAAACCTTATTGAGTTTTGACAATTGGTTATAATTTCTTAAGTCTGTTCTTAAATGTGCGGTGTTCACAAAGCTCGTTCCAGCCTGTCCTTTCCTTCCTCCCCTTAAAAGAGCTTTTGGAGGAGCAGGCGTCGTTATCAGATTGCGTTACCTTACGGGTCCTGCTTTCGGTCTCGTGTCTCACAGACATCTGCCGAAGTCAAGGTCACAGACGTACTTATTGGCCTGTTTTCCTCTAGAGTCTGCCTTACGGTTTAAAGTTCGGCACGCGGGTTTCTAATCCATCTGCATGAGCATTTGCGTGTGGAAGCACGGACTGGAATGCATATTTTTGTGCGTGGATGGCATCCGGCATCATTTACGAACACGACTCTCCTCGACTGACCTGTCTTTGCACCTTTTCCAAATGTCAGCTGTCCGTGGGAGGCCCGTGTCCGGGACTTCACGTCTGCTCCGCTGTCCTGCTCACGCGGCTACCGCACTGACGCGACCAATACATCAGGTGGCGTTAGTCCTCCTCCTCCTCCTCTGCCCTTTTGCATAGATGGCTCGGCCTTTCTAGGTCCTCTGCATCCCCATGTGGATTTTAGAATCAGTTTGTCAAGGTTAACAGGAACGACAAAAAAAATTGCTTGAGATATTGCTTGAGGTTGCATCGAACTTATAGCTCATATTGGGGGAAAAAACCCTGATTTCTTAACTACAGTCTTTTGATGCACAAACCCTGGATATCTTCCCATCGATCGGGCTTCCTTTGAGTCCTCTAGGCGAAGTTGGGCTGATTGCAGCTTACAAGTCCTTGAAACATTTCCATCCCTGAGGCTTCACCTCGAAGTATTTTGCTTTTGATGCTGTAATAAACGGTATTGCTTTGAGATTTCCGTCTCCGACGATAATTGCTGGCCTTTGGAGTTCGTAATTATGTTTTATGAAAATTCAATTGCTCTGCTCTTTCTTTAGACCTCAGTCTCGCTGAGACGAGGCACCTGCTTTCTTCCCGTGACCCCGCTGTCTGACGTGCCAACTAGTTGTGTGGATGAATGGATGGATGATTAATTTTCTCTTTCATTGCACAAGGATGTTCAGATTCTCTGGAATCTGGGGCAATTAGCAGCTTTATTTTGTGCAGTCCTTGTGATGTGGGGTGGGGGGGCATCCTGCTCGTCTGCCTGGTACATCTATAGCCTTGGGGTAATGGTCCCGCAGTCATGATCAAGACCGAGGCAGTCTCCGGTACCCTAGTTATCACAAAGTTCAGAGAAGGGGAAGGTTTTAAAGCAATTTAAACGCGACGTCTCAACTTCTACTACATTATGTGCTTGGAATATTAGTACAGAGAGAGGAGCGGCAAGCACGGGCTTCTCAAAAGTCAGTCACAGCAAGAGAGGAGTCCGGCATGCTGTGGGGTGGTAGAGAACAAGTCGCTGCTCAGGCAGGGCTGACGCACGCGGAAAGGGCATCGAGACAGCGGTGGGAAAGAGCTTCAAGGCCCCAGACTGGAACGATTTGAGCAACTGACTGAATGACAAAAACACGAGACTGCAACCCACAGAAGGAAATAAACAGCTGCGCATCGTTGTGAAAGTGAAATCGTTTCAATAACAATTTCTTCCAGCGTCGGGAAGGTAAAAAGCAGCACTGGCTCTGCACGGGAACCGGTGTGGCGGGCAAGGGCCACGCACGGGTGTTAAAACTGTTGGGTGAAAGCTTGAAGGGAAAGAAGTATATTTATCGATTCTACGGATCTCTCTCCCAAGACATGTAGTAATTAAAAAATGAGAATAATAGCTGGAGAGAGGAGTCTAGCAACAGCACTTTAACCGGGGGGATGCTTTTATCACCGGCCATAAAACATGCTCCTAACAGGCACTCCGAGATGGGGCGTCGAGGGAGGCACAAAGCCGCGGCGTGTGCTCGTCAAAATTCATAGCCTCCGTCAAAGCCCTGACGAAACCAGACAAACGCACGCGAAGGGATTTTCTGGAGAACGACAGACAAGTCCCCTGCAGAACGCCAGGGCCGAAAAGGAAAGCCTGACCCCGACCACCAGGCTAGAATCCTAACAGAGGTGAAGAGACGCCCAGGGATCCAAGGAGACCAAGGGGAGGCGACGACTAAAGACAACGCGGGGCCCCGAACTGGACCCCGGAGCAGGAGAAGGGCATTTGGGGAAAATGACCACATCTGAATGAATCCTTTCAACAGCATTTCTTGATTTTTGATCATCGTTATACGGTTAGGTCAGATGTTGCTGGAGCTGAGAGCCACGAGGACGTGGCCGGCAGTTGGCCTGCAAGCTGGCCCCGGGCCGTCCGAGGCTCCTCCCCGCGTCCCCTGCCCTGGGCCTGTCCACCGGCCTTCCCGGTGCTGGAAGGTGCCCGAGGGTGCAGGCTTGCGTTAGTGAAGTGGTGTTGACACTGTGGATGGAAGAGATCAGGGGTCCCCAGTCCTGGGCCGCAGACTGGTACCCGTCCACGGCCCGTCAGGGACCAGGCCGCTGAGCAGGAGGTGAATGGCCACGAGCGAGCGAAGCGTCACCTGTACCTGCAGCCGCTCCCCAGCACCGGCATCACCCCCTCAGCCCCGCCTCAGGTCACCAGGCAGCAGATCCTCTTGGGACCCTGGTCCCTCGTGCCGAAAAGGTTGGGGACCGCTGTCTAGACGACTGAGCCCAGAGGCGTGGGCGCCTCCTTCTTCAGTGTCCATGTCCCCCCCTCCCCGGATGGGGCCAGGCTTTGTGAACAAACAGATGTTTAACATCAACAACCACTACGTGAAGGGCACATGCGAACTCTGTATTATTCTTGATGATTTTCTGTAAACCTGACGTTATTTCAAGATAAAAGTGAAAAAAAAATCTGTCACAGAAATGTCTGATTTAAATCTGGAGGTTCAGGTTTTGTCTGGGAAACACTGTTCTAATCTGAAAAGGTTGTTATTTTACGTGTTTTGTTTGTTTGTTTGTTGTTGTTTTGTTTTTTAGCCTCAGGAAATTGATTTTTATTCTGTTAATTCTTCCTCCATCTACCTTTTCCAAAGAAGCATCAGAGTCAACACTCTGTGTGTTAAATCGCATCCCAGGTCACATTGCGTCCCGCAGCAGGAAAGATGGGCCTGTTCACTCTGACGATGCCGTGGACCCTCCGGCTCACAGCCGATGCTCACCCTCAGCACTGACATCTTTCCCACCGTGAAAGACCCGCACGTGCATCTCTCTGCGCGTCCAGTCGACGGCGCTCCTAACCTGATGGGCGACACCAGGGACAGACGCCAGGTCCAGCGGAGCCGGGCCTCGGGGTAAGGCCACACCCACCTCTCCCGGTCAGACACGGGCTCCGGCGTGTCCCTCGACACATTCCGTGGAAAATCACTGTGTTTGATGCTTGTGGCAGCCAAGCTCCTTTTCTTCGCCGAAAAGAGACTATTTTCGGTGCCTCCGCAGACGTCAACGCTCCCGGCCAACGCCTGAAGCAGGCAGCAATGTCACTGGTTTTCCCAGGTCCCTTGACAGCCAAGGGCAATTCCAGGAAAGCTCCCAGGGGCCTGGGGGGGGGGGGATCTGAGCCCCGAGCCAGGACGGCTGTTTCTAGAATGCTCGCTACTCGGCTAACGGAGGCAGAGCTCTGAGAGCTGAAGATGGAGAAATTCCAGTGTTTTTTGGAAAGACACGACAGAGTCCTCAAAGCACTTTAGGCAACAGAGGGATGTGGACAAGACGAGGGGAAGCGGCAGGTGCAGGAGTCAACCTGTCTGCGGGGACGTTTATGAAGGTCTGGAAGCATCGGGGCTCACACCCCCGTCTGCACGCACCCTCACCCGCACGCACCCTCACCCGCACGCACCCTCACCCGCACGCACCCTCACCCGCACGCACCCTCACCCGCACGCGCCCTCACCCGCACGCGCCCTCACCCGCACGCACCCTCACCCGCACGTGCCCTCACCCGCACGCACCCTCACCCGCACGCACCCTCACCCGCACGCACCCTCACCCGCACACTCACGCCGCCACGCAGCTTAGAACGTGAAACGGCAAACGCAGGTCCACACACCCTGCCTCCCCCGTGCTGGGCTCAGCCCCGAAAGCGCCTCTTTCTGCGCAGCCACGGGGGCTTGTTCATGTTCTCTCGAATGTCCAGCTCTTCGCCTCTGTCCCGCTCTTCTCAGAGCTTTTCAAGCTGCTCGTGTCTCCGGGGTAATTTTCAAACCTCGATGTTCTCCCCGCTCACGGGTCTCCTGCCACGGTCGTCCCCCCCCCCCCACGGCTCACCTGGACTCCCCACCCGCCCGCTGCGGCTCCAGGGCCTGCCGCCTCGGATGGGGATGGGTCTGGGGACCACGCCCAGTTGCTGCCTACGTGGCTTTTCAGCGGACGGTGCCGTCGCTACCCACCTCCCTCTCTGGTTACTTCTCATTTCGTTGGGATGCGCCGTCCTCTCTCAGGTGTTCAGTCATGGGGTCCGGCAAGGCTCGGCCCACGCCTCCTCCCTCACTGAGATCCCCACCCTGCCACCTGCCACACACCCTGGGACCCACGGCTAGAAGCACCACCTCGATTCAAAACACAGAGGGAAGGAGCCGTGTGGTCCTATTCGCCTCACTTTAACGCTGTTTGACCTTCTGCGTCCTCCCGGCTCCTGTCGCACGTGGTCCAATCGCAAGGCCTTAATCACTCCTACCTACCTGAAGGCCATCTCTACACAGTAAGGTTTTAAGCAAATAAGTGTAATTCATGAGCAATTTTTAACGCCTTCATTAAAGTCCAGGTTAGCGCGGACACGCGTGGAAGTGCTAAGAAACAGGGAACCTTAGCGAGTCTGCGGGATCGTCACTGGCGTTTCGGTCCAGGAACTACCACAGACGTTCAGGTTAGCGGCCTAACTGCGAAACGCCCGGAGGCTTGACGATCGGGCTCGACGAGGCTGTCTTCTGGAGTTCAGCGCTGTCTAACGACGCCGCGGCTTTTCCCCCACAAGCTCTAGAAAGGACAGGGGGAAGCGGACGGGCACAACAGAACGGAAGCCGGAAGCAAGGCTGGAGCATGGGAGTGCCTTGCCTCTGCGTGACCCTGTCACAGGTGAATGGAAGTGAAGAGGCTCCCGACTTTCATACCCGGCGGGGACTCCCTCCCACAGCTCCTCACATTAATGGCGACCTGAGCCGGCCAGCACAGGCGCTGGTTTGTGCACCGAAAGCGTGGGACCCGAGGCGGACGTTTGGTGCGGCCCTTCTTTGCCCATCCCGGGACGTCTCTTTTATAAAAGACATAAACCTTGAGGGACGGACGCCCGATTTGCATCCGAAGCTCCATCGACACTCAGATTCTCCGGAGGAAATACCGACAGGGCAGAGAGTCAAGACCAACGGAATAATCGCCGTAACAGAAAGCACTTCCATCGCTGTCCGGTGCATCCAGGGTCACTGTTTCTGCTTCCAAATAAGTGACTTCGCAGTCTGGCCTGAGTGCCGCTCACTCGCCGCTCTGCGATCTGGACAGCCAAGCGGAGCCTGAGCCCCGCCCGCCCCGTGCTGCAGAACAGACTGGTCATGAAGCCGGGACAGTTTCTCCCGTCGCTTCAGAGTGGTTCTGATGGCACCGGGCGAAAGGACACCGACACCCGCGACCTTCGCAGCTCGGTAAATCACTGATCGTACGTCACAGGGTCAGTAAGAGGCAGGCTCTAGGCCCGATTCGCACGTGAGGTTTCTAAGCGATGGAAGTGCTGATTGTTAAACAAACAGAGGCCGTTTTAACCTCTTGGACACCCCTTTCCATGCTCCGGCGAGCGCAGTTTTCATGGGACCGCGCCCCGAAAGTCTGTGAGAGTGAGGCCTGCACCCCCAGGCGACCCTGGGCGGGCCGAGTACGTCGCGCTGAGAGCGTCCTGTGGCTAAGGACGTCCTGCCAGCAGGTGCATTAGTGCCCCCGCTATCAGGGGTCTCGTCGGGACGACCGCACGTGACGTGCTGGAGCTCCTTTCCCTCTCCCGCGGCTCGCCCAAGGGGAGCGGGGAAGTCAGGTCTGCTGCCACCGCCTTCCCACCATAGGACATGCTATTGGCAGAGCAGAGTGGCCTCCCCGACGTGTTTGACCTCCACAGAAAGGGTCTTCTCAGACCAGTAAGGAAATATTACCACGTCCCCTCCCGATGATAACGTCCCAGGAAACTTATCTAGAAACGACAGTTCAATGCGCTAAGCGGATGCCTGACGACCACGGCCTCGTGGCAGGAGGTCTGACGCGGGCTGCCTCGGGCCGTGTAAAAACGCCTTTGCTGGAGAAGCGGAGTGAGAGGCCCTGGTTAATAAGGCATCCTTTCATGAATAATTTAAGGTGGATCAATACGATGAATTACCTACTCGTGTCAGCAAAAGGGTATCAGACGCCTCCCCGTTGCTTGAAATTATTATCAAATTTTTTAAATTATTGCTTTTTTCAAGTTATTTCTTAAAAGTTCGGATCAGTCAGGTAATCTATAAGCCGCACACAAGATACGAAGAAAGGTTGAACACTAAGAGGAAGAATTACAGGAAATAAAGAAATGGACAGAATCGGATTTCTCCGTCGAACTAATTAAACTCACTCTGGCAATGTGATCCCTTACATCCTCATCCCCCCAAGTTTCTCTATGTCGTTGCCATCAGGAAAGCAACACGCAGTCACGGCCCCCGTCTTCACCAAACCCGACCTTGGCTGTGAAAGCTGACCGCCTTTACACCTCCCGCACCACTCCACGCCTCTGCCCTCGTGGCCTGTGCCCCTGGTCTCGCCCTCCACTTCTTCCCACCTCTTCTCCCCTCTAGAACTTACCCTCCTGAGGCTTTCGTCCCCTGCCCGCTCCCGCCCAGAGTGTCCAGTCTCTCTGCACGGCCAAAGCTAGTGGACGACCCTCGGGTCCCTTCTTGGTGACCCGCTCGGCGACCTTCACACGGTCGAGGGCAGCTACTTTTCGAAACAGTGGCTCTTAGGCCTACAGAACACAACAGTCTGTGCAACCCAGCTCATGATTCTCTTCTCCACGGTCCAGTTTTCAGTCCACCATCAGGGCTCCTTACCGAGCCTCACGTGAGGGAGCGGCCTAGGCTCATTCCTGGGGCTCCTTCTCCTGTGACTCACTCACGAAGTCAGCGGGACGAGCCCTGCGTGCCCCCAGGTTCACATACGGACGCCTGCGGTCCTGGATTCACCTCCGAATCGCTCCCACCTCATGCTGTTGTCCTCTTAAACACAGTGGGAGCCAATGACAAACTAAAACATGAGACATTTATAACCGCTTGGGTTACAAACCCGCTCTGCACACACCAAACACTCAGCACTGCAGCTGAACGAGAAGCTTTGAGAACGCCTGAGAATCTGGCTGGCATTTCATTAGGTAACTTTGAATCCCGTAAAATCCCATTCTAGACGATGCCATGACCTCGGCCTCTCTGAATTCCTAGGTCCACTGCTCGGCGCTCCACGGAAACTCTTGGGGAAAGAGCCTGGGATTCTGGTACTTGTGCTTAGCCGCCCAGAGAGAGTCGAACATAAACCTCTGCTCACCTGTGTGTAGAGGACGTTTACGGGCCTCCGAGTTTCTGAAAGAGAAGCGAGAAAGCAGAAGTGAGCTGAGGTCCAGAACTCACTGTGTCATTGTGAGTTTGCCCCTCCCTCTCCGTCACCTTCATCCACGTCACCTTCATCCCCTAGTGTCCTGTCGTCGGGCAAGGGGTTCAGAGGGGAACTGTGACGATGAGTGGATGGTGGGAGCCAAGGAGCCCTGTCTTGTCAGAGGCCCCGACACCCTGGGTCCGGCAGCGATGCTTTCAAAGACGAGCCACCTCCACGCTGTGAGAACAGCTGAGCGACTACCGTAACGTGGTTTTGGAAACGGACTGCTAATGAGGATTCCTGTAACGTTCTCGCTCCCCTTTTCCAGCCACATAGTTCCACATACGGGGGGGACCTAGTCGTACGCATTTAATCATTTAATCATTCACTCGTTCACCAGAAGTTCGCTGTCTACGCACGAAGTGGAAGGCATGATGTTTTAGCTATGCTTTTAGCTAGAGAAAATGGTTTTTAAAAATTAAAACATCGCATATTTTAGATACGTCCCAGAATTCTGATTTCTATCAGTACGACACTTGGAAATATAAGCTATTTAGACAGACGGAAAAATAAAGTACAGAAATGCCAGTCGTGTATTTTCCATGTAGTCAGGAGGCCAAAATAAAGATGTCTGAATAAATACAAAAGGAATCACCATTCTCTTGGTACTGAATGTGAAATAAGATGTATTTTTTTGCCGTTTGCTGCTCCGCAGGTGGAGAATGTATGACGAGCCTGAACTCCGCCTTCGCACTCTGGTATGAAGAAGGGGTTCGCATTGTAAGAGCCCAGGCACGGATCGGGGTGACGTGACTCCCACCTTCCCCATCACCGTCCACTCTAGCAAACCGGGCGAGTGATGCCTGGGAATCCGGGGCCGCCCACCTACGTTCCGGGCGCAGTCTGAGCAGAGACAGTGCGAATGGGAACAGTCTCGCCCCCCGCACCCCGCACGTGCACAAACACGCCCACCACAAGGGTGAGGTGGAGACCAGGGCGGACCGTCAAACCTGGTGGGAAACGGGAATTAGTGAGACGGGAAACCACCAGCACGGTCCTCCTCCAGCCGTAACAGCCTGTCCGCACGGTGCGCGGGCTGCCCAGCACGGCCCTAGCCTGGCTCTCCCCGCCTGCGGCCCCACTCCAAGCATCATTGGGAAGCGGCCCTCGTTTGCCTGCTGAAGACGGCATGAAAGTGTGAGTGTCTGTGTCTCCCTCAGCTGTCCAAAGCCGTCTCTAAACAGAAAGGTTAATGTCTGAACCTACCCCTGCTGCCTCCGCGCACTCTCTGGCTCTGCCTTGCCTGCGTCTGCATGCCAGCCAGACCCACCCAGGGACATCGCTCGTGTCCCTACGCTGCTGTGTCCCTGTCCACCTTTCAGATCGGGATCTACGGTCTTCGTTCCCCAGAACTAGTGAGCGCGGCTGAGCTCGCAGGAGACGCAGGGCACTGTTTAAGAAAAGACAATTGTAATAACATCTGAGGACCTGGGCCTTGATTTTTATTTCTATTCGTGTAGACACGAGAGATATCTTACCGTGTCACTATTAGACAAGACCTGTCTAATCGAAAATAAAGTTTGCTTCAGTCATTTAGCTAGTCCAGGGCTTTGGAACTAAGTGCCCAAAGCACTATGCCGGCTGCCTCCATCACTTGGGCGTTTTTAACGTTTTTCTTTTCATTTCTTTCCCCACTTAACTACATGGACAGGACATCTCGAGCCAGTTACTGGAGTCCCATTGTGGATCGAGACTGTCCCATATTATTCTCTCCATAGGCAAACGAAGAGTCAGTCAAACACCCACTCCTGAGTTCCTGTCTGCGTGAGGAACTCTGGGAGGACGACCCGCTTTCTGCATCGGGGACGCAGTCTCCCTTCACAGTAGTCAGATGGGACGTTGTCCTCACTTTCGGGGCACTCCGGGATAACGTTCAAAAGTCTGTCTCTGAACCTCAAATTACCTAATGCAAATCAAGGCTCGGGAATGTCAGCTGAGCCATCAGCAGCCCAGCCCAGGTCAGGCCAGCACCTACGTGGCCAGGAACGACGACAACGACAAAAATCCGGAGAATCTCTCGGGGGCATCGTTATTGGCAAAGTGAGCACATTGAGACTGATGAAGTACAAGCGCGGATGCACGTGTATGAGTCTGCGTGTGTGACCTCGCACTCTGCTATCGTCTCTGCGAGACGAGTTCCACCCAATGCGACCCCAAGGATTTTTGTCTTCAGCACCTGATCCTATCTTCATCCAATGTCCCTTTTTGACCTTCTCCAATAGGAAGAATCAAATAATGGTCAAAGCTTCTAGACTCAGACGCGGTCGCTAATCTTCCATCTGAGGTTATGACCCCGGACAGACTTTGGCGGACACTAAATGACCTGACACGCGTGTAGTGTGCAGGAAGGTGCCTAGCACACTGCCAACACTCAGCACGTGCCGGCTCTTAGCTCTGGCGCCAAGACCGTAGCTCAGTGTCCAATCAGCCCTCACGGCAGTGGACGTCTGTGATAACCCTCTGTCTGGGTTCACGGCCCCCAGCTTGCAAGGCTCCTACTTGCGAAGTGAACAGAATCTTGAACTTGCCGTACAGCTCGTGACACTTGGGTCCCTCTCTACTCCTGCATGACAGTGACCACCCAGGTGGCAGGTGCACTTATTCTCTTGTTCGGTTCCGCTCCATTTATACAGATGCACATTCTGAATCTGTAGCTCTCCTTTCCAGGAGTGATAGCCACGTTTTCTTCACTTTCCCACCTGAGGCCTTCAGGCTGCCACAAGAAGCTGATACTTGGCCGAGTCACACTTCTAAGCTGACATCGAGATCCAACGTCCGTTAGCATTACCACGAATGCCACAGGAAGCAAAGTCACACTGACCCGTCCGCTAGAGTCGAGTCTGGGTTTCCACTTTGTTTTAATCTGACTCGAGCATGCAGACCACCATTTTCCACGCCATTTGCTCTCTCTAACTCACATCAAGGTCGAAGTAAATGTCTATTGCACTCGGCTCCAGGAGCAGGACTCCGAAGACCCTGGCATGAAGCTATCCATTCTCTGTAGTTGAATAACTTTGGAATTGGTGAACATTAGACAGAATTTAATGATACCGAGTGAAGAGAGACCTCAGAAACCATCTAATCCAGCTGCTTCATTTCACGGGGGGAGGAAATCGAATCCCAGGTTGATGACCTCGAAAGGCTACTGAGATGCATCTGCTTTAAGGACTCGGCTCCCAATCGCTTGCCAGGGACAGTCCCACCTGTCATTTAAGTGTCCACATCCACCGCAGAAGGCATCTGTCAGGACCTCTAGCTCGGCCATCCATCCGCAAACAGTTGCTAATGGTCACTGGATGTAATAATGTCCTGCTGGGGCCTCGGGGGGAAGCCATACATTTGTCACTTTATTCATATTTTATGAGCATGACATCTATTCATTTGTAACGTGGCGAAATGCCAGTTTTCAAAACCCTGGACTGAAAAGGCACACACATCTGCAACTACACGTTTTCTTCAAAAATGGAGAAATACTCGATGACAGGAACATTAACATTATTAATAACGTAACAGATCATCACCTCACACCTCCCCTATCTCAGTGGTGTCCTTGGTAAGATAAGGCGATGCGGTGTGTTTCAGATATTCAGTGGAAACTAAAACGAAGGTAGGAGCTGAACAAACCGAAATGACAGCCAAAAAAAAAAAAAAAAAAAAAAGCCGCAGCATGACACGGCTGAAAGACACCTTGGTCCCCTGGTGAAATTTCACGTGAAAAAGCCTTTAAATGCGTGTACACACACAGAGCAAACCTACTTTCTGCGGCTTTGGGCGGCCATAAGGCATAGCTCACACCTTTCAATCTAGTTACAGTCTTGCCCATGCCACCAAAAATACCCCTGATAGAATAATATTAATATTTTTATGGCAACATCTGAAATATAAAAAAAAATTAAGAAAAATATCTATTCCTCTTACTTCTTTCCTTGCTGTGCACTGTAGCATCCCCGAAAAACTACAGCAGTATTCATCCACTTATTATTCACTCATTTTTATTTAAAACGAGTCCTTGCTAAAGCCGCAATAAATAAAAAGCAACTGAGAATCCTCGTTTTGAAAGTTACACTCTTGTCAAAAACTAATCTCGACGAGAATTCTGATTTTAAATGAAGTTCTGTGAAGCGGCAGTCAGGGAAGAAAAATGAAAAAGAGGCTCTAAATCGATTCTTATTGAAAAAGGGATGGAGTCAGGGCTCCTGCCTCTCCAGACAGCAACGCGCCAAACACCACCCCTCACTCTTCCCTACCTCCTCGATTTGGTTTTGATCCTAAATGTTTGGGAGAAATAACGACTCCTCCAACGGCACAGATTCAGACCACGAGGCTCCTCTGGGCCTTTGCAACGGAGCTGCCTTGGGTCCCCGTCGTCTGGACCTGGGTTTCGAAAGCATTTCCCGAAAATGAGTCCGGAATGAGACGTGTTCATCCTCCCGGCCCCGAATATCAAGTAAAATACGAAGAGGCCTGCCTCCCCTTTCCGCCCTGTGATGCTGGATGAATACCCGGGCGACTCTGGGGACAGAACACCTGCCGGGAGGGAATGCTGGGCAGCAGAGCGGGGAAACGCATCGGTCTCCGCCTCGTGGGTGAGAAACGGAGTCGGTAATGGAATGTGATGGTTAAAACAGAACTGCTGCTTCGGGCACAGGAAGAGCGAGTCTCTCCTGGAGACGTCCTGCCTTTACTTATGTCCCAGGATGAGTCACCTAAGACTCCGTCGTCAGTATTTCACCTTCTACTTCGGAACTCGGCATTATCTTGAGGACAAAATACCGGGGAAGAAATCAGAGGATGGGTGGGGTGGGACCCAGTGTGTCAGCTGCGTCCTCCAGCTCAGAGAGCAGCGGCGAAGGCCAGGACTTGGACATTAGTTACTGTCAGGCCCTCGTAAGAGGGTTGTCCCCACCGGCTCTCCCGATTCCTCCCTCGGACAGGGGTTTCATTTCCTGCGCGTCCCCAGTCGTCCTGCCATTCGGCCTGCTCTCTGACTCGCTCTGGTATGGACGAGGTTCAACCATTAAAACTTAAGATGAAAAACTGTGGCTAGTCTCCGAGGTGTCTGGTTGTTTGGGGGACACTGCTCTGCATGAATTTATCAAAAACACCTGTCTGCGAGAGAGCTATGAAACCGGGAATTATTATTATCATTTTGGTCAAATAGTGTATAAAATTATATGATTTAAGTCAATATTTTTTTGTATCTCAGGGTCAGGAGAGCCGGAGCCACCCCATAGCCACTAACATGCACGGAGAATAAAGAATGGAACGGGGAACAGGCCAGACACAAATCCTGACCCACTACTACTGCAAGGCCACGCGAGGAACATTTCCTCTCAGAGTCACAGAAACTAAACAGAAGGAAATAAACTATGGCCTTAACTCACGAAAGAGAGGCCAGGCTTGGCAGCAACGACACGAAAATGTCCCCGCGCCCCGCTTCGACGCGCTTTCTGGTGACGCACGCAGGTTCCTCACCAAACAGGGCGCTCGGGGCCCGCGCTCCTTCCCACACCTTCCAGGTTCTAGCCTCTCGCAGTTACGAAAAAGGGGAGCAGGGAAAGTAAACTTGTCGTACTGGATAGCAGGCCATACTAAAGGGTATAATAATAATAATAATAATAATAATAATAATAGTAATAATAATAATAATAATAATAAATATGAAACACAAAAACTTCGCAGTTCTAACCCAGACAAAGGCAATGGCCAAGTGGACAGGAACAGCCAGTTCGACATCAGATCCAAGGACCGTGACAACTTGGCGTGTGGTTTCCACACACGGACACACATGGCGACGGGTCGATGGATGGACACGGCTGTGCACACGCGCACACAGACGTAGCAGACCCAGACTTGGGCAGCATTCGGCAGATCTCAAGGAAAACTCACCCAAAAATTCACGATGGCCCGGCCCGGCCCACACACGGGCGTGAGCCTGGTCCCCGCCCCCACGGGTGTCCGTGAACGTGCCCCGCACGCCCGGCCGTGGGCACGGAGCGCTGCGAGCGCCGTGCGCGTCACCGGGACAGCTCACGAACAAAACACAGAGCTCACTGTGGGCCAAGGACGGCTTCATGACGCGGTGAATTATCTACCAGGGCCCGGAACGCTTCTCAGTTGTTACGAGCCGCGAGCAGGGCACGAGAGGCTGGCGCGAGCAGATCTTCCGTAAATGGTGGTGAGTGAGAACGTGCGTGTCGGCGCGATGCGCGTGAAGCTGGAAGCACGCATGTGAGATTCTGGGGGGCGAGGCTACGTTTAATTTTGCATAAAAATCAGGTAAGGCACGTGGAACATTCGAGTGCGTTTTAACAGGATGTGGACAGAGGAGCGGTGATTACAGATGGAGAGGAGAGAGAGACACGACAGAAGGGAGGAAGCACGTCTGGAACAGGGACGCAGGAGCTCAGCGGGGCGCGTCTGCAGTCACAGGGATGGGGGCCAGCGAGAATTAGCTTAAAAAACAACCATTTAACGCCCCGGACACCTCCCTCGGGGGGCACTGCAAGTGAGCGAGTGGACAAGCTTCATTCGAGAAAGTTTCCGAAGCCTCAGTCAGCACAGGTGAGTGCAGGCCCTGCCCTGACCCCCAGGCCAGCGTGGCCCGGGCTCCGACTCGGGTGGAGAAGACCCTGCCCTCCCCCACTCCGCTTTCAGGCCAGCGCAGGGCCGGCCTCCAGCACGGCCGTGTCCCCGGCCGTTGCAGCAAACACGGTCGGCAGCTCTGGGCTGTCATCCTGCGCCCAGTCCATCAGCTCCCCGCACGGCGGTCTGAGACCCCTGGGGCCCGCTGGCTCCGGCCACCTCACCAGCAGGGTGATGCTTCGTGGTGAGAGATGGACGTTGGGGAGACGAGGGGGTCACCAAGCCACTCGGCACCCCGCTCACAGAACGGGAGCATCCCCCCCAGGAGAAGTGGGCCGATGTCCGGTCATCGCCCTTGGAGCGTTGGTTCGGCCCAGGACTGTGGGGGTGGGGCAGGGGGTCCCCCAGCAGAAGTGGTGGGAGACAAGACTGATGCTGCCTAAGGACAGGGGTAAAGCACACACAGCGACTGCGCGGAGAGTAAAACGGCTACGCAAAGCACTGCCCCAGCGGTGCCACGCCTCAGTGGTGCCATCGCGTCACGGTACCTGCATGGACTAAACCAGCACGTCGGACCCCGTAAACCTACTCGATGGCACGCATCAGTGTGTTTGACTTGAAGAAGAAAAATCGCTGAAGGAAAGGACGGGCAGGAAGCCCTCGGAGCCGAGCAGGCCCCAGCGCGCAGGCCGCAGGCCAGAGCCGGGCGGGTCCGTCCTAGGAGCGCTGTCGGGGTCCCGAGACACGGTGCTGAGCAGTTCAGAGGAGCCGGTGTCCCAGCAACGCCGACACCTGCGCGAGCGGGTCACCTGAGGGGGAGCAGGGAGAGCCAGAGAAGGGAGGAGCAAGCGGAGCCCTCCCGGGCCGGAGTGGCCTTGGAGGCTGGCGTGGACGGGAACCCCGGAGTCGCACGGTGGGGACGAGACGTGAGTGGGGAAGGGGAGACACACGAGCACGGAGGGAGCAGGGTGAAGTATTTAAAAGGCTGAGAGAGAAAGGACCCCAGCCTAGGACTCCGCCCCGGGAAATTTGCCTTCAAGAGGAAAAGGAAAATGCCAGACCTGTTCAGACTGAGGTTGAGGACACTTGTCGGCGGGAGAAAGGGACAGCAGCACAGGCCACACCTTCGCGTCTCCGTGGAGGAGAGGAGAAGGCGGAGGGCGACCCGAGCGAGGGGCAGGCAGACCGTCCCGCTTCTCGTTTCAGCTGGCCTGGCCGGCAGCGGCTCCCGCGGCGGCAGCGGCGTGCTCTGCGCTGCACGCAGCGTGCACGCGCGCGCGTGGACACGGCTCGCTTGTCTGCGAGGGAGACGCTGGAAGCAGCGGGACGGGGCAGGAGGGAGGGGTTCGGTCATGCTTCCTGAAGGAGCTCACGCGACCTGCCAAGGGACACCGCGCGGCAGCCAAGCACACTCGGAGGAGGCGCACACGCGTCACGAGGGCTCCTAGAAACCACTGAAAACAAGGAAAATAGAAACGCACTGGGTAGGCCAGGGAAGGGGACGACGATGTGTGCCTCCCGTGCCCTACATCACCCCGGGGCCCGGTGACTGACCATGGAAGCCGCTCCCGCAGCCCAGAGCCCGCTGGCGTCGCTCAGACCAGCCGGCCCTAAGCTCCCCCCCGCCCCATCCTCCTGTCTCACGGAAAAACACACGAAAAGCTCCCCGAGCGATGCTTTCCCAGCGTCCCTCCCGCCTCCCGCCCGAAGCCGGCGCCTCCCCGCGCGGCCCTGCGTGGCATGCCTGTCCCGCCCGTCAGTGGCTTTAGCTTCTCCCTGTCGGCTCGCAGTCACCCTTCACGTGAAAATCCCGTGGGCGCCGCCGCGTAATGCGCGGTGGGCCCAGACGCCCCGCATTTCTCCTTCGGGACATCGGTCTCGGGTCATTTCTATGTCTTTACGCATCAACCTAGTGGCCGTGCACCTGCTAGGCTGCCGGCGTCACTTTTGCTCTTCACTTTGTCCCAAGTCCCTAGGCTGGTACCTGCCACGTGGGACACAGAGAGCGTTTAGAAAAGAACAAATGCAGGAACAAATTTATCTAAATAATGATAACTCTTGAAATCCGGGAAATAGGCCACTCGGAAATACGCTTTTACCCTTAGCTGCTTCTTTCATGAAATGAGCATAAATGAGTCTGCTGGAGAGGCCATGCGAGAGATGAAAAGCAAACCAAGTCAGGGAAAGCCGAAAAGTAAAATAACATTTTTTAAATAATTTAGAAGATAAGAACACAATTGGAAAATTATCATGTTTTTCTTTAGGCAACTGAAAGTCTGTAAAACCGTCAAAGCTCCAGCATAACATCTTTCTACTCTCAATTCCAAGACCATTTTCTCAGCACATTTTTTTCAAATATCTGACGGCGTCACACAACGCATGTCTATGTGCGACTGGTAACGTTTTGTTTTTCCCCTCCCCGATTTACTGTTTCAGTGACGGGTGTCCTTAAAGCTGACAGTGTCTTTAAACGAAAGCCCTGCTTCAATTTAAAAAAGAGAGAGAGAATGCACAGACGGAATTCAGTGAGAACAAGCAATCACGGAGTTTGGGTTCGATTCGTTTCAAGAAGGAAATTCGCTCATGTTATACATTAAATTACGATTTGATGAAAGAAACTGATTTTTCCGTAGAAAACGGAAAAATAGATGCTCGTGGAAAGGCTCTGCTTGGTAAAAGCCCGCCCTGGACTCGCCGCCGCGTGCCTGCCGCCCCGGCCGAGCGCGGCTTCGTGGCCCCTGAGCTCCTGCCTTCCCTCTGCGCCAGCTTTCCAGCTACTCTACCAACGAGACCTTACACTTGAGCGGTTTTGGAAACGAGTCGGTGGGCTGCAACGGAATTAAAGATTATAACTGAGTCTTCGAAACTCACACGGCCTGGGTGCGTGCATGACTGCGGCCAGGCCGTCCGGTGAGTGAGCGCTTCAGAGCCTCCTGGACCGGTCAGGCCCGGGGTGGGCCGTGTCCTCGGTTCGCCCCCTGAGGCTGCTCTACTCCCGCCCTCCGCTCTGGCCTGTTCGGAAAGTCCCCAGCGGAGAGACTCCTGCGACAACCAGTGTCTGCCCGGTGGAGGCGAGAGGACATCACCAGTTCACGAACCACGACCTTTCCCGCAGTTCTCTCTAAAGCCCGTGAATCATTTCACAAAACCGCCTGACAGGCACTCCGCTCGCAGGACGCAGCTAGGAACTCCCCTCGCGGGGCTCCGGGGGGTGCCCGGCGACTGTCTGGTGAGCATGAGGGACTCGCCAAGGGCCTCGGGGCACCTGCCCTCCTCGGAGACCCTGGAATAACAAAAGGGCTGCCTCTCGCCCATCACGGCCCTCCTGGGGCCCCGAGGATGGACCCCGACCGCACCCGGCGCTGCCGCGGGAAGTGGGGAGGAGCTGTGACTCGGGGGTGCCATCTTAGGGCAGAAGTCACGACGCGAGAGCGTACAGGAGGCAGGCACGAGGGATGAAGGACCAAGTCGACCACGCGGACTCACCTTTGGGTTCACGTTCTACATCTTTATTCTATAGATGTGAAGTCCACGCGTGTACACGCACACACACACGCACACTCACACACCATCCAGATGAACCGGCGAAGGGAACCGTGAACCTGGCAGCAGACAGCTCGCCCAGCCCCCCCCCCCACCACAGCCAAGTGTGAAGCGGATAAAAGCCTGTGACTCCCGCCGGGAGGAGAAGGGACACAGGCTCCACGTGCGTCTGCCCCCCCTCCCGTCCTCGCTGCTCCTGCTCCAGGAGGCGGCCACCCAGGGAGCCTGGCCCAGCTCATCATGAATAATGCATGTCTCATCTCTCCTCTGAAGAGGTGTTAAATTGCCCTTTTGGCAAAACTCTGGTTTCTGAGGAATGTGTTCACACCTCATTATCACCCGGCGATGGGCTCGGGGAGACTCTGTAATTGTCTTCCCACCAAGGTCCCTGTCAGTCCAGGGACGCTTGATGTCAGGACAGCGCGAGCTCCCTCCTGCCGAGGGATGGGGACTTCAGAGGGAAAGAAGAGGCTGTTTTCCCCGGAAACTTTTAGAGCAGTTACAGGTTCTCTCGCATTCGCTGCAATTAGAATTCACTTCTTTTACCTTCGCGCGTCTTCGAACCTTCGAAAAGACCAAGGAAAACTCTGGCTTGTTTCTGCGTGGTCAAACACCGCTCCTCTGGGAGCCACGAACTATCCTGGGCCACCTCACATCTGTTGATTTTATTTTAATGACACCCCAAAAGCCGAAGGAGGCAGACATCGTCCCTTGGACAGGCCCAAACCTCATCGCCTTGGCAGAACGGAGCGAGTGATGCTCTGAGGTTTTCCTCCACCGTCCTGGGGGACGCCCTCCGAAGCCCCCCAGGTGCTCAGGTGAGTGTGCTTCCTGCCATCCCAGCACCACACTCTCTCGACAAGTCGCTGACGTAACGTTAGATTGTGAGTGACCTCATCTACAGGTAAAGTTCGGGAGAGCAGGGGACATGGTGGACGCGTGCCAGCACGGGATTTTCTGAGAGCCGGGTGAAGAGTGGAGGGGAGAGCAGCCGGACAGAGGTGGGCCAGGCAGCCAGGCACTGCAGCGCTGGTCACTTCTGGTGAAAAATAAAAAAGGGAATGGCCTTGAGGAGGCCTGAGCGCCTTCTGGTCAACAGGTTCCTGGGATGCGCTAGATGTGGGGGATCTGGCAGAGCGAGGAGTCACGTTTAGACGCGGCAGCTCGAGGCGGGCGTGACCCCTTGCGAGGGGCGACACCAGAGGACCGCCGGTGTGGGGGGAAGACCGAGTTTGCTTTGGGATGTAACGAGCTTCGGTGAGACGCGGGGCTGCAGGGCAGGGCTCAGGCAGGTGGGAGCAGGGGGCGCAGACACGGAAGGCCCCTGAGCGCAGGTGGAAGGGGAGCTGCTGACCGGCCGCGGCACAAGGGGCTCGGCTGGGGGGGGCCCGGGAGCCTCACTCCCCGGGAGAGCTTGGGGGCACCGGCACCCTGGGCCGAAGCCAACGACGTGTGCAAAGGTGTGACCGGTCCGTTCCAGCGCTGACTCGAAAACGGGTTGAGTGTGTCATGTGCGTGACGGTGGAGACGTCCGTCCCGTCTTAAAGGTTCTGTCCCCTAGTGGAGAAAGCCATCCGTCCACGGAGGCCAAACTTACTCATTCGGGATCAAGCCACGGGTGGGTGACTCTTCTGTAGCAGAAAGCACGGTAGGAATTAAGGGACGAGCCGCCACGTCGAAGCCAGGGACACCGTCCGGGCTGAGCAGAGTGAGAGCCCAGCCGCGTTAGAGACGGGAGAAATAATCACGCGAGCGCCAGGGGCCCGCCGAGGGGCTGTGCTGGGACCGGCCCAGAAACGGGGAGTGAAAGGGGCACCCGGGCGCGTCGCCGCGCGTGTTTCACCGGGAAGCACCTGTCACGCCCATCCCCCGGCAGGTGGAAGGGGGGAGGATTGTGCGTGACGGGGAGAGTGTGCCAATACGTGCGGACGCGGAGCAGTGGCCGCCGCAGCAGGTGTCCGTGTCCCTGGAGCCCCAGGGGCAGGCGTGCACGAGCGTGGACAGAGCGAATCGGGGGTGGGATGGGTTGGTGGGTGACAGGTGACGACAGGTGGCAACGGAAAACCAGGCGGAAGTGCAGGGACCCCTGGAGGTCAGCTCACGGTGACACTTAGGGCCGACCAGAAACCCAGTTCCGACAGGAAGCGACGTGGAAAAGAACCCCGTGGATGAGCCGTCGCATCACACTCAACACACCTGACGTTCGCTCGTCCAGCAGTCTTAGTCCTGGAAACAGTGAGAACTTTCCATCGAACGCAGGGTGGAGCCGTGCATGTGCGTTGCGTGTGCGTGTGCGTGTTGTGTGCGTGTGCGTGCGTGTGTGTGCGTGTGCGTGTGCGTGTGCGCGCGCTCATGCTTGCGGAACAGGACTGCAACTTTTACCCGAAGAGTCGAGAAAACCGCCTTTTCCTCTCGGTGCTTCGGTCAACGCTGATTTCAATCACGAAACGTCGGTTAACGGGGACGCTAGAGCACGCAGGGTTGGGAACCGCCAAGTTCCAGCCTCTCCGTCGTGAGCCATCACTCGTCTCACGTTCGGTTACCTCCAGATTTCTCTCCAGTTAAAAGAAAATTAAAAAGCACTGTCTCTGCTCACCAGCTCTGAAGGACGCTCAGACGGGCCCCTGCTCGCGGCCGCACGCCACGGCCCCTGTAGCCGTCGCACGCACGGGCCACTCACCCTTCGGACAGCGCTGACGGGCTCTGCGACCCCCACTGATGGGAAGCCTGAGGCAGGGGGACCTCCCTGCCGCCCGAGCCCACGGTGCTTCTCGGTCCCGACCGGAACTGTGGACGCCACCCTCCCGGCCCGAGGCCCCGGCTCCGTCTTTGTGGCCGTCTCAGTCCGCGGGTCTGAGGTGCCTTTCACCTTCAGGACTGCAAGACCCATCCGTGTGCAGACGGCGCCCAAACGTATCCCCCCGCCCCCCAGCCCCCCAGATTTCACCACTGAAGCTCGCGCTGAGATGGAGGTGCTCGTCCTGCCCTGGTCGCTACGTCGATCGTCCACAAAAGTGCCAACTCGGACAAACGCGACCGAGCGAGGGCACACCGGGCCCCCCGGATGCCGGGACTTGGCTGCTCTTTCAAAAATGGGGTGAACAGAAACAACACGTGGTGTGCCTGCGTGCGTCCGGCCCCGCACCGTGAAACGTGGGCCTGGCCTTCCCTGTGGGTCCCGTGGACAGCTGGGTGTGCGACGACCGCGCTCCGGCCTGGCTCCGTAGGAAACTTAAAAGACTGACTGACTGGAGCCCTCTCCCTGGGGCCCGTGAAGGGCATGAGTTTTAGACAATCTGACTTGTCACGCACGGCCGGGACCGGCTCATGGACGCGGCCCATGCGCGGGTCAGTACAGGGGTCAGGACCTCAGCACGAGGGGAGCGGGTGGTCCCTGGAATCGCCCACCGCGCACTCGTTCCCGCCTCCCATTTGAAACCCCTTTCCAGTGAGGAGGCACCGTTCGCATGTGAGCTCCTGCCTGGGCCATGTACCTGTTCTCCAGGTGAACAACCCCACGGACCAGACGTCGGTAGCAGAGGGAGGTCAAAACGGACATCCCGGTCCCAAGGCCTGAGCTTGACCCTCCGGAACACGTTTCCTCCTTCGAGGATGAACATGCGCCATAAAAGACGAACCCCGGGGCCATGTTGCCACCCGAATAAAACGCAGAGGAGGAGGCGGGCCAGGTGGGTCAGCTCTGTAAACCAGACGCAGAAACACGGCGTAAAATAGGGTTTACCTTGTAAAGACTACCGCACCCTGGCGATTTTCTCAAGAAAAACATGGACGATACGTGGCGTCCGAGTTGGTCGAAACGATAAGAAACGTTTAAAGAAAAGAAGATACTGATCGGCAGCGTGCACGCGACGTGTGCCTGCGGCCGCGAGCGCGTCCCCGTGACGCGGCTCGGCGTGGAGCCGGGGACCCTCCGCTCAGAGAATCCCACGCTCCTTATCCACAGGCACAGACGCTCGCGCCCCCATTCAGCCGTCCTGTTTGTCCAGCTCCTGCCTTAGAAGCGTCTTGTGAAGCGGCTGCCGTGGACGGACCGCGCAGACGGAAACACGTGGAACGACATGATGCTCAGTTATGGCGGACGGCGTACCTCGTGGGGCATGTGACGGTGCCTCGCGTCGTCCTCACACGCAGGCACGCGTCACACCCCTGTACTGAGTTCGTAAATTGCGCGTAAATCGGTCCTGAAGCCTGTGGGACCCACACATGAGACGTTTGGGGCCGTAAATCTACCCGTCTGTCGTTCCTCTAGGTTGTCACTTGGGGACGTGATGGAAAATTCTTGAAATTCTCTCCTTAAGGAACTTTTTCTTTTTTCCGTGGAGCCAAGGACAGTGTCAAGAGCGTCACACGGGTGCCCCATCCTCCATCCCCATGACACCGGACAACGTTGTGGGCGAGGTCCCCAGGGAGCACACCTCGACGGGGCTGGTGCGCAGGTGTCATGGGGTCCTCCCGTGAGGCAGAGGGGAGATGAAGAAGCCGATCCCGGCAAGAGCTGAGCTGAGCCGAGGCGGGCGTGAGCGAGGCCGCAGTCAGCCGGCCCGACTCTCTGAAGCTGGGGTCCCCCGTGAGTTGTGACTCAGGTGGTCGCTATCCCCCTACGGGACGTTGAAAACGCAGTTTCTCGCCCGTTTTTACAGTCAGTGTGGGAAAGAACACATGCTCCCAGGGGGCGGCCCCGTGCCCTGACCCGGAGCTCGTACTCATCGGCTCCGCCGGGGGGCCGAGGCTGCGGTCATGACCGTCCCCGTCGGGGTGGAGTTGGTCTTCGCGGATGGACGTAGGACAGGCGTCGCCCCCCCCCCATCCTGAAGTCTTCAAAGGTGCGCCGATTTCCGCCAGGAATTCGAGGTGACGTTTTCGATTTTCCGTCGAGGCCAGGACCGCGGGGGCTCTCCCTGTCCTGCCACGCGGGCCAGGACAACCAACACGTTCACGTCCAATTCTGAGCGCGCATAATCCGCTCCGAGTGAACCGGGCGAGGGAACAACGCAGCGGCCCGGCCCGCAGCGTCTGGGGTGCCTTATTCCACGGATGCCCGGGCCCCTGGGCCCTCGCCCTGTCTCGGTACCCACGTGGGCCCGGACCCCGCGTCCACTGCCCGGCGGGTGTGTGGACGACTCTCCCCAGCACACGCCTCTGAACGCCCAGGAGGACCCGGAGGAGAGGCGGGAGTCTGCCCTCAGCACTGCCTCCAAGCCGTGAACCCCAAAGGACGTCACGGCGATTTCCACGAGCGCCCAGAGGGGTCTCGGGACCGCAGACTCGAACACGTCGTCTCGGAGCCCCGTCCCAGCTGTCGGGGTCCCGTGGATTTTCCTGCCAGAGCCCATCAGCCTTCTTTGGCGCTCGCCAGCTCGTGTGATTAACTCTGGGGACTGTTCTCGCTGTTCTCGCCTTCTCTTCGCAGGGAATGTGAGTTTCTTTTCATGTCACGATGGAACCCTCAGGCTTTCACACAAATTTAATTGCCAATTAATCATGTTCAGATTCATCTTTTTTCCAGGCCGCGATCAATACTGCGGCCTCCAGGATTTTCCAACGTCCGAGGCGTCACGCCAGGTGACACGTTCTACTGCGACGCCGTCCTGCGCCAGGACCCCCCCCCCCCGTGCCATGGGCTCTCTGCACGCCACCGGCCCCTGGGCTTGGGCTGTCACCGCCGGCCGAGCTGCGGGATCGATGGCTGCGCTGGCTCCGAAACGCCACCCAAGTGCCTGCTCCCTGCACCGCCGCAGCGGGCCGGGGGCCCAGGCGGTCAGCTCCGGCCGGAGGCGATGGGCAGGAGGCAGATGAGGATCGCTTCTAGGACGGGCAGCTGTGGAGGAGACCAGGCAGAGGGAGAAGGCGAGCTGTGATGTCGCGTCGGGCAGTCTTCAGCCAAAGCTACCGGGAGCCCCGACACCGTGATGGCCCTTCGAGCTGGCCCGCCCGGGACGAGGGGTCCGGCTTTGGCGCACCCAAGTCACACCTGCTGGCGGGCGCTCCGGGAGGGGTGTGACCTCGTTCGGGGCATTTCCCTGCAGCCCAGGTGTTTCCTTCACGGACTGTTAACTCTTCCCGCTGGTGGCACCACCGTCCATCAGCCAGGGTGTCCCCGAGTGTCCTCCAAAGCCAAACACGATCGCACGTTCATTTCTCAGTTGGAAAACCTGGGATGACGTATTCCACCTCCGGGTCACGCTTAGTAAACTTCATTCCATCACCAATGTCCTTGGCTCACACGCCCGCTTTCCTGCCCAGTACATGTACCCATTTTTTAAATTTTCAGTATTTTCGCCCTGAGTAGTCTCCGAAGGTGACGACCACAGCCCCTCCCGCTGCGGCCCGGCCAGCCGATGCGCCCCGCAAAGGCTGGGCACGTCTCCCCACCCCCCTGGGGCGTTTGGGCTCGCCCGCGACTCGGTGTGACTAGAAGGATGCGGTGGCAGGGATGCCGCGGGACCTCCAAGGCCAGGCACGGGGACGCGCGTCAGAGCGAGCTCCGTCCTCGGAGTCCAGGTGGCGTGTCGAGTCCCACCCCTCGGACGGACTGAGGCAGCCCAGACCGCACTCGTGGGCGGGGAGAAGCCACCGAGGAGAACAATGAGCAACGACCAGCACGTGGAGCTCGTTCGCGCTTGCAGGCAGGGGTGCCAAAGGGCGTTTTTAAAAGTAGAAGAGGGTTTAAATCATTTGAATGTAAATTAATTCATATGGTAATTGCACAGACAGGGGTTGCACCTCAGGCTGCAGTGTCCGTAAGTCCCACTCGATGCTTCTCACATTCATCTCGTGGCTTCTCCAGTAATAAACATTATATGTTCCATGATCACATTCAATAGATGCGTAACTTGTGAAAATAATATTTAGGGTATAATCTCCCCCCACACAATTCGAGTTTTCTCAACCCCTGAAAAGCACCCACAATATCAATTTATTATTTAAAAAAGACAGTGCTTCCAGGTCATTTGCCAAAAATCGGACGCTCGAAAATATACCATCGTAACTTGTATTTTTTTCTAGTAAAACACCAGTTACAATAGCATTGTTCTCCTCTGTGAGGATCACAGCACGGCCCGGGTCGTTCTGTGCTGCGGTTTTCACTCCGTAGGAGTCAGGAGATCACAGCTGTGATTCCCCCACGACCTTTGCGAGGATCGGAGGAGCTGCTGCCGCCCACGCTAAAGTTTAGTCCGCGCAGACTCAGGACCCGCTTCGATATCTGTAGGAGGGGTTTAGAGCGGCCATGGGGCTCGTTTAGTTCACACTCGTGAAACTTTGCTGCTGGAAGGGAGCGAGGGTGGCCTAGTCCGGCTTACGTGTCGGGACCCGGCGGTTCTAAATCCCGATGGTCTCCGAGCACCTCGGAATGGAGACTGTCTGGGGATTGAGTATAAGCGCCCAGGCTGAGGAAACCAAGTACCGTTTGTGACACTATTTTCCTTAAACTCCTACAGTCGACGTCGTCGTAAATGGCCGTCCCTGGGACGAGGAGCAGCCCTTCACGTGATGTGGCTCTAACTTCGCCACAAGTATCTGCGGGTCTCGAGGCAGCAAACCCTCGCGCTGGGACAAATTTCAAACAAAGGAGCCACGGAAGCTCCTCCACCCACGAATGTTGACAAAGGGGTAATTGGTCCCTGTGTGGCCCCAGCCTTCCCCCACGAAACAGGCCATAAAGCTTCCGTCAAAGGGCAATAAGCGACGTGAGGGAGAGCGGGCTCACGTGCAGCTGGGGGGGGGGGGCGGGCGTTGGCCCCCGCAGGGGTTCCCGGGGAGGGAGGGATGGCGCGCGGAGCTGATCTCGGCGACATCACCATAATGCTGCCGCAGCACGGGGCGCAGAGCCTCCGCGCGACAATTCCGCTCTGAAAACTAGGAACTGACAAGAAAATGGAGAGAGAAAACCGCAAAGCTGCACGGAAGGAAGGATTCCTGGCGGGAGCAGCTCTCTCTGCGCTTCGTCCCTTTATACAGTCACGACACGGGCATTAAGCATCCTCTCCTCGCAGAGCCAGGCACACGGTGCCAGGGACACGGCAGTCACAAGACAAGGAAGGCACTGCGGCCCTGGACTTCGATTTTAGTTAGGAGTCAGGGAGACCCCATACACAATTAAAACCTCCTGATGGCCGCCTTTGTCAGCAAAGTGGAATCAGCATGTGCGATGTCGCCCTCGACGGCCCTGTTTCCCTTTGAGAGGCCTCCCTCCCTCCCGTGCAGCTGGACCAATCGATTCGAAAGGACCCAGCGTGTGGGGGGCGGGCCTGGCAAGGGGTGATGGGCGTGTGGACGGAGGCATCGCGTCTTCTCGAAAGGCAGAGGTTTAGACGTGCGGAGCAGCAGGGGCAGCAGGCCCGTGGGATGCCCCACACAGTGGTGGTGCCCAGAATGGCCGTGGGGCCCGCGCGCCCAAGTCTCGAAGCCAGCGGCGTCCCGTACCTGTCGTGTGGCACCAGACACCTTGTCGGCCCCACGGAGTGATGACGGGATCCACAGAGTCCACTATCACGATGGGAATCCGACGGCGACAGTGCTGGGAGCAGTGCTGCAGAGCAGGACGATGAGCCGCCTGGGAAGTTTGTGTCCTATACGTGGCGTTTATTTTCCTTATCTCATCTCATCCTGTAGAGCTTCTTGAACCTCTCTTTCCTCAGTTTAGAAAAATCTGGGCTAATTTCTCTTCCCAGGCTGCGTTTAATACGTTCTTTCTCTCTACTGCTCTTGAGACCCCAATTACACAAATTTTAAAATTCTGTAACGTATGTTTCTTCTTCATCTTTTAAAGAGTCTTAAGAAGAAATCAAATAGAAAAGGTCCATTACCTTTAAGAAGAGCTACCATTTTAAATAAATGATGGAAACCAGAAGATAATGGACGGGAAACCACGTGCTGGAAGAAAAATAATATTTGACATCCTGGGGTTCTGTGTACAACAAAAATTCCTTGAAAATGAAGACTGAATAAAGACGGTTCCAGAAAAAAATCTAGAAAAGGGGGCATGAAAAATGAAATCGTCCCAATTAAAAGTAGGGATGGAAGAAAAACTTATAAATGCTAGAAAGGGTAAATCAGAGAATATAAATAAATATTGAAAATGGAAAACAATGATGTCAATGTTTGAGGTCTTTAAGGTAGTTGTTAAATTTAAATGTCAAAATATTAGCTCACGTAGTATGTGAAAACAGGTTTTTTTTTTGATGAAGCAAATTTATCTGAGAAATCCGAAAGCATTTGCATTTTCTGGAAGGGGAAAGAGCAATAATTCAAGCAATAATAAATCACTCAAGAGCTGCCACTGAGGAAATAAAAGGATGGGTTAAAATCTAGTGACCATAATGTAGAGATCACGCAGCAGTGAATGTTTAACGCACATAAAAAGAGAAACAGATGCAGGTGACGCACAGAACGCATATGGGGAGAGCATAAAGCTAAGCCCATATATATTTTCAAATCCCATTAAGTGTAAATAAACCCAACGCTCCAGCTAAATACAAAGTTAGGCAGATTAGATCTAAATGGGATGGTGATTACAGGAACCCATTAAATATAAGGATGCAGATATCTTGAAAGCAAGATGAAGAAAAAAATATTTAAACCTAAAGTGGATTTTAGGCAACGAGTTTTACCAGATGCAAAGAGGGAGGCTGTGTGCCGGCTGAGGGAATAATTCAGTAAAGATAAATACGACCCCGACTCGATACGCACTAATGACACAAAATAAAAGGATTTAAAGCTAGAACTGACATATTCGAAGGAGAAAGGAAGACTCCACGGTGGCGTCGCAATTTAATTCACTCCAATCAGTAGCCAACGAATCGGCAGCACAAATGTCGTTAGGGAGCCAGAGACCTAAGCGTGACTAACAAACGAGCTAATTACTCATATATTGTTACGTCCCCAAAATTACAGATACGATTTGTTTCAGTCACAACGACGATTTGCCAAAATGTGCTACATGCTGACCCACAAAGCGACTCTCAATAAATACCAAAGTTTAAAGATGTTCACAATCTATTTTCAGACTAAATGCACTTGAGCTGGAATTCAGTAATGACAAGAGACTAAGGACTCCCCAGGGCCCCAAAATTAAGTCACATACTTTTAAATAATTCAGCGGTAAATTAGAAATCACAACAGAAATACAAAAAGATTTAAAATGAATAACATTAAATCTTTTAGTAAAAATACTATATTTCAAAGCTTGTATGGTATGGATAATACCATGTGTAATGAAATCTTAAAGACTTTAATGCATTGATTGTTCAACTTTTAATTTGCTACCGTACTTAAAGATAGCAAATTAAACCTAAAAATCTAGGATAAATATTAAAAATAGATGTATTAAAGAGATAAAAATGACATAAAATAATGAGTATCAAGAATGACAGAAATACTATTTTTGACAAAACTAAAACATTCAAATTCTAAAAAAAATAAAACTTAAAATTGCAAAAATAAATAAATTCAGAATAATATGCCACTTTATATAACACAAATGGTACAAAGCTAATAAAAATATTAGAACTAACTTAGGTAAATACAGTTGAAAATTTCTGTACCAAATCTTTTTTCTAGGAAAAAACACAACTTTCAAAGCCATATAAAGAAATTAAAAATCATAATGTCCTATAAGTGCTAAATAACTTAAATTTCTTAAGAAAATCTTTTCTGCAAATTCTAAGCCAAAATATTTTCATCAATACACTATTCACATGCAGGTAAACTCTTCCAGGACGTAAAATCATGGAGCTCGTGAAGTATTTTGTGAGAAACAGAATTCTGAATCCCGGTCATAGTCACTAAAAAGGCCTAGAGAAATGCTCAACCAAGTCACGCACTTGCAATGAAATTTCACAGTGAAATAAAGTGAAATAGAGCACGACTCCCTGTACAGGCTGATGCTGGGCTCACCGTGTCAGGGGAGCAGGGCAGAGCTTGCTGCGGACGAGGGCCAAGTGCACAGGACGAAGCTCCCCTGCACCGACGCCCGGGGCGAGGCCGGCCAAGAAATCGCGTTGTCAGAGTGGCAGCTCTCACAGAAACACGAATCGGTGGGTACACGGGACACCGAGGAAGAGGGGAGGAGGAGGGAGGGGGGAGAACAAGGCGAGCTCTAACTTGCAGAAGAACACCTCTAAACGAGGAAAAATGGACGGTTTCAGAAAAATCATTATCTTTCAGCTTCTCCAAGTAGTAACGATTTCGAGCAGGAATCACCTATCGACAGTGAAACGCTGAACGAGTGAATAATTGTGGGGAACAGACGGTCACCACATTTTCAAGCTTCTGCCGCACAAATCAGCCGCAGAGGAGGAAAACCACCCACACTGGTCCTCGCCGGCCACCCGACCAGGGGACTGAGACGGTGGGAACGTCCTTTCCCACAGCTCCGGAGGCCGAAGCCCCGGGCGAGGGCATCGGCGCGGCCAGGTTGAGCTGGGGGCTGTCCCCTGCTGCACAGAGAGCCACTTTCTTGCGATGTCCTCGAATGGCGAGGGGACAGATAAAGAAGAAAAAGGAGAGAGACAGAGCGAGCTCGCTGGTGTCTCCTCCGAAAGGACACTGACCCCGTGAGGCCAGGGCCTCACCCTCATGACCCTGTTTACCCTTAATGACTTCCCTCAATGGATGTCCCATCTCCGAACACAGCCAAGCTGGGGCTTAGGACTTCGGTACAAATTTGGGGTAGGGGGTGAGATGGAAAGGGACATAGAACTCCTCAGTCCACGAGAGCATCACCGTCCAGCCCGCCCTAACCTAGTGACCGACAATCATGGGAAAGTCCCCAAGTGCTCACCATCGAGTCTGCGTCGTTCTGACCTAGAGCGTTGGCCCCAAACCCGTTCACAGAGTAAAAAAAAAAAAAACAGCCAGGACACTCCATCGAGGGGACAGGCTGGACTATCAAAAAAAAAAAAAAAATAGGAACGTCCTTCAAAGCAGGAGGAAGGCCGCAGGAACTTGAAAGGTTAATACACTCGAGAGGCTCAAATCTCCTGCTGTCTCCCGAGGGTGTCTCTGGCGACCAGGGGAATATGTCGTTTAATCTTAAAAGGGGATTTTGCTGAACATCAAAGCATCTGCCGCGTTGCACAGAATCTGGATCACGAATTACGCAATTTTAAGAAAAGCATCTATGGGGCACCTTGGAAAACGCGAACCTGGACTCTGGGTGATTCTAAGAATACTGTGAAATTCACGTGAACCTCAACGTGACAGCGACCTGGTGATCACACATGTTCTCATTTTTAGGAGATTCAGGGGGATGTCATTTGAAATGGCAAATGTGGCAAAATGTCCGAAAAACAATAATCTGCCATTTCAAGTTCATCGAGCATGTCAACTGCCCCGGGGCCTGGGGGATGCTGGACTCTGGGCCTCGTCTGCCTCGGCGGGTGCGAGGTCTCCGGGACATTTTCTGTCTCGTCGGCGTTCAGGCCCCGGCGCGATGGATCTGATGTGTAACTGGAAGCAAGCACATCTGTATAAAGACAGCCCGCGGGGGATCGACATGGCATGAAGATCATGTGTGAAGGTGAACGTCAGATGGAGACGGGGCCTTTGCTTCGCAAGTGCACGGTCTGCGAGAGGAACCACAGCAGTCGCACAGCGAAGAACGCGACAGACCTTCCCTGATGGCCTAGCACGTGCTCCCTCCACCGGGCCTATCGAGCTGCTTCCTCCTTGCGCTCGAAGGGCAAGTGACTTTGAGTGCTCTGTGTCCCCATCGCCTGTGAAGCGGGACCAGCCATGGCTGCCCGGCCTAATCCCAGAACAGATCAACTGAGGGATGTGGTGAGACAAAGCGCTGGATCGTCACGCGATGTCACGAAGGATGAGGGAGAGGGTGGAGGTCTGCATGCCATCGCAGGGGGGCTGCTGACGGTGTGTGTCCCCCCCCACGCGGGCCTTCCTTCGGCACTGAAGGCGCCCTCCCCCACCGCGCGATGAGATGAAAGCTGAAGTCAGCTACGTGCGGGGGCTGGAGCGATTCCTCCGGGCAGGGAAGGAAAGCCGGCTTGAAAGATGCTCTGCGGTTTAGGAAAACACACACTCGCACACGCACGAGGACGAGCCCTCTGCTGCTCTGGGGAGTAGAAGGTGAAGAGCCGGAGGGAGGGTCGGATGAACGCAGAAGCCAGAGCTGCCCAGCACAGGGAAGACGGGAGACTGAGAAGTACGCGGCGACAGCGAATTCTCTTTACCATCCCGTCGGGGGAGCGTGAGCATCCTCAGGGCGACAGGGGGAGACCCGACCCGGCTGTCCGCAGCAGCTTGCCGGCCACAGATGACGGTGGGGACTCCACTCTGGAGGACACGGACCCCCCGAGAGACGCCTTAAACGTCGCTCATTCAGGACAGAGACACGAGCTGTGAACGGTTCACGGGTGCAACGCACTCGAAGGGGCAGAGGTCGCACAAACGACCACGCTTCGCATCGGTGACCATGGCTCTGGCCCTCCCATTCGCGCCAGAGCTGACGCCTGACCGGGAGGCCAAGAGCAGGTTTTCCTGTAAAAAAGCAAAGGCAGCGGAGTATCCACCGGATCGGAGCGCAAGGACAGTCTGCACCAGAGGCAGAGGGGGATCCGGGGTGCAGCTCCGACGTGTCAGCGATTCTGGCTTCTGCAGACGGTCAGTCGCTCTGTGCATCGACAGGCAGGTCTACGTGTTCAGCTTAACCTCCCTCCATATCTGCACGTGAGAAAACGCCGCCAGTAAGATCCGGAATCGATATCGAGTATCGATTCAGTCTGGTGTCTAAACGGTCTTTCCTCTAGAGAAGGCCACTTCGGTGCCCAAGACCAATGCTCCTGATTCCGACTCCTCGCCCTGTTGTTCCAGCTGCCATCTCCAACTAAAACGCCAGAAAGCTCCAGAGCTTCTGACGAACCTCCACCGTCACCTCTGGACGCCGGGCCGGCCATTCACGCAAACACGTGTCCGCGGAGTCCCGTCCCAGCTGCCGGTGACCAGGCCACTGTCGTCGTGGACGAATGGACTACGGCAGATCCCACGAACGAGCTGTGGGTATTTCCAAAGCCTCGGAGGTAAAAGGACTGCATTTCGTTTAGCAAGAAGCAATAGAAAGTACCCAAAGGGCAAGGCCGAGGACACCTCGGTGGCTGCTTTCACAGGCAGGAGCCGACGGGCCGGTTGGCCGTAAACAGACGTGCTTAAAACCAATCAAGTACACACAGTCACGTCTGAGAAACGGTGTGCACCTGCGTGAGCCCCCACGGTGGAAAGGGGCTGTCGAGGGTGAGGCGGCCTCGGAGGAACAGGGTTTCGTGGCTTGATTGTGTGAGTCTTTGCATCTCACCTCCGTGGACATGGTGGTGGAAAGAAAACACTTAAAAAGTCAAAAAGCCCTAACACTATTAAAGGCTGAATAGGTCCTAAATAAAGAAAGAAATATTCTCTCCCTCAGAATCGGTAGTTCTGACATTTTTTCCCTACTTTTCGGGTTGCTTGTCCTTTTCTTCGATTTCGCTTTCAAGGAATAAACCCTCACAGCGGGCTTTGAGGGCCCGTCTCTCCCGCCGCCGCGCTGCTGTCGGGGAGATGATGTGTACCTCCCGGTCCGTGATTCTGCATTTTAATGCGGGAACCATTCGTGCACAGAGCGAGAGTGCTGCACGGTCTTAAACTGTCACGTGCATGCTAATGGTTCCAGAGCAGCTCGAGGTCTTCCCGGGAATGGCTAGCTCGTGCCGCGGGTTTTGAAAACGCCTGGGAAGTCTCGAGCGCCGACGTGAAACGGCTGCCCCCTCTGCGGTCACCCGATGTGATGACGAATCCCGCGCATTTTCCCGACGGCGAGACCCAGACCCCTCGCTCCGCACTGATTCCTCCTCACTTTATGCCACGGAAATGTCGTGCTGGCCTCCTGCTCGGGCTCGGGGCAGATGCGCAGCGAGGAGGCCTGTGACCGCAGCGCGAGGCCAACCAGCCCCACGCGACGGGACGGGTCCCTCGCCCCACGGAGGCTGCGGGAGCTGCTGTCTGCAGCCCCTCGGCGTGCAAGGCGGCCCCCTCGGCGCCACGGCGGGACCCGGGCGGCCCCCGAGAGCTCTCAGGGTCCCTGATGATGACAGGGTCGCCGGGGTGAAAGGAAGCTCCCTACGGGCGGGAGACAGGGGCCGACATCTTCACGTCGGCAGGTGAATCCTCGAGGCATTTGTCCGAGGATGTCAGGGAGCTGTAGAGGGGAGAGTTTCAACTGCAAGATGCGGTGCACACGCCCAACATCGAAGGCGCCGAGTGAAACCTTTAGGAAACCTGGCCAAAGGAGGAAATAGGAATCTCCTGGGAGCATTTTCCGAGGAATACAAGGCAGGGCTGAAGTCCACGCTAGTGGCTCTGTGAAAAACTGAGAGAACAGCTTTGGGAAATGAATATTCCTTAGAAAGCATTACTGAAAATAATAAAATAAAATAAAAAATAAAATAAAATAAAAAAATAAAATAAAATAAAATAAAATAAAATAATAAAATAAAATAAAATAAAATAATAAAATAAAATAAAATAAAATAAAATAATAAAATAAAAAAATAAAATAAAATAAAATAAAATAAATAAAATTAAATAAAATAATAAAATAAAATAAAATAAATAAAATAAAATAAAATAAAAAATAAAATAAAATAAAATAAATAAAATAAAATAAAATAAAATAAACATTCATGAGTGGGAATAAATATAGTGGCCTCAAATTTAGCATTGTGTGTCGACCTAAAACGACATTAGGCGGTTTGTCCATCGAGCCAGATGGGGACCCCTTTAGTTTTGTGGTCCCTGACCTTGTTCTAGCCTAAAACTGCTGGGGAATCTGAGAGCAGATGGGAACTCTGACCCAGAAAAGATACTATTGCTCGATTAAAATATGTTTTCATAGAAGTTCGGGCAGATCGGGAATTCACTAAATCCCCTACGTAGAGTCTAGGGTATTTTCTTTAGTCTCTAACAGCTGAGGTAAATAGTCCCTTGTTTATAGACTGTTCTTGGAGAAAGTTCTGTTTAACTGAATGTTCGTCGTTTTTAGGCAGCAAAGTTGGAGAACAACGCCCCGGGCCCCGGGTCCGTGGGCAGAACCTTCAGTCCCAACCCCCCTTCCCTCCATCTCCCTGAGCGTTAGTCTGATTTTCACCTTTGGAATATTATTTTCAATGAACAGGATACTTTCCCGAACCACCTGAAGAGATGCATAACCTGAATAAATGTGTTTTCATCTTAAAAGAAAGAGTCAGCTTGCGTGACCGTGATGCCCTGCCCATCACATCTTAACCAGCGTTTACAAAGAGAGGGTGGGGTCAACTTGAACATTTGCAATTTCTTTTCGCAATTGACCCACTTTTGTCGATCAGTGAAGTGACCAGGACAAAGGAGAAGGAGGGTCAGAAAGGAAGAGGAAGAGGAAGGGAGGAAGAAGCGAAAACAAAGAAAACGGAACACATTCATAGGTGCCACCGTCCCTGAACGAACACCCACCACCCCGCAGAGGAAGGCACACATACTATGTTAGAAAAAGAATATCGGGAACAATACCGTTCCTTTTTAAAATTACTTGGAGCAATGCACACGTAGGGAAATGCGTGCTTAGATAGGGTTTTATTTCAAAACATGTTCACTGCGCCAGTGTGCCTCCCGGGGAATCAGAGGAACTTTTTTTTTTCACTTATCTGCATTTTCTACGTTTTCCTTAATTCATTTTTTTACAAAATAAAAAAATACAAAATAAAAAAAATTAATACGAAATAAAAAAAATCTAACACTTGAAGGAACGCCAGATACTTCAATAACAACCAAATAGTTATTTTTTTCTAATACTCTAAAGGGTAAATTTTTCTAAATATGGAAAATAAAAATGTTTTCATAAATATCTTTAAAGGAAAAGAACCCGCTCACATGTAGGAAGCCTGAACTGCAGAGTTCATCAAATGGTGTAGGAGGAAAAGATGTTTCCAAGAGACGCTCCCAAGGACATGCACAGAGTGTAAAACCTGATCCGCCTCAGCAGTCAGCCTGGGAGGGTGTCGCGGCGCTGAGGGCGCGGACGCTGCTGAGCGCAGGCGGAGCCGAGCGAAACGCGACGCTCTCGCGCTTAATGAGGTGTGGGCGACATCTCCCCAGGATCTCGGGGCTGAAACTTCCCGGTGGCTTTGGATTACACAAGTCTCAGGCCTCTTAAATGCCCTTTAAAGGAGAATGCATCTGAGAAAGACCGGTTTCCTACCCTGGGGTAATTTTTCCGAAAGTTGTAAGTGCAAAGGAAGTGTCTAAAAGAAATCGATATTCGATGTCGTGTGCCGGTGTAACCGACACTTCTCATGCACACCAGGCATTTGAAAGTGTGAATTTTCAATATTCATAATAATTGCTGCTACTCAAATAAACAGGGGGAAAAGATGTAGTTATAGAGGGCATAAGCTTCGAACATAAAAAGGGAAACTAATATTTTACCTTTTAATAATATTCAGAAAATCGCGTAAATTGTGGCTCCAGGTTCAAAACCGAAAGCATCCATCCTACCCCTACTCCGCTTACTGGTACTTTACCAATCTGATATCAAATCCATGAGAACGTTAGATAAATCTAATGAATTAATGCTAATAGGAGCCTCATTCCTAAAAATAGGGCAAGTTTCTTTTTGCTCGTTTCTCCTAAACTATATAGTTCACCTATATTGCTCTACACTTATCATTTTGTGGATTAAATTAAATCAGATACCCCGAAGACTAAATGTTACTTTAAACAGCTGATCAGCTGTTCCCTCTTACTTACCAACAAATCCATAGTTTTATTATTCTTATAGAGGAAGCTAAAGTTGATCATTTTGTGTCATTACTACAATGTTTTCCACCGTACAGAGGCTACCATGCGGTGTTAACTCTCTGGGATGCCAAACGTTTCAAAAACAAAACTTTTAAATGGCAAAAACATTTCTCCCACCAAATACATTAAAAAAGGAGTTTGCTACCTACGCCGAGCTGCTCTCGGGCTTTGATACACAGATGAGAGTCACGAGTTCCGGAAAGGAGCCCATTGCACGCAACGCATCGGCGACACCCTTGATGAGGACATCCTCGTCACCTTTTTGCCAGGAGGATTCAGCAAGACTCTATCTAGCCTTGCTTTAAAGTCAACTGTGGAGGCCAAAGAAAAACCCCAGGAACGGATTCCCAGGGGATGCAGACCTTCCCCTCGGCGCTTCCAACCGCTCAGGCGGAGTCCAGAACCTCACAAATGACATTCTGTAGGAGCGACAAATCATCAGATCAGACCCGAAGTCAACTGCCTGACAAAGCGACTGTTTCTTATCTCTCCCTAACCCCACTGTCCGTCACGACTGTAGCACCCAGTGAGCACTTACTCATCTTGGTGAACGAATCCCTCGCCCACACTGGCCCACGAAGAGGAGTATATGTCGCACGTTCTTGGTTCTCCACAATGAATGAGGCCTTCAGGTGGCCGGTGACAAGGAACATCGGGGTGAGGCTGTGACCCTTTTCTTCCAAAGCAGAAGTAACCCTCACTTTCGTGGTCCTTTGGGGTGCCAGGACCGTGAAGGCAGATACGACTGGATTTCAGAAGTGCAAATGCCAGGCAGACGATGAAGGGGTGGATTCGCTGCCTAAATCCAAACACTTTCCGAAATCCACGGTCACGAGAGATTTACATGTTTATTCCATGACACTAAATGTTCTCGTTTCATCCGAGAATACGTTACATTCGGATTTACAGACCGTCCCAGAATCACCCGTGACCATCTACTCATACCGTAAATTCTTACGGAACAGGAATTAGACGAGCCTTAGTGTTTGTTTGCCTGACGCCTTGCTGGCCTTTCCCGAACAGATGCCAACAAAGACCGCCAAGCAGACTCAGGTGGGTTTGGACTCTCCGTGTAAAGTCCACGCATTCGTCTGCACAGCAGCCATTCGTGGTGCTCCTCCCTAGCAGCCCGTCCCACGGTGCACTCGGTGCTGGGTGACAGGGGAAAGCCAGCTCAAGTCTCCGCCACCGAGAAGCTCGCGGGGGTCAGGTCAGGCTGCAGCAATGCGGGCCGAGGCTGCCAAGAGCCTCCTTTGCCGTGGGAAGACTCTGGAGGGTTATGGAGAGACGTCAGAGGATCTGGCCAGATAAAGACATGCGTTCCAACCGTGGACGTGAAGATGACGATGAAATAGAGTCGTAGGACTGGGAAGACAAAAGCACCCACTGAGGTGGAGACGGGGCCTCTGACGCGAACTGGCTGCAGAGGGGAGGGGGAGCGGGGAGCTTCTAACCTGACACACCTCAGAGATGAGAGCCACGCGAGATTATAGCACGTACGACAGGGGGCAGTTACCCTGGGCAGCGGGAACTTACGAGAGAAAATTCTAGACAGGAGAGGAACGTCCTGGTGTGTAGAGGTTAAAGCCGGGAAATTAAATATAAATACAAATGCATAAATATATATAAAAATATATATATAAATGTAAATGTAAATGTAAATATAAAATATATATATAAATATAAATATATATAAATATATATAAACATATAAATAAATGTAAATGTAAAGGTAAATATAAATATAAATACAAATACAAATATAAATATATATGTAAATGTAAATGTAAATATAAATATAAATATATAAATAAATATATAAGTAAATGTAAGTAAATATAAATTAAATATAAATACAAATACAAATATAAATATAAATAAATATGTAAATGTAAATATAAAATATAAATACAAATAAATAAGGATGAGCATCGGGCACAGCCACCCGGACACTGCCGTTTAAGAACGAGCGTGGTGGGAGCATGGACACTTCAGAAACTTAATGTGAAGTTTTCTAGGTGCGAGCCGGAGTGTAGGTCAGGACGGATCCTAGTCATTGCTCGACTACCGGGTCTTGTCGGTGATGGGGAAGCGACTTCGCGGGGAGTCCTGGTCTTGCCATTGCGGACATTCGTTCTCAGCCTCGCCGGACAGAGAGTCCAGGTCCGGGAGGCGCACGGGACACAGGGAGCGAGGACTCAGGGCCCACGGAGGAGAATGGCCCGTCGTCACGGAGGGCGCTCTGCAGGTCCCGGGTCTGCTCCCGCCCCGCAGTCTGCGCTGCCCGATAGCAGCCCGGGCGGCCGAACTTTCTCGGGGGCGGCCACACGGTGCGTCTGTCTCGTCCTGCGCTGACGCCCTGCCCGCATTTCACGTACAACCCGGCTCCCCAGGCAGGCGTGTGGCTGGGTCCCCCTCAACCCAACCCACCCTCGGCTGGGAGGCTGACAGTCCCTGCATCTTATGCTGTCATCGATGGTCTGGGCTTGTCGGCCGCGTTGGGGTCTGCTTTGACCCGCGCCTCCCGAGCTGAGAGCCCCGTTTCTGCTGCCTTCCTTGGATGTAGCCATTTCGATGATTTCCTTTCCTCTGTTCCATCGTTTTGCTCCCTACGGTTCCCTGTTTAACCCTTTCGTGGCTGTTCCAGGAGTCGCAGCCCACCCCTGCAGCACAGGGCACCTCTCCAGGCCAAGCCTAGGGCGCCTCCCGCGGTGCACACGCGTGTCCCGCGCTCCGCGTGGCTGTGGCCGTCGGCCTCCCCACTTTCCGCGTGGTCTAGGAACCATGTGAGAAACGTTACTCTTGCCTTAGATAGTAAGTCATTTTTAGGAGTTTTACAATTAAAGATCGCGTATTTGCCATGCTCAGAAGCTTTCTCTGATTTAGATCCGAGTCGCCTGAAGGGCTTAATTACCATTTCCTACAGTGCGAGTGCGCTGATGACAAATTATCCCGGATCCTGCGTCTCTCAAATGTGTTTATTTCCCGTAGTTTCTCGGTGGCTACTCTAACCACGCATGGAATTCAAGAATGGCAGTGTGCGAGCATCCGTGTATGCGTGTGCTGTCTGTGCGTCTTCTGCTTGGATTTCATTTGGCTTCTTGGATCTGTGCATTTATTGTTTCGATCAAGTTTGAAAAATCTGGCGATTTCTTCCATTTTCCCCCTGCTTCCCCTCTCCGTGATTTCACCTACACGGAAGTTGCAATGTTTGATATTTCCCAGTTTCCTGAAATTCCTTTTGTTTCCTTTATTTTCAGTCTCCTTCCTCGATGTGCCTCATGTTAAGTAACCTCTGCTTGGATGTCTCAACGGTCACTGGCTCTTCTTTATTCTGCGGTGCACACTCTGCTGCTGCTATCATTCGCCAACATTTTTATGTCACATATTCTAGTTTTCAACTCCCGAAATTCCACTTGGTTCTTATTCATCTTTCATTCATCTCCTCTTTATGTTCATATTTTCCTGCATTCCTTTGAGCGTAATACGTAGTTTCAATTGTCTCCTAGGTACATCTTGTTTTAGTAACTGGTATTTTTCAGGATTTTGTCTCATTTCCTCCTTCTTCACATGTCCATTAAGTTTGTTCGATGCTTGACTTTTCCATGTTTCTGAAAGTAGGGTTTGTCGTATTGTTCAAGAGTATTATGTGTTGTTCTGGCAGGCATCCGAGTTACTGGCAGAAAAGTTCGATCCTATCAAAGCTTGTTGTCACGTTCCCTTTAACGGGGCTGCCATGGCGGAGCCCACCCACCACTTTTGTGGTGCATCCATCCTGGGGGGTCCAGGGCTCTCCCGGCATCAAAGAGCTCTCTCTATCCTGGCTTATTAGAATTTGAATAGTGTCCCGTCCTGGGTGACCTCTGGGGATTTGCCTCACAGCTTCTTTGTAATTTTTCTTTCCCAGAAGCTCCTTTGCCTGCTCACTCTGGATTTGGTCTAAGATTTTAAGATGCATAGTTAGCCAAAGTCCCAGTGGTGCCTCCTGCGAAGATTTCAGGACCAAACTTCTCTTTTTTCTTTTCCTGAACGGCTTCCTTTACTTCCCAGGCTGAAAATTGACACTTCAGACTTCCATTCTCCCTTTGGATTCATTCTCCCTGACCCGCACCCCAGAACTGCCTACAGGCAGAAAGCACATGCAAGAGACAAACACACCTTGTTTTCTTCCCTCTCAAGGATCACAGTCCGCTTGCCTGTCATTCAGTATCTGAAAATAGCTCTTCCCTAGGGTTTTCTAGTTGTTTATGGACAGATTAACCCCAGGCCTATCTCTCTCACATGTACAAAGCAGTGGCTTTGTCGGGTAGTTTTAAAGTTAAATAAAAACTCTCCTGAGCAATATTTTAAAATTGTATCTGATGGTCTATGTGATTATAATACCCTGGTTTTTAAAATCCCAGCATCAAACGGTGAGTTACAGTTAAACTATTACCTTCAAAAGTTGCTATACGAGCTCCACTTAATTCGGTCTAGCAAGTGTTCACGGAGATGAAGACTTTTAAGAGCAACCTGGAAGTCGTTCTAAAGGGAAATCATTTTGCATAAGCTTTTCATGTTTTAAAAGCTTATATCCATATTCCAAGAGAACACGAAAACGTATTTTGTAGAAAACATTACATTTGAAACAAAAAAAAGTACGGAAGAAAATGCTTCCTCTAGTTTCTTTGCCATTAGATCACAAGTACCAAAACTTTAATCCTTTACATTCAACACCCTTTTAGTTTAAAATGTCTTCACTTTTATAGACCTCAAGATTCAATTAATACAAATACTGGGTAAAAGAATAAATGCTGGTCTACAGCCCTGCCACCCTGAACAAGCCCGATCCCGTGTGATCTCGGAAGCTAAGCAGGGTCGGGCCTGGTTAGTACTTGGAGGGGAGACCACCTAGGAAGGCCGGGTGCTACAGGTGGGAAAAAAAAAAGGGATGGTAAGTTGACAAGGTCTTTGCAATCTGTGAGGTCAACCAAGGGTTGCCTCTCCTAAGAATAAAAAATAAATTAAAAAAAAAAAAAAGAATAAAGGTTCAACAAGAGCTCTGGGCACTGGCTGCCGTGTTGTATGTAACGATCCCCAGCCTCAGAGAGCCCGACTGGACGGTGCTCACAGGCACGGCTGTCGGGAGCTGTGCCTCTCGGCCAGGAAGCAGGGCGTTAATGAAAGAAAGTAATGGCACTTGCTGAAGCGTGAAGACTTTCTTCGAAGCGCACTGTCGCGACACTGGGAGAACGCGCAATGGGATCCTGCTTTAGAGGAGGGTGGTGGGCTCGACTCTGAACACACACGGTCGAATGGAGATTCACGGCCAGGACGCGGGTGGAGGCTGGTAGCATAAAACTACCCAGAGCAAACGCCCGGGGCGAGAGACATTCCGGCTCAGTCTCCCTAACAAGGTTTTTCCTGAAGATAGGCCAGGGAGATGGCACATCGTCTGGGGACGGGGGGGACGGGGAACCGGTCAGGTTTCAAGGGCAGTCACACCTGGAGGAAGGCTAAGCTGACGGAGAGGGGCCTCGCTGGCACGGGTCAGAGCAGCAGTCACACGGAATTCCCCAAGCCAGGCCTGGCTGAAAAAGAGCTCAGAGGAGCCCAAGCAGTGTTTGGTCAGAGACCATCTTTGTCGGAACAGCAGACTCGGCCTCCGAGTCCCTTCCCTGTCTCGCACACTCCTCATCCCCGCTCGGCACGCGCGACACGCACAGAAAATGTCTGAAACCACCTGCAGGCATTTGGGATTGTCACTGAAAGGGTATTTACTAGCCATCTAGTGGCAAATGATTATGCGGATGAAGGAAGGAAGGAAGGATTTGCAAATTAAGTCATCGTTCGATGCTCCTTTTCATATGTTAGACTTGCTCTGTCATTACAAGAGTCAACTGAAAAGCATTAAGTTTGATAATATCCTCGAGTCTCCCAATTCCTATTATCTTAGAAAAAAAAAGTCACATGACTTGTACCAGGACTCAGGACCTAGAAAATATAAATTTATTGTCATTTATTTTAAAGGTCAAGGACACACTTTCCAGCAACGTAGGAGAGTTTCAAAGTTGGAGAACGTCACGTCGCGATTATAAAACTTTCCGATTATGGGTTTTACGTGATCTCGGGTCTCAGAAGGAGGAACACTTCTCAACCGGAGCAGAGATCTGAGAGACGCGCGGGTGGGATTGTGAATGCCTGGGTCACGGGGAAAACTCTCCGTAACTGGGGAGTCGGGAAGGAACGCGAGGCCGAACGGCTGCGAGAGCCGGTTGTGCCTGAAGGTTCTCCGATGTGTCCTTTTCGTTAAATGCTTCCCCTCACACATGACCTTGTTCGGTTTCTATTCGGCACGACTCCAATGCTTTCTAGCTGCATTTCTGAGTGCGCGCTAAAGTGCACGCAAAAATAGGTTTTCTCTTCCACATCCTTCACTGTCATTGGCAATGACTTCTGGCGTGCGCACCAGCGGTTCACGCTTTAACCTTTCGGAGAGAGAACACGAATGCGGTTAAACAGCTCCACTCCGATGTGAGAAAACTCGAAGGCAGAATCTGTCCTCTCCCGGTATTTGCAAGTTTTATTTAATTTAATTCTCAAATGAGTACTCTGTGTAAATTCTGTATTTTCTTAACCGACTAATTACTTGAAGAGAAACGTAAAGAGTAATTTATTTGACTTCAGGCTTCCAGGGGAAAATCAATCACTCTCCATTTATTATTTATTTACTGAGTAATTATTAATCAGAAATCTAATGTTCTCTGGACTCACAGTCAACTGGGTTTGAGTTAATTGAATATTTTTAATTAAAGTAAGTGAGCTCTACCCACCTAGCCTTGGATCGAGCCCCAAAGGCAGCACTCGCTTGCACAGTTGGCCACAATGAACTTCTGAAGCGATGCACACATTCGATGGGTTTGCAAGAAAAATGAACTCAGAGGTTCATAACGGTGCCTCACTGTACAACGGCTTGCGTTTGGGGCCGTTTTGGGGGAAAGTGATTATTCAAATTAATCGACTCCCAAGTGTAGAAAACTTAGAGACTTAAGAAGTGCAAACAGTTTACACTGTGAGCACCACAGTCTTCAGGGACCGGAAAAGTCTCCAGAGGTGTGCTTTGGTCCCTGCAGTTTCCGAGTGTGTTTTATTGCTTCGGAAGATGGCCGGTGGCCTCTGCGTACAAATCAAAGTGGTTTCCACGTGCCCTGAACGTTTCTAATTTTCAAATTCCTCTTGACTCCCAACCCGAGCTTGCAGGAGCCGCAATGTAATTGCGGAGCAACGGCGGGCGGGCCGCGCGGTCACCGCTGCTGAGTGGAGCGTCCTGGCCCCTGGAACGCCACCGGGAGGCTCAGGACATCCGCGCCCGGGGGGTGTGCACCAGCACAGCTCGCCGACGGCGCCCAGCGCGTCCCAGGTTTCGCTAAAACCTACCACGGGACCAAACTAGAGAGGCCGCCTCAAAAAAGCCCAAATTATGACCGAATTGCTAGCGACCCCCCTTGTCAACAGGCTACGGCGACATGCCACGTGCAGGACAGGCAGCTGTTTGCACGGCGAGTGAAGAGGATCAGTGAGGCGGGGCGCCAGACAGTCTTCCTCATCTGCCCAGGACGCCCGCCGTCTCCCCCCTCACCAGTCTCAACTCTGGCAACGGAGGCCGCGCTGCCGTCCTGAAACGTGTGCAAACACCCCCCGTGTTAGGACGGGACAGACTGAGTTAAGGGAGATCTTCACGTCGAATGATTAAATTCACTCCGAGAGCGGTTTTCAGATGGGACCAGACTCAGCACGTTCTGAGAAGGAAAATGAAAAACAGAACATAAAACCTGGGGGGACATGGCAGAGCCCACAGAACGGGCCAGGCTGACACGGACCGGGAGTGGGCCCAGGGGGGCTGCAGCCGATGGCGGGAGAGACAGGCAGGCCCTTGGGGGAGAACTCCTGAGCCAGCACCTCGCAGGCACCCGCTCCTGCTGTGGGGCCCTCGCGGGCTCCCCAGGCTGTAACTGTCCCTCGCTCTGCCACCTCAGCATCCGTGCTGAGTTCCGTATTTCAGGCCGCCCATTCGCTCCCCACTTCCTCGGGCTCCGAGGCTCTGTAGTCAGCAGGTGCCGACTGCATGCTCGCTGGAGCGAAGAGAACGGCCCATTGAGGCAAGACGATGGGGGGCGGTGGTTCAAAGAGACTGGGCGCACTTTGTCCCCGCCCCGGAGCCACCCCTTCCTTCTGCGGGACTGGCATCCCATGCCCACACTCAGAGGAGAGGGTCCCGTCGAGTCCGCCTTGACCTGCTCTGTTTTTGTGAAGAAAAGACCCGTGGGAGCTGCTCAGTGGCTTCGGGAGTTTAACGAGCAGGACCAGGCTGTATGCTAAGCGGGGGGTGGCTCACTGGGGCCTGTGACCAGAATTCAGCGGAAGCGGCCAGCTTAGTTCGCCACAGGCCACACTGACCGCTGTCAGCACCGACAGCGTTCGTCAGGGCGACTCCGTCAGGCAGCAGCGCCCTGAGCGCCGCACGTCGCGGCTGCCCGGCCTGTAGGCAAGGGGGAGACGCTTTGCACTGAAAAACTGAAATCGAGTGAGCGGAATTGTTTGTCGTGGAAGCAACCGTGTTATTTTTCTACTTCTTTGTAAGTGATGTCGATAGTTTTAATTGATAAAGGGGCTTGGAACCATTCAGACAGAAGGTGCTGGCCTGAAAGCGGGACGCGTGACCTGAAAGTGGGACGCGTGACCTGAAAGTGGGACGCATGACCTGAAAGCGGGACGCGTGACCGAAACCGAAAATAAAGGTGCGCAAACGAGGCTTCTTCCAGCCTCCGTGTTTACAGAGCTGGACAGATGTCCCCTAGCTTAGGCTCGGGCAGAATTTGCGGCTTTCGTTTCGAAACGTGTTTTTAAAACGTGTCACTGGGACACATTCTACAGTCGATGTGCAGTCTCTGGGTTTAACGTTTTGATTATTTGGAGTCTCAGCGGCATCTTCTTTGGTTTGACTTTGTTTGGGGTCCTTTGAGCTTCTGCAACTGAATCTCTCTCTCCCTCCTCCCCAAGATTTGGGAAGTTTCTGGCAATTGTTCCCTTAAATGTCTTCCTGCCCTTTCTCTTTCCTCCCCTGGGCCTGCCATGATAAAAATGTTCACCTGCTCATGGTGTCGCCTCGTCCGTGCCGGCTTCCTTCACTCTTTGTGACTCTCACTTGTTCGTTTCAAACGATCGGCCTTGGGGTTTCCTGATGCTTCTTCCTTCCGCATGCCGAGTATTTTGAGGACGGTCTCTGTAATTTTTCAGTTCCATCATTACACTCTTCGGCTCCTGGATTTCTGGTTCATTTTCATGGTTCCTGTGTCTATGTCTCATTCCCTCCATGCACCGCTTTGCGGATCCATTTAGTTGTCGGTCTCGGTTCCCTTGCCTTTCATTTAGTTTCTTTGAGATGATTGTTTTGAGTCCTTTGCAGATCCCCATTTCTCTGAGGTCAGTCCCTGGAGCTTCGCTGGTTGCCTTTGGCGGTGTCACGCTTGCCGTGATGCCGTGATCTGTGCAGTCTTGCATGGTGTCTGCGCTTCTGAAGGAACGAACACCTGCACCAACCTTTATAGACTGATCATGGCAGGTAAAGACCTCCTGTCGATGCCCCAGGCTGATGGGATCACCTCTGGAGTCACCGTCGTGCTTCATCGGAGCCAGTTTTGAGGTCGTCACTGGTCCATGGTCCTTGTGTGCGTCCCAGGGGCACAGGTGGGAAGGGATCACCTGGTCCCCGGGTGAGGAATCTACCTCCAGGACCTTGTTGGCAGAGAAAGCCTGTTCATAATTTTCTCTTTAGCAGACTTCCAGTGTATTTACTGTTTACTTCAGTTTCACCCATGTCTATTTTCCCCTACATTTCTGGCTCTGCCCTACCATCATTGGGGTTAGCAAATGCCTTTTAATGAACACGAAAAAGAGTGGAATTACCCGGGGGGTCCTCTGAGAGGCTCAAAAACACTTCCTTTTCCTGAATTGTGATCCCTACTGCGCTGTTAACGCGTTTTGGCATTACGGGTCGAGAAAGAGCCCCGGAAAGAATCTAATTCAGACTATTTTTAACATTTCACGATCACACCGCTTTTAAGTTTTTCCCCATTGACGGCTTGCTGTTAAATAACGTGTCTACCAAAATAGCGTAATAACTAAAAGTGCATCGGGAAGTTTTGAAATTTGCATTCATCAGACACCTAACGCTATCAGAGGATCTAAGATATGCGCGTGTTTAACGTGCCACACGATCACGGCTGACACGACGTAAACGTAAATCACAGTCTGCTCAGATGGCTGCGTAAAAGACTGAAATTAAATTCCATTTCCCAGACTTAAATACACGAATCTGACCTAAATTCCTTATGTTGAAAGTGAGCGAACGGAATCTCAAGGAAATTGGAAGAACTTCTCGAGCTCTTAGAGATGTTTAAAAATGAATTAAAATTAATCACTGTAATCATTAAAGAAAAAATCCCCAGCATCGAGTGTGATTCCGACTTTTCGGTGAAACGTTTTCCGCACAACACACACTCAGAGTCACACGGGGGAAGGTGACGCCGGCCACACTGACACGGGCCTTACCGAGGGCTGCTCCTTCGCCGCGGACACGAGAGCTGCACTAATCAACATGGAAACACCTAGATCAGGAGCCGACAAGGACACGTGCAGGGAGAGGTCGGGCAGGTGACTGCTGAAACGATGGCATCGGCTGTCCCCGAAGGACGACAAGAAGCAGCACAGTGCGGGGGGGAAGCTGAGTCACGGGGAAGAGAGACCCATGCGAGGGTGAAAGAGGCCACTACGCAACGGGCACACGCAGCACGCTCCAGAGCTGGGCTGTGGGGTTTGGGGCCTGGGGGTGGAGGCCGCAGTCGCTCCCAGGTTCTAGGCCCTGGTCACTGTCGCTGACTTAGGGTGGGGAAGAGCCGACGCGACGTAAATGCTGGTGTGAAGGGCTCAGCACTAATGAGAGCCTAAAAGTAACGGAGAGAAGTGGTTAACGCCACAAGGTATCAGTGAGCAGAGGGGGGGTGGGGTGCGGGGCACGAACCCCTCCTCCACCCCTGCCCCACGCTGGCGGCATCCGGCCCCGTTCTCTGCGTCTGGCCCCAAACAGTGGCACCTTCTACGCATTTCCAGTGACATGCGGCCTCCAGGTGAAGTGCCGTGCGCCAGTCGTGGGACATGGCGTGACACGGCTCACACTAGCTGTGCCGTGAAGGCCGTGAAGAGCTCCACGACATCCGACACGAGGAACGCGTCTGCCCCTTCACAGTCCCAGGAACTGACTCTTGAGCCTCAGCCACACGCTCAGCCCCACGGGCCGCGGAGCCTCCCTTCCCCGCCTCCCTCAAAGCCTCGAGTCTTGGGTCCTGTACGAAGCCTGAAGGACCACGAGGGGATGGCTTCGTCCCCACGACTTCAGCTCACGCACCGTTTTAGCCTCAGTTGCTCTCTGGAAAAATAACTCACCACTGGCAGTTCTACAGATAACCCATCTCCGCAGTCCGAGAGAGGGGAGGCCGAGGCTCACAGCACTGACACGAAGGTGGCGATGGCCAAGCTGATGCCTCAGACTTCGTCCACGAAAGCATCCCGAGTGAGGACCAGGGGTGGCAAGGAATGGGGGACGTCTAGAGGGGCCACATGGCATGTGGCTGGGTCCCAGTCCACGGGCCCAGACACCAGGGACACGGGTCTCTCCTACCACCCGCCACTCTCCGCCACCACACACAGGGCTGGAGGAAGTCTCCACGTGTGACTTTGAAACAATGTTCCGAAGAGATTTTCTTTAAAATGAATAACTAGACAGACGTCCAGGTGATTTCGGTCGAACACAAAGTACAGAAAACAACAAAAGGTCAAACTATTTAGAATAAGAATGAAAGGATAAGCCGACTGCGTGACAACTCGGGAGCGCCAGTGGTTTGAAAATAACGTTACAGACGTCACACAGCGTCATCTTCTGAATCATGAGGGACTGAAGACCACGATCGTGAACATTTTAGACGAAACGAAACAATAGTTTGAACGTACCTGCTGCATCTCTGTACGACAGGACTACGTGTGAGGAGCACCCACCGCTGGGGTCAGCATCTCCGATGGGCGTCACAGATGACCGGGGCCTCACGCAGTCTTTGTCCTTAAGGCCTGGAACCGAAAGGTCAACCTAGGTCACGAAAGGTGACCCCTTTTCGTTAAGTCAACTGACTGTAGATGTTAATCACGTCTGGAAATACCTTCACTGCAGCCTTCGGCCTAGCGTTCGACCCAGCAACTGGGCGCCACAGCCTCGCCCAGGGGACGTGTTTAATCACCAGAGAAGAAAGGTCTTCGCACATCGCCACACAGAATCTCCAAAACATTCCATAGCTAACCAAACTAACAATTTTGCAAAGCTGTTTAAAAAACGGGTTGCATCTCTCCCCTTAAGTCATGGAAACCGGTCGTTTCGCAAGAGACTTCAGCCTCAGTCCTCGGTAGACAAAGCTGCCAGCAGCCATGCAGGTGTCGCAACGGACACGAAACACCAAGTCTGAGATACAATCTACATCTGCGCCATGTGCACTGTGTTTCTTGGCAAAACCTGCATCGTCCCTTGCATGGTTTCCAATCTTTACTTCTGGAGAACGGAAATGCTACGACACCTAAACCTGTTCATTAGTCACTTTTCGATTCGAAAAGGTTTTTCTGCAGAAGAAATTCCTACGAGACCGACCTCGTGCCGGTGGGTAAGCGCGTGTTTTATTTTCATTTTCATTAACAGGGAACGCCTTCGCAGGCGGGTGCACGCACCGTTAGCCTCCCCACAGCTGCGCCTGACGGCGCCCACTCCCCTCGCTAGCGGTGCATTTTGCCAGATCTGGGGTCTTACTAACCTGACCGTTGGAAATGGGGACCAGTTTAGATGAACACACGTCAAAGATCAAACACACGACAGCGTGTGCTCCGAGTCCCTTTCTGCAGGGGCGGACCGATTTCGTGTCCCCGCTCTGTCTGCTCACGACGCTGTGCCCGTTTTCAATCCCTGGGACTCGCGTGTCGCCTCACGCGCCACGTCGCCTCAGGAGCGAGGACTCCCGCCTGCGCGTTTCTCACTGAGCTTGTTTTCCCCCTCGGCTCTCAGCATCCTCGCTCAGAAAGTCGTCACCGACTTTCATTTCACGAGCACTGGTTCCGCTCACAGACGTGTGAAGAGGTAACATTAAAACTCGAGACTCTCTATTCAAGAACATGCTAGGATTTTGCCTGTGGACAGGTCTAATTGGAGTCCTCCTTGTTTTAAAATATTTTATATACATTTTCACGGTCTCATTAAGTTTATTTTTGTTTTAATTTTACTGCTGTTAGCATCTGCCTGCTCGTACGTACTCCAGTTTGTAATTGTTTGTAAATACAGTTGATACTGACATCTGGGTATTAATATTTTACTCTTTATGTATTCTCCTGTTGCTTATAGATGGTTGGTTGCTTTTGTATTTCCCAAAATACAGTAATTTCATTAAAAAGTAATAATAGTTTTTTCCTACCCCCTCCCAAACCTCTCTTCTCTATTGGCTAATATGTTAACATTCCCGTTACAGTTTAAAATGCTAGTGTTTGGGGCACTCTTGTCTGTTCTCTGGCCTTAGTCGTTACAAATCCGAACTCCGCCTTTGAGTGTTTGCTGAATCACAGCTCTGGTGTGCCTGTGTGTGTCTGACAGTTTCACTGTCACCTATTTTTTAAATCAAGAACATCATAACTTGAAATTTTCAAGTGCCTTTTCAGCGCCAGTAGCGGTGACAATTCTGATTTTTCTCCTTAGATCTAGAAATAAAACTGCATCAGGTATCTCTTGTGCAACACTTGAGAGCCCCTGGGCCTCTCCGAGTGGCCCCGCCGCGGCTGCAATGACAACCTGCAAACAGGCTTCACGCAGCTGCGCCCAGGCGAAGCCTGGCAGAGGCTGGCCTCGGCCCGGCGTGGGGGGCCTCCCGCTCCGCCCACGGGGGTAGCTGCAGGAGCAGCTCTGCACTCGCAGGGCAGCCCGGAAACGCAGGGAGCTGCACCTCCTGACTTACCCCTTGATAACGGAGCATGAGCGCTGATGAAAATGCACCCTCCTCCGTATCAGACAGAAAAGACCCACGAGACCTAGTTCAAGACATTCCTCAGGCTTTTGTGGTCAAGAAACCAGTCGCCAGAGGCAACGATCAATCAAAGAGCTCGCGGCCGTGCTCCCGTCCGTCTTAATCCTCCTGGTCTCACTTCTGCAACTGGGGTCACCGTCGCCCATGAACTATCCATTGTGGGGGGATAACAGAATAAGATGATATGTTAGTGCGGCTCTGTAAGTGTACGTGTGTGTAAAGGGCCATAGAAGTTAGGAAAAGAGAATTCGCAAATTTTAAGTGGACATAACAGATGGGCAATAGAACATAAATACAGACAGAGAGCTCTGGGATGGAGACTCACCTTCGAGGAATTTTAGCCTGAGGACGAATGAGCACACGGGAAAGTTACGGATCTACACGGCACGTATCTGAACGCTTGGAGGACAAGTAGTTAAGGGGTTGGTTAAGACACGAAGGATTTGAGTGAACGCACCTCCCCTCTGCTGCGGAGAGAGGCCTGCTCCAGCCCTCCTGCTCCATTGACGTTAATTCCCGATTCCACGTGGGTTGGGAACAGTCAGTGACCTGCGACCCAGCTATGTGAGTCCAGAAAGCACGTCTCTGGCATTTTCTGTAAAAGGAGGACGTTTCTGCTTTTTAAAGATGTCTACGTTGAAGCATTTTTCAAACACAGAAAAAAGATGTGCGTCTTGGACACCTACTGAAACGACCCCATATTTTACTCTCTCCAAACGTCCGTGTCCCGGATTATGTTCACGCATTTTCCGATCCGGTGACTTTGGACGTTGGTGCTAACTGTACTCGGTCATTGTGCTGTGTTTTTTAGTGTAATTCTACACGGATTGGCTCGCATTTTATTTAGAATTATTGCATCTAGGTTAGAAAACAAGAGTGGTCCACAGACTGATTTTGAGGGACTGTTTCTGCTTGTCTGCCCTGTTTCTGTTGTTATCCAGGTCACACTAATCTCGTACAATAAGTTGGAGAGTTTCGTACTCTCTGGAACAGCTGTAGGTCGTAGGGGTTTTCTGCTCCGTGCAGTCCTGGCGGAATTCACCTATGAAATGACCTAGACCTGTGCCATTTGGGGGACGGTTTCTTAAATATCTTTCCAATGTTTACGACAATTATCAGTCTGTTTAGGTTTCTACTTCTTGAGTCAATTTTGGCCATTGACATTTTCTAATAAAACTATGTATTATAATAAAATAATCGTAGAGAGTAGAGAGATCATGAGGGGGAAAAACAATAAAAATAGCTTCACCTGCGGCAGGTAAATCAAAAAAGATAAACACGGAAATATTCCTACAAACTTAGCTATTACAATTTTTTTTAACCTTGAGGAAAACAATCGCATTACGGGAAAATGGGTCATGGAGAGAACGGATGGCGATGTGGTGGCCATCCTTAGTATTGGCTCCTCTTAGAAATATGTCGACTAAATGTGAAAGGGGAGAAAGCTGGAAGTTTCAGGAGCAAGGAGCCAGGGTTCTTCGGTCACAGGCAAGTATGACATGACCACTAGTGAAAGCTGAGAAGTGGAGCCGGCAGGAAGCAAAAGGGCTGGCGACACGGCCGAGAAAGTGATGGATGAAATAAAGCCACAGAGGACACGGAGAGCCTAGCGGTGGCACCAAGACTGTGATCATCAGACCTCGGTGGACACCCGTCTGGGGAGCAGGTTCAGGTGAATGAACTCTCAGTCACCTCATCTGTGTCCACACCCCTGCTTTGATGAGGGTTTGTGTCCCCCCAAGTTCCGATGTTGAAACCCTCGCCCGGAAAGGTGATGGTGGCGTTGGGGTGGCCTGTGGGAGGTGTGAGGGCAGGAGGGTGGAGCCCTCGAGAAGGGGATCAGTGCCCTTATGAGAGTGGCCCCAGAGAGCTCCCCGCGCCTCCCACCAGGCGAGGACCGAGGAGACGCGGCGACACGCCAGAAGAGGCCCTCGGCCCACCATGCTGGTGTCTTTCTCTCGGGCCTCCAGCCTCCAAAACCGAGAATTTCCCATAAGCCGCCCGGTCCATGGTTCACGACAGCAGCCCCAGTGGACAGAAAATACTACGCGCACATTGTGTTCTCTTTTCTTAGCTACAGGCTTTGAATTCCCTGGGATCCTTTTGCTTTACTGTGTTTTCTCAGGATGCAACAACGGTGTATGTGCCCAGCGTCATCACCATTTTATTAAAAAAAATCCCACACGTATGGGTAAACGGAAATTACACAGAAACTCAGGAACCGCGGACAGCCAAAATACATTTCTTAAAAAGTTGGAATAGCTTTCAACCTAACCTCGAGACGTGCTGTAAAGCCACGTCACCCAGACAAGGCAGTGCTCTCGCTGCGGGCTCACAGCCCAGGAGCCGCGACAGGCTCCAGAGACACGTCTGCCCCCGTCTTCATAGAAGTGCCATTCACACGGCCGAGCAACCGAGGGCTCCACGAACTGATGAGTGAAGGAAGGTGACACGGGACAATACCCCGTGATGCCACACACGTGCCGACCCTAAGGCCGCCGAACTCGCAGACACAAGGGTAGGCCAGGCGTCCACGGGGGACGCAGCGTACGATTCCATTTAGGTCACCTGCGCAGAAGAGGTAAATCCATGGCGACAGAATGCGGACTGGAGGTCGCCAGGAGCTGGGGACAGTAAGAATGGGAAACAACTGATTAGTTGATAGTGTTTTGCTGTTTTTTGGGGGGCGGGGGGGTGCTGAAATGTTTTGAAGCTAAACGGAGCTGGTGGCTGCAAGGCACTGTGAATGGACTTGTGTGTGACGTGGCTGTCGCCTCAGCTGAAGAAATAAAGTTTTCCCGCATTCAGAGCTACACAGAAATGAACGTCATACATCCCAGGCCCCAAGATAAAGCCGAACCTATAAAAGCGTCAGAAGAAAGCTTAGCGGATATCTTCCCGACTGGAGGATAAGCCATTCTTAGAAGGATCCCAAAAGCAAGAACAATAAAAGCCAAAAGTTAATTTGATTTTTACGAAATCAAAATTCTGCTCTCTGGAAGTCACCGTAAAGATTATGGACGCATCAGACTTCGAGAAACCGTTTATAACTCACGTATGTGACGAGAGAAGGTGTCCAGGGCATATAAACGGAGTCTTAAAGCACAATATCCAAAAGAGACAGCGCAGTTAAAAATGGGAAAGGGGTTATTCCGACGAGCGCAAGCACTGAAAGGGGCACGTTACCACTTACCGTAAAAACGGAAACGAGAACCACCTCCTAACACCACCTCCTAACACCACCCCCTAACGTCAGACGCTGTCAGGGATCTCAACAGCTGGGCATGGAGCTGCTCGGTCCACAGTGGCAAAGCCAGCCGCGGGGCGACCCTGCGGACGGGCCCACAACCACATGCTGGCGGGGGAGGCTCCACGAAAGACAGGGCGCCCCATGATGCCACTGCAGGATGCCCGAGGAATGCAAACTAATCTGTGCTCCCCCAAAGAGGAAATCGGGAGAGTCCTGGGATCGGAGAGGGTGGGTGTCCCCCCGTGAGAGCCACGAGGGCACTTTCTGGGCCGGCAGAGGTTCAGGTGACCCGGGCTCACGTGTGTGTTCGTGCCTGCGGGACGCACACCCACAGACGTGCACGTGTCTGCGCGTGTGACGTTAAAAAGAGGAGCTCCAGCTGACGACACGCGTGCTGGGGAATCCGGACTGAAGTTCGTAATTGCGGCAGCAACGGCTGAAAAGCAGAAGACGGATGAGCGTCTGGGCCACACAGCCAGAGGCAACGGGAAACTCCGACGGGGAACGGCCACCGGGCAGCCGGGAGCACTGAATGCTTCCCAGCGTGGGAGGGAGGATGACGCCGATTTTACGGGCTGGCTTCCGAAATCATACACGAAGACGGATTATCCGAGGAGGTGCACCCTGGGTCCATGAACTGCACAAAGAGTGACGTCTACCGATCTCTCCCCACGAGTGCAGATGCGAACTTCTGGGAAGGTTGGCACATCAGATGCCCTAGTACGTGGCCCTGCACTGAAATGTCAATGCCCCGGTCCCACGGACACCAGGGCTCGATCCCACCAGCAGCAAATACCTCATTACTGAGATATTAAAAAATCAGCACACGGCCTTGGTGCAAGGATGGGGACATGAAGCCTTTGTTCCCGGGTATCGGGCTTTGAACTGACACGACTTTTCCGAGTGACTGAGAATTATTTACCAAAAAAGAGGCTGTAGAATGCGCATCTACATTAACCTAGCCGAGGGCTTATAATTTACCACGAGGAAAACGATGTGATTCTTACATAAAATAGTTTCTAAAACTGCCTGCATTTATGGTTTGTCAAGGGAATGCCAAACACTATAAAAATAGTTTAAGACTTTTTAACTCTTCATTTTAACTCGCAGTAAAAAGGACGATTACATACGACCTCCCGTGATGGGTAGGATTTCGTTTCCTTGCACTAACCGGAAAAAGGTATGTACCTAAACCTTTAAGCGTGATGTTTATGGGAAAATCCTTCCGGTAACCTTAATAAATCTAATAGTGCACGTGTGGGAGGTATGATTAAACACCCCCCACACATCTGATTAAATAACTAGATATGAACAAAAATAATAATTTCCTTCCACCCCAGAAACCGTCTCCACAAAGGGAGAAGACAGACAAAACAGGTGCGTGTCGGGCAGGCCTTAAACCGCAGTGCGACGTGTGTCGCGGATAATCTGCTGAGAGACTGCGGGAACAGAAAGAAATCAGACGTTTTACCGGCCAAGGAGACACAACCCATGCCACTCCCGTGCTCAAGATTAAAACAAAACAAACCGAAAGCTAGTCCCCGAGCTGGGAAATTCCACGGTGCCACTGGTCACAGTCCATCCTCCACTCGCCTGGTCACTGGGGTGGCCATCTGTGCTGGGTAAGTGGCTTCACCCCAAGGAAAAGTAAACTTCTGATGCTTTGTGACCAGAGGCGGCTTTGCTGCTCGGGCAGGTGCCGCAGGCGTGAGGCGCCCGGCCTCTGCGGGGGGGGGGGCAGTTCTGTCCCCCTTGACTACACGTCTAACCACTGGCCCCCAGCATGGCTAAGAAAGACATCGGGACATCACAACAGGGGGCTCGGGTAAAGGTTCGCGTCTCGGCGAGGCAGAGAAAGGACTGCACCTCTGCGTTTCTAGAGAAAACGTTTCAAGGGTGGAGCCGCCCCCTTTGCCCGTGTGCCCGGGTCCCTTCCATCGAGTTCGTTCTCGCGCGCGGGTCCTTAGCGCGCTGCGGACTGTCTCCTCCCGGCGAGTGAAAGGGCCTGGAAACTACAGGCTCACACTAGCCGCCTTTCCGGGTTCCTCTTTTCTCCTTTCTCGTGAGCACTCCCCTCAGCCCCTCTCGAGTTAAACTGCAAAGAAGAAATGGAGATTTCAGAGGTGGTTTTGCATCCCCGTGGCCCCGAGAGGAAGCGAAAGCCGCGTCTGCAGTGAATGTCCAGTGGGAGAAGTCTCGCTGCCTCCTCGTTCGGCCGAAACGTGCTCCTCCGAAAAGCGGGCCGCGACTCAGAAATGCCACCTCCTGTTTCAAGGCGGAGCATCGGCTGGGAAGGGAGCAAATCTTTACTTGACCCAAGAGTAAAGCAGTGTCCAGATCCGAGCCAGCTGAGGGCGAGTGACCCCACGTGACCGCCTGAGCCCACGCGGCCTCGCTCAGGCCGAAGATCACCAACGAAGCACTCGCCTGGCAGAGTCTGCACCTTGTGCTGCAGTCGGCAGAACTCACCCCACAGGGGCGACCAGGACAGGCCCAAGCCCTAAGTCTCAGACTCCGCGTTAACTCTGACCACCACCAGGTTTGCTCCGTGTCAAGTGTGTGGGTTACAGGATCCTCTGAGATGCGCAGGGACCGTGACCACTCCTGTGTGTTAGGAACTTTCTAGTCCCCAGCTTTTGTGGACGGCCCGTGCCGTCTCAGCGTCACGATCGACGCGCTAAGCGGCCGTCCGGATTGCAGCGACGAGCAGAGGGAAAGCAGCGGCAACGGCGCACGGGCACAAAACCGTCCCCGCGGACGCAGGAAACGCACCGCCATCCGCTGCGACGGCGGAAAGCCGGGAAGCAAAATGTCTAGGAGGTAGGACAGCCACGCCAAGAGGCGCCGCGCTCTTCTGGAAAACACGAGGCCAGGTTACGGACGGGAACCGTCTCCAGGAATTGCCCGTTAACGGCAGCAAGAACCGGAAGGGCTGGAGAGGACGCTGTCGCTTCTAAATAGGAGGGACCTATTTGTACGTGTCACCTATCACGTGACTGCATGCGGCACAGCCATCACACGACACATTTATTTTTATGCAGATTTATTCTTGTATATATTCACCCAACATTAATTAATAGCTATTATACGACATTTATTTTTACGCAGATTTATACTTTTATGTGTTTATGTAACATTAATTAATAACTGTTGATGCTGCTCATTCAGATATATCCAACAGCTACTGACTGCATGCGCACTCACACGGCTGCTTGCCTACGAAAGCATAAAATGCACGTAGACATACACGTCTCTGCGCAAGCGAATCTGTCAGCCCCTGCGTCAGGTGTCTCTCACGAAACGCACCCAAATCTGGCAAACGTTCTTAGCCTTTCGGGGACCGGGGGACGGCAGCTGAGAGCGGAAGAACTTTTCAGTCAATACTATAACTCCGAAGTTTCAAACCACGAGAACATGTTACGGATTCGGAAAGTAGACAAAATTAAAAACGAGTGAGGCTTGTAGAAAAGGAAAATAAAGGCGAATGGACGTCACGTTTTTCGCTCGCCCGCCTGTGCTCCTCACGCGGCATCTGGGACACCCGACGTTTCAGAAACACGTCCCGAGCCCTTATGAGCGACCGCGATCCAGGTTCATCCTTTTCTAAGGTCTGACACGCCGTCGTCCAGACTACTGAGCGCTGAGCGGTATCACGGGCACGTGGGTCGGGAGCCCCTGCTGGTTTTCAGGCAACAAACTCTCTTTCACTAGTAAATCCCAAGTCATCATTTATCCATCAGGGTAAAGCCTCTCTCCTGGGTCACACGATTCCACGATTCCTTTCCCCCCGAAAAAAGGAAAAAAAATTCTCTCTGAGTTGAACCCATTCGGCCTTCATACCCCCGGCTGGTGACAATCAGATCTATGTTTAAAAAGAAAAAAAAGTCACATTAAATGCGTGTCCTTCTCAAAGACACACACTCTTCGTTTTTACACCTAAAAGTCTAAGTGAAACCACAGTCACATTTGAACACCTTTTTGCTTCTTCGCCCGGCACCCGATCAGAGGACGGCTACGCCGGCCACCGACGAAGACCGAATCAGAGACCCCGGGCCCCGAGGCGGCTACGTGTGTTTGGGACATCGCATGATCGAGAGGAACGAACGGCTCGCGATCCTGCATCGGGATCAGGTCACGAGGGGAGGCTGGCTCCCACTCCTCGTCCAGGCACAGCGCGACGGGTCCCACGGGTGGCCACGAGAGACGCGTCACGGGGAGGCTGGGAAGGGGCAGACGATAAAGAAACAGGGTTTCCATCTCCGTCAGACCGACCTAGTGCGTTGCGGCTACAATTGGTTTAACCTCCCGCGGTTAAAAAAGAAGGAGTAAAGGGGGGTTTCCGGCCACACTGAGAACTTTTAAAGCGCCCGCGCCCACGTGCGTGTGTGTGCTTTGGAAAGGGAATCTGTGGTCCGCGGGAGGCTGTTCGTAAGGCACGTGACGCATAAAGTGGCGTGTGACACCAGGACACGTCGGGGGCTGTGGACGTGGGGACGTCTCTACGGCTTTGCCATTCACACGTTCACTGTCTTCTGGAAACTGGGATTTACGACGTTTTGAAGCTGTCCTGCTGCTTACTCTAAGATTTCACGTCACACCAGGAAGCCCTGCGTCTCCCACAGTGGGAGCCAGCAGTGGCCCGAACCGGGACGCCCTGCACAGGGTCCCCAGGCTATGCTTCCAACCTCCCGAAGACAGGCCGAAGCCGGAGCTCGTAAAGACGCCAAGCGGCTGTTCTGGGTTTCATTCACACGGCGCGTGGAAACCTCAGAGGTCCGGGGTCGTTGTAAAATCAACGCTAGGACAGGAGGACACAGGGGAGGCGAGCGGGTCTGCGACGGAGCTGGGTGGCGCTCCTGGAGGGGGAGGCGGAGGTCCAGACGGGGAGGCGAGCCGTGGGCATGCCAAGTGAGGATGCAGGCGCCTTGAGGGAGAACCCGGGGTGACATTGCTCCCACCTGTCTGGCACCGGAGGTGACGGGTGTCTACGTGTCAACGGCTTGGCCCAGGTGAGACCAGGAGCCCGACCCCTCCGTGCCTAGGAGCGCTCAGGGGTGCATCCCCCGCCCACCGGCCCCATCGTCACCTGCACCTGGATGGCACCTGGCAAACCGCGAAGGTGGAGCAGGGTGACAAAGCAGCTGCTCGTCCAGAGGGACCGAGCCATGCGCTACGGAGCGGTTCAACGGCGCGCAGCTGTGCGGACAGCAGGATGGCATCGGTGTCGGGAGCTGAGGCGGCCGCGCTTGCACCGTGCACGTTTGTGAACGCCAACCACGTCAGTCACGTCGCGATACGGCCCTGCCCGGGCCTGAGTGTCCTGCACACTCAGAGCATCCCGTCTGCTCCCCTGTCCTCAGGACAAGGGGTCGACCGAGGATCAAATGCTCCTTTACAGAAAGCGCTTTGCAAACTGACCGGCGCGCTGCGAGGGAGCACGGGCATCGGCGTGGCCGAGAGAGAGGAGACACGATTCCGCCGCCCGACCCGAGAGTGTAAAAACCTTAATAGGACAAACAACACCGCGGCGCGGCTCGTTTCGAGCGCAGACTGGGTAAGTCCACACTGGAAAGCTCGGCGCCGCGGAGCTGTTTCCTGTCCTTCCGTCAGGAAGAGAGCGAGCACGGAGCGCTCCCTTCCCCCCTTTCCGCACGTGCGTGTGCCGCGGCGGTGACAGTGCCAGGGTCAGAAGCAGACGGACAGTCCGCACCGTCCCACACTCACCCCCGGCAAACCCCCGCGCACTGCCATTTCTGACCCTGAGCTCATCGAGCACCGCGTCTCTAACATCCAACCGTTCGCTACGAGCTTAGGCTGGGCCTGCCCCGGGAGCCTTTCAAACCCCCAATAAACCCAGCTCGTCTGGGTATCTGGATCTCGCCCCGTCCGCGTAGGCCCCACCCTGGCGCTTGGAAACGTCCAACATGCGGCAGGGATGGGAACCGCGAGCAGTGACCCCCTGCGCCCCAGATTTAATGATGCTGGGCGTGCCCTCGCGTTTGTCCTCGCGGGTTTGCGTCCTTCCCGGCCTCTGCCAGCACTGAAAGAGGCTCCAGCCATGCCGGCTGCTCCCAGCGATGACCGGGCAGGCCCCTGAGTCCCCGGATCACTCAGAGCAGCGCGGGCTTTCAGCGCCGCCCGGATGCTAAAACGTCTTCCTTCCAGTCGCTCTGCGGCGATTTAACATTTCCTGTTTAAAGGAAAACTTTTCCCAACCCTGTTCTCCTCGGGGGTATTGCAATATCACTTAAACACGTGCTTGGTTCAAGGTCGGCAGCAGGGTCCCTGCAGTGCCTTCCCGGGGAAGGGGGCTTCATGCGAAAAAAAAGAAGGAAACCTCAGTGTGACACACGATGTAGAACGAACGCATCTTCGTTCGGGACTGATCACGGGAGAGCTGGAGGGAGGGCCTCAGAGGCAGCGACAAAACGGGAACAGGCAGACGGAAGGCAACCCCGAGCTGAACACACACGGCTGAAAAAGAAGACAAAGCTGGGCGCCCGCCCCGAGCTCGACCGCATCCAAGATCTCTCAACAAAGTCAGAAACCAAAGTCCCGTGGTCCAGGGGGGACGGGAAGAACCGGCGTGAGCCCTGCCCGCAGGCCCGGCCTGCCTGGCGTCTGGTCACAGAGGGAGAGAGAGAAAGGGGCCTGGCCGAGCCTCGAAGCCCGACGTGCCCCTAATGAGATGGCCCGGACGCTGGCGGGCACACCCGTGAGGCGCAGGTCGCACGTGAGGGAGCCCCGAGCACCCGCCGACGCCTGCTCAGAGGACAGCCACGCCAGGTGGCAACGAACCCGACACGGAACCCAGACAACCTGATCAAGCGCACGTGACTAAGTGACAACGCGCCACAACCACAGGACGTACCGTCAGTGCTCACACGTGTCACTAAAGGAACGCGAAGCACGACAAATAGGACTTTATCTGAAACTACCATGTTATTGGCCTTTCTTTCCGTAAAGGCTGGTGTCTGAAGAACACGCTCGGCGATACCGGGGCTAATCAACACGGGAGCGAAATACAGCCCCGTTCACAGCGTTTCTCCTCTCCCTGGTACAGAAATTCCCTTTCACCCGTTAGACACTGAACATGCGTAAGCTTCATTTTTGCGCGTTCTTCCCATGAGTGTGCGTCTCCCTAAGAGGAGCCGCAAGGGACAGCAGGACGAATGGGACACGTACTTACGCGTTGAATAACAAAGTGGCGACGACGTCTCTCCTCCTGACCCAGGATACAGAGGAAGGGGTATTCCGTCCCCGTCGGCAGCACCCCAGGGCCTCCCCTGTCTTCCGTGTGGTCACATGGAGTCCATAAGCTCAGGGGGCTCAGGTTCACCCGTCAAGGCCAACGTCCGGGTCCCGGGTCAGCCCGCCGTGACGGCAGCACGCCCCATCCCTCTCCCCAGAGCGTCTCAGCGCCACCGACCCGGGAATTGACTCAACAGGGGCCGTCTCCTTTACTCGGGACTTCGTCGCCAGCCGCCCGGAGCCACCCGCCCCCTGCGTCTACACCCGCAGCTGGGTGAGGCAGGACGGGCCTGGCGGCCGGGCCCCGCGTCTATGAGCCCATCACACTCGCTGTCCGCGTCGGAAACGCCAGCTGTTCGTTTGTGCACGTTCCCCAGCGCACGGATGTCGTCGCGGTGAAAACCCTCTGGCCCCGGGAAAAAACGGTTTTCACACACAGACGTCGTCTGAATCTGAGGCACCGAAGCTGGTTTCCAGGTGTCCTGCGGTTTTGAGGGAGAAAGTCAGCTTGTCCTGCTGAACCGCGCTGCCCCGTCCTGCAAATCTGCTTTTCAGGCCTCAGGTGCTGGGGCGACCTCCAGGGGCCAAGAGACCAGAGAGAGGGGTGTCAGTCCCAGTGTCACGTCAAGGGGCGGTCAGGGGCACTCGCGGACAGAAGCAGCGTCGCCGGCGGCATCGGGGGGTGAAGCTCGGAGCCCCCAAAGGGCTGAGGCCTAGAGCCCAGGGCCCGGGGCTGACGCAGGTGGCTGGGAGGCCCGGGGCTCGGGCTCGTTAAGAGCTCGCGCCCCCGAGCGGCCCCAGCTGGATGGGCTCCGTAATCCCGGCAGGAACATTCGTTTCAGGTGAGCCCTGCCCCGCCCGGGGGGCCGTGGCCAGCTTGCTCCAGGGCAGCAGGAAACGCCATGGAAATCGAGAGTTGCTCTGAACCTACCACGTTTTCAGATCCAAACGCCTGGGAGAGACTCCTCTTCGGGTCGCGGTCGTCAGACTCACCCCTCGACGCACAGGGGGCAGAGCGGTCCCCGGGGCAGCCGCATCTGACGGATCCCTCTCACCTGCGTCTCGGCCACACCCGCACCCGAAGGCTGTCCCGCCTCCCGGTGGCCTGTGCCCTGTGCTGGCTGTGTGGCTCCCTCATCGGGGCCTGGCGGCGGCCCAGGGTGTGGACACCTTCCTCAGTCCCGTCTGGGTCAGGCAGGAGCTGTCTGGGCTCGTGCTCACGGCCTGAGCTCTCCCAGGACACGGCGCAGCACCGATGGCGGCGAAATGACCCCATCATCTCGCAACGCGAAGCACGGCGGCTCCGCTCCCCTCAGCAGGAGGTGGCGGACGTGCGTCTCCAGGTCGAAACTGTGGGGCATCTCCAGACCCTCCCACCGACATCCCCAAACGCTGTGTGAGGCCGAGAGAAGCCTCAGGAGGCCTGAACGCACCTGCTCCCGCCTCCGCCCCCTGCCAGCGTCTTCCCCGAAGACACGCATCTGCTTCGCAGCGTTCAGTGCCGGGAATGGAAACCCAGGTTCTGGCAAAACAGAGCGACTTCAGGTAGCCCAGGGGGAAAGTCAGCACGAAACGGGGCACTCGCAACGCGCCGTGGGACCTGCTGGCTGGGCCGTGAACGCGGCGCAGACGCGACGCCGCTAGGGAGGAAGCATCCCGTGGGGCCGAGAGGACGCTAACCTGCGCCGGTGCCTCAGACGCTTATTTCGTTGTTTCACCATTTACTGTGGGTCCCATTTTTCACGGACCCAGGTTTTCGTGAAGACCCAGGTTCGAGACAAGCAGCAGAGGGTGATGCCGGGTCGCGCTCTCCTTGCTCTGGGCTTGCTGGTGGCCCCACACCTCTGCCCGCTTGGCCGTGTGCGGAGACTCGGGCACGACTAACTGTCGAGCACTCGTGTGATGGAGCCCAGGGCGGGCGCAATGACACCTGCGTGACGAGTCCGAGGGGCAGGGAACGGCTCTTTCTATCCCGACGGCTTTAGTTGGAGCAGGAAAAAGAAAACTTAAACTCCAAGAACTTGAACCGGGCCGCCAGCAACGCGCTTTGTTTGTGAAGTCAGGGCAAAGGGAACTCCGTGGAAGTTAAAACGCGTCGACACTGGAAGCCACACGCCGTGGGCTGGACACCGCCCCTGCTTTCTCCGCCATCCCCTGTGCGCGGCCTGGACCCGGGCCCCGTCCGCTGTCACAGTGGAAACCTCCTGGCGCCCCCAGCACGGCCGGGCCCGGACTCGCCCACCTCCGAGAGGCCCGGCTGGCACCGGGCCCTCCAACTGCCGCCGGGGCCTCCTCAGAACACAAAGCTGTCTCTGTCGGACGCGCTTTCGTGGCCGCCTGGGGAGCTGTAACGTGTTTTCTGAGCCGTGGGACGTTTACGTTGTCAGAACAACAGCTCTCTGGGATTCGGTGATTGTTCCAGAGCTTTTCGTGGCTTTTTAAAATGATCGGAAAAGCCAACGGGATGTTAGCCTGAGTGACAGGCAAATGGACCCAGTAGGAGTGATGGACCGTCGTGAATGTAATTACTTCTTAACGCTGATGAGGGCTCATAGGCTCGTTTTTAAATAAAAAAACCTAGAACTGGCCGTAAGATGACAGTTCATACATGAATGATGCGTGTAGAACCCGAAAATAAGCACCGGGGTATGAGGCCGCGTCACGGCGGAGCCCGACTCGCGGTTTTGGACGAGCTCACCCCTGCCCTGCTTTGCTGGCTCCTCGCAGCTGCTTGGAGGTGTAGGGAGAAAACAGCTTCGTTTCCGTCCCACAGATGAGGAGCCTGAGGTTCCGGGGGGATGGCAACTTGAGCGGAATCCCTGACTGACTTAGCAGCCACTCTATTCACAGTTCAGGACACGGGGTTCGTGCTGCTTTCCCCCACCGGTTTCTAATCAGATGGCCGTGTGACAACAAAACACGTCTGTGCTATGAGTTCTTCAGATGTGCTCCTGCTCAGTCTCCACAGAAACGATGACATCCTGTTGATCTGCCTTCTTGACTCTGGTCACGCCATGAGCGAGGGGCAGCATGGACCGCCGTGGTGTCACTGCCCCCGCAGAGTTCTGCCAGCGAGCGCATCACATCACGCACTAAACCGTATTTTACCTTTCTCTTTCTGTGAGCTGGTGGTCACACATTTACCCGGGCCTTTTCTGATTCCCCCAACTGCCTTCCACCTCCCAGGCCGTGCGGTGACTGTAGACTCACCCGGGGAAAAGGCCTCAAAAAACAGAAAACTCAGCCCATGGTCGGTGGGTGGTCCCAAGGGTGAGGAGCCGTCTCCACCGCCAGAACACAGGCGCCCCTGCCACCCACTCTCCCGCGCCTGGGGATGGTTTTGCTGTCGTCACTGAGTCTTTTTTGTTGTTCGTTGATTTTGTAAAAAACCCGATGCCTGACCAGGAGCTGCCTCAGAGCACAGTGGAAGTCGGCTGCGGCCTGACGCTCTTCCTTCGGTCTCTCGGTGCACGGTGGGTCCCACCACCCACTTCTAAGTCCCGTGCACCACGTCGCTGGCCTGTGAAAGCTTGCCCTGCAGATGCGCGGATGCGTTAATTAATACCCATCCTTTATCCCTGTTGCTCACTCCCGTGGTCACCCCAGGCAAACCCCCTGAAGGGGCGCAGACGTGTGCGAATGAAACATGGGACCTTGTAGAACGTGCACGATTGTTACCTGGTCGTGGCGCATCCTCCTTGACCAGCACGAACGGGCCTCCCCTTCGACCCCCCGTGACTGATGCTCGCATTTGCTCTCACTGGCATCCCCCGGGATGGAATTTTCCTTTTCTCCCCCATCTTCCTTGTAGTCAGTTGTGTCACTTGTAAATAACACGTAGCGGGATTTCTAAATCCAGCTGACTGCCACAGGCTAACTGAACTCGCTTACATTCGTCGTTCTCATTGGACCTCATTTCCCATTTACATCTTACTCAGACTCCTCAGACAAGGTTCACTTCTATGGCATTCCTTCTTTCACGCTCCACTGTTGGGCTCGATTTCCTTTCTCAGAATTCCTCGGTGTTTTCTGGGCCACAAGTCCTCCTTTTATGTTAAGATCTATGAATCTCCTTTCAAAACAATGTTGTTAAATGCACCCAAAAAAGAGAAAAAAGCACGTATCGTAGCTGCCATCTGTGGCTTTCGACCACCTCCCTCCTGGATTTCTGCACATTTTCGGAGATTATGGAAAGCCGGCCCGTCTGCCCGGAATCCTACGTGCCTGACAACTCTGCTTTCTGCTACAATTCAGCAAGGAGGCACCGGGCCGCTGACAGCCGTGCGTCTCGGGTTCGGGGACCCCATCCTGTTCCATTTCTTCCTTCCCAGCGACCACACCCACGGCTCTGTCTTCCCCGGAGCCTTCACTCCAAACTGCTCAGACAGAAAAAGAACAAGGAACGAATCCTCCCGGCTGCTCTGACTGCCCGGTCCATTTCTTCCCCACCAGACGAGGATGAGAAACCTTCAGGACGCAGGAAACGAAAGTATAGTCCGACCCTTAGATGGCCGGTCTGGTTCAGCAATTAAAACCACTGTTTTCTTCTTTATTCATTTACTTTTAGGTTTAGTTTTGTGTTTACACCAGAAAAAAAAAATAAGTCACTGAGGATCCCATTTGGAAAATATGAACAAATAAGCGAATAAAACCAACGCCCGCTAGAAATTGTAAAATCGCACAGAACTTGTCCGAAAAAAAAAAAATAATAATAATTTCCCTTCAAGTTCTTAGACTGGTTTTTAGTAAGACTATGAGGGTCAAGTGGCTATCTGATCCGATCGAAAATACACATTCCTGAGACACCCTTAAGATGAAGGGGGGTCGAGTGGATTAGCTGCTAAGGGACGGGCGGACCAACACCGACGCGGCTTCTAGACACACAGACTCTCAGGTGTCCTACACCCCTGCCTCGTGCATCTGCTCCTTCGAGCCAGTATTTCTAGCAACTTTACCACGTGTCAGCAGCACGGCTCCCAGAAGTTGGGTTAATTAGCATCATTCTCAGCACGGTAAACTAGGAACGGGGACTGTTGTTAAATGGCTTCAGAAAGTTCCCGAAACCAGCCGGGAAGAGGTGAAAAGCCATGCGCTGACAGCCGGCTCTGTTCCCCGTCTCTGTCTGCTGACTCGTCTGGTGTCAGGGACCAAGGAACAGGTGCGGCCTGAGGAGCCGGCAGGGGCGAAGGGAGAGGTGCGACACCGCGGAACGTGTAAAGCCATTCTCCCGGGGACAAGTTCCGACTTGCGGCTGCCCTGATTGGATTGCCGCGCGACAGGGGCACATCTCACATCTGTCCCCAGCCCCCTCCGCTCAGTCCTCGGGGTTGAGTACGTGGCTGACCCTGGCTGTGCAGACTCTGCCGGTGGTACAGGCGCCCCCGTCACCGCGCTCCTTCATGACACGAGCAGTTAGAGATCTAGAGATTCTAGGTCCGACCCTCGAGACCTGAGATCTCATGTTTCCAGAGATCACAGCAGCGGCCTGCTCTACGCAAACCCGTTTCATAGACGAGCATAGAGAGGTCGGAAAGGGTGACACTGCGGTTTGCCACGTTTGAGAATCGCCTTGCATCTCCCTGCTCCGCCCCGCACCACGGTACCCATCGTCACTGGACGCCGAGAACGGCAGGACCACATGTCTGACTCACGCCGGGAAGTCTGTCCCCTTGTCCTGAAGAGAAAGACGACTTACCTCAACCTGGCAGAGTCAGGCCCGGCCTTCGGCCTCGGAAGTGCGGCTGCCAGTGTTTTCCGCCCGCGTCGGCCGCCAGGACAACGCTCCCCAACGGTGCTTTTCTTCCCGAGCAGCTGCGAGCAACGGCCAAATCCAACTTACACGTGAGATAGCACCTGCGCCCCCGGAGACACACACACACACACACACACACACACACACACGCACGCGCGCGCGCACGCACGCACACGCACGCACACACGCACACACACGCGCACACACACACACGCACACACGCACACGCACACGCACGCACACACACACACACGCACACGGGGCGGCCAGGGCCGGGCCGCCTCTGAGGCCTCACGTGGGCAAGCGGCTGCGTCTCGTCTCGCTCACGCGCTTCCTTTTGGGGGGTTGGCCCGAGCGTCCAGCTAGCTGTTGGCTGGAGTCCACCCTGAATCCCTGGTCGCGTGTGGCCCGTCTCCACAGAGCGACCTGCCTTATCAAAGCCAGAAGGGAGGACGTCAGGTGGCAGGGTGCAAGCGCCAGCCTCGCGTCGTGCATTTGTGGCAGTGACGACCCACCCCGCTGGACTCCGCGTGGGGATCACACGAGGCACAGACACGGGGTGAGGGGCACAGGGGCACTGTGCTGTGTGAGGGGCAGTTGAGCGAAAAGAAAAATGACGCCTGGGGATCAAGACGACGAACTAAGATACAATCGCGCCATGTCCTGGGTTAGACATAGCTCAGCAAGGGTTTGTCGTGAAAATCCCACTTCGAAACGGAACGTCCCGGAATATCGAGTCGCGTCCACGCAGTCATTCAGCGGAAATCTGAGCTAACGCGTCTGCCCCACGGCGGTTATCGATGACCGTGAATTACCCTTTACGCTCCAGGACGGTTCCTGATTTGTTCAGAAAACAGCGTTGACGAGCTCAGTCGTGGCGTGGACCTGGCATCATCGAGCGGCTATCGAAAGGCGTCCACTGAGGCCAGCCGACGCCGCGCTAAATCCTTAAACGGGGCTCCCTCCCTCCCAGATCTCGATCTGAAGAGGACACAGAGGCTGCGGTTGAGGGGGAGAGGGCGCCGGTTTCCTCTTCCCAAGGCCCCTTCCTCAGAAGAGCAGCACAAGCCAGAGCATCGCTGATTTCGGTAAAAGCCCAGACTCGCTGGCCTCGTCACGAGCGCGCGTGAGAGCTCCGAGGGCACGGCGGGAGGAGGCTTCGATTACTCTGCTGTCGCCTCGTCCTTGCTCACCCGAATGGCCTGCATCCTCAGCGTTGAGGGAACCGTGCTCTTTCGGAAGCGTTTCCCTGGCGTGGGGAAGCCATCGTGGCCTCGTCGTTGGGGCGGGGAAGAACCGGGCCCTGCAGGAGAGGCAAGGCGAGGGTGTCGACGAGGCGCTAAGTGTCCCGGGGGCTTGCCAAGGCAGCCCCCTCCCGCAGAAACAGAAAAGGAAGCCTCAGAACCCCGACTCGGGGCCCTCAAGGCCCTCGTCATTCACCATTAGCAGGTCGGCGGGATCTTGAACTCGTAAGAGAGGGAACAGGTGTCAGCGCCATCTGGACACGTGAACCCTGCCCGACGGGGCACTGCGACTTCCACGCGAATCTTCCGCGTCCAATTTATATTAGTTTCACACCCAAAAGTACAAAACGAAAAGGGACGAGAGACAAGGACGGTCTTTAGGAAAAGGTCAAAAGGTCTCCACTGTTTCTGATGTTCTGTTTCAGATCACTCGTAAACCAAGAACCTCTAAACTCTCAAATTCAAAAGGGTTTTTCTTTTTGAAGCAGCGGCAGTTAATCTGTCCTGGCAAACGGATCCCTGTTTAACAAACTGACGGCATCGCAGAATCCTAGAGCGGATGAGGTGTTTATCCCTCCATCCTAATTTTAACGCTGAAGAAACCCAGAGCCAGAACACGGGGCGGCCTGAGGCCACACAGTTAGCTTATTCCAGGGGCGGTGAGAGCGACCCCTGTTTGCATCTCTTCGGGATGTCACAAACGTCACTTTTAAAAAGTTAAAGACGAGTGACTGTGGGGAACAGGACGAATACATCGGATGCGTGCGCAAACAGTGGGAAACCTCTGCGTCTGCCCTCGGGGGAGAGCTCGGGGTCTGTTCTCACTCCTCTGACCTGACCCCTGGCAGCGGAAGGGAGCGATGGGAAAGGAAGATGCGTGAACCCCAGACTGACACATGGCCGGGCGGGAAGGGCGACTAACAAAGCCCGGACGCTGCCCTGGGGTCTGGGAGCCTCGCCCCTCCCTTCCTTTTTCCTTCCTCCCTCCCTCCCTCCTTCCTTCCTTCCCTTGAAGCTCCCTTTCTTCTTTCTTCTTTTTTAGTTGTTGAGCAGTAATTATTTCCGGATTTATAAGCCAGGTAGGATGATCTGATTTACGAACCATTCGGTCACCTATAACCGCAAACGTTCTATGACTTCTCGTGACTTCTACTCCTCCCGGGAACCCTCGGCGTCAGGCCTGCAGCGTGTCCCCGCCACATGCACGACTCTGTGCCACCGGCCCACGTCCTGGTGACACAGGGCAGCAGGGCAGGCCGCCCCGAGTCCGGCTGCTCCTGGCGCGAGGACTGCTTCAGCGGATGCTGCTGAGCATCGCAGACGCAGAGGCGCTGGGAGACAGAGAAGGAGCCTTTCTGTGAGGACATTGCTCTCTGCACGGAGACCCCCAGGGGTGCCTGTCGCCCTTTGTACCAGGAAAACGACGCTCCCCGGGGGAAAGGCTCCCGCCTTGAGTCTGCGGGCCGCGAGGCCCGCCGACGGCGCCCTCCCTGTCACCCGCCACCGGCCCCCACCCCCGCGAGCCCGCTCTCGGGCCTGCAGCCGGACAGCCTTCCTGGGCCTCGTCCATGCACACAGGGCGCCCCATGCTAAGGGAAGACGGTGGTTTTTCTCTTGCTAAACTGTGTTTCACCACGGGCTTCCGACCCCGTGCTCAGCAGGATGAGGAACGCGCGACACACTGCTCTCGCCACGGCACGTGGCCGCGAGAGGCTCCTGTGCCTTTCTTTGATGAGGCACCTTCCACAGCGACAGGGGAACACGACAGGCCCGGGCCTTCGCCACGTCGGGACAAAACCCGCCGTCCTCGCTTCCCACACCCTCCTCGTCCTCCTGAGACGCAACAGAGCTGCAGTCACCGCCCACACTGTCGCCCACAGGCGCTCACGGCCTCGGAGGAACTCTCTAGAAGGCAGAAGCCCCTCTCCTGAGCCCCCACGACAGGGACCCATGGCAGTGACGCAGGCCTTTCCCAGCGGGCACCTCCCAGCGCCCCCCCCCAGGCCCCTCACTTCCAGAGCCGCGGGGTTCGGTGCTTCCTGCGGCGGCAGCACCCCACTTCTGGGCCCCAGCGTCCTGTCGCGGTCCGTGGGGGCTGCTGTGACGGAACCTCAGACCCGGGGGCCGCGGGCAGCAGCGATGCACGTGCACAGGCCGGAGGCCGGCTGTCCCAGGCGACCCGCTGGCGAGGGCCCCTTCCCCGTCCACGGATGGCGCCTCCTTGCTGTGTGTCACGTGTGCCTCGTACAGCGACTGGAAATGGCGGGCGTTTCTTCCCAGGGCCTTCTTCTCCACGCCCTTCTCATCACGACGCTCCGCTGTGCCTTCGTGACACTCCGTGCGCGGTCACGACGGTGTGATCGTCGCCGCGCTGTAACTCCGCGACGTTCGTCGTGGCCCAGTCGGCCTTGACAAGGGCCGGGTCCCGTGGACACTGCTCCAAGCACCTGCCTGTCACGTGACACGCTCGTTAGACTCTTTGGGCATGACGCGCTCCCACGCTGCGCTGAGATACACAAACGTCCAAACGTCCTCATCTCATACAGCACGAGCGACACCACCGTCCTCGCCCCGAGCCGTGCTGCCTTCCAGCCTCGAGGGTGCCGGGCCGAAGCGTCTTCCTCCATCGGGCCGACTCCGCTCAGCCTCGCCGGTGTCGCAAGCACAGGGTGCCTGAGCGGAGCCGTCCTGGCGCTTGCTCCCCGCTGTGCTGGCGCCGCGGCCCCCGTTGGCCTTTGAAGTGGCTCGGTTCACCCTCCTGACGTGGCACGGTGCAGACTTGCCGGCGAGGAGCTCTTCTGAGAGGACTTTCGACATCTAATTTAGCCCAGGCTGGAGTCCAGAAGGGCCTCGTTCTGAAAGGGCGACAACCACACAACACGCTGGACCCGCCGCCAGCACGAGGGGTGCTGGGCCAGATACAAACGGTGCAAACGGGGCATGGGGAGTGCAGCGGAGAGAGGTCCCTTCGTCCGCCCGGAGGTGGAGGCTGGAGACCACGGAACCGACGCTCCGGACCGGTTCTCCGCCCCCCTCCTTCTCAGTCCTAAGGAGACACCGACCGAGGCCCCTGAGAGGAGCCACGCTCTGCCTTTTCACATCGGGTTTTCTTTCCACGAGCAGCTGCACCGACTGCCGCAAAGTTATCTTGTTTGGTCGTTTGTTTTGAAGCAAGAAATAAGCCCTCTACAGTGGAGCTCGGTGGTGGGAACCTGCTGTGTTGGCTAAGCCCCGCCCCCCCGGTCCACACGATTCCTACCCCCACCCGGCGCGTCTACAGCTGGAAAGTGAAGGGGAGCGGAGCGCGCCGCCCCGACGTGTGGCTGCAGGCGTCCGGGACGTCCTGTCCCAAATACGCACAGCGACTTGGCCCAGTGATCACGGGGCGCTGCCGGCGCCTGAAAACAGCAACGGAGGGACAGGCTTTCTCTGAGCTGCCCTCATCTACCCGAAGACAGATCCTCCGAGAGGGAGCAACCGCCGTGAATCTTCTCCAGTCGATTCATCGACCAGGAAGACGGACTCCTACCCCGGGGGAGCGGACTGGACGTCGGCACCGCACTCAGACACGCGGCGTCGGCACCGTCCTGCTTCCGTCGTCGCCTCTGGGCCACTCCTCTCCCCGAGAGATCACCTCCCTCCGCTGAGCGCCCACGGCCCCTGCTCTCGCCCTCCTGAGACGGCCTGTGAGCCTGAACCCGGAGCCACCTCGAGGAGCTGCTCACTTGCCCTGGGCACCTCCCCGGTGTACAAGAGAGAGGTCCCTGTCATCGCCTCGCGTCGGCTTGACCCTCATTGCTCTGCCTTCTGCGGCTGCAGGGTCTCAGCTAAGAACTCAGAGGGTGGAGGGAGGATCACGTCTCCTCTCCCCAAAACAAAGGAAACGTAACAAATAACCCTCATTGGTGCCTCCGGGAAATGACCCGACCCTCTGCTTCAGTCCGCGTAACGGGATGCGAAGCTTCAGAGGGCAATGGTTCTCTCCAACTCGAAGGGCCCACGTTTCACGCACGCACCCCCCGACGACCGCTACACACCAGGGCTCACTCCCCGGGACCCACAGCCCACCCTGCGGTTCTAATACGCGATGAACTGGGGGGAATGGAGAGACGTGGAGAGAGGTTCGGGGGGCGACACTGAGATGCGCTAATGAAAACGTAAAATTATACCGTCGTTTGGCACTTGATGTACCAGAGGCAGAGACGACCCACCTCGTAAATGGGGCCTCAGCAAGTCATTCCCCAGAGAAAAGCTCGCAGAGGAAAGCGTGTCCTCGGAGGCGAATCGACGTCCTCTCGTTCTCCGTCTCCTGACGCGTCAGAGGAGACGACAGACGCTGCGCGACGACACGGCCGCGGCCGTGGGCCAGGGCGCGGGGGCCGCCACCGCCGGCCCCGAGTGGGCCTAAGCGAACCTCGGTGTGCGACCCGGACGGGGAAGCGCCCACCTGCAGGGACCTGTGCCAGAACACGGCTGGTGAGCGTCTGATTCGACGTTTAAGTGAAAATCCAACGTCACAAACTCCGAGAGCCTTGCCTCGCTGTCGGTGTTCCTGACACACACTGTGCAGTTTCCGTGAAAACGTCTCGATGCACAATAAATATAAAAACTGAGACAGAACTTTAAACTCACCTGGCAGCTTCTAGATTCTTCCGTCCGTGAGTTCCCCAAAGCCGCCCACACGTGCGCCCCAGGGGCCAGCAGAAATGCTCCTGGCGGCGCTTTGATTTTTGTGCTTCTCTATTCACTACGATGGGCTGCTCATCGCGCGCACACGCACGCACACACAGCTCCAGGAATGCACTCCAGGCCGATTAAAAACGAGTAGCATAAATAAACCCTTTATTAGAACTGGGAATCGACTCAGGGGCCAGTGAGCACGAGAAGGTCTCAGAGGCAACGTCATCTGCTTGCATTACTCCGGTCGCTCAGTGAAGAAGAGGCTCAGCACACAACAGAAAAACTCACTCGCGAGGCTGCGTTACGAGAATTCAGTGAAAACAAGCGGGAGAGTCAGAGGGCCTAAGTGAGACAGGATTAAAAACTGAGATTAAAATAAAGCACAAATAAACGGATCTAGAAACAGCAGAAAACTGTCGCTGGGACTGATGCATCCTTAAGATTATCTGAAAGGATGCCTCAGCTTCGAGAAACAGACCTAAAAAAGGTGGACAAAGGAAAATGTGTAAAAATGAGAATGAAGAGATTTCATAACAGAGGAAGAGGGCTGGGAAGCGACGTGACCGAAACGACCAGGCGCTCGGCCAGAATCAGCTTCGTAAAACACACGCATCCGCGCCGACCTGCTCCGCTGACATCCAAGCCTCTGTCGAGTGGGCGGTGGGTGCTGAGGGAGAGGACGCGTGCTCAGGGATGCCACCGCCAGGATCCACGCGCCCAGGAGCCAGGATCGCGCTGAATTTCCGCTGCGGCCCACGGAGGGGGACTTGCGAGTCTCCTTTTAAACTGTCACACGGAACCCACTTCCCTGGCCCTGATTACGCACTCGCCGGGACCCCAGGGGCAGGTCAGTGTCACAGAGACGGACCCGCAGCACCCACGGCCCCTCCTCCATCCGGTGTCAGCCACGGGCCTCGGCCCCCACGTCCACCACGACCAGTCCCCGCAGGTCCTGCTCCAAGGGCCCCATCTGCCCCCCCCCGACCGCCCGATCGACACCCACTCTCAGCAGCCCGCCAGCCCCTCACTCAGCGAGAGGACGCGGTTCGCCAGAGGAGCCGCCTGGCCTGCAGAGGACACGCACGTTTCCTCACCTGCCACCCTCTCGGGCTGCCGCGGCAGAGCTCGTCCGTCCCCCGGGCGGAACCCCCGCCCGCCTCTTCCGTGTGCGCGCTCTCACTCTATCAGGGATAACGTCATCTTTTCCCCCCTTTCATCGACATAGTCCATCTTTTTATCCAATTACCGCTGACGTCTAGTATGATCTGATATCAGTCCCAAGCGTCCGCACGGTGGTTAGACGTCTGCATCACTTACGAAGCCGTCCCTCAGTTAGCCTGGCGGCACTTGGATGTGGACCCTGAGGAATAAAACAAATGTCCCCTCTGCGTCCCGCACCCGCAAACGTTCTGCGGTGCCGTTCATCACCGAGTCACTTCCACTTAAACAGTAACATCCTCACCAGCTTCGCATCCTCCCCTGGCCACGGGCCCACCTGCCTTGGCTCTGCCGCGGGAAAACCCCTGGGTGACGGGCTCGCGTACCGTCATCCTAGCTTCACTCCCGGGCTCGCGCCACCCGCCCGTGGGCGCCATCAGTCCCCGGAGACAGATCGCTGGAATCACCGGGGACCTCTATGCCGTGGGACCAGAGGTCTAAGGACTTTTCTTGCATTTATACGAGTGAAACACGACCACTGTAGAATCTTTAAATAGGCAGAGAAGCAAAATGACCAAAATTAAAAAGTCCCTCGCGATTCTGATCCCACGTACTATTAGGTGAGCTCCCCTTGTTCACCTAAAACTAAGAGTGAACTTTTGTTGCTGTTGCTAAATATTTTGCTGCAACATCATTTTTGATATCAGGGCACTATAGGGACATCAGGGCACTACAGGGACATCAGGGCACTATAGGGACATCAGGGCACTATAGGGACATCAGGGCACTATAGGGACATCAGGGCACTATAGGGACATCAGGGCACTATAGGGATAGGATCTCGCACATCGTCAATACCATGCTTTTGAAAATGCACTTTTTTTACTATAAGCAGCACTGGAAGGAACGTCACTGCAGATGAATAACCACATCTCCGGGGCACATTATTATTTTTGTGGGCCTCCCCTCAATTGTATTGTATTCCACTTCCCAGCAGCGCTCAGAAATGGTGGTCGTTCCCCCGGCAACACTCTTCCTCTCATTTTGCTAGCCAGGTAGGGTTACGTACATTTTTATGACTGTTTTGTCTCTTCTATAGATACAGCCTCTGCCACCAAACCACACGCAAGGCTGATCCGACATCCAAAACCAATCACTGTAATCACTGGCAGGCCAATGAGGAAAAAACCACATCATCATATCAGCAGACGCAGAAAAATCAGTCGACAGAACCCAACACCCATTTGGGATTAAAAAAGAATAACAATAAAACTCCCGTAGACGCAGACGATAACGTCCCCGACTTGTTAAAGAACGTCTACAGCAAACCCACAGATGACATGACACTTAGCAGTGAGACCGCGATGGCTTTTCACCCAGGTCAGAAACGAGGCGGGATGGCCCCTCTTGGACTCCTATTCGACGCAGTGTCAAAAGGTCAGCTAATTTGGTAAGAAGAGGAGGAAATAAAAAGAAGACACAGTGGGTGGAGGAAACGAACCCGTCCCTGTCTGCATGCACTGGGCACGACCGCCCTGTAGAAGTTCCCAAGGTGTCAGCACGAACTCCTGGGGGTGACGAGCGACGACCGCGAGGACGCAGAATGCCGGTCGGTCGCCGTCCCGTGCACCGTAAGTCCCAACTGGAATTCGGAACTAAAAACACGATGCCGTCTGCCCAAGCACCCCGAAATGAAATACGCGGAAATCCAACAAAATATGCTCAAACCTACGCGCAGAGATCTGCGAGGCTCATGGGGACGGACTGAAACGCGCGACGTGGGAAAGAGGCCGGACTCGCCATCCGGGCGGGAGAGCACAAACGCCTCCGGACCACAGGCCTGTTTCCTAACTGTAACTTCCACAATAAAAGCAAGAAACTTCCAATTCGATTTCAGGACGCGTACGCACACGTGTGCACATACACGTAACACACACAACACACACGCAGCACACGTGTTACAGATGTATCTGTATTTATTTTGTGGCTTTGGGGTTGTTTTTGGGTCCGTAGTCCACAAAATACAGGCCAATTCGTTTACAGGTTGACTTCCAGCGCAGATGTGATTAGGTGAAATTCCAGAGCTAATTATTTACATTTCTATTTATATTTACATATTTATACACACACACACACACACGCATACATCTATATGTGTATACGTGTACAGAAAGAGAGAGAGAGAGAGTAAACAACATGACCAGGGAAATGAAAGCCTAACAGGATAAGAGTTCGGGGTGAGGGGTGCTGGGGAGGGAGGAACAACCCAGAGTGGAGTTTCTAAGTGCCTTGAGGTTTACAAACTCCTTTACGGCTTTGACCAAGCACCTTTCTTGGGCTTGTGATTAAAAAATATTCAATCAAATGGTGCGCTGACGGCTGTAGTTCTGACTTCTGCCTTTTGTTGGGTTATAACAATCACTCGTATCAAGAGCTACGACTGATCAGGGAGCGGCTTTAATCAAACACGACAGCAAGGAGGGCCGGTGAACGGTGTAACTGGGGCGTCCAGGAGGAGGGCCGAGCCCGTGCTCACAGCCTCCTGGAGGCTCCACTGCTGCTCTGGCCCACGCTGAGGTACCGCCCTGCGCCATCCCATCGGCCTTCATGCCCGGGGTCACTTAGGCCACTAAAGAGGACTCCTGGACTTTCACGTGCAGACAGCAACCGACCAGGCGCGCCCCCGAAGATGCGGTCCTCGTCCAGCAGGTCTGAGGTGGAGCTTTTGACTCTGCATCTTGTGAAACGCTCCAGGCAGGGCTGACGGGTAAATCTGAACTTTAGATTCTCCGTGAGACATGCAACTTTCTCCCGTGCATCTCGAAACTCAGGTTTAACGTGGTGTCCTGGGCTTTTATTTCCTAAATTGCTCTCAGGACGCAACTGGACCAGACACCGAATATTAGAGAGAAACGCCCCAGAATCCCTCGGAAAACGGACAGGTGGCAGATACAAATCCGTGAAGCCGCCGGACTCAGCATATTGGGAAGTCTGGAGTGAATACAACAGAAAGACGAAACCACCACAACTGTCTACAGACCTAGCGACCGACCCCCGACATCCAGGCGGCGGGATCTGCCAGAATCAAAACGACGTAACTGATTGGACAACCGCGCTTCGGTATTTGTTCCTGTCTCAGTGGTGGGTAATACAATAGGATGAAAACTCGGGGAAGGTAAAAATATGGATTATGAAACGGATCTAAATCACGTCTACAGAGTACGTCAGCACACAACAGCCTGCGGCAGGCGCTGGGGGAGCACGCACAGAACGTCCCCAGGACAGATCGCAGGCTGGGACAGGTGGCAGGTGGACGTCCGTCATTCTGTCTGTCTGTCTCTGTCTCTGACACACACGCACGCGCACACCACAGAATTATCTCCGTGACTTGTGTGATGCTCAGTTCACTGGGTACAAATCGCGTCACCCGCCCCAACAGTTTACGAACGACCACGCCATGTGACTCCGTCAAAAACCCTCCCCGGCCACCCTTCCAGAACGCAGACAGACCGGGCGCCGGCCCACCCCGACCTCCGGCTCTCCCTAAACGGATTCCGGGATGCCCGGGTCAGGACCCCGGGTCCACGCCGAGACGTGATGACTCTTCGTAATGGGACCGAACGGCCGGGCACGGCTAACAGCCTGGACTCCCCGGGCGGGGTTCACGCACCATCACGGAACGCTCGGGGACAGCGACCCCCTGCTGGGTTTCACCACCGCGGGCGGCTGAAGGAAACGGCGAACCGACCGGCCCCCTCTGCCTCGTTTCCCCCCTTGGGGGCCTTCCCCCAGCCTCCGGCTGCTCATTCCGCTCAGGATAAACGTGCTCGGCTTGCCCACCCGCTGCAGGCCCGATGCCTGCTAAGACTCCTCCGTTTGACCGTGACCCCCTCGGTTTTAAGCTTGCCCCAACCACCTCCCTAACCAGACAGAAATACTCACTCCCCATGTTTTCCCCACAAACGGCACCTGCCACAGCGGAGTTCACTATCGTGTCCGATAACCGCCCCTCTCGACTGCAAGCTCGTCCAGGTCGTGGCGTAATGTCGCTCATTTTTGCATCTCGGGGTCTGATGAGTGACCCCCTAGGTAGTGGGCACATTAATGGCGAGAGGAAACAAAAACGGCCTTGTCTACACATGTGCTGGGCTTTTCCTCTTCTTTTTTCTCCCTGTTCAGATGTTCGCGAGAACGACAGTACTAGCCATCACCGCGTTCAACTGGAAGAGCTGAAATGAGCTGATTTCCGTGTGAGCCTTCACCCTCTTCTTGTCCGGTGCGTCCCCTGGTTCGCCGCGCACGCGAGCCCACCCACGCACACCCGTGGCCGACCTCCGACAGCGAAACGGACTGCACCGCCCTCACTCACTCACGCACGAGCTCACTGTCTCGGGGCCACGTGCGCGCGGTCACGCCTGTCTCTTCGGGTCCACATCCAGGCCGCTTACGGGCTCAGGCATCAGTTACAGCAGAACGAGATTCCGTCCTATGTACTCTGCAGATCGTCCGGACACAGACACGCGGCTTTGAGGGATGCCTCTGCTTCAGTGAACTGCGGGTAGACCAGTGACTCGCCGTCTCGCGGAGTCATTAAGTGTGGCGTCCTGCACACTGCACATCTCATTCTCAGAACAGCAAAAACTACCAAACCAGGGAAAAAGATTTTCCATAAACGGTCCATGTACTTCAAGTAACATCTAATTAAAGACTTTCACTACCACAGGACAATCTGGACTTTCAGATTGTTTTATAATGTGCTTTAACCTGTTCATTCACTACTATGTAGTATTTTAAAATAAAAATGTCATACAGACAACCTACTATATTTGATGTAAACGAAAAAATGCAGAATCTACCGTATTCATTTTCATTAAATTTTAGCTACAACTTATTTTAAATAAATCAGTTATCTAAAAAGTCACTGAATTCTAACATTAACACTGTCTCTTAACTTACATGCATCCTAAAACCTGAATACCGTGCTATCACTGTTCATTAAAATAGAAATGATAGGAGTTAACTGACCTCGATGTCACTCTTACTGCATCTAAAAGGACGTCTGTCACGAAATTTTAGGTATTATGAGGCTTTCTCCTTCTCAGACTCCAGAGTGACTAAGTAATACACGCCTTGTTCGGGTGAGGAATCAGAGCATGACAGGTGCTTTTCCGTTGCTGTGATTTTGGCTCATCGAACCCGACGACAACGCGGCGAGGCGAGGGATACGCCTTCCTGCTGGGACGTGTTACTGCTGACCCTTTTAAACATTCCGTCACACGACACATGGTACGGAAGCAGCAACACCGAAGAGTCACAAAGAGTCCTCAGAAGTAACCTGCGAGGGGAAAGACGATCCCGGGGCAGACGCCCTGGAACGAAGGAGATGGGACGAACCCGCGGTCGCTTCCCGGCGACAGGAGGCAGCCCCCCGGGAGCCCGCGGGCCTTCTCGGTGTGTAATCCGCCGACGCGTCAGACGGGACGCCCTACGGGCACCCCCCGACGGTGGCCCGTCGCTCGACTCCAGACGTGAAAGCAGGTCCCAGCCCGACGCGTCCCTTCCAGCAACGGAGTGAGAGAGAAAGCGCGAGGCTCACTCGGAAACCGCCGCGCGCACGCTTCAGGGTGCAGGTCTGGGTCCCCGGCCAGGCCCCGCGCCCTGCGAGCGCCGCCACGAATCCTTCCCACGGCGCCACACGCTCTGCACGCCGCTCCGGGAGCTGCCGCCCCCAAGCAGGGACGTCGGGCTGAGTTCAAACTGACTGTCCATACGGCTGACACGGAAGCAGGAGCTGCGTCACAGCTGCGGGAGACACCCCGCTTTCTCGCAGCGTGGGGAGGGAATGAGGATTATTCCAACACAAACCAGCCAACCTCCACCCTGGGGACGTGCTGACGAGGGCGAAAGGGCGGTCGCCAGAACGTCGAGCACGGAACGCGCTTCAGAGTCCCTTCGTGTGGAAGTCCCTTTGGACACACTCGCCGCGCGGACGTGTGTGTGTGCTTGGAGTCATTCTGGAATGACGAACCTCGTGGTGTTCGCGGCCACCCGCGGGCCAGGAGAGAGGACGGGAGGCATCTGAACAAACGCAGCGGGACGGGCCTGCAGAAACGCCCCCGTCGGCAGGTGGACCCTTCCCTCTCCCCGGCCTGCCCTATGCTCTCGGCCCACGCTTTCCCCCGGCTTCCTCCCCGGCCGCGTGGACTCTCCAGCTCCCGCCTGTCGGTTCGTGGCTCGCCGCCCCACATGCTTATCCCTGTGGCTGCGCAGGAATGGCGCGGCTGCGCGACACCGCTGGTGGTGTCACAGTCAGAGCTCGGCCTGGGACGGGAGCAGCCGCCGGCATCACTAATGCTGCTCCCTGCTTACGGCCTAGGGGTCCTGTGTCTATCTAGGCATCCTGGAAAGGGGCTGCTGACGCCAAGGTCGTGGGTTCTGCAAAAACAAACGACCCGTAAGACCAGGGGCCTGAAAACTCCCCCCCCGGCATCCCCCCACCCGAAGCCCCCGTCCCATCCTGAGGAAGGAGGCACACGTAAGCCCTCAGACGAAGGGATCGCGCGTCCCTCGCACGGTCGCTGCGGGCGCATGTAAACGTTAACAAATCTAACCAGAGCGAGCTCATGCATGGGGCTGTCCCCCGCGCGCTCCGCCGGCCTAATAAATCCTCCTTCCTCCAGACTGAGTTGTCTGAGCATCCGCATTGCTGCCGGGCGCGCTCCCTGCAACACTTAGTGGAATGAGCATTACACTTGCTTTCTCGATTTTACTTATCTGCGTTTTTCCTGTGCATCAAACACTATGGATATAATCCCAATTTAAATCATAAAAAACAGACGACGCTATATAAAAATGTTAAAGTAAGTAAACGAGGCCTGCATTTGCATCCCTCAGAGGAGTCACTGATGTTAACGCTCAGGTCTCTCAGGCATTAAAATTACAGCCTTGATATTTGAAATGTGAACGACATAAGATTTCTCTAGGGAAGATGGATCGGGGATGGCACTTTTTAGGTGAATCTGTTTTTTCTGTAACTGAAGATTCACAATTTATGAACCAAAAATCTGCCTAAATGCAGTAGTGCCTGCCCCTTTCTAGTCTAAACTATGAACTCCTTATCCCCGTTATGGATATTATTCCGTCTGTATTACGATTAAATGATGCCCCTAAGGCCAGTGTGAAACACGCTGTGGCGCCTGTAACACGGCCACCTACCGCCTAGGCGGCTTCTGAAGCAGCCGCTGCCTCGGGCCGGCGACGGGCAGGGAGCAAGGTCAGTGCCCCTTGCACACGCGCGTGAGCAGCCTCCCTAAGCCCCGGCTTCTCGGCAGGTCTGGGCCGCAGAGATAGTGCGCGCCGGCTGTCGGTGAGTGTGAGTGGCCGGGAGATTGGAGAACTGGGGTAATTTATGCGAAGTGCTGTCACGCCACGGGCACAGCGCGGCCAGGACGGATGCAGACCACAGATATCTGACTCGCACAGACGCAGGAGAGAAAATTATTCCCTTCCGCCGCGCATTCAGAAAAAGACTAATTTCCACACTGGGTCCTCAAAACAGAGTCTCCAATTATCTCCTTTTCCAAAGAGGGGGGCTTAGCCAACCACACTTCAAAGGCGCTCTCTCCTAATCCTCTCCGAGGCCCAGCGCGCTGGCAAGACAAAGACCTCAGGGCTGTCAGCTCCTGCAGAGAAGGGAGGCCCCTTTCTTGATTTAAAAGGCGATTCATCGAGCACGAAGAGGAAAGTGACCACCAGGCCTGGCCTGCGCGGCACCCCTGCCACCCAAGGCGCTTCTGCCTCATCTCCCCCAGGAGCCTAATTAGCATCCGTGTGGCTCCGACCTGGAGTAGCAAACGAGGGGCAACGTTCGGCTGAGGAGGCTTAAAAACAGCTTGGTGATGGCCCCTTGGCGGTGTTCCTCTAACGCCCCAGGCCCGAAGGAAAGGATCCGAAGGTGAAAATCGAACGTACGGGGCTCTCGGTACCAGCTCCGGCCACGCATTTACTGATATTTTTACAACGTCAGCGGGAGATGAATCCGAGTGTCGGAGACCAGTTTCTCTGCCTCCCTGTGCAGACGCAACCACCGGCGACAAACACAAACTCTCGGGCGGGAGGGGCAGAAGCGGGAGAGTCTCCGTTGGCCCTCACGCCCCTGAACGACGCAGAGTTGGGCACACCAGTTACAAAACAATCTGTTAAAAACTGAATTAATTCTATAGTTTCCTCCCGAGTCTGATGTGGAGAGTCGGCCCGAAGTCAAGCATTTCCCAAACGTGGCAGGGAAGCACGAGACGAACCCCGCGGTGGCCACTAGCGACGTCCCACACTCTGTCCCCATCCAACACCTGTCCTGTGAAGCCTCCACCTCACCCTGACCCTGACCGGTATGAATGAGACGCCCCCGAACGCTTAGTAGGAGCCTCTCTAACTCCTTCTTACTTAACGTCTGATTTCCATCACCCCCAAAATATCCAGTTACTTACGACAAAATAAAAGATAAGGCGTTTTGAGGATTAAAACTCTACTTTTTACTCTTGCCCTCGTCCTAGGCCTTCGATGTCATCAGTTCGTGGCTCTGTCTTTACTGCAGAGTGAAGTCCACAGGTGCAGCGTGGACGCGGGCCCCTGCGGGTCAGACACAGTCCCAGCTTTTCCTCTCGAATGCCCTGGTTTGGGCGCCAAGGCACGCGACCCTTTTCTGCGTCAGGTGTGGTGCCTAGACCGACTGAGGTGAGAGGTGAAATACAAACATTCGAGGGTGCTCCCCCGGCCATCACGGTTCTTTCTGCTTCAGGGGCAAATAGCACGACAGCAAAACCCCGGGCTTTGGTTATGGGACCAGGCACCGACTTAGGTCTTCTAAGACAAGCTAGTTCTCATCCCTAAGTGACCCCCCCATGTCCCGATGCTCTCAGCCGGTCAACGGATGATGGAGCTCCGACAGACCGACACACGGACAGACGGACGGACAGACGAAACTGCGGGACGACTCCAGGGAGCCAGGGAGAAGGCCAGTCTGGGAAAATCTAGGACAAAATGTCCACGAGACTGAGCATCCTTTCTCCTCGAAGAAACGTTTGGGAGCAGCCAGGAGTGCGACCGAACTGTCCCTTCCTCTCGTTAAACGCGACGTTAGAGAAAGAGGGAAAGGCTGAGACAGGCGGGCTTCCCAGAGGCCTCAGGAGGACACCCCTCAGAGCAATTACCGGTTTTCGCTGGGGTCGGCTGCACCTCCCTGCGCCTCACACTTCTAATTTAGCAAGAAATTCTCTCCCGAAACTGGGTGTAAAAATTTTAAACTACGCAAAATTTCTTACTGGGATTTTCTTCTTCCATAACCTCCAGATAACCAAAATCGACTTCCCTCAACCTCTTAAATTAATCCCCTACAAAGGTCAAACGCCACACAGAGGAGGCACGGGGGGACGGAATCAGTCGCCCTGCCTCGCCCTCAGGGGTGTTCGGTGTCTGAGATGGTGATGCTGGACGTCCACGGATGTTTGTCACAGTTTGACAAGATCGTGCTGCATCTGAGAAAGTCATTATCGACCCCCTCGCATTTCCAGTGACGGATACATCCTGCTGAAAGTCCTGGAAATTTATACGTTTTCGATCAGAACCACCAAAGGTCACGTAAGAAAAAACCGCCTTTGACGGGTAACAAGTTTGCAGAATATGGATTTCAAGCGCCCGAGCCAGGTTAGCAAAGCCCGAAGCTGCCCTCGTGGCCCGGGAAGAGCCAGCGCTGCGGGTGACGGCTGCGCGACGCCGTCCCTCCCTTATTCCTCGGATGTGGCGGTCACATCGCGGCCCTTCGTGACGTCGCATCCGGCTCCAGCCTCAGGCGCCTGCCTGCGACCTTGCTGCTCTCCGTGTGCGCCCACTCGTTTGTCAGGTGGCGGACGCTGGCGCGGGGCCTGCTGGCGCCTTGCGGGCACTCGGAATGCCAGGAGGAGAAGTAACAACACCGTGAGGGTCTCCACGGCCCACGTGCAGCTACTCACTTCCGAAACTCTCTCTCTAGAGCGTCGTTCTTTCCGTTGCTGAGCCATCGCAGCGTCTCAGACGGAAATTCTGTCACTGGACAAGACGCGAGCCAGGCGAGGGGCGGCCAGGGAACCAGTGCGGATCCATCCCCACCTCCCCTGAAACAACTGGAAGTGACCCCCGTGCTCGAAGGGGGCGCCAGGGCCTCCTGGGGGACCAAGCCGCACGGCGGTGTAAAGGATCGTGGCTTTGCTGCCTCTCCCCACACAGCCGGGGCGCGGAGGGCTGGCCAGGTCACCTCTGCATGTCAGCGTCACCTGTGCCTCTGCGCCTTTGCACGATGACAGCCGCGCCCCCACCAGACGCACGGGAGACAGGCTGTCAGCAGCCCAGGGTCACAGCCGAGCCAGTGCACAGGGCGCCTGGCCCCAGGGCCCGCCCTCCTCCCTTCCAGACGACAGGGACGAAGTGAAGTCAGGGCCAGGACGGGGCCGTGAGCAGGGAGGACGAGCCACGAAGACGGCCCGCGGCCCGCAGGCCGGCGCTGGCTGCGGTGGAGCCGTCCCAGGGTCGGCGGGTCTCCCGGCCTCTCGCACGCAGCACTGAGCTGGTGACCCACCGATACCGGGGCAGGGGACGTGCTCGGGGATCAATGAAGACGGGGGCTGGCGTGGGAAGGCAGGGCCACAGGACGCCACAGGACGCGGCCGACCCGACGCGATCCTAGGGCGCCACGAGGGTACTTGGTGCTCTCAGGCGCACGACTTCCTTCCACTACAGCATCCGTGCGCCCTGTCGCGCGCTTGCCTCCCGACGTCTAGTCTCCTCCGTCACCCCGACCTTGACCTCCTTTGCCCTCTCCTTTCACCGGCTCGGAGAGACTCGGAGCACTGGTGCCGTGGCCTAAGCTGCAGCAAACTCATTCCACCCCCTCGGCCGGCTCTGGCTTAGAGTCAGGGTCTAACAACGCGCATCACCCTGGTGGCTGGTCCAAATGCTGACACACACACGCCCGTGCGCGCGCACACGCAGCTGCCGCTGTGGGCCCCGTCGGCGTGGAGAAGCGGCCCGCTCATCCATCCCCGCCTCTCGATCAGTCATCTCTTCGTCTATCGTGCCCGTTACCAGCGTGTCTAGCGGCCGTGGGAGGTGCCGTGGCATCACACTGCCCGGCGACGTGTAGAAGGCTTCGGCGCGGCGCGGACGACACGTGTGAGGAAAGGGAGGCAACAGGAAGCAGTCAGGAAAGTCCTTGAAATCTCTGACGCTGAGGAGGTCGGCGTCTCTGACTTGGGCCTGGCCGACGGGCAGCGGTTGTTAGTGAAAGGGAGCCACCCTGTAACCACGGGACGCGTGACGAAGGTCGCCGACACCGGGCGGGCGAGTGTGCCCTGAGCTGGCTGCCCCCTTGTTTGAAATCGTTGCCGAAACCGCGTTTCATTCTTCGGCGCGGCCTGTGACGAGCCGCACGCCACCGCGGCGCGCCAGCAATGCGTCCGAGGGTGACGCACAGACGAACGCTTCCAGAAATGCAAGGGACGGCCAGCGAAGGCCAGCTCTGCTGCCACACAGTCGCTGAGACGGAGGCGGTTACCCAAGTGCTGGGACGCGACGCAGACTGGGTGACGACCGTCCGCGCCTCCACGCTCCGTCACGCACGACGAGGGCGACGACCTCGACCCCCACTTTCCGAAAATGGGAAGGAGGTTAATTAGGGCCCCGCAGAACGTATAGCTCCTTGGCTCAGGGACAGGCGTGATTTAGTTCGAATGACAAAGGAGCACACACAGTCACACCTTTTCTTTCTTTCTTTTTACAAAAACTGTGACTTCTCTTCACAAGGACAGAATAACCGCAGGGCGGACGCCTCAGAACCGACTCTCCTGATGTTTTCCTTCTCCACGAAGGTAGGTCCCCCCCCCCGACTTTTACCCCGGAGCCATCGGACATGTGCCTGGCGTCCTCTTTGTGGGGCGGGGACCATCGGCGTGATTAAAAGGGGCATCGGGAGGAGCTGGGAGACGCCGTCGCGTGGAACGTGGCCCAAGCACTGGGGTCGGTCTCCAGACCCTGTGCCTCCGAGGAGCCGACGTGGGGTTAAGTCAGGGCCGCGGTCCGCGGACATCAGCTGGGCGGGGACAACCCGCGGGCGTGGGGGACGCGGGGCTCCCGGCTCTGCTCGGCTTCCCGGGAGCCTGAGCCGTCGCGCCGCCCCGATGCGGGCTGGGCCCCTGCGGAGCCACCGTGTGGGGAAGACGGGAGGGAGGTTCACGGTGTCCAAGCCCGAGTCCCTCCGAGTCACCCCGGGAGCTTTGCAAACACGCAGGGTCCCGACGCCGGCCGCACCCCCAAGGGGGTACTACTGTGTGGCGCGCACTGGCTTCCAGGTCACCTCGGCTCCCGGTGTGAGGGGCAGGGACGGGGACCGCTTATGCGGAGCCACTGAGTCGGGAGCCACGGCTGGACCCGAGTCTTTGCTCCCATTTCACGGGCTCAGAGGCTCCGCCTCGATGCCCGTCGGCGGTCACCTTCCGGGTGCGGCGGGCCTTCCAGGGACCCTGCCGTGGCGCAGCCTTTGATCCCCCAGAGGACGGCGGTCTGCGGTCCCATGGGCAAGGCCTCGGTCGGCTCCCTGCTCGGAGCCCAAGGCAGCAAGAGGAGCACCGCGCGCCGCCTGAAAGCACGGATTCCTGAGTCGGTCACCGGCGCTGACCACGGCAAAGACCCAAACGCCCCGGCCCCCGCGTGCCCCCCAGAGGCCGGAGTCCGTGACCACGCGCGGGGCCCCTGGGTACAGCCGGCACAGACTAAATGTCACCAGCATTTCTCCTAAATCCATGACCAGATGCTCAGATGAGGAGGCTTCAGGTCGACACAAGAACGACCGCTCGAACGACGTTCCCCCGAGACAGCGTGTCCCCTGCTGGTGGCTAGTCCCTCCCCTCCCAGGGGGCCTGGGCTGCGGGCCGGGCACCCCCTGCCTCGGGGCCTTCCAGGTGGGGCCCAGACTGGAGGGGCAGCCCAGGCCGCACTGCGACCCCGATTCCAAGCCTCCCGAGTAAACGCGTCCCCGAAACTCAGCTCTCTGTGTGCGTTTGGTCGGTTCACGCCTTCTGCCGGCCTCCGGAAACGCAGACGGGACCAACGGGGATGGCGACAGACAGGCACGGCGCGGTCAGAACCGCTGCCAGCTGGCGTATCGGTCGAGGACACGCCTTCCTCCCCAGGGGTGTACTTGGGGGTTTCCCTCAGCACCCGGGTACGAAACTTCTGGTCCTGGCGCCGTCAGGAAAAAACAAAGGACGAGGAGGAAAACCAGGGGGAGGAAAATACCGAAAACACCACAAAACGGAAGCTGCGTTTCACAGGTTTTCCCCTCCTGGGTATCGCTACGATCGTCGTTGCTCCGTTACGGCTTCTGATGACACGTTTCGTTCTGGAAACTACACGATCAAGAGGAAGCCCGCCGGGACAATGGTAAAACTCAGCGCGCAACCGAAACGCGACATGGTTTTCTCTGTGAAAGTGGGAATTATTTTTAAAAGTTCACAAAGACGTAAACAACGGAAAACCTTACACTGTGCTCACAGAGACGAACATCCGAGGGGCTTTTCGCGATGTTGTTACAAACCCCGTGAGCTGGAAATATCGCTTCTGGGGTTTGTTTGGGGAAATAACAAGAGACGCGCACAAAACGACGCCACGAGATGCTGTCGTGAGCTCTGTTAAAAAGTGACCTTCCCGGTAATAGCATGGTTTCCGAGAGCGGTGACGTTCGCGTGCAGATAGGGTGCTCCGCCTTCGCCAGACGGCTAATGAAAATGGTAAATATCAAGTGAACTTAAAGTTACCTCGAACCAGAAAACGCATCAACTGAAAACGGCTGACTGACGTTTTCAGAGGAAAAGGCAATTGTCCTGACAGAATCTGCCGTGGCAACCCCGACTGTCGGGACGGATGAAGGCAACGGGAAGGAAAGCACACAGAGACGTCGACAGGGATTACGTCTGCCCGCGTGCCGGCCCTGGTCCTGCGAGTTCCTCAACGAGCGCGCACCCTGTCACCAGGGTGAGGAGCCGGGACACGTGCCATCTGAGTCTGCACCTGTGCCCTTTGCACCCACAGGATCAACCAAGGAAGGAGCGAACAAACCAGCACTGGCTCGCCACCCCTTCGCGTCCCTCTAGTCTGGGAGGCTTTTGCCGTGGGCACCGGCAGCGGAGTCCCCTGCAGCTTTTCCCGCTGGGATGTCAGGGGCCCCGACCCCTCGGTTGGGGACAGGCCCGTTCCCGGTGACCTCGGGGCACGAGTCACAGAAAGAGCCTTTCAATCAGCGGACGGCGACAGGCCTTGCAGCCCAAGTTGCGGTAATTCCCCCTGGAGGAACGAAACGCCGGCCGTGGGAGGCTGTGGCTTGCGCCGGGGGCGTCGGCATGGTCTCTGCACGTTCCCCTCGATTCTGCTGTGAACCCCAAACTGCATTTTAAATGTAAACTCTTTTTTTAAAAAAGAGAGAGAATTATAAACCGTGCCAGGAAATAGGATGCTAAACCTCTCACAGACGAAAACGGATCCCCCTGGAGGAGCCCGGGACTCGGGCTGACCTTCCCAGTCCCCACCCCCAACGCAGTCCTGCCGGACGCGGCTCAACGGAAAATAGGTTAGTTCGGGGATGACCGTCCCGCACGCTCCTCCCCGGGACACGGAGGCCCTCGTCGATTTGCCCCGTCTCCTGCCCCGGCGCCTTGCCAGACTTTCTGCAGCAACAGAAATAAATCGAGCATCTCCATGGACTTCTCAACGACAGGAACTAAAAAAGGGGAAAAATGAAACGTTTTGCTTCGGAGCCCTGCGCTTCCTTGTCTCGTTTCAAGCTTCGAGGACTTTCTTCCCCTGACACTCCCTGAAGGCGGCAGGGAAACCGGCTTCCCACGCCCCGGCCGCTGGAAGGAACGTTCTGCTTCCTGGCCGCGGAGGACCCTAGGGCGGGGTTAACCCAGGAATAAATTCGGGCCATGGGAGGTTATTCCCTCCCTCTAAGCTGGAATCGGCCACGTGAGGAAACGAGCTAAGTTAAAGCCAAATAACAAGGACCGCGGCTGTTCACTGGGGTTAGAAAGGAGGGTGGGCGATGCCCTCTCCCCGTCCTCCCTCTCGCTCTGCGCGGCCTTTACCCCCTGAACCTGTCCACGTCTCCCTGGGACCGACCTCGGAGAAACGCTTCTTTATGAAAAAACAAACAAACAAACAAACAAACAAACAAACTGGAGTCCCTTCCTGGGCTTTTCCTCCGTAAATCGCAGGAGACTCGTGGAAACCTAAGACGGAACCAGCACCCGCGCGCCTCGCTCACTGGGAATTCCTTCACGTTCCACCTCTCGTCTTCTGGGGTCAATGTGATCGGACCAGAAACCGCTGGTCCGTTGTCGCCTGGACCAACAGGGGAAACTCTGGACGTTGCAAACGAAGCACGTGTGGGACCGCAACACGACTCGGGGTCAACGGAAGATAAAGGGGGAGTTGGGGTCACCCAGGGAGCAGCGAGCGGCACCAGGAAGCCACACCGACCCACTGGTCCCCCATCGCCTGGTAAGTCCGTGGGTGGGAATTTACCCAAAGGGACGGAGATCTGGATGAGGGAGGGAGAGCGAGACCTGCCCACCCTCGCCCACCCGACATGGTACCTGACGGTGTCGTCAGCTGGGGTGTGGGCTGTAGGTCACTCTGGGGTGTGCACTGGGGTCTCCCAGGACACTGAGTGGCCCCACAGGCTCATGAGCTCGAAAGTGCACTCAGAAGGCCTCCTCCGTGTCCCGCTTTCCTGGCCCTTCAGGGTCAGCTCCACGGACCCTGCTCTTGCAAAATACGGCGGCTGCGGCTGCGGCTGCGGCTGTCCTGCCATCCAACCCTGAAATGCTCCTGCTATTCTCAGGGTGGGGAGAGCGGGCAGGTCTTTCCTCGGCGTCTCCTTGTTACCCTTCACGGCGAGTGTCACGAGGTCAGCAGGGCGGGGGGGGAGTGAATGGAGGCGGATGAAAAATACACCCAGGACGGGACGACGGTTTCCGTTCTTCGGGGTTGGGGTAGCTGGGAAGAACTGGACCAAAATAGACGCGGAATCGTGGGAACGCGCCTGACGGGTGCGCGTGTTCGTTCAGGTCGCGCGGTGACCACGCAACATGCCCAAACTACAAATCACAACCCGCGACGCTTCTGGACGGATTCTCCTCTGGCTTCAGGAACTGTGCGTCGTTCCTCCATCGAGGGCTGACTCCGTGCCACGGCGCCTGTTGAGCACCTTCCAGGCATTAATTCACGTAACTGTAACATTGTACGAAGTTGGAATTTTTAAGTCAATCACGTCAACTTTTCAGATAAGGACGCTGGACGAGAGAGAAGCAACGGTGGACGGCCCCCGCCGGGGTCTTGGACCGCAAGGCCGTCGGATGCCGAGTCACCCACGTCCGCCTCCACGCCGACGTTCTGCAAACACGACCCCTTCCCTTTCCCGTCGTTCTGTTTTATTTTTACGGAAATGCCGAGCGAGACCCACCAGGCCAGTGTTATGAGCCACTCCTCTGATCGACTGTTCGAGAAATCCCGCAGTAAGCAGCGTGCGTAATCGCAGAGATGTTGAGCGCCGGGGGACACTTCCGTGCATCACATCTCCGCTCATTCTCACGCCGTGGCCCAGAGGCAGATCCAGCAGCAGGAAAGCTCGAGCTCCCACGCCTGCCCCTGCCGGGGCGCCCCAGCCAGGGCATCGAGGGATCGGGACGGAAACCCCGACGCTGGCCCGGAATTCTCACCCCCGCTTCCCCACGCTGGTCCAGCCGCAGCCCCCACCGACCTGGCCCCTTCCCTCCAAGACGCCACTCCGCACGCACGGGGCAGCCTCTGGGATGGCCCTCAGCCCCTCGGTTCTGTCTGTCGCTCTGGGTCTGACTGGGAACTCTGGCAATGGCACGTGAGTGAAGTTGAAGAAAAACAAGGAACCCCGGGAGAGCCCCTTTGCTGTGTGGGCCGAACCGCACGTCTGCGGATCGCGTCAGCGTCGCGCCGTGGTGGCTGGTGGCAGATTTCCCCAGCGGGGCAGCCTCCAGGCCTCCGGATTGGAATTAGCCGGTTCTGCTCAAAGGATGGCCCACGACTTCATGGACAAATTACACGGCGTTTTGATTTATGCCCTGGGAGCCGCTACAGGAATTCCAGGAACGAATTCGATCCCGGTTCAAGTTGATCACAAAGAAAACGCCTGTGATCCTTACCGAACGCTCCTTCCTGCCCCGAAATCGCCGACTGTCTGCATCAGACTCAGGTTTGGTGGCTGTCACGAACGCGCTGACCTCGCGTCTGCCGAGAGCCCACATAATTTCCCCGGGAAAAACCCGTCTGGCCTTCGAGTCGTGATTACGGTAAATGCCCCTTGAGGGAGGGAGGCCGTCTCTGCTGGGCCGCTGGCTGGATGTCGGTGGCTTTCGGGGGCATTAGCACCCAACCCTACCTCTGATTCACGCCAGGACGCTTCCCTTGCCTCACCTGGCTCCCAGGCACACCTGGCCGAGGCGCCTGACGCCCGGAAACGTGCGGGAGCATCCTGGGCCCTTCGGCTCCTCCCCCTGCTCGCAGCCAGGCAGCCCAGGGAGGCCCAGGGCATCTGACTCTGCTCTTCCAAGGCTCACTGCGCCATCATGAAGGCCGGCTTGTTAAAATTTAAATTTTTAATTAACCTTCACGACTTTGATACTTCATATGTCCCCTTTTATTACATAGATGGAGTTGACGTGGAATGGGTTTGTGTCTGTGGAAACTGATCCGGAAAGGCTTTCTCTTTTAAGTTTTAGAGAAACTGGGAGGGTGAGAAATAGGGAAAACGAGGGAGAAGGGACGATGAGTCTCTGCTTTGCGCTTTGCACTTCACGGTTTCTCCTCTCCACCATGCTCTGCTGTCTTAAAGCGAGCACAGAATCCTCCTAGATTCCAGCATTAAGCACCCACTGCTACGAGTGTTCTGGAAGGGGCTGGAAGCTCAGCAAAGTGGCAAATACCCACTCGTACACGAATTCGGTCAACTCTTAAAGTGATGGCGACGTAGCCGTGACGTCCTTACCACTCACCTGAGTGCTCGGATCCTCTCCTGTTCGGGGTAGAGCTTGTTTGCTAATTTGCAAAAGGGCACTTCTCGGAAAATAAGTGGTCGCGTTCACATAATGCCCGCGGAAAGTAAGTTTAAATTGTGTCTCGGAGATAACGAAGTTATAATCATGTTTTGAGAGCCTCTAATCTCTATGAAAACCAATAAAAAGAAATGTTGCAGAATAATTAGAAAATAGGACCGTAATTTATAGTCTCTATTTTCCACTGAATCTAAATTCGCTTGTGGAACCTAATAGCTCAGCATTGTCACCCCGAGCTGGGAAACATTTACAGCGGCCTGGAATGTGGAGGCATTCCGGGTCACAGATGTATTTTTCCAGTATCGCTGCAATGGAATATTACTGTGTATCTATGCTGCATGTTTATGTGTACAACATACAGGCATGAAACGCAGAAATACCCCTTCGGAACTTAAACGTCCAATATCTAACTCTGTCTGGATCACAGCAAAGAAAAAAGCGAGAAAAGTGAAACTTCTGAATAATTATCACGGATGCTACGAAACATGTGCTAGAATGCATATGTGCTTTGCTAATTGAGAAAGTCTTCATCTGCAGGCTCTAATCGGACACTCTTACATGTAGAATATTCAAAAGAAAAGACTTCAGTTTAAGTATCGTCACAGAAACTTGTTGAGGAAGTTGGCGTCACAGGATTTTACCAGGAGGCAGCCCCCCCATTCGTGTCTGCGAACGCAAACAAGACGGACACAAACAGGCCCAGGCCAAGGTACTTAAAAGTCAGACTCCTGAAGGAGAAAGCCACAGCTGACGGCAGCCGGAGGGAATGGACACGTCGCATACAGGGAAGCTCGGATTCAAACGACGGGGCTTTCTCCTCAGAACCTATGGCCGGAAGCCCGAGACATGTCCTTAAACCGCCAGCAATAATGTCAACCCAGATCTCATGCCCTGCAAAACCATCTTTCAAGAATAGGGGTGAAATAGAGACACTTTTAGGTAACAACCAAGGAGAATCCATCTGATGAAACCTGCCCTATAAGGAACAGTAAAGGAGGTTCGCCAAGTTGAAGAAAAAGTACAATGGAGGGAAACTCACATCTGCAGGAGTGAATGGGTATCGTTAACTGAACAGATAAATATTCAAAATATAAAAATACGTAATACGTATTACACCAAATATGTTAACTATAGACATATATTATTGCTTATTAAAATAAATTATATATTATTTAGCAGTGCAAAATTATTATATAATATAAAATATAAAGGTTATTTTATATTCTTAACATATTGAAATACATATACCTTTTAAAAGCAAAAAGTATAATCTTGCTGTGACACTTTTGTGTCTATAAATGTAATAAACACGATAGCCCTGGCATAACAAACGACGAGGAATGGTTCTGAACAGGACACACATACAAAAACAAATAGAAAACAAACGGTAGAAAGTAACACCAAAACAACGCATGTAAGTAACTCCATTTAGTAATAATGAGCATATAATTATACGTGTGTATGTACATAACACTGTTTTGATTAAAGAGTAAAAACCCACTATATGGTATCTATAAAAAACACACTTTAAATATAAAGACATGACACAAATATATTAGTAGAAAGTAAATAAATAAGAATGTACATTCTTACACAAATGTATTGCTTGAAAATAAATGAAAAAAATGTGTATTCGTATTAAACAGTAAGCATGCGAAGGCTGGCTTTATTAATACAGATAAAACGGACGACCATAAACTCAGTATTAATTACAAATGGGCCATTTCACAACGATAACGTTATCGATTCATCAGGGAGACACAGCAACCTTGAATGTATATACTCAAAATAAGAGTTCTGAAATGTGTAAAAGAATACACTTGTGGAAAGAAAGGATGCAGGATTCCACATAGTCAGAGATTTTAACACCCACGCAGCAATATATAAGAAAATTAAGTAAATCGGTAAAGACATAGAAGATATTTTAGAAACTGAACTATTAACTCCCTTAAGCTGACCGTCATGCGCAAAGCGCTGCACCTCAGAACTGCAGAACACAGAACAGACATTATTTTCAAGTGCACGTGTCACATTCACAGACAGGCCCATACAGATGAGCTATAAACAAGTCTCAGTAAATTCTAACTAACAAAACCATACAACGTACGTTCTCAGGCAGCAACTGAAGTGAGACAGAAATCGGTAACAACAAAATATATAGGAAAACCCTAAATCTTTGGAACTTCAACAATGTACTCCTAAACAATCATTAAAACACCAGAGATTTAAGGTCAATAATTCAAAAAAAAAAAAAGAATAAAATTATAAGAAAACATTTAATTGGAAAGAAGTCGAAAATAGGAAAACAGGAGCAAAGGACAGATAAAAAAATAGAAATAAAACTGCAAATGGGTCAATGAGACCATGCCATATCAGTAATAATATATATATATATATATATATATACATATATAAGTAATCTAAACATCTGAAGGCATAGATTATAAGGCTGAATAAAAAGCAGGACACAAGTCCCTATTGCCTGCAAAAGACACAGTTTAAATATAAAGATGCATCTAGTTTAAAGTGAAAGAAAAGAAAAAGATACCCCATGCTGAAACAGCAGTTTTTTGAGCTGGAGTAGCTCCACGAATGCCAGGAAGAAGTACACATTTCAGAGAACGGAGGAATATTATCAGGGACCACAAAGGTCATTTCAAAATGAGGAAGCCATCAATTGATTTATCCAGAAGACATAACAAGTCTAAATGTTTAGGCATGAAATAAGAGAGTTCTCACATGGAGGAAAACAAGAAATGCTCAAAGGCCTCAACCCCTCTCTCCCCCCCAACACCTGATAGGACAACGAACGTTAAATCAATAAGGCTTCAGGAAATGTAAACACCACCAATGAACTTTAATATCTATTTAAAGAGCACTTTACTCAAAAAACAGCAGAAAACACGTTCTCCTCAAATGTAAATGAAGCATTTACCAAGGCAGAACATGTTCTGGGCTATAAAAAGCCATGATAAAATTGTAAGGATTAAAGTCAAACAAAAATTGTTCTTTAAATACAATAAAATCCACTTAGAAATCTATGGCAGAAAGCTATCGGGAAAGTATCCAAGCACTTGGAAACGAAACACAGGACAAAAAAAATGTCATAAATTATTTTCTATCTAATAAAGAAATACATGTTTAAAAACCTTCGCACAGAGACAATTCCAGGTTTGTGAATTCCGCAGAGCATTTGAGAAATAAAATTCATTCTGAAAAAAAGATGCCAGCACTAATTGATAGGTGTGTTCATCAGGATTGCAGGAAATAAGATCAATATATAAAATCAACTGAATTTCTGTGTATCAACGACAAAGATTTAGAAATTGAAACTTAAAAACCAACATAGCTTACAACAACATCAAATAACATCGGGGAAAACTCTGACCAAAGCAGTCTGCACACTGAGAACTGGAGAACCCTGCCAAGAGAAGCTGAGGAGGATGGAAACGAAGACGTGCGCCATCCTCACGATTTGAAAAGCTCACTATGGCTAGATGTCAACTTGCTCAAATAAATCCGTGAATTAAATGCAATCGAAATCCTGAACAGGCTTGGTGGAAAACGGGACAACTGGAAAGTGAATTTACATAAAAATGCAGATGACACCGATCAGGGGAAAACCCCTTGAGTAAAACCAGGTTGAAGGAAGCGCATTATCTGAATTCGAGTGTCACAAACCTACGGGAATAAGACTAGAACATCGGTGCCGAGGAGGCCAAAGAGGTCAGTGAAGCAGAATGGAGGACCCCAAACCAGGTCCTCACACGGTCGGCTGATGTTCAGCGCAGCTGGCCACGGTCCTAAAGAACGGTCGGAACTCCGGAATTCCCACGTAAAACCCCCACACTCAGACCTGTGCCTTGTACTTATATAAAAATTAACTGAAAATGAACCACAGACATAGCGTAAAGCTTAAAAATAAAAATTCCTAGAGGAATGCATAGAAGAACATATGTGTGACCCTGGGGTAAGAACGAATTTCTTAAGTGGTTAGTAAAAGCATCAATCTTCGAATACTGACAATTTAAACTCCACCGAAGTAAACATATCTTCTGCTCCTCAAAAGATTTCACATGAACATAAGAGAGCAAGCTGGGAACATGCAGACAAACATCCTCATAACTCAGACAACCCAATAAAGTGGGCCGAATATTTGAACGGATGCTTAAAAATTAAAACCCGCGCATGGCTAATACGCTCAGAAAAATGCTCACCGTTGGGACACCCGAGGGATGAAACGAGACTCATGACAGAAAGCAGCGCCCGCCCCCAGCACGGCTGGAATCACACAGGCCAGCGACGCCAGCCGGCGGTGAGGACGCAGCGCCCTGGCCGGAGGAGTGCTGTGCGCCACCCGCAGCCGTCAGGGCAGTGCCCCTCGGGCCAGTCATTTACGTGGAGAACTCGAAGACAGACGATGTCCAGAAATGATAATGTGTCTCTGTTGAAACGTTTATACGTGATAAAACACCACGGAAACATACATCGCAACGTTTACTAACACATGAACACATCAATATGCTTCGTTTCACAGTTAAGTGAGAACACGGGGGGTGAGAGTGCTGTGCGCACACATGTGCGGGTGTGTGCAGCTGCGTGAACGCGTGCAGAGGCATGTACAGGTGCCATCAGTCATTGCCTCGATCTCCAGGTCCCTCTCCCGCCCGAGGGGAGAAGTGGGGCTGGTGGCGCTACGTGCCCAATCGCACTGACCTCTGTGGGACCAGGTCCTCTCCAGGAGTCGGGCAAGGGTGGGCTCCTTAGCGGAAGAGGAGCCTGTGACGCCAGGAAGTGCCAGGGGATGTAGGGGCGCTGGGGGCGATGCCCCGTCGTCCCCATTAACCAGAAAATTACAAAGGTGTTCAGTTTTAGCATCTGCATCAGGGACCAGGGGCTGGGGCAGAGACCAACGTCTCTTACCGTGTGACGGGAGAGAATTCTGGAACCCCACACGGCCCCGGCCGATCCGCCACCGCCACGCGTGTGACTGAGGGGACGCTCCCGGTGGCCGGCACGCACGGATGAGCACGGACAGAGGCCGAGGTGTCGCTATCTGGAGGCTGAGACGAAGCTCACGGATCCACCCGCATGGCCTCCCCCTAAACGCGCCAGGCCCTGCGCGGGGTCCGCGGTGAGTGTGCCCGCGCCCCGCCCCAGCACGCGCACGTCGTCCCGGCCGTGCACACGACGCGGCACGCTCAGGGCTGGTGCCTGACACGTGCTGAGAACTTAGCGAACGAGGACAAATGGTTTAAAACTGAAAAAACACCCGAAACACGGCACCGAGAAGTGCGGGAGCCAGCCGTGAGCGGCGCCGTCACGCTGCTGTGTGCACACGAGGCGCTGACCCATCAGCCTACCCTTCTGTCCCCGAGTTTAAGACACTTCACACGGAGCCTCGGTCCCCGCAAACCCACTCCTTCGCGCCCTTCGGCCGCTTGGCCGCTGAAGCCGGCGGCCTGGCTGTCGCTCGCGGACAAGCTCGTCCACCCGTCGCTCACACACTCACCCGCTCGCCTGCGCACTCGTTCACGCACACGCACAGGCGTTCTCCACCGCCATCCCTCCCTCCCTCCCTCCCTCCCTCCACCCTTCTCCGCCCCCTCCCCTTTCTGACTCCCCGGGAGCTTTGGGAAGCCCCAGCCGCTGCGGCTCCCTCTCTTCTGAGGACTCATAGTCTGAAACCCTCCCTTGGCGAGTTGATGCTGCCATCTCCCCCTCATCCCAAGGCCGCCCGGGAGACCCCACAAGGACTCTGCAAGCAGCTGAACCCAGAGTCGCCCGTTTGCTCGCCGTGTCCTTCACCCCCCGAGGCTTTGGGACCGGCGCCTTGTCCGGGAGCCGCAGGGCATCCATCACGGCGTCAGTCACTCCTGGGCCGGTGAGCGCGAGGAGGGGAGGCGCCCGCGCCGAATTTGGAGAAAAAATAATAAACAGAAAGAAAGCCAACACAAGTAAATTCAGAGTCATTAGCAAGCAGTGAGGGAAGCAAAACTATCCCCCTCCCTGACGGCTGGAGCGGCTGAGACAAATGGAACCATTGGCCCTCGGTGCTGATACCCACGGACCACCCGGGAGCCAGCGCCCCCCTAAACTGTGATGATAACACGACTATTCTCCCTACTGCGGGGCTGCTCCCTCCCTCGGCTGTTCTGCACCTTATCAACCGGGAAACCGGTGGGTGCTCCGTGTCTGCCAGCTCGGCGGGGTCTCAGGACCTGGGGTCGCAGACCAACGTCGTCCGTTCCGGCAGAGGGTGCTTCGCCCCCATCCCCACGCGCATCCTCACAAACAGAGCGCCTCGTGCCCAAAGCGACGATCCCCCGGTTGAAGAAGAAACAGGAGTCTCCCCTCCTGATGATTTTAATTTTTGAGCGTTTTGCCGACTCTTTCTGATATGGCAGGGCCGACGCTCCTGATGTTCTGTGTGGCGTGCGTCCGGGTCACCCCCTCAGGGGTCCAGGACGCCCCTCTGCCGCGGCAGCCGGCTTCGGCATCCTTGCTTCACCGCGCCACGAAGTCCGTGGGCTCATTCTACGGCGCTGGGAAATGAATTTGACGCCCATGGAAGAGCATTGGTTTCACCAGGCTCCGTGGACTTGCTCACGATGATTAAAATCAATTGATTTAACGTTTCTTAGAGGAAGCGGGCCCTGGGCTGGTGGAGACACGCAGGGCTCAGACGCGGACCCTGCCTTGGAGTGGTTTCCACTCCTCTGAGACCTACAAACCAGCAACCTCGCTTTCAGGGAAAATGTGATAAACGTGACGGCACTGGGACCAGGTGCCACGCGAAGAGCAGCGGGGAGTGAGGGGTGACCTGCCAACAGGCCCGGAACCTCTGCAGGTGCCTCTGAGATGGCAGGCGACATCAGAGCGGGCGGGGCGGGCGGGGCGGAGCATGCAGGTGGGGCTCTCTCCTCACGTGAGACCACCTGACTGGCACACGGGTGCTGGGAGGAGGCAAGAAGGCCAGGGACATCAGTTAGGCTGGGGGACAGACGGACAGAAACGCCAGGAGAACCAGCTGAGCCTTTGACGAGCGGGCATCGCAGGTTTCTAAGCAAAGGAATCACAGAGTCCGCGTCGTGTTCCAGGCAGATGTTGGAAGCGCAGAGTGTGTCTCTGCATGTGGGATGAATGTAAATTATGTTTAAATCACGAATGTGCCTAATCCACAAAGATCTGTGGGACGACATTGCGTGACTGGATGTTTATTTGCAACCACTAAGACTTTACGTTTGCAGAGTGCCTCGTAGTTAAAAGAATAATTTTTGTGTTTATCAGCGCATTGGAGCTGCACAATCATCTGACGAGGTGGGTGGCATTATCCCCATTTATAAGAATGGATTCTCAGTCATGCCAAGTACTTAGAAAGGCACCACCTTCCGAGACGGAAACGAGAAAAATCGGAAAACCTGAACAGACCCGTCAGCAGTACGGAAACTGAAACCATCATCCGAAACCCACCGAAAAGTAAAAGGACCAGACGCTGCACCAGTGAATTCTACCAAACACTCGAAGATTTAACGCCTGCTCTCCTCAAACTCTTCCCAAAAAAGTCACAAGGGGAGGCAACACTTTCTAACTCATTTTATGAGGCCAATATTGCTCTGACGCCAAAACCCGGTAAAGATATCTCAATAAAAGAAAACTACAGACCGCTCTCTCCTGAGCACAGAGGAAAAAATCCTCAATAAGGCACTCGTGAACCGAGTGCAGCAGCATGCTAAAGAGATCAAACACCACGATCGAGCGGGCTTCATCCCAGGGGCACGGGGATGGTTCGACATACGCGTTTCGATTAATGCGATGCCCCACATAAACCGATTAAAAAATAAGAATCATGTGATCGTATCAATGGATGCAGAAAAAGCCTGTGACAGGATACAGCAGCCATTTATGGCCAAAACACTTAACGAAATCAGCATGGAAGGAAAGAACCTTAACATAACAAAGGCCGTCTATATATAAAACACTCAGCCAGCAATATTTAACAAGGAAAACCTAAAATCCCTCCCTCTAAGGTCAGGAGTAAGTCTGTCCACTGTCGCCCCTGCTATTCCGTCTAACACTGGAGGCCCTGGCGAGTGCAACCAGGCAAGAGACGGACGTACAAGGCATCCGAACAGGAAACGAAGAAGTCAAACCGTCACTATTTGCGGATGACATGACTCTCTGTAGAGAAAACCTTAAAGATCCCATGAGGACACAACTAGGAATAAGCAAAGACAGTAAAGTTTCCGGACACAGAATCCATGTTCGAAAGTCCACAGCGTTCCTAAACCCTCACAATGAGTGGTCAGGGAAAGAAGGGGAAAACATAGTTCCTTCTGCAACTGCACCAAAAAGACTAAAATACCTAGGAATAAATGTAACGAACCGTGGGAAGGACCTATATGATGAAAACTACAAGACCCTATGAAAAGGAATCAAAGAAGATACGAAGAAATGGAAACAAAAGCATATGTTCTCAGATCGGAAGCATCAGCCCTGCTAAAAGGGCCATATCGCCTAAGGTGATACAGATGGAAGGCAGTCCCCATCAGACGCCCACGGGCACTTGCTAAAGAAACAGAACAAAAAATCGTCAGGTTTGTGTGGAAGCAGCAAAGACCCCAAATTGCCAAAGCCGGCCTTGGAAACAAGAACGAGGCTGGAGGCCTCACTCTGCCCGACTTCGAATTGTCCCGCAAAGTGACGATGATCCGGACGGCACGGCACCGGCAGAGAAACAGCCACGTGGACCCGAGGAACAGAATCGAGAGTCCAGAAGTAAACCCAGGTTTATATAATAATCATGTTTGACGAAAGAGCCACAAACATGCCGTTTGGCTCCTTCCTTCCTATCGAAAGGAAAGAATCCTCAACAAACGGTGCCGGGAAAACCGAGAGCCACCTGCCGAAGAACGGAACGAGGCTGACGTCTGTCACCACACACCCAAACAACTCAAACCCACCCAGGACCTGAATGTACGACCTGAAACAACGAGGGGCACGGGAGAAAACATAGGAATGAGACTCAAGGACCCTGGACGTGAAGAAGATTTTATGAATTTGACCTCAAAGGCAAGGCAAGTAAAAGCAAAAATAACCGAGTGGGACCACAGCAAACTGAAAAGCTGCTGCAGAGCAAGAGAAACTGCCAACGAGGTAGAGAGACAACCATCCGGGTGGGAAAATCTATCCGCAAGCAACGCCTCCAATGAGGGCCCAATCTCCAAACTCTACAAAGAACTCACACGGCTCAATAAGAGAAAAATAATAAAACAATCCCACTGAAAAAATGGACAGACGCCCTGAACAGACACTTCCCCTAGAGGACATAAAGTGGCCCGCAGACAGGCGAGGAGGTGCCCAGCACCGCTGGCCGTTAGGGAAACGCAGATCGACCCCACGGGGTGATGCCATCTCACACCACTGGAATGGCTACCAGCGCGAGGACAGTGACAAATGCCGGAGAGGATGCGGAGAGAAAGGGACCCTCGCGCACTGCGGGTGGGACTGCCAACGGGTACGGCCTCTGTGGGGAACAGTGTGGAGGGTCCGCAGAAACGAAGAACTGATCTAGCCTGTGATCCTAAAACCCTCCACTGGGTATTTGCCCCAAAGACTTGAGAACCCAAATCCAAAAAGACACTTGGGCACCCATGTTCCCAGCAGCATCATTCGCGGTGGCCGGGACAGGGAAGCGACCGAAGTGTCCTACGGTAGACGACTGGGCGGAGAAGCCGTGGGACGCACAGACGACGGAACGTGACTCAGCCGTAAGAGGAGATGACATATGCCAGTGCGATGGCACGGCTGGACCTCGAGATAATCGTGCTGAGCGAAAGGAGCCGGACAGAAACGCTGACAACCACACGGTGTCACTTACACGTGGGATATGAACCCCAAAGCAACAACCGAGCAGGACACACGGACGCGTGGACGTGCGGAACAGACCAGCGGCTACCACAGTGAGGGGGACGGGAGGTAGACAGGGCAGAAGGGGTCAGATCTGCGGTGACAGAGAGACATCTACCCGAGGGCGGTGGACACAGTGCGATGCGTTGTGCCTTCCGGTGGCTGTGCGAGAGGAGACACTGGGGCTCGGTTCAGCACAAGGGCAAGCTCAACGGGAAGGAGAAGACGCCGTGCGCCCAGTCCACAGGGGACCGTGTAAGTCAGCAGGCGTGCGCCATCAGGAGAACATTCTACGCTGAAAACCAGGACTGCCAGGGCCTGCTCCCTCCCGTCTACCGTTCCCGACGTGTTCTTGAGGGATTTGAATTTCGGGTAAACGACCCGACCAAAATCGTCCGCCAGCGACTTCGGGGGAGACCGGCCACGCTCGCGTTTGTAGGCGCGCACGCGGGGCTCAGTCTCCTTCAGAAGCTGGTCCCGCGCGGCTGGGCCGGGAAAAGGGCCCCTCGCTCCCGTCGGCGCAGTTTGCCAGTCCAAGGGCGGACCGTCCCCTCCTGCACAGAACGCGCTGCTTCCTGAAACAGGGTGTGGACAGCTACGGTGGCAAATTTAAATACAAACACAAAATTTCCGAGCGCGTCAACCGACGGCAAAGGATGCAAGGGAGCGACCTTTCGGGAGGAAGGATGGCGGCTTCTGTCAACAGCTTCTGTCACATTCACACACCAGCAAGAGCGTGTGCTGGGCGGATCAGCATAACAATGCGGCTTCGCTCAGACCTGCCGCCCCTTGCAGCTGCACTTAACTCGTCAGGAGACAAGAAACCGCGAGTGGGAAGAATGACCGGATGGAGCGATGCTGCGCGCGAGCCGAGTGCTCAGGGAACGGCCTGGTCCCCGGAGAAACCTTCCGCTGCGGCGGGCTGAGAGCTGTGGTGCAGCCGCCGGGGTGGAAGTCACGCGCCGCCCCACGCTGAAGATCCCCCCCCCCCGTGTGCCCACTGCGTCCGGGACGGATTCCTCCTTCCCCCAAGCCGCGAGCACCCTGCCTCGCAGGACGAACCCAGGGAAAACCGTGCCCAAACGGGAGGCGGAACCTCCTGCCTGTGCGGCAGCGTTAATCTGAGTGAAAATGAAAATGTCCGACGAAACGTGTCGCTCATGGAGAGCGTCCTGCTTGTCGCTTGCTCTCCCCTGCCCTGAGCCAGCGACGGAACCCAGCTGGCGGAGAACATTCCGTCTCCCTCCCGAGTCTGCGACGCCTCAGTCACGGGTGGTCGCCTGCCTGTCAGCGGTGCAATCCCTGCCGGGGGGCCTCGCTGCCACAGTGACGCACGAGACTGTCCTCCGGAAACGTCTCCCCCAGTTTCTCCAAACCCGACCGGCTGCCGCGTCTGAGGGGCGCGCATCCCAGAGCACTGTCCTGCCCAGAGGCCTGTTTCCAGCGACGCCGACATGCGCGCCGCTGTTGCGACCGATGCCGCGTCGCCTGCCGAGTGGCGAGAAGGAGCCCGCTGGCCGCTCGGAGAAAGGAGGCGGAGGCCTGCACGAGGGCTGACCGGAGGGAGAAGGAGAGTCACGGGGCGGAGCTGTGGCCGACACGCGGGGTCCCCGCCACCCGTGAAACCTCACACACACCTTCCGCCCAGCGCCTCGCGAACCAATTCCCGACGTGGCCGTGCGAATCCGGCACGAAAATACCGAGCTTTCTGGAAGAGACCGTATCTCTGTTCAGCTGCCCTAGGATTTCTTCCTCCAATCTTCACATTAAAAAAAAAAAAAGGCTGATTTACGAGCATCCTCATCCTCACGAGAAAAGGCTGCCGTCGCCGGCACCGACGTCTCTAGAAACAAAGGTATTTTTTCTGAGGATTTCTGCTCGAACTCCATCTGTGTCCCCGCGGCCGTGCCAGCCCCCCCTGGCCTGCAGAGCCCCACCCGCGGCGGAGCCGCCAGGACGCCCCCCGGGGCTTCCATCCAAACCCTCCCCGCTCCCGGTCAGGTCACCGTGACCCCGACGCGGGTCCCTGTCAGCTGCTGCGTCGTAAAGCTGTCCTCCAGGTGAGTTAGGGAGCTCTGGGAGCTGGGTTTGCAGCCCGGCAGATGTCTAGCTAGTTACAGCCCCCGGGGGACGCTGCCGTGCCGTCCGGAACTCTCTGGAAGGGGCCCAGCGTTTCTCACTGTCGCCGCGCGTCATCCCGGGGGGCCCGGCAGACGAGGCGGAGGCCCACGGAGCTCGTCCGTCTTGTGCGTTCTTCACAGCCTCCCCGACACCCCGGTAACTCGACAGCCACCTCCCGGCCCCTGGCGGCACGAGCCAAGCAGCACCTTGGGGCAAACGACTTCGCCTGCAGAGGTCAGAGGGATCCACGCGGGACGCATTCCCTCTACGTAACCGAGACGCCAAAGGGAAGATGCGGCTTCGTTACGTGGAACCGGGGATTCTGAGAATTCGGGCGGAAACGAGCCCTGCGACATCCAACAGTTAGAACTTAATAGTGTGGCACACGCACGTGGTCCCGTTAACCCCTGTGCGCCGCTTCCTCCCTCCAAATGAGAGCGCATTCGTGGGAAAAAGCATTTTAGGTTTTCACATGCCCTTGTTGACGCCTGTTTCCTCCGACCGCACACACTGCCCATCGCCCTCCCGGTGCAGCCTCCCTTCGCATTCCCCCAGACCCCCTCTCCTGCCCGGCCCGACGCCCACTCCCTTCCACACGCTCCCAGCCCTTTGCCACACCAACGACACGAAACTGGCACAAAACTGCGACACGGGCATGGGAACCCCACGCCCCGTTTTCTGGGCGGACTGTTGGAACAGACATTTACTTAGGACGTGACTCGCGCTTGTCGGTTTGCCAAGGTGACACAGGCTCGGTGCAGAAACCGGGCTTTTTCAGGGCGATGAGAACCTGACAACTCTTAGTGACAGAAGGAAAAACTCCGCTACCGAATCCTAAAACCAGCCATAAAGGTGCGAACCCGACGGGGAAGCCCAAGGTTCTCGGCAGCGTTTTTGGTGGCAGAACAAGCGCGGCCGTTGGAACGAGGCGGGGCACGGCCTCCCACGGGGCATGGGAGACGGGTCTGATCTGGAGGTGCCACTCGTCGCACCGCACAGACGTGCTCAACCCCACAGGCCGCATCTCCACGAGACGGCGGCCGAGTTCGCCTCCTGGCTGCAGACTGAATGGTGCCCGTCGAGCAGCGTACTTGATCCCGAAAGGGCACGTTCGTTAGGTTCTGGGATGTGGGGCATGTTGAGGGATTTTCTACCCAACTCTGCACGGCACCAGAAGGAAGCCAGGCATGGCGGGGGCCGTGGGGGTGACTGACAGCTGTCCCCGCAGGGGCCTCTGGGAGCAGGACAAGGCCCGGGCCCCTGCGGGCGCCTGGCAGCCCTCAGCGCCTTCCGGTGACGGCCTCGAGGACACTGTGCCGAGTGAGCTGAGCCCAGGACCGCACCTGTCACTTACACGTGGAACCTAAAAGGGAAGCCGAACTTACAGCAACGGAGCGGACAGGAGTGCTGGCCAGGGGCCGGGGCAGACCGGGACGGGTCGGTGAAAACACACGAGCTCCGCGCTCAGATGCCACCCGGACACCTGCAAACCGCCCGTTTCGCGCTCATGGGAGGGTTTTCGGAAAGTCATCTTGTTCCTCAGGAAGAGCAGCACCTTAAGGGCTGGGGTCACGCCGCACGTCTCTGGAAGCAGAACGCGCGTGTGCTCACGAGGGCGCGAGCGTGCGCACAGGCACGCGGTGTGCGCACATCCACCCGGCCTGCCCGACGGAACGCCCGTCCCAGTGTGGACGAGCCTCTCTGGGTCACCGACCATTCCTCCTTTAGCCCTCCCTTGGAGACGGACTCGGATTCGCTCCCCGACGTCGCCCCAGGTCAAACTGGGCCGCGAGCGCTCATGAGCGACGCATCACGTGGACCTTCGAAAGCTGGGAAAGCTGCTCTGGTGTTTTGCTTCGATGGACACCGAGGCTGCCAACTCGCTCTACGGGAAACCCAAACCAGTCCGGACGCACAACATTGACGCGCTCGCGCCAACTGCGGACATTTCTCCCGCTGGAACAGGACAGGATGAACATGCACGGGTCACGCGTCCTTAGAGCAAACGCGTCCTCAGAGGTTCGATCCGCCCCACTCATCGTTCAACACGCTGGTCCCCGTGTGAACGCCGCGTGGCTTCGGCTTTCTAAACGCCGTTTTTCCTATGTTTTGGGTATTTACTTCCCTGGATCATAAAGTCCGATTTTTCGGGGTCCACAGAAACGTGCTAGGCCCCTGAACGCGCAGCAGAGGCTCTGGAAAGTGTGCCTCTCGGTGGCGACAGAATTCCCCTCCCCCCTCGAGGTGGCGGGGCGGTTGGGGTGGGGAGTGACGGAGATTTCTACTTTAGAATCCCCGGGCCATCCCACAGGAGAGCGTGACGCGCCCCATTTTTCACGCCATTAGACTGCTCCGGCATGGGCAGGCTTGCGCTGCCACAGCTCACCATTCGATGCCGCGTGGCCCGGGAGGACCGAGCGGCCCTCTCCGAGCCGCATCTTCCTCCTCGTGAAAGGATCGTGCTCGGTACAAACCTGCGCCTGGTCAGGAGCGCCGCCTCCGCCTCGGCTCGTCCCTAACGCGACTCGTGTCGACGTCCATTCTTCACTCACCAAACCCGGCGGAGCTGAGCTGTTCCTGTACTGCGGGCTCTTCCCGCGGGCCAGGCTTTTATCTTTCCATCAAGAATCCCCTCTCCTCGTCCTTTCCTGCTTTGACTGCCTCCGGCTTTCAGCTTGGATAGCTTCTTCCGACCTTCACTCGGCTGCGACTTCTTTTCTTGTCTCTTCCGAGAGGCAGAGGAGAGAACGAAAGGGCGTCACTGTGGAGGCTTAATTCCGGGCCACCGGGTGCTCTCATGCTGTCCCCTTCCTCGGGGTTTCGGGGAGAGAGCTGCCCCGCTCCGCCTGGCACGCGGGCCCCTGGCGGTGAATCGTGTCGGTGCCGCCTGGGTCTCCCCCTCTGTAACGGGCGTCCAGCTGGGGACAGGCCGGGCCGGGCCCCGTGTGGTGTCCACGCAGAGGACCTCGGTCCTTCCGTTAGTTTCTTCCCACAAGGGCCTGAGCACTTTTTTGGTTAAAGAGTCAGAAAATACCAACTAAAGAGCGTGCCGGGACATCCCTGGGGCCACGTGCAGCCCTCGCACTGTCAATGACGAAATGCTCGGAGGTCACCGAGCCGGGCGTGGACCAGGGTCCAAGGTCCCCGTCGTCCTTTACCAAAGGCCTGCACGAACGGAAGGAAACACGGCACGGGCGGGCCTCGCAGACACCCCGGCCCCGGTCCCCGACCTCCACGGTCACGCTGGCGTCCCCGCCAAGCGGGCTGCGGTCTCCCTGCTGCTGAAGGGTCGCGGCCTCCACCTGTGACAAAGGCCGCACCCGTGAAGTGCGGCTCCGTGAGACGAGGCGTGCCCGCACACAGGGGGGCCGGGGCCGGGCCCGTCACCCGGGGGCCTGGAACACGCCCCCTCCCGAGGGGACGACCGCGTCTGTCAGGGAATCCCGTCTCCTCCTGATAATCGTCACATCCCTCAGGGCCACACGCACGCACGTCAGTCGGAGTCAGTCGGAGCAGAGGGGCCATTCTCAGGACCGGGTCGCACACGAGCCCCAGATGGAAAGCAGATGGACGGGTCAAAGCTCACTGACTGAGGCAGTGCAGAGCGGACGACGGGACAAAGTGGGAGCGCACTGCTGTGTCAGCAGCTGAGGGCGCCCCCGGGTGCACGGACGGGGTAGACGGGGGCTGTCGGGGCTGGATCCCGGGGAGACCTCGCCGCGGGCCTGCGGTCGGCGGCCCTCTCCCCACGCCCTCACCTGCCCTCCCACCCCCCGCGTGTGGGCTGAGAAAGAGCTCCGTGTCCCTCCCTCCTACGGAGCCAGCAGCCCCGCGAGACCAGGGCCCGCGTCCAGGAGCTCGCTGAACCGCACTCAGCTCCTGAAAGGCCCCGCGTGCGGACGCCGCCCACGGGGGCAGAACTGCGGCGACGCGGGAACTCGCGGGGGAGCGGGGCCTGACTCCCCCTGATCCACACTGCGACGGCCCCTCTGTGGGGCGCAGAGTGTGCCCTCGTCCGTGGGGGGACCGTTTCATCCCACGCGATTTCCCACAAACGGCTAAAAGCGAGAATGGGAGAATAAAAATCCAGTAATGATTATCCCAAAATTGGACTCTAATGCACCGAGGGCGCGTTGGCCCGTTTCCCGCGGCGGATCAACACGCGCGAGCGTTTTCGAAGAGCGGCGTGAGGCCCGAGGCCGAGGCCGCCTGCTCCTGTCACCACAGTGAGTCCGCCGGTCAACCAGCTGACGTTTTCCCGGAAAGGATTACAGCATCACGTCCTCCTCCCAAACCGGTCTCCGCCGAAAGCGAGAGCAACGTCCAGCGCGTTCGCAGGGTTACGGGGCCGTGTGCTGGCAGGGGGTGTCGCTCCGGCGGCCAGCCCCGTGCCGGGCCCTGCCTCGCCCCGGGCACCGCGGGCGGAGCACACAACAGGCCGTGTTCAGGTCCCGCACCGGCAGATGTCACGCTCGGGTCGGACACGCGACACGTGGGGAGGCGCGCTCATCACGGACTGCGATCGGGTCCATGAAGGAAACAAAGAGGACGCTGACCCGAAGCGGCCGAGCGAGGCCCGCTGCACGCGGCGGTCAGCAACGGCCTGGCTGGGCAGGGGACGTTTGGGGACGCCCGGAGGCGGGAAGAGCTCGGAGGGGAGCACGGGCCGCGTTTGCCGTGCGCAGAGCCCGGCTTCCGAGGACGAGGGGGGAGAGGGGAGGGCGAGGCGGCCGGGGCTCGGACGCCAGCCCGTCCCAGAGGGACTGGTTTCTCCTGCCGGTTCCTCCTCTCGTCAAGCCAAGGCGATGACATCGGAGCGTCATCGCCGTCGCGCTCCGAGGCGATCGCTGAACGTGGAAACAGGCCCCAGTGCCACCGCGGCGTGAATTAGGGTCCGTCCCGGGGCCACGCGCTTGGGGTGCGATGGTGTCCGCTCGCCGGCTGAGTGCCTCGCGGGGTCCTGGGTGAGAAAGGGCCCTGCTGGGTGAAGGAGCCAAACCTGGCCCGGAGTCGTCACCCCCGCAGCCGTTACTTTAAAATGGCCATTTTTTAAAAAATGAGTTTCCTGCGGAGCGCCAATCCCGGTAGTTTGAGACGCGCCGTTCCAGATGTAAGCGTGATTTTCAGTTAATGAGCGGACGCCCCGCATCAGTGTCTTCTGTCTCCGACGCGCCAATCTGGGGCGCGTCGCGTTAGGAGAAATCACACGTCTCGCGTCCCGTCTTTACGGCTCGTCAAGGACCACACGAGCCAGCGGGGAAGAGGCTCTGCTCCTGCCAGGACTCGGGGCGCTGTCGGGGACCTGAGACGAGCTTTGCCCAGAAATAAAAGGGCAGAGAAGGGCGAAGCCCCTTTGAGGAGAGGTGAGGGGTGCAGAGCAGAGGCGACGCCTCCCGAAGCCAGGGACCCCTCCACCTGCACGCTTGGGCCGAGCCTCACACGCCAGGCAGGGCGACTCCCGCGGGCGGGGGCGGGGGCGGCAGGGCCCTCCCCAGGGCAGACCCACGAAGGAGCAGAGTCCCCCCTGCTCACGGCTGAGAGGGACCGTGAGTCCTGAAGATTCACGGGTCTCGGAGAAGCCACGGGGGACTGGGCCGGGGCACAGGCACGTGCAGGAGCTTGCGGGGTCGCTGTTGGGCACGGCCGTGGAGCCCGCGCGGCCACGGCCCCCGGCCGAGGCGAGGCAGGGGACGGGGGCGACAGGCCAGCCCCCCTCACATCAGAACCTGCTCTCTGGCACCCAGGCAAGGCTAAGGCGCTGGTTCTCGCAGGTGGAGATTCTGCCCCCCGGGGAACAGCTGCGGCCCCTGAAAACAGTTCTGAGCGTCACACCTTGGGGTGGACGCCCAACTACGGACCCTTTCCAGGTCCCATGGAGCCCAAAATGCACTGTTGAACAGGGGCCGAGGCACCACCGTGTCCCCCCACGGAATCCGGAGCAGAAAGTAGAGTCGGCAGGGCAGACGCCACAGCCCTGAAGACACGCAGGCCCAGCCCTGGAAGCGAGGCGTCCCCACTCAGGGCACCGGAGGCGAGGCTCCCACACAGCCCAGAGGAGGGGACGAGCCCCGCGAGACGCGCTGGAGGACACACGTGCCGAAGATCCAGCTGCAGGACCCCGTGGGTGCTGGGACGTTCGGCCGATACGCCAGGTGCTTTGCAAACAGGAAGCCGCACAGGTCAGGGCGGGGGGAGGATTTGGGGGCGCAGACCCTGGAGGAGGAGACCCACCGCTGCCCGAGAGAGAGAGCCGGCCACCGCGCGCGTCACGGTGCGGGGGAAGCAGCAGGGGCGCAGCACGTCACTGCACTTCGCCGTGTGCATCTCACCCTCTCTCCCTGGCAAAGTCGGGGCGTTCCCGATGCCGGCAGACTTCTTGCCGCCGTGAACGTCTAAACCGGCGGGAGGCGGGCAGCGACCACGGTGAATACCGCTACCGTTCGCCCCCGAGGGGAAGGGGAAACTCGACGCAGTGGCATTTTGAAACTTTCATGCTCCAGTTTCTTGACGGAGATGGTTCTGGCGACGAAGAACACGTTTCCGTGCTGGAAAGCGTCCCCTGTGGAAGGAACGACGTCTGAAGGAAAAAGAACAACTCGCCGTGCTGGAACGGATCGCTCCTCGGCGACACGCGTCGGGTTAGCTGATGCCGATGTGGCCCAGGAGCACACCTCACGCCTGAGGAACATCGCGCGCTCTCGAGCTGGGCTGGATCTCGAGTCTCGCTGACGTCCACACCCCCGGAAGCTCGTGACAACGCAGGCCGCGGACTCCCTCTTGCAGAGTTTCCGACCCAGGGCAGCTGGGGCGAAGCCCTAGGGTCTGCGCTTCTCCCGTGTTCCCGGGCAACGCCCTGGCGGCTCGTCCAGGGACCAGGACTGAGAAGCACCGCCAGAGCGGCTCTGAGCCCGGCCCGGGGCTGGGGAGCGAGGGCTGGCCCCGCGTCCCTCTGTCTCCTCCTAGCATCACGCCGGCCGCCCGAGCCCCATAGGCGTCCTCGGCAGGAAGCGGGGACCCTCCCGGGCTCCTTACACCAAGCCCGGGGGCTGGGCCGCGGACTCGCCGCATTAAACCGTCGCGTGGGACTTGGGGCCTGTTCAGCGTGGTGCAGACAGCCCGCGGGCTTGCCATCTGCTCTCCGCGTGCAGAGGGAGCTGTGAGCGAGACACGTGAGCCGGATCACCACGGACATCCACGTCGCGGCTTCCACGAACGATCCGAACTGCGTCTTTTCCTCCGCCTGCTCACTCGGACTTAAATCAGCCTAGAAAGGCCACGTGGCAATTCTGAATCAGAACCGCGCAGACGGTCCCTCCTCTGGCCCCCGCTCCCCACCCTCTGACAGGCGTTGGGCTTGCGCGGATCACGAGCAGTTTCTATGGACTCGTCCCTCCCTCTTGGTGTTTGGAAAATTACCGGGGAGCTCCAATGGCTGATCGACACCCTCCCACCTCAGAACCGTTGACCACAACAAACTGCATGCGCATCTGAATGCTCCGCGGGGGGCGGAGAGCAGCTCCACCCCCTCTATTGATCAGGTCTCTGTGACGATGGGTTTTTCTAAGGGTTTTGGAGGTCGACGCGGCGGCCCTAACCAGATCGAGCCACGTTTCCCACCGACTGACCGAGCTGATGCAGAATTTGGACGGGTCGCCGAGGCCGACTTCAGCGTGGAGGCCGTCCTGCCAGGGCGCCCCGTGAGCCAGACCGAGCGGCGCACACACGAGGGTCCCCCCAGCGCGAGCCAGAGGACAGTGAGGCCGCAGCCGCCGGGCGGTGCGTGCGACAGCTAAACTCCGCCAGCGGCCTGGTCGGCAAATCGAGTGGGACCGAGAGCTGCCCCACGACACGGGCCACAGGGGCTGAGGCCGGAATGAGAGAGGCCGCAGCCAGGCCGCGACGAAGGCCGGGAACCGAGAGGGGGTCGCCTGGCGGGCGAGCTCCGTGGGGTGAGAGCCCGGTGGGCCCCAGAGCACGGCGGAGCTTCCCCGCTGCCGAGGGAGGACCTCGGGGGTCACGCAGCTGTCCCCAGCCTCTCCTCACAGCTGTCTGCCTCGCACCGACCCCTTCCAGCGAGTTCCGTCCTCGGGCTGCGTTCCTGGTGCGTGGCTCACCGGGCACCACCCTGGCCACCTACCTGCACCACCAGACGACGGTCGCCTTTTCACTCCCAGTCCTGACCTTGAGCTTGAGCTCAAGACACAGATACTGAACGGCCACGGACAGGTCCCCGTGGAGGTCCTAGGGGCACATTCAATCCGATTCAGAAACGGAAATCCCCGTGAGCTCGCGTGTGGACTCTAAGAACCAAACTCACAGCGGCGGAGGGTGACGGAGGCTGCCGGGTGGGGGCCGGGGCTGGGCGACGCTACGGCCGGGGGCACGAAGCTTCAGCGACGCAGGGGGCAGGAGGAAGGGTCTGCGGACCCCTCGGGCGGCCCGGCGGCTGCGGTCACCACACGGTACGGGATGCTCTACGTTGGCCAGGACGGCGGATCCTGGATGAAAGTTCGCGCGCACACGCGCACACGGGGAGAACCGCAGCGGCACACACAGCACCGTGAGCATGTTTCAAACCTGAAGCTGTGCGCCTCAGACACGTGCAACTGTTACACGTGAAAGGCATCCCCGAAAAGTTAAAAAGAGAGAAAGAAAATGTCACCCCTCCCCCCAGAGCCCGCCCAAACGCCCGCGTTTCCTAAGGTCAGAGCCGCAAGCAGGCGCCCCATGGCTCTGCACTGTCTCGTGCCCGCGGGAGGGGTCCTCCGCGCCCGGCCCGGCAGCGGAACCTCGCACCTGCCTTACGGGGAGTTTCCCACGGCCGGAGTTACCCCGAGTCGGTTAGGCAAGCGCTGCGCCGCCCTGGCCCAGGAGGTGACGAGGCCCCGCCGCCCCTGCCCGCCTTCCCTCCTGGGCCTGCAAATAGGCTCATCTCTTAATGGAAGGATTTGTGATTTAAAATTTCATTTTGCCTTCCCCTCGACACACCATTTCCACAGGAGCCTCGGGAATACCGAGCCGGAGAGCAAGGGCCATCCGATCGTCCTCAATCCAGCCAGGCGCCCTCTCGGGGAAACAGTGCCCTCCAGCCCTCACCACCGTAATGACCCGGGGGAGGGGACTCACTCGGCGGGAAAGGGAGGCCATTCCCCTCATCACTTCCCCGGATTCAACGATAAATATTCAACGCGATGAAGTGAAAGCCCGGGAGATGACAGATGAGTAAAAAAAGGAAAAAGAGGGAGAAGCAAAGCAATGAAAAACCACCTGCTCCTCGGAGAGGTGTTTCTAATCAAAACGGTGAATAATTCCGCCGCCGCCTTCGCGTTCGCTTCGAGCTGGAGCTGAGGATTAACTCCCCCCGGCGGGGTTCGCCTGAGACCTGCTCCGGCGTGGAGGCTTCGGTGCTCGGCGCCCGGCGGGCCCCGGGCCTGCCAGCAGAAGCCGAGGTTGACGGAGGATCGCGCGGAACCCCGCAGCGTTTACGAGCTCCGAAGCGCAGGCCCGGACTCTCATTCTCCTGAATGCCCCCATCTCCCCGCCATAAAGGGAATCTACGCCGCGGCGAGCAGGCGGTCTGCGTGCAGAAATCACAAACAGAACAGTAACTGTCCCCTGGCGGACAGCATCGGGGAAAGCGATGCGAATCCAGCGAGGAAGGCTGGGCCAATTTTTCCAGCGGCTTCCTGCAAACGTCCACCTGTTTCAGAGGCTGCTGTGATGAAGGTCGTTCCGACTCCCCTCTCTGGCCTGGGTCACGAGGCAAATGGGGACCTTAAATTCTCACGGACGGCTCGCTGCCAACGCCTGCTGTCCGCAGAGCGGAGGGGGCGGGTGGCTTTGAGGTTGGATGCGAAGAGCCCAGGTTCTGTTTCCTAAAATAAATCTCCCCAACCTTCCCCCGAAACCCCGCCACGAAAGGCCCTGGTCTGGTGGGGAGTGGCCCGAAGGTCCGTAAGCCGTTCGAAGGGAGAGGGACGCAGTTTCCGCTTCCCAGGCCCGACTTCGTGCCGGCATCGTACGTGGCGATTACGTGTGTAACTGGGTCTACCCAGCCGTCCAGCGAGGAGCACTGGGTCAAACGCGTCTCCGAATGAGGAACCAGCCCCGCGGGTGCGGGGAGCACACGACCTGAGGCCTGACGCTCGGCCCGCCCCGGTGTCCGTGACTTCACCTGCTCCCCCCTACGCGGCCCAGTAGAGACCCAGTCTCGGGACTGACCCGACCTCAGCCCCGACCCAGTTTGGTCGAGGGTCAGCTGGCCTGGTCCGGTGCGTTGGGACTGAACCTAGAACCTGAAAGGGTAGAGGCCGGGCTGACAGCTCAGGGAGCCCGTCAGGCCGCAGCAGGCCGGCAAGCGTCCCAGGGACCACGCGCGGGGACTGAGCCTTCTCTACTCCAGGCTTCTCCGACTACGGTCAAGTGGTTCTCATGCCCCGATGGCACCCTAAAAAAGCATGCCCCGTTTCGGAAACGGGAATATGCAAAAAGGATATGAGAAAAGGTGGGAGCGCTACCATTTACCACCAGATTCCTGGACAAACGACTGACACCCCGGGCGGCCGCTTACTGACCCCGCCCCCCTGGATGCCCAGGAAACTCCAGGCCAAGCCCGTGCCCTGTGGCTAATTAAATGTTTGTCTGGCCCCGGAGGATCAGAAGGCTGTTTGCAGGTTTAACGAGACCGTTCACGTGAGAACGGGTTTCGGGGGATTCTGAAGGGTCTCCGGAAACATCTGCCAAACCAGGAAAAGCCGGTGTCCCGGGCAGTCTGTGGAAACCCGAGGCTGCGTTCGGCGCCTCCAGCTGCGGAAGGGTTTGGGAGGGAAGAGCCAGCTGCCCCACGGGCATTCAGACCACCCCACAGCGTCTGGAGGAAGGGGCTGGTGAGCAGCTGCCGATGGGTGCATCGTGCCGCTGTCACTGAGGGGTGTCCCGACACCGGCCGGGACAGCCTGACGGCTAAGGGTTTCGCCTGAATGCTCTAGGCCTGGGCTGCTGACGCCGTCTACAGGGGCCTGTGGCCAAGAACGAGCGGTCCCTTTGGGCTGCAGGGTGGTCTGTGTCCACATTCGAAAATCTAACATCCTAGGACCCTTCAAACGCCCAGATGATTCCCATCAGCGCAGTCCTGCGAAACGTTAAAGTTCCAGGTGGTAAGTTCGCGAGAGAAGGAAATCGTGTTTTATCGTCTGCTCTGCGTCCAGGTGCGGGGCTGTCTCGGTCAGGGCTTCGGTTTCCATGGCAACAGCCTGTGAGCGCGTCTATGGCTCTCAAAAAGATTCCATTTGAGATCCCCCAATTCTTCCAAGGAGATTGCAACCCGCAGAAGTGTTTAAAAATCCTCATCTTGAGGATGAGATTAATAGTTACTAAAAGCCTCTGATCTCTGAGAGACAGGAAGACTCAGAGACAAAAAGACACCGTGCCACACGTCCGGCCGACGGGAAGGGGTAAACCACGGCTTCTGGACGCCGCGCCAAGATCTCAGGGCGGAGAGGGGAAGCAGACAGACGGCCTGCCAGAGCCTCACACCCCACGGACTGTGTGACCGAACGACGAAGCACTGAGGAACGTCGCGCTCAGTGGTTGTGGCGGGAAAACCCCACAAATGCACGACATGAGAGGACGCCACTGCTCGAGCTGCCGACGTGGGGCAAGCGTGCCAGGACCAGTGCTGGCGGGGATGAGCAGGGACCCGGGGGTGGTGGCCGCTTTGTACAGGGCAGACGACTAATTCCTTGAGAGCATCGAACTCCTTGGTTTAATGCTCCTACCGGGGACAGGTAACTGCGTCTGTGAAAACACGCCATGTTTTGACACAAACACGTAGCAGCGATATCGTGGTCAGCTGTAGAATCCCGGGGGGGACGAATACTCCAAAGCGAAGGCGTGGTCACATAAAGGTGGTCACGACCCGTGTGCAGCCTGCACTGCACTTAGCGACAAAGACTCGCCTGACCCCACGCAGCCAGGTGCCTCTGCTCTTTCCAGACTCGGCCTCGTCCTGGGCCGTGTCTGCAAAAGCCCGGTCTTACCGAGAATCCCGCTAGGTCCGTCTCTCCGGATCCTCCATCCTCAGCGTCTGAGCACCTCCTCGTCCCCCCGGCCCCCAGCTGCCTTCGGCAAGACCCCTGTCAGGTCAGTTTAGCAGGAATAGCCCTGACCTCTCAGCAGTTTCCCAGCCACCGACCCTGCCCTCTCCTCCTCGGCTATGTCCCGCCCTTCCCAGTCGTATTCGGATCCGGCCCCGCCTGCCCTTTCTACTGCCAAACCGCGGTGGCAGTCCCTGCACCTGCCACAGTAATCCTGAATGGAGTCCGCCTGACGGATTAACGAGTGTCTCGAATAATTAAACAGCCATTAAAATCGCATCCGTGGGTGTCGTAGGGTAAGTGGGGAGCTACATTCAGGTCAAACCTAAGGGGAGCAGAGTGCGCACCGTGTGACGGCGGCCCCCACACAGACGTCTGCGTTTAGGTGCAGACTGAAAGTTAATTTTCCAAGGGAGCAGCCGGGGCATGTTTTCGTGGTAAATCCATGGCGTACTTTTCCTTCCTTCCACCTCCCCGGGTTTTCAGATTTCACACATATGTCTGTCACTGCTAATCAGCCGCGGAACAAAGACGACAGAGCTTCTGCCGACACGTCCTCTACATCCCTCCTAGGCTTCCATGCAGAGCCGCCCAGGAGAAATTAGGTTTGCCAGTTAGAGGGCCTGCTTTCTGGATAAAGACACTGAAGAGAGGAAGAATACAAACAAAGTTCAAACTCAGGTTTCTCGTTCTGCTCAAGAAGGAGACGCAGCCTTAACTTCTAAGACGCGGTGGCTGAGCAGGGCTCAGGGTCGCACAGCCTCCGTCCCCCAGGAAGACCGTGTGCAGGGGCCTTGCAGGTTCCAGGCCCCCACGAGGTCGTCCTCAGCACACTGCACCGCCAAGGTCCGTTTGGAAAACTCCTCAGCGGGTGGCGTCCGCACCTGTGGAGCGATCGCCTAAGCAAGAGTCGGGGGACCTGCTTTTCCTGTGACCACCGCGGACCAGCCGGACGTAGGGTCGACCCCACGGTGGCTTTGCTGCCTTCCTGGGGTAGACGCTCGGCTCCCCGTGTTATTTTTAGTGCTCACGAGGCTGCCGGTGGTGCATCATTTGGAAACGTTCTATTTTTTATTCCCTTCGGCCAACCACGATTTGAGCCTCCTTCCTAGGTGTGGAGAAGTCCCTTCAGAATGAGCCCGGGGGGAGGAGGCGGAAAATGGCACGCCCCGGCCCTCACGGCCTCCCGTGCAGCGAGGGTGCAGGTGCCGACCTCGGCCATGCCGCTCAGACGCTTCTAGGCCAGACTTTGAATCTGGAGCAAGGGATGCACCAACAGGTGATGGAGAACGGGGAGCTGCCTCTGCAGGGGCAGCAAGACGGAGCGCGCGGGCCAGCAGGGCCAGTGGCCGCTGGGAGCTCCAGCCTCACGCGCCGGTGACACGGGCGGGTCAGGAGGACGGGCCTCTGAAGCGTCCGGGGGCCACAGTGACATGTCCTGCGGAGCATTTCGGTGGCGTGTGGCCCATCCAGCATTCTTATGAATATTGCCCCTTTTTTCCTTGAAAATGCCAGAACTGAGTGCCTCGCCCATAACCAAAAACAACAAATGAGGAAATAATAGATAAGCAGGATTTTCCTTCTAAAAGGCGATATTAGCGGGTTAACTTAAAAGAAAATAACTCATGCTTTTCATATGTCATAATTTCGCACACACGCTTAGAGATCAGCTATAAAGCAGGAATTTAAGACAGTGCTGCCGTGGTCTCCGTCTAATTGTTTCTACGCTCTTTCACTAAACTGGCTTAAATATTTTGCTAACGTTAAAGAATCGGTAATAAACACAACTGAGATTACTGTTTACTAGGATTTGATTTTCATTTCGATTGCGGGAACGTTGAACGCTGCAGAATTTTTAGCAGCGCTGACTTTTTAAACCATAAAAGCCAATTCTGTCGACAAGAGACTAAGAGCCTAGAATATTAAAATATATGGTTAAGGAAAGTTCATGAGCTAACGTCCAAATTATTTCTGACATTCGACAAAATTCGGATGGTAATGTTTTGGCAGGAGAGAGAGGTTTTCCAGTCTCGGAAGAGCAAATTACGGCTCGTGCAGTCTCTCTTATTGCCTAAGTCAGTAAATTGCCTAAATTATGTAAATTAAATAACGTTAAATTGTCTGCTCGAATGTGTATTCTCGGCTCATACTTCTAGGTTTTGAATAGAGTCAGAGTCCGTCCTCCGAAAACTAAGGAAATCGCTCGGCTAGGAGTGTGAGACGTGCGTCACCCTGCTCGCCCGAGACCTGAAATGGGAAAAGCTGCTTTCTTAGAAAACAGTCGAACCGGAGTGACCTGGGAACATAGGTAGGTGGGGGGAGCGCGGCCAGAGTGCCGTCCGCGGCGCAGCTCTGGCCTCGGAGGCAGGGGGCTTTCCCTCCTGGTGCCGACTGAGCCACAGGCAGAGCCACCTGGACCTACAAACACGCGCAGCGATTTCGTGAGTCATAAGTGTATCTTGGGCCTTCGCCCCCATCCCTGGCACCGGAACAAGCGACAGGAGCCGTAGGGTGAAAGCAGAGATGTTGTTACCCGTGACCGGCCCCTTTCAGCCACACCGAGTTCACCTTAAGGAGATTTCTGGAAAGGCCCGACCTAATCACCAGGTGGGGGCTGGTGGCCAGGGGAACGATCTCGTAACAGAGGCTGGAGACGTTCAGCCTCGCCCTGTTCCCCCACCCCCAAGGGCCAGGACTGAATCCGTTGTGCCTGCCGAATGCAACCCCACGGAGTCGTGGCCCTGGAGGTCGAGGGGCTCCCGGGCCGGCGACCACGTGCTGGAAGGGGGCCCTCCGCGAGAGGGCATGGCTGCCCCGACCTCTTCCGTCGGTCGCTCCTGAGCGAGGTCCCTGTCGTAGTTGGTGATCCGGTGGGTAAGGTTTTGTCCTGGTTTCTGTGAGTCGCTCCAGCAAAGTAAGGAAGCCCACAGAGGGGGTCACAGGAACCGACTCGCGTCCGGGAGGAGGTCGTCGTAGCCCGCGCCTGGCGTCTGAGGCGGGGAGGGGCGATCTTGCGAGGCCGAGCCCCGGAGCTGCGAGGCTGGAGGCCATGGCCAGGTGGAGAGGGTCGGAACTGAGCTGCGTTGTGAGCTGGGCCTGGGGCGTGGGAAACCACACGTCTGGAATGCGGAGCATTCCGTGGAAAGACAGAGCCAGAGCAGTTTTTCCAAACACGGATGCGCACGAAGGCTCGCGTGCACCCACAGCCCGCGTGCCCAGGGGCAAATGAATGGCTGGGTCCGCGAGAGCGAGCTAAGGCCTAAACGAATCGGGAAGAACCACCCCACTGGCGGCCGCGCTGAGCACCAACCAGAGCACCCTGAGAAAGGACGTACGAACCCGGATGGGAGACCGCCCAGGGAGACCGGGTGCTGTGGGCGTAGAAATAAGAAAATAAAAAATAAGGGGCTGTGAGCTGACGAGGTCCTTGCAGTCTGCGAGGTCCACCAAGGGCTGCCTCGCCTAAGAAAAGAAAGGAAAGAATCTTCTAGAGGTCGCCTCATCCGTGCAGCAGCCTCCGCGTGGGATCGTAACTGTTTGCACCAGAATGTGGACGTTCTCCTTCACTCTGCACCTTCTTCACCTCCGCATTTTCACTACAAAAAGAAAATGAAAAATTCCAGGAATCCGGAAAGTGCGTCAAACTCAGCGCGTGAAAGCGATGCCGAGTTCTCCAGCCTGAAGAGGCTCTGAGAGTGAAACAGGCCTCAGCCGTGGTTCGGCGGTGGCTGTCAGCGGGGCCCCCCTCCAGCTCCAGGGAGACAGCGGCTCCACCCGCAGGCGCACCCCACGGCCCGCGGGGCAGGGGCCTCTGCGACAGCGACCCACCCGCCTTCGGAGTTCAGACTCTGGCTCTGTCCGACTGGGGGCCTCGCCGCGCAAGCTGCCACCCCGGTCAGCCCTGCTCGTGCCCACTGCTTCCTGTGGGGTGGCAGAAGCACCCCCTCGCCTCCTGGAGGCCATGGTCATTCCTCCACGCTCTCTTGGTTTCCGTTCCCCCAACTTCATCCTGAGAAAGAGCGACAGAATCCACCCCACAAAGCCCCCAGGCGCTAGGAGTCACTGGGTGGCCCCCGACCAGAGGCCTTGCTCTTCCTGCCCCCTCCTGCTGTCCCCAAAAGGGCCATCGAGGCAGCGAGGCGCCTCCTCCTGAAACCTGGGCCGGAGCTCACGACCCACCACGTTTCAACCCAAATCTGTCTCCAGACTAAACCAGTGTGGCCCCAAGAGTGCTGTGGGGACCGAGGCCCCCAAACTTGTCAGGGCGTGCCGGGAGAAGCCTGTCCGCACCGTGACACTCAGACGATGCTTCCCTTTCTCACTCTCCACCTCTCCCAGGTCCGGAGCCGCCTGGCTCCTGACAGCAGAAAGTCTGAACAAGAATCGGGAAAATCCAGCCCATTCTGTTAAGGCAGGTGTCAACGAGAAACACACACACGACACGAGCCACCTTCCTTAGATGCCTCTTTACTTGGGGAAATACGTTTTCATAAAACGCGTTTTTAATGTTAACATCTAATGGGCTTATTATTGGCATTTTTAAATGAATTCAGAAATAAATGCTTTTAAACGTCTGTCTCAATTTTCTATATAATAAAGATCGACAAATACCACCCGCTTAAACAAAAGCCTGTTGGGGTCTTCGGGCGTCTTTAAGGGGCCCAGAGGTGACGCGTGTGAGCAGCCCTGGACGAGACCACCCGCAGCCTCCCCCCACCCCGCTCCCCCAGCCTCACTGCCTGCAGCAGCCTCCCGGCTCGGCTCATCACGCAGAACCTCAACAAACTCTACAGGATCAAGCGATCACCGGCTCGGCGGCCGTCTGATTCTCAGGCACCCCGCTCTGCACCCACGCCGGGTCCCCATCGCGCCCCCCCGCGCCCCGCCATCACACCGCTTTCGCTCCTCCGAGCGTATGAAACGTGGTCATTTACGTTGTGTTTGAGAACCGCGCGCCCTGACGCCCTGCGGGTCCGGTTCTGCGTCTGTCGCTTCCATCCTCACGTGCAGTGACCTGTTTCCCCTTTGTATTAGTCACTGTGAGCTCGTACGGCTCAGAGGTTTACGTCTGGAAACTCGCCGCGGCCAGAGCGGAGATGCGCTCTCCACGGAGACGTGGCCCGGGCTTCCGCCGCGCGCCTGGAGGCCCACTGACCCGAGACGGGTCCGAGCACAGACCGAGGTCCGATGGGCGCTGGCGTCGCGCGTCGGGGGGCTGCACGCACAGGTGCGAGCCGGCTTGCGGCAGCAAGTCCATCGGGGGAGGGTCTTTCCTTTCCACCGACGCGGAAAGTGCTTGCCCACCCCGGCTTTGCGGGGGGAGCCCGTGTGACGTCGGACGGGGTCCCTGGTTAAACCGCTGCCTCGGGCGAGCCGAGGCTCGGTTCCTGTTCCGGGTGCCGTGTCCCCCTTGTCCATAAAGGGACAACCATGCCCTCCAAGCTCGCCAGTGGCTCCCAGGGCAGAAGCGGGCATCCCCGCTCTGATGACCGCTCGGAGCTCTGGGTTTCCTCGTTACTTTGGCCTCCAGGGTTCACTACTTCCCCGCGGGAACACAGATCCCTTTTCCTCTCTGACTCGGCAGTCGCAGCCGTTTGGAGTGGGAGGCCAGTCGCGGGACCTAATTTCCACCCTGCCATAAATCCAGGCTCCGTTCTTCCAGGAAACATGTTAGACATCTCCTATTCGGACGCCATTATGAGGACGGACACAGAAACATAAAGACGATGGATTTCTCCCCGCCCCCAAGGAATTTAGAGGAAAGTGGGAGGCGTAGAGACAAATCAATGATACAACCATGAACAGCCCAGTTTCGCAGATGTGAGCGTGGGGACTCGGGGCGCACCCTGGAGGGCGCTCTCTTCGCTTGCTTCGGGGTGGGCACAAGGAGGGCCTGCGGGTCAGCTGACGTCAAACACCACGGTGCCCCCACCCGTGGGGCTCTGCTTCTCGCCCCGTCGTCGTAGACAGGCTGGGCCGGGCTGAGCCCGGGTCTCAGGGATGGCTTCTCGTCAGTTGGTTCCACCTGCGCCACTCTTCCAAGACCAACAGCCACGTGTCCTCGTGCCCAATACCCGAACCCCTCAGCAGAGTCCGTGGACACACAGGACCCACCTCGTGGCCGGAGGCTCCTCGCTCACACACAGTCACTTCTGCCCACGTTCCGCGGCCGGAGCAAGTGACCCGGCCGTGACCAACACTGTAGACCCGGAAACACACCCCTCCCGTGGGTGCGGGGGAGCGAGAGAAAGGTGAACGTCGGCCGAAGACAGTCTGATACAAATGGATCTGGAGATTAATGTTTAAGTTTAGTTATAAAAGAGGGTGGACATTCAGGAGACAGTTCATTCAGGAAAAATAAAAAGAGCAAATGTAAAACAGGTGCACGAGCGGGGCTGATGAAGCCGACGTGGGGATCCCACACACCCCGCGAGGGTGGCAGGAGGCGCCACTGGAGGAGGCAGCTTCCAGCGACGAGCTCTGAGCGTTTCGTAAGCTTCATTCTAAGGAGCGGGAAGCCACTGGGTTTCAAGCCAGAACGACACGACGAGACTGGCATTCCACAGACCGTGTGAAATCCCACCGGAGACACCCTCGTTCAAAGGCTCCGTGGCACGTTCCGGGGGTCAGGCCCATGTCCCTGCTCGCAGCTGCCCTCCTGCCACTCCCCATGAGGCCCTGCAACTGCTGCAGGGAGCTCCTTCTGGAACGATCCCCTGCCTCTCCCGTGTGTAACGTCCCAGGCCTGTTCCTTGTTTGTTTCCACCGCCACACCCCCCACCGCGGCGGCCCAGTGTGCAGGGTGAGCTGCGAGTCCCTGAGCGTCCACGTCCCCGCGGCCTCCCCCGCGTGGAACGGGGCCCACGCCCCGGCCTCCCGGTGGTCCTCAGCGAACCTTCCAACCAGGGCTTGGCTCGCTTCGCTCCTCAGTCAGAAGCTCGTCGTTGGGTATTTTGTCAGATCATTTCTCAGCCCCTCTGTGTCCCTAACGGAAAGAGGACACCAGGGGGGCAGGTGGCCGGCCACCTGCGCAGAGCAGCGCTCCGTCCTGGCCGAGGGCAGGCGGAGCTGGGTCCAGTCCGGCAGCCGGGCGCCCACGCGGCCTGGGCCTGCTCCGGCCTGGCTCAGATGCGCTCAGCACCCTGGACACTCCAGCCAGGCCCCCGGGACCCAGGGGACGACCGCTGCCTCCGGGCCCGGGTCCCCTTCTGCGACAACCAGAGGGTAGCCGCTCTGTGTGACCCGCGCCCCGACAGGATGCTCCCCTCGCTGAGCTTCAGCCTCCTCACCTGTAACATGGGATCGGGCCGCGTCTCCCACGGGGGGTGAAAGTTCACGAGGCGACGTGGCGAGTGCCTGGTAGAGTCTGTTGTGAACGCTCAGTCGACGGGGGCGAACCTGGCCTGCACAGCTTTACCTCGGACCTTCGGGCAGGTCAGGAACCACACGGCGCTGGGACACGGGCCCGCAAGCGTACGGGGCCGTCCCTTTGCCCCGAAACATCCCTGTGCAGGGTCTGGTTGGAGTCAGGGCCTCTGTGACCAGTAGAAGACCCCGTGCGAGGTTTGAGAGGCTCAACCTTCATGAAGAAAGTTCCTGTTTCTTGGGAGAATCATGGTCACTAAGGCAGGCCTCTTCGCCTTCCGCTGGGACGCCCTGGATCACCGCCACACGGCGGCCGCATCCCAGGCCGGGCTGGCCCGCTGGACTGAGATCCCCGCGCTGTCGGCTCCGGCCGCCGCGAGAGGGCTCAGCTCCTCGGAGCTTAATTGGAGTCTTTCCTTATTCTACATCCCTGATAATTAGCTCTGGTCCCCGGAACCGACTCCATCCTCTCCCGGCCCATCAATGCAAAGGTCACCGTGTTACTCTCTCGTAGTCTCGCTCCGTCGTCAGAAAAAACACCCAGTGCCTGCTCGGACGGGCCAAGTCCACGAAGTCCACGCAGATGTTACCGCTCCGGGGGCCGCTGCCAGGCTCCCGTCCGTGGAACACGCTCCCGTAACGAAGATGAACGTGTGCGTGGACAAAGCCAGCACCCCCGTCCTCGTCGAAGCAAGTCGCTGGGAGCTGACTACGGTGGCTCTGGATGTCGCCTGCCACACGGCTGACGAGTGGGAGCTGCCAGCTGGCGGCCGACAGCCGTAGCGAGGAAGGCTCTGCGTCAGCAGATCAGACAGAGACAAAGCCTGTGCTCCCGTTAGGGCTTTTGGTGCTGACGCTGACCTTGACCCCGGAGGTGGCGCTTCAAGCTTCGTGGGTAGGTGGAAGGCCCCTTCCGCGCCGGCGCTACCAAGCGCTGCGCGGCACAGCACCCAGAGCCGAGCCCTCGGTCATCCCCCCTCGAAAGCTTGTACTTTTGCTTCCACAAATGCCCAGTCTTGCTGACCCACGTCCAGGAGGAGCGCTGCACCTGGGAGAGCTCACACTGACACACCCTCCTCAGCGCGACAGGAGAAGCGGAGGAACGTCAGCCGCCGTCCGTGCGTGGCCACACACCTTCTGCGCTTCCTCCTGTCGCGGATGCGGGTTCGACGTGCTGGGTGCGCCTTTCATTTTCATCTCCCCCGTTTGAACACCAATCCTTCTTGCTTCAAAACAACAACAGCAACAACAAAAGGCAGACGAGGAAACCAAAACACTGTAAACAGTGAGGAGTCAGAGTCTACCGTTTAAGGGGGAATCAAGGAGGAAAGAAAGGTTACGAATTTGAGAATCGTATCTGTTCCGGAATGCAGAGTTGTCGCTCTTTACAGTTAAGTCGATGATGTCAAGACTCAAAGAAAAGTCAGGCATAAAGCAGTGAAAAGTCAAACAGATGACATACATACAAACAATAGTTTGCAGGCGGGACAAGCAGAGAGACCCGACATGTTCAGGATTCTTTCGGAAAAAGGAAACACAGGGGAGGTAGCACACACACGTTAAAAAAAAAAAAAATCAGTTACACAAAAACCTTCCAGAGAAGGACACGCGACTCTGTAGGCAAAAACAGAAAAGAAGAGACATGCCAGATTCCCCATGAAATTTATAAATACTTCCCCGCTTAATTCCGGGAGAAAGGCGAGCCCCTGAGCACGCTGACACGGCGACGAATCACCAGCCATTCGAGGGAAACCTCAGCCGCGGGGATCAACACGGCCGGACTTCACACGGGAATGGTTTGCGGGGATTCTCTGCCGACTCCGTGAGCTGTCACGTTTGCAGAAGCAGCACCGAGTGGCCTCGCACATTCGAGCGCGAGGGCCGCAGCCTGCTTAGACTTGCTAGGGAAAGCGCATCTGGAGACCGCGCCAGAGTCTGCTTGTTTCCGCCCCAAAATGAAGTCCTCCCTTCTTCCCGAGCGACAGGACCCCTGTTTTCAGCCACGCACACAACCGGGCAGGTGGCAAACGACACTTTCCAACTTTCCTGTCATCCAGCTGTGGCCACGTTGTCCCAATTTGGGGGCCTAAAGGCTGTCAGCGTCGTGCGCCGCTTCTGGAAGTGCTGGGGGGGGGGGGGCTGTCCTCTCCTCCCTCTTGCCAGGGGCAGAGTGCCGGGCGCCTGGGGTGCCGAGGGCCTCGAGGAGCCACGCTCTCAGCCCCGGCCTGACGACTGCCGGGCTTCTCGTGGGAGAGGGAGATGCGTCCCTAGGTTAACTAAGCCTGTTATTTTCTGATTTCATGCGCCTGCCACGAAATCTAATCCCCAATGACACCAAGGAACACTAAAGGCAAATAAGGGATTAAATCACAGATGAGGAAATCCTTTGTAAGAGAAAGTGTAGCAAACACTAAATTCAATTAAACGCAGAATAAGTCAAAACGGCTGGGGCAAACAGAGGAAAATGCCATCACGTGCCACTCTAACTCTGCACATAAAGGGAGTCGTGCTGCTTACGGAACTGGTGAGTGCGGACTGGCATGAAGTCCACGCTGCGTCAGCAAATGGGTGTCACGAACAGATGAATGAGGGTGAGAGAGGACGAGAGGACGAGCAAAATGTGCTGATCCGTGCCTCTGCCGCGGCAGAGATCGATACATTCCGTCTCACTTGTAAAATCCGCGAATCGAGAAGCATGGCGTCGAGAGCATTACCTGATAGGTTCGTGTGGGGCAGAGTTCGGCTTGGCTGGCGGAGGAGGAACCGAGAACTCGCGGCTCAGCGAATGCGAGGCTCGCCGTTCCGTCACACAGACGCAGCCGCAGCGGGGTGGCCCGGGCCTGCACGGTGGCGGCGATTCGGCCTGAGACACGCAGGCGGGCCCTGCCCTTGCTTGCTCATCTCTGACGAGCAGCCGCCGCTTCGAGGCTGCCCCAGGCTCGTGAGATGGTGCCTGGAGCTCCGGCCAACGTCCCTTCCTCCAGGCAGGAAAAAGAGAGGGGAACGGCAGAAACGCTCACCCAAGTTGTCCAATGTCTCCTTTCTCACGCGTGAGTTAGAGGAAACGTGGAGAACGGGGTCTTCAAGCCGAGCATGTTTTGGCCCCTCGGGGAAAAGAGTTCGCTGCTCTGGGGGGAGATGGAGGCGGATGCTGGGCAGGCAGCTGGGGGCCTCCACCTCAGAAGGACGTGCAGCAGCGGGGTGGGGGGTGTCTACCGCCAACTACGTGAGCGAGAAACAAAGTTCAAAGTTCAGAGGACTCTTCGGCAAAGCGCTCATGTACCCCATTTCTAGTTGTCGCACGATGTTTAAAAAAGAAAATGCGCTGCAGGGTGTTACAGGTTGGAGAGTGACCCACGAAAACCCCCGTGATGAAGCCCCGAGCCCCAGGACCTCAGATCGAAACTCTCTGGGTGCAGGGCATTCGCAGAGGCGCCTAGTTAAGACGAGGCCCCGCGGAAGCTGGGCAGGCCCCGAAGCCACCGTGGTCCGTGTCCCCACAACAACGGGGCGGTGGGACGCACGCACACGGAGAGAACGCATGTGCGGAGGAAGGCAGACGTGGGCCGACACACGCCAGGCGGGCCGCAGACGACCAGCCGAGCCCCGGATGCTGGGAGAGCCCCCCGGGCAGAAGGAAGCAGCCGGGCCCACGCCCCGCCGCGACGTCCCGCCTCCAGGGCTGCGAGACGACTCAGCGCGCAGGCTGTGGCGCTCTGTCGCGTCGGCCTGAGCAGACTCACACTGGGATAACAGCTTTTCCCGTGACCAGTTCTGCACGGCTGGACTCCCTTTCAGAGACAGCTTGCATGTTTTATCAGGGAGGAGACAGCAGAGACTTTCCATAAACACCACGAGCGAGGCAATTTCCGCCTTTTGTTCTGTTCTGCGGTTTCACCCGTGGCAGGGATGGCTGCCCCTAAGTTTTTGAGTGAAGTGTAAGAGGAAAGCCATCGAGGCCTGAAACCTTGCAGAGGCGTTTTTCTGAGTGCACTTCGCAGTTCCATCTCCGTGCCCTAGTCAGCTTTTAAGTTTTAGCCAACCACGGTCATCCATCCTTTCCTAAGAAATAAGATTTTAATTCAACGATGGAGGCGGTGATGGCAGGCGTCAATCTTCCCAAACCCACACATAAGGAGAGACAGAGCAATTAGCTATCGAAGCTGTGTGGTGACTGTTTACGGCAAAACTGGGCGCTAAAGGGTCTCCACTAACCCTAAGTTATCTGCGGGTGGAGACAAACCACCCGTACTCACGAAACAGGCATGTTATCAGCATTTACACGGGAGAGGAAAGAAAAAGGAGAAAATCCCTGAGAACAAGAACACTGGACCCGGGCAGCACCAGTCAGCTCCCAACTGACGCAGCCCGCACCGGGGAGAAACTGCCGGAAATGGAATCAGAAGTGAGAGGACAAGGAAAACCCAGATGAAGCGAAGAGAGGGTCCAGGTAAAGGGGAGGGCGGGGGAGAGAGAGCCAGGGAGTCTCAGAAGGTGCCCTGCCAGGTTTCGGTTCGGTTCGTTTTGGTTCGTTTTGTTTTTTGTTTTAAGTGCTACGTAGGAAAAGTCAAACAGGAGAGGGAGCTTTGTGAAGTTATACACACTCTCTCCACGAAGCTCTTTTCTGAACGTTAAGGAAAACAAAGTTCACACACACACACACACACACACACACACACACACACACACACTAAGAGTAGAAAAGGAGCACAGAGAAATGTACCAAGAGTAACACACGAAGTAACGTGACCCAAAAAACGAGACTGAGCAGCAGAATAAAATCCTTACAGTGAAAAACAGCGGAAGCCGCACACGCACACGCACACGCACGCACACGCACGCTTAAAACCATGACGAACTATTTTAAAACCTTCACAACACTTGAGAAAGAGATAAAAGACATGAAAGAAACAACGGGAATCAGAGTCAGAGAGACTCAGACACGAGATGACGAGAGCGCGCAAGAGAAAACCTGGAGGAAACAGTCACTTTGGAGATGAAGATCACACTGGAAAGCACACCACCCGGTCACACACACGGGGAACAGGCCACGCCTCCAGAGAAACAGGTCGGAGGAAGCTTTTAATTATGAAACAAAATGAACAGAGATAAAAACTATTTCAAAAGAGTAAAAAATACGAAAGGTAGGTGACAACGAATCAAAACACGTTTTCCAGGGGTCCCCAAAGAGGAAACCCATGAAAGGCGTCGACACAACCCACCACTCAGGAGCACTTTTCTGAAACCACACACACCTGCCGCCGCGCGTTTAGGGTTTAGCGTGGTTCTTAAGGTCGGCCAGAAGAACCAGCGCCGGGACAGTCACTACCAGAAGTGTCTCCTGTCACCAGAAAGAAAAATCTACGGGCGTCCAGGCGAAAAGAGCACTCACCTCAGCAGGAGAATGAACCTGGGCCATCACCAGACCTTTCTGCAGCGACGCTTTACGCGGGAAGAGAGACGGGAAACGCGGTCCCGACCGTCAGGAAGGAGAACGTGGGCGAACCTGACCCCAAGCATCACGGACGCCGCAGAGACGGCCGCGCCTGTGGGCGCCTCCCAGGGGCTCCCGCGGGAACACGCTTCAGACGAAGAACACGACCGGGAGCTGCCGACACAGCCGTCGGGGTCGGGTCGAGTACGCGGTGACTGAAGAAACAAGATTAAATGAGAATCAGAGGAGAGAGATGGCAGCATGTGGCGGCTCTCCGATCGGGCAAAACGGGTGTAGGACCAGCACGCAGACGTGGGGATGACGCGAGCCCGCATCGTCCTCTCGCATCAAGGGGCCACGCGCCGTGGCGCAGGGGCCGCTGCCTGTCCTGTGACAGAGGTCACTGGCACACAGCTGGTGCCCACGCAGCCACGCCCGGTCTGCGGCTGCCTTCCCGGGGCGAGGGCAGGGCGGAACAGGGGCAGGAGACGGGGCACGGCCAGCACGCTTGACCGCTTACTCTCCAAAAGCCCTCTCCTTTGAAAACAAAGCCTTCCGACGTCTGCCCCACGTCCCTGGAGACCAGAGTTGCCCAGGCAGAGAGAAAGGAGGCGCGAAGGTAACGTCAGCGCTCCGAGCGAGGGACTGCTGTCCCCGATTGGGATGGTAAGGACCGGCAGGAACGCCGGGGGCTGCGTCCCTTCCCTTAAAGGTAGTTCCGTCCTCTGAGAAGGCGGACATCCCATGACCGCACCAGCGGCAAGGCGCACCCCGGCACCCAGCTGCCATTTAACATGTCCTTTTCGGGGAAAACAAAGCATGGGCTTCCTAAAAGGCAGGGCGGGTCTGCGGCAGGCGGTACGCAGGACGAGCTCCCCCTTCCCCAGGACAGAAGTTTTCCGTTTCCATAAAGCCAGGCCGCCTGGTTCCTTCTCCCTTGGATCCGGCTTTTGCTGTCGGATCCGAGACGTCGTGTGGAGCATAAGCGCAAACGTGAACTCTGCCCCGGGAAAAAAGCGCAATCAAACCCGCAGAACTCTCAAAGCAGCCGCTCACTTGGGATCCGTCGGCCACGGGAGGAGGAAAGGAGGGCTCGGGTCCCCGCTCAAGGAGGCTTCGGAGTAAAACCGACGTCGGCGCCACGAGGAGGAGTCGCCAGGGCCCTGGGAACTTGGCTCCGCTGACGGCGCTCTGCTTCGAGGCAGCGTCCGGCGAGACCTCGTCAAGCTGCCCTGGCCTCGGGGGACTCTCTCCTCGCTCCCACCGCCGTCTCGCTCGGTGCGGCCACCTCAGGGGTCCACCCCAGGCTCTGTCCAGACAGCCACGTCCGACGGGGACCCTGAAGGCTGCTCGGCGAATGCGCTAAGCGTCCCCCTGCCACAGCGACCCCGGCTCGGGCTCCCCCGTCTGTCTGTCCGTCCTGCCACGTGGTGTGGTGTCAGGCCGCGCTGGCGGGTAGATTAACGAGCGGCTCTGGTTACAGAGCATACAGGGCAGCGCTGCTGGCTCTGATCACAGAGACGGGGGAGTGTCACCGCTGAGCCGCAACGGCGCTGCCTGAGATCGGAAAGGCCCAAACTGTTCCCCGAATCGGGTCCAAACGAACCCTCACGACCCCGTCTCCTCTCGGCCGCCCTGCTCCCTGCTGGAGCCAGCTCGCCCTCCGCCCTCTGACCTTCCTCCCCTCATCTGTTCCTCTCGCCTCCTGTCATCTGCGAATTCACCTTCTCCGCTGGGAAACTCGCCCCTCCCCCGCCATCCTCCCCCCCCGAGCCTGGGACACTGGGAACTCCCTGACCGCTGGACGTCGGTGCCAGGGGCTGGGGCACCTTCCCATTTGTGGCCAGTTTGGAACGGGGCTGGAAGTGAACGGAGAAACCGAGCTCCGTCAGCGGCTGGTGTCCGGGCCGAGCCGTCAGTTCTCCCCGCCAGGACGTCCCGTCCCGTCGGCCTTCACCTCCTCTGTCTCACAGTGATGGGCGTCGCGCCGAAACTGGCTCTGATCTGGTGGAAATGTGGTTCTGTCCCAACCTGATGGTGCGAATCCGGGTGAAACGCCCTCGTCTGGTTACTGACACGCCACCGCCTGGCCCAGTAGCAGGATGAGCTGCGATGCTCTGTTTCCACGTGGTAGAACCATCTTTTTATCACTTCCTGGCCTTCTGGCTAAGATCAAGTGTGTGTACTTTTTAGAGGAAGGAGAGAAAAAGAAATGGAAAGCAATGAAAACGGCGGGGGATTTTAAATGTCCCTGTGGAAGTGGAGAGGAAGAAAGATACGACTTCGTCCCTCCTCCAGGCGGATGAAACTCCACACGAAATGAAGCGGTTGAAGCCACGAAGCGCTTGAGGAAGCGGGGCTCACAGAGGACGACAGGCCCACCCTCGCCTCACCGAGCGGGGTCACTAGGTCGAAGCGCAGCTGTGTCCCCCCTTCCCCACGAACCAGCCCCCTCCTCGGCGAGGACCAGGCCTGTCTGGCACGCGTCATCTTCAGCTCAGCCCCGTGGGCGGCCGCTTAGCATCACCCACTGTCAGGACCCGAAAGGGCCCGGGGGTTAGAGCAGGCACGCGGCTAATGCCTGAAAACCCTCTATTCTGCTTAAAAACCCGTTTCACGTGCACGGTGCACACCCCCCCTCGGCACAGCTGCAGGACCATCCGTGTGATAATCCCTGCTCACCGCGCATGCGGCGGGGTTCCCTGCTGTGAACGAAGGGCGGAGAGCGGAGTGGTCCCCACGCCTGAGGCGAGGCTCCAACCCCCGGAGCTGACCTCGAGCTCGGTGGCTGAGCAGACCCTGGTGGCCACCGCACCGGCAGCATTCCTGCTGCTGCGGAAGTCCTTGTGCTGCCAGGCCGGGCGCAGAGGCCTACTTCGTGGAGCCTGGGGCCTGTGCGGGGTGGACTAAAGGATGCGAAGTCACAAGCACAAAAGCCAGTCCCGGCTCCAGGGGACGTGAGAGCGAAGGGCCCTGGAGCCTGGAGCCCCTGCATCACGCACGATGGGGCTGACGCGTGTGCTGCCTCCCAGCAGCGATTCTGCTCATCCGGTCCTACTGTCCCTTGTTCTGGGCACGGCGGTTTGCAGCTGTGAGCTCCGGGACAGCCTGGTCAGGCCCACAGTGACTTCGCGGAGATGCCCGCGGTTGGAGGGGCCGCAGGCGGGAGCATCTCCGAGCTCCTGCGCATGCCTTCCCCACAAGACAGGCAGGACGTCCTCAGTGAGAGCTGGTGCCAGGAGGGCAAGTCCTCTTTGTGAATATTCACCAAACGTCCGCTCGCGCCGCTTTCCCGATGTCCCAGTGGACAAAGCTACATCGTGGCGGGCTCGGACTCAGCGCTGGAGGGACTGAAGCGTGGCTGTAACGACCCACCCAGGTCACCCTCAGGCCGAGATGGACTGTCTCCCCACGTGCAGAACACACCGCCACCAGCCGGGATCCCAAACTCCCGTCCGGTCCGGTATCAGGCTTGATGTCCACTTCCTAAGTACCAGCTCCAGGCCCCGACGTGGGAGAGACTCTCCAGCGTCTCTTGCTCCAGAAACCCCTGACCTAAAAGGAAGTCATTAACCCGTCAGCGCCCACTGAACTGATGGGGACACAGGACGGCCACAGGAAGGGGGCCTGGCATTGCTGGCCGTGAGCAGTCCCGGAGTGCAGCCACGCCCACGTTGTCAGGCAGTGTCCCTCAGCGCCCGGCTCTGCCGCCTGGGGCTGGGGTGCCACCTTCTGGAAGGACCTTCCTTCCTGCAGAGAAAGGCCTGTGTTTGCCGCCCAGGGGCTTCCTCAGCCTGCTGGGCCTCCCGCCACTTTGAACTGTCCCAGCCCCGTCTAGTCCAGGCTGCTGGCACTTGCGGCAGCACCTCCGTCTTAAAGGCTCTGTGGGCTGTCCACGGGATCTGTCCACGGGATCTGTCCACGGGACCCGCGAGGTCCGCATCTCCTGAAGTGGACACGCAGGGAAGTGGCACACAGTGGCCTGGAGGGACGCTGGGATTTGGACAGAGACACAGGAGAGAAGGATCCCAGACAGGGCTGGAGCAGGCGCTCGCTTCGAAGGCGGGGACCCCGTGGCACCGGAGGCTGGCGGAGCGCCGGCAGGCCCACCCGCACAGGTCTTGTGGGGCCTGATCCAGAACGGCCCCGATTGCCAGAGGAAGTGCTCTGGGCCTCGCGTCCCTTCTCTCGTCAAATGCCAGTTTGACGTTGGATTGAGAGTGGGGACTCGACAGTTCCCATGTTGTGACCCCATGTTCAGAACTATAGCATTCACGGTAGCCAAAAGGGCAGAAGCAACCCCAGTCACCCCCCGCTGGGCGAATGGATGAACAAGATGGGATCGGTATGAACCAGAGTGCTCCGGAGACTCTAACCAACTGCCACAGAGAGATACAAGTAGAGATACAGGTAGACGCGATATAAAGGTACGAAGATACGCAGACGACACAAAGATAGATCTGATAGAGGCGTGATACAGACACAGACGACGTAGAGCTAGAGATATAGATGGATATGATATGATGTAATTGATGTGATGTGACGTGACATGACATGATATGATGTTCACACGGAGACAGGAAACAGATGCAGACACAGGGGCAGGGACCTACCTATCACGGGACCCGGCTCACGGGGGTGAGCAGCCCCACACTCCGCCACCTGAAGCTGGAGACCCCGAGAGCCAACGGTCTCGTTCCATGTCCGTCGAAGGCCCGAGAACCAGGAGCACTGAGCCCAAGGGCAGGTGACGACAGCTGCCAGCTCAGCAGAGACAGCGACGTGCCCCTCCCCTGTTCTATTCGGGCCTGGATGGGCCGGGCGGCGCCCACACTCCGTGGGAAGGTGACCTGCCCTCGGCCCACTGACTCAGTCCCTCCCAGGGCGCCCCACAGGCACACCGGGGCGACGTGTGCCAGCAGGGGGGCCCCGCGAGCACGCTGACAGTCTCCTGCCTACCTCCTGCGCTGGGGACCACAGAACAGACGTCTCCTCTTTCAAGGACCCATGAAACCGCTCTCGAAGACCCTTTCCTGCACCTTCGCGGCCCACCTTCTCCCGCTACGTTCCGCCACGCCTCCATTGGGTCTGAGCCTTCCTCCCCTACCGAAGCCCACTTGCTGCCGTCTTTCCCGAAGAAACGTCCTTCACAGCACACCCTGCCATCCAAGCCCTGTCACACAAGCTACGTTTCTCTCCTCCCGACGGTTCGCATCGCAGCTCTGTACGGGAGAACAGAACCAGCTAACACGGGGGATAAAGGAGTCGAAAGGCGCGAAACAGGACGGCAGAAAATCAAGGGAAAAAATCAGAGCGACCAACCGGCCTTCAGCTGGGGCAGGCCTGAGGGGGGGTCTTCGCAACTAGGATGGAAGAGGGGAAAAAAGAAGCAACGGGAGGAGAACCGGCGCTGCGCCGGGAGGAATCGAGTTTGGGGCAGTCCTTGTGTCACCTCCCCACAGCTCTCCTGATGGGCGCTCCGTGCAGACTGCCCCGCCCCCGCCCAGGCGCCTCCGCGGCCCTCTGGTCGGGCCCGTCCCCGCTCCGTGGTCGCGTGCACTGCTGACCGCTCCTCCCGGGTGTGAGCCTGCTCCTCCGGAAGGTGAGCGAAGTCTCGTCGTCTTCCACTTGCTAGGACGGAGTCTATTCTTCAGGGTCTTTGCTCAGCAGCAGCAGGAGAAACAGGCCCCCTGTTCTCAGGAACCAGGCAGGCACAGGCCCCTAAGGGGCCACTCCGCCCTTCGTCTCGTTGACTCGACCTCTCTCGAAAGAAAGCCAACTTCCGAGTGAAACGTCAGCGATGCTGGCCCCGGGTGAGGCTGTGCTGCAGTCTGACGATGCGAAAGGAGGATCGTTTAAACACTGAACAGTTGTGTGGCCATTTCGTGGTGCCAGGGATAGTCCTTACTTTGCGAATACCGCTTGGCAACGCCGTGGCTGCTGCATGAGGCGGGTGCTGCGGTTAGCCCACTCGTGGAAACCACAGCGCGGGGCGTAAGCGACCCGAGCGAGGTCGCTCGATGAGGAAGTCGATGGCGGACAGTCTGGGCCCAGCAACGATGCTGCACTGGGCTCTGCGGCGTGGGCTAAAAGAAAAGCTCGCTCTAAAAACTGCAGACGCATAAAATCAAAACAGTTTATTGTCATGAAAGGAAAATACACGCAATATTAAGAAAGCAATTTAGAGGCGCTTTGAATCGCAGGTTTGCAGTTATCTCATCCAGTTTCTCAGGCAACAGATGAAAGCAACGCGGATCGCCCAATGTCATGTGAGCTTCCAGATATTTTGCTTTGTGGTTTCACCGCAGTCGCTTTTCCTCCATGAATGCAGCAGAGGCCTTCGAAATGAACGGCCCTCAAATGAGCAGTGCGACAGTTTACGCTCTGATCTTTTAAGAAATCTGTACTCAGTTCTGGGATGTACCTAAGGACAGGGAACGTTGTAGAATTTGAGGTGACTTATGGTGCACTTCAATGAAATTTACTAATTAAAGATTATTTGCATAAAAACACCCGAACGGCCTGGAAACAAAGCATCGTGTTATCTTAAAGCAACAGCAGTCATCAAAACAGTCAAGATAGAATCAGACGGGGTGACGACTCCTCCGCAATGTCACCTCGAACTGTGCCACTGCTCGAGGCAGTGACAGACACCGCGCTTCCGAGGGGGTGGCAGGAAAGACCTGAAGACCATCCAGCTGGAAACCCTGAGATCTGGGGCAGATGCCGGCGGCTTGAGGGTCGTGCATTAACGTTTCCACTGAGTCAGTGGACTCACCTGCCTCATGTTCCTTCCTCCTGCTATCGAGAACTGCGGTTGGGAGCAAGTCACTCAGCTTCCCCACTTTCAGCGTCCTCACCGATGTCACGGACCCTCACCGAGGACTGCGTTAATGAGCTGAACAGCATGAGCATTTTAGGGGAGGCAGCCGAGGGCCGCGGTCTTCTGCGGCCTCAACCTGTCGGTCCTTACGAGGACTTGGGCTAATCTCCAAGCCTCCGTTTCTGTATCTGTTGGCAGAATAAGCACCATCCGCGTCGGTCACTCAGAGAATCATAAGGACCAGTGTGCGGCAACCACATTAGCCCAGTGCCTCCAGCAGAGAAGGCTTTCGGCATCCGCTAGCACGTCCCATCATCTCGCTCACTGCACCCACAAGACCGATCTTATATTCAGATTCGCAAAAGCCGCTCTTGACGTTTTCCCCTCCTGCGAGTTCTACATCTCGCCTGCCTTTCCCTCCCCCACTAATCAATGTCTCAAATGCCTCAGGGTTTGGTTGAGATTGACTAGATGCAGACCAAGCCGTTCAGAAATGATCACTTACAGGCCTCCCTGCAGTTAAATTATGGCCCTGGGCCTGGGTTCGGGCGAGAGGAACGTGCACGGAAGCTGTGTGTACCGCGGCCAGGCCCCGCCTGGAACCCCCTGGGCAGCATCCCCACGACGACGGCCTGTGTGGAGGATGGTGCCATCACAGGATGGAAGGAGCCTGGATGCCCGAGCCACAGCCTGGGGAGAGCCTCCTGCGGAAGCACGCACCCCACCCCAGACTTGGGCACGCAACAGAAATACACTTTTCTTGGGTCGAAGCACCTGAATCGCATGCTTGGCTTTTATCACTTCAGAACCTAGTCTGCTCCAATAAACTCATTAGCAAGCAAGAAATGGAAGGAAACGCATGCATGAGCAGTGAGACAAGATGAGAGGAAAACTGGAGAAAAAACCAACAACAACTAGAAGAACCCTGCGGAGCAATGGAGCGAGAGGAGACGGGGACCTGGGGCAGTGACCGTGGCCGCGCTGGGCTTGGTGACGAGTGCTTGGACAGCGCTCCCTCCGTATCCACAGGGGCCCCACTGCGAGACCCCCAGTGGACGTCTGAAGCCACAAATAGCACCGAACCGAACACGCACTGTGTTTTCTTCCGACTCACACATGCCTACGGCAGAGTTTAATTATGAATTAGACGAGGTAAGAGATCGACGACAACAATAAACAAAAGGATTACAACAATGCACTATCATGTCAAAGTTGTGTCATGCCTTGGGGGCCATTATTAGTAAAGCAAGGGTGACCTGAGCACAAGCACCGTGCTACCGCGGCAGGCGATCAGACCACCGAGGTGGCTCCCGGGGGACCGAGGGGCAGGGAGTGTCGACACGTGGAGGCGCTGGGCAGAGGAGACTTCATTCATCGTGCTACTCAGAACAGCATGCAAATGACGCCTGAGGGACTGTTTACTTCTGGAATTTTCTATGTAATATTTTCAGGCCTTGGTTGGCCATGGGTACCTGAAACCACCGAGAGTGAAACCGCAGAAAAGGGGGTGCTCTGTAACGAGACCGTTAAATTAACGGAGTTTAATTAGGCCTGCATCACAGAACCTCAGAGCTGGTACCGGCTTCTGCGAGTAAGAAATGAGCGTGGTGTGGAGGGACAACGCAGAGGAGGGAGCCCTTGGCAGAAACGGAGGAGGAGGAGCTGCAGTTCTATCGAACACGGATGAAAATTAGAGGCGCCGGAGCTGAGGGGGCCCAGGACCATCTGCTTCGATATCTTATTCCCCGGCTGTGAGGGGACAGCTGCCGAGCAGTGAGGCTGTTTCCTTTAGTCAAATTCCAGGTGGCTGTCCTAGGACAGGGACCTCCCGCCATCCAGCCACGGTGCCACGTGCCTCACGAGGAAAACGATCGTCCAAACCATCACCTGCGAGTGCAGAACCTCTTGGTGGACCGTTCACAGAGGCAATGCCGATGATCAGACACGTCCTTGCATCACATCCATCCAGGAGAGTGCCTCGACCTGCGGATGCTCCAGAAATAAACCTTTCAGAGGCGACATCCTGTGAGACTTCCCGGGGACACGCACGTAACGAAGGTGTGGCTCCCCCAGCAGTCACCAGTGGCACCGCCAGGCAGCCTCGCCGTGCCTGGCCTGCTGGCAGGCAGGTAGGCGGGCGCGGAGGCCACCTGCGGAGACAGCGAGGTGCTGCGTCGGTGGCTCCCGCGCCTCCTGAACGAAGCCACCGTCGATGCGCGTGCCGGCCTGGTCCCGCCGGCCCCTGGCCGGCCCCCCACCAGCCCTTCAGCAGCGTCGCTCTGGGCAGCGCTGCACGTTTCAGACTGGACCTAACCGCGTTTCCGGAGCTGCTCGTGGGCAGTGGAGACGTGGGGAAGGTCGCCCGAAGCCCGGAACAGCGGGAAAATCACCGCCTGCTTTCTCTTCTCTTCAAAGGACACGCGCTGCCCTCTCTCCGCCACAACACCCGAAGCACCTCCCACGCCTGGGAGAGGAATTCTGAGACAGCGAGCCATTTTCAGGCAAAATCTGCCCCAGTGGAGGCATCTCTGTCTGCTCTGATCTCATTTGCCCAACGCAGGATGTGTTACGTGGCCTGACATCAGACTTAAGGGAGACAGAAAGTTAGATTTCGCCTTTTCCCTTGGGGGACACCACCCGCGAATACACAGCTGTGAACCCGACCGCGTCCCCTTACGGAGTGAGAGAACACAGCGCGACCGGCCACAGGCCCGGAACGGTTCCCGCTGGCTCTGACCTGTCCCCGCCCGCGGTCCACCAGAGCCGCCTGCAGGCCGCGCGGCAATCCTCTGCGGCATCCTCTGCAGCATCCGCCTTTCACGGACTCCGCCTCCCTGGACCAAGGAGGCGGGCCTGAAGCAGAGCCCGCCCCCTCCGTGAAAGCCCCAGCTGTTTCATAACTGCCACCTGGGCGACTGTTAACACCAGGCGGTTGGCACTGTCCCTGCTTTATAAAATAGAGACGTGTAAGGGGAGAGGCTGGTCAGACCGCTCAGGGAGACTCTAGGGCCCCGGCAGGGACAGCTGGGGACAGGGCTAAGGCCGAGCTCCGGGGGCCCAGCTCCCACCGCCAAGGCTGTCAAAGGAAGACACACCATGTGAAAAACTGCAGCATTCTATCCTTTAAATCATACCCCAAATTCTATCTTCGTCTTATTTTTAATGTTTCTTTTTTTCCCCTTTTTTCCGAGTTTTATTGAGGTATAACTGGCAAATGAGAACTGTACACACTTGGGTGGCACGAAGTGACGTTTTACGGGTGCACCACGAGGTGATTTAACGTGTGTACACGCTGTGGAAATATTACCTTATTGCTCGAGCAGAGTAGCGCATCCCGCACCCCACAGTGTCGTCTCGTGTGCAGGTGTGTGTGCTGGAAACGCCTAAGATCTCCTCTCTCCGCGACTTTCCAGCGCACGACACAGCAGGACCGCGATGCTACAGTCACGATGCTGCCCGTGAGGCCCCGGGGCTGGCTCATCTTGTCAGGGGAAACGTGTCCCTTTTGACCACGTCGTGCCTCTCCCTCCCGCCCCCCGTAACCTCTCTTCTACTCTCTGATTCTACGAGTCTGGCTCTTCTGGATTCCACACAGAAGGGAAACTGCACAGGATTTGTCTTTCTCCGTGCGGCTCGTGTCACTTAGCACAATTTCCCCCGGGGCCATCCGCGTTGCCACAACCAGAGGATTTCCCTCTTTTACGACTGAACGTTCCTCCGTGTGTGTGTGTGTGGCAATTTGCTGATCCGTTCATCTGCTGACAGACACTGAGGCTGTGTCCATGGCTGTTGAGAAAGCTGCTGCGGTGAACGTGGAGCGCTGCTCTCTGGAGAGAAATCTCCTTTCCTGTGGATGCGTACCCGCGAGTGGGATTGCCACACGTACGCTAGGTCTATTTTTAATTTTTGAAGAACTTCACATTGCTTTCCACAGTGACTGCACCGATTAGTCCCATCAACAGCGCATAAGGAACTCCGAAATGGCACCCGAGCCCCACGCGATCTGAGCCCCGCCTCGCCTCACCTGTGTGAGGGACGGGCCCCAGCACACACCAGGGAGCCATCTGCCTGCGCGTTCCACCCCGCTTCACCCGAGTCTCACTCATCCTTCACGCCTCCCGGATGTCCTGGCCTCAGCGATGCCTGCCAGACATATCTCCTATTTGCTCTCCACGTGACGATGCGCTTTTCCTTCCCCGCAGCGATCCAGTGCATACACACGCGTGTTTTACGCTTGTTTTCATCACACACACACGCTCTCGACCTGTGAGCTCGAAGAGGACCAGGGCCGGCGGCACCGTGTCCCACTCCGCACCCGAGGAATCACCCGGCGCCTGCTACTTAGTAGGTGCTCAGTTGACATTTTTGATTCTGAACGAAAGGTCGGCCTCTCCTGACTGATGACAGGAGGATTTTAAAATGGGTTTTCCTTTGAAAGATCTCTGTTTAACAGTTTATCACGTGTGCCCATTTTTGTCCTTTAGATTTTAATTCTTTGTGCCTGGGTCCCACACACAGACGTTTCTTTTGAAGCTCGGAGGAGAAGGGGGAAAAAGAAAGAATTCTTAATCTCTGTATTCTGTGAAATTCAGAATGGTACAGCGTCCAAAACAACGTCTGATTTCATTTTAAGTTCGTCCCCTTCAAGGCGAGGTTCATTTATAAAACATCGCGTCCCTGGTCATTCACTGAATATCGACAAGCACCAATCCCTTCACTAGAATCGAAGTTACTGCAAGGAAAGAACTGCGACGATAAAAATAAAAGATAAGGCGAGTTTTCACAGCTTCTCCCTCCTGCCTCGGCCAGTGTCCCCTTCTCGCATTCAGCAGCCCTCGCGCAACACGCAGGAAGCCCCACCTGCCCGCCGCCTCATCCCTGAATCTTTTAAAATCGGGCTTGAATCGACTGGAAAAGTGACACGCCTCACAGGGGAACACGCAGAAAACAAAACGCACACAGCCCACGCTGGGCCGAACCTGCGGGTTGCAGGGTTTGGGAGGGAGGAAGAGTGATCCACTGTAATTACTGGAGGCAAACGGTGAATTATTTAAACATCGCCATCGTGTTAAAACGTGCGAACAGCTTCACGTCTCCCGTGTTCTGGAGAGTAAGTCAACGATACTTTGCAGTAAACATGCATGTATTTACGCTAGAGGGGAGAGGAAGATGTTCATAGCTTCTTCCAGGCAGAAACGGCGACGACGCGAACTTTGCGAATCTATACTGCACGATGCACCTCTAGGGCCAAGGCGGCGCTTGGTCTTTTCAGGGAAAACGGGCATTCGGGTCGCAGCCCGGGACCGGTCCCGACCGTCCGGGGAACGTGAGCTCGTGGACGCGGGGCACAGCAGCACAGCCCTAGGTCACCGCCGTGACTGACTCAGCCTCCCTGCGGGCTTCTGTGCGTGGCACTCAAATCCGCGCATTTCCCCCAAACACCCGCCCGATTCCGGGACAAGGACCGCGCATGCCACCTGTGGAGCTGGGAAGCCAGCTAAGGGCCCCCAGCCCAGCAATGGGACATTATGCTGCGATGGCAGCGAGGGGAGCGAAGCAGCAGCAGGAGGGTGAGACCCACAGCCTTGCCCTGCGGGTGCCACTGCGTCCTCACGGAGGGACCCAGCCCCGTCTGACAGGAGACGCCCGAGCCGGACGGTGAGACTGGACCCTCCCGAAGGCCCTGGGAAGCCACGGCAGCCACGGACGTGTTCGGGAGGCGTGACACCCGAGGCCCTGCGGAGTTGGTGACGGAGCCTGAAGGCTTCCTCCAGCTCGGAGCCAGGGCTGAGCGTCGGCAACCAGAAGCCCTGCCGGCTAGAAGCCGACATGGAAGGAGCCAGAGCTGAGCAGTCGGCACGCCATTTCAGAGCTACCCAGGGAAACCAAAATCGCCAGAATGAAACAAACCTTTTAAAACGTTCCTTTCCATCCCTTCATTCGCAGACACCTATCTGCTGCCGACTGTGCGCTGAGGCGCTGGACACCCAGAAAACTACTGGACCAGGACAGGGGGCCCTCGGCTCTCGCACTCAGCCCTCAACTGGCCCATAAATCCTCAGGCTGAAGGTAATCCTCTGAGCAGTCTCTCGAATTCGGCAACTGGATCTTCTACTAATGGCGGCTGCTGCTGCTGCTGCTGCTGCTGCTGCTGCTGCTGCTGCTGCTGCTGCTGTTGTTGTTGTTGTTGTTGTTGCTGCTGCTGTTGTTGTTTTGCTGCCCAGAATGCTTTCTTCACCTCCTGCCCACCTGCCAGATGTCCGAAGCCTTCCTGCCGTCGCCCCTCATTCTGCTGGTGGACACCGTGCCCCCTTACCCCACACACCATCACGTGTTTGTGATGTGTCCCCTCTGTGACCCTAGGGACCTGCTCAGTGGTGACCCAGCCCCGCAGCTTCCTGGACATCTAACTCCCTGCTGGCGTACAGCAGACGTTAGTAAATAACTGAGTTCATCCGTGATAGTTCTGGGCAACAAAGCCATTCAACTGGCATGTTTTCTGCCGAAACTGCTAAATACAAAGGGAAGTGGCCAAGAGCAGGTAAGAAAGGACAAGCTGGGGCCTGCAGGTGCCCTGGACGTGGAGTGGCCTTGCGTGGAGAGTATTTTCCATGTGCGACGGCCTTCGTGGTGATGGCACCTTTAGTGACGACAGCGTTTGAGGATGGGGCGCAGTCTGCAGAGGGAGGAAGGTGAGAAGGGAGAGTCAGACGGACAGAGAGTACCCCCAGGCCGTGTGTGGGCAGTTGGGCTGGGGGGGACGCGGAGACAGCCGGTCATTACACATGTTGGAGGGAAGTGGCACCCACTGTGTCGTCCCTCGGTCGTCCTCCCCCGTCCTCGCCAAGGCAACGATAGGCGTGATTGCCAGAAACGGGTCTCTCCTAGGAAACGGAACCAGCTCGGAAGGTAGAGTCAACCCAGCTCGGTTAAATCATCGTCAAAGGCAGAGCCCCACTGGGTCACCCTATAAACACACACACTCTCGCTTGTGTTCTCTCCCTCTCTCTCTCTCTCTCTCTCTCTCTCTCTCTCTCTCTCTCTCTCTCACACACACACACACACACACACACACACACACACACACACCCCTCCTCCTCCTGTTGGGAAGCTTACTCTTCTGGTGGCTTAAATTTACAAAACTGGCTCGAATCCCTCCTCACCAAAAAAGCCTCCAATTGATTATTTAAGGGAGAGGAAGAACGGGGGGCAGGAGAGAGGACGCTTTTGGAGAAGATAAGCAGACGAGGGACTGAGCCCGCGGATGCCAGACACCAGAAAGCCGACTCCTCCGCCGGTGTGTGAGGCCAGGGAGCGGTGACCTCCCCAGAGGCCTCCCCAGGGCGTGGGGCGAGTGGCCCTGAGCTCCCCTGCAGCTTGTAGTCCGCCCTGACCGCAGAACTGGTTCCCGCCCCGGCGGGGAGCATGCGGGGCCACGCCACTTTCCAAACCGCCTGGAAGCCAGCGGCGCCCTGCGGCTGCACCCGATTTCCTGCAGGGGGGCACCCCGACACTGCCCACCGTCTCGAAACACTCAGGGTGCTCGCCGAGGACACGATGACCCGCGACTGGGTGCAAATGGCCGCGGGGGCAGCGAGCGGGCTGTGAGGCTTCTGCCACCCACTTCCCAGCTGCGAAGCGTGGCGTCGACGTGGACAGAGCGGCCCCAGTCCCCCCTCCGCCGCGCTGCCCCTCGTCCAAGGCTCAACTGAGTTATCTGTCGTAAGGGAAGATGGAGAAAGAGACAGGACTCCAGACCCTGGGGCACCTCGGCCACGGGTGAGTTCATCCCGTGACTCCGGTGTCGGGAGGCGCTCGGTACCCTTCACGCAGAGACGGTGAGCAGCGAGGCCCGCTTCAGAATGCCCTGTCACCTGTGAACCATGAGTGCAGGACGCAAGAAAGCGGCATCTCCTCCCTCATTTTCCTCTCACGCCCACAGGCCCGTCTCAGGACTGAAGTGTCAGTGGGTCAGGGGGAATCACAGCGGCTTCAGAGGCGCAGCTCGGCCCTCGCTGTTGTGCAAAATGCACGAGGCAATGACGCCCCGGGCCTCGGAAACGGTGGGAAGATGATAACCTGTAACACGGCTAATTTAGGGGTCACTGACCTGGTGGGTAAGGTCGCCTTTCTCCGTATTCGCTCCGCGTTCAGCGGCTGCGGGAGCCCTCAGACACGGCTCAGACGGCAGCTCGGGCGGGGGGGCCGGCGTGGCGCTCCTTCACGCGGGGCCTCAGGCACGTAACAGCACATTTGCTCTTCCTGCACTCGAGGCTCTGCTCCGGCAAGGTCAGGGGCAGAGGGCAAGTGGTGGAGGGAAAAAAGAACATCCTACAACTTTCACTGCTTTTATTTCTGCAGGAGATGGGACGGAGCTCCTCGTACGGGGGAACAATGCCGGGAGATAGCACCTGCCCACAGTGGAATCAACAGACCCACTTGGGCACGTCTGTGGCTGGGCCGTCATCGGTCGCAGAGGTAAACCATCGCTTTGTGAAGGCAGAAAAGCAGACGAAATGGAAGGGGGGGACCATAAAGTCTGCGTGTATACACAGGGACAGTCGGCCCTCCGCGTACCGCAGGGTCTTTATCTGTGGGTGCAGCAAACTGAGGGGCGAGAATGTCTCAGAAAACGTAAAATGCCACTTGGCTGCTGAGGTGCACTGTGCCCTTAGGCCTGCAGTGGTTTTCTTCTCACTGTTCCCCAACCCATACAGAGTAACAGCTGTCGCGTAACGTTCACACTGCACTAGGTGACGTAAGTTCCCTGGGAGAGCCTGAAAGCATGTGGGAGCACGTGAGTGGGTTCCATGCAGACGCTACGCCATTCCATGTAAAACTGGAGCAGCCCGCAGTGTCCGCGGGGATCCTGGAAGGCGGCCCTGCCTCGTAAGGGGACGGCCGTTTGCTGGCCCAGTGAGTCGGGTCGACCCCCTCCAGCACCAACGGGGCTGTCAGGTCAACCTGCCTGCTCGCCCGGCTGTCTCCTTCGGAGTCCCACAATGTCACTCTTTGCCACTCTTGAAGCTGAAACTCTCCCCTGACAGCGGATGAGATAGGAGAGCAGGGCTCTCCCATGGGGCCCCGTCACAGCTGGGTGACATTTGGTGTAAAAGTCATCCTCGAGCTGCTTGAAAGGGAATTCACGACGAGGTTTCACGAAGTGACATTGAAGACTTCAGGGTACGGATGGGGAGAGGTCCGAGGGGGGAAGGCAGGGCTGGGGGAGGAATGGGAGGCGGCGGCCAGGCCCGGGGACAGAGCTGCGCACTCCTCTGATCCGCGGCGATTCTGCCATCCTCAGCCACGATGGAAACTCAGAGCTGGGCTTTGGGAGAGAATCACAGAATTCCGGGGACGAGAAGCTGGCAGGAAATGTGAGGCCGAACTGCCGCTCGCTCGGCAGACGCTTTTCTCCACTTCAAAGGGCCTGCACTGTCGGATCTGCATGGCTCTGCTTCGGGACGGGCACGCGAGTGTGGGAGGGGGGAGAGAGCAGGCCTCTCCGCGCCTCACGGCTAGAACAGACGGCGCGAAGCCAGCTGGTTTAGAATAAATTACCACGACCGTAAGTGGAATAATTTACACACACGATCTTTCTAAATCTTTCATCCAAATCAGCCCGACTTCGGCAACGTCACTTGGGTAGCGGCTCTCCTCAGAGAACATAATTTACTGGGTCCCAGGGAAACAGGAATTTGCAATGCAACTGAGCAGTGATTTCGAGTGTCTGCGCTGACGCAGGGATCGCATATCATGAAATCGAAACATTTATAAAGCAAGCACATCTGCTACGCCCCGTTTTACCTGACCTAGGACTCCACACGCTGTGAGGCACGTTTTGTGACTCCCGAAGCCAAGGGAAAATGCGAATTGCACGGACCGGATTTGGCCTCACCATTTAGAACACTTCCATCCAACACGGCCTCAACCTCCGCAAGAACTTTCCTGTCTGTTCATTTCTACCACTTTACCGACCGGCTTACTTAGTTTTGTCGTAGTAAGAACACGTAACAGGGGCGTTGCCCTCCACGGATTCCTACGCACACGACGCAGCTTTGCTCCCAGCACACAGGACGCCTCACGGGCGGACACCCCGGCTTCAGAGGGGGGCTGCCGCGCTCATCCCCAGATTCCCCCCTGCAGCTGACCCACCTGCCTGGCGAGGTTTGATGCTCACACTTTTTTAACTAAAATGTGTCAGGAGAAGATTTTTAGGGGACAAAAATAAGGGAGACATCTGAAATGGCAATTTAACTGAACACACATAGCACCAATAACACAAGATGACCAGGACAGGTGGGACAGTTACGACCGTGGTCACATGCGTGCAGGCGAGGACTGCCGTGTCGTGGCTGGCGCCTGCCTGGCCAACGGCAACGGTGAGACATCACTGGTGATGGGAGGCATCACGGCTCCGGACTCCGGCTCCACCCGGCCCCCCACCCTCACGCAGACCCGCCGGACTCATTCCTCATCAAGGCCACAGCTTCCGCGCCCACCAACCCAGCAAGCAGCCAGCTCTGCCCTCAGCTCATTTGATACCTGCGATCGCTTTCTCCTCCTTGCTGTGTTTTTCTTCACTCAGCTTCCCAGACCCCATGAACCCCCGATTTCCCTCCCAACTCAAGAACCACTCGTTTGCAACCACATTCTTATCTCCTCCCCTGTCCTCACCCCGATGGCGTGGCCCTGGTCTCAGCCGCGGTCCTCTCTCCTCTCTGCACTCCCCCCACTTCCAACCCTTTAAGTCCTAACTGCTGCCTAAAGGTTTGCGTCCCCCACATTCACAGGCTGAGATCCTGACCCCCCAGGTGATGGCATCAAGAGGTGGGGACTTGAGGAGTCGACTAGGTCGCGAGGCTGGAGCCTTCAGGGTGGAGTTAGGGGGGAGTTAGGGTCCTGATGAAAGGGACCCCAGGGAGCTCCTCTTCCCTTCCACTGGGCGAGGACACAGTGAACAAGAAAGCCGTCCTCGCAAGACACCAGATCTGCTGGCACCTTGACCTTGGACTTCAGCTTCCGGAACCGTGAGAAATAAATTTCTGCTGTTTATTAGCTACCCCGTTTATGAAAAAAAATTTTTTTTTTTTGGTGATAGCAGCTCAAATGGATGAAGACCATGTGTATGTTGACCACACCCCAGTGAACCTCTTCCGTCTAGACGTCTCTCCCGAGAGCCAGACTCACACATCCAGCTGCTTATTCAAGATCTCCAGGCGTCTAATTGACCTTTCGCTCAACACTGACCTCCTGACCCCTTCCAAAGTCTGCCCCACTCAACTTCCCCACCGACGTTCACAGCAACCGCACATTTCTTCTCCTTGGGGTCATCGGATTCCTCTGCTTTCCCTACATTCCACGTCTAGCCTAGCAGTAAGTCTCATGGGCTCTCTTCCTAAAGACTATCCAGAATTTTACCACTCCTCATCGCCTCCATTCCCACCGCTTCTCACCAAAGTCACTGTCACCCCTCCTACCCTGCCCCCAGACTGAACACCTGTGTGTGTTCGCAACACAGCCGTCATCTAAACTGAGTCACATCATGGCTTCTCTGCTCACAGCTCTGCACCTTCACTCACAAAGAGGGCCGAGTCCTGACAGCGAGGCCCTAAACGATCTGGGCCCCCATCCACCTCCGCCCTTTGCTCTGAATGCTTTCCTCCTTGTTCTCTCGGCCGCAGCCACACCAGCCACCTCCACGGCCTGCAGTGCTCCTCCTCCAGATTTGTCTGAGAAAACCTCCTTTCCACCTTCAAGCCTTTCAAAGAGACGTGCCCTGACCGCTGCTAGGACTGTGGCCCCCTCCTCCTCCAACCTCCTCCAGCCCCGACGCCTGCTCCACCCAAGAGGGCACAGCACCTAACGCCTTCTGATAGTAAAATTCTGGACAGTCTTTAAGCAGAGAGCGATGAGACTCATGCAGTTCACCTTGTATTAAATGTCTTCCTTACAGACTGCAAACTCCAAACCATCAAGTATCTCTGTCTGCTTGGGTCACTGATGAAGAAGAGCACCCGGCAGACAGGAAGGGCTCCCCAGACGTTGGAGGGGGATCTACAGGAAGCCAGGGATCTGAGCGAGGCTGAGCTGGCAGGTGTGAGGTACCAAGAGACGAAGCCGCAGGTAGCAGACGCAGGTCACCATGAGAACTCGCACCTGGGACTAAAGACAGCGAGAAGGAGCAGGCCCGGAACCCACGGGGACATCACAGCCGCGGCGCCGGAACAGGGCTGTTCGGGGAGCCCCTCCCGCCCTGCGCCCCATTTACACGCGACTCCCTACAGCCCCCTCCGTCTAGGAGAGGGGCCCGCAAATGATTTTCTGTGCTCTCTCCATTTAACTTCACTTCGTCCACCGGAACATGCTGCCTTCTCGTAATAAAAGGGAATCATTGAAACGTTATCTTAAATTGGACAAAAGCGAAGAAACGGCAAAATGACCTTCGAGTCTGCTGGGTCAGGCCCCCTTCGGCACCACTCGAGAGCGTGAGAAGCCACGATGGCCACGACGCTGTCTTTGAAAGGACTGCTCAGAGTCAGGGACTCTCTCCCCACTCAGGAAATTAGCATGAAATACCTGTGTTCACTTAGCGTCCTTTCTAAAGGGAAAAAGCATGGAGCGATGTTTGGAATCCGCAGATGAATCGCTTCGGAAGAACAAAATCCCAGCGTGCGCGGACGCGGGGAGCCGCCTTCTGAAGCGCTGCCCGAGCGAAACGTTCAATCAACGAGATGTGAGCAGGTCCCGGGCCGAGAAAAACGATTCCAAATCTCCAGGCGATCATTTAGCTGAAGGTGTTTAAAATAACGATACTGTGGTGGATTTATTTTGTTCCGTTTGGCAAAGGGAAGATTCAAGGCGGAATCCGCTGGAAGGCTCTTTGAGGCCTCGCCACGGAGCATCTCACTGAACAGTGGCGTCCCTGAGTGTCTGGAAAGCGGCAAAGCAGGCGTCAGCCCCAGGCCCGACTCCTGGCTCTTCTTCCCTGACAGTTCAGAAATGGGGAGCGATCGAGTCCCTCAGGAGGACTCAAGTTCACGTCTGTTTTCATACTGTGCATGCACTCAGGTTTGTGCTCCTATGTACAAGATGGGGGGGGGGCATAAAATGCATTCGACGCTGATCGAAGCTGTCATAGCCTACCAAAATTTATTTGGGGTCAGACAGAAGAAAACAGCGATCGAACGGGGATGAATGTCTTTAGTTTCAATCGTACGGGCCCAATGGGATGGATTCTGCCTGCGATGCAACTCGCATGGCCTGTGCAGAGACCTAAGTACCGTGAAAGCGACGTTTAAGGACCTGTCGATCGTAACTCGCTCTTGTCCTGTCCCCGGTCTTTCCCACTAGGACAGTCACTCCTGCGAGGCAGTGTTCCTGAATATGAGTCCCAAGAAGGCCAGGCGTTCTCCTCGCGCAGCAAATTAAATCCGGGAAACAGCGCGCACCACATCCCTCTCTCGGAAATTTCTAATCTATAACAACATACTTAAGGGCTCTATTTACTATTCAATAGGTTTGCACATCTTTGAAAATGCGTCTAATATATTTTGGAAAATCTTCCAAAATGCACTAAATGGATGGACAATCCCGCTGAGCACAGCTGAGGAAGGCTGCCTCCCGCTTGCGGCTCCCGAGGCCTGCTCTGCGCGTGAGGCCAGGGCCCGCAGCACCCCGCGCGAGAGCCAGTGTCCTCCCAGCCTGTGCCCAGCGCATCGCTGTGTGCACAAACGTCTCTCCCTGCTGCAGACTCAGTGTGCGCCCCGCTGCTCTGCTGAAGCCCACGTGTCGTATGGCAATGCCCTCTCCACTGCTATCTGTCATCTGCAGGGAGGAGACGGGTCCTCGGTTCTGCAGCACCAAAGGGGCGCACACAGGCCAGCCGCCCTGTATTGGCCACTGGGAGGGACCAGCTGGCTACGAGGAACAGCAGCTCCCCTTTCTGTCTTTCTCCACGGGGATAAGGGTCAGAACGCATGTGTTTCCCTTGGTGACACCGATCTCAGGATGCAGCAGGCAGCAGCATTCCAGATTCTGTTCCTTGTGATGAGCAGCAAGTGCCGCTCGCCTGACAGACACTGTGGGAAAGCCGCTCGAACACAGCGTCCGCTGTGCGTCTTTCTGCTAAGCGTGCTACAGGCAGGTGCGATGCGTTCACCGGGCTGTGGGAGAATGACAGCAGAGGGTGACAACCACAGTGAGCGGGAAGCAGGGTCAAGGGAGGCCACACCTGGGTCTCCCTATACGTGGAATCTAAAAAAAAAAAAAAAAAGTTCAGTTCCTAGCGACAGAGTGGGATGGGGAGCGGGGAAATGGCGAGTGGCTGTGAAGGCACGAACGCTCAGTGACAGGACGGGGGAGGCCCGAGGACCGCCTGTGCAGCACATGCCTGGGGCTGGTGGCGCTCCGCGCTGCACGACGGAGAAGTGCTAAGAGCGTAAGATTTCGATTCATTAGAGCTCAGGCCTGTGTGGCAGCAGGGCTGACTCTTCTCAGCATCCAAAATAAAGACTAGTTATGTTGTGATTGAGCTGTGGCTTTGCATTAGTAATTTATTCCACAGAGAAATGGATGGTGGCAATTAGGAGTGACTAAGGTACGATTTAATAAGTGTCTTGATCTTTCCCAAGAATCTAATTGCTCAGATTAGTCTGTCATCTCTGAAAGCTGTACGTGATACCAACAATTTACATTTCACTCTCGGAGCCCGCAACACGGGGCATGACCAGGGTGCCCTTCACCGCCTCATTCACCTGCGGCAGATGTATGTGCGCAGTGGTTTTTGTTTTATAAAAGGTTATTGTGGTTTCTCTGGTTATTTTATAAAATTGCAGTGATTAGTTAGGAGGGTGTGCTTTACTTTTATCATTGCAGTAAGTACATTTTTAACAAACTGGAGTATCCCTCAGGAAGGCAAACAAAGGACCTCCCTTGGCCCAGTTGCCCAGCCGTTCGTGCAGAAGAGGGGACAGCCTTATCTGTTAGCCTCTGGAGGCCTGGCACCCGACTTGCCAACTCTACTGAACCGGGAGCATTTTTTACGACTGGTCACGGGTGGCCAAGAGACACATGGGATGGCTCCGCAGGGCCAAACAGTGGAACAGAGTCCCCACCAAGCAGCCGTGCCTGCGGAGCAGGCATGCCGTGGATGTGAGAAGCTGCATCGCTCAATGACCCAGTCACCCGCTGACGCACGCTAACTGGCTTGGAGCCAGTCACACTTCCTCCTGCTCCTGGAAAAGCTAGGTTTCCTGTGGGTGCTGCTGACATGCAGCGAAAGGGCAGCTGAGGCGGGCTTGCATGCAGCGGGGGTTGCATGAGGTGACATGCGTATGTGGTTAGCAGGCGTTTTAAGTTATTAGGCCGTTGCTGACCCTCCTGATGTAGAAACAGCCTGCAGAAATCTCCCACCCCCCACCCGCCGACTCTCTTGGCCACGAGACACAAAAGTGACAGGCCAGAGGTCGAAGGAGAGACCCCGATAGGGGGTGCACTTCCGTGACATGCTTCATGTGTACCTGGCGTTGGAGCAGGCCACAGAAACCAAACAAGGTTTGACACGTACAGCGCCGGAAGCTAGTCTGTGGGAAATCCTTTTAATCAGCAGATATGTAAACGTGTAAGTGGAAAAGGCAGTTCTCATAGGTGTCTAGCCACAGCGAAGCTCCCCTAGGTCAGAAATAGACTTCATAACGTGGTATATATAATTATAAATACACATTTTTCATGCTTTTGACGGGATTCACAAAAAATAAAATTTATTCAAACTGTGTTTGTAAGGCACAAACCTGTAACAATGCTACAGATAAAAATGTCTGTGAATCTTGTCTGTCAGACCTTGCAATCTACCACGTCTGACGATTTGGTGCCATCTAATGCATCTTGTCTGGCTGAAGTCTGGTGGTTCCAGATGCAAACACACTCAACATTTGCCACCAGCAAATTATTAAGCAGTATTAAGCCACCTATAGGGACAAACATTTAGAATCTCCTTGATTGTGCCTCCATCAGTGTTATCTAACATTCGTATTTTACATATTAGAAAATCAGTTCTACAGAACGTTTTGGAATGATCGGTCATACTGAAATTCAGATGTTCCAGGAAATGAGTACCTGCCGTTCACCAAATTATTTAAGATTACTCATTGCTTAGGAAAATTAGAACATCCTGACATATTAAAGCTCAGGCAGAAAATAAGGGTGGTATAGGCTTTTCCCAGATGTGAAAAAATTCCTAAACATTTTATAAAATAGTTACAAATTATGAAGCTGGAAGAAACTTAGGTAAACTATAAATAATAAAATCCAACTTTTGATGAGTCATTTTAGAAAAAATATCTATTTCTCCTATTATAAAATCATTTTCATATAAAGGGCCTACCCGAATGACATAAATTGCGGGGAAAAGTCCTACAGAAGTCGGTTAGGCAATTAATAGAAACATTATGGTATTTTTATGGATTGTGCAATGTTTGTGACATTTGTCACCTTTGTAAAATTTGAAATTTGTTTTTATTCCTTTTTTCCTTAACTATTCAATTTCACTGTTTTTAATTTGAAGTTCTGTGTTCTTTTTCTTAAAGAAGTTTTTCCCAAGTATAGTGAGCTTTCGGTCCCATACAATGGAGAATCTACCTGGAAACTCTCGTTAAAGTACATGAGACGTGCCTCGTTTATTCGTTCAACAAACAACTTGCTGAGTGCCTGCCTCCCTCCCACCGCGCGCTGTTCCAGGCATCGTCACTCTGCAGCATTAGAAATCCCGGGCCCGGGGCCATCCCCGGTTTCAGCACCCAACACCGGACGACGGGGCGCTGAAGCGGAGAGCAACCCGGTAAGTAAGACGGCGCCTTGGGTGAGACGACGCTGGAGGGGAAGCCGGGGAGGCTGAGGGAGGGGAGCGCCTAGGAGGAGGCCGGGATGTCTGGGAGGGCAGCTGAGCAGCAGCAGCTGAGCGGGCAGGCAGCCGCCCTGGGGTCCCCGCGGGGGGACGGAGGAGGACTCCAGCCAGAGCAGGGACTGAGCGCAGACCAGGGCAGCCCGAGCCCAGTGAGCCCAGCGAGCCCATCGTGGCTGACCGCAGGGTGCCCAGGGCAGGCAGGCGGGGCAGGGACCAAAGCACCTGGCAGGGCGGGAGGTGGGACCCTTGCAGGGAGGCACATTTTATTCCTATTTTTTTTAAAAAAAAGACTGAAGCAGATATGGCAAGACAGGAGCACGGGTAAATCTGAATATGTCTGATGCTCAGGCATCCTTTTCATTTTCTCCGTATTTCCATGTTTACAATAGTTCATAAAGGCATTTCTAGCTTTCGAAGGTATATGTTAGAGAGTAGGAAAGACTGAAAATAAGTACCACGTCAGTCTCATGTGAAGGAGGAGCAGAAAAACATCCTCGGAGATTGAGTTCAACGTAACAGATGGGGAAACTGAGGCCAAGAGAAGTGAAGCCGCGTGCCCGAGCGTCCTAAGCAAAGCACTGTCACGGCAAGGCCGGGATTCAGAGCCAAGAAAAGGTCGTGTTTAATCTTCCTGGAAACATGCTTTATTTTTAACCATTTGGTCATTTCCACTTAAACACCTGGCAGGTGTCTATTTTCCTGTTTTGCCTATAGGATGAAGAGGGGCACTGGCAACACGTGAGATTACACTCGAGGATTATGATGGCCCTATTTTCAATACGACTCACAGGTCAAGAAGTACAGGTTGTACATCCCAGGTGACTGTGTGGGATAAACTGTATCACATGGGTAGGGCACTGCAGGGGCACGGATTTTCTGCTGTTGTTAATTATATCATAAAATGTTGGAAACAGCTTTCTGTACATACTTAATGGGTTAGCTAACTTGTTTTTGCAGCACTAAAAGAGTCCTGGTAAATTCACTCTAATTATTCTTACCCCAGGGCTAACGCTAAATACACATTTAAAATTAACTAAAAGCTTGCTCACCCTGAGAGAAAAACTTTCTAATAAAATAGCACAGATGCATTTATAACGAATTTCTGAGTTAACTCAAAGGTAATTAAAAAGTATTCCAAAAACAGTTCACTGTCATTTTACAAAATTCAGCATCATCTATCTCGAACATTTAATCAAATTTTATTTTTTCATGAAGTCATGGCATATAAAATTGAGGAATTAATAAAAGTTAATTTAGAGTAAGAGACAATATTGCAACAAAAAATATTAAAATATCCTTGTTAATAAAATGCTAATATAAAGGCTTAAACTTCTATAATAAATAGCAGCTCAATATCAACTAATTTTAATGGCTTTGAATATATAACAGAAGATAATGCATCATCAGAAAAATACTAAAGCCTACCCTGGTGTTTCAAACAGAAACTGTTTCACTAGCCAGTACAAATAAACTTCCCTAACAGGTCATAAACAAGAAGGTCATGCTCATCCTTGGCAGGCCAACTCGCTCAATATGTTTTTAACACGACTGATATTCAATAAATGGCTAGATTTTTTTAATTATATATTTTAATGAAGCGCAGTTTCTTAGGAACCATTATGTTCAATTAACTTCTGACCCTATCTCTGATAGTAATTGAATATTTAGATGTATTACAAAATTGGTATTACAATATGTACAGCAGAGGGGATAAAGTTTCTTCAATAAATAGTTCTTGGTTAAATACACGTCCAAATGGAAAAACAAAAACACCTTATATCACACCACTCACAAAAGTTACTTTAGATTTTAAATCTAAGTGTGAAATGCAAAAGAGTAAAGCTACAAAGAACAAAACAAATCACTATTTTCCTGATCTTGCAATAAAGATTATGCAAAACATCAAAAAAGGAAAAACGTAAAATGAAAAACTTATAATTAGACTGCATTAAGAACTGCTGCTCATGAAAAGAACACTCGTACAACAATGAAAAGGTGAGCCACGGAGTGGAGGGCAACATCTGCAGCCTGTTCAACCAACGGCAGAAGAGTGTCAGAATACAGCGATAACCCTGAAAAATCAATGGAAAAAGGCGACCCTGCGGAAAAACGAACGAGAGGTTAACGAAGAAGCACTTCCCACACTGAGAATATCCGATAGACGATAAATGTATAAAGAGGGGTTCAACGTCCGCAGCAATCGGCAAGGTGAAAGAAAAGCCAGTGAGATGCAGCGGTGAATCCACAGGAATGGCCAAAATAAAGACGACAACACCAAGTGTTGGCAAGCACGCGGGGCCCTGGAAGCTTCCGCCGGTGGGAACCCCGCACGGTGCCACGCTCACCCGACAGAACTTGCACGGTGCACCGAGAGACGAGCAAAGCCAGGCCCACAGCCCACAGGGATCAGAGACAGCCCAAACAGTCAACAGTCGGAGAAACGAATAAACCGCAGACAGCGGTGAAACCGGTTAACCGCAGCCACGCAGCGCGCAGGCAAACCCCACGAGAGCATTTCTGAGTGAAAGAAGGCGAAGGCGGAGATCACGCCCTGCGGTATTCGGTTTGTATGAGCTCGAAAAGCAGGCCGAGCACTCAGCACACTGGCCAGCCCTGAGAGGCGGCCGCGGGGCCGGGGAGGAGGGCCCCGAGGGGCCGCCGCGGCAGTCCCCTGACCGCTGGGGCGTCAGAAGCATGTCCCGTGCGGCCGTTCACGCAGTGACCCCTGGCTGAGGAACGGCGCTTCCAGCTGGTGCGTCCTGCTGTGCGTGCCGAGTGTGGACCCTGGACGGCAGCGGCGAACGCTCGACGAAAGAGCAGCAGCTCCTGCGCTTCGCAGGGGCCTCCGCATTTCTCTCTGCGCGGCTGCCCCAAAGGCTCTGCGGACAGCCAGGGACTCCGTGACCACGCGGGGCCATAGCACAGCTTCTGGGCAGGACAGAGACGTGAGCCGGGAAGAGTCAAGGCCCCTGAGGCCAGCTCTCCCTCCCAGAACGGCTGTCTCTGGATTGTTCCGTGACGGCGACAGACACGCTTCCCTGGCTCACGCCGTCTGGCCACCCGGACGCGAACCCTGTCTGCTCAGAGGACCCGGCCACGGAGCCAAGTCCACGGACAGACGCCACCAACTCACACCGAGCCTCGCCCGACTATGGGTGAACTGCCCTAGAAAGTCCGTGTCACAGAAAAGGCACTCGGCCGCATTTGTGCAAGCATGAATACGGGGGCACCGCCCCCCCCCAAAAAAAGAAAACACCTCCTTTCAGCCGTTCTGCTGTGCTACACCTTAAAAATCAGACGACGCTTTGCGGTCCTGGTTCCCTCTTTTCCAGCTACGGCAGCTGTCGCTCCGCCAAGCTGGAACGAAACCTTTCCCCACTTCCCGCGCCATCTACTCACTCCCGCCCGCGGGTTAATACGTGGCACTCGATTCTTCCTGAACACGCAGACATTTCTAAGCACTTTGCCTGGTTTTTCCCTCGACAATTTCGGGGTATACCTAAGGTCACATGGAATATTTTCCATGGATATAAAGAAGCGGAACAGAAAGAAATGCCAGGTAAAGATGTGATTCACCCGCTGAAAACACCATTTCCTCAGCAAGGGGTCACTTAATGTGCCCCTCAGAGGGATATTATGGCCACATCGTCACACAAAATAATGCAGGAATTCAAGGCAACAGCTGTCCCCTGGGACAAGGAGCCCGAAGATGAACTTTAACTGAGGGCATGCGAGCTCAGGCCTGCTCCATCTGGGAAGCGCACAGCAAACCTTTTTCCAACCCTCAGTTTTCTAATTTTCATCTAACTTTTGAGTTCCTTAGTTGCCACCCTTGGCAGGCAGAATCTCACCAAAATATTTAACGTTTTTGCATATCTTCCTGCAATATTTGAGTCTTGGGGGGCAGGTTCTCCATCTCCTTCACCACTCTGGCCCTCCCTGGTCTTCGCCCCTGTCAGGGAGGAGACCCCCAAGTGCAACATGTATCTCAGATGAGCAATGAGAGGGTGTTACGGATGCAAAGTTTGTGTCCCTCCCAAAATTCATAAGTTGAAGCCCTCCCCCTGATGTGGTAATTTGGGAGGGTGGGGCTTTGGGGAGGTTATTGGGGTTAAATGAGGTCACGAAATGGGGCTCCCATAATGGGATCAGTGCTCTTATAAGAAGAGGAAGAGACGCCCAGAGTTTCCTCTCTCCACTATGTGAGAACACGGAGAAAAGGCTCTGTCGACAAGCCAGAAAGGAGGTTTTAACCTGGAACTAGATCAGCCACACCTTGACCTTGGGCTTCCAGCCTCCAGAACTGCAGGAAATAAATGTCTGTTGCCTAAGCCATCCAGCCTGTGGCGTTTTGTTATAGCAGCCAGGGCTGACGAAGGCACAGGAGAGTAATGCTGAAGCAGGGTTAGAAGTCGGGAAAATATAGTGATCTGAAAAATACAGGACTTCCTGCTCATGGCCACCAGGGGCAAGATGCAGCCACCCCCTCAGCAAGGACAGTGGAGCTCGAAAAGTGAGCCACAGGCGCGGGGTACCTGCGAGGTACGGGGAGGGACAGGAAAACTGAAAATACAGCCGAACTGCTGTCTGTCCAGTATGCGGCAGCCCTTCCAGGCGTGTCCTTTGCCAGATATCACTTCCAGGAGCGCCTCGCCCCTGGATGAGGATGCTGGAGCAGCTCACAGACTGTAGATGCACTCTGGCCAAAAATGTTATATAAAGATTAAGTATGTGACAAAAATTTGCAGCAACATCAGCTAATTGCAAAGCCGAGGAAGAGAAAGTAATTAAAGTTAGCGATGAGCCAGCAAGTACCTCACTTACTTGTGGCACGAGCATCCCCCCATCTGCAGCCCTCCCCGGGGGATGAAAAGGTGCGGAACTCTGAAGTGCATGCGCCATGTCTGGGGTGTCATTTTCCGTGGCTGATACAGGTGGCCCATTTCATCTGGCACAAAGGAGACCACAGCAATAATAAGCTATTTTCTTCGTGTGTTTTTCAAAAATTGCTTTTACAATTAAAATGCCCCAATGAGAGTATTTTCTCCTCTGAGCACGGTTTTAAAAGAAAACGGTAATGGACGTGACCCAGACAGGCAATCGCAGACGTGACTTATGACCCGAGGTGATGAAGGCATCGCAGACACACTACCGTCCGAGTCCCCGGTCCCTCCCAGGCCACAGGCACATGCATTTGGACGTACATTTGAAAATCTGAGGACAGTCAGATATTCCACAAAGGTTAGTAACAGAGAGGAAGCCACCATTGTGGACCGTCTCTGTTTCAATGCAACTATTTTTTGCTGTTTTGGGTTTTTATTTTCTTTTTAATCTGCATGCATCTAGCCGTATTAAATCAAAAAATTAATGTCATTTCAGCACGACAGCGTATAGCACAGAATCTCTCACTGTGATTGGGTGAGGGTCTTGCCAGAGGACCTGCCTGCTTCCTGCTCCTTGTTTCAAAAGTCAAGGGGGAAGACACCGACAGGCCTGGCTCCCATGGCAGGGGTGCCGACATGGGGTCTCTGCACACGGTGGTCATTCTGCATGTGCTATGTGCCATGGGTTCAATTTTCCATCTTCAGAAAGCCCTAACCCGCAGCACCTCAGGATGTGACCTTATTCGGAAATAAATCATTGGAGATAAAAGCAGTTAAGATGAGGTCATAATGGAATAAGGTGCGCCCCTCAGCCAATATGACAGGTGTCCTTTAAGAAGTCATGTGAAGACACAGAGACACAGGGAGAAGGCCATGCAAGTGTGAAGGCAGAGATGGGGTGATGCTTCTAGAAACCAAGGAACACCAAAGACGGCCAGCAAGCCCCCAGAAGCTGGGGAGGGACCTGGAGCAGTTTCTCCATCATATAAAGAACCAACCCTGCTGACACCCCGACCTTGGACATCCAGCCTCCAGGACTATTGTGTAAGCCCCCAGCTCATGGTCATGATTGCAGCCCGAGCAGATAAAACACTATGTAAGGCAAATTCTCCTCCTCCTGCGACGCAGAGAGAGGGCTTCAGCATCCGAGGCGCATTAAGAGCATGCAGGCCCCCCGCCACACCGAGACCACCCTGGAAGCCTGGAAAGGGCCCTGGCCTAGGGTGACGAGATTGGGGTCCTTCTAATGTCACCTTGAGTTTGGTGTCCTCCCGAGAGCTGGTAACATCTCCTGAGTCGACCTCACATGGTTCCCGGGAGAATCAAACAGCACCATGGGAAAGTGCTCCCTAATGGAGCACGTTGAGCAAATACACACAGGGCGGCTGTCATCCCATTGTGTGTCAAACACTGACCAGCTCTGTCATTGTATCATCATACGATTTTCCAAGAAAAATGCTGCTATTTTTTTTAATTCTATGCATTTATTTATTTACTTATGAAATAATTATTCATTTAGGTCCTACAAGAAGCTAAGGCACCGACGATCCTGGAAAGACACTGTCCCTACCCATTACAGACCTCACTTCCAAAGTGGATAAACATCTTCTGTCGTCTGACCACGGAAGTCAAAGACACACATGACCCCGCACTGGGCTGAAGTTGACGGGGTCATGTGTCAGTCTCAACAACACGATGACAGTGATGAGTCGACTCGGGGGACGACAGAACTCACAATGCCACTGACAGCCCTGATCGTGAAAAGGGAGAATGGGGAGAACTTGAACCCCCACCGGTGCGACAGCGACACGTTGCGTGCACACACAGAACGCCCGGGTTTGCTGGGCACGTGTATTTTAAGAACGAAAGGACAAGAAAGCTGACCCCACACACCTCTTGGCCTAAACTCCACAGGCGCATTGGAAAGGGCAAACGCCACATCACCTTGACACTGCCGTTCCAGCTGGAATCCTAGGTGCGTGATCCCACCACTGTTTTTTAAGCATGGAACAAAAAATGAGATTAGACTAGATGAGGTAGCAATGACCTTGACCGGAAGCTCAACATCAAAGTTAAGCTTCATGGACGTAGACTAGATATGCAGGTCCACATTCCACCTCGAATGTGAATGCACACAGGGCCACTCAGCTGCGGATGGAATAGGAGCGGTTAAAGGATACTGACTTCCAGAGGGGACAGCGACTGGAAAACCAGAAATAGAAACGGGGTAGAAACACCGGATGCACCAGCTGAACACTGTGATGAACAGCAACCCCTCTCTCTAAGTCAGGGCTTTTTGTCAGTTAAAAACGATAACACCCTATATTCGCGGCTGTGACACAGCATCTTAAACGGTGGCAAATAGGACACAGCCATGAGCTCACAGCAAACAGTTCGTCCTAGTCCCTTCTACCCATCTATGGGTGAAGACAACGATCGACGGGAACCCACAATTAAAAGAAATACAAAACATGGAACCGGACAATCTGAAAGTTTGCACGAGCCTCAAAACCTGTCAGATTTCCCTCCAGATGTCCAAATGGACTGAGTGAGGCCTAGTTCTCACCGAGCAGGACTTCAGAAAAGGACACTAACCTACTGAGCTTCTAGCTGGTTGAGGTTAAGTGTCTCTCCTCCAGGTCTGAAGAGGGCAAAGGTGGCAGCAAAGTAAAATGAGCCGTGTCAAGAAAATCACTGAACCACTGATGGTTTGTCTGTTTTTGACCCTAGTGATCCATTCTCCACAGAGAAGCCAGAGAGCGCATTTTCTAGGTATAAATCAGCTCCTGTCAGTGCCCAGCTTAAAATGCTCTGCGGGCTCCACTCTGATTAAACAGTTTTCACACCAGGGGGCCTTGACCTGGGGTCACGGGTCGTGAACTTAGGTAAGAACAGTCCACCTCAGTTAGGAGACACTGCCTCAGTTTGAAATCTAAAGTCTGTCTGTGCTGTTTCGTGTTAAATGTCAACTTGACTAGGACACAGGGGGCCCAGGTAGTGGGTAACTATGATTCTGTGTGAGGTGCCAGTCCCTGGCCTGATAGGAACCGGGCCGCACAGCAGGAGGGGAGTGGCGAGCGAGGGAAAGTGTTTGCAGCCGCTCCCCACCAGTGTCACCACCTCAGCTCCGCCTCAGATCAGCAGGCATTAGATTCTCATAGGAGCACGGGTACCTGGTGCCACAAAGGCTGGGGACTGCTAGAATAATGAATATGTCCCTCTCCAATGTGGGTGGGCCCGTCGAATCCACTGAGGGCCTGAATGGAATACAAAGGTGATGGAAGGAAGAATTCACCTCTCTGCCTGGCTATGTGACCTGGGTCTTCTCCTGCCCTTTAACGAGGACTTACACCATCAGCTCCTAGGTCCCCAGCTTGCAGACAATCAATCATGGGGGCCCCTCAGCCTCCAGTCGCATGAGCCAGTTCCTTGTTTCACGGATCGATGACAGTTAGGTAGGTGGGAAAGTCAATAATCAATCTTCTATTGGTTCTGTTTCTCCAGAGAACCCTAAGACTCCTTCAGTTATTAACACAGGCCACAAAACCAGTAGCTTGAGCAGCACCTACGACCTATACACTAATAAAAATCAGGATATGTTGACACGATGTTATGCTTGTTGCTGATATCCTGAAATAATGTTTACCCTCATCTCTACTTTAGAATTATGATAATGAGGAGGCCAACTTCTAAATGTGGTTAATTAATATGCCAACAAAGCACACAGCCTACTGTAATGCACGTTTGTTTTTACATTTTGATAAATGCATTTCATTATAATCAGTCTCCTTTGGAACCCTATGTCTTTTATTTTATGCTCTAAAAACTTTATTCTGAAAAGGGGACCCATAGGCACTGCCCGACCGCCAAGGGGACCCCGGAACAAAAGCCTGCAGGAACGCCGGCCCCAGGTGGCCCCGGCCCCATCTCATGCTGCTGGTCCTTGTTATCCACACCCAGCCCCTAACCTCCTTATCATCCCCAAACCTGCCGCCAACTCACCGCCCCTCAGAGCTGTGGGCTTTCCCTGCGCTCCTCCTGGGGGTGCTCCTCACCCAGCTTCCAGTTAGATCCTTCTCATCGTCGGGTCTCAGCTCGAGGTCTCCTCTGCAGAAAACCGTGGCCCGCTCCCCACGTTATCAGGGGTTGGCCCCCTTTTCTGTCAATGACCAGATAGGAAACATTCGAGGCCCTACAGGCCGCTGCTCTGTGCCACAGGCTCTCATCCTCCCCCTGGCAGGACGAATGCAGCCGCCTGCATGAGGAAGCCTGGCAGCAATCCCACTAATACTCTATCTGAAGCAGCTCCTGGCCAGACTGCGGACGCCTGCTCTGCACCTTGGCCTGAGTCCTTCACTGTCTGAGATGATCTGCTGTATGTCTAGGTGTACCAGATGCCTCCCCACCTGGCGCAAATCCTCCCTTTTTGAGCAGGGCCTTGGACTCTGTTCTCCGGCTCAGTGCTCAGCAGCTAAAACGCTGACGGCTGTTTGTTGAATGAAGAAAATAAAACTGAAATGATACCACTCTGATCTCAAGAGAGCAGACCGTGGTTTATATATTTTTCTATTTATATATTTATGTGTATGGAAAAACTTGAAAGTTTCTCTAGCTTAGTATAATGTACCTTATGTAATAATACAGCAGAACAAATGCCCAGCGATTTCTCCAGAGCAATTTCCTTCAGAATCACATTTATCAGAATTCAAAATGTTACTTTTCAAGGATACTTGATCTCTAACATATATGAAAAGCCATTGAATTGCTGATATGAAGACGAATCAAAAATTCAGGGAGCTCCACAGCTATTTCTTTTGTAGTTCTCTCTTTTATTTAAAGCCTCGATATCAAATGTTAAAACTTCCCGTGATTCATTTTTGCTAAGTGGCAGGCCAGATGACCCAGCGAGATGCAAAGAATAACTAACCCTCATGTTGACATCCGATGAACTGGCGGGATTAGGAAATGCGAATTTCCAAAGTCCCAGAACAATGGCTGTAATCAGAATCTCACTTCGGGGATCTCTGGCCCACCACTTATTCAACATGGATTTTCAAAAAGATGTTTAGTTTGTTCGTCAATGAAAATATCCTCAAAATTGTGCCCGTTTCTTCATTCAAGTGGGTGGTTATTCTATTAGTTGTAAATTTGGTTATGAGAAGTGAATAAAGTATGACCTTTACTCTCATATTTTAACATGTAGATAATTTAAAGTAGGAGGTTTTATAATGATCTGCTAGAACAGTCAAATGTAACCCTACTAAAGAATAGCATGATAAAGCATCTCACATGTAGGAAATGACTACCAAGAATAGTAACATCTTACACAGTTACCAATCTATCAAGTGTTTATCTTTTAAATGTTGCAACAATCCTATGACATAATCAAGGCAAGAATTATTATATCCACATTGCGGATGATAAAACTGAGACTCCATTAAGGTAGTTTAGCTGAAGTCACACTTTACTAGGCAAGAGCTGGTCAGAAACCAGGTCTGCTGGACCTTTCTGGACCATGCGACCTCAGCCAACAGCACTGCCCCAATGGTCACTGGGTGCAGAGAGTCACAGAGAAGGTTCAGTTCCAAGCACCTCAGTGTTGGTACAGCTCGAATGAACCCTGGGGTCCTTATTTTTTTAATTATTTTCAAAAAAGACCATCAAACATTCACAATAACTAAAGCAGACTGTCTCTGACTGGGGAAATAACAGAATATCTAGGAAAATAATAGAAAAGTATCTGAATCATCTCCCAAATATTGTAAATATTTCAAAATAGAACAAAGCATGTGTGAATAACACCTGAGTCAAGGAAGAGATCAAAGAAATTACAAAATATTTCTAATTACTTGAAAAATAAAAATTCAGCATATTAAATTTTATGGAACACAATGAAATGAATGCTTAGCGGAAATCTATAGGATTAAACTATAATATATAAAAAAGCAAGGCCTCAAATCAATAATCTAAGTTTCTGCCTTAAGAAACTAGAAACAAAAGAACAAATTAAACCCAAAGAAATCAGAAGGGAGGAAATAGTTGAGCTGAAATAAATGAAATAAAAAAGCAAAAGAGAAAAGTCAACGAAACCAAGAGCTGATTCTTTAAAAATTCAATAAAATTAATTAATTTATAGCCAGACTAATAAGAGAGAAAGAGAAAGGAAGGAAAAGGGAGAAAAAGAAATCACAAATTACCAGTATCAGGAACAAAAAGGGAAACATTACTACAGACCCAACGAACATTAAAGGATAATAAGGGAATATTATGAAAATGTTACACCAATAATATCAATAACGTACACGAAATGGAAAAATTCCTTGAAAGACACAAACTACTAACTCTCACTCAAAAAGAAATAACTAGGAAAACCCTACATTTATTAAAAAAAAATTAAAATGTTAGAACAAAGAAAATTTCAAGACCAGATGATTTCACTGGCAAATTCCTCCAAACATTTAATAAAGAAATAATAACGATTCTGCACACTTGTTCCTAAATTAGAAAACAACTTTCTGACTCCTTAGATATAAGACCAGGATGACCCTGATATCAAAATCAAACAAAGATGTTGCAAGAAAAGAACTGAAAGAAAAACACATCATGACCAAGGGATATTTATTCCAAATACAAAAAGTTGGCTTGATATTGGAAAATCAATCAATATAATTTACCATATCTGTCGACTAAATCAGAAAAAATATATGATTATCTTATAAATGTGAAAAAAGCACTGACAAATGTTGATATCCGCTGATGAGGAGGAACTCTCAGGAACCCAGGAATCTAAGAGAACCTGCTCAGAGTTCTGCTGCATTTTGCTCTCTGTCAGGCCTTTTAGCTCCAAGCAGTCACAAGCCCACCCAGACTCAGGAGAAAGGGACGTAAGGCCCACCCCGTGACGGCAGATGTGTCGGTTATTTCCAGCTGAAAATCGCAGACCGTCTCTGGCAACAAACCATTAAAATTTCTTACACACACAATACATGCACTGCCCTCCCGGGTCCCTACCTCTAGGTACCGGATTTCAGCGAAAGAATAAAACAAAAGTGGCGGTGAGGGACCTCACTTCTGAGACGCTAAGGCTTGCACCTCGCTCCCTGGAGCACTTGTGCTTCCGCCCCGCGGCGTTCCCAGAACTCAACTACCCTGAGGCCTCCACGCTGTGAGAATTCCAAGCCCCGTGGCAAGGGCACAGCAGGCTCCTCAGCTGACAGCTCAGCTGAGGTCCCAGATAATGTGAAGCAGAAACGAGCCCCCTCAACAGTACCATGTGTGAATCCCAACTCGCAGAATCCATGGCATAGAAAATGTTGTTTGACGTCACCACATTTGGGGGGATTTATTATTTATTGTCAGAACATTACTATTGCTTTGCCTGTATTTCCTTCCTTTCTAGCTGAAAGAGTCAGCAATTCTTTCCACCAATACAAAGTTGGCCAATATACATTCAAAATATTCAGGATTCTCAAAATTTTAAGCCCCTATGTTCTTCAAAGAAACACAAAAATTTCACATCCTTCTTTTACAACTTTATTCTAAAACCCCAGGAAGGGTACAAAGAATTACTTTTCGTTTTGAACCACACACCTGTCGAGATCCTAATTTGTTCCTCTACCAATGAATGTCATATCAATCACTGATCTGTCATGACATGCCAATCATAATTATTGATCCCAAAAAAGGTTAGGTTTTGTCTCTACTACAGTATGTACACTTCCAAAAACTCGGTGAGGAATATCATTCAATTTTTTTAAATGATATGACAATGTTTTAATGTGCTAGTGTCCCGAAAACCATAACCTATAATTTTGACTACTTAGAGACAATTATCTATGCTCCACTACGTAAGAATATCAAAGAAATAAAGACATGTAAGTAAACTATAAGTGTAATTACAAAATATTCCTGTAGAAACTCTTCCAAATCCTCCCAAATCTTTTCTTAATTGCCTCAGAGTCCTCGAAGACAGTAAGGAGAGACCCTATATCAGTGAACTCATCTGCAATGTTGCCATTTTTTTTTCACTCATGATCTCCACATCCTCTTTTTATGCCAATGTCTTTTTCATTCACTTGAGGTTGAAAAATGCTATGGGGTCTTTGTTGTCCTTTTGAAGTATAAAAGATATTTCCAGGTTTCTAAAAAAGAGACTCTTAGTGACAATCAGGCTTCTTGCCTTAAAATTCTTTAATCAGCTCAGACAGTCACTTGGTGACTGTCCCTCAAGCAGGCACACCATGCACATATCATTAGAATAAATCTTATTTTCTTCAAAAATGAATAGTGATGAGAAAAATGTTATTCAGACATCTTAATTAACGCATCCCAATGCTGCCATCTGAGCACTAAATTATCACCTGGTAGGCAATTCTCTGAGGTTGGAAAGCAATTCAACCTAAATCCAGATAGGTCTAAGAGCGTATATAAAATGCAGGTGAATGTACACATGCACGCACACGCACGCACGCACGCACGCACACACACACACACACACACAAGCAGGAGTAGTTTCGAAATAGCAGCCAGAGGATTGTTACTTGTCCATCATTTAGAGCAGACAATGAGGCTGAGGGTTATTACAGAGAAGACCAAAGACAAGAGAACATAAAGTCAAGTTCCTGGCTGTGACTGTCACATGATGGGAGAGGGACTCCCTCTTTCTCTCCATCACCAGCGTCCCCCGAATCTTCCCCTTCTAGAGCTGCACTAGAACCCCTCCCAAATCCTAGTCCCTTTATTAGGCATTTATTTAGTAAATGTTGCCTGAGTGCCTACTACGTGCCTCCCCAAAAGGGTAACATTGTGAAGCGACAATGTGAAGGAGAGGGGGCAAAGACCCTAATGTCCCTGGAGGAACATGAGCAAAGGAGGGGAGGAAGAGGTGAGGGCAGAGAATTTAGAGTAACCAGATCTCTTAAGACCTTGCAAGTCTGGCTTTCATTCTGAGTGAGGCCAGAAGCCATTAAAAACTCGCAAGTCAAAAATGAGAACACCTGAAGGGAAGGATGGGTGAGGGATGAAGTGAGGAGACCAACTGGAAAACCCCTGAAATAATCTAGAAAGGGATGGTGGTGGTTTGTAGCAGGCTGAGGACAGAGGGGATGACGGGGAAGGTGGTGAGACCAGCAGGGTTTGCTGTCAGATTGGACATAAGGGATGGAAATGAGGAGTGACGACTCCAAGGTTCTGCGGCCTGTGCACCTGGAAAGGTGAGGAGGCACCTTTTTCTCCATTTCCGAGGAAGAACAGAAACCCAGATGATTGCTTTTAAGGGGGAAGATCAGGAAATGAACAGCTTCCGGGTAACTGTCAAACACATTTCCCTTACAAAAATAGATAAATAAGTGAATGATGGCGCCTAGAATTGTACTAAGGTCTTTAACTACATTAAAGGACCTATCCCTCGCCTCCCCATACGACACGAAGAACCAGCGAGAAAACTTCTTAAATAAGGAATGATGGAAAGATGATTCCTCCCTCCAGGGTAAGCATGCAGGCGGGGAATCCTTTTTCCTTCATCTTCACGTTCTATCCCAGGACATCCTTGGGTAGGTGCAATCCTATTTCCCCCCAGGGAGCGGTGTCACGACGTCGTCCTTGTTTGAGGTCCGTGCAGCTCGCACGAGGGTGTGCGTGGATGTGTGTCTGCGAGCGTGTGCGTGGACGTAAAGGAACCGCTGTGATTTGAGGACGGATGAGTTGCACACCTGAGAACCAAAGCATTCTCAAAGCCACCGAGGGCGTCGATCAGAGTCTCGGCCTCGCTCACCACAGCGGAGACGGCGACAGCCCGGGCGGTTCTCCTCACGAAGCAGATGAACCACACTCCCTCCCTCCGCGGCACGGTGGAGCGCAAACGGATGTGAAAGATGGAACTCGCCCGCTGACCCCCCCGCCTTCCCCCATCAGTCACCCGACGCTCAGTTTAATGGCCTGCACGACGCTCTCTGAGAGTGTGGGAAAGCTATGGGATGCAATCAATACTTCCGTCCCCATCTCCCCGTCCCCTTCATGGTCACTTATCCATTTCTCTCGGTGGACGGCATCCTCTTCCTCCTCCAAGGGCTCGGATGGCAGGAAGAGAAAATGCTTACCAGCGTCAGGTTTTATGCGGCCATAACTTACCGTCTAATCAAGAAGTGGCTTTCAAAGTGGCCTGCTTAGAGAAATGGCTCCTAGCGGGAAGGCGTTCCTATTATGTGGGACGTCGGCCCCTGCCTGGAATTCTATGAATTGGATATGAGGCCACGGGCTACTTTATTTCTAATTTGAAACCGCGCAACAGCCCAAGCTCCTGGAGGCAACCTATAAAGTCTTGGTCCTGGCTCGGGGAGTCCTTTCCAAACGACCTGTTCAGAAAGCTCGTGTGCCCTGTAGCACAGCAAGCGGAGGGAATAATGAAGCACTGCCCCCGTACAACTCTGACAAATGCCTGGTGTAACAAGGCGCCTCAGCAGGACTGAGCCTGAGTCTGGTCCCCCTCCAAAGGCACCCAGAGCTACCAGCGAAGGTGACCAAATGACAAGGACTACCTCTGTGCCACGAACCATGAACCATACCTGCCAGCAATGCCCATTCACAGCAGGGCACGCACCCCTCGGCGGAGCACAATGGTCTTCGGCCTTGGCCCCCCTGGAGACTCTGACGCAAGTCCCCGTGCCCAGCCAGGTGTTCGTGAGGAGCTTCGCCCAGAGGCCGCCATGTGCTCACTGCCATGGGCGCTAAGCACAGCCAGCTCGGCACGGACAGGGCCGCTGTCAGCTCGACCTTCGCCTGCTTCGGAGAGGCTGGGAACACGCCTTCACGCCTGGTACATGTCGAGTAAGTAGTTGCTGACCTGATCGCAAACATCTACTCTAAGTCAGCAATAAGCAGGGTATTCGTCGGGGTTCTTCAGAGAAACATGACCAACAAGAAGGATAGAGGGCAGACGACAGGGATGGATGGGTGCGTGAGTGGATGGGTAGGAGAGTAGGTGGGTGGGTGGTGGATGGATGGCTGGACAGACAGGTGGATGGACAGATGGACGGAAGGACAGATGGAACTGGCTCAGGCTTGTTGAAGCCGTCAGCAAGCTGCCCAACCAACGCCACTGGCGGTGAGCAAAGCCTGGAAAGTGAGGCCTCGAGTGTCACATTTAGGATTCCAGACATCACCAAGGCTGACAGCAAGCGAGAGGTGCCAGGAGATTTTAAGCAGAAGGAAACGTGATCAGATTGGCCTTTCAGAAAGACACCTCCTGCAGCAGAGTGAAGAACAGGCTGGAGTGGGGAGGGGTTGGTCCGAGAATCCAGGCAAGTCGGGACACCTTCAGTTGGAGCCACCTCCTGCGGAGACCCTGAAATGTCCCTTGAACTGGCTCTTTGGATTCCCACGCAGGGTTAACAGCCTAGTGAAAATTACAGCGTCTGTATCCCCCAACTTGGAGTCCATTATTACAACCATCTGGGCAAAGCGCGTTCCTGTTCCAAACAAAGAGGTGCCATCGATGCCCAGGCAGGTCACTGCGCTACTGGCTGGAACTGCACAGGGTTCAAGGACACGTCCAGGAGGGGAGCGGCATGGCCCGGCACCGAGTCAGAAGGCCGGTCCCTCCTGCCTCCCCAGGAACCACATCCCCCTACTCCAAAGGGCCCCGTTCCCGCCCACACTCTCTGCGAGTCTGGGAGCGCGTGCAAAATTCATTCCCGGTTCAAGTGCTTAGATGCTACCCTGGGCGCTTTCTTATTTTTCTTCATCATTTCTGGGCAGTGGAAATGTACCTTGGTGATCACTTTGGAATGTCAAATGTTCTCTCTCTCCCGTATTCCTACGTGTATTTGCAATCAGGCCACGACCCCTTCCATGTGCCTGCCCCTAGTTTGCAGACGGAGTTGATCTCTGCTGCTCTTCTCTACGCCCCTGCACCATTTCCTTTCATGGAACCCCAACCCTACTGCTCCTCCTTGTGGTTCAAGGGGGTCTGACCACACTCCCACAGGTACAAGGGTCATTAGCCCATGACCCAGGCCTGGCCGGTGAGCCTACTCGCCATAGAGGTTGTTCGGAGATGGGCAGTTGACCAAAGTTTGGCCAATGAGAGTCGCCCCTGGGATTTCTAGAGACATCCAGAGATTTTGCAGAAAATTTTAATCCTAAAAAATTGTGAAGGTGAAATCCACACCCGAATCTACTTAGCTGCCTTCTCTCACAGGTGACATCCCCAGGTGAACGACACGTTCTAACTCCGGCCCCTTCCCTAACACGGCTTCAGTCTGGGGCCCGGGTTCATGAGAGCGGTGAGAGCAGACTGTGGGAAGTCTTGAATGCATTTCATCTTTAAGCAATCCGTACCCCTAGAGGTTTCAAAGCAGGGGCTTGGCAGGACCAGACCTCCATCTCACCAGGTGAGCTTGCAGGTGGAAAGGAATACCTTCGAATGGGGAAGGAAAGGACAGATGTACAACCCAAGCACCTGGATCCATCGGCTCTGCCACCGGTGATCCTCAGAGCCACAGCTCACCCCTGTCACTTCAAAAGACAACACCTTGAGCAGGCGGGAGGCAGGACAAGGAGTGGCCTGAGCACTTAAGAGGCTTTGTCCATGGTTCAGGGGAATCCTGGTGAAACCCTGAGCGAGGCAGTGGGCATGGAAACGGAAAATGCTAAGTCTCCTCCCATGAGCGCCCAGCCCCTCCACCACAGGGCCAAGCCCCCCAGCATGTCCCAGGGACCCCGAGCCTCTGAAGGCATAACTGGACTCTGCTCCTTGCTCCAGCTTCTTGCTTTCCTTGGCAGATTTCAAACAGAAAGTCATTTCTGCAGAAAACGTCATTGAGACTCTCTGCCTTCGGAAGGGGACAGCGCGCTCCTTGCACCCTTAAGTGACTTCCTCCCCAGTGGGTTAAAGAGTCACTCCCCCCCCCCAGCCCACGCAGGGCATTTGACACTGTTTTTAATTCTATGTGTTTTAAAAATTAGCAATTTTGAAAATCCTGAAATATATAAATGTACACACAAAAAAAAGCAGAAGTTTCCACTCTTCTTTTAAACAAAAACCCCCGAGACATGCACGACAACCCCCAGCACGACATAAAACCCTGATGTGATATTAGTGATTGCGGAACTGTGTCTCGAATCCAATGAACAGAGTTAGGGATCCAAACTGGATATAAAACCATTTAACACGATTTGACAACCCCAGGCCTCAGCAACTAATTAATTTCGTTACAACCCACCGATCAATAAGCACAAAGTTGACACTAACTGATGATGACATCACGCCTCCCTGGCCACCGATGCACTCTGACACTGAAATTGCTAGAATGGCTTGTGGCCCTAAGTGACTCTCGGCTCTGAAGTCAACAAAAGTGCCGAACGCAGGAGGACAGTGCCCGGCTGGAGTCCGTCCTCTGTCCACCCCGCCTGCTTTGGTACCTACGTCCCTCCTAGGCCACGTCCCCGCCGCCAACCACCGTGATTCAGCCAGTGCAGACCTTCACTTATTTCTTCAGCTCTGAATTGTTCTCTTTAGCTCAACGCAGAGGGGAATGCGTGAAAGTGGTTTGCACGCCCAGGAGTCGGAGCCAAGGCTCTCCCTGGTCCCACGCCCCCGAAACTCATCCCAGGAAGGCTGTGCAGAGGGAGGGAGGATCGCCGGAGGGCGCGGCAGGAAGGAAGGGGCCAGGGTGTGCAGGTGCTCGAGTCAGAGGCAGCAGGCCGAGCCGAGAAGCGAACCCCACCGGCTCAGACCCGGTGGGGACCCGCCGTCCCACTCATTAGGGACCTGGGGGACTTCCTGATCTGCAAAGCAGTCAGAAGAGGAAGTTCCGGGGGCAGCTCTAAATGGGAGAGCAAGTCGTGGGTTCCACAGCAGCCCAGAGCAGCACAAACACGTCAGGCTGTCAGGGCCACAAATGTGACCTCTGCACTTAGACTATGATATTAACAACGTGTTTGCTACTGAAATCTTCAGCTAATGGGATCCAACGAGGGCCTGGAATCACCAGGGCTTCCGCCCGGCTCCCCAGGCCTGCTCCGAGGGTGAGTCTCGCCACTTCTGCTTCCCCACCAGGGCATACATTCTTCCAGGGCGGGGACAAACCCTGTTCTCAGCGTTACGACCTGACCTCCCTACCTCCTCCACTCCCCACTTCCAGCCCAATGAACCCCCACTCAGCTCATAACGTGGGGCTTTTACAAGAGACTTCCTAAGTACATGTTATTTAAATTGTCTCAAAAATTAAAAATTGCAGCCACAACGTTTACTTTGCGAAGTGTGGCAGGTTTAGCAGGAGGAGAGAAAATGCACCGTGTAGATGAATTATTACAAAACACTGTTAGTTTTCCAGTTCAGTTTGTGAACTGGTGAGCCCGTACTGTAGCTGCACCAGCTTTGCGATGCCTTTGAAAGATTCACGATTCAATCAAACTGAAGGAAAACGTGTGTAAAGGCATTTTCTTCAATGCCAGTAGTTAAGTAAAAATGATCAAATTAGAAACTGATTCAGAAGGACGACTTTTGTGAAGACTGTAAGTCTTAAAGAGACTATTAAATTTAAATCATTTATAAATCCTTGACCTTCCTTTACATCTGCATATCACACCGTATGCTCTTAAACCTATCAGCCATGAATACGGGCAATTTTTAGACGAATACGGAGTGGAGAAAAGAGAGAGATAAGTTTCAGAAACAAGTGGATAAGAGCTAGAGGAGAATTTGGGGGAGAGCTGATAAAAGACGTTGAATGAGAACGTGTGGAGGAGTGACTGGGTTAGAATGATGGCGCCTTGAGCTCTCCCGGAGAGAGGGGTCATTGTGTGGAATCCGAGGGAGGAAGAAACGGGTAGAGAGCCTGTCCCTTTGCCAGTGACCAGCTGCACATGGTGCCCCGAAGAGCCAAGGGGAGCCAAGGAAGACAGGCCCCTGCTTGGAGGGGGAGATGGGTAAGGAACACATCCTGGCCTCAGAAGGATGTGGGGAGGGAAATGTCCACCTTGTAAGACGGCAGTGAACATCCTCCCCACCCCACCCCACCCCAAATTCTGCAGTTAGCAGCCTTTCCTCACTCTTGGCTCAGGTGGTTCAGGTGGGGCCCAGCCTCTCCTGATGCCAGGAATGAGCACGTGACCCAGGCCTAGTCAATCGGAGCCCTCCAGTTCCCGGGCCACACGGGGATCAGTCCAGGGATGGGGCAGAGGCCCACGCCCTCGCCACGGCCAGGCGTCCCTCAACCGTCTGTGGGGTTACGTGGAACAGGCATTCTCTTCTGCTGGGGCCAGTCTGGGGTGGCAGGAAGTCACCCGACTCAGAAACCATGAGGGAAGAGCGTGCCGGAAATAAAGGCAACCGGAGGGAAGAGGGCCAGTCCTGATCAACCGTCTGTCCGCTCCGTCAGCCAGGCACGCCGCAGTGCGGCCGCGCGTGGCAACAGCTGCTTTTCCCGGCTCGTGACCACTTGACCTGGCGTTCTTTATACACAGTCAAACTGTCTCACCAACGTGAGAACACTCGGACTGTGGACGTCCGTAAGTGGAAGGACGTCTGTAAGACGGACGGAGTCCGCAAGCGGACCAAGTCCAAGCTGAGGACCACCTAGTACACGCTGGGCACACAAAGGCTCTCAAGACGGTGAGGGGATGAAGCAAGCGTGAGAGGGACGTGAAGATTTCAAACGGAGAGCGGAAGTCTGTTCTGGGTTCTGAGGAAGACAGGAAGGCATTCCCCAGCAACTAATCCCCATTCACGTGAAAGTGGGTATCAGTGAGAGACTCCTAGGCTACAACAGAGCAGCAGAGCAAGGACGGACGTGAGGGCGCTCTGCCACGGAGGGGGCCAGTTCAAGGGCCCAGCCCAGGTCCTGGTCACACGAAGACCCTCGGCCCAAGCTTAGCACACAGTTAGGACCCGTTTTCAGAAGGACCTTGCTCCCCTTTCGGAGATGAATAACTCTGACCATCTCCAAGTGCCTGTGGGTCCCTGAGCTGGTCCTTCGAGCCCTTTCCTTGCAGAGGGACCTTAACCCTTTCCATGATGCTACTGGCCAGATGGAGACCTGATCTTCTGTTGTGATAGCAAATGCATTCTCAATGTCACCAACAACTTCCAGTTTGAAAATCCAGAGAAACCGAGCAACTTCAAGTGTGAGGCAGTCACTAGTCCCCGATCCTCGACACACTCTCAATGTCTGTGCGCTCTTCTTCTTCAAACAGCAGTGAAATTCTCTGCCAGACCAAATCGAAGCCTAACACTGTATGATGTGGTGTGAAGGGACAGCCAGTCACTTGCGTCATAACCCCACACCAAGACACATTCAGTTTTGTTGTTTTGTTCGTTTTCACTTAAGAAACTGGGGTAAACATATTCTCACCCTAGATAGCATGCAAAGATGCTTCACCTTTAATGTTCTGATAACATCATCTTTCCTCCACACCCTAACCCGACCCTCGAGCCCCATAAAATGATCCCTGGACTTGGGTTTTTAGGTGAAATTACACTCTCATAGTCAAATAGGCAAAAATGGGTTACATTTAGGTTTCTGGTGCTAGGAAAGCAGAGGAATCCGGATGACCCTAAGGAGAAGAAATGTGTGGTTACTGTGAACGTAGGTGGGGAAGTTGAGTGGGACAGACTTTGGAAAGGATCAAGAACTCAGAGTTGAGAGAAATATCAATTAGATGCCTGGAGATCTTGAATAAGCAGCTGGATATGTGAGTCTGGCGCTCGGGAGAGACATCTAGATGGAAGAGGTCAACTGGGGTGTGGTCAAGATACAGATGGTACCTGTCTTCATCCATCTGAGCTTCTATCTAGAAAGAAGTCTCTGGGTTGGCAATTTGGGTACATATTTTTAAACTGTGTGGATAGTGCATATGGTTTCTTAAAGAATTCATTAATTCTGAAAGATTAATTCTAAAGAAATATTTTAGTTATTAAGAGGCTTGCCAACCACCAGTAAAGCATGGCAGATTGAACACATGCCAGCAAGGACACAATAAGAGCCCCTTACCACACTGTCCCCAAGGGAGGGGGACTATACACTGCCCAGGCCAGAGGGGTCAGCAGACAGAGTATTTAAAGATCAAAGCTGGAAACACCCCAAATTTGATGAAAGACATGGACATGAACATTCAAGAAGCTCAACAAATTCCAACTAGGATGAACTCAAAAAGATCCAAATCAACCCGTAAAAGACAAACACTCAAATCATGACCAAATTTGCAGCTGAAGTATAATTTTCAGTCACGGCCTACAGACGATTCTCCCTCCCATGGAACTAACGTTGCCACCACTGCCCTCTAATCCCTCTACGCGAGCTCACACCGGGGTTCACACACAAACTCACACGTAGGCTCATACATGGGGTCCAGGTAAAGGAATGAGCAAGTGCAAAGTAGATAAACATTATTCTTCAGATTTTGTGATAATTTGTGATAAAAGCATATGAAATTACAGTTTTTATGTAATGTGGACAAATCTTCATTTTGTAAATATTATATTTGGTTGCTATGATCGGCAGAATTAATATAAGTGGTGGAATTACTACTGAGGAGAAAAAAAATTATTACTTTTATCTGGAGTTCCACCAGTCTTTCAGTTGCTGATGCAAACAAATAAATCCTACCCTTTAAACGTCTGAAAAAACCATACTATGATATACGAAGGCATGAATTACCAATTTTTGCATACCTTTTCGGTAAACAATGATTTTTGCTTTCTGTTATTAGACTCCCTATCTAGTGGTTTTATTAAGTCATATTTATTTATGGTACAAAGTTTCCAAAACGATTTTGTTTGGTGGGCAGGAGTAGGAGAAGCAGAAAACAGTCATGAAGGTATTTCTCACGTAAGCGACAGTCTGACGCGGTCTCATGATGGGCATGTCTTGCTCGCTGTGTTATAAGTCGCATGCAGAGGGCACACAGGACAGTGACAATATCAGCTCCATCGCAGGGAGAATTGTTTACAGGCCACGAGCTAAAACAATACTTCGACTACGAATTAGTTCATAATTTGAGTTTTTATCTTTTACGTGTCTGCGTATGAATGGCTTTGAGTTCGTCCTAGTTGAGCTCCTTGAATGTTAAAATTCAAGGATATGTTCCTAAGTCAAGAGTTTAAACCTCATATAGGTCTTCTATGCAAACGAGGCTTCCCAATCGTGCAATTCTGATTGGTCCCAGTTGTGCAGTTCTGACTGGATGCGGCAGCTCAGTCCACTGGATGAAAAACTAACCCAGGAACCCGCTTAGAATGGCTGACTCAGGTGGCAGGAGCACAGTATAGGAGGTTGAAAGTTCAGTGGCTTTTCCCAAAATGTAGAATGCCTGAGAAGCACCTGTCAGCAACAGCCACTAGCTCTGGTTATGAACTTGGGTCTAGCCACAAGATGTCTATTTTGACAAATATGTTTCTTCTCAGGGTTCACGAGGCCCTCCCATGCCCATCCTAACAAGACCATGATGCAACTTGATCAACCCACAACCTCAACCTCCCTGGCAGAGCTGAGCACCTGGTCTCAGCACGGTCCTTAGGGTCTTCAGGGGGATTTACCATACAGATTCTGGGGAAAAGAGTGGCTTTCCCTTCCTTGGGGAATAAGCTGGAGATTCCCAGTGAAGAGCAGTCATCTTTCCCATCATGCAGACACATATGCCTGAGGGTGATGCCAAGAAATGAAACCGAGCTGAGGTAAAGAGAGAGATACAGAGGCCCAAAGACATTGTTTAAGGCTCTGGAACAAGCACACCTAAAATTCATCATATGCATCTTGTACCCCATACATAGTTTCATGAGCAAATATTACCTTTTCTATCCAAGCTCCTTCAATTTCTATCACTTCTAACCAAAAGGCTAATCAATTTACTCAATGAATCAAACATTTTCCAGAACATTCATTGTCTCTCAAAAACTTTCATTCTTCCCATCTATATAGTTGTCCCAAAAAATATTTCCACCGAAATGTTTGGAAGATCTATAGAAAGACAGGGTTAGAATCTTATGTTTTAGTTTGTAGGGATTTTTTCCCTTCAAGTAAGGGTCATCCTGTTGGTGGCATAACTTTGTATCTACTTCTATATATAATTTTTTTACTGTGTGTCATAGACAACTCTGCAGAAGCACATAAATATTAAATAGCAATAGCAAATTTAAAATTTTCAAGTGGCTTGTTATTTAAGAATCACTCAAACGCTAGCAAAAGGAATATCGCATTTTTAACAAGTCTTCAAATTCTTACCTGAAAATGTACAAATGCCTTCCAAAGAAGAAATGGCTTTTTCCTACTCCCTAAAGTATTGTACTCGAAAAAGTAATCCCCAGAGAACCCCACAACCATTCTACTCCTGAGGAATGAGAATGCCCAAAAAGCAAGTTGAAAAACTGAATTCGACTGATTCAATTAAGTTATAGCTCAAAGAAGACTGATACCTGAGATGCATATCTGATCTTGATTTTCAGATTTAACTATCTTTGTGACTATCTATGCATAGGGTGAAAATATTTCTTTTAATTGTCATCAGAAATGCGATGTCTGCTTATGATAAAAATAAACAACATATAAACTTATGAAATAGAAAATACAACTATCTACCCCTCGTTTGAGCCCTGTTCCCCCACGATAACCAGTGGATTAATATCCACTTCCTTGAATAGTGTTATTTTAATTCAGTCATGCAGATGCTGGTAACATACAACAGAAAATGTGTACCTGTGATTTAAAAAACCTACGAGAGGTCTACAATCAGCGGAAAATGCAATTGCTGTATCAACACAATCTATATGACAGCCAAGAACCCCATGTCAATAGGAGTGAACAGACACTGACTAGACAATGAGGCAGCTTTGCAGTGTCCCTTAGGATAGTTAGTAACACGTGTCCTGGTGAGAAATAGAAAGTGCGTTGTTGTCCAGTCGATCTCAAGGGGGAAAATGCCATACTCTCGGAGAGTATCTCAAAAGTGAACTCTGTGACTAAGTGAAGAGCTGGAGAAAAGGAAAAGCAGCACAGTTTCACGTGCCCATCCACTCCTACTGGAAAGGTGACCTTGACTGTACCTTCAATGAGAGCAGGAGAATGCAAAGTCAGTGAGGGCCACACAGAAGCCCTGCAGGCACTTAGTGACTTGGAAAAACCGTGTGAAGTGCTGGCAGCAGGCAAACGATTTGCTGAAACATCTGCTGAAGGAAGAGGTTCCAGCTCGCTGGAACTTCACTCACTGAACGCTTGAATGAGCCCCAGAAAAACAGAAGTCTGTGCACCATTAGGTATGAGAAAAGAAACTACGCACAGAAGACACTGCATCAACAGCCACTCGCTGCTCACCGTCGGCCACGTGAGGTTTCTCTCTCTTCATGTAGCCCATATAAGGTGAAGCAGGTGCCACCGAGTCAGGCATCCCGTATGTTAGCTATGACGGGTCTGTGTGTCTTGATGAGAGACGGAGCCCTGATCCCCCTTCTTGGAAGCCCAGGCATGGGAATATTCACACGCAAATCTACTTGCTGACACAACGGCCATTAACCCAAGCGAAATAGCGTGCAGGCACGAGCGTGTCACAGAACTTCAGTGTAACACGTTTCTGAACCACGTCTCAATGTCGTAAATGCCAAGCTCCAACTCCACCAAGCCTGCTGACCCGTGGCCCCAAACTGAAAAGGTCTTAGCTGATCACAGTATCTTTCTATCCATGGGGCCCCCCACCAACTGCAGTAGGTAACGTAACGGAGAGACTTAGGGGTTTCTATAGATGTATCGTCAGTGCGTCATTTCCTGCCCAAAGAATGCTGATTTCTCCCCTTCACACATCCAAGACATTAACTGGTTCTGCATGCCAAGAAAATAAAGGTGAAGGCAAGGACGGCTCACCAAGTGATGAGTCTCCAGCAAGCCCGTCCGCCATACTGGTTACGTGTGACACTCCCACAGCCACTCCTGGAAGGATGTGGGGTCCATAACTGTCTTCCAGCCAGGTCTGAAAGGAAGAAGACAATTTTTTTTCTTACTGTTGGGCTCCTTTATCAGCTAAGCTGGGCTGATTATTTTGTCTTCAGTCAGTAGCTATTCTTTGCGTAGTGGATCTGCTGACAAATTGTCTTATTCCTTTCCTAAAATGCTTCTTGTTTTTCTAATTTTTTTAACCTTTGCACAGACAACCACAGCATGTGAAACATTTCTTGACTGAATATTGTTTATAAATCTGGAGAGAGGCACTGAATTTTGGCAGAGGTTAAGCAGCCTGACAGATCACTGTTCCTCTAAGGACGCGTTTTTATGCTAATCACAAACAGGACCATTCACGGCCCCGTCCATCTCCCTCTCACGGAACTGAATGTGGCAGGAAGGACAATGAGAAGTTATTGACAGCTGGGGTCAGAAGAACCACTCTAGCAATCAAATTCACAATGCATAATGAGGTTCCCGTGCCTCCTTAAGTCAGATTCAGATTATCCGATTTTGTATTCTGCTCATATTTGCATAATGTCTTCACACATAGCCTGTAAAGATGCATTTGTTCCCATGTTGGCTGTTGCTCATTCTTCTAAGCATCAGCTGTCTCTTCTAGAATGTGTCAGGACCTCAGCTACCAAACATTAAAAAGGTGGCCTCTGTCTGCTGTGACTGGCATATGGCAGGAGGCTTGCATAGCTCAACATTCAGCCTGCCCTGGCTTAGGGCTTGAACTCTGGCCGCGAGGGCCGCTGACCCTGCAGGGGCAAAGCACTGATCCGGAGTCAAAGCAACTTGGGTTAAATGTTTCTCTCTGACTTGCATTAGTTGTTTGACCTTCTCCGAGTCACTCGATGCTTCTGGACCACCTTTCTCGCCTGCTGAATTGCAGACAGTGATAATACACGGGATTTTGAAGTCACGCAGGACAATATAAGTGGCGGGTGCACACTGCGAGAATGGCATTATCCTAAGAATCAATACTCATAAATCGAGATAGAAGGTGGTGTGTTTTGGCTGATGGTGGAGGTTTTTACACAATGGGGAAGCAGAGAAAGATGGAAGGAAGACGGGGATGGAGGATGGTATGGAATGGGACGTCCACCTGGCCCGCCCAAAGCCTGGAAAGACTACTAGCCCTACACACCCAGTGTCCACCTGGGATCGAGACCCAGCTGCCTGGTAACAAGATCTCACAAGGATGCAGCATTGTTGCAGAGGGCACGTGTAAAATTAGCAGGGCCCAAGGCCTGTCTCAAAAAAGTTGCAAGCCAAGGACATTCCTACAGGGTCAAAGCAAAAGAATTTGAGCAAACGTGTGTTTACGTGTGAGATGCCTAAAGAACTCTTACTATTGTTACTCTGTGTTGGCAGGTGAGGACGATGGGTCATGGGATGTAGGTATTTAAATATATATAATCTCATTTCTACTCTCTAACTGGTAGGGCCTGGGGAGGTCAAAGTTGCAACCCCATATAAAATACTTAGGTTACAATTACACAGAAGAAGATATTCAAAGATTCTTTCTATCCTCTCACAAGAGTCTTCCTTGGCCCTGGGGACGAGTGGTTCCCAAACGTGCACACACGGGAACTCATCAGAAAACAGCACCAACCAGTGTCGGGAGCACTGTCTGGAGCACTCCTGACACATGCACTGTCTGTGATTCCGCCACAGTAGCAGCCAGGCGCCAAATTACCCAGGATAACTCCAGCAGCGTGTCTGGTAATGGCTGGGGAAAGCACACACTCCAAGTTCTTATGGAGAAGAGAGAGCTTTATGGATGAGACACAGGAAAACGAGAGGGCTGCCACCCATACGGAGATTACTCAGATTAACCCCCTGCACCTTAATATTGAAGTTCAGAAAATGTGGTCGCCGTGCCCAAGACATGCTCACTCGTCACTGTTGTTTGTGCACACAGCACTTTTTACAGAAAAGGCCATTGTCTTAGCTCAGAAGTCAGAATATCTTCCTTCTCATTGCTATCCATGGTGCACTGTAAGGATTCTAATCATCTTCCCCAAAAGAATGCTTGGGGTAATTCCGTTGCTGGGATTTGTAAATCAAATTGGCACAATCTGTATGGCATCAAAGCCCTGTATGCTACCATGAAAAGAACCCCAGGGGGAAAACATTGGCCAACTGGATATGTTCAAAGGTAACTAAAGCAGCTGAGCCCCATTTAGCCCTGGCCAGTTCTGAGTTGTTATTTTTCGTTGTTTAGGGTTTCCTGTGACTAGCGTTGTAAGTTAACGCAGGTCCCTAGGATGAATTTGGTGATGATGATATAACACCAGAAGCAGAAGGCTAACAGGAAATTAATCTTTTCCTAAAGGAAAAATCTGTTCCACTGTTGTTCAATATCATGTTAATCGGCAGCAATTCTCTTTCCAAAAGACAATTCTTCGGGACATTCGCCAGTGTTATGCCTACCACACAAGAGAACATTCCATCCTCTTTGTCAGCATGGAGTTTGTGGTCAAGAAACGTCAGTTCAGCTGGGAGTGAACTGATGCCATCTGGCCACGGAGATATTAGACTAATAAAGCAAAGGTTTTATTTTTTTCTAAATACGATCAGCTAAACCCATAAAACAGAAGACAAATCTATAGCTAACAATTTAGTAACGAATACACGGACATATCTGAAACCATGCATTCTCAAGCCATCTTTTCTATATCTGAATTCTTGACTACCACGTCCCTCACCTCGCCTTCCGTTAAACATTCAGGGGTAACAGCAATAGAGCAATGGTCTGTAGAGTTCAGAGTTCCTCGGAGAAACAGAACCAATAGGATGGAGATCATGTGCATATGGATGGATGGATGGATGGATGGATGGATGGATGGATGGATGGATGGATGGATGGATGGATATACACAGCAAGAGAGGAGTAACTGGCTCACGTGACTATGGAAGCAGCCAGGAAGTGCCAGGATGTGCCATCTGCCAGCCGGAGCCCCAGGACAGCAGGCAGCGCAGTCCCAGCCTAAGTCTGCCGGCCTGAGGACTGTTTTAAGTTTTAAGCCCCCGTCTGAGAGCAGAAGACGGATGCTCCAGCTCGACAGTCAGGCAGAGAGAGAGAACTCCCCTCTGCCGCCCTTCGCTCTACCCAGGTCTTCAGCGGGTAGTCAAGGCCAGCACATTGAGAAGGGCCATCTGCTCTACTCTACCTGCCGATTTGTGGGTTCAAATGCCAGCTCCACCACTTATAAGCAGAGCAAACTACTTAATGTCTTTAAGCCCCGAATTCTCCAGCTATCATATGGTGATAACTATCCTTGCCTCATGGATTTGTGGGCATGTTAAATGAACTAATGTGTGAACACGTGAGTGTCCCTGGTACACTGGAGACCTCCTCATCAATGGGAGATTTGCATTCGATAGTCTCCTAGTGTTCTTCTGGCTCCAAGATTCTGTTTCTCCTCTAATTCACATATATCATGCACTAAATGGGCTCTTTCCCCTCCCACAACAGTGGGAGATGGCAAGACAGAAGCCAAAGTTGTGAGGCCATTACTCCGAGCAGAGTGGATGTCAGGTTCAATCAATGGTCCAAGACGCAGAGCCCAGAGCTGGTCACAGTGGAAGACAGAGGCCACTGCGGGGGAGCCCACCAGGAAGAGGCCCGTGGACGCAGCTGAGCGCAGAAGCAAGCACTGGGGTCAGGGACTTGGCAAGGGTAAGGCGGAGCAGTTCTAGAACCATCAGCTGATGGGGTCCAGTGGCATCTCCGTCCAGGGGACTACCCCAAACAAGGAGGTGCCCCTCAACAGGGACATCCGAACAGGCTTGCGGCTCCCTTGAACCCCTACTTGACAATACCCAACTGCAGTTCATACTCAGAAACTTTAAGCTCAAAGCAACCGACCTACAAGCAACCTTTCGGTCTTAAACCATTTTAAATTGAAGACTACGCCAGTGTAAAATCCAGTCCGCTTAGCTAAGCAGCTAAAAGTCATTGTTTCGTAGAGGTCAGAGGCAAATTAAAAGACAACATTTTTATAGTTATTTTCCATTTGCAAAAAAGATACATGGAATTATTTTAGACAACTTGGCTTTATGCTCCACCAAAGGAAGAAAAAAAAATGTCCTTTAGTGTAATGTATTTCTCAAGGCAAAAAAAAAAAAAATACAAGGAGTTGAAAAACCCTAATGTTTTCTAAAAATATAGCCTGTTTTTAGCCTCCACTAGGATACTTCCTCTGCTTTTTAATGTACATTATCTATTTAAATTAATCTGGGTTGAATGTAATACTACAAATTAATTTGTAATTCACAGGTATTAAAGCCTTACTGAATATAATGGGTTTCACTTATAAACAGCTATGAAATTAAAATTTTCTTTTGGACACTTAGCTTATTAACTAAACCCATCACATTTTAATTTTTTTGCTCATGCCAGACTTGCAAGACTACCCCAGATTACAAGTAGAAAGAGTGACAGACATGACCCTGTTTTTGTATCTTCCGTAAAATGAGGCTGAAAGAGAATGCCGTTAGGACCACAGGGCTATGTGCAGACTTTCTCCTCACCACAGCTGATTCTCCATGATTCCAACCTGGCTCCATGACATTGTCAATGGGACAATTATCAAACTTCCTAATATTCGTGGGATATTTCTTGTGTTATCACTAGTTTCTCAGTGGGAATGAAGGCCCTTCTGGAAGCTGAAAATCCTTTCTCCAGGAATACCCACTGTGGACTTCTGAATTCCAGAACCATGAGAGTATGAATCTGTGTTACTTAATGCCACTAAGCTTATGGGAATTCGTACATCAGCAAAAAGATACCATCACAGCACCTGAGAATCCAAAGAAGCTGGCTGGGCAGGAACCCCTTAGAACATGGGCTGGGGAGCAATCACGGTTCCCACCACCCTCCCTGCCTGACACACTGTGAGACATGGAGAATCCTGCACAACACCTGCAGTTGCTCTGGCCCTGGTCGGCCCCAGGCCTCACAGGGACGGACTCACCCCATTTGTACTGAGGACTTTTATCAACTGGTTAGTACCTGACATGTGCCCAAGTAAAACTACGTGAACCCTGGCTAGCTCCCTCCTTCATTTGTTTTTGTCAAAAAACATGTATTAATCCTCAGCCACACACATGACCCTGTGTTTGGTAATGCAAGGGAGACGAAACAGGTAAGTCCTGGACATCAGCTACAAAGAACTTCAGGTTTCATAGGCGAGAAAGGTCACAAACCAAATAACCACAGTGCAAGGCAGACATCACCAAATGCCAGCAGGAACTGAAGAATAAGAGTTCAAAACATTCAAGAAAAGCATTACTGGTGCTGACTGCAGACCATACACCCCCAAAAATAGGTGACCTTGAATTCCAGCTGAAAGAGTCAAGGCAAATTTGGAGAAAGGGAATAGAAATTGAGCTGGGTGTTAAAGAATGGGAGGATTACGTCTAAAAAACTGAGAGAAAAAGGACATTCTGTGCAACACCTGCATAAAAAGACACAAGCATCAGAAAAGGAAATCGTGGAGCACATACGAGAAAACTGCAGAAGGTTTTCAGGTCTGTGAGTGCAGAGGTTTTTGCCTGACTGGTCCATCGCCTACTGTGGACTGACTACATGTCTGTGTCCCCCAAAACTGTCGAATCCTAACCCCAAGGTGATGGTGTTTGGAAGTGAGGCCTTTGGGAGGTAATTAGACCACAAGGATGGAGCCCTAGTAATTAGGATCAGTGCCCTCTCAAGGGACCCCAGGGAGCCAGCTCCGCAGTTGTACCATGTGACCTGGCAGTGAGAAGACATCCGTCTCTGAGGAAGCAGAGTCCCCGCCAGACACCAAACCTTCAGCACCTGACCTTGAACCGTGAGAAATCCATGTCTGTCGGTGAACAGCCACCGGTCTACGGCATTTTTGTTATAGCAGCCTGAGCAGACTAAGACGTGCTCAGCTCCGTGGGCCTAGGACCGCACCTGGCAGCACCTGGCAGCAGTTAGCTCTCAAGAAATATTTACAGAAGGAAGGGAGAGAGGCAGGGAGGAGGGAGGAAGATGAGAGAAGACCCATGTGAGGGTGGCAGATAGAAACTCCAAAGCCACTCAAATCGTGGAAATATTCCGGATATACGCTCTGCAGAGGGACTCAGTGTCCAACGCCACACACCTGCTTGAGAACTCAAAAGTGTGGGCCTGACCGCGAGGAGCAGAAGGTCACGTTACCCAGTCCAGAGCCAGACGCGACACTGCGTCTTCAGGGTTTCAAGCCCAGTCATCAGTTGCCTGGCCCCAACCCCTCGGAAGTGAGTAGCCCCTTTGATAGGGGATAAACTGAGGCACAGGAAGGTAAGTCACTGGCCAAGCAGGCACCAACTGCATAGCCAGAACCCAAATGCTGCCTTGGACTTCAGAGCTGGTAGTCAGTTCCGAGAAGACCGCTGTCCCTCTGTGGCATGCCACCCTGTTCCTGCCGTTTGCTGGTCGACCTGCTGCTCCCACCTCATGCTTCCAGCTACACTCCTTCCCCCGCCTCGATTCAATTTCTTCTCACTGCAAAAACAGAGGACAGACCTCTGCAAAACGTATGCGCCCAACTGCAACAGCAGCCTGGCTCCGGGTGCCCACCCTGCCGCCAGCAGAGTGACTTTGTGCCCAGGCAGGTCCTGTGGGCTCCCAGTCACCGACGAATGCTCACCAAGATGAGTGCTTTTCCTTTGTCTGCTCATTAGTCAATTTCTAAAATAACACTTAACATCAAGAAATGAGTAGGAAAGGACTACAGCACGCTTTGCGCAGGGGCTCTAAGCTGGTGGACATTTCCAAAGCGACAGCTGGGCATCAGGCTACAAAACAGTGAACAGCGATCAAACTTTTGACACTCTATCAAATTTCTGAGACTTTTTCCTAAGAAAATAAGCAAAGCTGCACATGCCAGAGTGACCGCATCAACATTTTTTATAATAGCAAAAAAATTAAAATCGACCTAAATATTCAACAATAAGAATAAATGATATGACTGCACGTTAATGACGTGGAGACGTGCAGTCACTTTTAAACAAAAAAATCCATATCCAGAGTCACACAAATTGCTCAATTTTGAATAAAAAATGCATGCATAGACGCATATTTAACTGTGTACGTGTGTGTAGCTATATATGTGCACGTATATACGTGTGTGTATACCTGTGAGAAATCTTCACTGGATGGATCTCTACAGAACCCACACAATGCATGTGCCTTATTAGCAGTTATTGCCAGCAAAACACCTGGCACATGATAAACACTCAATATTAGTGGGTTGTTTAGTGCGGAGTGGGCTTTTTTCCCTTTATTATCTTCTGTTTCTTCTATTTTCCCCAGAAGTTGTTCTCTTTTACAGCCAGAAAATTAAAAGATTATAAAAACATATCTGGATGTGCCTATCAGTACCCTCGCATCGCTTCCATCTGCTCCTGCCTTGTGCAAACACGAGTGGGTCTGGAAGCCAGCCCCTGCCGAGGCTGAACCGCATCCATCTCCAGGGGGCCGAGGCTGGGTGAGCAGGCTGAAATAAAAGGAAAACGCCGAGCGCCAGTGTCTGATCTTCCTGCACACCCACCTCCCTGGAAGCTGGCTTCCCTTTGATGTAAGAGGCAGCTGTGCACTTGGATCAGCCTGAGAGGCACCAGGCGAAAGGGGCCTTTTTGTTCTCTCTCCCTGACAGAGCCAGAGGCCCTGATCACAGGACAAGACCCACGGGGTGGGGACAGAGACGCTGCAGTACTGAAGCCCGCACACGCAGATGTGCAAACCGTTCGAGAGTTTGCCTAGGTCAGACTTCCCTGGGTCCACGTTTGTACTCTCAGCATTGATCATGAGAGCTTTGCACTCTCCTCAGTGTCTCTTCCCTCGCAGTTCACACTGCAGAGGCCCAGTACGCAGACATAAAGCAGTGGACAATCTCCCTGCCGGGAACCCCGCTCCAATGCAGAGGGGACTGGGGTACACACTCCAGTTTTAATGTGGCCAGTCTGGAAAGGGGCTCCACTCCCCTCTGTCACAGAAGATGCTCCCCTTCCTCCACCTTCCTCAGCATTCAGATTCCTGATGCTACACAGACAGCATGCAGAGCGGGGGGCAGGGGGAGGCAGCTCAGAAAGCACAACCTCTGTGCCGCCTTCAAAGACAGATGAAGCCTGCCCGCGAAGGGGCCTCCTTCTTCCAAAAGTACCGTCTGGACTACATGACGGTCAAGTGCACAGGCCCAGATAGTTGTCTCTGGATGTTTCTGTGAAGTGCTTCAGGATGAGATTAACGCTTACATCAGTGAACTTGGAGGAAAGCCAGTTGCCCTCTGCAGTGTGGGTGGGCCTCACCCCGTCAGTTGAAGGCCTGCACAGAACAAATGACTGACCCTCCTCTGACTATGCGGGTTCTCTGGCAGATAGACTTTGGACTTAAACTGGGTCATCGACACTTTCTGGGCCTCCAGCCTGTGGGCCTTCAGACTGGAACTGCACTGCTGCCTCCCCAGCCTGCTGGCCCCACTATGAATTTGGACTGGTCAGTGAATTCCTCATGATAAACCTCCCTCTCCCTTTCTCTCTCCATACACGTTCGTAAACACATGTAGGTGTGTATATCTACCTACACACACAAATACACCTCCTTCTGGTTTTGTGTCCCTGGAGGGCCCTAATACACCCTATCACGCACATCTTCTATATTCTTGGCAACCCCTGCAGACCTCAATCTTAGACCGTTTCTCATCTCACATCTTTGCACAGAGCTTTGTCACGTACAAATCTCATCTCCCAAATAGAGTCAGTCCCTGGTCTGCTTTTGCTCTGACGACTGCCCCCACCGCAGGTCCCTAACCTCAGCCATGCCCTATTCTAGCTCAGATATTTCACCTGGCATGAAACAGGATGACACAAGAAAACCCAAATGAAAGACCAAATTCCAAAGAGCCGACTCACACGCGGTTGTATATGACATCCCTGTTGTGGTCGCTCTTTCTGTCTACCATCAAATGATACCTCAGCGCTGTCATTCATTGAACCCAGACATGGGAGGTGACAGCAGGAATTGGGTCCCTCGCTTGGCACACATTCAGACTGCCCTTTCTGTGTGTCCCCATCAAGCACCGCAGAGAAGCAGCACGTCCTGAGGAAGGCGGTCAGGTTGTCCTTGTGAGGACAGAGGGAAAAGACCTCTGTAGTAACGACTACAGATTCTCTTACACAGAATTTCAATCCATCAGGGATTGTCCAACACTGACATTTTTTGTCTTCACAATAGAGAAAGGTTTTTCTGTTTGTTTCTCACACTTTGGCATCTATGGTAACAGCTGGATAATTTTTTGTTAGAAGGAGAGTTGAGTTGTCCTAAAAATTATATATTGATTATAACAGTCATAGAGCACAGCATGAATAACCAGATACTCACAAAGGGACCTTTTTATCAAGGCTTAACACTTAGAGGAGAATGTGGAGTTTAAACAAAAGTTTTTATCGTAAAAATAACATTTATAATTTTTGCGTACTCAGTTAACAAGTATATAAATAAATGTGCCTTGTCTAAGTCTGGCTGAATGCGTGTCACACGTGAAACCTAGTCTGAAATAATGCGATTAGACAATCCTCATCATCTTAATTGGTGCGGGGTTACTCAGGCAGAAAGGGCTGACAGAAGGGAAACTTGATTAACGATCTAACCTGCAGCTTCCTCGCCTTTCAAGGAATCTAGTACCTGCACGAAGTGTAACATCTTACTCAAGAGCACTCTTCAGAACTCGTCCTCAGCGGAGACCTCATCAGAGCTCTCTACGTATTCACCTCTCCTCCTTGGCTGAATTAAACTGCAAGGAACTCTCCGCAGAATTCCAATACCCGTTATGGACGTGGAGCCACAGCCGTGCCTGCCACTCACTGTGCCCACCGCTCTACCTCGGCCCCTCGTCAGGGCGTCCGCCGAGTCCAGTCGATTCGCATGATAAATGACAGACTCTCTGAGATAGCTCAGGCGCAAGAAAAAGGGGCCTAGAAATTCATTACCTGATATGAAGGTTTTCCCTGAGGTGCTTGCAGGTCCTAGGGAACAGGTTTGCACGTAATTAAATATCGAGGAGCCCAAGGGACTCTGAATGCCACCTCCTCTACCTCTTCCCCAACTTAACTGCTGTTTGAATAAAGTTATGTCTCAGCAACCACCACCTATGCCACTGGAATTCTTTTCTGTATAGCAGGGAGCGAAGACTAGCTTAGAAAACCAGGTAGAATAGTCTAGCTCAACCAGTAAGTTTCAGAGTCAGAGGCTGTGGCGGGGCCACAAGGCTAACACCCGTGTCTACTGCTGAGCTGACTGGACCAGTGCCCCTTCGTCGCCTGGACCACGATGCTCACAGAGTAGAGTCCCTGTCACTGAGCCCAGGGCAAATGTTCCAGATTCTGCTCCAGCATCACCTCACCCATCACTCACCTCTCCTCTGCTATTATTCTTACCCAGCGCCCCGCCCTGATATTGCTGACCATGCCTCCCTGCATTGTGTCCTTGCTCAGGTCACCATGTCAGCGCCCCTTGTTTTGTGCCTGGTGGACAGCCAGCCTCTCCCACTATGAGGCCGTCCCTAAGCTCCAGAGAATCCTAGTTGGCTGTGAGGAAGAGTGGGCTCCGGAAGCAGGCAGTAAGTGCTCCATCTACGTGTTCTAGAGCAATAGCATTAAACAGGGTTCCTTTGGAACCCTGAGGATAAACTCAGATTCTTCGGGACACTGAAACAGGTATCTTGACCTCCACCTCACACCATGTGTTAGTCAGGGTTCTCTGGAGAAACAGAGCCAATACGACATATTTATATACACACACACAATTACAGAAGCTGGCAAGTCCAAAATCTGCAGGGCCGATGTGGCTCATGACCCAGAAGCACCAATAGTCTGAAGGCAGTCTGCTGGAAAGCCCCCTCTTGCTCACAGAGGTGGGGTTTTTGTTCCATTCAGGCCTGCACCTGATCAGATGAGGCCCACCCACATGGTGGAGGGCAATCTACTTAGTCAAAATTTACTGATTTAAATGAATCTCACTGAAGTACCAATGAATCATCACACATCCTAATATTGCTGATCTGAAATTAAAAGATGATGAAGATTTCTTTCAAAATACTGGACATTCTCTTTCTGCCTTTGGGGTGGAGGAATACATTAAATGAGATACACACACAAAGTGCTACACAAAAAGGAGAAAAACTGAAAACTATGTTATACTACTATACCTTAAACTTAAGCATTTCTGTTCCTCAAAAGGCAGCACTCAGGGAGTGAAAAGGCAAGCCATCGGATGTAAGAATATATCTGCAGTGAATGCATCCAGCAAAGTATTCATATCCAAGAGATTTTTGAAAAAATATCTATAAATCAGTAAGAAAAAATGCATACAACCCAATAAAAAGAAAATGGACAAATTACTTGAATGGGCATGACACCTATGTGGTTATCTGAATGACAAATAAATGGCAAACCACTGGCCTCCACCAGAAGAGCTAACATGAGAAAAGCTGACAACGCCAACTCTGGAGAGCGTGCAGAGCCAACGGAACTCATACGACCATGGGACTGCAAACTGACACCACGGGTTTCATGAACTGTTTGGTACATACAGGTAAAGTGATGCATTTGCATGCCCTCTGACCCAGTAAGGCAGCTTCTCTACATACATTTGACAAACAGGCAGGCACATCTGCATCGGAAGATTTGTGTAAGAATGTTGAGAGCAGCACTTTTCACATTAACCAGGAAAACTGGAAATAACTCAAATGCCCAATAGCAGAAGGGGGAAATAAACTGCAGTATATTTCAACAAGAATAAAATAATCCACGACCACAAGATGCACATGGATGCACCTCACAAACCTAAATCTGAGCAAAAGCAGCGAATGCAAAACGAGTAACTACTGCATGATTCCATCTATAAAACACGCAAAAGTGAGAGGCGGCCTCGATGGTCTCAGAATTCGGGAGCAAGGCTGCCCCTGGGGAGCTGGCTGTGGAGAATAGGGGTTGCGAGGGGTTCAGGAAGTGCTGTTTCTCTTGATGCAGTTCCCACGGGCACATCCACTTTCTGAAGACACACGGAACTCTACATTTGCGATTTTTGTACTTTTCCGAATACATGTGATACTCAAATTTTTCACAAAATTACCAATACATACACTACAGAAGATCAAGGCAATAAAGGATGTCACTAGGGGGAAGAAACAGGAAATCTGAATTCCAGATAGGTTACTAGTATTGCTTCCTGCAAACCCACCAAGTCTGTCACTCTGTGTGGAGCAGTCACAACCGCGAGGTAAAACTGAATTAATTTGCATACCACGAGACAAGTCTGGCGAGCCGTCGCGTGCTGACTCTGACAGACGCTGACAGATGAGTTAAAGTCCTCCTTAGTAATTCTTTTACTCTATTTATTTTAACAAGGCAACAAAGCAGCATTAATCATTTAGAATACATTTCCCGGGGATAAGACTTCAATGGACTTAGTTTTTAAAAGAAACTCACAAATCACCTGACCAGTTTATTCAACTATTGCCAAGAAAAGTTTCTGTGGGTCTAGGTGTCTAGCTCATCTAACATTAAAAAGGAGAGAATATTAGTTACAAAAACCTCAGGGAAGGTGGGCGTGAAAGATATTTATAGCTCTCAAAGACAACACCGGGCCCCTTAGTCCTGAGGAAAAATCTGATGTTAATGGATGCGCAAAAGATCATTGAGATTCCGAGACCTCGCTGCCACGTGTTCTTTATTATTTTAATATCATTTACTTGATTATTTTGATGGTAAGATACATGCCACATAGAGGTTATTACCATCTCAGCCATGCTTTAGTGTGAGGCTCAGTGGCATTAGGGACGCAGTGGCACTGTGCTGCGGCCATCACCACTGTTCATCCCTGGAACTTTTTCATCTTCCCAAACTGAAACTCTGTCCCTAAGAAACAACTCCCCATCCCCCTCCCCCAGGCCTGGCACCCACCGCTCCACTTTCTGTCTCTATGAATCTGACTCCTCTAGGGACCTCACATAGTGGAATCATACAAGATTTGTCCTTTCGTGCCTGGCTTATTGCACTCAGAATAATGTCCCCGAGGCTCATCGTGCTATAGTGTGTGTCCAAAAAGTGGACTCTGGGACCCCTTGACTGAATAACAGAGCAGAAATAAAACTGTCAGGCCCAGGTCTAAGAACCTGACGACACTCGGGGTCGCCATGCTGTAGAGCACGTGTCGGTGTCCAGTGCACAGGGCCAGCCTAGCCCTGCCCTCCAGCCACCCCAGCCAAGGCATCAGACACGTGAAGGAAGCCATGCCTGTCCCTCCAGACCAGCCCTTCCACAGGACGTAGAAGGAACCCTGGTCAGCGCCACCTGTAGCAGAAAAATCTCCAAGCTGAGTCATGCCCACCAAACCCTTAGACATAATCTTTTTTTTTTTCAGTTGCTAGATTTAATGCAGTTTGTTCTACATTAAAAGGTAACCATAACAACCTGGCCCCAAAACAGTAGAAAACCCCTGCAACCTGGCAGTGGGATCTCCCTCTGAAGACAAATGTCAGATCTTTAAATACCCAGAGGAATCAATGGCAGGACAAAGCCACCGCAGGTGGGAAGGAGCATCCAGATCCCGAGAAACATCTGTACCCCATGTTGCTGCTTTCACGTACTCACGAACACAACAGTGTCATACACAGGTTATTCACCGAGTGCTGAGCTAAGCACCGGCATGACCTGGAGATCACGTCTCACACCTGCCCTCACTGTCACTGAACAGCACCACGCACCTCAGCTGTGTTCCTGCTAGTTGGCCATCCTCCAGCCTCTGGCTCCTTGTTCTAGAACCAGGAGACATGCTCACAGGTGTGGTATCTCACTGCAGGTGGGGACAGTCCGTGGGCTCTCCCGAGACATGCTCCACACCACACTCTCTCTTCCAAGCAAGAGCCACCGAGCCTATTAAAAAGAGAAAGGAAGAAAAACAAGATAGAGCCAGGTCCTACTTAAAACTAGCATTTTCTAATGACTTTTATTGGGTTCGTTTTGACTGGTAGAAGTTACCCAGTGTGCATTTGAGAATTCATGAGACAAACTCACTGTTAGTGCATCGTCAAAGAGAATATAGTGAATTGGGAGGGAAACCTGACCAGAATACAAATAACTCTTAGAAAAAACATTCTGACTTTGTGCAAGAAGGCATACTGAATCGATTGCTTGCAGGCGGGCTGTGACTGCTTCCCCAGCTCAGCGTGACCATTTTACCATGTTTAAGTCTGTTTACTGTCAGAGGGAAGGCCAGCGGAAGCCCTCCAGGTGAGCCAGCTTACCTAACAGTGCAGAACTAGCTCCTTCTGCAGTCCCCTGTCTGTGCCCCCTGGTTTTCTCTTCCAGACTGTCTTTCTGCTTTGGGCAATGACTTCAGTGTACCAACCCGGCCCTCTATTGTCCCTAAGCTACCCGATGAAAGCTGGCACACAGGAGGAGACCTGTTCTCCCCAGGGGGTGAGTGTCTAGAATTGTCTTGCTGATATGAGCAAGCACAGGCCCAGCAGGAGAAATCCCTGCATGCTGACGTGCCTACAGAGCAAGCAGCTTTCTCTTCAGCATCGTATTTGCTCAGCCCTGACACAGGTGTTTCTCTCTCATTTCTCTCATTTACAATGAGATGGGATAGTGGCCATGTCACGAGCTTTGCTCCTCTTGGTCCACCCCACCCACTCACTGTCACCTGATGCATTTAGAGCACCAAGAATGTGCCTAGGCACTGCCCATCGCCAGCACCCCAAATTCACATGGGGTATGGGCACTCCTGAGCCTAGCAGAGCTCACACGGCCACCTAGCCATTCTTCCTCAGGCCAGCGCCATCACTGACCGAGGCTTTCAGGTCTGTGCTGCCACACCAATCCCAGCAGGTCACTTCCCTCCATATGGATGCAAACCCAAACTAAGCAAGCTCCAGGCTTTTAAATACAGGTTTGACCTTGGAGTCACCTCTACAACCAAAATGGTTCCCTAGCTCCATTTGTGCTTGATCCCACCTTTTCCTTCTCTTAGCCATCCACCCACCACTGAGATTTCAGCAGCCTTCCCAACAGAATCTAAGCTATGACTGGAGGACCTCCCCCAAAACAGCCTTGTGATTAAAGTGCACGTGAAGCAGGGGGAAATAACCACTGCCCCTCCTTGGCCCGACTAGTACGTGGTGACAACAGCAAACAACATTTTTCTTAATTCTTTTGCAAGTGTCTCTAGCCAAACTTGAAGGTCCAAGGACAAGAAATGACAGAGAACTTAAGGGACTTGTTAAAAAGGCTGATTGGTCTTGGTGCCTGGATGTAAATTTGGCTTCATCTCCCCAAGCACCCTCCCTTCCTACCTGGGGGGAGCTGTGAGAGGATCCCAGCAGGGGGCTGCTATGAGGATCACGTCCACTGTCTGTTAGGTGCCTAGGCGCTAACGGAATCGTGAACAGTTGAGTGCATTAGTGGTAATTTTACCATTATCGTCAGCTGGCATTTCCGTGGAGCACTGCTATCTCGCTTCAACAATCTGCAGTAAAAACACAAGGGCCTGCATGCGAGTAGGGGCTCTGTTAAACGCCATTTAGGAATTATTTGACTGAATCATATTTTCCTGTTACAGCAAGTGCCCCATGGGGTTGCAACAAAATGAAACTCATTTAAGTGACAACAGCCAAGGTTTCTCCTCTACGACCGGTCCTCCAGGCACCCCTTGCGAGATGAACCCAGAAGGAAGCAAAGATGACTCTGATTCCCAGGGACCTGGGTGGTTTCGCCAGCACAGGGAGGCCGCTGGACTCCATCCACAGCAGGCGGACAGGGGAGTAGAGCCCAGGTCCCTAAAACAGCATCATAATATACTCTGTGGGTGAAATAAGGGAGTCCACAAAAAGAAGAAAGTATCTGTCCTAAGCGTCCGGTCATTCGAGGATGTTCCACCTTAAGAAATCCCTGTCAAACGATGGCAGAGAATGGGAAAGAAGTCTGGGGGCGGGGGGAGGATGAAGCCTGAAAGTCAGGTGTGTTCCTGTCCGCCTGCATGTTCCACTTCGCCTGCTTGAAAGGCCGGCGCTACGGTTAATAATAAAACCGCGCGGCTTCCGTCCACCTTCCTTCCTTGCCCGCCCGTTTTGTGGCGTCTGCACTGGTTCACGCAAAGGCCCGGCTCCCGGCCCCGCCCACCGTTCCGCCGTGGCCGCCCTTACTGTAAAGCACCTGCCCTGGACGGGCGGGTGGGGAGGAGGAAGGGGCTCACCTCCGCGGCTCGCCTTGCCCCGCCCCCACGAGCAGACCTCCGCGGCGCCCGCGCAGCCTTCAGGTTCACGGAGAGGCCTTCCCGGTGCAGTCCCGGGCGCCCTCGAATGTGGCGGGCGCAGCGGGCGGGAGGAACATGCGTTCCAAGGAGCGGGAGGGCAAGCAGCCGCCCGCCGCGCGGGGCCAGGCCGCGCGTCCACTCAACGGGCCGCCACCTCCCCGCGCGCCGGTAGCGGGCGGCTCCGTCCCGCGGCGTCAGCCGAACACCAGAGGGAGCGGGCCGGAAGTTCCCGACAGACCTCGCGCGACACGTGCTGCGCGGGGAGATCTCACGTGACGCGCGCCCACGCCCGGCAGTCACGCCCGGGGCAGCCGCCTCTAGGGCCAGGGCAGGCGGCCGAGTCCACGTGACCTGAGCTCACGGACGAGGCCCCGGAAACGCGAGGGGAGCGGCGCGGCCCAGGCCCAGACGCCAACCGGAAGCCGCTTCCTTCCGGGGGACAGGAGAACGTTCTCGGCTTCTCGAGGAAAGAGAACCCCAGCCGCGGGCTGGAGCCACTCGTGCCCCGCCGGCCTTCTTGCCCTGAGGGGGTGAGTACGCAAGACACTGGGGGGCAGAGAGACCACAGCCACGTGACTCTCATGGTCATGGGCGGGCACGCGTGTTCCGGTCACCGGGAGTTAGTGCTGTTCCTCGCTCACTGCGCCGCAGGTCCACGCTCAGCGTCGTCCTGGGAACATCCATAGAAGAGGAAGCGCGGCGTTTACAGGGTTGTGTGCTGCCCACCGTGTCAGGCGTCCCCTGGGGGTCTTGGAACATGTCCCCCCGCAGATAAAAGGGGACGAACTCCTTAGCCCAGGGCCCTCGTTCCTGTCCACCCCGCTTCAAAGAAGAACGATCGTGGTCCCTCCCAAACTCCTGGGACAAGAAGAAAGAAGGAAAATGGAAAGTCCGAGGTTGGTGGAGAGCGTGGGAGCACAGAACGCACGAGGGAGGGGGCGGACTAAGGGGAAGCCACCTGCGTCTTCTGGAACCCTCTGCGCCTGTTCTCGTGGTGAAGCATCTCTTGGGCATCTTTCACGTTGAGGTGTGTGAGAGGCTCTAGACAAAATGTTACAGGTGCACGTTCACATCCCACCTCAGGAGGCCCTATCCCCACTCACATTTCTATTTCCAATCAAAGAGCTGGCTGCTTATGAGTCTGCACGAAAAGATTCCAAAGAGAAATAGCCTCCTTTAAAATATGGAACACATTGGGGAAAACGGGAGGCTTAATTGGTGTTGCAATATCAGTATTTCAAATTTTTACCCCTGAATATTTATAAAGATTTTAGATTTCTGGTGGCAGATATTCTTTCATGAAACGTCTTATAATGAATACTTGGGAATGGTCCCTGTCTCTTTTCCCAAATAAACATTTACCTTGATTCATGCTCATATCAATGCAAAGATTTTTCTGCATCTCAGTCCTGAACACCATTACTTTCCTCAAACAAGAGTTCTTGTTTTTATCACCTCCAGCCATTGGGGGGAAATGTGTCTTTTTCTTCAGCTTCTCAGGTGCTAATCAATTGCTAATTATCTTTAACTATATCGACCTTCTCCCACTGTTTTTGCCATATAGATTAATGAGTGACATTATAAGGAGCACAATTTCATGCATTGAAAGGAATAGACTCATGCATTATTCACTCCACATAAATACGTGTACTTTTATTTGGAGCTTTCAAAGATCTCAGAAAGAAGCACCAAGGAGAGATGCAATCTGACAAAGGCAAGAATTGGGACAGGAAAATTATATTAGATGAAAATGGAGAGAAATAGACCAATCTGTGCAGAAACGAAGCTGCTACAAAGCAGGCAAGAACATTGGAAAGATGGAACAAATGAATGCCTCACAGTGCGTGTTAGGCCTGGAGGCCTGCCAGGACCACGAACACTGATTCTCTCCTGGTCACCCACCTGTGCAGCCCACCTAGTTGGATGCCAGCGTGTGCACGCACCACGAGCAGGTTTAGGTAACGCGCACTGCAGTGCAGTCCTTTGTGGGACCACAGTCTTTGGCGTCCTACCCTATGAACCAAGTCAGTCCATTTAGGCATCAAAAAGCACTTTCACCTGAACTAAAGGAAAGGCGAGTGAAGATAAATGGCCTCCCGTAGACTCTCTTCCCCTGGCTTGCCCTTCGTTTTGTACTTGCTACCTAAGGAAGGTAGAAAAAGTTGATTCCTGCTCTCAGCCGGGAATAAGCCCTGGCCCCTGCTGTGTCATAAAGAGAGAGGATGAGAGGAAATCCAAAACGAGAACTCTTTAAAGGGGCTAGGGTGTAACAGAGAACAGGTCTGCAGCCCCACCTCCTGCCACAGCTTCGAAAACACTTGAAGTTTCCTGAGTGACAGCAGCATCTGTGTTATGCTAAAGAGGTGACTCATGCTGTTCCCCTGGATAATTTTAGGATGGGGTGGTCACCACAAGACAAAGCTCTGTGATTAAAGAGCTAGCATCTTCCGCTGGGGAAGGGAGGGGACCTGAGGATCGAGTTCAGTCAGGTGGCCGATGGTTCTATCAGCCAACGAAACCCCAATAAACTCTTTGGCCGCCAAAGCTCCATGACCTGCCTGGTTGGTGACCACACTGACATGCTGGAGGGTGGCGCACTGCGACCCCACATGGAGGGAACTGGGGTGCTGCTCCATGACCCTCTCAGGCTTTGCCCTGGGCATTTTGTACCTTTTCCATAAAAGTAATCCTGAATGTAGGGCTCTCCTGAGTTCTATGAGTCATTCCATGCAGTCACCAAACCTTAAGGCCAGCTGCTCAGACGTGCGGTTGGCCTCTGAGGCGGGCAGGGGTGTCGAGAGCTGAGCTCGTGCACCCTGGGATCTGGCGCGAACTCCTGGTGGTTAGCATCAGGAGTGGGCCGAGCCCCCCGACTGAGAGTGGAGACAGAACAAGAGCAGCTTGGCCCCTCGTGGACACCACAGCCGCAGTGTCCTCAACCTCGCCAGCTCAGCCTACCAGCTCAGAGGGTGGCAGGACACAGGCAGGCAGCCCAAGCTCTCTCTGAAGTGATGGTTTTCAAACCTGTTAGTAAGCGACAGAACCCTTTTTCAAACAAAGTATTATACAAACTCTAAATAAAATAGAGAAAAGCATCATTTTATTAATAGTATTTTAAAGTAATTTCCAGTTTCACATTTTAATATTATTATAATGTCAATAAGAAGTTGGCACATCGGTGGTCCCAATGTGATGATACTTGGTATATAAAGAAAATGCATCCCAACAGAAAAGAAAAATACAAAAAGTAAGTGAATGAATGGTAAATAGAAAGTACTGGTGAATCCAAACGTATTCATCATAGGCGTAGCACTTTACTTCCAAGTTCAGTGACAGACACAATTGGAATCAAAACAAAATCAGCTGTATGCCATTTAAAAGAGATTTGCCTAAAAGATGGTGACAGAAAGGTCGAAGTAAAAAGACAAAAGGAAGCAGAAGAGATGGTTTTTGTGCAAAAAGCAATAGGAAAGAGTTATATGAAGATGAAAAGGTCAATTCAGTATGAAGATTATCACAACTGGGCTGCTTGTGTGATCTAAACAATATAGCCCCAGAACCTGTACAAATCCTGTGCAAGAAGAAGAAAAAAAAATTACAAGGTCAAGTCTACAATCATGGCTGAGATTTTAATACATAGTTCATAGCAAATGATAGAACAAGCCAAAAAAATAATAATAAAGATATATAAACCGAACAATTAACAACTAAGGCTTAGAAGATACTTTTTCTTTTCAAGTACATGTGGACATAAAAATTGACCACCCTCTAAGTTGCACAAAAATCCTCAACCAGTGTAATCCAATCAATAATGTCATACTGACCACATTCTTTGACTGTAAAGTAATAAAATTAGAAGTAAATATCCAAAAGTACAACAAAAAGAAAGCCACGTATTTAAAACCTAAGAGTTCCTGAGTATCAGCGTAAACAAAGCTTTGTGAGCCAGCTCCTTCCTCCCCTGGAAATAGAAGAAGGCAGTAAGGAGAACAAAAGCCATTTTGCAAATCCTTTTTTTCCCCAGTGAAACTAGGAGAAAGATACAACCCACAGACTACAAATGATGTGTAAAGGCTGCAAACGCCACTGATGTGGGGCGAAAGCTACTCAAACAGGGCTGGCAGCAGGAGCTCTCCCGGGTTCCTAGGCGGCCAAGTAAATCAAAGACTCGGGACACACAGATGAGCCATGTGCGCCGTCTGTCCTCAGGGCAGCCAGACTGTCTCTCAAGTACAAAACTACAACAAACAGCGTTGTTCCCATGGGACTTCCTGAGGAAATTAATAAAAGCTGAATCTCAGCCAAAGAAGTTAGGGAAATAACAGCAAAAAAAAAAAAAAAGAAAAAAGAAAGAAGAAATTCTGTGGTGTTTAAATACAGAACGAAGACATAAACACAAGGCCTAGGGTAGAGGGTTGTAATGCGTACGCAATATGCCCTAAAACCACGGAGAAAGGATTCAATTAGTAGAAACGTGGCAGAAATGGGAGAAGAAAGATGGGAATTCAGAGGAAGTGCCTTGAATGCGTAATCCTCCAGAGCTGGGAGCTCTGCGATGTAGCTTAAAGCCAATAAAGTAATTAAAGCGTAAACATGTAATAGTACTAAGACAAACCTCTGAGCAGCATTAATAAATACAAAATACGCGGCCGAGTGGACGGGCAGGACAGAAGCTAATTTTATCCTTCCTAGAAGGGAACTCGTACGTGTTGTTCAGGGACATGAATCACTAGACGGTAGTATAAAAGTAATCTTGGGATAAAAATACCGACGTTACTAATTGTCAAAATAATTAAGCAGAGGAACAAAGCAAACAAGGCACGCAGTTAATAATGCATTTTTAATAGGCTGTTTTTCAGAGCAGTTTAACAAGCACTTGGAGCAGCAGGGTCCACGTTCCCGTACACCCGCTGCCCGCCCCACCTTCAGAATCAGAGTGGGCCACGGCCTGTGGTCACCAGGCGGTATGTTCTTATGCCCCAGGAAACTGCAGCGACATGTCATCGTCACCTGAGGCCCACGGCTTACCCAGGCTCACTCCTGACGTTCTCCTTCCGTGGGCTGGACAAATGTATGATGACACGCATCCACTGCGTAGTGTCACACACAACATTTTTGCTGCCCCAAGAAATCCTTCGTGCTCTGCCTGTTAGTCATCCTCTCTGCCCAAACCCCCGGTCTTTTCACAGTCCGTACAGTGGTGTTTTCCAGAATGTCATAGGGTTGGCATCCTCCTGTAAGTAGCCTTCCAGACAGGCCCTCTCGCTTAGTCATACGCCTCGAAGGTTCCTCCGTGTTTTCCATGGCGTGATAGATCATTTATTCTGAGCTCCGAACGCGGCTCTGCTGTGTGGGTGGACCAGTTTGTTCATCTGCATCTCGGGTGCTGCCCAGGTTTGGCACTTATGAATAGAGCTGCCGTGAGCGTCCGTGTGCACGTTTGCAGGTGGACGTGAGTTCTCAGTTCCTTGGAGTAAACAGCAAGGAGCACAATTGCTGGGTTGTATGATAAGAGTAGGTCTAGTTTTGCTAGCTCTATTTTTGAGCCTAGAGACGCCGTGAAAAAATTACCGAGTCACTCAGGGATCCATGAATCTAACAGGTTCCGAAACCTCTGATCTAGACTTCGGTGAGGGCCAGCCCCTTCCTGGGGAGCCCGGCACTCGCCCGCCCCAAGGAGAAGGGAGCACGGTCCTTGTGCCCGGGACTCTTTCCTCCTAATGATTTGGAACAAATTGAGAAGTAGAAATAACCCAAAAGAAGGAAATGGTAAGAAGAGAAGAAGAGGCAAATAGAAAAATAATGAAGGACCAGAGCCATCTTCTACACTGTCACGTTTTCTCTCCTCTCGTCACCCCTGTCTTCTCTCCATTGTGTCTCCCAGTGGCTTCTGATCTCAGGCTTTTTTGTTGATTTGCTTAGGCTGTTACAGTGGAATTTGGTTTTATTGAATTCTCAGCATGAAAACAATCCTTGCTGAAAGCAAAATTGTGTGTAAAGTGTCTCTTCCTTCTAGACAAGTGATGTGAGCAGCTTCCATGGCTGAGCTTCCTCCTTTCCCAGTAGGTGGGCTGATGGAGGTGCCTCACAGAAGGGGACAGCAACTCTGCTGAGCCGCTTGCAGAACCTGAACCTATCCACTGGGACCAAGCCACGGAGACTGGGGACAGAATGGAGCAGGGCCACAGGAGCGCTTGCTCTTCCAATGCTTACTGTGGGTCTCTCACCCCTCACCCATGGCAGCCTGGTTCCACACGCTCTGTGGAGTGTCCAGGAATCACCTTCTCCCGCCAGCACCCTCGGCACCCACTCCCCACTGGTGCCGTCACAGCACCATGCATCCAGAATGCTGGTGCCCAGTGTCAAATGATGAAAATCTAGTCTCCTTCCAAGTGCAAGTACAGGGCCTCCTGCACCCTTTTCAGCAAATAAGCGGCTCCTCCTCCTGCACCACTGCTGACGCTCCTGCCGCATACCTCCGGTTTGTGCCAGGCACAGTGACCTGCAGTCCTCTGCTCACACTGCCATCTCCTCAATTAGGACGTGACCTTTGAAAGACAAGTCCGTCTCTTGCCTTTGTCTCACAGATGTGGAGAGCGGTTAGTGGCACGTAAGAGACAACTCAGTGGATATCTGTTGACTGAATAAATGAGTAATTGAATGCCACCAGCGGCTTCTGGGAGGGCTGTGCTGTAGAGGAAAGCTTGAGAGAGGGTCAGCTCTGTATGATGACAGAGCTGTCGACGGCAGTCCAGGGCCTACCACGCACTCGTGCACAGGCAGCCACTTAGTTTTCATAATAACCCTAGATGGAGGGCATACTGTGATGGCCCCTTTGATATCATTTTTTAAATGAAGCTCAGAAACATTACGAAATGTACCCAGAGACGCAGTTAGGAATGGCAGGTGTGGAACTGGAGCCCAGTCTCAGACACGAGGCCACATTCTCCCTTGAACGATGACACTGTATGAAACCATGGCCGGCTCTTCCTCCTGCCTGCGTCTAAGTGGCATGGAGAGGTGATCCTTGGTTATAAGCAACAGAAACCAACTCAGACGAACTTAAACAAAGGACGTTTGCCATACACACGTTGAGACTTCACAACCTCTCTGAAAGCCTGAAGAAACGGGCAGCCCACAAAGGGAAGGCAGGGTGCAGGAGCCTTGGCCCGCACCTCACAGCAGAGGCAGCTGCGACGCCACAGTGGGGTGAGGCCACTGCAGTGGGTGCCCTCAGCCTTGAGCCACCATTTCAGCAGTCAGAGTTTTGGGAGACCATCTAAGAGCCAGCCGAATGCCCTCTCTCTAGCTGTCAGGGCGGAGAGAGAGAGGACCTTGCACCTCAGCCTTGCCATCTCCCCCATGACTGCACGTAATGATAATCACCCCAGAAGGCATCTAAGTGTGGCGAAGAGAACAAGCTGGATGATGAACAGGAATAAATAAATGCCGCACTCAAGGTTAATATTATTTATTTGGAGCATTTTACATGGTAAAGAAAGCGCGAAATGTTCGTGCTGATTGCTTTCCTGAACGGAGCTGTAATAGTCATAACCACCACAATCATCTATATTTGAAAGTCCAATGACGACGCTCTGAACTCACACACAAGCTGTCAACGTGCGGAAGATTCCAGGGCGCCGTGCCATGGAAACTTAATGAAACACATCTATTTCTTTGAAACCTGTCGACTCTCCATTGGATGGCACAGTTACTCTAAGTCGTGGGGCTGATTTCTCGAAAATTCTTTCCTCATTTGATAATATCTGTTTCTTAAGGGGAAATGTCTGGGTTTTATTTGCTTGACTTGGGCAAGTCTGCTTTCAGAATGTCTGGACACTTCGGAGATTGAGGGCCCCCCTCCTCCTTTTCCAGAAATCACCAGGCCGCCCTTGCTTTGCAATACCCAGTGCATCGCAGTCCCAGAAACCATGATTGGGTCTCGGTTTCCCCACAACTTGTGACCTGGTGGTGATCTTCAGTTATTTCTAATTTGGGGTCTTTTTTTCTTGGCTCAAAAGCATCACTGTGAAGTTCGTTTTGTCGGATGCAGCTTTTTGAGACTGGCTACAGCAGACGCGTCGACCTGGGTATTGCTCAAGTGTCTCTATTGATCGGTGCAATTTCAGGGGCAAAGAGTCAATGATGAGCAATTTCTTCTCCTTTCCAAAATACTGAAGGAAAGAAAGACATGCGATCAGTTGTTTACCTTCCGGGCTGGAACACGGCAGATAAAAGTTGAACCCACAGTCACTTAATCTTCTTGTGCTCTAATGAAGCACTTGCACCAGCTTCAGCATCAAGTCGGCTTGACAGATTGCCCTGGGTCTCGTCAAAATCCACTACCCTTAGGAGCTTATTTAAGTTCCAGGAACTGAGATGGCTTCGGAAGGTAGTTTTTTAGGAAGGAGACTCTTGTCCTCTAATCTAACCCGCAACTCTTGTAAGAACCAGGAGGTAGGGCTGTGAACAGCCTGGCTTAAACTTAAAAACGAGTTGCTGCAGATATTCCAACATGTACAAATTAGGCATAAAATGCCGATTATATATACGAATTTGGTTGAACCCTATGAAGTGGCCCCTTTGGCTAATAAATTATTGACAATTTCATATGTTGCAACCTAAAGAAAGATCTAGAGAGCAGAAGAGAGCAGAGCAGATGCGATGCTCGCCTTCACAGCAGGGAGACAGACGTGGAACGCTGTTACAGCGTGGCCTACACACACACACATTGTTACAGTGCACACTACACACACACACGTGGAACGCTGTTACAGCGTGCACTACACAACCACACAGTGGGCTTCGCAGCAAGAGCAGGTAACAAGAACTGTCCAGTAGCAGAGCAGAGGATGTGGGTGCATGTCAGGCTGAGGGCGCCACCCCAAGAGGTGTGCGATGACTAGAAGAGACACTGGACCCATCAGGGCATGGCATGTGGCTGACCTTGAAGCAATCCCCCTCAAGTAAAACCAAAGCACTGTAGAATTTTGAATATTTGACAATGGCATGTATCTCTAGAAGCAAGAAAAATACTACGGCTGATGGAAAAACCCATAGAATTAGATCCGACACCAGTAACTTTGCATGGCGCTTTGATGTCTTACAGAATGAATTCAGAGTTTACAAAATGGGGATTCGGGTCCTGCTTGATTTAGGAACTTTACCATTTATGGATTAGCTGGTAGTGATTATTCAGGTGTAATGAACAGAACAGGAGGAAGCCAAAATCAATCTTTCTAACAAGATTCACTACACTGGTGCCAAGCCTTTGTTTTTCTTCTAATGTACGTTTGGGGTTGTTTTTCCCCAAAATGAATTAACTCACCATTTTCTGGTTTAAAATGGTTTCTTGCTCAGCTTTCTGGTCTCTGAAATTCTGGGGCTACCAAGGAAGTTTACCTGGAATGGGCTAGCACTCATGGATCCATGACCTCTCCCTCTGTCCCGGCCCCCTGGGAGCTTCTCTTCTGTAGGAAGTCCACCTAGCAGATGGGTTAAAAACCAAAACTAACAAACAAAATCGAGCTGTGCAATTAGCCATCCTGTTTCTGTGTCTCATCACTGCGTAATGTGACTTTGTTCAAAACGTGTCCTCTCTCTGTCGGCCACAGTATTTTCATTTATAAAAGGAAGATCATTTTACAGAATAGAGTTTTATGAACCATAAGTACAGTAGTGCATCTGTTCACTCTCAGAAAGCTGGGCACGTATTGAGCTTAAGAACGGCGACCGTTAGTCCTTAAATATTTATGTGCCACTCTCCTTCAGTATCTTTCCAAATAATGAAATAGTCGTCACCTCTACTGAACATACACTGTGAGCTAGACCCTGCTCTGAAATCTTACTTATATCATTTCATTACTCTAAGCCCCTTCGAGGCTGATCTTATTCTATCAGTTGCGAATGACGCAGTCCAGCGTGGTTCTAAGGGGAGGCTTTCGGAGCCAGACAGACCTGGGTTTCGTGTCAGATCCTGATTTACTGGTGATGGGACCTCGGGTGAGCCTCCGTCTCCTCCTCTCAAAGCGGGTTGTACTAATCACAAGCTTATATGGATCTTGTGGGAACAGAATGTGACACTTTATGTAAATTGCAAAGCACAGCTTCTGGTACATAATAAACATCAACAAATCTTAGCCATTTTTTAAGATTTTCATAAGGAAATTAAGGCTGCAAGGGAATAAGTAATTTGCCCGAAGTAGCAGAGCCTGTAAATGTCACATCCCAGATTCAGGGCAGGTCTGAGACCAAAGCCTGTGTTCTTTCCAGGATTTTGCCCGCTGCGATGAGTAAACTTGACCCCTGTTATTCTAAGCACTGACCAGCTTTCCTACTTGCCTTTACTGCTGCGTACAAGTTGGGTAATGGATAGTGGTCATTCAGCTCCCATATTCACTTAATTTCTCAGCTGTCTGTTTTTCTCCTGAGGGTGCTTGCTTACACCTTACAAAGTCATCTATCTTAATTCCAGGTCTTTGCAATAAGAAGCTGGATAAGAGGCAAGGAGTACTTTAAGCCGTGGAAATAAATACAGGAGGACAAGAATTGGCTGACCTCGCATGAAGTCCAGCATCTTAATGAAGTGGCCTGAGCGCGCTGTGACAAGTAAGACCTCTTCTGCTCATTAGGAGATACGTTGTCCTCTAAATAGGGCTTTTCTAACCCATTGCTGTTTGTGTACGTCAGTTGCTATGAAGGCAGGTCAGCGTTGAGCATGGCGGTGTTCTCATTAGTGATTTGTTTCAAATGTATATATCTGTAGACAGGTTGTCTGGTCAACAGCAAGCTCCCCACGAACATGAACTTGAGGTTAAAAGCCATTTCCCTAATAAAATTAAAAGGAAGGGTTTGTAATAAATAAGCCCAGTCACCTGGAGAAGGACTTACCTGCCCTAAGTGACCATTTGTAGCCACTGGAAGATGTTGCTTGTTACCAGAGAAAGCTCATGGCTCCTCACGGGCACAGCAGCACAGTACCAGGAGGTGAGGAGCGACGCTGATTTAAGTGCCGGCCTCCAAGCCGGGGTGCACCCCTGTTCACTGAATTACCAGAACTGCTCAGGAAGAGCTCGGCTTCACGTTGAAGTACAAGAGAGCTCTATAATTTCCCAACGGCACAGAGCTACAATTTCAATTCGATGTTCTTTCAATAGAAAAGGAAATTTGAATGTCTCCACCGCTGCCTAGGGAAAAGTGTGTTCTCAGTGGAGGGTTCTGGGTAGAAGGCAATTCTCTCCAACAGAATCGGGGTGTTCAGATGCTCCCAGCTGGCGAGGCGGCGGCGCCGGCCCGTGCTCTGACCGCCTGAGCATCAGGCCGACCTCTGCTGCAGCCGGGCCGCCCTCTCGGCTTTGCAGAGGGCCAGGTGCAGCTGCCCTTAGCACGCAGCTTCCAGGGTTAACGGGTAAACAGTCATTCTGATCTGTCCACGCTTTGATCCGTCTGCCAGCCTGACCCCCCAGAGTCGGTCTCCTGACGCTCCTGAGTTTCTGGGCCTGCGTGGGCTTCTCGGTGGTGGCTCTCCCGCCACTCTGCAGTAGGTTCTGGTTCTCAAAATAGAGCCGTCCCCCTTGCTGCCTGGGGCGGTCTCTGCAGGATGCATCTGGTTAGTGCCAAGTCAGGTCCCTCCGGCGTTTGAGCAGCACTCACGCTTTCAGCAGCTCCATAAATTTATATCAAGTACCAGCATTTATCAGTTACATGATACTAAGTGCCGATGGCCCCAGACACTGTGCTAAATGCAAAGGGCTATCTAGACTCTAATTCAAAGATGAACTCCAATGAATCTCTGCCCTTCCAGAAACCTCTGTCTAGTATATAAGCTCACAGCTTCCCATCATGAGATCAAATATCTTTGGAAGAAATCCAGGAAAATCAGTTTCTCTGTAGGACAGAATATAGAAACATCTAGTCGATAGCCCCAACGTGATCTAAGGCTGTCACAGGAACAAACACACAACCCCTTGTCAAGAAGAGAGACACCCCATGGCACTTTCAGGCGAAGACAGAAATCTGGGCTTCCCCAAGGTGCAGGGACCCCTCGTGCTGCTGGGTGGGAGTATGAGACCCAGCTCCCAGCTGGGCATTCCCTGGCACCACTGTGACATCACGAGTCCCTGAGGTCCTGGTCAGCCTGCCTCTCACCACTTTTCAGTCTTATGTTTGTCATCGATAACATCCCATGTTGTAGTCGATTTCGTAGGAAGAATGGAGAAAAGTATTTCTCCTTCATTTCCTGTACACCACGTGTCAGTCTAAAAGCCAGCCTGCCCTTGGCAACTCAGCTTGTCCAGGGTTGAAGCTCGTGTTAGCATATGCCTTGCCCACAACGCAGACCAGCCCATGGGTACGTCTCTCCCCTATGCCTCACAGCCAAACCCCATGCCACGACCGCACAGTTCCTGGAAAGGGGGAGGGCTGGGATTCGGATGAGAAAACAGTCGTTCGCCTCTGCATTTAATTCCGTTCTCTCCAACTACCAGAATAATAAGCCATGTGTTGTGCTGTATTCCTGGCTAATAACCAGCAAGGAGGAAATGAGCACACTTAGGAATTATCCTGTTGATGTTCTTCGGTTTGCGAATCCAAATGTTATTTTAAGTGACACCGCTGCCAAAATAATTGTTTCCCACCACCATGTTTCATTTTGAAAATAACCTTAGGAATTATCTTTGAAATCTCCTTTTAACCTACAAATTTTGCAATGACCATGGACTTACCAAAAGCAATGCAGCATCCACAGCTAAAAGATGCGCTTGCTTGCCTGTATACAGTGAAAACAGAAAAGCAGTGAGGACCAAAGTCTACTTGCAAAGTCAATGGCTCTGGAAATTCAGTAAGTAATTGTTGTGACATAAACATAAGCACATTCAGAAGCATTGATGAAAAAAATCTGTCTTTGCAGGAGAGGTCAATGCTAAATCCTCGCAACACAATATGAAAAAACAAAATAGCGTAAATGAAAAACTGTAGAAATCTAAGGCTAAACTGGAAACTTGGATTTACCCTTTATTTTTTCATTTATTTACCTTCAGTTACAGTCGACAGCCAATATTATATTAGTTTCAGGTGTGCAGCATAGTGGGCACTCATGTTCAATAGGGTTAAAGTGACACGTGCACGGGTGGGTAAGTTCCAGACACCTGCCACGCAACACAGCACCTGCAGATGACAAATTTTAAAAATTTGTTAAGAGGGCAGATCTCATGTTCAGTGTTCTTACACACACACACACACACACACACACACACACACACACTCACACACTCACACTCCCTGAGGCTCACAGAGAAACTTTTGGGGATCCTGGATAAGTTTATTACTTTGTAGTGACAGTCACACAAGTGCGTACATGTGTCCCGAGTCACCAGATACATGTGATAATTGTGCGTGGTTTGTTTGAACGCCAACTATATGTCAGTAAAATTGGTGGGGGGAGTGAAGTGACTAGAAAGAACAGTGAGCCCCCTCTTGCCGAGCGTCCAGGGTCGGATGAAGGGAAGTCATCCCTGAGCGTATCTGAGAACCGAAACGCGCCACGAGCAGCTCTCACAAGGACAGGCAGGTTCCCGAGGACAAGAACGGAGCCCAGAGTAGGGTGGGGGCCGGGCCTGGGCAGATCCTTAGGCAAAAACTGTCGACACCTTCTGGGGAAAAGCCCTCAACTTTGCACGTTGTAGTCTTCCTTCCAGAATACGTCCGCGTCGTGCTGCTTTGTGCTCACAAGAGAAAGATCTCGATGAGCATGATCCAAAGAAAGAAAAGATAAAAGTTTACTGTGATAGAGGGAAAAATAAAATGAGATGGGATGGGTACAAAGAAAAATAATTAGTATATGTAAACCAATTAGCAACAAAATTACAGCATGAGTAAAATCTGTGCATAAATTATTTTTAAAAAATAATACCAAACGGTTCTTTTGTGTGCTCCCAAGCAATGTTTTTAAGAAAAAGGAGCCCTTTCTTGGGGATTTATTCCAGGTTAATTTTTGAAAATGGTATGTAATACAGAGAAAATTCGTTTTATTTGTTAATTCGTGACAAAGACAGATTGAATACTAATGGTAATAATACTTCTCATTAACACATGAATTTTTAAAACAGTAGATGTGTGGCCTCTGTTAGAACCTTAGGAGCAGGGGCAAGCGCCCGTCTGCGCCCACTCTCAAGCCGCCCCCAGCCGATGGGAAACCTTCGCTGAGGAATTTCCCTCCAACCCGCGGCGCACGCGCCCCCAAAGCCCACGGACCCTGCTCTCCCCGCCTCTGGGTCCGCCTGTCCTCGACCTGCAGCCTCGGCTTTTCTCCTGGTCTGGGGTGTCATTCGTCCGCGGTCAGACTTCCCGACTCACGCGTGTCACGCCCCACGCCCAGGCGGGTAGCCACGGCCCGCTCACTCCGCCACCACTGTCCCTACTACTGAAGTCCCCCAGGCACCAAGGCACGACCCCGCCCTGCCGCCTGCCCCCAACCCACACACTGTCATCCCTAGAGACCCGCCCGCCTCTGAATGGCGGTGTCAGGAACCTCACGCCGAGACGGGCGTCTCCAGCTCACCTGCTCGTTAGTCCCCTAGAGGACTCGCTGAGACCCCAACCCTGACCTGCCATCATCGTCCTCTTCATCACTTAATTCGCTGCTGTCTCAGCCACTCTCCAGCCCACGTCACAAACGCGTTCCTCGTGGTCCCCCTTCTCCCTTCGGCTGTCAGTGCCCACCCATCCTGCAAATTCCCAGGAGCACCTCGCAGTGCGGCCAGGAACTCGGGCTGTGGACGAGTGACAGCAGCTCGTGACCGGCACCTCGTCCTGGGCAGTAGGAGCAACTCACCTACCACGTCATGTGCAAAATATTTAAAAATGTGACTCCCGATTGGAAAAATGCAATAACTCTACGCGTGGGACAGCTTGGCCTATGTACCTGCACCGTTTACGTGAATTACAAACAACTTTAGTTTTCTTAACAGAGGCCGGAAACTCAGTCTTTTAAGGTTACAGGATACACTCAACGTGAACCTGTCCAGTCACACAAAGGTGACGAACGAGCAGGCGTACGCTGGACAGTCGCGCCCTGCCGCGCGCAGAAAGGAAAACAGGTGATGACAGTGATGCTTGCGGCGACCCCGTTACCTGCAAACGTCTCACACTGAAGCGGGAAAAGAGGTGGTTATTTAGGAACCTGTGGCTGAGCCAAGGCTCAGTCCAGCCAAGCTAGAGATTTTACAATTATTTAACAGAATTCACACAAAAAAAGTTTACGGACTGTACGTCGGCCCCGTCCTGGCTCCCCCAGTGTTCTGCCCGCTGGAACCGGTACCCTCCCCCGTGAATCTGACTCCCGGGGGACCACACGGATCTAGAGAGATGAAGAAACAGACGTGGCCAAACCACGTTCTCTCATTCCCAGTAAAGGGAAAACGCCCTCCGCATCAACACCGTGACTCCCTCTTGAAGGTGCAGGAGGCTCAGAAAAGCCAAGCACCTCGGCTGCCCCAGCGCAGTGCCGCTGCAGTCCAAGTCAGGGAGGGCTTCGACCCCGAGGCTGCTGGCCCGCCCACCACCCTGCCTGTGCCAAAGGCGGCAGGGTCTGCCCTTCTCCTGGAACTGCGGCACTGAACGAAACTCCTGAGGGGTCAATTAGCCCAGGAGCATCACCTCCTGATGTATGTCTTTATGGAAATGGCAGTAAACAAGCCTGATTTACATCCTTCTCTTTGATCCGAGCTTCGCTTGACTTTGCATAATGAACGTTAACCTTCAACTTTGGGAACCTGACACAGAAGTCAAAGCAGTGGAGAAGAGCATACGTAATGGGAAGCAAGAAACCCGTGCCAGACTCCTGGAAGATGGAAAGAGAAATTGCGACGACATGGATGGACCTCGAGGTAATCATGCTAAGTGAGATAACCCAGACAGAAGAAGTTGAAAATCACACGGTATCACTTACATGTGGGATGTAAACCTAAAAGCGACAAATGAACAGGACAAACACACAGAGACTCACGGACATGGACAGTGGACTAGTGGGTACCAGAGGGGCGGGGGCGGGGGAGGTAGACGGGGAAGAGGGGCCAGATAGAGAAAGAAATCTAACCATGGGAGGTAGACGCACAGTGTACTTTTGAAGTATACAGCTGGAACTTACTGGATTTTGTTAACCAATGTCCTCATAAACTAATTAATTAAAAAAAAAAGTGAGCGCTGTCCAGATCCCGGGGAGGTGGTAACGAGACAGCCCTGCGGGGATGCTGGCTGTGGCCAGCCACTGGCAGGTGAACCAGCCGAGTGGCAGGGTTTCCCCCATGTGACAGCCTGTGAGTCCAGCACATCAAAAGAGAAAACAGTGGGCGAGCGAGGGGCCTCTGTGGGAGATGTGAGAGGCCTCCCACGCTCTCGCCTCCTTGCTGGGCTGAGAAGCCGGGTGCACCCCTGCATCCTTCACTCCGAATGACGAGATAAGTGGGTTCTGCTCAGTGAAGCTTTTGTCTTCCAGACCTCAAGGGCATTTGCTGACACCTCCTGAAAGAGAAAGTTGATTGAGGCCACTGCTGTCTCCGAAGGAGAAAATATTAACCCACCTGGATTCAGAGTCCGCCTTGCTTATTGGGCATTTTTAAAAGCAGATCCTTACAGGCGTCCTGGCGATTGTGCTGAATGACGAGTGCCCCCTGTTTTTTCTTTTTAAACCATCTATATGGTGGTACCATCTATAGACAATAAAATGCACCCGGATAAATGTCCTCTTTGATGTTTTGACAAACACCTAGGAGAGAAATGTCTAGGTTGTGTGCTACGTGAGTTTAATTTTATGAGAAACTATTTTCCAAAGTACTTGTGCCCTTATGCACTCCTGCCAGAAGGGAATGAGAGCTCTAGCTGCTCTACGCCCTCGTCTGTTTAGTTGATCTTTCAGCTTCGCCCCGATTGGGGCTGAAACAGTACCCCGCTCCGGCTCCAGTTCCACGCCCCAGACGACCGACGACGCTAGACTTCTCCTCGGCCGCTCCTTCATCACTACTCAGATCTTTCGCCCGCTCCTCTCCGGTGGGTGGTCTTCTCATTAGACAATTTTAAAGGATCTAAGAATTCGTGTACACGTCTTTCGTCAGATACATGTACTGTGCATGTGCCCTCTCAGCCCGTGGCTTGCCTTCCTGTGTCCTAAACGGCGTCTGTCACAGAGCAGAGGTTTTAGGTGCGTGTACACCCCGACTTCTGTGTCCTCTCTGAGGGACCTCTGCCTCCTCTAAGACTGCTAAGACTTCCTCCAATTTCTCTCCTAAAAGGTGATCGTTTTAGCATTTCCACTGAGGTCTGAGATCTAGTCCGACTGAGTTTGTGTGCATGGCGTGAGACAATGCCCATCCAGTTCGTTCCAGCACCTTTTCCGTCAAAACCGTCCTTTCCCCTGTTGAGTTTTCTTGGCCTTTGTTGGAAAGACGTTGCTCATACACCTGTAGATTGGTGTTTTCTCATTGGCAACAACAACAACAACAACAACAGCAACAAAACAGCCGGAAATAAAATGACTCACCCTGGGTCACACTTTTTAAATTTCTTTTCCTTGCTTATTTCTTCGCACTCCCAATCTTCTAGAAAGTTTTGAAGCAGCTTACCAAAATGCTTGTAGCATAATAGCCGACAATCGGTAAGTAGAGCTAAGATTCAAACCGGGTTTTTCATTCCCAGTTCGGTTCTATTTTTTGCCTCGACTGCGTGCTCCACAGACTATGACACAGCATGCTCGGCCCGTGAATAAAGATTTATTCAGTCCTCACCGTGGGCCAACATTACTCCAGGACCCGAGGCTAGAACAGTGAGGAGAGCAGAGATCTTTGTCCTTAAGGAACATGTGTTCTAATAAAAGGCAGGAAATAAAGATAGTGTATACACAGAGAGCAAGGAGAGAAGAGAAAATGTTCAGGCCCTTCAGGTCTCTGCGAAAGAGTTTTTGAGGTAATACAGTAGAAGACTGACTCAGGAGGGGCCATCGCCTTCTTAAGAAAGGGTGACATTTTAATGGAGCCCAGGGTGATAAAAAGGACAGAGCCAAGGGAAGAGGAAGGGCACAAGGCCCATGGTGGAACTCAGCGGGCGTGTTGAAGACACAAACAAGGCGGGGACAGTGATGTGACAGGGAAGAGAAGGGCGTGGGAGGGCCTCGCCTCACGGCCGTGGTGAGACCTCAAGCCCTATTCTGAGAGCATGAGAAGCCACTGAAGATTTCCGATTTGTCCTTCAGAAAGAGCACGTCTGGCTGCCCCGTGGGCCATGGCGGGGCCAGGAGGACCGGTGGGGGCTGTCGGAGCAGCAGGTGCGACGTGGTGACGGTGTGGACTAGTGTTCCTGCAGTGCAGGTGCCGAGAAGTGCTCCGGGTCCATGTCCCTTCCAGGTGGGGCGGGGGAGGCCGGCATGGGGCTGTCCCCCAAGTGTGCGGGTGGCGCTGCCGTTGGCAGAGAAGGGGCTGTTTCAGTGCAGTTGGATTTGGGGAGGGGAAATGAAAACATGAGTTCCGTGCGGACTATGAGGACACATAGGAGATGCTGAAACGTGGATGCCAAGTGGGCGGGTTAGTGTGTGACGAAGGGTTCGGGAGAAATGTCCCCAGAGATGTGCCACCCTAGGGGGACCGCTGACGGGGCACACGAGGCTGTGGCGTGGATGAAGTCACCTAAAGCGAGAGGGCTGGTGGAGGACCTGTCCTTTCACATGAATGTTTGGGGAAGAGAAGCAAGATGTTCGCATAAGAAAACTGTGGGTGTGTAGTGGAGTCGAGTCCAAACTTTAGCATAAATTTTGGCCACCAACAGCCATTTCCCAGGAGGCCCACTTACCCTGGTGACTAAATGTCAATGGCCCGTTAGCACGTGCGGGTTGAATGCTAAATGCCTGAAGCGATGGTAAGTGCATTATTATAGTGTCTCTGAAGCAGATACGTGTCATCACAGTCCCCTTCTCCGTGTGAAAAAATGGAGCATTAGGTCAGGCGAGGCGCCCACCACCGTCAGTGTCACGTCATGGAGACTTTTCTAAAACTTTGACATGTTTGAGTCCAACTCTACTGAAACACTTTTTGTCTCAAAGATAGCAATGTCTACATTTTTCTTTTTTGCCCCAGATCATTCTTCGTGTCATTTAAAGGGTGGCGATGCCGCACCTCCTGAGAGAATCCACGATTCAATGGCAAGCTGCCTGTCACGTGTAGGCTTTTAGCTGGCTTTGCAGCTGTGGGTCACCGGCGTACTTTGGATCCCGCCTCAGGAAGGTTGTGCGTGCACCTGCCTCACCCCCTTCCCCACCTGCTCGATGGCCAGCTGGGCCCCAGAAGTTACAGGCGACCAGTGGGCACTTGCTCCCAGATTTGCTTTGCAGCAGACTTGTTGCCGGTGTCCTGCCATGACGGGACGCTGATAGCCATGCCATGACTGCCACCTGGCCCTCGGAGGTGGTAAGGCATCAGGAGTATCTCCAGTTCAGAAATGGAGGGGGTGAGACATGATGTGCATCTCGGAATTGGCGGAAGCGCGTCTCTACCGCAGAAACGGGCGCACTCAGAGCCTCGCGGGGCTGAGCGCGGGCAGCGCTGGTGTCTCTCTTGGCGTCCGAGGTTCCAGTGCCAGGAAGAGGCCACCTTCTGTGAAAGCGGCATCGGGAGATGACAGGTCGTTTTGTGGGTATGTGGATTCTCTGCATTTTCTGGTTTCCCTAGTTGAACCCAGATCATGCATGTCGTGTTTTGTAATCAGTTTTCCCATGTCGCCGCAGTTAGTTCTCCTGGAGCGTGTCCCTGTCCTAACAGGTACCTCTGGCGTTTAGGTCACACGTGGCACCAGAGAGAGCCCCGAGAGCGGAATGTTAGAGGCTGAATATGTGTCTGTGGGACACCTTCCCTCGACGATCGGCTCAGCTGTGACTCGCACACTGTCGCCAGGCCAAGGGGAGACACGCGTCTCGGGCCAGGGCGCTGGTCACAGCCCCGCGGGGCGTTTGCCTGCCGCGGCGCCCCGACTTCTCGAAGCGGAGCAGCGCCACCGCGTGGTGACACACCAGACCTGCCGCTGCCTTCGCCCTCGTCAGCGCCTGTCCCCGCAGCCCTCACGCTGCCCAGCGACAGGGCGTCCGACCTGTTTGTTGACAAGAGTCGCACGAACTTGCGGTTTTGTTAGACACCCGGGCCCCATGAATGGCCGTCACCGTGGCGGGACCCCAAAACCCTTCCTGGGCAGTGGCCGCACACCTCGTGTTTCCTGTCGCCCGTAGTGACTTTCCGATCCTTTCACAAAGTGTTAGACGACACGTCGTAAGGATGAAAGGACCGCTTCCGGGACAGAATCTCATCACAGAATGACTCCTCCCCTGTCGTTCAGTCACTTATCGTCAGTCACGTTACCCGTCGCTGACAGACGCGGTCCTGTCCTCCTTACTTACTCCTTAATGAATGTTTAGAAAGTCTCGAGTGATAGGCTCTATGAAGACGGCGTTTCGCATTAATCCTCCGTTGAGATAGCTGTTTTCTGGTAGCATAACAAGTGACACTTCTGGAATAGTTTGTAAAGTGTGACAGATAAAAGCAGTCCCACAGGATGTGAAGCTACGAGATGTGACTTGTACCACTTGCCAGGAACACTTACCCCACGCATACGGCCACATGCCCAGTAGCCCAGGGTGTTTATCTAATTATGGTATTGTTGGCACGCTGTTCATCGCCATCCTGGTATTTCATTTATGGAACTCAAAGACTGTGGAAAATGTAAAAAATATCTTTTTCTCTCAAAAGTTTAAGGACTCCTATTTTGGGGACTGTGAAAATGGTACAGGACTAGTCATGGGTATTTTGAGCTTCCTCACTTAGGAGGCATGTGGCAACTAGTCACTAACTTCTGAGTTAACACCAAGTCTCCATTTTCCTGTCTACTAAATGGGGATGTTGGCCTTGCTAATCTTCAGTTATTGTCACAATCAACTCCTCTGTGAAGGTGCTTTATAATGAAGGTGCTGTGCTGCAAAACTTATTGTTTCACGTCATAATCGTTGTTGTTATTGTTTACACACAGTCACATAAATGTAAGAGACACATGTGAGCTATTTCATACCCACTGGAATGGCCATAACAAATAAGACAGGCAAAAACAAGTGTTGGGGAGAATGTGAAGAAATGGGAACTCATATACTCTGGTGGGGTGTAAAACGGTACAGCCACTTTGAAAAACAGTTCGACGGTTTCTCAGAAAGTGTAACATAAAATTACCGAATGACCCAGCAATTCAAGATACGTACCCAGGAAAAACATATGGCAAAAGGCTTGCACATGAGTGTTTGAACCTGTAGTATTCTCAATAGCCCAAAACTGGCAACAATCTAAATGTCCATCGACTGACAAATGTCACTCATGCAAAGGAAAACTATTCAGAAAAAATGAATAAGTTACTGACACCTGCTACATCATGGATAAACCTCGAAACCCTATGCTGGTCACATTAGCAGAAGTGGTAGAGTGAGGACCTTCAAATATCTGCTCCTCGTTTTTAAAAAAATGCTAGCAAAAATTGTCAAAATCAACTCGTTCAGAACTCTGGAAATTAATTAAAGACCTAAAACGATCTGGAGTGTTTATTTTTTTTTTTAAATGACCCCGATATCAGTAGGAACAGTGAGCGTTGTGGTGTCGTAAGCAGCCCTACTCCCAAGCGTTGCTCCCAGCTGTGCAGTAGCCCTGAACAGCAACAGCCCAGTCCGGATGAAACAGCAGCACAGCAAACACCGGTGGGGAAGAGTGGACCTAAAGCTCCCCAAGGCCCCATTTCCAAAAACTTTGATTTTTTCACTCAAATGGAAATTCCCTGGAAACTGCCACCCACCAAGTTCCTCTGTACTTGGCATCACTGAGCAAACATTCGCATAATGGGGGGACCAGGAGAGGAGAGAGAAAAAAAGAGGGTGAAAGAACATCTGAAGACATCGTGGCTGGAAACTTGCTGAATTTGACAACACGTTCAACGAATTCCAAGTAGCATAAACTCAGAGATCTGTACCCAGACACATATCATCCAGCTGTCAAATGCCAAAGAGAGGCTCTTGAAAGCAGCAAGAGAAAAATGACTCGCCATGTACAATGGGTGCTCAATAAGGTTAAACCTGATTTCTCATCTGAAACCTGAGAAGGCAGCGGAATGACAAGTACGAAAGGAGCTGTCGACCCAAAACTCTATATCTGGCAGAACTATCCTTCAAAGTGAAGGAGAAGTTGCCAACACGCTGGCCCAGAGGTTAAACCTGGATTCACCTGTAGCAGTCTGTGCAAAACTGGGGGGCAATTCCTTGTGAACATAAAAGTCTTCTAACGTGAACTCAATGTATTTGTCGAATTTTGATGTTGATCAAAGGGTATTGTCACAGTCATAGTCTAACCTAAGTGTTTCGTTCACAAATAAGGAAACGCACGTCAAAAGTATTTTGTCATCGAAGAAGACATTTAAAATTTCACTCACCAGTGGCTTGCATAAAAGCTTCCAGAAGAGAAAAAAAAATGGCAGTGTGCTAAGTCGGCTAAGCATTTTTGCATAGGAAAACAGTCAGAACGCCGTCCGGGCCTTGTGTTCGGCGCTACAACCTCCGGACATTTTTTCGCGTACTTAATTCAGGTACTGACACAATCGAGGGCTTCCGATGGGTCACCTACACTGATAGAGTTAGGATTGTTGTTTCTCCTGCATAAAACACGCACACGTATGGTCCCTGTCGTTTTCTGTCACATTCTACCTAAATGAAAAGCAACTGAGTTGCTGGGGGCTTGATTATAAGGTGGCTGACAAATTTTTAAGGAATGCCTCAACCTCTGTGGGTTAAATTAAATCTGTTCTTACAGATCAGTGAATTTAAGTACAGACACTGAACTAGATTCTTGAGAACATCCTTGACCATCTCTGTAGCCTTCCTTATTTCTAATCTCCACCAGCACAGCAGGTGTCACAGGTGAGAAACCCGAAGAACAAGTGAATTGCTGAAGCCCGCGCTAGCAAATGGCAGGGCGGAGGTCTGGAGCCAACCCCAGGCCTACGCTCATCCTCACTGTCCGACCGTGCCGCCGAGGTGACAGGGTCCAACCCTGACACTACTTTCTACACGTCTCACTTCCCTGAAATGCTCTCAACAGTCCCTCGGCCACTACATTGAAAACAGACTCTTCGTCCTGGTCTTAGCTGACCTTCCACGTTCGGCATTGCTGCCGCCCCTGGTTGTGGAACTGCTCCTCCCTCGTGCTCCCTCGTTTGCTTCCTACCTCTCGGTCACCCCCTGCCTCTGCCCCTTTGCCTGCGGCACCTCTGATTCAGTAGCAAACGACGGAGCCCTGCGGGGCTTTGTCACAGGCTGCTTTGTCTTCTCTTTCCTTCACTCATCCCTTCATCCCTTCATTCATTCGACAAGTATTTATTACATCTTGTCGGTGCACCAGCACTTACAAGGCAGGGTCAGCAGCGGGCAAGAGGCAAGCCCGAGGGGGTCGTGACACGATTTAGTGCTTCGTCACAACCCAAAAAGTGCCGGGAAGGAGTAGTGGGGAGGGGGAGTGCCTGGGGAGACAGACGCGGCCTTGGTGTAGGTGGAGCGAGGGTGCCCCTGTAAGGGGGCTGTCCTGAGCAAGTAACACTTAAGTTGGCATTTGAAGAGGAGTGGGGGGCATCTGGAGGAACAGAGGGAATTGTTCTGGCCACAGGGGATGAGAAGCCGTGAGCAGGCAGGGGTCGGGCATTTCTGAGAAGCCCAGGACGGGGCAGAACCAGGAGCAGAGGCTGGACGGCAAGGGAGGGACAAGTCGTGCCGCGCCTCGCACCTGGGAGTCTGCAGTCCCCTGAAGAGCAGCAAAGTCGCTGAAGGACTTGAGGCAGGGGAGTGACAAGATCGGATTTGCGTTTTTACTAAATGCCTGTCTGCGCCATTGGAACAGATCGGGGTGGGAGTGGGGGACCCCCGTGGTTCCGCCTGGCTCCTGCCTGGCCTTCGAAGCACTCTCTGCACGTACGGGATGGCCCTTCTCCGGGGCCGCTGCCGACGCCATCTCCTTTCCCCTGTAATATTTTCACTGCGTTTTTAAAGTCCGAGAGTGACACGTGCCCACGTGCTCATCGGAAAAACGACCTTAAGCGCGTGGAGTCAAGAGTGACCGTCTTAGCTTGGCTGGCCGCCACTCAGCCACTTCTCTCCCCAGCAGTGAATCGATCTTGACCCTTTTCTGTGCATTTCCATGTGAAGGCACCAAAAAGAGCGAGCCCCCCCCCCATTGGCATGTTAGACCCTCGATTTCCAAGTGACGATGTGGACGCCAACCCGCCGGGGCCCGGGCAGGTGCAGCCGGGCCGGGGCTCCGAACGGTTTTGGGTCCCGAGGACTTGACGAGCCTCCTGCTCCGCAGGTGTCGTGCGTGTTGTAGGAGGAGGTATCCATTAGGGACCTATGTCTTGGTCTGCCAGGGCCACCATGAAAAGACGCCACCGGCTAACGTGGCTCAGTGACAAAAATTTGTTTCTCACAGCTCTGGACGCCGCCGTCCCAGGTCATGGTGCCAGCAGATGCCGCTCTGCTAAGACCTCCCCCCGGCTTGCAGATGGCCACCTTCTCCCTGTGCCCTCACGCGACCTTTCCTCTGTGCTGGCACCGAGGGAACCCTCTGGTGTCCCTTCTTACAGGGACGCCAGCCTCATCAGGTGAGAGCCCCACCTCAGGACTCATTTAATCTTAATCACCTTTTGAGAGTCTAAAACCGGTCATGTTGGGAGTTAGGACTTCAACATGTGAACTTCGAGGGGACATAACTGTGCATAACACCTGTCCGTGACTACGGTCTCTTAGTCTGTGACCTTGGAGTACACATTCCTCCCTCTGTATCACAAGACTAGGATGTGAAACATTCAGCTGCTGCCAGCCTTCAGTGTACCTTGACACTAAAAACTGACTCGGGTGACAGTTGCTTGGCAGCCACTTGGATATTAAAAACTGGACTCAGTTTCTTACTGAGCACAGCCCGTAAGTCCCCACCAACCGTGCTGGTGAGTCCAGGCGATCCTGCAATCACTATGTCTCTCCATCCTTGAGCTGTGTGACTTTGCAGACGGAGACAAGGGTCCATCCTTACCAAGCCATTCTGGGCCCCCACATGACGACCTGACCTAAAATTCCAGGAGCCTCGACTTTCACTGCGGGAGAGTACTCAGCACCAGTACAGGTGTCAGTACTAACAGAAACACTTGGTCGGTGCTCAAATCACACGCTTTGTGTGTGCAGTCTAATAATCCCCCACCCAGGCAGGCGTCAGAGTGTGGGAAGCAAGGTCCTGGGTGGCCCCGTGGACTTGGCCACATGCCTGGGACTCTCAGAAACTGATTAGCTTCAGTTTTCCAAGTCTCTATCCTGATGCTTTTCTCATTAACTTTATAATCAGTAAACAATTTTCGACTATACCATTTATTAAAACCAATGAAAAAAACAATTTTTGCTGCCCTAATTCTCAAGTCGGAGTTTTTAAAAGGATTGCTATTCAAGTATGAATCATCTAAGTAATTTCTCTTCTAGAAAACAAATGAAAATACTGACAAATGAAATTGAAATTGCAAGAAAAAAAGTTTTTTTTAATTATATTGTTATAAAGCATAAGTGAAACCTCTCAGCGTTTCTGCCCCAAAAGAGAAAATGAAGACAGTCACGGATCCCACAGGCATGAGCTCCATCTAATGTGTTTCGTAAAGGTGTTTTATACAACTTTTTAATCCAGATCGTGTATGAAAAGTCACCTAAAATTTTAAATGGGAACATAGATAACACTTTCCTCGACAATTTAAAAACAGTCTTTCATTCTCCCCAATTTTTCCTCCAAATCTTTCCATTTTCCACCCGGTTTTTATTTGGTCATGTTCAGTTCCTCAGGGCTGTGAAATTGTTTACTGCTCTCCGAGGTGCCATATTTATAGGACTCCAACCCTGCTGACTGATTATGTCTCCTCTTTACCACTGAGCTATTTCGGAATAAAGAGGCTTGAGGATAGTGACTGGGAAAAGAAATGAAGAATGTCAAAACGGAATGATGGCTTTTGCATTTACATGGAATAACAACGTCCAGTTGGTCTTTTCTTTATCAGCAATTAAAACATGTAGGGAACACATCCTTTTAAGAAATGTTTATAAAAGCTCAGGCAACAAATTGCTATGTGATCCAGAGATGCCACCTCTGGGTATACATACATCAAAAGGACTGAAAGCAAGATTTCACAGAGATGTTCGTTCATACGACAGGAGCCAAGAGGCATAGGAACCCAGAGTCCATGACGGATGAATGGATAAACCAGATGTGCCAGATGTGTCACCGTTACAAAGTCTGTGTGCTCGATGCTTCACAGTCCAGTGTCCAAAACATCAGGCTCTGGAATAAGGAAAGGTTTATTGATCAACAGTGGTGCTAGCTGAAGAAGACGGGGGCCTTAACACTTCCACAAATCCATCTGAAGACAGCCCCAAATTTAGGCCTCTTTGATGTTAAGGGAAGGGAGGACACGTGGGGAAAGAGGCAGGTTCCGGGGAGGAGCGCAAAATCTCGAAATCCCTTTGTCTCCAGTCAGTCAGTTGACCACCCCTCCCCCAAAATCTGAGTCCAGTTTTGAGGCTCCTGTAAATCTTTGGTAGGCGATCATCATTTTGTACTTATTTCCCCCACTCTTTCTTCTGACAAGGGGCTGTTTTTTGCAAAATGTTCAAGCCTCAAGCAGAATTCCTCGGTTTATGAGCCCACCTGCCGGAGCCACCCTCCTGGAGGCCAGGGAGAAGTGCAGGCGGCAATGAAGGAAGAGTCTGAGAGACTCGGCGTTTCACTCTGTCACAGAAGCACGCAATGAAGTAGTATTCAGCCTTCAAAAGGAAGGGAATTCATATGGGAGAGGAAGGAAGAGGGCGTCAGTGTTGAATGTGGACAGAGTTTCAGCTTTGCGAGATGAAAAACGTGACTGTACCTATTTAACACCGTATTTTGCACAGCCATGTGTTTTCACACAGTGATGTGAATACACGCAACACCGCTGAGCTGCACACTTGTGCTGGTGGGATTCATGATCAGAAACACGTGTGTGGTCTTCATCCTGGTTCTGGCACAGAGCGCCTAGAGCCCTGACTCTCTGTGAGGAGACGTCTGGCTCCCAGAGCGAAGATATGTCACACTAAACTTTAGGCTGTGGCTTCCAGCTGGTCATTTGGACAACTTGTGCCAAAAGACCAACAGGATGCCAAAAGGAAGAATAAGCATAGGTTGAAAACCAACTGAAGGCTTGAAATGGAACAGCTAATTTTCCATGAGCACATGTGCTTCAAATAGTCCAAGCAACAACTGACAAAACTATAAAAGAGAAGTAAGTTAATGAACAGTCGTCGTCGGAGGTTCGTGCACAGCCCTCTCGGAACCTGCTAGAACAAGCGGAACAGAAGCTCCTGAGAGAACGGTCACTCAGTGCCCCTCTCATAAAGCAGTGCAGGCGAGCCTGTTAGTGCAGAGAGAACACCCGCTCTGTCCTCTCAGCTCAGGCATCGGCCCCCTAAGCTGCAGACACCACCCCTGTCTGCTGGATACCTACCCCCCCCACAACCCATGCCGTCCCCTCCCCTCGAATCTGGGCTGGCCCCTGGAGTCATCGCTGACCAACAAATGTGAAGTTGACCCCCTGTCTCCTGACCCCAGGTCCTAAGAATCCTCCAGGGCCCGCGTTTCCTTCTGCCAAGCGCCTGGGTGTAGTGTCAGCCCCGGTCACTCCACATAAACGCGTGGGTCGTGCTGACCTGGAGCACCAGGTGACGGGAGCTTTGCACAGCTTCTCAGACGCGGTTTCTGTTTTCTAAACGGGTCTATTCCATGTCCAGGAGACCTTTCTTGGAGCGAGGCAGGGGAGTTTACTTGTGGCATAGCCCGGTAAGGCCCTGGTTTCATGGGAGGGTTGCTGATTCCACTCTCCACTTGGGCCAGGCCGTGACCCGAGGCTCAAGGGTCAAGGGGGTAGATGGTGTCAGAGCAGAAGCCCAATGCCAGGGGCGCAGGTCCGAGCTCCTCACAGCGTTGCTGTCATGTTCTGCATGGCATTTCCTGTCGCTCTCGAATGGGATACCAGCCCGCCAGACTCACTGGAAACAGACTGTTATTCTAACTGTTCAACTGTTCACGAAAAGCAAGTAGTGTGGCAGTGATGCAATGATCATTCCAGCTCATAACTATAAGCACTTGTCTAAGTCAGTTGGAAACACAACGGGGCTAAGGACTACCAAATCCAGGAGATTCTGAGGCATTTCAGGATCCAGACTACACATCTAGAAAAACACAAGCAGCTTCCCTAAGCATTCAAGAGACATCTAAGTCCTTGCCTCGCCCTCGAGATCAGAGGATGGGACTGAAGGCTCCAACCCTCTAATCCTGAGTTTGGCGACCAGCCCTATCCCCAAGTCAGAGAGTCACCTCGTTTACATAACAAAAGACACTTTTTATCACTCTCCATGGTGAGCCAGGTAGAGAGGGGAAGAGAGGCCATAAATCCCAGTGTGGTTCAAGCCAGCAGCTCTTTTTCAAGTGACCTACAAGTGCTCCAGTATTTCAGGAACCAGCGTTCCTATGGATGTGTGTTCTGGCTTGAATACAGCCTCAGAATGGAGAATTTTTAAACAAATCTGAGGTCCTGCCATACATCACTTGGTGCTCTCTGCCTTTTTTTTTTTTCCAGTTTAACAGTATATTGTGAGCACTTTCTGCATTTATCTTTGCTTCCAGAAAGGATTTAAGGCAATTTAGTTTTGAATGAGAATAAGGGTGTGAGGGACAGTGGCTTCAGGCCACAGAAAATCCCTTCAAACCTGGTCCGTGGTAATGTATTTCTCTCTCCTGCAGGGCTGTTTTGCTCACTGCTGTATCTCTAGATGCTTCCATTGTGTCTGGATCACTGGAAGTGGTAAATATCTGTCGAACAGATGAGGGAGGCAGATACTAAGAGCAGTCAGACAACAGTGAGGAGAGAAAGAAGCTACCGGACATTTTTGATTACAGTTACCTGGGTAATTGTGACTAAATAAAGCTAGTCCTTACAAAAGAGGCTATTCCCTGGAGACCTGACAATTTTATCGTCTGTTCCACACACAAAAGGGCAGGTTTTGTGATTGAGTTTCACGCAGACCCTAATAGGAATAAAGATAGCCCGCTGTGACATTCTAGGCGCTTCAGCGAAATGGCCAGTCAAGGAAAACCCCCGTGACTGGACCCCATGGCCCCGTGAATTCGGTGAAGAACTCTTCTACCTCCATTTCTTGAGTCACTGTCACATTCCATTTTCGTTGCTGTGAAACATTGCCGAGCTACAAAACTCATTCATTATTGTTTTTGCAAATAATTTCAGGCCTTTGATTTTTCACGCCCTCTGCTTTTTCTTCCCTTTCCAGTCATTTATCTCAGTTCACGTATTCCTGTTTTTTTACAGTTACTGCAACCTGTTATTCTATGTCATCCAATAACACTCTTATTTTAAAAATTTTGAGACGTGTATTTATTATTATTCAAGAAAAATGCCATATTTGTGCCTACTATTAATAAAGATTTATAGCCTCACTAGGAAATAATAAAAGTTTTCTATTAGATTTAAGTTTTGGTAGTCAAGTTTCTCTCTACCATCTTTCTTCACTTTTTGTTGTTGTAGAAACACCATAAAGGAAAATGTAACTCTGTGATCTGTGCTTCACCTTTGAAAGTCATAAATTCCGAGGAAGCTCAGGTTCACTCATGCCCTGCTGCTACTGAGAATGGAAGGTTCCAAAGGGACTGCAAGCTCCGGGGCACGAGGACTTCCTTCTGAACCCCTGGGTCTTTCATCTGACTTCTGTCGGGACTTCTCAGAGCCCTGCACAGCTTGATTCCTGTCCTACTATTGTCAGATTGTCAGGAAGAAGCCTCTGAAAAGCCCACCACCTTCTGAGCTAAAGTGTGTTTCTCACAAGAGTCAATATTTTCAGCTTTCCCTATGCCCTCAGTGTGTCTAAAAGGGCTTCCTGGTACACACCCCTTTTACTCCAGGTGTCAACAGAGAAAAATGGTTTTCATCTTTTATTCTTCAGCAGAGAGTAAAAAGATGAAGCTCAGATACCTTATTTTAGACTTTACTAGATTCTTCCTTTAGATTAAGTGATATTTTTAAAAATCATGAAAAGAAATGCAATAACAAAAATAAAACTAGGGCGTATTAGTGCAGATGTTGTCTCTTCGTTCTCATTAACTTTAATTAACTTTGTTCTTGCTGATGAGCTATATAGTCTGTAGCTTAGATGATAGATTCTCCTTCTGACACGAAGAGGTAGTGAACCAGATGGGAAGAGGATCATATTTACACATACTTAAACCCTCACGCAGTTCTGGGTACATGGAAAGTGCTCAGTAAATATCTGGGGAAGGACTGTAGAATAAAAAACACACAAACTGGATCTGACATCACGAGACGTGAGCTCTAGGACTGATACTAATTTAAGTGGCTCTGATTTTGAGCTGTTAGCCTTATTTTCTAATCTCTAAAACGAAAATGTTGGATTGGATGATAATATTGTTTAAATGTATTGTGTGTCGGGGATGGGTCTTTTTCAATATGCCGATGTTCATTCTTTTTAAAAATTCTTTTTTAACAAGAATTTTTGTTACAGCTTTGAAACTGTTTTTGAAACAGCACCAAATCAAAATACCTTTACACTTGAGACTCTAAATTCTGGACAGAGTAAATATATTTCCAGTTTATTTAATTAAGGAATCAAGGTTTTTTTTAGTAGTTTTTTATACAGTATTTTCCTAGACATTAGAATTCTATGCTCAAATCATCCCATCTTTAACAGAAATGATTGTAAAAATCGCACAGCAGAAATAGCTTTTCTGTCGACAGGGTAAGACAGTTAAACGACTACAGTGATTTCTTGCTTGCATGTTCTGAGACGCCTAATCTGCTCTCACCACACGGTGCGCTCATGTGTGGGAGCTGAGCTGGGCACGGCGAGACCACCACTTACTAGCTGCCATGATCGATGCGTCTTCTAGTTAAGAGGTTATGGCCATGGGGACTGATCACGGTCCAGCCCAGACAGCCAGTTTCCTGCCGTAATTTTTTTCACCTTTTTATTTTGAAAGAATTCAGGCTTATAGGAAAAGCACAAAAATAGTACAAAGAATTTCCACCATTCCCCGCATGCTAACATCTTACTACATCTGCTTTCACATCCCCTCTCTACGTCTGTGGATGGATGTGTGTGCATATGTCTGTTTTCCCCTGACACATTTGAGAGGAAGTTGCCGACATGTTCCTTTACCCCTAAACACTTCCGTGTGTATTTGCCTAAGTGCAATTATCACAAGAAAGACATGAACATTTATTTATATACTATTATCTAATCTGAGGGTCTTTTCAAATTTTACCAATTGTCTCATTAATATTCTTCAGAAAAAAATTGTTTTAGTTTCTGATCTATGAGTCAATCCATAATCATACATTATTTTCATTACTAAATGTCTCTTTAGTTTCTAATAGTTTGTAACAATTACTCATATTTCTTGGATTTTCATGACCTTGATGTTTCTGAAGCAGACAGGCCAGTTATTTCATAGAATACCCATTTGGATTTGTCTGATGTTTCCTCAGAATTAGATTCCAGCTCTGCATTATTAGCAGGGACCTCCAGAAGTGGTATTTTGCCCTTCTCGATGCATCATGGTCAGGAGGCACAGGGCATTTGACCACTCATTTGGGGTGATGTGCATGTATTTCTTCACTGTAAACTTACTGTTTTTCCCTTCGTGATGAACATAAATTTGGTGGGGAGATAGTATTCTTTTCAAATTGACAGTCAATATTATATTAGTTTCAGATGCACAGCACCGTGGTTAGACACACAACTTATAAAGCGATCCCTCCAATATTGTAGGGAGATAACTTTGAAAGTGTGAAAATATCCTGTTATACTTTCACAAGTTTTGACGTCAATTGCGTGGTCTGAAACAATTGTTGCCAGTTGATTATATTCTAATTCCTCCATCCTTTTAAATGTTACAATGTTACTATGATAAAGTTACATTCATTCGAATTAACACGGGCTCACTGTTTCTTATTTTGTGGATTATGACCTGCTAATGTTACTTACTCAGATCCTAACATTGTCCCGTTTTTGGCCAGGGGAGACCTTCAGCTGGCTCCGTCCTTGCGACGTGTCTCCATTACCTGAACACTCCTTTCCGGCGCATTTTTGTTCCAGATTCATGTTGTAGTTTCCCCGCCTCGGCCATGGAATTAGCCATTCTTCACGGAACCTCTGTTTCTTTAGTGGAAAACAGCGTTTGGAGGCAGGTTCTGGGCCCTGGGTGCTACTAGTTGCTGGGATGTCCCAGGCGCTCCCGGAGGAAGGAGCCGGAAAATGCGGCGGCAGCCCCGGACGCGTACCCACGCCGGGGCACCCATCCCGCTCCGGCGGCCCCGTGCGAGCCCTCTCTGCCCGAGAATCCGCTTAGACCCGCAAGCCCGGCCGGGCAGACCGGCCCCGGCGCGTGCCGGCCGCCTCCCCCGCGTTGTGACCCCCCCACCCCCGCGGCACACCGCGTGTCCGCAAAGCCCGGGGGATGCGCGAGGCGGGCTCGGCCTCCGGACCGCCGCCCGCGTGGGAGACGCGGTGGCCAACGGGAGCCTTGTGTGTACTCAGCGTTCCGCTCGGACGGACGCCTTCAGGCGGGCGACACAGGTGACCCCTGGGGTCGGGGCCGGGGCCCGGCGGGAGGGGCGGGGTCCTCGGGGGCGGGGCCCGGCGGGAGGGGCGGGGTCCATAGGGGGCGGGGCCCGGCGGGAGGGGCGGGGCCCGGCGGGAGGGGCGGGGTTCTCGGGGGCGGGGCCCGGCGGGAGGGGCGGGGCCCGGCGCGCGCGGTTCGGAGCGGCGGGTCGGCGCGGAGCGGGGCGGCGGCCGCGGGCCTGCGCCCAGGGGAGCCCCGAGCGGCCCGACCCGGGTCTCCCCGGTCCCCAGTCGGTGGAGCCGGCGGAGCGCGCGCCCCGCCCCGCCCCGGCCGCCCTCCCGCGCGGCGCATGCGCAGAGCCGCCCGCCTGTCCGCCCGCCCGCGCGCTCATGGCGGCCCCCGCGGCGCCGGGCGTCCCGCCGCTGACAGGTGAGGGGCTCGCGGGCCGGGGGGGCCGGGGGGGGTCCGGGGGGTGTCGGCGGCACCGGGGTCAGCCGGCCGCGGGCGCGGGGTCGGTCCCGAGGCCCGGACCGGGCCGCCCCACGTGGGCCGGGCCGGCGGGGTCCGGAGCGGAGGGTCCCCCCCCACGGGCGCGCCCCGGCCGCCCCCCGCGCCCTCCGCCCGTCACCCCCGCCCGCGCCGGGGCCCGGGCTCCCGGCGCCTCCCGGACGCACGGGGCGCGGCTGGCGAGGGGGCCCGGGCGCAGGGTCCGCGCCCCGCGGCCTGGGGGGCGGCGGACCCCCCCCCCCGCGGTCTAGGAGCAAAGGCCTGTGGCGCCCACGCGCGGCCCCGGCCCGGCGGACCCGCCCGGGAACGCTGCTCAGGCGCCGGTTTCCCAGGAAGACGGCGCCCTGGGCGCCCCCCCCCGGGTCTGCCTGCTGCCCCTTTTCCTAGGCGTTTCACCTTTTTTAACGGTTGGGAGAGAAGGAAACGCCGGAACTAAAAGAATGGCCCAGAGTCCGACCCCGGCTTGAAGCTTCCGGCTCCGTCTCGCGTTCCTGGGACCGGCCGTGTTGCCGGCGGCTCTTTCCCAGCCCTGAGCTTGAGTTCAGGCTCGGGCGTCTCCCAAAGCTGCGAACGCTACCCTCCCGCCCTTTAGAGACAGACGACAGACTCTTGCACTGGAAAACTCAAGCCTGGGTTAGGCATTGGGAAGAGCATCTCGTCTCAGTGCAAACTGACGTGTATGAGTCAAGTTGTTCTTTACCTGAAACTCTGAGAACTGGCATAGCGCTGGTGCTGTTTTAGGTAGGCTTGTGTTAGAAGCAATTATTATTTTTTAAGTAAATAGAACGAGAGAAAAATCTGTCTCAATCGTCGAGTGAAAGATGCTGGAATCTCAATGGTATTTCGTGCTAATTTCTTCCTTATTTTCAGATGTCGTGGCTTATGTCGAAGTGTGGTCAGCCAACAGAACAGAAAATTATTCAAAGACGTTTACAAACCAACTTGTGGCTATGGGAGCAAAGGTAAGTTCATTTTGCAGTTGCTACATATGCTGATCCTCTGGTCCACGATGAGATATATTTGCATTTTCTTATTTTGGCAGTTATTTCTTAGAACATGAAGGAAGAAGGAGACTGGGTAAATGGCAGGAGAAAAAGAGAACCATGGGTACAAAGAATTGTGAACCCTAGTGTTATAGAACAGTTACTCTGTGCTTATGAGAGAGAAGAACTCCAGGGTGAGAAGGTGGACCCTGCCCTTTGGGTACCTGGGTGCATGATGCATTTGAGCAGAGTGAGGAATGCGGGAAGAGGACATGTGTTAAAGGCTGTGATCTGGGGCATAGTGGGAATATCTGATCGACATGTGGGTATACAGTTCAGGAACTCGAGGTAGTCAAGGCTAGAAACAAGGTTTTAGGGCTCCAGGGCTTGGGGGTGGGGTGAGGCCCAGGTGGTGGTGAGGACCCAGGTGGTGAGAAGAAGACCTGCCGCAGGTAGAGCCTATTGAGTATTTCAGGGGCTGCTAATGGGGCAGTGGAGCCAGCGACAGAGGTGAAGAGGAATGCCAGGAGAACCTGGGAAAGAGGAGGGTGGATCCCGGTGATGGAAGTTCGAAGCACTACAGGCCCAGCTGGACAGTTGAGACTAGCGGTGCTTTAGGTTTGAGGACTAGAGTGAAGATCATGGCTGAGTATAGTGCAGTTCCCACGATCTGCCTAAATGCGGGGGAATTGGTCCCGCAGTCCCTGGAGTGCTCAGTCCTTTGGGTACATGGAACCCGGGTGGGAAGTCTAGACTGCTGCTGGGGAGTTTGGCTATGAACACAGTGTATTTGTGTGTGTGTGTGTGTTGAGGGGGTGGGAAGGTGGCTGAGAGGTCCGGATGGGTGAGCAGATCCCTAAAGGCAGGGCCAGGGATTAGGGCGAGGCAGGTGAGGCACCTGGGGCTTGAAACCTCGGGGTGCCCACCTCAGGAAAGACTTGTGCGGGCTCCTCACCCTCTTCCCTGCCCTGCTGGGGAGATGGAGGGACAGCAGACTGGGCTGGGGGCTTCCAGCATCCACGGGCAGGGCTCGCTTTTGAGCCTGAGAAGGCACCGTTTCTCTGATAGGCGGGAAGGCAAGACCCCGGCGTTCAGTCTTGGCTGAGAACAAAGCCATGGGACATGGGACCTGACAAGATGCGTTCGAGGCTAGTATTAAGGTCTCAGATGACTTGGGTCTTTTTGTTTTTCACCTTTTATATCGAACAGTTTCAGCTAGGAAGTGGAGAGAATAGTGCTCTAGTGAACATAGACCAACACTGGTCAGCCTCTTAGCACCCCTGCCTTGTGTCCGTCTCTGAACAGTGCGCGTGTATTTTTCCCTGAACCCTTTGAAAGTCGCAGATACCATATTTAGGATGTGTCCTCCAAGAACGAGGACATTTTCCTGCCTAACGCAGAGGCCATGGTCACATCTGAGGAAATCGGCAGTGAGCTCTTCCAGGTGTGAGCAGTGCGTGAACCGCGTGCGCCTCGGCCAGCGCGTGCAAGCTCGCGCTCCGCACACCGTGCCGTCCGCGCTGGCTTCGTCAGCCTTCCCCCTCGGTCGTCCCTGCTGCGTTCCTGGTGGCGTGTCCCTGGGGACTGAGTTTGCGTTTTCCCGCTCGTTTTCTACATTTATCTTGAGGGGCTTGTTCCGTTCTCAGTTCATGTTTCCGTTGGGTTTTTCTTTTTCTCCTTGGTTTGTAGGCATTCTCTGCATTTTCTAGGTGAGCCCTTTGTCAGTCATTCGAATTGCAATGTCTTGTCACTGTCTCCTCTTCACCTTTTTGATGGAGTCTTGATAACAGCTGCACAGAAGGAGATGGTGAGCGCTGCCTGCTGTCAGGGAGTTCAGCTGTGAACAGGTGTCTGTGTGGTTGGTGGCTTTGGGAGAGGATATGCCGTAGTTTCTCCCTTCATGGTGAGCTTTTTTGTGTGTCTCGTTTAAAAAGGTATCCCCACACCAAGGTTATGAGGTCTTTCTTCTGTTATTTTCAGGAGCTTTATCATTTTGCCTTCCCATTTGGGTGAACAGCGTGTCTGGAATTGATTTTCAGATATGGTATGAAATAGTAGTTTCATTTTTTCCGTGTGAGTATTCATTTTGCTCAACACCATTTACTGAAAAGACTGTCCTTTAACCAAACTCCATACCACCTTTGTCGTCAGGCAGGTGACCGAAGGTGTCAGTATCCACGTGTTGTGCTCTCAGGACAAATCACCCTACATTAATTGCCCTTTATAATAAGTTTTCATAAGGCTTCTTTGTTCTTCAAGGTGTCCTGGCCATTCTTAGCCTTTTACCTTTCCAAATGAGTTGTAGAATGTTTGTCCGTTTACAACATAAACCCTTTTTTGGAGATTGATAACAATAGATCAGTATGGGGAGAACTGATGTTTTTACAAAATTGAATCTTCCAACCCGTGACATGCTATATGCTTCTGCTGATTTTGGTTTTTTAAATTTGTTTGAATAACGTTGCATAATTTTCTGTGGTCATTTTCGATGCTACTATGAATGGTATCTAAAATTCCATCTTCTAACTGCTGCTGGCATACAGAAATAGTTTTTGCTCATCCACTTTGTGATCACAGAACTTACCAACTCACTTATGAATTCTGTGGTATTTTTAGGATTTTAAAAACGTATGCAAGTGAATCACGTGTGCACGGGGCAGTTTTATTCTTTTCTCTCTCTTAACACCTGTCATTACTTTTTCTCGGTGTTCTTTACTGGCTTGGGCCAGTGGGGTAGAGTGCAGAGACATTAGGTGGACATCCAGACCTGGTGTCTCTTCTCGAAGGAAAAGCCTTTTTAGCATTTCCCCTGATTACACTTTTGTACCAACTGTGAGATCCTAATTGAGAATTTTCCTCATGAATAAACTTTTAAATTTTATCAAATGTGTTTTGCTCATGTATTGAGATAATCATGGTTTTTCTCTTTGACTTTGTTAATGTGAATAATTACTGATTTTTTTTTAATTTTAACTAACTTTGTAGTCCTAGAATTAACTCACGTGGTGGAGATGTGTTATCTTTTTTATAGGTTGATACAGTTTGCTAATATTTTGTTGATTGTTTTGCATGCTCCATGGGGCACTTGCTTATACTTTATGAAACTGCAAATAGTAGGAATTTACATTTTGTTTTCTGTACTTTACAGGTTTCAAAAACGTTTAACAAACAAGTGACTCACGTGGTGTTCAAAGACGGGTACCAGAGCACGTGGGACAAAGCGCAGAAGAAAGGTGTGAAGCTTGTTTCGGTGCTCTGGGTTGAAAAGTAAGTCCTTCTCTCATTTTTCCGTAAGTATGTGGTATTGGTGAAGTCTGCGACATGCTTTGCACGGATCACGGAACCAGGTAACATTCGATTTGCCTTTTAAGTCATTTAACATCCTCAAGCCTTAGTGTCCACAGCTGAAAGGTGGGGAAAGTGTGACACTTAGTCCTGCCTCCCAGGAGGAGGTGAGCTGAGCACGCAGGCCCCAAGGCGCACGTGCTTGGTGTGTTCAGGGAACAGGCAGAGTGAGTGTGACCAGGCAGACTGTATTAGTGGCGGGGGCTGCCCGGAACAATGCGCCACATCCTGGGGGTGTCAACAACAGGCAAGACCAACGCCTTTGGCAAGTTGGTTCCTCCTAGGCCTCTCCTAGGCTTGCAGATGGCTGGCTCTCTTATCTCTGTGCCTTAACCTGGTCTGAGTGTGTCTGTCCTAATCTCCTTTTATAAAGACACCAGTCCTATTGGATTAGGGCCCACCCATATGACCTCATTTAACCTCAATTTTCTCTTCAAAGGCCCTATCTCCAAAAACATCCATGTTTGGGGGCTTCTTGTGAATTTGGGGGGACACACCTGAGCCCAGGGCAAGAGTGTTCAGGGTGAAGCTTAGCAGGAGGTTGAGATCAGAGGGGTAGTGGGGAGTCAGATGATGTGGGGGGCGAGGCAGAAGGGAAGTGTGTGCAAGCAGGAGAGCGATGGGGAGGCTGTTGATGACCCAGGCTGGCCGCAGTGTGGTCGCCAGGGTTTGGGTTCAGGACGTGTCTGTGACAGCCTGCCAGCCTAGCCCTCCTGCAGGTATGGATGTGAGCGCAGAAAGGCGGGCGTCAGGGGTGATGTGCGGCTTTGACCCTAGGACCGAAAAGGTGGGTTTGCCATTCCTGAGATGGGGAAGGCCTCGAGAGGACCAGGCTCAGGGGCAGGAGGAGTCCGTCCCCCTGGATGTGCTCGCGGAGTGTTTGTCAGGCCCCCACGTGGAGGCGCCGGGTGGTTGGATGTGTGAGTGTGGAGCTCCGGGTCTGGTCAGTTTACAGCTCTTACTTAGAACCTGGAATCTGGACGTGCCTTCCTAGAGATATGGGTGAGTGGGGAGGGAAGTGGGTCTGGGTTGGGCACCCCAGTGTGGGAGGTGGAGGACGAACACCAGTGAGGGCAGTGTTCTAGACAAGGAGAAGGCGATGATCACCTGCGGCAAAGGGGCTGCCTACAGGCTGGTCTGAGGTCGGCACTGGGGTCGGTGGGGCGGGGTCTCTGTGGTCTTGACCTGCGGTAACAGTCGATTTGTGGGACTGGAGAAGTCAAGTAGCGGTTGGGGCTGTCTTGCCCTGATGAGGGACGGAGATCAGGGGCAGTATGGGGGGGCAGTGCAGTGAGGATGGTTGTTTGAGATGGAGAAGCGACCGCATCTGATGGATAGAGGGACATTTTCATGATGCAGAGGCAAGAGGAGAGGTTTGCACGTGCACGTACATTTCTCGTGCAAGCAGCTTGGCAGCTGTGGGCCTGGACTAGCAGACAGCAACCAGAGGGGTTGCCCTCTGTAGCCCATAGCTTATTCAGGGTCAAGGATGGATCACTCCCTGGGGACGGAGGGAGTGCAGAGTGCAGGGGACAGTTTCTGCTTGAGTAGACGGGCGTCAGGACCTGAGGACATTCTTCTGTGATTCTGCTCTCTTAACAAGGGGAAGTGAAAGAGTCTCGTCTGAGAATGAATGGGAAAAGGCAGGAGGTTTGAAGGGAACCCGTGAAATCGTTGTCCAGGGACGTGCGGGAGTGGGCGGATCTGGGAGATGCCCTAAAAGTACGACTGGGCAAGACTCGCGGCCAGAGGAGCAGGCCTGTTGGTTGTTCATCAGCAGCCGCAGCGGGAAGGAGGCGAGGGTCGTGTCGGGTTTAACCACGGTTAGGTTTCGCCAGGCCCCAGCCGCCCCCCAGGGAGCTGGGGGGAACGCGAGGCCGTCACAGTGAAGGACCTGAAGGACCGTGGACCCGGAGCTGGGGGAGGGAGGGCTGACGGGTTCAGGCAGCAGATCTCAGCGGGCTTGGGGTGTTGTTGGGGTTCTACGGGGGGCTGTTTAGAAAGAGGAGGCGGTTTGCAGAGTCCGATGGTGCTGTAGGTTACGGAGGGCAGGCCGAGGAAAGGCAGTCCAACCCGGTCCGGCTCTTCAAAAGTCCCCTCCCTGCCGGGGGGCTGGCCTGGACCTAGTTCCCGGGTCCGCGGTTCCGAACCTCAGTGCTCGCTGGGCGTCTGCACGCCTGGAGGGACCGCGACGCGGCTCCCCAGAGACTGCTCAGCACTGCTCAGCGCATCCCGTAAGGTCTGCTCTGTTGTGTTTTGTTCTCATTTAGTTCTAAGGATTTTCTAATTTCTTTTCAGTTCTTTAACCCAGGGGCCATTTAGGGGGTTCTTGTTTAATTCCTCCATGTTGTGAGCTGTCCAAACTCCATTCCAGTTTTGATATCTGGATTTATTCTGTTGTGCTCAGGAAAGGTTTTTTTATTATTATTTCAGTCATTTTAAAGCGATGGAGGCTTGTTTCATGCCCTGACATTGGGTCTGCCGGGGAGGGGAGGACGCTGCGTGCGCACTCGGGACTGTGTTCTGGGTGGAAGGTGGGGGGAGCGCTGTACACTCACTTTTCTGTCGGATCCACAGTCGTCGGTTTATATTTTCTTAACTTGATCTGTTTAGTTGTTGTGTCCATCATTGAATGGGGCGTCGAAGTCCCCATATGTTACTGTCGAGTTGTTGAATGAGATGACAACAATTTCCTTACTTTTCTTTACCTGAAAATGTCCCCGTTTCATCATCCTTTGTGAATACATTTTCAGTAGATGTGCAGCTCCAGGCCCACAGTCTTCTCAGTCTCCTGTCCCCTGGTCTCATGAGAAGCTGTCCCCTTCAGTCATTTCTCCATTGTAAGTGTCCTTTGTCTCTGGCTTCTTGCAAGTTTCTCTCCTTATCTCTAATTTTCAGAAGTTTAGGTGCTATTGAAGTTATCCTGTGTGGATTTCACTGAGCTTTTTGAATGTATGAGCTATTAGTCATTGGCCATTATTTCTTTAAATTCTTTTTCCTCCCCGAGTCCTCCCTGTCCTCTCTCATGCTTTAATTAGCTGCATAACAGAGATTGGCAGTTTTTCTCTGAAGGGACAAATAGTGACTATTTTAGGCTTTGTGGGCCCTGTTTAACTTTATTTAACTGAACTCTTGAGTGAAGGGAGGGCTAGAGAATAAGCATATGAATGGCCGTGGCTGTGTTGCAATAAAACTTTCTTACGAAGTCTGTTGTGGGCCAGTCCCTCCTGTGTACTACAGCCTTGGAAATTATTCCACTCGTCTCTGATGCCCTGGTTTTTATTATTTTTCAGTCTCTCTTTTTTCTCTCATCGCATTGATCTTTTCTTCAAGTTCATTGACTCCAACTCTGTTCTGTCATTAAGTTCGTTTAGTAAATTTTAGGCAATTTTCATGTATAACATGTCCACCTGTGTGCATGTGTGTATGGTTTTTCAGGGTCTTTGCTTTTCGCATCTTTATTTACAAGCGCATTTTCCATTTCCTCGTGGAGCATAGCTACAGTAGTTCCTTTGATCGCCATGTCTGATCGTTTCAGCATATTGGGGTTGGCCTCTGTTGGTTCTTTTTTTCTTGAGAATGTGTCACATTTTTCTGGCTCTTCATATGACCACCTAAGACTCTATTTCGGACATCGTAAATGTTTACTTAGGCTGGGTTTTCTAATATTGCCCTAAAGGGTACTGATGCTTTTGGTTCAGTGGGCAGTTTCCCGGGTTAGCTTTAAGACCTGGTGTCGTGGAATCCTGTGCTGGGCGTCAGCGTAGATGCTTCAGCCCCCTCAGCCCCAGCCACAGGGCGCATCAGGCGCCAGCGGGGACTGCAGCTTCTCTGCTCAACCTGAGGCTCCTCTTCTCTGTCCTTTTCCTCTCCAGCGTCCTCGCCTCATTCTCTGGGGGCCTGGGGGCCTGGGCTGCTCCCCTAGTTTCCTTGGCTTCTCTTCCCCTGGGCTGTGAGCTGCCCATCCTGGCCCCTCCCATGGAGAAGTCACTGGTTTGCCTCAGGGTGCAGACCCAGGAAATGAGGGAAAACCACAGGTATTTTGTTTCCTTTTGAAATTCACCTTTTTGTTTTTCATCCTCCAAAGCTAGTGGAGGTTTTTGTTTGTTTTTCCAAATATCAAGTGTGTGGCTGGAAGCTTTACAGTGTCCTTTTCTGGTGGAGGTTTGGTCAGGACCGAACACGGCTGGACCCTAGGGTGTCCTGAAGCTTCTGATGCTGGTCTGACGCTTCCCCCCTTGTAAATTACTTGGTTCTTCTGCTCGTGGACGCGAAGATTTCTTTTTTTCCTTTCACAGACTAATAGCTTCATTTTAATGTCTCAAATTCAGTTGATCATTCAGTTCTCGGTGGGCCTTTTAAGAGATTCTATAGGATTTTCTTGGATTCTAGTTTTAAATGGTAGTATGTTCGTTTCGGTGACTTCAGTCACGTGCGTTGGGCCTCTCCTAGGCTTTTCTTTCGGCAACCCTTTTGTAACCCTCTGGACTTCATCTCGTTTTTATTTTTGGCCCGTTTTTCTTTTCAGCATCCCTTACTAAATTTTCATTTGAATCTGCATTCTTAGACACGTTATGATGTAGTCTTCATCTCTGACGTGATCTTGTCTTTCCCGAGTTTCATCAGCTTTTGTTTTCGTGTTTTCCTGCTGTGGTGGTGGTGGTGGTGGTGGTGGTGGTGGTGGTGGTGGTTCTTATGTTTTTATGTTTATGGCTCGAGAAGTGCCTCACCCAATGGATGGACACCTATGGCTTTCCCTCCTTTCCTGGGTCTGCACCCTGAGGCAAACCATCTCCCTGGGAGGGGCGGGGATGGGCAGCTGAAAGCCTAAGGGAATGGATGGATCCAGGGGTGGGTCAATGGATGTTTCCCAAAGGTTTCTTAGACGTGTTCGCTTCTGGGGTGAGGGTTGTGTTTATCCATCTTCAGCTTTGTGCCTGTTTTTGTTTTTCTGGTGGGAAGAGGGGGTGTTCTTCAGTTGAAATGGTTTGAGTTGCATTTTCTTCATTTTAGATAGTTTTTATGGACACATTCTGCTTTGTTCCGTTCCCACTCAGTTTCTAGGGAGCAGTCCTAGTTTCAGGGCATCTCCGTAGTTTTTCTCCCCACGTGGTCCTTTCATGGTGACCTTGCTGGAAGAGGAGGGGAGGCGTCTGCCCTTGTTTCTGTAGGCTCCTTGAGGGTTTTCCTCTTAGTTCCTTCTTTTCCTTCAGTGCTGCTTGTTCCGGAGTTACCAGACTCCTTTCCACTTGATCCCCCTTCAGAATCAGTGCTTTTCGGAGCCCACCGCTTCCGGGCCTGCTCACACTCAGCCCCTTCCTCGAGGGGCACTGTGGACCACGCCTGTTCTTTGGCCTTTAGCGCTGGACTCCTCTCTGAGAGTTTGTTCACCGTCATCTGAGTCCTCCAGACTGCATCCTCGACTCTCTATGGAGTCTTAAGCCTTTTCTTCCCCGCTTTCTGCCTCCATAGACTCGCGGTTGTGTTGGGGTTTGGATTGTTTTTCCCCTTAGAGGCCGGCTGAGGTTTGCGCTGGTGTCTGTCTTCGGTTGGTGAAAGCATAGGGCATGTATGTCCTGAAGTGTTTTTCTTCACAAGAGCGTGTGAGGGAAGATTCAGTCACGTAGCCACCCTTCCTCCCTCTCCCTCATCTCCTCCTGCAGTCCGTGAAACTGGCCTGTGGTGTCACCGCAGCCAGATCTCCCCTGGGTCTTCACCGCTGCCGTCCCTGCGCGGTGCAGACAGCTGTCAGCTTCCCGCGTCCCCGCGGTAGCCTGCTGCCGTCTGCCTTCTGTTTCGTTTCTTGAGTGCTGGCCAGCGCATCACTTAAGTCAGGTTCGTCGTCTGACAGAGAACGTGGTTCACAGCTACGTGGTCTCGAGCTGGGAAGGGCGAACTACGGCCCGCAGACCAAATCCAGCCCGTGGCCCCTGAGCCGACAGTGGTTTTGCAGTTTCAAAAGGTTGGGGAGAAATCAGAAGACTATTTCATGACCCGTGGAAGTGATGTAAGATCCAGACCTCCAAGTCCGAAAGTAGTCTATTTTACTGGAACAGCCACGTGCTTCGATTGTGCGTTGTCACTCCTGCCTGCGCACCGCACCAGCGGGCATGGGTAATAGGACAGAGACTGCGTGTCCCGCAGACGGAGAGTGCACCCTCTGGCCCTTGGCATGAATGTTCGCGGCCCCTGACTTAGCGCTGCCTGATTCGTCTGTCCCATTCGCGCCTCGGCTGCACCGTTCCCCGCCTGTGTCCCCGCCTGTGTCACCCCGGTGTCCTGGTCTCTCCACGGCCTCAGCCCGGCTGTTTCTCTGCGTGGGCCGCCCGGAGCTCCCCTGGCCTTCCCGTTTCACACACCCAGCTCCCTCACCTGCGTCCCCTCCCTGTCCCCCAGTCTGGAGGAGAGCCCGCTCTGTTACTGTCTCAGCTCCTTGTTTTCCTTGTCGTGCTGTGAAACCTTAGTTTCTTTGCCTATTCTGCCTGCCTGCCCGCCCGTCGGCGGAATCACGGGGTTTGGTCTTTCCGTGACAGTGTGAAATCTAAGTGCGGCCACCATGTTTGTCTTGTTGTATGGTCGTGTTTCCACTCAGTATCTGAACACATTCCCGGCGCGGGTAGGTGCTCGGTAAATGGCTGTCCTGACTATGGATGTACAGAGGAGGCTTTACTTAGTGTTGGCTTAGAGATTCCAGAACATTCCTCGGAGGAAGTGACTCGACCTACACGTAAAAGACTGTGCAGGACTTTGGAGGGGGAAGGGTCAGAAAAACCGACTTCTACTGGAAGTTTGAAGTGAACGGAGCCGCTTGGACAGAAACATAAAGTGGCAGGCATTCCCGTACTTGTGCGCGGCCTGTCGCTCACTCTGCTGAGTCCTGCCTCCTTGCTCTCTGGCTGGCCTGTCCCCTCACTCCCTTTCCTCCCTATTTCCTTTCTGTTTCCGCCCCCCAGTTAGCCCTTGTTTCTATGGGGCTCATGGAAGCTCCAAAATACACGTAAATTTACCCACAGGCAATTTCGAAAGGTCCCACTAAAGTGAACCTAATTGCATGTTTAATACAAATGCTTTTTTTATCAGTGTCTGTTGTAATGCGATCAGATTTTAATTATAACAATTACGGAGTTTTAGATTTTCTTTGCTATCTTGAAAACACTTTCTTATGAGTTAAATGCATTTGTACTTAAACACGTTTCTATTTTTCAAATGAAAATTCCTCTCCTAATCTACCTTATTTTCCCTCCGCTCGGTTGAGGGAAACGTGCCATTGAGAATCGGGTACTTTTTCTAAACATACAAGAAATGTACGCACGTACCTTTGCATTTACACACACACACACACCCCCAATATAAATAGGTTTTGTCTTTTATGGGATGCATACTTTTTTAGTCAACAGTCAACAGTACGTTAGAAAACACCTTGCATGTTTGCACGTAGACAAAGATCTCCTTGTTTTAAGCATATAAGCGATCCTTTGTACTCGATAACCTACGATTTATGTAACTGACCTGATGAGTGTGGCGTTTTCATTTTTCTTTCTCACGAGATGTAGCCTGAGAGCGAGCCTTCGTGTGCATAATTTTCTTGCATACATGAGGCTTTGCGTCGGTGTAAATTCCAGAAGTGGACCTTGGCGTTTGGAGGGCTTGTGCGTTTAAGTTTACGGTAAACGCTGTCAAACTACCTTCTGGGAAGAGAGTGCTGATGTTTATTCTTCCCCGACAGCGTAAAAGAGCACCTGTTTCCCCCAGGCATTAGTCATACCGTGAATTACCAGTTTCTTTTTATCTTTCCTGCTTTGTAGGGGGTAGAAAAGGCGATTTCGTTTCCTTGATTTTTAGTGAGCGCGAACTTTCTATAACAGACCTTAGGGGTAACAGCCAAACTGACCTTTACTTTGTGTGATGTGTGTCTGTCCTTTTGTGAACTGCCCGTCCAGGCCAATGCTCGGGTTTTCCACGGGAAACGGGCAGTGCACGCGAAAGGCCACTAGGTGCCACTGGAATCCCACTTGGTTGGGCTACTTCAGTTTTCTTGTTACAGAGCGGACGGCTGTGTGACAGCAGCTGCCTTTGCCCTGGGACGCTAGACGAGTTTATTCTGCGGGACGAGGAAGGAAAGGTCAGCCTGACCGTCACCCGTAGGTCCTGTCGTGGTCGCAAAGTAAACTGACACATGGCAGCACGGGTCACAGGTACCAGTTTTCGCCCGTCCGAGCGCGTCGCTGCCTGGGGCCCCGCCACCCTCACCGCGCTGCCCGCGAACTGGCCTGGCTCACACAGGCCCCACGGCCACTCTGCAGGGCCGGCCTCGACACCGTCCACAGCAGCCCGCGGTCCACTCGGTCTCACGAGCTGTCCCATAGCAGATGCCCTGCTCCGTGGAGACACGTGCCGGCCTTCCTCCCTCTGCAGCGCTCCTCCGTCCGTGTGTGGCCTTCGTGCCCTGCTCCCGCGGGGCTCACAGACAGTGATGCGTGCCGTCCCTCAGCTCGGGGTGGTCTGCTGTCGCCTCCGGGGTTTTCTGAGATCTGTGCCTGTGCAGGGACGGCCTGTAAGTGCTCTCTGTGTGACGGTGCTCCCCTGGCCCCGGGGCCCCAGGGCTCCCCACTGGGAAGTGAACACCCCCAGCCCAGGTAATACAGCTCGAGCGGAGGCACCGTCACACCCCTGCACAGCTGTCCCTTGTCATGGGTGCGCTCGGCTCCCGCCTCTGTTCTTCGCCTGCAGCCGTTGCTACTGCTGTGCCTTCCAACGCCGGGGAAGCCCGCTCCGGTTGGCTCCTGCGGTGGCTTCACGCTCCCCGCCCTCTGAGCACGCCTCTCTGGGGCACGGCCGTGGCACGCAGGCTCGCCTGTGCTCTGTCCCCAGTCGTGGCCCAGACGGCTCTCCAGAGGGCTCTCCCCGGGCTCTGGCTCCTGGTGCCAGGCCTGCCCGTCGCCCTCTTGTGGACAGCTGGTGACATGTGAGCATGTCCGTTTACTTCTGTGACCGTCCGGATAGAGTGAGTCCCAGAGACCCTGATGCCTGCGGTTTCCGTCCACCCCCGGGGGCGCCTCTCTCTGCAGCACCCGCACTTCAGCGCTGGCCACAGCACTCGGGGTGGCAGCCTTGTTCCGCTTTGGATGGGGACACCTGTGCGGGAGCAAAGCCAGTGTCTTAGGACGGGCGGAGTGTCGAGGCTCGCAGAGGGCATAAATGGCCTCTTTTTATTGTCCCCAAGGTTCTTGTACCCCAGGCACGTGCCCTGGTTCAGATGCCCTGCAGTGGCCAGGGCTTCTGGTGGGCTCCCCCGGGGTCCACGTGGCCTTGGGTCGGCTTTCCAAGGGAACAGCAGTGGCAGGTTGCGATCGGGAAGTGCGATGCCTTCGGACTTCCTGTCTGGTTCCCGGCGGGAGGTGTTCGTGTCCCCTGGCACACAGGGCCTCTAGTCTGGAGGTCACCGCTCAGGTTTCTGAGGACGGGACTGGCCAGCTGGGCCGGGCCTTTGTGCCCGAGGCTTTAGGGAGTGAGGAGCGGGGCGGGGCTGCAGGGGTGTTGAGCAGCAGCAGACCAGACCCTTGGGGACCTGCGCGGTTGTCGCTGGTGGTGTGGTCCCTCAGACGCTCTTGTCCCCACAGTTAGAGCCCCTTCCCTTTGCGAGGCCTCAGTCCAGTGGGGCACCCACCTCAGGGGCCACTCTGGCCCCAGGCCCTGGTGCGTGGTGCAGCCCTGGACCAGCTGCCCGGCCTGCGACCCGCACAGTGGGTGCTCACGGCCACAGCCCACTTGGTCGCCTTCTCTCCCTCCGCTGGCTCCAGCTGCGCCTTCAGCTGAGCTCTGCAGTCCCCTTGGGTTCTCGCTGTGCCGGCCGGAGGCACGTGACTCAGGCCCTTCGGTCAGCCCTCTCTAAGGTGTCGTCCGCTTCTCGGCTCCCCTCAGCGCCGATCCTGGAGTGAGGTGCCTGCGGGATCGGCTCGCTGGCTGGGGTGCAGGGGAGGAGCGGTGGCCTCGGTGCAGGCGCAGTCGAGGGTTGTGCTGAGGGCCCGTGGTGGCAGGTGGTGTTCCTCACTCTCACCAGAGGGCATCACCATCGGGGTCCCCGGCAGGGCCCCCCGGAGGGAGGGCGATGCCCTGCTTCGTTCCCATCAGCTCCGAGGTAACAGCGGTGAGGAGACAGGCCAGAGAGCTGGCCCGGCGCTAGGTTTCCACTTCTCTCTAACCACCAGATGGGGGGTGGTGTTTGCATTCCACATTCCTGAAGAAAAGTGGAAATCCAGCCGGTGAGCTTGTCACTGGCGCCTGACTAACGTGGCTCCGATGTGGCTCCAGGGTTTCACGAGGCGTGTGACGCGCGGGCTGCTGTGTGCCTGCGCGGACACAGCCGGCAGTCAGGCCGCTTGCCTTCTCGTGGGGGAAGGTCACAGCTGAGCCCGAGGCCCTTCGAGCCCGTGGGTGTGCCTCTCGGTGGCTGTCATCTGCCCCTGTGTAGACCACCTGCTGGGACGCTTATCCCCAGAGGGGATACAGCACACGTCACGGCTGATTCACCTGCTTCTGGCACACGTGTGTGCCCAGCCGACTCACCAGGGCACGATTCCTCCTGGTCTGGTGGCCTCTGGCCAGTGACCTTCTGCGAGCCTCAGCTGTGACACAGAACGAGAGCGGGTCCTGGTTTTAACGCTGGCTGCGTCTTCACTGTCCCGCACGTGGGGATAGGATTGTCCGGCCCTGTTCGCCTGTGGCTTCCATCCGGATGCTTCTCAGCCACCCCCGTTGTGTTGCTCGTGACAATGAGACGTAGGTGGCATTTCGCTTGCGTAAAGAGAAGTGGTAAGCTCTGCTCAAAGTGAAAAGTGGTAAAGGACCTTTGGCAAAAAGAGGCATTCCTGAGAAACATTTCTCTCCGTGTTCTCGTCGTCCTCCCTGTCCTTCAGCTCTCTCACAGACCCGGTGTTCTACCCACCCCTAACCGCAGGCTTTTTACGGGCTTGGGTGACAAACCAACTTCATACAAGTGTAATTGTAGAAAATCGCGTGTGCCCATTCTGAGTGTGCAGTTCACTGAGTTTTGACTAATGTGCAAATCGTGTCACCACCACAACCAAAATATGGAGCGTCTTCATCACTCCAAAATGTCCCCCGGGGTCCCTGCGCAGGCAGCTCCCTGCCTCCACCCCACAAGGCAGCCGCTCGCCTGTTACCAGTTCAGCTTGGCCTGTCCTGGGATCGCGTGTCCACAGGATCGTCCGGGGTGCTCTTCGTGCCTGGCTTCTCGAGCTCGGCTCCATGTGTCCCCCGCACGTTCAGTGTCCCCCAGCGCGTTCACGCGCACCGCGCTGTCACTTCTGCAGCTCGAGGTGCGATGGCGAAACCAGCACGGACGCCTTCGTGCCCCCGACTTCGCAGGGGCAGATCCGTTCCTGCTCTCAGTCTGCGCCTCCTCGGCAGGGACTGTTTCTTACGAAGTCCAGGACTTCGGCCTTTTCACTTACAGGGCCCGCTTTCTGCTTCTCTGTGGCGCGCCCGAGTGGCCAGCGTCACCGCCCTTCTGCTTGGGGCCACTGTCGAGTCTATTAAGGGGAACGTGGGCCCCAGCCCTGTGACACCACGGCAGTCATGGTCAGTGACGTGGGCATTGGGGACGCTGGACAAAGGGATCGACCTGGTGATAACAGACCCGGGGCGGCGGCTGCGCGTTTGCCTTGCTCTGTTTGGCTTATGTCACTTAGCGCAACGCCCTCGGGCCCATCCCTGCGCTCGCAGACGGCAAGATTTCGGGTGTTTATGGCCGAATGATGCTCCACTGTGTATTGCCAAAATGTCTTTGTCCGTGTAGTCGCGGACGGACACTCGGGGGCTCCGTGCCCCGGCCCTGGGGACAGTGCCGCGTCGTGTCTGGGTGGAGGAGGTGGTCGCAGCCCCATCGCTGCGGTCAGTGCGGGCAGCCTGCGCCGCTCCCCTGGGACGCTGCGGCGCGCTCGGGCGCACGAGAATGGAAAGCAGACGGTGTCTTCCCGTTTCCATACCGTGGCTCCACCCGCACGGTCCCTCCGAGGGTCCCGGGCCCCGCCTGGCCATGCGCCTGCTGTCGGGCAGGTGTGTGACCCTCCAGCTGCTTCTAAAACGGCCAGTCCTGTGCCACCCGCGTGTGCCATGCCGTGCCCGCCGTTCCTCGCGTCTCCTTCCTGCTCTGCATCTGCTCTCGCGAGCGCTCTGTGAGTTGGACGTATCTGCCCACTCATTTTTACTGTGCTTTAGTTGTATTTCCAGCTATCTGTCGTCTTCGTGCTGGATGCTGAGCGGTGACAGTCTTAGGAAAAACAGATGCGGTCGGGGCAGTATTTACAAAGACGTGAGTGAGATGATTCTGCGACATGGGCGTGATGGTGGGTTTGAGCTGCGGTGGGGGGAGGCATGAGAACAGTGTTTTAACAACGTTACTGTTTCAGCAACACGTGTGAAGGAATTAGAGGAGAAACTAGAGAGGAGGAGATGCTAGAAACTCATCATTGTCGTGTAGATTTGAGTGCCTGAATGCGTAGCAGTGCGTCGTGGTCCGGGGGTCTCCAAGGCGGTGGGGGTGGGTGACGGGAGTGGTGACAGGCTGGTCATGGAGGGAGGAGGCACCGCGGGGGCAGCTGGGGTGCAGACCTGGCGCTCTGGGGGCGATGCTGACGTCTTGGTAGAAACACGCGGAAAGAGAACCTAGGTTTGGAGGAAAGATAAGCTTCTGGCCTCAGTTTCTTCAGGCCCCTTCTAGCTGTAATCACTCCTTTTATAGCCTCTTCACCCTTGTTATGCGTTTAATGGTATGTGTGCGTATACCTCTGTGAGTGCCATTCTGAAGTGTCCTACGAATCTAAAACTGTTGCAGAAAAAGGCACTTCCTTCGCCTGCCTCTCACGTCTACTCTTAAAAAAAAACACCGTATGGACCAGGTTTTGGGACGTTGAATTTATGTTGACTTTTGTACTTGGTAATGTGCAGGCTTATTTTGAAGGACACGTCTGTTAAAGTGGCCTGCGCGTGGATTTGTTAAATTGTTAATGGGCAAACGGGCAGATTTAATGCTTTGTGAATGTGACAGAAACAAATGCTCATTGGATGACGTCACTCCTCTCACGCAGGTGCAGGACGGCCGGGGTGCACGTCGACGAGGCCCTGTTTCCTGCAGTGAACACTCCTGCACGCTTGCCACTGCTGAGCAAGAAAAAGGTGAGTGCCACTGCAGTGTGTTCAGTGGCGGATGTGAAGTCGTTCGTTCTGCTTTTTCACTCCTAGGGAATAAAACTTAGAAGTGTAGTTCACGGTGTCTGAAGTGTTGCTGTTGATGCTATCGTTCTTTTCACACAGCATTTTGTACTCAGTTAGAGATTGTTGTAACCCTATGAATGCCTCCATGTAGTTTGCAAGACATGGAAGAGGCTGTAGTTGGCCAAAGGAAAACTAAAAGTTGCCGAGGCCGGCAGACGATCAGGTGATTACTGCCGGATGCATCGTCGGTGTGCGGGAAAGTGCCTGTGTTCCCTTCAGCTGCACAGTCTTGCAGCGCAGATAAGCAGGTGTGGAAGGTCACTTATTGCAGAAACTCTGCAGTACGTGGAAGGACGCTGCTTTCATTCGAGTGGTCTAATTCACATGGGGCGACAGCATCTTTAGTTTGTGTTCAGAGACTTACCTGTGGTTTCATTCCTGGGGAGTAAAGCAGTTTACTGTGAAACGTCCAAGTCACACTTCCACGTGAGGATCCCCGTTAGAGAGAAGGCTCGGCGACTCTCTCCAGGGCGATTAGATGCAGAACTGTACGCTCCCTGTGGGCGTCGCCAGGTGTTCCGCCACCGGACATCAGATACCTGATGGCCTTTGGTCGCAGACAAGCCCGTGCTGTGGTGGCCGAGCCCCCATCCAGATGGCTTCTTCCCATTCTGGTGACGTCGAGCGCTCAGCAGTCCGTTTACTCTCCTCTGACATGCTAAGCAGGAGCTGTGTCTATCATTTTTTAAGTAAAGTGTTTCTTTTAATGACATCAAAAATACAAGCTACATATTTTCATAGTAAGGCCTTGAGCAAACACATAGTGAGATAGGAAGCAAACGTGTCTCGATTTCCCTTCTCACAAAATAAGCAGCTTTCCATTTGACTTGGTTCCTTCCGGATCGGATGGTCGGTGCACATGGGCCATGCTCTGGGCGTTCTAAGGCCCCAGCTCCGTGGACCTGTGGCTGGAACGCGGTGCTGTTGGTTCACTCAGCACCCTGCGGGCAGTGCGGGCGTGCGGGCGGGTCCCTGCCTGCCGGAATTAACCCGCCCGTCATGCAGTGTAATCCACTCCTTCATCGTCTTTATTTCTGTCATCGCCTAACAGTCCGAGCTCTGTGATTGCTAGGGTCCTTGTGTCAGTGCCTGACACAAGGTTTGATTAGCTCATGGGATGAGCAGCTCACTGAAGGACCCAGACACTAAACCCAGAGCTACCTGGTATAAGCATTGGCTCCCTTAAGGTGGGGGCAGAGGTGGTTGGGCTGCTGCCCAGGTAGACACACGTGGGCTGACAGCGTCGGCCTGAACCCCGAGAGGCCTAGACACAGACATCCCTCTAGGCTCTGGGCGTGCGCCCAGGTGTGCAGGTGGGTGAGGGCGGCGTGACACTCCGTTCTGTGTTTGTGAGGGTGGCGGGGCCAAGCAGTGCTGCAGCAGAGGGAGTGGGGACGCCGTGAGCGGAAGGCGCCTTGGGACGAGATGCAGTTCACCTGAGGCTTTCTTGAGGGCATTAGCCTGGGGCTTCGTGTGTGAAGTTTCCTCATTTTGCACGAATAGTTAAAGGTTTTGGTTTTCACTGGCTGAATGCAGTTACTGTGACTTAAAGACAATAAGGCAAGGTTAAATGATAATGTGCTTTTTCCCCTTTGGTAGTTATAAAGTAACTGCTTTTGTGTTTTAGTACCACATCATGGGTTTTGTGGTGTGGGGAAGTAATGTGAGAGTAGTGAAAATAAGGAAAGAGAGACTGATTTTATGTAAGAACTTCCATGGGAATGAAGAATGCTGGGACACGGAAAATGCCCAGAAAACACAGCTGCTTGTACCGTCCGTCACCCCTTTGTTCAGTCTGAAAATTCTGTACATACTTTTGCAGTTGCATAAAAAGAAGTAAATATTACTAATTCACATAGTGCAGGAAATACCTTTTTAAGGAGGTTTGTTATTAACGTTATAAAAGATAGCTGGAATGTACACAAAGGGTCAGAGCCCTGTCTTGCACAATTGCAATACCGCGTTGTTAATTTTTATGTTCTTTTTTTGCACAGCATAAGTGTATGCAGCCCAAAGATTTTATTCCTAGAACACCGGAAAGTGATAAGAGACTTCAAAGGAAATTTGAGAAAATGGCTAACGAGCTACAAAGGCAGAAAACAGCTCTCGATAAGCAAAGAGGTAATAGCACGATCCTTTGCATTGTGTTCATGCATCCCGTTAGGTTTGCCTGGTGACCAGTGGCGTCCAGGGCGACACAGGTGAGGGGGCCGCAGTGGTTCTGGCCTAGGTCTTTACCTGCTCGCTGGTCACACGGTGAGCATGGTACTTCTGCATCTGCTTTGTCTTTAAATGGGGCGCGGACGCCCGCTGCGATGGGTCTGGGAGAGGTGGAGTGGGTAGTGCATGTGTTGTGCCTAGCATGAGCCTGGCACGGGGCCATCGCTGAGCCAGGGTTGGCCAGCGGCTGTGGTGGCGGGTGCCGATGGTGGAGGTGGAGGTGGTGCCGACACAGCGTTGCTGGTAGCAGGTGGTGATGTTGGAAGGGAAGAGAATTGGGGGGGAGAGTCCTTAAGAGGAATCACGTTGAAGTAGGAAGGCATTTTTCAAGCTTAAAATCAGATTTTTGTTTATTTTCAGATGATGACAGACCTGCTCTCCTGTTTGATTCTGATGGTTCACTGACGTACAGTCCCACAGTTAAAATGTACAGCGGCCAACACAGCGCAATGGAAAAGAGACTGCAGGAGATGAAGGAGAAAAGGGAGAATCTCTCCCCTACCTGTAAGCGCGTACACTTTACGAGATGAACATCCTGCAAGTGATCTGCGGGAAGGTTTCTTTTCCTTCTACCTGGATGTTTTAGTTCATCTGCCTGATCCTAGCAGTTTTTAACCTGTTTCAGGGTAGACTTTGCTGCTATTTCCTTCAGAAACTCTTTGCTGCATTAGTATCTCTAAGCACTTACTGGGTGCGTGGTGTTCCCCAGGTTGAGCTAAGACCATTTGCTGTAGTTACTTTGTAATTTTTAATACCTTTGGGATTTTTAAATTAAAAATTAAATCGATCAGGCCCCCTCTTTTGAAAGAATTTGCTTTAGATTAAGTACCTCATGCATCAGTTCTTCTATTTTTAAAATTCTTTATTTACATAAATAGATTTTCATAAATTATCTACCCGGTGAATGGTTCATGGTGACAGTCTGTCTCGGTTTCTCTGCCCCTAGGTGATCCGCATGTTAAGTTAATCAGTTTTTCCAGGTGTTTCCAGTGCATCAGATCCCTATGCATAAAAGAAAAGGATACAAGCATCATCTTTGTGTGTAGAGGTTTAATTTTTTTTTACCTAAATTGGATCATTCCATACCTATTCAAATATTTTTCTTTAAAGTGTCTTGGAGGTGTTTTTTCAGGTCAGTAGATGTGGACCTAGGCCTTTTTTTTTTTCTTTTAAGATGCTGCAAAGTGGTCTGTAGTTCTGATGTTGAAGCCATCTGTTGGTGCATATTTTTCTAATTTTTCTTTATTAGAAATAATCCTGCAGTTTTCACTCTTTTTAAATTACATGGTATGGTTTTTCTTGATTTTTTTATTTAACCATTTTCTATCTGTGGACTTACAGCTTCCCCCCTCCTTTTACTGTAATACACCGGGGGACGTGCTTCTACGCACATTTTTAATTTTTGATAGCTCCTGTCAGGTTGCCCTTCAAACAGCGTCTGTGCCGTTTTGCCCTTTGCCAGTCAGTGACGAAGGTGTGGTTTCTCCACGCCTGGAAAACTGGCTGCCTTAGTCTCGATGTCTCTTCAGGCTGGATGGAAGCCGGCGTTCCTTCGTGTCGTTCGCTTCTGAGGTCGCTTGTGAGTTTGCTCGTGACCTTGAGCACCTTCCCGTGTTCTTGACCGGGACTGGCCCTGACGGTGGCGTTCAGGCCTGGGCTTCATGTGTTATCTCTGCCCGTTCCAGGTCTGTGTCCAAATCCATCTTATATTTTTTCCTTTGAGGTTTATAAGAGCATTTTGTGCATTTTTCACACTGGTCACTCGCTAAACGTTGCAAACGTTTCCCCTAGGTCTCCGGCGTGCAGCCCAGGGTGCTTAGGTCGTAGGCTCTCAGTGAACACACTGTGGAATGTGGTTCACACAGTCTCCTGTTGGTACTTAGCGTGCAGCACCTTGCACGAAACAGAAGTGTTGCGCTTAGCGTAGACGGATCTGTTCATCTTTCCTCCGGCGCCCAGGATTCCTGTGATGCTCAGCTCCTCCGCCACTGGGTTTCAAAACTGTTTTGTGTTCTCATTTAGTACTTTTACAGGTTTTTTTTTTAAGGTTAGATTTTATCTATCTTGAACTCGTATCTGTGTGTGATATGCCATGGCATCTCTATCAGTGAAGGTTAGTTTGGCTGTGTAGACCATAAACCCAGGACCAGTGGCTTAAATCAGACCCAGGACGGGGCAGAGGTGGGCAGCGGGGTGGCCAGCCCGTGGCGTTGTCCACAGTCTTGGACCTACCTCTCCGCTTTGCCCTCCTTGGTGCTCGGCCTCAGTGTGGAAACAAGCCAGCTGCCTGCGAGCAGCCCAGCCCGGGGTCAGTCCAGGGCACTGCCAAGGGCCACTGGTCAGGGCTCGGTCCCTTGGCTGTTCCCGGTCATGAGCCAGATGCAACATGAGCTCAGAGCTCATGGCCACAGAGCTCGAAGGGCACAAACGACGTTGGTGGGCCAGGCAGCGTAATGCAGCCGGCCGGGTTTGCGTTGGTCCATCTCGGTGGGTTCGCGTGACGAACGCTGGCGTCCACGAGGACGTGGCTGGGGGGGCTGCCGTGGCTCCAGCCTAGGAAGAGGGGGCAGAGTACTAGTGGCTACAGGAGGCCGCAGGCGAGACCCGGCGGCCCTCTTCGGGGCGGTTGCCCTGGTGACGCGGGGGTCCCGGTGGGAGGCACCCCCAGCGGAGCTCCAGGGAGTGCCGTCCCCACGCTTCGGCGTGTGGGTACGGGTGCGCCTGCCAGCACCTGCGACTTTATTGCTTTGCAGTGTTAACTCCGCCACTTACCTGCATCCAGCACAGTTTAAAATTCAGCAGCAGAACAGTTTTTATCATCTTGCCTTCCTCATTTTGGTTTCTTCTCATTTTCTAATTCTTAAGTTTTCTCAGAAAAACATCTTTTTATTCTCTTTGAAAAGCATCTTTGGATACGAGACCCAAACAACTCCTGTTTCTGGTCTGTTGTATGCAGAGCCTTTGAAGGTGGCGCTTAGGACCTTTTTGTTAAACCTCTGATCCCCTGAGAAACCTCTGGGCTCCTCGACGGAAGTTCCTTGTGGGCCTGCTGTCCAGTGACTGGCAGATGTTGGCCGCATCTCTGGCCTCTGTCCACCAGCTGCCAGCCAGCAACACAGCTCACGTCCCCGCCCCAGTCCCGACACGTGACATTGGGCAGTGTCTGCAGACGTTACCGGGTGTCTGCTGGGCCCCCAGATCGCCCTGGAGGGGGCCGCTGCTCTGCTTACAGAGTGACGCTGGTGGCGGTGACTTTGGGGGAAAAGCCTTGACTGTTGACTAGCAGCGTTTGTTTACCTCTGCTGAGCTTCTGCTGGGTCCGTGCAAGATGGCTTTTCACGATCCTTTCTAACTTTAATTATCCTGTGACCGCTCTTTTTTATACTCTGATTTATATAGGTGATTTTTTTGCAACTCTCATTGTTTGTAATGGGTTTCAGTAAGAGCTTTTGTGCGTGCTGTTTGGCGGTAGATCTGGAGTTAGTGCCAGGTGGTGGCATACGCGTTCGTGATATACAAGTAAAGGGAGTGGGCTTAGTCTAAAACGTATCCGTTTAGTACCTGATGAAATGCTTTGATTGTTTTCAGCTTCCCAAATGATTGAAAAGTCTTACGATGACCCAGTTAACTCTTCCTGCAAAGCGTCCTTGAACATTTCACATGACACTTCATGTTCAGGTAAAATTACTTTTGAGCTGTATTTAAGCGTTGAGAGTCTTATGATTCCTGCTTATGGAATTTTGACAATGAGAAGACCAGTTAGTTAACAACTGGCATTAATGATTTCACCCTGAAATTCGGTATTGAGTAAAAAAAAGGTTTTACAATAAAATTAAGACCTGAGAAATTATACAAGTTAAACTCCTTTTTGGTTCCTGTGAATTTTTCTGAGGCATTTGCTTCCTGGCACAGAATCAGGTGTTCGTTATTTTTTTAAAATTCTTGTGATCTTGAGTGAACTAACCTGCGCAGTTTAAACTGCAATAACAGAAGAGTGGGAGAGCTAAGGAGAAATCGTTTCACGGCATGTGTGTTGACTGTGGGACGTGGTCTGATGGGGTCAGTGACATACTTGGATGTCACCAAAACAGCCGGGAGTGGCTCTTCTTTACTAATTACGGTGCTTCAAAGGGACTGCTTCATTCAGTAGTCAACTGAAAACTGCCTTGAAAATGGAAACCGCTTTTAAAAATTCGTTCTTCATTAATATTTTCCAGATGAGCCTTTCTCCAGCGTCCAGCATTTATCCTTTGATGACCTTTGTGGGAACTCGGGATGTGGGAGTCAGGAGAGGGGACTGGGAGGATTTGCCGCTGCGGTCACAAGCGACGCGCGGGGTTCCTGGCCTGCGCCCAGAGCCAGCGACGCCGGCCCGTGGCCCTCTCCCAGGCGTCTCCGTCCTCTGACTGCACCGGAGTCTGCAGGTGACCCGTCGAAGGGAGAGGGACACGAGCAGCAAGGTCCTGTGGGTGGCGTCATCACTACCGTCCCTTCCAGCCAGAAGCCGTCCCAGGGGGTGTCTGAGGAGACGTCTGATGAGAAGGAGAAGGACAGGCCGTGTCCTGTGTTCCCTGCAGCCAAAGGCCACCATGGGGGACAGTCACAGCCCAGGAGCTCCTCAGTGAAGAGGAAAAGAGCTCCCGCGCTGTCAGACCCACCTAGGCAGGAGAGGCCGGACAAGCAGAGGAGCAGGAGGCCCCCCTCGTGGGACCCAAGGCCGCGCGAGTCGGAGGGCAGCGTGGCCGCACCCGCCCTGCAGACACTGGGCGGCGAGTCCTCCTACGACGACTACTTTTCGCCCGACAACCTGGAGGAGAGGGGCGCAGAGACCGGCCCGGGGCTCCTGCCGTCTCCGGGCCCCGCTCCGCCCGGCCACAGAGCCCATCTCTCTAAGAGAGGGAGAGCGGGCGTCCTGGCGACGTGTGACCTGTCCTGCATTGGCAGAGACCCTGGCACAGGTGACGTGACTGGTTGGACCTCGAAGGCCAGCTTTGCTCTTCAGAGACAGGAAGGCGACGTGGTGGGCACGGCCGCGGGGCACGTGGCGCCTGCGGAGGCCCCCGGGTGTCAGGACGGAGGAGGCGTGGGCCCTGCTGGAAGCAGCTCCCCACCCGGGGCCACCGAGCCGGTGTGGAGCGTCCACGGAGCCCCCCGGGGCCAGGCTGATGAGCCACCTGCGGGACCGAGCCGCGGACACACGGAGGAGCCGGTGGGCCCGGAGGCCGTGCAGAGGGAAGATGCCGTGTGGAGCATGTCGTGCCCCTCTGCAGGTGAATCTCGCGGGGACCGTAAGCTAAGTGGCGTAGGTGGCCGTCCTGGGCCGCAGTCCACAGGGGCCGGGGGCACTCGGGGCGCCTGCCGGTCTGAGGCCCCTGCAGGGGTCTGCTGCAGCGGCGTGCCCTAGCGCAGCCGGCTCCCACGTGTGTCGCTTTTCCGTCACTCAGACGTTCTGTGCCGGGCATTCAGTGATGAATTCCTCAGGGACACCGGGCTGACCACTCTGGAATCCATAGCCTCGTGGTCAGATCTGCGTTCCTCCAAGGAACTTTCTGTGCTTCAGGTGACAAGAGAGCGGGGCAGGTAGCGGGCCGGCCGGCCGGCCCGCGCGTTCCCGTGGCAGCGTGGCTGCTGCCGGGGGGGGAGGGGGCTTGTAAGAATCGCAGTTCGCGACACTGAGGCCGTGGAAGAGTAAATGTGGAAAGATGTCGTCAATATTTATTTTGAAGGAACTTTGGGTGGTGTTAGCTTTACAGAAATAGTTCACATTTTTCCTTAGGGAAGTAGTTACGAACTGGCCGTGCTTGATCTATTTATTTTGCTTCGAGAATATCATTTAAATAGATTTTTTCCCAATCTAATTAAATTGTAGTCATTGTTAATGAGCTATGTAATTGTAAAAGAAGCAAAAAGAAAACATTTTGCACTTTCTGACTTTAACACAAACAGTTTTCAGCGATCAAAGTACAGAAATCTTGAACTTTGACCACCTTTACCTAGACGGGTAAAGATTTGGCTAACTTTTCCATAAGGCAGAGTATTTTTCATTATTTCTCTATTCTTTGAGTGGTTTTAACTGCCCTTTTCAGAAGAAAAGTTATGTAGGTTAAAATTAATGATAAATGTATTTCCTATCTTTTCCTCAGATACAAATGCCCCCAAACCATTTAACAAAAAGAATTAGTTTTGTATGTTTTGACCTAATTTTGTATCTTCGCTTTCTGAAAATACATAAAGTTTGACGAGAAACTTCATTTTATATTCTATTCTGCTCGGTTCGTGTTCCCAAAATATTTTAAAACGACGTCACCTCTGAAGTTAGTTTAAGACAGGAGGTGTGTAGACGTTTTGGTAGTTACGAACTTCCTGTCCTCCAGGCTTCCGTTCTTCGTTCGTGTTTCGTGTACTTCCAACACTTAAGGACGTGCAAATGTGAAGTTTGTTGGAAAACGCTGGCTTCAGGCCGTGCGGTGCACGCTGTGAGCCAGCGGTGCCGAGAAGCGTGCGATTGTCCTCGGAGCAGGCGTGCGGCCGTCCCGGACTCTCCAGTGCCCACGTCCCCGGACGGGGAGGGGCCAGTGCCTTCCAGGAGCCTCGGGGCAGCCAGGCCTGGGTGAAACCGAATTTGACTCCGACGGAAACGTCAGGGCGCCTTCCGGGGTCACCTTTGATGTCTTTCCAAAGAGACATCAGCCCACCTCTGCCCGGGGACCCCCGCGCCGAGCCACGTGGCCTGCTGTGACGGTAGATGTGAATGCTGAGACGCGGGGCGGTGAACACTGGACCCAGGCTGTGCCGCTCCAGCCCTTTCATGTTGAAATAAAAGCCTTTTTCTCACTGTCTGTTTCCAGTCGCTTTTACTTGTTGCCTGTCAGGGTCTGCGATGGCGACGTGCAGGCCGCCGGCGGGAACAGGGTGCAGAGAGAGCCAGTGACAGACGTCAGCAGAACGAGAGCAACGGGGGTTCCATTGTTCTAAGTAATTGTGAAGTCATGTTAACGGATAATTTTTACTTCTTAAACTGTTATTCTCTATAACGAACACACAGATATGTGCTCATGTAACAAAAATTGCTAAAAGCGAAATTTTCCCGTCCCACTCTGCTCACTTACCTCCTTGCCTTATTTTGTCAGTTCATTTCACAACCACCTGTTGTGCCCAGGCTCCCTCCTGGGTTCCCGGGAGATGGCAGAGGGGACGGCACGCCCCACCCCAGCCGGCCACGCAGTATGTTCGGGTGAGGAAGGCACAGCCAAGGCACGTGAGCACGGTGTCAGGTCGTGGGCAGTGTGTGCGCCCGAGAACCACGGAGACGCAGCTGGGGAAGGCGACGTTAGGCCGCGGGCCGGGGCGGCAGAGGCAGGGGCTCCCTGGGCCTGCCGGAAGCAGGGCTCAGCCCGAGGAAACAGCCAGTGCAGGTGTCCTGAGGCAGAGGCCAACGCAGCGCCGACCCTCGCGGCCTCCAGTCCCGACAGACTCAGAGGGTGTCGCTGTTTTTCCGCGTGACCGGAGAAGCCCCGGGGGCTTAAACGGGAGGAGCCCTGTCTGATTTATGCTTGAAGCGTAAACCTGGTTGCGTCCCGGAGAACGTGCTGGCTAGCGCGTCTGCCGGAAAGTCCCTGTAACAGCGGAGTGTGCGTCCTTCCAGGCGCGCGCGTGTACGACGCGCAGGTAGGCGTTTAAGGGGATGTTACTGCACACACAGGGTGATACCCTGTTGTCCTAAATTTGCTTTTAAAAAATATGTCGATTTCCGTGTTTTCGTATCGACAGAGCATCAGCATACTCCGCTTTTCAGTCGTCTATCTCAGGGCTCCGGAATTTTCCCTAGTGCATCAGTAGGCATGCTAGGCTTTGTGGGCCAGGAGGCAAAATCAAGATAACATAAGTTCTTACACGATGAGGAAAAACAGACATCTTCACAAACATTTAATTGGCCAAACTCAATTGAGTTCAACTTTTTGTGATTTAAGTCTAAGGAGAATTCTGTTTGGGGGCGACATGACTCCACATTGGTCGCGAGGGTTCATTAGGCCTGGCACGTGGCAAGGTTTTACGTGTTTCACTTGAACGTGCCTTTTCGCAGGCAGGTGCTGCCCAGTTCACGTTCCCCCGCCAGCAGACGGCTTTCATCCGCGCGTCCGGGGCTCAGGAGGCGTCTGGAGGCCTCGTGGACCCTTCTGTGACGCGTGCCCCTAATGTGCCCCTGCAGGTTGGGTGCAGGTTGAGTGCCCAGCGACGGTGCCATGGGAGCTCCGTGGTCGTGCAGTTACACCGAGGCCCGAGAAATGTCGCTGGGACTGTAGCTTGAGCCCCGGAAACGCGTCCCCACCCGTTTCGCCTGGGATCTCACTTGTCACCGTTGTCACCTCCGGACAGGACACGCACAGAGCTGCTCGCTGTTACTTGTTTGTCGACGTGGCTGCCCAGACCGCCCCTGCAGTCGGCCTCGGCGGCCCAGTGGAGGAAGCCGGCGCCCACTGGCCTCCCCGCAGCCCAGGTGGCTGGAGTGGGTCACCGGTGCCGTGTGGCTGTCGGCCAGGGCGGCGGGAAAGCCGTTGCGCCCCACGCCCTCCCGCGTGTCCGCGGGTTTGAACGGGCACGTTCTTTGCCGTGGACGATGGCATTTTCGTGTCTGCAGACACGTGCTCCATCTGCACGGTTCGTCTTGGGGCCAGGAGCTTAGACTGGGCAGGACAGACAGACGCCGCAGATGCGTTTCTTTCTTGTGCTTCTGCCGCAGGCGAGGCCGACACGGACCGAGTGTCTCTCCACAAATTTCTCCGTTTTCTCGGCGTGCGTTTTTCTCCATCTCCCCCACTCTCCCAGCACATGAGCGACGTTGGTCCTTCCGCCGCCTTCGCCTGGCTCTGCCTCCCCAGGGCCCCTCCCTGCCTCTCAGTCCTGCTTGTGTCTGGGGTGAGCGAGGGGGCTGGTTTCACCGGCCGCACTGACAGGTGGACGAGTCCACGTTCCGACCTTCCGCGACGTATCTGTGCTTTGCCCACGTTGTCAACCCGAGCATTTTTCTGAGCCGTTGGAGACAGATGTCCCTTAGCGAGCCGGGCGTATCGAGCCGGACCTCAGGGGGAGGTCTTGGCCAGAGACCTGGAGTGAGGACTCAGGGACGGATGATGTCGTGGGGTGCGACGCAGTCACCCTGCAGGGTGAGGAGCGAGCCGGTGACGCCCCGCGGACACAGCGAGAGTCACTGAGAGGTGGGGGACCGGGAACGGCCCCGGGGACACGTTTCCTGAGCCGTGGCGAGCAGTACGGCCCGACTGCCCTCCCGCACATGCTCCCGGGGTGACTTTGCACCCGCGGCTGCTCGGCTGGGCCGGCAGCATCCTTCGGGAAGACGCATCAGCAAGTCGCTGGGCCGCGTTGGTCAGCCACACGAGACACCACTTACTTGTGGCCTTTTGTGAAGATGCGAACACTTGTCGTTCGCTATTTCAGTCTTTCCTAATTTTACAAAGTTAGGCATTTTCTGGATCGTTACGTTTGCCACGTGCTTGACGAGCTATTTCCTTTGTCCTCGGCTGGAACGAGGCGGGTGGCTGTGACAGACCCTTTAGTGACAGAGATCCCAAATACGTTTTTAGTCTGCTTTTCTCACTTTTAGGCACTCTCCCTTTAAGTATTTGTATTTAAAAACAACAACGAATGGAGAGTGAGTACGAAGAAAATCCTCGTGTTCCAAATACTTCCAGTCTCCGGTCTTAAAGATGAAAACCAGATTGCGTCCGCAGCCTGCCCTGGGCGTTCGGCGTTCTCGGCGTCTTCAAAAAGTGGTTGTTGGCCGTGGTGGAAAGTGACGCATGGACGGGTGGTGGGTAGATAGCCGGAGGGTGGGCGGATGGGAGGACGGACAGATATCGAACCTCCAAAGTGAGGGAAAGTGAGGGATGCAGCGTAGCCAGACCTAGGACCAGCCATCGACTGCAGAGCTCCCTGTTCACGGCCTACCCCGTCCACCTGCTGCAAGTCATGCCCTTGTCTGGCGAGCGGAGGCGTCGCTGGGGTCGGGCGGTCATCCGGGCCTGGAGTGGGACTGGGAGGGGGTGACACAGAGGTCAGGGACGACCGCTGGCCGAGGAGGTCGGTCGTGGAATCGGCGCTGGGGGGCTTCGAGTCTCCAAAGGTGCCGGGTACCAGGGCGACGGCGCTTTCGAACCTGCCGTGTCTAGGGCCCACGCTGCAAGCCACAGCTGAGCTGACGGAGGAAGGTGGCCAACCGCTGTGCTGCGTTTCCTTCTCCCTGCGCCGCGACCTGGTTTTGAGGAGTTGAGTTTTCACGCCAGAGCCTCCCCACTCGACTGTGCCTTTTAGAGCGTCCCATCTCAGTCGGCATCTCCGCGAAGCCGGCACTCTCACGCCGTGTGGTTTCTCTAGCTCCTGGGGGTGCTTGTTTTCCCACGTTCGTCTGTCTGCGCCTGCACCGTCTGCCGGGGGTAAGGGCCCTGAGGCGGGGACAGCATTTGACTCTGCGTCTCCGGTGGCAGCCCCCGCGCGTCAGGTGGTGTTGACAAGTGCGTCAGCGACAGAGTGAAGGTCGACGGTGAAGGCCGTGACGGTCACCTGCTGTGGCCAGGACTAAGTGTCCTCTGGGCTTCACGTGCTCTCGCCCACTGAGACCGCGTAGGCGGGGCTGGTTTCCTCAGTCCTCCTCCCCCAGACCACCTAATCCACGCAGTGGGCCCCCTGGGGAGGGCCGGGTGGAGGCTCAGGAGCAGCAGGCGAGTCAGCTGACACGGAGACTTCCCACCGGCCTGGGCTTCTCAGGTGCCCGCATCCCACGTGCGCCGCCTCTCTCTGGGTTGCGTGTCTTCGCGGCGGAGCACGGTGGACGGTGCAAGCCTGTGGGGCGTGGAATCAGCATCTCTCGTGGGTAGGCTGGAGCCTGAAGCTCTGTGCCGAAGACTTTTCTAGAATAGCTAGCTCAGGCTGAGACTGAGCATTCCCTCCGGCGTAGAGCCGCTTTCTCTGTCGGGCTGGGCTTTGGTGGCGTGACGTCCTGAGCTGGACTTTGAGTGGTGCCTGAGGCGCAGGCGGCCATTCGCACTGTCATCAGTCGGACGAGCGGGGTCCTGCAAACGAGCCCGCTGCCCCCCGACAGGCGCGACCGCCTCTAACCCTCGCGTTCGGTAGCTGCCGGAACGTCGGAGCGGAAAGGACTGAAAGGCCTGCCTGGAACGCGGCGGGAGGCAGGCCTCGCCTACTCCAGGGACTGTTTCCCCCGTGACCCGTCGTGCGTCCTCTTTAGACTTCCGTCTGCTTAGGCTACGTGAGCGCTCCGCCGGGCAGAGCTCTGACTGACCTCCGGTCCGCTTGGGTTTCAGGTGCCAAACGTGGACCGGCCGCGCGGGATGCTTTGGAAGGCCCGCGGGGAGGCTGCAGGCGCCTCGCCAGCCCTCGGGAGGAGTCCGGAGAGCGGAGGAGAGGCCGCAAGGTTGGTGTGTGCCCACAGTGCCTGAGACGCCCCGGGGCGGCCCCGCCACGACGTTCCACCCGGTTAACGGAGCGGACGCCCGTCCGTCCCACTTGAGTTTTGTTTTCTAAGACTATCCGTTGCGGGGGCTGTCGCAGCACTCTGAGCTGACGACCGAGAGCTGGCGGGGCTCTGTGGCCGGAGCCAGCACCCCGGCTCTGCCGGCGCGTGTCCTGCTGGTGGCAGAGCCGACGGCTTCCCTGTCGTCTGTGCCAGCCCGGTCTTGGCCCGCACGGCGGGAAGGGGCACTCGCCAGGCGGGGGGTGAGGCTTGCGGGGGGTGAGGCTTGCAGGCGGCGTTCACCTGCGAGCCGGGTCTGACCGCAGGCATCAGGGTGAGGCTTCCCATGCCGGCCCTGGGCGCCCCCCTGTCCCCACCGACAGGCGCCCCCGGCCCGTTTCTGATTCTCGTTGCTCACGTGTGAGTTCACCACTCACTGTCCTGCCCCTAGTTTGTACGAGGCGGGGGAGTAGGAGGTGAGACCTGCATTCCAGACGATGGGAAAGCCGTGCTGGGGAGCAAGGGACACGGGACAGGGCCGCAGGCGGCGTCTACACCGGCATCCAGCTCCCGCTGGGCAGGCCAGACGGATGGGGGGGGGGACGCGCACCTTCCTTCCATGACCGTGGTGAGAAGAAGCTTAAGGTGACAGGTTTCATGAAAGTCCGTCGTGAGTGCTAGAAACCTAGGCCCCTCCCCACGGCACTCTCCCGGCCCGTCTCTCGTCCCCGTGCGCCACGTAGCCTTTCCCCGAACGGATCGAGGACCTGCCCGGCGTTGGGGCCGCGTTTCCCAACTCCGTCGCTGTCCCTGCGTGTGGCGGGGGTGCCTGGCTCGTGCCCGCAGACCACCCCTGGGCACCAGGGTGTACAGAACCCGCCTGCGGTGAGTAACGTGAAGCCGCTTTGTGCCTTGGGGACTTTGTCTAGCTTAACAACTGATTTATCCTGGGAGGAGGGTTGTTTCTAATATAAACCAGTTTCGTTGTTTAGACGCTTAGAGGCAAAAGCCGACCACCCTGACTGGGTTGCGTGGGGCCAAGCGTTTGGGTCAGAAGTGCGTGTTTCGCCCCGGTCTAGGGCGACGACGAGCGGTCGTGGCTTACGGTGCAGGCTAACAGGGACCGTGGTGGACAGTTCCTGAAATGCAGCTTTAGCTCTCACAGACGACAGCTCGCCAGCCCTGAGCGCTCGTGGGGGTGGGGAGCGGAGTGTGTATGGACGCCCTGCGTCGTGGTCGGGGCCAGCGCCGTGAGCCGCCCGCTGACACGGGTGCCGTGGGGAGCAGGGTTCTCGCGGTGAGTCGGAGCAAGCTCTGGTCCACAGCCTGCAGGTACGGTGTTGGGCTCGAGGGTCACGAAGGCATCTCGGCCGCTGTCGTTTTCCCCGCCGAAACCGGGTTCCCACCCGCTCGCTCGTCTGCCCTGTCAGACTTAAGGCCGCCTGCGTCACGGTGGGGCTTAGAACGTCTTCCCTCCCATGGTCGCGTTTCTGTGTCAAAGCGGTGAAGCGGGTGAGCACAGAACTCGCTGCTGCTTCCCGAGCAATAGCTCGTAGTTTAAGCCGCGTGTCGGAGAAAGCGGGCGTGCAGGGAACCCCTTTCGTGAGCTAATTGTGAGAGCCCGGAGCCCGGAGCGCCGCCCTCCGGCGCGTGGGCCTGCGATGCTGCGCTCGCGTGGGGGCTCGCTTCCGGGGCCGAACCGGCGTCGCGCCGCTGTGATCGTGTGTCCTCGAGGTTGGACCCGAAGGGCAGTCACGGGTGACGGCCCATCTGGGAAGCCGAGCTGGCCCGATGACAGCTGTTCGTCCTGTCTGGGTGACACGCGGCCTCGGGTGGTGGGCACGGCCCCGGCAGAGGCCGTGGCCTGGGAGCAGATGCTGGTGCATCGGGAAGGATGCCCGAGTCAGCCGGCGGTTCTTGGCAGAGTCGCGTCCTCCCTGGCCCCCTGTAGTGCAGCGGTCGTCGTGCCCGAGCGTTGTTTCTGTCGCTGGCTCCCCGCAGGGTCACAGGACTTCACGCCTGCGACCTGCTTGGAGACTGCCCCCCGTCCTCCACTTCTGTGAGGTCGGGCACGCGTTGCCTTCGCCCCTGGCTTGCGTCCGTCCTCCATAGCTCCCTGTTTCGTTCTGGGAAATGTCCACCCTTGCCCCGTACATGTCTCCGTGACGATGGTGAGCGTGTGTACTGAGTTTTTGAATTTTACGTCCTGGGTTTCCCAGTTCTCGTAATTCTACTTGCATTTCCCCTGTAACTGTCCCAGGGCTTAGCCAGAGCCGTCGGTCCTGTCTTTCGAGCCTTTGAGCACAGTCCGCGCATCTGTTTCAGGTCTGGGCCTGACCACCGCATCCGGCCCCCCTTAGCGTCTGTCTGGGCGGCTGTCGCTCCTTGGTCTCCATCGTCAGTGCGTGCTCCCCCGACGCGCCTGGCGGTCTCTGAGGCGTCTCCCTCCGAGGGCCGCTGTGATTGGAGGCTGGGCCTCTCGCTCTGGGAGGCCAGCCGTGCCCAGGGGACGCCCCTGACAGTGTGCCCTCCCGGCGTGCCGCACCGTCTCGGGGCCCGGCAGCGTCTTCTCGTCGCTGGGGTCTGCTTGTTCTCCACAGCCCGCCCCGCTCCCCTGACGGCTCCCAGCGCGGGGGACGTCCAGGACCACTCAGCCCACCGTCCCGGAGGTAACGGGCACGTTTTTACGGCCCTGAAAAAGTAGAGACGGGACGAATCCCCCCGAGGGGAGAGCAGCAACACGCCTGCGCAGCAGAAGGGATTCCGACGGTGACCGTTCCAGTCGTTGGCTGCAAAGGACACGTTCAGCCTCCGGAAGGCCCGAGAACAAGTGTACCGCAGGATCGCCGCCCCTCGGAGCCGTGGCTTCCGCGAGTCCTCACTTCTGGCGGGAGAGGTCCCTGCGTACATCAGTGGGACACGCTCTCTCCTAAACCTGTTAGACAGACGTGTGTTCGTTGCTAAGCCCCTTTCACCTCGAGAAGCCAGTGAAGCGATTTCGTCACGTCCGTGATCTCAGCCTATGACGTGTGGGTCACTGACAGGGACGTCCGCCCTCTTCTCCGGGGACGGGATACAGCATGTTATGACAGGTCTTACCTACCTGTTGCTGGCCTGACGCTGTCGGACGCAGAGCCAGAAGGGGCGACCCGTAAGGTTAATGCCGGAGCTGAGGTGGACACGTGGAGCGTTTTCCCCCGGAGCCTGTGGCTCGTTGCCCTGCTGCCACTTCTGCTGTTCAAAACGGATTGTCCTCGGGAAGATTCTTGTTAGGGTGAGCCCTCACCTGCACAGTTTTCCTAAGCGGCTGTTCTCAAGCCCCTTTCGAAGCCATCGCTGCCAGGCCAGCCCGTCCCGTGGGAGGGCACGCTGTGGGCCAAAGCGCAGGAATGTGTGCAGCCGGCTCCCACGGCTGGGAGGCCGAGGGGCGGCGGGGACCGAGTCAGTGCTTCTCGTCGTGCCATCTGGGGGTCATGCCATCTGGGGGTCGTTTCTGGTCTCCTCTGTTCATTTGCTTTGTCTTTCAGATCCCACGTGTGAGCGGAATCGGGCCGTACGTGTCCTTCTCCGTCTGGCTGACTGACCTAGCGTCGTACGCTCCCGGTTCATCCATGGTTGTCGCGGGGGGTGAGATTTCACTCGTTTCTCACGCGTGACATTCTGTTGTGTGTGTTCACCGCGTCATCGGCGAGCGATCGACCGCTTAGGTGAGGCTGTGATCCCGGGCCCGCTCTTCTGTGTCGTCGAGTCTTACTCCTGTTCCCGCGCCAGCGCCACGCTGTTTGGTCATTATAACCTCGTGGTATAGTCTGATGTCGGCGAGTCTGGTGCCTCCCAGCTAGTAGGGGTCTTTCGTGGTTCCACGTGTGTTTTAGGATTGATTGTTCTAGTTCTGCGCAGAGTGCCTTTGGCATTTTGACAGGGATTGCGTTGGATCTGTAGGTTGCTTTGGGGAGCGTGGACACTTTCATGACGCTAACTCTTCCTGTCTCCGTGCATGTTATGTGCATCTCCTTCCGTTGCTTTCGCCAGCGTCTTCTGATTTCACAGATCCAGGTTTCTCACCTCCTTGGTGAAATTTGTTCCGAGGTATTCTTTCTGGTGCAGGCATAAATGGGATTGTTTTCTTAATTCCCTTTCTGGTAGTTGTCGGCTTGTGAAAATGCAGTGATTGCTGAATGGTAGCTTTGGGTCCTGCGACTTTACTGAATTCAGTTGCCAGTTCTGACATTTTTGGTTGGAGTCTTTAGGGTTCTCTCTATGCAGTGCCAGGTCACATGCAAATAATAGTTTCCTCCCCTTCCAATCCGACGCCTTTTGTTTCTCTTTCTGATCTGATTGCCGCGGCTGGGACTTCCCATAACATGCTGAATGACGGGGGTGAAAGTGGACGTTCTCGTCTTACTCCTGATCCCAAGGAAAACGCTTTCGGCCTTTCACTGTGGGTTTGTCACATGTGGCCTTAATTACGGAGAAGTGTGTTCCCCCTCGTCCCACTTTGCCGGGGATTTTTACCGTAAATGGACGCTGGATTTTGTCAGATTCTCTTTTGCATCTTTTGTTAATACCATCATATGGTTTTCATCCTTATTTTATGTGAAATGTCATGCTGATTGACTTGTGGATATCAAACCAGCCTTGCATCCCAAGAACAGATCGCACGTTTGCCAGCGTCTTAAATCGTGTAGGAAACAAATGATGAGAAACAGCCTGCTCGCGTTCCCGCAGTTGCTTGTCCTCACATCTTTACTGAGATAGGAGACCTTCAGGACACAGACTGTGTCCTACTCACCCTTTAATCCTCAGCGCCAGGCAGCACCCTGCACAGCGTGGGTGGTTGGTAAATATTTGCGGAGTGAATAAGGGACGCACTCATCGCCCTTCTGAGCTTTAAGCGAATGTGTTGTGCCCGTCCTGGTGCATTTAACCATCACACATAATGGCATCGTCATCGTCATTTCGCCTCACTGCTTTTTAAAATATTTTCCCTAAACTTATGAAGTGATTTCGTGTCAGTGAAAAAAGGAAAGTTTGGCCTCGCAGAACATTCTTGAAAGCCCGACCGCCTGAGCCAGGCTGCCTGGCTTCAGATCCCGGCCGGCTGCGTCCTGGTTCGGTCGTAACTCATCCTGTCACGCACGTTCCCCGGTGTCCCTGTGCTTCTGCTTCCTCGTTTGTCTGCAAACGGGCACGATCCTGTGCCAGGCTCAGAGGGTCTGCACTGAGTGAGCGGAAGCACACGCGGGGTGGAGGAAAACACGTGGAGGCGTCCGTGACGTTAGCGCTTTTACCAGCACAGACGTGGCCGACAGTTATGTCCACATAGCGACCGTCCTTCGTGTCACAGCTGTGACTCCGAGTAGCCTGGGTCCCGGTCACTGCGACTGCCCGCTTCCTGCCCCGCCCAGACTTCCGTGTGGCCTTCATGACAGTGGCCTTCAGAGTCTCTTACTGGAGATACCGACCACAGTTACGCTTGGGCCAAGACAGGACCTCGGGGCGTAGTGGCAGGGAGGGTGGGACACGTTTGAAATGCACCCCCCGCGTGTTCCCCCCGTGGTTCTGAGGTGATGGTCACCCTCCCCGGTGAAAACGCTTACAGGGTCAGATGGAGCCACCCCTCCTGACGCCATCGCAGGAAGTCATCCCGACACTTCCCCCGGAGGCAGGGCGTGCGGGCTTGTAGTCAGTGACCCCGGCCCCGGTGATCCTCATGGTTCCCGACAGATGCCCTCCTGGAACCACCCGAAAGTCACCGCGCTCCAGCAGCAGCCCTGTGCCCGCTGCCCGTCCCAGCCCCGAGTGAGCTCGGCCCCGTCCGCGGGCGACGCCGGCGTTGCGTGGACGTGCTGTTGCCACTCGCAGCCGTCCAGGCCCCTGGCTGTTTGCCATCAGACCGTGTACTTGGCGGGAAGCATCGAGCCCTGCAGGTTGTCTTGTTTTTGAGTCTGACTTTCGAGTTGACGTAGCAGTGACTCATCCAGACGGCAGGTGATGTTTGTTTTGTTTCTTGGCAATTCCGGGTGGATCTGTTGTTGTGGCTCGCTCGGGGGAATCGCCACACTTCCTGGAGGAAGGCACCCTGCGCAGGCCTCCACAGAAGTGACTTCCCGTCGTCCAGGCCGGCTGTGGCTGTGCAGGCGGGGCGGCCTGTCCCGAGCGGGGCCCCTGGGGACGATCGCCGAGCCCGGGGAGGTCGAAGGCGCCCTTGCCTTCTGGCACAGGTGTCTGTCCAAACGGTGGGTAGTCGCTTTGATGATCCCTCTGGCACCGTGCACCGAGGCTGGCCGTAGCGGGGGTCCGTGCTCGTTGTGACAGGTGTCGCGTCCTCCAGCAGATGTCACTTTGTGAAGCCATCTGAGAGCCCGCTGCCCCCAAAGGCGTGACAATTGCTTTTGGCTCCATTATCAGCCTGTTATTTTTCTCCTGTTATGTGTGAGAAAAATGTTTATATAAAAAACACAGGAACAGAATCTTCAAAGAGGGTCTGCGTTGAGCGCAGACTGACTGGTGTCGTCTGCGCCGATGGGTGATCCAGGGATCGCAGCTGTGTTTGGCCCGGGGGTGGTGGCTGGGGGCCAGTCGGGACCCCTCACCCAGTCTCGGGCGCTGTTGGGGGTCTCACGGGGCCGTGTAAAGGTGGGGGACCAGGCCGTGAGACTCAGAGCAGAAGCCTGCACGAGTTCACATCAGCTCTGCAGTGGGCGTGGGAGACGCTGGGCCGAGGAGGGTCACAGCGCCAGCTCCCAGGGTCCGGCCCGCTCCCTACACCGTCTGGGGAATGTCGGCCTGATGACCGGAAACCATGGTCACTTGCTTTGGAAACATCAACTTCACCAGTTTCAGACACGGAAACAAGGTGATGTGCTGAAGTAGCAAACCTGAACCCCTATGTTAAAACCCAAACAGCCACAGGGCTTCTTGGGGGGCAAGCGCGCTGTGGACCCGCGAGGCGCACAGCCCCAGGCCTCCCTGTGACTCACTGCCCCGCGGAGGCGGGGGGGGGGCTGGGGGCTGCAACACTGCGGCTCATCCCCGACTTCGCAGAGGTTTGGAGCGCAGACAGGCCGCTCCGTGTGTCACGTCCCCTCGTGTGTCACGTCCCCAGGACGGGGACGTAAGCACAGAAACGCGCCGCTGGGCGCCGTCGTCCACGAGGCTGGGTTTCACTCTGGCCGCGGGTGGCCCTCCCGGGCGGGGCTGACGGCGTCTTCTCGGCTCCGGCGAGGACCGGTCCAGACTTGGCCTGTCATCAGTCTGTTCAGCGCCCTGGCCTTGTTTTGAAAGTCCTTGCTTCCCAAATAACACTTAGGAATATAAATGGCCATTAAATCAGGATGCTTTAGCAGCTAAAGAAAAAACGGAGGAAGGGGGTTAAATAGAAGAGTGACAGGTACAACCACAACTCGGAATCAGTGAGGCTTGTCGTGGGCCTCGTTCAAAACGTAAAATACGAGGCGTTTCGGATGGATCTTGGCACATGCGCCTGTGGCTTTTGGACCCGGTAGGACTTCGCTGATGCACCAGTGGCGAGTCCACGTAAGAGGATCTGTGACCTGCGACGGCCGTCAGACCGGCGGCCTGTCTGGGGCCGCGTTCCCACGCGGGTCCACGTGACTTCAACTTTGCAAACCTTTGTGATTTTCTTTTTTTGAAGTTAGGATGTTTTATTTTTCTGCAGAAATGTCTTTATTTTTAGATAAAGGCACTAGTTGTAATCTAATTCCGTGCACTTGACAGGACTCTTTCTGAGCATTGATCAGGTTGCGTTTTCTTTTTTCTTTGATTTTGGTGTTTTTCACTATGTCCGTCCTGTTCCTCGTGGGAAGTTTTAACAAAAGGAGGGAGAACGGATAGATAAACACGAGTGAGAAGCCGCTGAGGAGGGTTGCGGTCTGTGACGTCACCCTGGAGGGGTCTGGGGTGGAGACGTGTGTCTGTTTCCCACATAATAGCACCAGCTCGGAAATCCCGTGAGTCTGCACATTCCCCCCAAATCCAGCCCCTTTGTTTCCTCGGGGCCAGGCCCAGTGGAAGCCGCGTCTGTCAGCCCCTGCAGTGATTAGACGCCTGTAGAACTGCTGAAGTCTAACTTTTTTTAAAAAACTGCCAGTGTCTGGACCTCCTGATTGCCTTGAGTCCAACTCCTTCTTGTCTTCGTTGCTGTAGCCAGCAAACCTTGAGCCGTAGCAGGATTTTCCTGAGATACAGTAGACCTACTGAGAACTCGTCGGAAGAACAAGCAAAGACAGTCAGTGAGCCTGGATTAGGCCGCGGCTTCTGTGTTTTTATGACAATTCTGAGGTCAGTTTCTTGTGCAGCCGTAGCTGGAGGCCATTGGCCTGAGAGATGCTAGATTTGATTGGAAAAGCGAGACCCTGACCCAGGTACCATTTTAAGTAATAACTGAAATGACACGCCACGTCGTCTAACAGCAGCACAGATCGGCCACGACGCAGAAGAGGACGCAGAACTGTCAGGGAAGCTTAGGACCAGCGTTTTCCCTGGAGAGGGAACACGGACAAAGGGGAAGGACCAGCAGCAAGGACCCTTCCCACTGCACGCTGACGCCCACGCGGGCAGACGGGGCGGTCCTTCCCATTTCTCAGTTCTTCCCGGACACCCTGCCGTCAGCGGTGACACAGCAAAGCTACTCGTCCCAGCCCCTCTCCTTAAAAGTGAAAAAGGTGATACGTGTGTGCGGTTTCCCGGGGTCCTGTGGAACACCGCAAAGTGATGGTAGGTGCAAACGCCAGCCTTAGATTTTAATTGTTTTCTGTAGAAATGTTTTCCCACAGAGAGTCAGGCCTAGACTTCCGTACTGCGGACGCAGGCGTTGATCTCGGAGCCGTCAGAACAGCCCCCAACCGCGAGCACCCTCGGCTCACACTCCTGGCACGTTCCAGGACTGCTGGAATCAGGTGTGACGTTTATTGACACGACCCAGAGAAATGGCCTCCCTGTGGCCTCTAAAAATAATTTAAAACACATAAAATTAGAATTATGCTCGGTGAGCAGTGTTGCCGTGCACTGTCTCATCACTTGCTGAGCGACCCAACGGTTTCTAAATTAATTCAGTATCGGACCAAGGTTGATGTTACCTCGTGTAAGGTAAACAAGCACATTAAATTTTTTTATTTGAGCAGAAATCAGTTTGACTCATGGGCACGCCAAGCCGGAGGAGGTCAGGCGTCCCCTACCAGCGGGAGCCGGGAGACTTGTAGAGAAGAGACAGGAGCAACGCAAGAAAGTGCTCGATTGCCTGTAGCTTACCTGGTCCTCATTTGGGGGAGCGTCGTCGGCTGCCGTGGTGCGTTGTCGTCAAGCTGTGACGTCGGAACCGCGAGGGGTTCCCAGGCTCAGTTTGGGTTCCCCAGTGGGCGAGCGAGGCCCTCCAGCCACCACGGCCTAACGGGCTCCTGGCTTAGTGGACCCTGACTGATGCAACAAGACTGTGGTTATTCAACTTGGTTTGTCACAGATTTACACCTTGTGAACTCGTAAACATTATAGGAGTAATCTTATTATTTTTTATCAGAAAACCTGTTTAAGGTTAGGAAAAATAAACCCACGTGGAATAAAATGTGTGTTTGTCTTACGTGTAGCGTGGGTAGCTCAGACAGAGCTTTTTCAGTAAACCAGACTCATTAAATGAGTCTTCGTTCCCAAATACGTTAGCTGTGTGGATTTGACTTCTCAGAGCATTCCGAGTTAGGCATAGTTTCAGCCGCCGGTCGTGGGTAAAGACAAACACCAAAACCAGTCCAGACTTCACAGAGCTCTGCCCCTTCCTCGTGGGCGTGCAAATCTTAGTTGATTTTAGCTCAGAACGGGCAAGAAAGCAGAAACAACAAAGACTGACAGGCCAGCTCTTCCGTTGTCTCCCACCCGAAGGAGACTAGATCCCCAGTCCCCGACTTGATTTATAGGGACCCGAGCCCCCAAACCCCCGGCGTCCCCGTCGAGGGCGGGCGCAGGCCTGCCTGGTTTCACAGCGCTTCACGGATCCGCTTCGGCTCCACAAACCGCGGACGCCACCAGCAGAAGGATGCCTTGCCGAAGGCTGCAGTGGTGGTTAGATGGTTTTTTTGGCAATAAAGTACTTTTTAGTTTCGGTGGACACCTACTTTTAGGCACGGTTCTACCGCACTCTTAATAGACCCGGTACCAGGTAAACGAAGCTTTGATTGCACGGAGAGGTCAGAATTTGTGGGCCTGCCTCGTGGGATGCTGGCTTTTTGTGCGGTCGTCTGTACCCGCACCCGCAGTGCCTCCGAGGTGCGTCTGTATCCATCCATGGAACGAAGTTACAGCGAGTGGGAGGGAAAACCGGCGTCAGGAAGGCAGAGCCCGCAGAGTTCTGGGGCCCCTCGGAGTCTTCTGCGGCCGGGCGGTGCCTCCTGCTCTATTGCAAGGCCCCCAAACTGTCAGAGGCTGGTTTCTTTAAAGGTCCCTCATAGCCCTCCCACTACGAGAGACCGGGACTTGCTAAAGGATTTTTAGCTCGTGTGTGATGGGGCCAGGAGGCCGTCGTGTCCCATTCAGGGAGGATCCTCCGAGCAGACGTGTCCCCAGGCCTGGCCTGTCGGGGCGCCCACGCAGCTTTGTTCGTGGGTCAGAGCTGGCCTCTCCCCCCGTGGGAGAGGCCAGTCCGCTGGACGCCCCCGGACAGACTGCGTTTCTGTAGAGAAGCATCACTTCCACTGCTGTCCGTTTCCTACGACTAACAGAGCTGCATGCAGTTCCAGGACAGAGAGAGGCCCGAACCCCACGAGAAGAGAGCACTGGCCGGCGCGCGTGTGCGTGCGTGTGAGCGTGCGTGTGCCCGTGCACGGGCACAGGTTTCCATCCAGGACCCTTCCTTCCACCCGAGCATGTTCCAGCTCTCCCTCCAGCCTTGGCTCTGTGACTGCTGCTCCCGGCTATCCTATGTCCCTCCGTTGCCCCATCCGTCGACCGTATCACTCGCTCCCGCAGCACGTGGGGATATCGAGACATGTCGTTCTGTGAGGACCTTCCTTGGTCAGTCAGGAGACGCACGCTGGATGTTTTCCCGTTCCTAATTTATAAGGTCAGCCAAGCAGACTGTGTTATCCTTAACAACAAAACCGCTCTTTGCGTTTCAGCGCCGTGTCCCCGCCAGGGCCCTTTGTCACGCCTGCCTGTCCGTCTTGGCACCCGTCAGCTCCTCCTCTAGGGCGAGGTCGTGACTCGGGTTCTGTAGCTGGATCCTGCAGATGACCTTTCGTCGTCCAGATGCCTTACCCGGCGTCTGAGTCTGAGTCAGAGGGACGTGGAAGTGCAGCGTTGTTTTGTTTTGTTGTTTTCTTTTCTTTTGTATATTTTTTCTTTTCATTTAGACTTCTATTTTGGATTTTGAGTTTTCTTATGAAAACAGTTCCTCTCCCCCAGCCTGGAATGAGAGGAGCCGTCAAGCATCCACTTGACCCCTGGGCAAGCCCTGCTTCACGCGGGCCTCGTAGGGGTCCTGTCCTTGCTTCTCTTTCCTCGGGGGAATTAATGGGTCAGATGCTAGCAGAATAGATTAGCGGAGTGTGTGGAGTGTGTGTGTGAGCATACATACATAGCGTATGCACTTGTTTCCCGTTTTGTGTTTATCCATTTGTGATAACAGATACCGTGAGTGCTCGTCGTTTGCCGGGCACTGTTCTGGGTATCGGGGGTGGCGGGTCGAAGAGCAAACACAAGGTCCTGCCCTCGAGGAGTTTCTGTTCCCCTCTAAGTGGGGGACGGTGATCAGTCAGGTGTACGGTGTGATGAATGCTGAAAAGAAGCGTGAAAAGGGTGGGGTAGTGACAGGGCCCGATGCTGTGGGGCTGCAGTTCAGACGGCGGCCTGGGGACGTCCTCCCTGAGAAGGTGACCCTTGGGTAAGGCCCAGAGACGCGGGTGTCGGGAAGAGCGTCCCAGGCAGAAGGAGCCACAGGGGCAGAGACCCTGGGCTGTCTCGGTCAAGGGCACTGTGGCCGGAGCAGCGTCAGGGCTGGGGTCGGGGAGGGAGCAGGGGCGCCTGGTGGAGGGCCTCGTCCCGGAGAGGCATGCGGAGGCTGTGAGGACAGGAGGGACGCGGCCTACCTGCGTGTTCACTGTCCGGCTCCGGCTCTGTGTTGAGCAGGGACGTGAAGTCTCGAGGATTTGAGCAGGAAGACGACGTGAGGGGCCTGGACAGCAGTCCGTGCGAGGTGGTGGGCTGGGGTGTCAGGAGTGGAGCTGAGGTGCGGTCAGATTCGGGGTAGATCGGAAAGGTCAGGTGGACAGGCTGTGCGGACGGACTGGACCTGGGGTGTGAGAGAAAAACAAAGAGTCAGGGACGTCGATGCTTCTGACCCGAGCCAGAGCGGAGCTGCCACCGACGGGCGAAGCTGAGGAAGGGGCAGGCTGCTCGGGGAGAGCAGGTCGGCCGTTGGGTCGCTGTTTCCTTCTGTCGCGCTAAACTACGTCCGGAAGGTGGCCATTTGAATCCTTTTTCAGTGTGCAGCCCGGTGACAGTGTGTGCCGTAGCGCGGCCCCACCCTCTACTTGCAAAGGGGTTTTGTCGCCCAAATAAAGGCGTGTTCACTGAGCGGTACGTCCCCACTGCCGCCCCGGCCTCTGGTGACCTCCGGCCTCCTTCCTGCCCTCGAACTGCCCCGTCCTGGTGTCCCGCAGAAGTGGGCTCACCAGTGTCCATCCTTCTCGGTCTGCTCTGCACTATTGGCCGTGGCGCCTCACTCGGGTTCTGGTTTGATTTCCCTGACGGCCGGTCACGTAGAAGAGCTTGCCTCTGTCCGCCATCCGTTGGCTTTCCTTTGGGCCCGTGTCTGTTTGCCCGCTCTTCCTCGTCTCACTGTTCTTGTGTCTCGCGTTGTAGGAGTTCTTCGTTGATTATTTTTGGCAGACACCTTCTCCCACCCTCTAGGTTATCCCCTTACACGGACATCCGGCTCTCCCAGCTCCCCCCGTCGGACAGGCGGTTGGTTTGCCCGCGGTGGGACGGCCGCGGACGTGAGCGTCCGTTCCCGGGCTCTCGGTCCTCCATCAGCGCCCGTCTTTACGCCAGGGCCGTGCAGCTTTGATGACTGTCGCTTTGTAGACGTTTTCGAAAACGAAAAGTGCGAGACCTCCAACTTGGTCCTTCTGCAAGGCTGTTTTGGCCGGTCGCGTTCCCTTGGTTTCCACGTGAAGTTTAGGGTGGATTTTTCATTTCCACGAATGTCCTCGCCGGAGAGTGCGTGACATCTGCGTCAGACAGGACCTCTGTCTTAGCGGTGTCATGGCCAGCGAGTGAGCAGAGATTCCTGCGCTCGGTAGCGCGACAGGCACAGGTCCCACCTCCTTCAGAAGCTCGTCCCGAAGCCTTGTGTTCTTTTCGATGCTGTTGCAAGCGAAGCTCGACTTGACTTTATCCTCGATTGGTCACTGCTGAACTTCGCACGTTGCCTTTCGTGTTCCGTGACTTTGCTGCAGCCGTTTACTCCTCCGGCTGTCCCGGGGCGTCGGGGCTTCCCGCACGTGCGGTCGTCCCATTCGGGAGTGGGGACCGCGGTGCCTGCCCCTTTCCAGTCTGGAGGCTTTTCATTCCTCTTTCTTGCCCGACTAGAGCATGTCACGTTTGGGGCCCTGGGTGGACGTCCAGCGGAGCTATCAGCAGCCGTAGAACATTGGAGTCTGGATGTCGGGAACCGGGTCGGTGCCAGTGAAGTGAAATGGGGATTGTCGCCTGTGGTCGGTGCGGAAGCCAGGGCCAGGCTGCGCGAGATCTCACCGGGGGAGTGAGTCTGGGGTGAAGGGCGGAGCCATGGGGGTGAAGCTGAGTGCTGCCGAGGTCAAGTAGAAGTCGAGGAAGTTGCCCTTCTCCGGGTCCCAGGGTGTGGGGACTGCCCCAGGAGGGAACCATGGGAGACAGCGAACCATGGGCTGCCGCCTCTCGGCTTTCATTTGGGGCTGGTCCCACCGCTGGGCCTGCCTGGTTACCATTCGGGCATGCCCTTGAAGATCGGGGTTGGGGGTCAGCCAGAGTCCTTCTCGATGATCAGAGGTTCCCGCGGAAGGCCTGGGCCCCAGACTCGGCGCAGCGGGCTGTGCCGCAGCCGGTGCCTGCCGCAGATGAGAGCTGGCTGCAGACTCCTCTGGAAGGGTGACTGAACGGCGCGCGGTCACCGTTTGTGACCCAGCTGCCACTTCTCCGGGCTCTTCCGTGGACCGACTGACTCGTTCTCGCTCGTTCTCCTCTCCCTGCCGCCCCCGGAAGTGCCCGCGTGGGGCCCAGGCCCCTTCGGTTCCGCAGGTGTGTCCACCTGGGGTCCCCTGAGAGCCTGTCCTTCCTCCTCCCCGTTTATCCACGTGGACCAGCCAAGACACGCATGAGTGGCCAGTCCACGGTCATGCTGCGCAGTCGGCTGCATGTGAAGTTTATCACGAGTCACAAAAACGTACGCGTCCATTTTTGTTTTAATTACGTGTAGACACCGTCCCAGAGCGAGGGGATTGGGCGAGATGCGTACACGGTGGGAGGCAGTGGCCGTCTCTGGCCGGTGGAATTGTAGGGGACGTGCGTGCCTCGTGATGTGTTTCCAGAGCCCTTATTTGCTGTTTTGCTGTGAGCGCGCTTCTGCTGTGTAAATGAAAATATTTTAAAACTTATGTTTAAAATAAACTCTACAGTTGCGATGAATGGCAGGTACCAGTGCGTACGTAAGCAGCCTCGTGATCCGGCTGCTCTGCGCCCGGCGTTCAGGGCTGCGACCGCGCCACGCCGCAGGCAGGTCCTGTGGGTCCGTCCGGAGCGAGGACACTGCGCCCGGCAGCCTCGGGGACAGCTCCCTGAGCCCCGAAAGCACGTCCTCCCTGTGCTGTCCTTCCTCGGGAGGCCAGCAACAGGGCAGCGCCCCGGGGTCGGCCGCCAAGTGGGCGAACGGGCTTCTGGAGGGACGTCTCTCTCCTCCACTAGCCCGTGTCCTGGACGATTCTGGATGGGTTTGGGACCTTATCTCAGTTTCTATCTCCGGGGCTGGTATTTTCCAGGAAGACGGAGTGTTTGTTCTTTGATGTGTGCTTAAACGTTTATTTTTTATTAGTGATGTAACTTCTCAAAAACGTAATAAAGTTCATTTCTGTGGGGAAAAATGTTATTTTAGTATTTTGACTGTTTTTTGTTCCTTCTCTTTTGAAATCTCTAGCCAACGAGGACATTAGTCATGACGAGCATGCCATCTGAGTAAGTACTCCTGGTTTTGATAACGGGTGCGGGTTTTGCCGGTCTCCCGTGCTGTGCTGTGCCTTTAGGCCGTTCCTAGCCCTGCCCCTCAGCCCGTTCCCTGCGTGACCGGACGGAGTTAGACGTAAGGAAGGCGGTTTGACGGCCGCGACCAGGGGGCCTTAGAGGCTTTTCGAGCGGCTCAGCAGCAGCGAGAGGTTTTGCTCGTCCTCTTGCCTTGGGGACCCAGGGTCCCCGTGCGCCCAGCGCCCTCACCCAGAGGGCGCGTCACCACCTGCGGCATTTCCCCTGCCGGCTCAGGAAGCGCGGGGCTGGGGGCTTCCCGCGGCCGTGTGGACGCGCCCACGGCTCGCCCCATCCCCATGGGGACGCGCCCACAGCTCGCCCCATCCCCATGGGGACGCGCCCACGGCTCGCCCCATCCACACACAGGGACGCGCCCACGGCTCGCCCCATCCCCATGGGGACGCGCCCACGGCTCGCCCCATCCATACGGGGACGCGCCCACGGCTCGCCCCATCCCCATGGGGACGCGCCCACGGCTCGCCCCATCCACACACAGGGACGCGCCCACGGCTCGCCCCATCCCCAGGGGGACGCGCCCACGGCTCGCCCCATCCACACACAGGAACGCGCCCACGGCTCGCCCCATCCATACGGGGACGCGCCCACGGCTCACCCCATCCCCATGGGGACGCGCCCACGGCTCGCCCCATCCATACGGGGACGCGCCCACGGCTCGCCCCATCCCCAGGGGGACGCGCCCACGGCTCGCCCCATCCCCAGGGGGACGCGCCCACGGCTCACCCCATCCATACGGGGACGCGCCCACGGCTCACCCCATCCATACGGGGACGCGCCCACGGCTCACCCCACCCCCACGGCGACGCTCCCACGTCTCGCCCCATACACACGGGGACGCGCCCACGGCTCGCCCCATCCATACAGGGACGCGCCCACGGCTCGCCCCATCCCCAGGGGGACGCGCCCACGGCTCGCCCCATCCACACACAGGGACGCGCCCACGGCTCACCCCATCCATACGGGGACGCGCCCACGGCTCACCCCATCCATACGGGGACACGCCCACGGCTCACCCCATCCATACGGGGACGCGCCCACGGCTCACCCCATCCCCATGGGGACGCGCCCACGGCTCGCCCCATCCACACACAGGGACGCGCCCACGGATCGCCCCATCCACACGGGGATGCGTCCACGGCTCACCCCATCCCCAGGGGGACGCGCCCACGGCTCACCCCATCCCCATGGGGATGCGTCCACGGCTCGCCCCATCCCCAGGGGGACGCGCCCACGGCTCGCCCCATCCACACACAGGGACGCGCCCACAGCTCGCCCCATCCATACAGGGACGCGCCCACGGCTCACCCCATCCCCAGGGGGACGCGCCCACGGCTCACCCCATCCATACGGGGACGCGCCCACGGCTCGCCCCATCCATACGGGGACGCGCCCACGGCTCGCCCCATCCACACACAGGGACGCGCCCACGGCTCGCCCCATCCACACACAGGGACGCGCCCACGGCTCGCCCCATCCATACGGGGACGCGCCCACGGCTCACCCTATCCACACACAGGGACGCGCCCACGGCTCGCCCCATCCACACACAGGGACGCGCCCACGGCTCGCCCCATCCATACGGGGACGCGCCCACGGCTCGCCGGCCTCAGACCTTTCACACGGGAAAGCACGTCCAGCCAAAGTACAGCACCATGTTCCTTGTCACAGGTTTTTGAATTCCCGTTTGGAGGGGAAAACCGCGTTTCTTTACACATCACTCATAGGTTTTAAGGTTCTCATGAAAACACGGGGACGCTTCACTGAAAAACGGGCTGGAAAAAGAGGATCTTGTAAAACGTTTTCGGTAACGGGATCCTTTTCCTGCCCACGGCGTGAAATGAGCAGGATGATCGTCCAAACACGGGCAGTGAGTGCAAAAGGAGCGTGCGCTCGCCCGAGTTAACGTCTTCGGAAAGATAGTGAACACTCCTCAGTAGGATACGGAAACACCGAGTACGGGTGTGACGTTTTTAAAACTATATTTTTGCCCCAAATACAGAGATATTGTCAGCCAGTCGTTCCCCCAGAGGTTTGACAGTGGAACTTCTTCCTTGGGCCACGTTCTCTCCTCCTTATTCCCCCACATGCACGTCTTCCCTGAAGTGAAGAGCGAGGCCGAGACCCTCCGTTCTGAGTTTGAGTTCGGCTTCGCCAGTCATTTATCTAACACAGCCTCACGGTGGGAACGTCGCGACGACAATAGCGCCGAGGACAGTGTCCCTGAATAAGCCAAGAAAGCAGGCTGGCGCCGGGTCCGGCACCAGGTCTCGTGTCCAGTGCGGGCGGCGTCCGTGCCCCTGAGGAGGACGCAGCGAGGCCATTTGCAGTCATCAGACTGGACGGTCGGAGTGAGATCTGGTGTTTTTCCTAATTTCCTTTCATCTGACGTACGGGTCGTAAGGAAATTAAGACGCGAACGCCACGGCCGAATCGGGGGAAACTAGCTTCTGGTGGTTTGTTTTTTGGTGTAATCATCTCGATGTTCACGTGCAGCAAGCGCTGATTTTGCTTTTCCCCCCTTTGCTAGGAAGCAGCTCGTCGTCATCCAGGTCGTGGACAAACTGAAAGGCTTCTCCTTGGCCCCCGGAGTGTGCGACAGCACCACGCACGTGCTGGCCGGCGGCCCGCGGCGCACGCTCAACGTGCTGCTGGGCCTGGCGCGCGGCTGCTGGGTGCTGGCCTTCGAGTGGGTGAGCCCTGCGTCCGGGGTCCGAGGGGGTCTGGCGGGCGGGATGGAGGGGTGCCGCAGGTCCCACCGGCCGGGGCGGCCACCCCGGGACACGCTCGCCGTGGGGCAGGGGCCCGTCACCTTCAGGCGCTGCTGGCTCGGCGGGACACGGGACCCGGAGCGCGGCGGGGGCCCCCAGCGGGAGGGCGAAGGCCCCTCTGGCACGGACTGGGAAGGAGCACGGGAATCGCGTGTTCCCACAGCCGGACCACCCTCCTCTGTGCGCCAGGGACGGCCTAAAAGCCGAAGGACTCGGAGGCGGTTTTCCCAGGTGGACTTGCCAGGGTGAAACGCGCTCGCCCAGCCCCGTTTGGACCGGTCCCACCCGACGCACGTCTCTGTGACGTTTGCGCCCTCGTTTCCGTGCCCTAGAGGCGGTGTCCATTTCTCAGTCTTCTCGTTCTTCGTGGAAGTGGAAACTGTGTGTCGCTCTTTCTGCTTCTCCTCTGCTCCTGGACCTCGGAGGCTCCCGGCGTCGCACCGTCACGTGTGTTAGCGTTTAGCGTCGCTGCGTGCCTCCCCTCCGTCCTCCTCCCCCAAGGAGGCCCTGTTAAGGCCGCGGTGATGTAAACCAGTGGGGACAGGAAACGCAGACACCTGCGGACGCGTTCAGGGCCGGCCGTGTCTCGGCGGAACCCTGCAGCCAGCCCGCCCTCTGGTACAGCAGCTGCAGGCGTCAGGGCTTAAAGTCACGAAGGGGAAAGGCGGACGTGCCCCCAAAAGCTCTCTCGCACTGGCGGCGACTGGGGTCACCTTCCCTGACTGTGTGTCAGTGCCCGTCCTCGGAGCTGGGGTGCGGTGCCGAGGCCCGAGCCTACCCAGGCTCGAGGCTGGCGCGACAGCGCAGGAGGCATTCGGTGGCACGTTTCAGGGACCAGGATGGGGATTCGATGCGTTCGGTTTTCCTTCCAGGCTCGAGCCCCCTTTCTAAAACTTGTTTCCGTTACCGTCGGCATTCAGTGTCCTGCGCGTGTGAGGTGTGCGGCCCAGGGGCTGGACGTTGGTGTCGCCGGCTAGGCCTCGTGCCCGCCTGGCGCGCGCGCAGTCGTCACAGTGTCACTGTTTCCTTCCGCTGCGCCCTGACTGATTTCACTCAGTGTGACACCCCTGAGGAGCCGACCGGTACAGTGATCCTGATCGTCCTGAAGCAGTTGCCTGAGAATTTATAGTTTTCCCTTCCGAAGCCACTAGTGAAGCCGCCACGTGGCCTCCGGCAGCTTCCGTGCCCCGCACCTCCAGCGCCTCCTGGGGGGAGGCAGAAATCAGCAGACTGAGAACGAGTGAAGTGGCAGTTCCCGCTGAAGCGATCACACGGGAGGCGCGTCCCTGCACGTGCGTGAACGCACACACGCGTGCCCCGTTTGCGGTCCCCGGGCGTTTATTTCCATCGCTTACCACTCTCTGCGACGCCCAGATCGGCCGGCGCGTTGCCGTGAAAGGGTTTTGAAGTGGAGACCCACACGCTGTAACACGCGACCCAGGCGTCTGGCGTCGTAGCAGTTCGGACGACCATGAAGTGAAAGACAGAAAAGAGAAATTCGGCGCAGGATAGCTGAACGCCAGGCTGTGGGGCCGGTCCCAGATTTGGGGCCTTCGTAGAGTGAAGGTGACGTCCGTCCCCACGTCAGGCTGGAATAGAGTCCACTGAGCTGCGGGGCGCTGGGGACTCGCTGGCCGGCGGCCGTAGGCCGGGGGCTCCATCTCCCCCGGCGCAGTTCCCTCCCCGGCCAGTGGAGCCGCGACATCCCCCCCCGCACGGGCCCCTGAGACAGCTGGGGTCGAGCACGCACCGCGCCAGACAGCGGCTGGGAAAGCGAGAGCTTCGTGGGTGCCCACCTTACAGCAGACGACGCGCTCCCTGCCCCCAGCGCGCCGAGCATCACGCACTGTCCGTTGTCACCGTCGTTCTCTGTCCACAAGGAGGGCTTGACCCTGAAGTGGAAAAGCGATCCTTTTGCTCTGGACCAGCGATGCCCGTGCTCTGGCCCTGTCCAGTCGTCCTGGCAGCCGTGAGTGGGCGGAGTCTGGACCAGCCCTCGGAGGGAGGGGGCCCAGGCGGGGCAGGGGACGAGTGTGGCCGGGGCAGCGGGCGGGGCGCCTGCGTTTGCCCGGCGGGGTCCCTAGGAGGGCACTGCCCCCCGGCGGTCCTTCAGTGCCCTTTGAACCACCACCTGTGACGCCACCTCGGACGCGTTCTCGTCCATTTAACGTCCCCTCAAAACCATCAGGGCACCTGCGAGGGACCACTCTGGGGTGCTGGGGCGGTGGTGCTGCGTGTCGCCTGGCCAGCGGCGCCGACACACTGTCCGTGCAAAGTGCCAACCTGGGAGATGGGGCGCGACGGGGTGTCGGGGCCTCGAAGTAGAATGTCCTTCCGTGCACTTGCGATGTGGTGCCCGCCAGGTGTCCCCCAGCTAGCGTACTGCAGCTTGTTTGTTGACCTCAGTAGGCTACGGCTGGCTTGCCCCTTGAGGCAAAGAAACAATAACAATAAAATGCGGAAATGAACCGAAAATCTTCCCGTTTACCTCGGTCTTCAGTGAGACCACTGCGGCTGCTGCTTTCTGGCCGCCCGAGTGTCTAAGGCTGATCAGACACGACTTACTTTTGTGGGGGACGGGGCGTGGCCACTGCTGACTGCGGAGCCACTCACAGGGCTTCCGCAGCCCGGAACTTAGCATCCCCCGCTTCCTGTCGCCCGAGCGTCGCGGGTTGCAGGCTTCGAGCACCCGCGCGACGAACCTCGTGTAGAAGCAGCGACTCTCTCTGTGGCCCTTTCCCTCTCCCTCGTCCCGGCGCAGTCCGGGGGATTCTGAAACTTCCTTTTGGCCGGCCGCGAACGCTTGCCGCCAAGACAAACACGGCTGAGAACGTTTGTGTGTTCAGGTTTGTGCGGAATTCTCTGGAAAGTTCTCGCAGAGGAGAGCTCGTCACAATCAGAGATTGTATGTGGCCCACTTAGCCGTAGCAAAGAACTTATGCTGATTTCATGGCACAACTCAGATGCGATTTTGCTTGATCCTTTTTGCTTGTTTTGCCAAAGCCGCTGGCAGTTTCCAGCAGCTCCGACTTCCGCTGGTAGCTCCGCTGCGTTCAGCGAGGGGAACGCCTGGCGCTCCTCCTGCCTGTGGCCGAACGGTCTGGCAGGCGCAGAGAGTGAGAAAACTGAGTCAGGAGTCGCCCTGTTTCCCATCATGGGAGACGGGAAGTAACTCAGCGGGAGGCGGGGGATCGGTTTGACCAAACCGCCCTTCGGACCGCAGCTTTTCGGTCGTGTTGTTGTGCTCGGGCCTAGTGCTGTTGGGAGGTGTCTGCTGGCCCTCGCGTCCTGGGTGCCGCCTGCGTGTCCCCTGACGGGCCGACGGCTCTGCCTGGCCTGGCCCCCACCGTGTGGGGTGGTGGCGGGCGGTGGCGTGGCCTGTCTCCTCCCTTCCGGCTCCCATGGCAGAGGGCTCTGTCCCCCGGCGGAAGACGTGGCCTAGGAGCAGGGAGCATCGTGTGTCCGCGTTAACAGCTGTTCTCTGATTCCCTGAGGGGCCGGACGGAACTGCCTGATTCACCGGGCCCGGGCCCTGCGGCCGCGGCCTCCGGGGAAGAGGAAGACCGGGGTCCACCTCCCCGGCTTCGCACCCGGTCACCGGGGTGGCGTGCGGTGCCATTTGCTGGGGTGGGGCATGTTGGGGGCAGCCGTTTTCAGGTTCGGGGCGCAGTCATGACTTCTGTCCCCTGAGTGTGCGGTCCCTGTTAGACATTCTGGTGGAGATGCCGTGGATCGCGGTAAATGCACGCGTGCGCGTGCGTGTCTTCGGGGCGGGTTAGCGCTGCGGATGCTCGTCCAGGGCGTGAGCACGTGGACGGCGTTTAATGCCGGGCACCTGGGGCGCGAGCGCACCGTGACCAGGGAAAGAAGCGGGTTCGGGAGGGAGCCCTGGGCTGTGCCCGCACATGGGGTCAGACGGCAGCCGGAGCAAGCGGGGAACCAGGGAGGCCCAGGAGGTGGCAGGTGGGATGCCCGGGTGGCGACAGGTGGCACGCCAGGGACGAGGAGGGACAGCGCGCTGGGTAGTAGCACAGAACATCTCAAGTTGAGGTTTTCACCGGAAAATCCAACATGATTTGATTCTCTGGAACTTTCTGAAAATGGCCTTCGGGCCGGCACCGCTTAGATACCCACCGGGGACGTGGAGGACGTTGCTCACCACTCCGCCTGCGTTCCCGACCTCTGCTCCCCAGGTCCGTCGGCCGGACCGGGAGCGAGCGTCGTGTGTGAGAACACCCTCCGCGGGCCAGGCCTCGCTCTCGTCCCCGCGTTTGAAGAGTGCCGGCGTCCACGCGGCACCGGGGAAGCCGTCGTGCCTTTTGCTGCCCGATGGATGCCTCGTACGTACGACCCGCACAACGCGTTTCTCCTCAGACCCGCCACCCCGGAAGATTCTCTGCAGGAAACGTTCAGGCTCTGCCTCACCGGGAGAGCGGGAAACACGCCGTCGCCAGAAGTGGGACAGCCTGCCCGAGGCGCCCGCGCCAACCTCCCTTTCCCAGCGCTTGGAACTGGTTTTCGTCCTCCTGAAAGGAAGCTCCTCTGCCCGAAGGTTGGCGCTCTCCAGCGTGGGCGGCTGCTGACGGCACAGCCCTGGGGCGGGGCCTGTCGCGTCGGCATATGCTGGAGCCGCGGCGGGCGAAGCGCCCCGTCCTTCGCGCGCTCCCTCCTGCCACACGCCCCGGGAGGGGGAGTGTCCTCCAGCGAGGAGAGAAGCACATCTGCACCGACCCTGGTGGTGAAGCCTCGACGCAGCCTCGTTGGCACGAGGGAAGAGGGCACAGCGACGCCGTCTCAGCCGTCGCAGCAGCGTCCGCCCAGCAGCTGCAGTTCCGTAGGGACGGCAGGCTCCTCGGGCAGAGGCCGGGCCCGGCCGTCCTCATGACACGGCCCGATGCCCAGGGTAGAGCGTGGAAGGTAGCCCTTACCTGTCGAATGAATACGTGAATAGACGGATGGCCGGACGTACTTGCGATTTATTTTAAAAACGTGACGAGCTAAAGATGCCGTGTAGACATACTGGGCGTCATCATCAGTCTCAAAAGTATTCATGAAGTTCGTGTGCTTCTCGTTAAGATTCACGAAATACGGTGGCCTGAAGCTCGTTTAAGAAAAACAAAGTCTTCGTAACTCACATTCACGGAAAGAGGAACAAAAACACAGTAGTTGCGCTTCGTAGCCATGATATTTGGATTATTGTCTGTGACGGTGACAATAATTTCCACTTTGTTTCTATAGAGCAAAGTGATGTTTCTGTTATTTATTTTAGTTACGCTGGAATGTGTTATATTTACTTCTTTGTTTTCGTTTTGATAAGAAAAGTGCGAGCTTGGACTTGGCAAGCAAGCGCACTGCTGAGGTGCTGATCACCCTGGTCTTGCGTCGCGATGTGCACGAGGTGGCTCCCAGCGAGCTCTTAGGCTCCCAAGGCCAAGAAGAATCCATTTTATTTTCTCAAGCTGGAAGAGTCTGGGTAAAACCCAGGCCGCACAAATCTGGCTCAAACGCCGTGTACAGCACAGCTCAGCACGGTGGCAAGAACATTCCAGCGCGAGTCGACACGCAGCCTCCCGGGCCCCCAGCTATCGGTGCTTGGTCTGTCAGTGTCTCTGGAAAGGGGCAGGGAGCTCCTGACGACCTGTTTTTAGGACTTCCTCGCTCATCCTCTGTCTTGGATAGAAAGCTTGCACTAAGGCTGGATTTTGTGCCACGTCTTTCGAAACAGCCGAGCAGTGCTTTTTAAGCTTTAAAATCACATGAACCCGCCGGAGATCTGTGAAAGTGCAGATCCAGGTGCCACGGCCCTGGGTCCCGAGCGTCTTCACTCGCCGCCCGCTCCCAGGTGGCGTGGAAGCCGCCGGTCCAGGGCCACGCACGGGCAGGACGGTGGCCGAGACAGCGGCCGGAGTCAGGCCGCGGTCACGGTCACGGTCACGGTCACGGTCACCGCTTAGGAAGTGCAGGGCTATGGGCTGTCTCGCCGGGGGTTTACACGTGCCCCCAGGCGGACACCGAGGCTTGAACTTATTCGATTCTTGACTGTGGCTTGGGTTTGACAGTAAAGTGCCCACCGTGGCCGGCCTGGAAAATGGCGGATGTGAGTTTGAACTCCGCTTTTCCTCGGTTCGGAGCCCGTGTTCCTCTCTGGCGTCTGCTTCCGGAGACAGCCTGAGAGCGTTTTACCTTCTCCTGCCTTGGACGTCGGTTTAGCCGTCCCCGATGGCACAGCGCCTTGCGTGCGTGTGAAAAGACAGATGCATGAGGGAGAGGGCGTCAGGGCCGGCCGACCTTGCCCGCACCAGCTGCGTGACAAGTTAGGCAGCCGCACTCTTCTCCAGGCCTCGGTTTCCTTATCCAGTGCCCAGTGAGCGCTCAGGAGGTCGTCCTCGTCGTTCTGAGACCGGCGTTGTCCGGCACCTGTCCTCAGTCACCTCATTCGGACCGTGACTCGATGAACCTTGAAAACGCTGCGCCCGGGGAAAGAAGCCAGACACGAAGGCCACGCCGTGTGCGACGCCTTTCGTGGGGAACATCTGTCCCCGGCCGATCCAGAAACGAGGTGGATTCAGAATAAACCTGATGTTCCGACCACCGTCGGAAACAGGAGTGTTCGTCAGTTTTCAGCTCGACCAGCAGTGCTCTCGAGTGAGCCGAGTCAGCTTCACGTCAGGGCCGTGAATCGTCCTCGCGTGAGGAGGATTAATGGCCAAGGGGACCCGAACGTCCCTCTTACGGGCTGTGTTTTCTCTGATCCCAGCCTCCTCCTCTCTCTTATGTGTTGAAGTGATTCTGTCGGCTTTCCTCACTTCCAGTCGGTTTGAGAACTCAAAAGTAAGGGTAGCTTGTCTCGTGTTTGTACTTGGTAAGTACTTTGATTTAATTTTCAATAAATTAATTCAAAAATTTATTGATTTCAAAAATTAATAAATTAATGTTTTCTCAGCCGAAGAAGATTTCTTAGGCGATTAGAAAATGTTAAGAAATCCGTGTGAGTGTTAGGAAAATTCGCTTGGTTCTGGTTTGGAAAGTGGCCTTTTCTAGTCCTTTCTGGGGAGCAGGACGTTGAAGTGTCTGATGAAAGCCCCGTGAACACGAGCCAGCAGCAGTGCTGGATGGTAGTCTGCACTTTCTCAGCTTCAGAACAGCACAAAACCAAGCAAAAAACGTTTGTCACATACGACAGCGCACGGGGTTCGTGCTGTCCTGTCATCGGGACAGACCAGACCGAGCGCCTGGCACCGGGTCCGGGCACCTTTGCTGCTCGCGCTGTCGGCGCCTGCGTTTCCTGAAGTCCCAGCCTGCGCAGCCAGGCAGGCAGGCACGCGGGGGCCGCGCGTGCACGTCGGGCGGGCGGGAGGGAGCAAGATTGTCGTTGCCGGGGAGCGGCATCGTCGACAGAGAGGACCGCGGTCCCTACGCTGGGTCGAGAAGCCGGCAGGACGCAGGGTCGACGCACAGCGCCCACGAGCAGCGCGCAGCCAGAATTCCAATTTTTAAAAAATCTCATGTGTGTTAGCACCTCCCCTTCCCCAAATTGAAACATTGAATTTTAAACCTGACAAACCATTGGCAGGACCTGTTTGCCGGAAACTACCAAACGCCAATGAAGGAAGCCGAAGAAGACCTGGCTAGGAGGAGGGAGGTGCGGTGTGTACGGCCCGGGGAACGGCATTTTTACGCTGTTCAGGGTTTGTCCTCCCCGTTTGGGTCTGAGGGTTCGACAGTGTCACGTCTGACTTAGGAAACTTAGAATACGACCGGGCACCGCCTGCCCTGTGGGTCCCCAGCCTGATTCTCGCGCTTGGAACCGCCGCCTGGCATTTCCCCTACGTATTTCTCAGTCAGAAGCTTTTCTGCTAATTTCTTTCCCGATCAAACGGTGTCTGCAGACTTCCTTCTGAGGAGACGAAAGTGCGTCCGTGACTGAGCAGCTTTCTCTGCTACACACGCCGCCCTCGCTGTCTACCCGGCGCGGTTGCAGCTTGTCTGGATTTTCTGGAAGTTTCCTGTGGGCTCGTGGGCGCGCACACACGTGACTGTGTGCGTACGGTTCAGCTGAGCCGCGCAGGGCTCCGTGATCCTGTTTCCCTGCGTTTCCTGAGCGAGTTAGTGGCAGGTATTTGATTGCTTAGTCTTCCGCGGACCCGCACCGCGTTCACTGCCAGGATTCCCAGACGTGTCCCAGTCCTCTCCGATCTGCCTGCACGACAGACGGTCTCCCAGGCCCACGTGTCTTTCTTGGCGACACCACCCGGGAACTCTGCGAGGTCTGCAGAGCAGGGGTTTTCCTGGGACTCCCGTCGGCGGGTCCGGGAACCCCCTTTCTGTTCCGGAGACTTGGGCAGTGGGCACAAAATCAGGTCTGAACCACGAGGCACCGAAAAGCTGACCGAAGCGTTTCGCTTCGGTGGCGTAGAGATGTCATGTGGACGGGAGTTTGGACTGAAGGGAGTCCGAGTGTCTTTCTTTTCCTGGGCTCAGCGCTGTTCCCAGAAAAGGAGGCCCCTTCGCTCCCTGGGAACCCGCAGAGGCGACCGGACACTCCTTGGTGGTGACTTCCTTCTCTGGACACCTACGGTCTGGCTTCCCGCGCCCTCCTAAGTTAGTTTCCCAAGTGTCACCATGCTTCACCTGCCCGCGCTCCCCTGCCGCCTTTCATTCTGTCATCTTAGGTGGGTGTCGGGACACGGCGGAGGTGCCGGGAGCTGGGCCCGGGCCTGGTTGGTGCCGTTTTCTTCCCCGTGTGAGACGCCGTTCTTCACTTGCACTCGCAGCGGCACCGAGTTCTGGCCCTGCCTCCCGCCGTCCAGCAGCAGGATTAGACTCCCGCCTGGGCCTGAGGCTGTGCCCAGTCAGCCCTCGTGGCGCAGTCATTCCGTTCGCCTGGTGACACGGTCGACAGTAGTTCCACTTACGTGCCTCAGGTCCACATTTTGTGAACGACGAGTTCAGAGAGCCAGCCGAGCGCTCATTCGTGGGGGACGCTGGAAACATTTCCGTCGAGCTGGGTCGCGTCATTTCTCGCAGCGCTGCCGTCTCCGCTGACTGCGTCCCGGTGCCTGAGTCACTCCTCGGTCACAGCTCCACCACTCGAGCTGATTCAGATTCGTGTCAGCTGGGTCAGATGTTTGTGTTTTAGGTGAAATCCTTCAAAATGAGGATGTTGCAGGTACTCGGATCCGTCTACTCTGGAGCCTGTTCTCTGACTTCACAGAGGGTTTGACTGTCCGCGCTGACGTCTGGCTGACCGCTAGGCCGGTTTGCCGTCTTAGGGACTGCTGAGCTTGGGCTTTGACCCCCTGTATTCATTCAGTGCTCTCCTTGCTTAATTTAGCGCTTAATTATTTTTGTTCTCTCCCACATATTGTGGGAACTGTGTAGGGTTATTTTATTTTATTTTTAAGGTCACGTACAGCCTTCGCTGCTATTTCGCAGAGTGTGTTTTCCCAAGTTTGAACACTCTACCAAGGTAAAGATCAGTTTGGCTAATGAAAGTATCAGAGCAAAAAGTTTGTAGTTTTTTTCTGGCCCGATTCCCGCATAATCAAATTCATGTTTTCTGCTGCCCACACAGTATTCATTCCTGGGTTATCTGTAAAAACGAAGTTTATTGGTTCACTTACCGAAATTCTGCAGATGCCTCATGGCTTTGTTTTCGTAACATTTAGAAGGGACAAAAGCAGAGAACATAGATTTTCTCCAGGAGGCCGTTTAAACCCAGTTGGCGTTTCGATGTGGACGTGAGCTCACATGCCACACGCGTTTTTAGGGCTGGCTCCCTGGACTCTGGCACGTCGTGTTGCTCACAGCACTGCTTTTCCACGTTGCCTCATGTCCAAAACGAGCCTGATTTAGAAACATTTTGCTTCCTGGGTGACCGCATGGATTTGTTGCTAGCGTGTCTCTGTGAGAGGTCGTACATGTGGACGGATAAACGTGAGGTGGACGTTGTGTCGTCGCAGTGTTTTCAAGCGCCCAGAAAGAGCCAGGGAGAAAGTGACTTCAGGGCGCTTGCCAGCTTCCTCGTACCTTCCTTCACGGAACTCACTGAATCTGTTTTCCATGCCGTCGGTTAGGGAGTGCCAGTCGGGACGGCCGACTTCCATGACGGAGGGCCCGTGTGCGCACAGGTCTGAGTGAGGGCGGAACGGGGTCTCTGAGCGCCCAGCCTGGTCCTTTCTCCCCCCTAACGGAGACCGCTTTTCCCGCGCGCACCGCATCCCCATCGCGTCGTCTCGTGCCCGGCGGTTACCTTGCCTCGTGCTGATGCCCCTGAGCACACAGGCGCAGAAACGGTATCTCACGCCTTACCGTGGCCGTCCCACCAACCCGGTTTTCCTGGCACGCCGCCCAAAGCACCTCTTCTCTAGCCAAGAAAGAAAAAAAGAAGCTCCGTTCATCCCGTCCTGGCACATGCTCCTCTCTCTGTGCCGGATGCCCTCTGCCCTCCTCCCCTCCCCGCCTCCCTGCCTGCCTGGTGAGCTCTTAGTCATCCTTCAGGGCTCAGTTTGAAATGTCAGCTCATCTGTGGACCCTTCGGCGTCGCGCTCCCCTGAGTCAGCTGGCTCCCGCCCGCGGGTTCCCACGCACTGCTCCGGAGAGCCGCCGTCTGTGGTTTGCCCCCGTGCCTCCCACCGCGGCGGGAACTCCCCTGGGGTTGGGTGTGTGTCCAGGACCTAGCGTGGGATCCGATCCATGGCTGCCCTCCGTGCGTGGTTCACAGATGGGCGGCTGGGGAGCAGCAAGAAATGGTCGCCGAGCAGATAAATGCGTCTGTGTGAAGTAGGCCGCGGGCCGGTGCTGCGAGGCAGCGTCCTTGCCCCTGTGCCACTGTCACCTCATTTCTGCTGGGAAACCAAACGCGGCTGTCTGCGGTTGGACGTGGACTCGCTGTGACATATAAAAAGGGGAACATTTAAGACTGGTTCCCATCGGTGGTGCAAACCTCGGGAACCACCGAGAAGGAAGACGGGGCCCTCGTGTCCAGGGATTCGGCAGAAAGAACTTAAGCTTTAGGCAGCAACTCCAGAGGGAAGCGCATGGAGTCACGGAATGTCAGAAGCGAAACTGCAGATAAAGAGAGGGACCTGAGTCACGTGGGGCCGTTTGGCGGTTTTACCTGTGAGATCCCCCTGGTGCAGAGGCACAGGCTGACTTTTAGGGACTGGGGTCGTAGAGCAGAGCTGGCTGCAGAATGGCCAGCGTGGTCGAATCAAAACGAAAACATTGTTTCGATCATTTAAAAGCGTGTGTTCAAGTAATGATGGTGAGGATGCTGAAAGCTTGAGACAGTTTGCTCTTCAGAGGTCTAGGAAGGATTTGGAATGGGCTGTGGAGGACTCGAAAGTACTATTTAATGTTGGAAACAAAGTCGGATACTAAAAGGATCGCTCTTTAAATTTAGGCGTGTGACGTGTCTTCTGATTTATTTATTTTTTATTATTATTGATAAGACTCTGGAAATTTACTGAGGACTGCCCCTAAGAACCCCTTCCATGTGACACTTGGAATTTAAGAATATGTGTGTGTGCGGTATTTCACAGGTTTAGAGCTGGGCCGTGGTCAGTAGTTAGCCTCACTCGGATTATAACTCAGATTTCCTAACCAAGTGTTGGTCAGCATGGCAGCTGTGCAGCCTGAGAACGACGCTTGGGTATTCAGGACACAGCTGCTTCGGATCTGGGGAGCGTGTCGTCACTGCCGGGGTTTATTCATTTTACTTTGTTTTTGCTTTACTGTCCGCTAAACGCCTCGTAAGCCTGTTAAGACTGTTCTGCCTTTTGTGTCACTCGCAGGTTCTCTGGTCTTTGGAACTGGGTCACTGGATTTCCGAGGAACCGTTCGAGCTCTCTGACACCTTCCCTGCGGCTCCCGTAAGTCAGACGTTATTTTACGATGGAAATGCAATTGGGTATGCTCAGGAAATGTTATCAGCATAGCTACGGACTCAAGGTTTTACTAAATCAGGAGCGATTGTGCCCATAACTGAAAAGACGTCGTCATAGAACCTGACGCTTCTTACCTACTTGCTTGTGAGGATGAACGTGAGAACATCCTGCAAGAAGTTGCGAGGAATACGTTCTCGAAACGTTTTCATTAGAGAAGGCCTCAGGACGGAGAAAAATAGTAAACCCGTGAGAAAGTAGCAGTGTGCCCTGTGTGCGGCTGTAAACGTTAAGGCGGTTGGTTAACTCGCAGCAGAGATGGAACCGGCGGGAATGAAAGCCGCGGCCTGCCGGCATCGTGGTGTGGCCTTTGTTCGGCTTTTCCTAAACTCGGCGTCACCCTTCCTGACTTTTCAGTGTTCCAAATGCGAATGGAAAAGTCCCAGGTCCCGACTCTTTTAAGACTAAGTCGTATCTGAGTAGGTAATTTCACGTTTACTTGGAGGCAGAAACTGGCTTTCGTTTCCACAGATACGTACTGGTTTGTGACGGTTTATTCTTTCGAAAGATGAATACCTGGAAGATAAACGGTGGCTTTGACCTGCGACCTGTCTGCACGTGTTTTTGGTTGTTTCGAGCCTGTCACATGACTATTATGTGACAAGGAGTTGAACTCTGCCCCGGGTCACTCTGGTTCTCTAGGTTGTTGGGTTGTTTTGTTTGCATTTTTAAGATTACTGTTTTGATTTTCTGTCAACTTTATAAATGTTTTCTCAAGGAGAGAAAAAATTCCTCTCAGCAAGACTCTTTGTTTGAAATTCCTTGTAAGGAACTGAGGCGTAAAGTGAAAACACAAAGCCCCCTTTCCCTGTCATGGGAGAGTGTACATAACCCTGAACAACATAGCACGGTTGATCTTTGGAATTCATTTAACCTGCGTGCCTTGTGGCCTTCGGGATCTCCTGGAAACTTTCGTTCCCTTTGGTAATGGCTGTTGGAGTTTTAAACCCTTCTTACGCGTAAGAAGATGGGGAGCTTCTTCGCTCAGTCAGTGTGCTTGGCGAGAAGGCACGACTCGGTGGAGAAAGCTGACTTTCGGCCCTTCCAGGGTCCGTGAACTGACCCCAAACGCATAGCAATGTTAAGTGTTCTGAAGCTAAGCTGTGGGGGGGGTGGGGGGGGGAGGGAGAATAAATAAGAAAGAGGGAATGAGGAAAAACCCTGGTAGAACCGGAGGGGATGAGGACGGGCGTGAGGTAGATGCCCGTTGCAGAGTTGGCTCCGAGCCTTTCCTGGTGACTAACTCGAAAGTGAACAGGACAAACCGCTTCTAAGTGTTAAAGCCTTACCCAGATGTTTACTGGTGTTGAGCGTCCTATGAAAACCTCGGGGTGGAAACCCTCGGAATGTAAGGTTTTGCAGTCCTGGGCTAGAGTTCATGTTCTCACAGAAGAAGTCTCTGCGCCCATGGGAACACGCTGTAAACATCGGATGTGGCTTTCGTACTTCAGAGCACTTTTCCTTTCTTTTTTAAGTTTTCTGGGAGACGTTTAAAAGAAATCTCACCGATGCACACTATTTTTTCCCTTAACTAACTTCGGGGGTGAGCCAAGCTTGCGCGGGGGAGCATCGTTCGTGCTTTCTCCGGGAGGGTTTTCTCAGCCACTACCTGCAGCCTGTGACCCAAGGCTCGTCGTAGCAGGAGAGGGAGAAGTCCTCGTGTTAGAACCGTGCGTGAAAGAGCGCGCAGTCTGCGAAATTAAGCTCTTCGTCGTCAAAAACCAGGATTTTCCTTGTCACGAGGCACAGTCGGTTGTTTTGGAATCAAATGACAAGACTGTAAGTATCATCAGAGAAGCGAATGTAGTCATCTCACCTCATAAGTTACTTTAATTCCTAAAAGTGCCCGCATGTTTAATAACCGGGCAGGAAGAAAGAAGAACATGGTACACTCTTTACATAACGGAAGGACAGACCCCGGGCATTTCCACCAGGTAAACTTCAACTCTACACGTGAGCGTTAACTAAAACGAAGCTGGCAACACACGGGGGAATGCGCTGCTTCCACAACGAAAGCTTAAAGCCCCTGGAGGGGGAGCAAAAACGCATTAACTGGGTTTTTCCTTCTCCACACATTGAACTGCCACTAACCCGTCTGGAAGAGCCCTGACTACATGCCTCGTTGGCATGGCTTAGGGACTGTTTCCTCCTCTTAATTAAGATAGCGACGCCGAGGGAGGGAGGGAGGGAGGGAGGGCGCGTGGATATCTACAGGGTCTCTAAACAGTGCGGAGCAGAAAGCGCTTCCAAGGTTATCTCCGTGCCCCGCCTCGGCCTCTGGTTTCCAGTTATTTACGGGTGAACTCGCTCACGGCATTCTTGGCTGCGACAAGGACGTCTGTAAGTTGTCAGTCCCATTCGCAGGCTTAAAGTCATGTTCGCAGAGCCGCTCCCCCGGCTCACGGGGGGAGGTTCCGGCCGTGCTTTGGTCCGTCGAGGGAGGCAGGTGTGCGCGGTGACGTCTTTGGGGCCCTCCCTGGGGACGCCCGAGAGCGGGCTCTGAGGCGGCCGTGTCTCTCGGAGCTCTGGGACGCAGTCCACGCGGGCAGCCCCTCAGAAGTCCGCCGGCCGGATCATCATGGCCGTGGCCTTGAGCGAGTAGCCGGAGCCCTTCCAGTAGTACCACTTGATGCCGTTGAACTTGTTTGTGCTCTGCCTCTGCGGGTAGTACATCCCGTTGAGGTTGGAAGGGCCACAGGCGTCGAACCACCAGCCTGTGAAAGCAAGACACAGAGGGGTTAGGACCAGGGGGCCCCACCTGTCTCTCCATGAGGCGGGGACACCAGCTGACCCACTGGTCACCCGCACGTTCTAAGCAGGCGGCCCTCCTGAGCGGGGCCCATGCTGGCCCGTGGTTTTCCTCCCCGGTTCTGGCTTGTGCGGTGTGGAGGGCCGGGCGTCCATGGCAGGGACAAGGAGGCCCTCCCCATAGTCCCGATTCAGGGGGACCGCCAGGGGTGGGGAGGGTGGAAATGTCAGATCCAGAGCGCTCGGTGGCCGCTCCTGGATTCCTGCCCCATTCTGGCAACGCGGGGTACGGAACCCACCAAAGGAATGCTTTTTGCTTAAAATACATCCCCCAATTTTAAGTGCCCAGTGGAGCCAGATGAAAAGGGAATCTTGAAGCCCCAGACCCAGGATGGGCATTCAGAGCGTAAGTGGTGCTGTCACCAAGGCGCAGCTGGGGGGCAGCGGGAGGGGCACGTCCTCGTCCCTCCTGATGGCGGGGCCTGGGGCCCTGGGGCCTTGGCCCAGGCAGGAGCCCGCCCGACGCCTGGGTCTGCAGCAGGGGTGTGGCTTCCAGCACGTGGGGTGAGCTGAATAAAGCTGAAAACGTCGTGTGGGGAAGGACGTGCACGGGGCGAAGCCATTTACGTAAAACTTTAAAACACAGAAACAGTGGCAGAGTGCCGGTGGCTGTCTCGTATGTAATAAATAGTGTGGTTAGCTCGGGCAGGTACGGGGGCCGCGGCCCTGGTTGTCTTTGGACGTTGTATTTCTTTGGGAAATATTCGGACGCTACGTTTATACGATGTCGCGTTACAGTGTTAATCCGGTGCACCCGGTCACTGGTTGTTCCGTCCAAGTGCCTGCATGTTTCATGACCTGAGTTGATTCCGATGAATGTCAATTTGGTAAGACGTTTGGGGGTTTTATTCAGAAATCTGTCCCTTCTGGACCCTGTCCTGACTTCGCGGTAGGACCCCTGTCCTGCAGGCATCTAGCTGCCCACGAGGCCGCTGATCCGTGGCCAGACCCTGCGTCAGAGGCCAGGCCCGCAGGCGGGATGGGCCCGCCTCTCCCGGGGGCCGCGGCTCTCCCCCGCCTCTGGCCCACGTCCGCTCGGCCCTGAGTCCTAATTTGCAAAAATGAATGTGTCGTCCCCCCCGCCCCCCGATCATTAATGCGCCTCCGTTCTCGCGACGTGATAGCTTTCTCCCGTCGCTGTCATCGTTGAAATGAGTGTGGCTCATAGGGGAGACCATCCCGGGTTAAACTTGTGTGTTTACGTGTGAATATATCGTCTAAGGACCCAGAGGACTGGCTTCTGTAACTGAGCCCAGCTCCCTCAGTATTAACCTAAGGACGTGAAGTTTCTGACTTTCAGATCATTTCCGTGGGTAAACCCTTCCGACTGTGAACAGATCCTGACTGCTCGGGTCCTGTCCCTGGCGGTGCGGCACCCTTGGTTTGTAACGTACTGACCGCCCGGCCCCTCCCGAGGGTGTCCCGGGTGTGACGAGTGACCGTCCAGCACGCCCGCCTGTGGCCCGCGTGCCGTCGCGGTCACCGTGCCGCCGGCAGGGCTCCCGCCTCTGTTCTGGGTCTTTCGGTGATTTTGAGAACTAACTCGGCAGCGTTTGTGGACGTGTTCTCGTGTCGGGTGCCGTTAGCTGGGCCCAGCTGTTTCACGGTTAAGCTTTTGGGAACCAGAAGGCGTTTCCCAGGAGCTGGTTCCTACGCCCCAGGGCCGGCTCCCCACTGTGAGGGGCGGTGGCCGCGGGCACGGCTCGGGGGCATGTTTTCTTTTTTTAAAAAAGGGCACGAAAGGCAAAAACCAGGAAGAGCCTGAAAGTGAAGGCCTTCATCTGAAGTGGACCGTCACTCGTTTTCACTCGCGCACCGCGGAGGCGGCTGGTTAGCTGGTGTCTGCGTCTTTACACAGAGTTGCTGTGAGGGGACTCCTTGAAAAGGGTGACGAGAGTCCCCAGCTCAGCAGTGAATCACTGATTGGGTCGTAGCTGGAGTGAGGGGTGCGTGTCGCTGCTCTGGTTGACATTGGGGATAGTTAGCCTTTTGACTGAAGCGGAACGCAGCTTAGCCCTGTCTGACCTCTGACAGCGAGCACAGATTCGAGGGCGCGCCGCATGTCACGTGCCCCCTTCCTGCCAGGGGCCGGCCCCGAACAGACACAGCTGGCCTGCCGACTGCTGCAGCGCGCACCGCATTCCTGCTCGGGACGCAGCGGCCCGAGGAGCAGACAAACAGTCTCCCTGGACCGAGCGAGCACGCCTGTCTGGGCAGAGCGGACCCTGTCGCCCCGCGCGGGCGGAAGCCCCCGCAGCCAGCCTTTCCCTGCCCGGGGTCTCCCTGGCCAGCACAAACAGGAAGGCAGCGTCGACCCACCTCCGGTGAGCATCTGCGAGCACTTGCAAATGCATTTGTCGTTGTCCGCGTCCTTTGTGCTGAAGTCATTTCCTGGCTGGCTTATGCTGCTGATTTTGCCGGCTGTCCCTGTGAGTCCTCTAAGGTGAATCCTGTAAACACGCAGAGGGGGGAGAAAGACAGCGTTAGTCGTCTCGGCCTGCTGACCTGCCCTCGGGGAAAATTTCCCGCCACGAGGAGCTCCGTTCTACAGAAAGCCGGCGCCCTGGAGCGCGTGCTCTGGGCAGAGCAGCTCGGCGCTGGTGTAAACAGGAACCGACTTATCATCAGGCCCCGGGCCCAGAGGAAGGTCTACGAGGCCTTCGGCGCAGATCGCTCGCACGAGCTTCGGCGGGGACTTGGGGGCCTCTGATTGATTTTCCTGCCACGTTCACATAAACAGACAAGGGGAAGGAGCACGCGGGAGCCTCTCCCCCGGCCCGCAGGCCCCGTCCCCACGGAGATGAGCATCCTGAGATGCCAGACGTCCTCCCCGCGGTGGGGGCGGGAGGCCAGCGGGCAGGCAGCGAGGCAGGGCCGCTGGATTCGGAGGAGGAATCTGCAGAGCCGGGGAGGAAATAATCCTCGCGGCTGCTTCGCCTTGTCTCTGAGCCGCGTGGTAATCGGCCCGCCAGACACTGAGAAAGGAACCGGGTACCATCTAGTTAGACGCTGCACAGGGGCCCGCACCTTCAGGACTCTGGGGAAGGCGGAGCTGTGCGAGGGAGCCCGTCGGCAGGCAGGTCGGCCCCGTACGGCGGAGAGCAGAACGCGGCACGACGTGGGCATGGACATCGAGATGTCCCCTCCGGGGGACCCTACAGAGCAAACCCCGCGGTGTGGAGGGAGATCTGTACCTTCACCCCCAGAATGTTGCTCCTCTTTCTAGCGCCTGCTCGCATTGGCTGGCCCCTGCCTTGGGAGGAGGCGGTCCCCGAGGATTCACGCTGGAACCGAGGGCGGAGAGGACAGGCGCGGGTCCCCAGCGGACTGACTCCGCCAGGCACTGGGATCCGAGGCCGCAGCAGCCCAAGAGGCAGGCGTTTCCCCCATGCTGGCGTGAACAGCAACGCAGCTGCTCCCAGGGCTGGTGTTCTGGAACGCTGTGGTCGTTCCAAGTCCCAGTCACAGAGTAGCTCCCTCATCACACTGATGTGTTTTATCAGGACGGTGGCTTCTCTTCAGTGTGGTGTCTGTCGTAGCCTGCCAAGCGAGTCACACGAGCTCTGACGAACGTGCGCTTTTTAAAACGGCACATCCAGGGAGAGATCCATGTCGCGGGAAGCATCCGCCGAGGCCGTCTCAGATTAAAATAGTTTCATAATGTCAGCATGCGGGGGTAATGACCCATTCTGTGAAATCTCCTGTGTAAACAGTCTAATCCTGAATTTTCGTGTTTCTTTTTTCCTTTTCTCCGAAAATTCCTCCGTTCGTAACTGTTGCCAGTTGGAAAAATATTTAGCTTGGAGGTGAAACAATGACCGGCCGCTTGTGTCCGAAACTTCATTGAAGTTTCGATCCCCCTGGGGTCCCCTTGGAGCCGCAGTGAGGCCCCGACACCTCCGTCTCCCTCCTCTGCCCCGCAGCCTCCCCAGGAGGGCCCTGCTCCGACTGTGACGAGGACTAAGGACGGCATCTCTGACTCGTTGGAAGTCCTGTTGGTGTTCGCCGTACGTTCGTTCACAACGCGCTTCTGAGTTTCGATCCACTTTGTCTGCAAACAGGACGCACTGGACATCGTCCCGTGTCCAGGCGCGTGCCCAGGGCCGCGCCTGCCAGCCCGTGTCTCCGTGCCGTCCATCGCGCCCCTCCCCACGGGGCCAGCTCAGGGGCCTTGGGATTGCGTTTCGATCCCAAACTGTCCAGATCTTGGGATCTCTGTTGAGACGGGGCCGTAGGCCAATGGCATCTTTGTCTGTGACGTCCCTCTGGCGCCTCATCCGTGTTTCTGACGTCAGGGCGGGCCTTTCTGCACTCGCCACCAGTCTGTGCTCCGTAGACCCCCGCTGGCCACGGCGGCGCCTGAGCCGTGCCCTGTGAGGCCTGTTCCCATGGGGCCGGCCGGCCCAGCGTCTCCCACCTCGCTCCTCCCGTCACACGGGCCCTTCGGGGTCCCTCTCTAGATGACAGAGCACACATGTGTCTCCGTACGTGCCTGACGGTGCTGGGCCTTCGGGGTCCTGGTCGTTCAGTCCCTTCGCTGCCGTCTGGGGGCGTTTGGGAGGCAGGAAGTCATTCCGGGCCAGGGTCGCCCGTGCTTTCCTCGGAGCAGCCACCATGGGCGCTGCTGGCGGTGGGGAATGGGGGGCAGACGGGGCGCATGCTAAGGAAGTGGGGAGCAGAGGCATCAACTGACCAGCCGCCTCCCCTCCCCTGTTCTGCCGCGTCGAAACCCGCAGCGCACCCTGACTTTGGGGAAAAACCTGACAACTGAATGTGTCTAAACGGCAAGCGTAAGGATTCGACCTTTAAAACCTCGTGGAAGGAGCCAGTGTACCCGCCTGTGATGGCACAGTCCTGACGTCCTAGGTAGGGACACGGCACCACGCGTTCCGCAGCAGTGGCCGAACGCCCCCCACCTGCCAGGCAGGGCCCCCCTGCGCGTCGAGGACAAAGAGCAAACACGACAGACAAAACCCTGTCCTCGTGAAGCGTCCCTGGTGTGGCTGAAACCAAATCGAACTTGAAAACCGAGAAACTGCCGAAGGGCAGCAAGGACCTCTCCGACTCGACAGGACGGTTCGCCCACCTAAGGCCGCCCGAGAGCGGGGTCCTCTCGCTGTGGAGGAGGCACCCGAGCGCGCTCACGTCCCTCCGCCGTGTGGCGCCTCCTTACCTGTAGTTGAGGTCTTCGCCGGCGAGAGCGAAGTGCTCGTACAGCGAGTGGGCCTCGTTCCCGTCCCAGTCCGTGAGCCGGATCTGAAGCGCGTAGCGTTTCTGGGTCGTCACCTGGGACACGAACTCGTTTCCCAGCCAGTACTCGCCCGCAGGGTTCCCGAAGCCCTGCGAGCCGCGGAGTGGCGATCAGTTACCGCGGCTGATCGTTGTTCCCTCCGTGGGTGTGAACCCAGCCACCCCCTCCAGTCGGAGCGGAACGCCCAAGAAGCTCAGCAGAAAGGCCTCCCGCCCTGGAAAGTCGGGGTCTCCGTACGAGAAAGGAGAGCGTTAGGAGGTCGGTGTGAGGAGTAAGCTGCCCCGGAAGGAAATTAATACTTAGAGCGACTTGGGGCACGGCGAACAGCGACACCAGCCCAGACAGCAGGCTGGTCGGGGTGCGAAGCGCTTCGCATCGGCCAGCCCGCCGCCGGGCCCGCCACCAGCCAAGGTCAGCCCAGCGCCGCCTCGGCCGTGGTGTGCGGCTGGCCGTGCGCGGACAGGGCCGTCCTGTTAGGGACGGACTGACACGGCCGGGGGGAAGAGCCCGTGGTTAAGAGGGAGAAGCGCTGAGTCGCCGGTTAGTTTGGGATTTTAAGCGAAGGTTCTGCGGATCGTGAAAGACTCTTTCACGAAGGAAATGACCTTCAGATGGTTGAGGGAAAACTCATACCACTTTATACTCTTTCCACGTCTTCTGGAAGTCGACGCTGCCATCTCTGCGCCGCTGGATGACGGTCCAGCCGCCTCCCGCCGTCTCCATGTCGCAGTAAGCCTGCCGGGGAGAAGGCACCGTCACCGCGGCCTCGCGTCTCAACGGGACAGGCAAGGCCAGCGCGGGGCGTGCGCCCACGGGGCTCTTCGGGGCGATCTCCGTGGTCGTCCGAGGAATCGTCGGAAGCCACGAACTTAAAATGGTGAAAAGCGGACGTAACGCGACGTCTTGAGGAAGGTGCGACGTGCTCGTCATCGCCATCTGTTCTAGGCCAGCGCCCACCCCATGGCTGAGCCAGAGACGCTGTCCTCGGAGGTTCGGTGGGAAGGACACGTCCCGGCAGCCCGGCCCCAGACCGCTCCGCCCCAGCCCTCAGAGCCCACCGACTCGTGTCCACAGCCCCGCACACACGTGTGGCCACCGTGCCTGTCGACCCTGCGGGCAGCCGTGCGAAGGGGTCACTCCTGTAGGGCGTCCGGGACGCCTGCCATGGCGTGCCGCGGGCCTGGCAGGCCACCCTGCCTGTGGGGTCCCAGCCGGTTTCCCCGCTCACCCCTCAGCACGAGGGCCCCGGGGCCCCGCGCTCCCCGCCGGGGCTCTCTCCCGCCCTTTCTATTCCTGCCTTCAAGCTGGATTCAAACTTTGGGTTTGAGCTTTGTTCGGGAACACGACATTCCTTCTTGGCCGAAGAGCATGCAGGCCCAATTTCAGCTCTGCTGGAGTTTTCTTGTGAAATTAAAACCCCCTGAAAATAAGACGACATAAATAGTTCTAAGTAATGAGATTAGGGTAGAACGGAACGTGTTCCAGGAAGTCGAGATGAATTTCCCTACAGCGGAGAAGGCAGTCGCTGTGAACGTCAGGGTTCAGGACCAAGGAGAAATGGCCTCCCTTTGTTCTTCGCCACGGCCTTCGCGGGGGTCACGGAGAACGTTCTGGCACAGTGAGTTTAACCGCGAACCGCTCCGCACTTGCGAGTTAAAACCCTGGGGAACAAGGCCTGAGAGACCCGAGGGTGGGCTGCTCGTCCTTTTAGGGGGCTCGCGGGTGGAACCCCACCCGGAGGCGGGCCCCCTCCTACTCCGGCTTCCTCCTCCACCCCGGGATCCCCCCACGGGCCACCTCCCCTCCCCCCGAGGGTCCTCACGTTGGGAACACAAGGTCCATTAACGAGAATTACATCCGTTAATAAACTACTTTCCCCCTTTAAAATGAAGCGGACGGGTAAAGGCGATCGATCGCTTAAGGTGACCCCTCCCCCTCCCCCGTGTCCCTCCCGAGCACCACGCTGGGCCCGGCGCGCGCAGACCTAACCTCACGGCCGCTCCGCGGTGATGCGCAATCGCATTTTTGAAAGCAGGAGGGATTCAGGAAAGCTAGGGTGATTCGGTCCGCCCGTCAGCTACTAAGTGGGATGTGGGGTCTGAATAAGCTCCCTTTAACCCCTAATTCTGTGAAGCTTTTCCACCCTCTCCGCTGCCAAGAAGAGAGGCTCAGCCCTGCTGCTGGAGGCCAGAAGTCCCGCCACACGGCTCCAGTTGAAACCCGTTCACCACCAGCACTTTTCCCACCCGCCTGTGGCCCACGACGGGGGCAGCACGGCTCCCGTCCATCGTGGCTTTTTAAACCCGTCTGGCGAACGAGCTGGATAGGCCGCGCGGGCCCGGGAAGAGCTGAGTTCCCCCGGATCCCAGCCGGCGTCCCCGCGGGAGGGAGGCACGGACGGGTCCTCAGTGAGCCTGTCCTCGCTCCAAGGGCGTGGGCTTCTTTGGTGTGAAAAGCACCGCTGGGGAGTCAGCCTCTGGCCTTTAAGTCGGAGTCCGGACTCCGAGCGGCCGGGGTCCACTGCCGGTGCGTAAGCGGCCGGGCCCGCACCGTTCCCCAACCCCACGAGGGACGACGACGAGGTGGTTAGAACATTTCCTCAGGATGATTTGTCCAGACTTTAGAAAGGGGAGAGAGCGGGAGTTTACGGAAAGCAGAATGGCATGTTAACCGGGCGGTGAACTCCAGAGAGGGCGTCCCAGTGAGTTACCCACGGAGCCCCGAGCGCTGAGAGGCAGCGATGCCGCCGCCGACAGCAGGACCCGAAAGGCCAGCGTCCTCGGGGAAGGCCCCGGCCCCCCTCACGTCGCAGCGGCGCCGAGGGCGCTGGGGCCTGTGGCTGGCACGGGTCAGCAGCCCGGCATCCTGGCCGCAGCTTGATGTCTCCCAGCAAGTAACGCTCGACCTAAGGGTTACGCTCAGCTCTGAGGCCTCAGAGAATGACCGATGGAAGGCCACAGGCAAACACAAGCACGAGGGGAGAGGGAGCCGTGACACGAGGGAGGGGACTAACGTCTAGTCAGCAGAGACCTACGAGAGAGCGTCCCACACCTGCCACCGTGCAGTGTCTGTCTACCTCGTGCAAAAACCCTGTCGAGTTTTCAAAACACAGTTGGTCCGTTTAGGCCCTTTTGGAGAAGAAGGACCTGCTAAGCGGGCTTTCCCCGAATCAGATGAAACGGCAAAACGGGACACGAGCCTGTGGGGCAGGCACAGGAACGACCCCCGTCTACCGAGTGGACGCTCAGGACCGGTCCTGCCCGTTGTCACCTGGAGTGTGCTCCGAGAGGAGGGCGGTTACGCCACGGCACAGGTGAGGGCACGGAGGGCACCGCAGGTCACCTGACGGGCCCGGAGGCCTGACTGGCAGAGCGAGCATTTCAACGTCCTCCCCCCGGATCCCACCGTGAGTTACAGAGTCTGGAGTCTGGAAGGGGACCTGGAGGCACCTCAGCCTGGACCGTTCATTCAGGGACGAGACACTCGAGGGGTCGCTCTCCCTGCAAATGCTGAAAAGCAGGGTAAATCCTAGCGCTCCCAGCCCCGACCTGACACTCAGGTCGCCCCGGAGTCCTGTGCGGTCCTGTCTTCCCACGAACGTGTCAGAGGGGCCTGAGGCTGATGTCGGGCACCACGGCGGGGACGTCGCCCCCCGTCAGAAAAACACGTACGCAGCAGTGGGGTGGCTCTGCCCAGCGGGCGATCCCCCCGGATCTGTCTCAGCTGCGCCCTCATTCCAGGCGTATCCCCTGTCCTCCTGTCGTCACTCCGGACCCTGCTGTCCCTGTGCCAGGCAGAGACGGACACCTGGCAGCAGACCACGGCCCCCGGAGGTGGCCGTGGAACCCGGAGCGTTCATCGCTTTCTCATCTGCGACAACTGTCACTGGCAATAACGATGGAAAGACAAAGCATGGTTATCGGAACCCGGGTGCTGGAAGGTTCTTTCTGTAAAATTCAGAAATGAGCCTCACCCTTCAAGCAAGGCAGCCGGCGGAGTGTGGCTGAGCCCGGGGCGAGGAGCGCGGGCGGACAGGCGGGCGGGCCAGCGTCCCCACGTGGTGGCGGGTGGCCAGTGCCCCCTGTGCCCGCACGGAGCTGGGACCTGCCGGCCGCGCCGGGCGCGAATGGGGACACGACGCCTCACCTTGATCTCCTGCGTGGAATTGGGGAAGGTCAGCGTGTAGACGCCGCTGGTGGCCAGGCCCGCCTTGAACGCTTCGGCGCAGTCTCTGAAAACGATCTGCTCGTCCTTGGCCGCGAGGGCGTGCTTCGCTGCTTCAGAAACAAATAGGAGAGCTTTGAGGTGGCGTCCGTGCAAAGGTAAGGGGACTGTTGGGACGCACTCCCCCGGCGAGCTGTGCTACACCTGGAGTCGCACAGGGAGCAACAAGGACCTGGGGTGTTCCCCTTACACGAAAGGTCACGCCTTCTGCCTGACCCCAACCCTCGGGGCGGCTCCCAGTAAATCCACCCCCTGTGGTTCGTCGTCAGCCTCACGTGCGGCAGGTGCTCACGGCACAACCAGCTAGAATGGACCAGCCCTTTAAAAAGATCTTCCAAACTGAACCCAAGTTATTGCAGAAAAGTAAAAAAATGAAGAAGGTGCCTAAAAGCAGCGTCCCGCACAGAGGCCGCCCGCGCGGCCCGCCAGCCATCGCGCTCGCTGGGCCGTGCCGTGTGTCCCCCCGTCGTCGACACGTCCCAGGCCAGGCCTTTCTTCGTGTCTCTAGACCGCTGGGCGAAGGTGCGCCGTGTGCACACCCTTCCTGAGAGCCAGGTTTATGCCACTCAGAGCATTATTTCATCCTCGCAAAATTCTGTGGGTCCAGGGACTACTTTTCCCACTTGAGAACCTGCCTCGCCCAGCCTCCTCTCTCTCAGCGGTGGGTTCCCTCGAAGCCGGCCCTCTGGTGCCCAGGGATCGAGCACGTTAGGGGTGCTTTGCCTCGAAATAACCGACTTGGTATGACCATCGCCTCCCGCCCCTTCCTCCTCTGTCTTACTCGGCTCTGTCCTGAGACCTGTAAAGCTTTCGTCTCAAACAACCTACGAGAACCAGTGCCTGCTCCTGAAGGAGGACAGGCACTCGACTTCGGGGCGCTCCCTGCCGAAGGGCGACGAGCCCCGAGCCGCGGGCGGCCCGCGCAGCGCACTCACAGCTCGCCGCGGACAGCGTGGTCAGCAGGCTGTGCACCGTCGCCATCAGGTCCTGCTGCTGCCGCTGCAGCGCCGAGTTGTTCACCGTGGCGGTCACCAGCTGCCTCTCCAGTTCTTCGATGACGGAGTTCTGCTTGGAGACCAGCACCTGCAGCTGGTCTTTCTCCTCTCTGATGGACTGGAGCTGGACGACGTGCTTGTCCTCCATGTCCAGCACCTTCTTCTCTAGGAAACTTGCAGAGGGAAGGCGTGCGTTAGTGAAGGGCGCGCCGAGCACCGCCAAGGCCGAGTGCTCGACGAACGTCTAATCACTCGTATGCAATCGTTAATTTATCTATTTATCTACCTATCTATCTATCTATCTAATTTCTGCTGCCCCAAGGCCCTCCGTTAAGATGCTAGAGGAGTCGTAAAGTAGAACGTGTTGCCTGAGGGGACTCTCGGGCGTGCTGACGTGACTGGCTAGGTAGCCGTGACGCAGATGCGACACAGGTGTGAGCGGAAAACTCCTGTGAGGATGTGAAGTCCTGACAGAAGTCACCACGTGGGGTGTGTTTGAGGGCACGGTGTCACTAGGGAGGCGCGGGGCCCTAAGAAGGCGTCCTCAGTGCTGGGGGCACACACGGGCCGGTGGCAGGACCCCGGCCGGGCACCTCACCTCCTCGCAGGACGACCTGGGTTACCTGGGCAGGCTGTCCTCTCCCAGGGTCTCAGGTGCACCTCTGCGTGAAATCTACCCCCGGGACGAATCTCTGTCTAACACGGAGGCATCCGGTTAGGTGATCTCTCGGGCCCCTTCTGGACAGCCTGAGCCTGTCGTGCCCTTCGGGGCAGTAAAACTTTCTCGGGCGTTAGCCCTGCGAACAGCGTTACCGGCCGGGGAACCGACTACCCGTGAACGGTCTCACCTTCACGCACTAACCATCAGGATTGATCACTGTTACTAGGAATTCGGTTGCAGGTCTTAAATTTATCCCGGCCCCGGTCACCGTCAGTCGGGCAGGACGGGGAAGCACAGAGTCGGTGAGCCACGTCAATAAACAGTCACCGTGACGGCCATCCGTCCGCGTTAGACTTCCCTCGGTTTTACCACATCTTTTTAAGCCGTCAGTGGTAGTTTTCTCGAAGCCGGCTGGCTTAGTTCTTAACGCGTAAATCGTTTTCGTTCAGGGAACAGCCAGGATGACTTACCCGAGGCAGACGGTCGCCTGAAAACGCACGCACAAAGCTTTTCCGTCTCGTACCTAGAAGTCGGGCAGTTTGCTTTAAAGCAAACCCTGCGACACCGCTCGACTTAACCAACGAACGTGAAACACGGACGTTTCAGCTCACTGATCCGCACGCTTTCGGAACGGGGCTGCTGAGGTTTGCCGCCCAACCGCCTGTTGTCGCCTTTAGTCTTCATTTGTGAGGAGGCACAGAGAGCGATGGGAAACTGTGAGTGTGTGTGAACACTCAGGGAGAGGTGCTGTTTTAAAAAGACGCGTCTCTCCCGAAGCTCGACGAGTGCCGCTGCAGAGGGCGGTCACGCCCTGGCCTAGCAGACGTAGTCTGCAGGTTAAATACGGGCATGAATCGCAGAGGTGAGCCCGGCGGCAGGACTCCCCGACGGCGCCAGCTCAGAGAGTGGCACCCGTGGTGGGCACAGGGCGCCGAGCACCGCCCTCAAAGCCACGAGGGGTCTCGGGGATCACTTGTGGCGCAAAATGTAGGCCGGGACGGGACCCCTGCCGGCTTGTGAGGTCAGGTGGGTGCGTTGCGGTCAGCGCTGCTTTAATGAGAGGAAACTGGGTACAGTCGAGCCTCGAACAGCGTGGGTTTGAGCTCTGAGTCCATTGATGCGGGCTTGAGCTCCGAGTCCTGCACCCCAGCCGCCCCAGCCCGCATGTTGTTCAAGGATCGAATGGAAATGGGAACGAACAGGTACGAACAGAGTGTAAATCTGCAGCAAGAACCTGGCACGTGGGGCAAGCCCCGTGGCCAGCGGTGACAGGTGGCAGGGGGAAGGACGCGGGGCCTCGGGGAGCACGTGCGCTGTCGGAGGCTCTGCTCGTGAGCGTCCAGGTTTCTGATACGGGACGATGGACTGGGTCGTCACCGTAAATGCCGTAGCTGTGTGTTAACGTGCTTCACGGCCGGGTGAGAAGTGGGGAGAGACCCAGGCGGAAGCCTGAGTTTTTGCCGCCCCTTCCGGAAGGGGACGGTGTCAGTGGCAGCACGTCCCAACACCAACCGCCACTGCGCCAGAGATCACGACTTAATTGGACTGGTACAAGTCGCCCCGAAATCAACCATTTGTCCTGAAAGGAGAGAAAAACGGTAACAGAAAACACGTGTAGTAACTTGCAGCTCCGGCTGGCGAATCTGAAGGCGCCGCAGTGGCAGTTTTCAGAAAAGCGGTGACCCTAGTAACGGCTTCGACTTCACTCAGAGCTATCCCGCGGGGAAAGCAGCTGCGCTTCGGGGGGATTGTCCAAGGTAACTTGCAACAGGACGGGTCATCGCGCCCCGCACTCCCATATTTCTGTCGTGGTGGTCTTGCGAGTGAAACCTCAGTCACCTGAAAGCGCCGCCTGCCAGGTTTACCGAAAGATGAAAAAGCGTCGGCACGATTTTCCTGTTCTTATTTGTTTGCTGTCGTTGATGAGAAAACCCTGGTGTTGTCATTTCTATTCGTATTTGTGAAAAAGGGGAAGTGATTTCTGCGGCTGCCGTGAAGGTGATTCTTCCTGCAGGTTAGGGGTTAGTTAGGTGCGGGTTTCAGGACGAGGCAGCTGTCGAAAGGCGTGCCTTTCGGCGTCGGTGCCGTGGCAGGCCCTTCAGAAGCAGCGCCAGGGCCTGGGGCGCTGCTGTGCACAGTCACGTCAGGCTTTAGTTGATGAGTTATGTTCGACGAGGCGGTTTTACGGGGAAAGTGTGACGCTTAAGTTTTCTGTCCCGCCAAACTGGATTTGAATTATTGGAAAAGCGTACCATGGGTCATCGTGGATTAAACTGTGGGAAATGTGTAGCCTCTAAGTGGAAAAATGTGAAGGATGGCGTAAGCACGGAAGATCGGGAAACGGCCAGCTTCGGCGTGGGGCCGCATGTGTGTGTCTTGACTAGAAACAAGGAAAGAGACCCCGGGTGTGCGAACGCAACCTTTCCGTGGCCCCAGCTGGAGTAAACCTGAAAGTAACCCCTGTCCGCCACCGGTACTTTCTGTGTTTCTGTTGGTTCTCTTGGCATTTCTCTGCCTTTCATCTAAATATCATCACAGTCGCGTTAACATCAACTTGTTTTTGCTTCACCACGCGTCACAGGCGTAGACACGGCACTATGTGTGCAGCGTCCCCGCCGCCGACACTGAGCTCCCAGAGAAAGGAAGCTCGGCCGAGTGAGTGTTGAAAGGCCTGGGCCACGTTCGGTGGCGGCGGTACTTTCTCACGATGGCCTCGCAGAACACGGAGCCAGGCGTGGAGGGTCCCGGAGGAGAGCCTCCCGGGGGCAGAGAGGGAACGCGCGTCGAGGAAGCGTCCGCAGCTGCGTGCCACACCGGTCCGCCCCTCCAAGCCCCGCCCACCGTCCCCTCGCGGCGCGCAGCGAGGGATCTGTCATTCGGAAGCCGGGCCCAGGATGAGCCGTCCACGACGTCGGCCTTCCTGCCTAGAAAGTGTGCCGTCCTGGATGACACTTTATTTATCTATTATTTGCTCTGTTTCTTACCTGTTCTTATCTTGCAGTTTGTTTATTTCACTGGTCTGATCCAAAATCTGTTTTTCCAGTTTGTTGGTCGAGAGGGAATGTTCCAGCAGCTGAAGTTCAAGCCTCGTGGTCTGATTTAATACCTAAACGTAACAAAATAAAATCCCTATTTACCATTTTTAAAATTAGACGCAGCTTCCTGTTCACTAAGTTATCTAAGTCATAGGAAAACAGAACTGAGGTAGTGTTTATTTACCCAGGGGTCTTATTTTGGCGTATTTTCCGCTCTCAGAAAGGCCTTGGCTTCCTGCAGTATGTCAGACTGCGTTGAAGTGTTTTGCCTCCACCGCGTCTTTATTTTGGAAAGTGTTTCAGAGTTCTGGACAATGGTATTTGTGGCCAGGATTATGATGTTGTTTTCCGTGTTTTGCTGTGTTTTCTCGTATCTTTCCACACAGTGAGACGAGTGGGGGTGTCAAGCGGTCATGTCCAACGTGTCAGACATTGTTGATGAGTGAGAAAAGGTCCCACCTCTGCTCAAAACAAAGTTCTCTTCTCAGACCTGCTCGTCAGCAGACGGCGTGGTTGGAAGTCACACGCCTCCGCTCCAAACAGCTCATCCGAGCCCAGCTTTTCCTCTTTGCACTCACTTTAGCCATTTCCCCCCATTCCTCTTACTTAGAAAATCGCACCGACCAGTTAGGAAACGGTGACAGGTCAGGGTCGTGCGGGAGCCCGGTTCTGCGTCGGGGCCACGTGCAGTGTCAGTCCCCACGGCGCTCCAGCCACCGCAGGGAAGAACTCTTTGGGTTTGGCTGCCTCCTGGCCGGAAGCCTCCGTGACCCGCATCCCCTGTGCCACGGCTGTTCAGGGTGTGAGGTCACCTGTGAGTGTGAGGCGCAGCTGCTGCCAGGAGTGAGGGTCTTCGACAGGAGCGGGGTTTGCGCGGGGTGTGTGGCCTCCATTAGAGGCTGGGCTGAGGCCTGGCGGGGCTGGATGCGTCCATCCCCGGACACACTTCTGTGGATGCACAGAGGCGCTGACCAGCGCGACGCCTGGGTTACTGTTGACACCGGGACTGCATCTCTGTCGGGCCCGCATCCCTGTCGCTTACTGCTGGAAGGGGCTGCAACCCCGAGCCTCTAGCTCCCAAGGGCTCCCACCTGAGCACAGGGCGGGAGTGGCCGGGAGGGTGGCGCCCGGACCCCGACCGACCAGGGGCCAACTGCAGTGCTTGCCCATGACTCTGCCGAAGGCCTCCAGCCGCAGGTGACTGTCCCCAGGTCCCCGGGTCGGTGTCGTCTCTGCGCTCTGACCTCTGACCTCCAACCATCGTTCGGTTTAAGAGCCCCTGACAGGCCAGGAGTATCTTGCTTCTGATCAGGGGTTTCATGTTTGGATTTAAACCTGTTAAACACGTAGCTGCTCAGCAGCTGCCGGCAGCAGGCTGGGGCCCCTGACGTCCTCGCTGCGGTTCGGCCATTTAATGTGGTTGGTGGGACAGGACAGGCTGTTGTCTCTTCGGCCCTCGTCCTTTTTCCTGTTCCCCTGGATCAGGTGATACCTAGCTTCACCGTCGAGTTTTTTAATCATGTGACCCCAAAAGCTCATTAAAGGCTCGTGAGGCTGACAAAGGTTTCCCGCTTTTTCCCACATCGTACACCTTTACTGCTGCGGTCTGAAAACGCAAGAAAAGGACTTGCAGCGCGCTTTCTGGATGAGCCTGAAAGGGTGGGGGATGTGCCTTCAGCATCGCCGACCGGATGTGCCGACACCTTCACTTTTAAACTGCGGTGTATTTTCACTTTCAGCCTTTACTGCCTCTTGGGATTACAGTTTTCAGTGCCTGGGGATCCACCGTGTAAAACATTTTCATTGTTCCTACGCTGTTCTGATTTGTGAAAAGAATTGGTAAGCAATTCTTTCGTTCTTCTCGCGCCTCCCTGCTGTTTCCGCTGCCTTGTCCAGCGGTCCTCAGGGAGACGTGACAGGGGACCTGGACCTTCTAGACGTGGTCACGTCACAGGCGGAGGGTTTGTGGTCTCCCCGACCCCTGGCTGACGTCTGGCACGTCTCAGACTTTTTAATCAAAGTAGCAAATCGGAATAATGCATCGTGGGGACCATTTACAATTAAATCTCCCTACTTCTCTCTCTCCCTCTCTCTCTCTCTCTCTCTCTCTCTCTCTCTCTCTCCCTCTCTCTCTCTCCTTATCTCTCTCCTTATCTATCTCCTTATCCATCCATCCATCCTCTATATCCTTGTAGCTCAGAGCAGGAAGACACTAGCCTTATTAGCCGGGACGAGGGACCAGGGAAGAGGCCCGAACTCGGGCGCCCCGTGAACTCCTCCAGCGGCGCTGCTTCCTCCTGGGCGGTTCTGACGGGGTCACGTGTTGAGGGTCGTTTAGCAGCCTCTGGGGGCATTGTTCAGCCTTTTGCTGCTTTAATGCCCTGCACTCATTCTTTGAGTACTTTCTTAGTTCGTGGTCTTCTTCCCTATTGCCCGGAGGCTCACGGAATCGTGAAGCTTGAGGGGACTCAGCACTCAGTCCTCCACCCGAGTCTGTGGTCCGAGCTGCGGAGGCCCAGAGCGGCCACTGCCTGGCTCAGGTTCGTGGACCCGGTCGAGGGCGGGACTCGAACCGTCACGGACCTCGGGCTTCTCGGCGGGGCGCTCAGCTCCCTCTGCTGCAGCCGCGGACGGCTCCGTTGGCTGCGTTCCCTGTAAAGCCGCAGGCCAGGCCGCGCGTGTGAACTCGTGCCGCAGGCTGTCTCGACGGCGCTGTGAGCCTTGGTTTTGTCCTCAGAGTTCCTGAAGCAGTTCCCAGCCCTCCGCCTCAGCGCCTCTCCCCGCTCCGTGCATCAGAGCGTCAGGGACTGGGAAACGGCGAGGACACGCAGAGTCCAGAACAGGGCGCGGGGTGGAGGGCACTTGCCTGTCGCCGTCGCGTGTGAGTAACATGAAAACGGCGATGCCCCCAGTAGACTGAATCTGATTCGGCCCCAGCACGGAAAATGAAGACGTTGAGTATGAACTCCTCTCTGGCCACAAGTTCTCCACGTGTCCGTCCACCCCGCTTTTCTGACCCTCGCCCCGGCCTCGCTGGTACCGGGCGGCGCGGCCCTGCCGGGGTGTCCCGGGCCGGCCCGCGTCCCGTGTCTCACCCACCTGGGCCTCCACGTCCGTGAGCTTGCGCGTCTGCTCGGCCGTTTGGTTGAGCAGGTTGGTCCCGATCTCCAGCATGACGGCCGTCTGGTTCTGCACCGCGTTCTGCTGCATCTCCACCATCTCCTTCTTCATGTTGTCCTGGATGTAGTTCTCCAGCTGGAAGAGACACGCCGTCAGAGGGCGGGGACCCATCCCTCAACGCCCCCCCCCCAACCTTTAAAAATCGCCTGCAAGCCCCGGACCTGCTCCTATTGGGAAATTTATCCGTGTTTTGTCTGTTTGTTGTTTTCATCACTCTCGGTGCAGTGCAGTGTGATCCGGCAGCTTAGTGACCCTGTGAGCGGGACACAGGCCACAGGTGGGCAGCCCGGGCTGCGGGGGGCCCCGTCCCCGCCCCTGCCCCCAGGCTGCTAGGGAAACGACACCCAGGCCCGGAGAAGCGCCCCTGTGTCCGTCCGTCATGGCCCGCCCAGGGTTCCCAGCTCGGGACCCCAAGACGAGCGCAGGGTGCCCCCGGCGCGGTGCGTCCTCCGTGCTGTCACCGCATTGCACTGCAGGCGGTCTCCATCCTGCACCGGGCCGGCTACTGTCCTCCACATGCTGGTGGGGATGTCCCCTCCGGCCCACCCTAAGGAGAGCCGAAGCGCAGGGGCCCAGGGTTGAGGTGGGGGGGCATACCTGTCCCCGGCCATAAGCGACACGTAACTGACGCTGGTCGTGGGCCTCCAGGGAGGGGCCTGGGAGAGACGGGGCCCGGCCCCTGCCGTGGAGTCCCAGGGTCCTCGTTTCCGATGGGTCAGGGGGGAGCTTTTAGGATTGATGGAACTACGTCAGTAAAGTCGTCGTGCCTGCGTGTCTAGCGTCCGCGCTTGCCTTTAATTTCCTTTATCCTTTGTTCTCATAAGGACCCCGTGCTGGGGGCCGCGATCCCACACTGGGGCCAGACTCAGCTCACCGGGACAGAAACCCCGTCGTTTTTTTTCTCCATTAAATCGAACAATTGCAAGCTGATTGTGCAGTTGCTTGTGGGGCCTTTTTTAATGCAGGAGCCATCCACAGAGCCGGGCGTCAGACATGGTCCCCTAACGCATCGCCGCTGAGTCATTCTGCGCCGGCGCCCGCGAGGGCCAGAAAACAGAGCTCCAGGCCTCCCTCGCCGTGGCAGTTTGTACACGTGTCCCCAGCGCTGTCGCAGGTCCTGGCCCCTTCAGGACTGCGAGTTCACGCTTTCCCTGGCTGGCTCTGCCGGCTCTGCCCGACTCCGTGCGCTTCCCACCCCCTCCGCACCAGTGACCTGGAGGGTGGGTCGCGCGCTGGTCTTAGGGCCGATCCCGTGTCAGACCCTGCAGCTGAAGCCTTTGCTGCTCACCACGAATCACATCAGATTAGACGAGTTCGAAAATTCGGGCCCTGGGACTGGGGTGCCCACCCGCATCCCCGATGCAGACTCCACGACGATCCGGAGCGAGGCCCCGACCGACCTCTGCTAACTGGCTGGTGCTCACCGCTCAGGCTTTGTAGTGGCCGTTGCCCTCTTCATTCGTTACGGCCTTCTCGCCTTCCCCTGCCTTTTCAAAATCACGACTTTTAAGGTGTAAACACACAGTTTGAGAGAACTCGGTGTGGAAGTTTGAGATCCCTCCTCTCTCCTCGCCCTCGCCCGCTCCCGTGTTCTCTCTCGCGCGTCCTCATGGGAACAATGGGCTCTCGGAGGTTCAAGTCAAAGCCGTTTGTCACCCAGAGAAGTTATCTCGGTTGCTCCTAACACCCGGCAAAAACAATATTTAGGGAGACTTATCCGGGGAAGTTGAGGACTCTCGGAGATGTAATCGAGCTGGAGTTCGGTTCGAGTCTGTTTTTCCAAGTCGTAATTTATGAACGAGTGTAAATAAAAAGCTTAATCTCTGATCCGACTACTTAAGAGCTAAGTAAAGTTACTCGCTCTCGTCAGTGTCACCCCCACCCCCACTTCTAGAACTACTGGGTCATCCGTGAGCCCAGCCACCGACGGACACGAGAGGCTGTTCCAGGTTTGCGGTGTAAAGTCACGTTCCGTTTAAAGTCAGACTTGGGAACTTTGAAAGACGTACAAGGCTTCATTTATAAGAACGAAGTTTCTTATCTTTGTTGCCAGATCTTTTTCTCAGCTTAAAACTGGGAGAACGCGAACGCTCTCCGGGGCTCTGCTTTCAGCTGCCCAGGGTGACGGAGGATGCGTGCGTGTGTGTGGGGGGGGTCGTGTTACATGGAAGGGGGTTGTAGGTGCACACCCGTGACGCGCGTGTGCGCACATCCCGAAGGCAGGCCAGACGCGCCTCGTGCCCGTCTGCAGCGTGTGCAGCTCCGTAAGGGAACGTTCCATGAGACGCTGGCCGATCGCTAACCAGTCGGAGTCTTCGGGAGAAAAGAGGGACAAACGGAAGTGCCAAGGACCAGGCATCTTGCGCGGATTCGCAGAAGGTTTGTGTCCCCAACCCTAGAAGCCGAGAAATTAGGCTCTACGGGAAGTGGACGCGGACAGGTGAGGCCGGCCTGGGAACACGGAAGAATGTACTCGTCTGAGAAACGGCAGCAACGGCCACAGTCACGGGCTCGGGCTCCTCGGCTCCGTCCGACGTCTCAGCGGCTGTGCTCCCGGGGGCTGTGTGGACCGGGGGCAGGCGTCAGTGGGGGGCAGCCCAGTGTCCTGGTGGCGTGGTGTCGTGGAGGACGGGATGAAAGCAAACGGGCAGCTCCGTTCCAGAGGCCACACCGCGCTTTCCTGCCTCCCAGCAGCCGGAGAGGCACGACCCCAGGTGGCACGAGTGTGCCCCTGACACCGAGGGCCGCAGGGCCGTGAACGGCTGGGCCACCGACCGTGCAGCCGAGGGAAGGGGTCGTGTCTGCTAACGGATCCTGGAAGTGGGCATCGCCAGTGCCGAGTTCATCTCCTGGGAGCTCCGTGACTAAAGGGTCTGCTTTCCCTCTGAAGACTAGAGAGGAAGACGCCAGGCGTTCTCCGTGTGGCGTAAAAACGGACATTTCTAGGCAGCGCGTTCCCCTTCCGAGGGTCGCCCCACGGCCAGGGGCCTAAAGCACATGGAGAAGAGAAGCCCGCCCGACCACGCGGCCAGAGGCACCTGAAATTTCCCTAGCTCTCGGCCTGGACCCGTTAGCTCTTTCCTCGCTTATCGCCCCGGAACTCTCCCTGCTGAGTCTCTCGTTTGTGTTCCCTGCGACCGAGACCCAGCGTCGCAGAAATCTGCCCCGTGAAATTGCTTTCTAGTGTGAGGAGCTCAACGCAAGAGGAAGGGAGGCAAACGGCAGCTCCCTCCCGGTGGCAGCGCCCGCCCTGCCCGCCCTGCCCTCCTGCGGCCGCCTTTCCCGCCCTCGCCGCGCCCACGGAGCTGCCCTGGTCACAGCGGTCCCGAGACTCTCGAAGCCCCCGGGGGGGGGCGCGGGGTTCTTCCCCAGCTCACGCGGGGGCTTCGCACACCCCTGTCATGCAGGAGGTTGGAACGGGCCCTCGTGTCTGCAGATGCCGAGGCAGTGGTGCCGGCTTGTGGGCTCCGAGTCCCCCGACTGCAGACGTGGCCGGGCCGTGCGGCGTCGGTGCTGTCCTCTTGTGAACCGTCTGCGCACTCTCCGGAGCGTGGGTCCCCGAGCCGCTCCTCTCCCCAGAACGTGCGCCTCATCCCATCGTCATTCACAGTCAAGGCTGTTGCTGCCACGACGGCGGCCGGGCTGGCTGTTCAGTGCCATTTTGACTGCAAAGGGGGGGTGGCCCCTACAACGCGGACTTGAAAGGCTCAGGCAACCAGAAGGGGACGCCTCCACCCCACGGAGTCGGAGTTCCTGTTAATGAGAAACGTGTCCCCGTGCTCTCCTTTACTCCCCCAACGTCAGGAACGATCGAGTCTGACAGGCAAGCAAGTGCTCCGCGAGGCGACCACGGCGGACTGCATACGCACGCGGTGTCCCCTCGCTGTCCTCCCCCCACCACGCGTAGCCTCGTTATTCTTTTTACCGAAAGGGAAGAAGTGACCTCGGTGTTGGCCGGGGAAAGGGAAACAGTGTTCGAAGGCTCGTGGGGCCCTCGCCAGCTGAATGCGTCCCGGGTGAGAGGTCGCGTCCACCTCGACCTCAGGCCCTGCGCCGTGTGGTCAGTTGGTCTTCGTCCACCTGAACCACCTGGTTTTCCTGGGGGATGGGCAAACGGCTCCGGGCTTCCGTGGGGACATTTCACTCCCTGGCATTTAGGTTGAGCGAGAAGAGACTCTAACCCTCCTCTCTCCCACGCTCACCCCCCGTGACACAAGGACGGCTTCTTCCCGCCGCAGCAAGCCCTCCTGGCCGGTCCCCTCCCCCCGGCATCCACCGTGCCCCTGGACCGGCCGGCAGCCCCTCCCGCCGTCTCGCCGGACAGTTCCCCTGAGGGCTCGGGGAGGCCTGACCACTCCGCAGCCCAGGCCGCTAGCTGCCGCACTCCGTGGCCTGCGAGAGGGAAGGCGGGTCCCAGGCCCGGCGGCACAGACCCTCCCCGATCCGCACGCTTAGGCTGCTCCAGGCTCGCGGCCGCCGTCTGCATCTCCCCTTGCCTGGGTCCCCCAACCCCATCGCACGCCCCATCGGCACCTGCTACGTTGTGTGTGTGGCTTTTTGATGCCAAAAATCCTTTTTTTATTTTTTCACTTATTTTTCAGTCTCCTGATCCTGTAAGTCTGTGTTCTCGTCTGCTTGGGACACGGAAATTCTGTAGCCACCCTACAGCCGTGCGTTCCAGTGATCGCGAGCAGAGCGTTTGCTCTCACGGTAGTTAGAAAACCGGAATGCAAGATCGTCAAGTCCCGGGAAATCCTGCTTCGAAGGCTTTTGACCTCATGTCCTTGATTCCGTCACGAGGAAGCGGCCTTTCGAAGTCTTCAGACAGAAAAGTGGCAAAACCTAGGCCTTCTTCCCCGTGCTTCGGTCTCTTTCGCTTCTCACCTAGAGGTTTTACCGCCCAGGCAGATGTGCGCTCCGCGGTGGTTAGTGAGGGCGCTGAGAGTCAAGGGAGACGCCAGCCTGTGGCAGACCTTTGTCCCAGACCATGCAGGAGACCAGGGCGAACCCCTGCCGGCGTGAGGCGTGCAGCCCCCTGACTGCCGGACCCCACCCCGCAAAAGCTCTTTCAAGCCCTTCCCGGGACTAGTTCGTTCCGATTTGCTTTTCACTTTCTTTCTGCGATCGTCGGGCTTCCTGCTCGCTGCCCTGTGGCTGGACGGCCCCCTCAAGGGCTCCCTGGTGTAAGGAGACTAAACCCACAGGCTCCGAGGGCGACGGTGACACGACACCCAGCAGAGTGGCCGGCACCAGCTGTGCCATGCTGTGGCCGATGAGACGGGAAGTAGCCCGAGACGCCGAGGTGTCGCGTGGGTTCGCCCCTTTTGGGAGTGCGACTGCGTGTTCCTTTGTGCTATTTAACTTGGGCTTTCATCACGTACACGCTCGGCACTTTGCCTTTGTTCCTCTCCTTTACCATCCCTCCAAAATCTAAGGAGAAATGCGTTTTTCCCCATTTCCTACCGATAAAACGATTCTTCTTAACCATCGTCAGCCATTTCCAGTACCCGCCGGCTTACTCGCAGCTGCGGTGGTAGCCTCAGGAACGTGGCATCTCGTGTGGCAGAGTGCGCGTCACTGGCTGCGGCTTTGCGGGGGCCCCCGCGTGCTCACGTGCTTCCCCGCAGCTCTTCCCGTGCCTCCCAGACAGGCTCTGGCTCACACCTGACACCTGGCCGGCACTGGGGGTCAGGGAGCAAGGAGAACCGGGGGAGTGTGTCCGCCGCTTGTTTCCGGCGTGTCCTTCACGCGTGGGGCGCTCGCTTTCCCTTCAGCAGTCGGGCCAGAGCACGAGTGACGGTCGGGCCTACACGGAAGGCCGCGTTGCTCCCGAGCACGTCGTCTTACTTTGGTAGCTGTAGTTACCGAGTAGTTTTCCCGTAAAATTCCGTTTGAATAAAGACACAGGCGTGGCACCGATGAGCCATTTCCCATGAAACTGCGCTCTGAGAAGGAGTTCGTTTCCGCAGACGCAGACAGGCCACGCAGTCGCAGCTCCCGGGAAGGGCGCGTCCCCACCTGCCGGCCTGGCACATGTGACGTCTGCCGACCCGTCCGTCCGGATGCGAGGACTTGGGACAGGGCACTGACTGGAAACCGCCCAACGGCAGGCTTCGGCGGCAGCTGCCCTGGTTCCTTTCCCACGTGGAGTTTCTGTTTTGACCCGTCAGGTCGCTCCGGGGGGACTGAGGAGATGTGCGAACGCGCCCGACCGTTTGTAAAAACAGCAGAGCAGACGCCGCGGAAGCCAAGCGCCACCACAGGCGTCCACGGAGCAGCAGACGCCACGCACTCGGGCGCTTCCCCCCGTGTGACCCCGTTTCTGTGAGGTTCGGGGAGAACAGCGCCGACTCCGTCGGGACGGTGCTCCTGGGTGGGCGCCGTCGGGGCCTGGGAGCGGCCTGTCCGGCGGGACGTCCCGGGGAGCTGCAGCTGTCGCACGTCTCAACGCCCAGGCTGGTTACACGGACAGGTTCGCACCGGGAGAGTCCGCGGGGCTGTCGTTGGAGGTGGGTGTCCTTCGCTCGTTTCCCGTGTCTCAGGCCGCAGCGCACAGAGCTTGGAAAGGAAAGGGAGTCGGAAGCGAGAAGTCTGACAACGCCCGCTGCGCCACTGCCGCCCCCTGGCTCTGAGCGGCCGGGTCCACCTCGGTCTGTGGCCTGCGCCTGGTGCTGCCGACACGCGGCCCACGGGGGGGAACCGGGGAAAGCGATTTTCAAGGGGCCGCCCGCAGAGGGCCGCAGGTGAGACCGTTGCAGCTGCCCGGAGAGGGTTCAGAAACGTTCGGGGAGGGACACTGGCGCTGAACGCTCCGAAACTCGCTTCTTTCCGCGTCAGGCACAGCAGGCATTTGCTCTTGGAAGACCAAGAAGGAATTCAGGCAGTTCCCATTAGTCTAAAAATAAGTGATAAATAAACAAACGTCTGAGTCACGGGCCGCGTTCTGCTGGAGTCCGGGGGCTCTTGGCCGTCGGGAGGAGATGATTTATTCTCCGGATCGTTGCGCTGCCCACTGCCCGCTGGAATGGATACAAAGCTGCTCCGAGAAAAGTGAAATAAGCGCATTCCTCTTTGGAATTTAATCACATTTGAGTCGCTCCAATTCAAGTATTTTCTGCTTCTGAGCGTCATCGTAAAGACCGGAATCAGGTGGCTTCATTTGTGTTGGGCTAAGGTGGAAAAGACGTTACAGCTGTGGGTTTGAAGACATCGTGGGCTGCTTCCTCATCACGGCACGGGTTCTGGGGCTCGGACGCCCCTGGTGCGGACCCTCGCTCACCTGGGGACTGCCGGGCTCCCTGGGCCCCTCGTTCAGCCTCCAGCTTCTCGTTGGTGAAACGCCTACTGCGCGATGTCCGTGTGAAGGTTAAATGGATGCAGCGAGTCAGCACGGTCCCCAGCCGTGTGCCACAGCAGACTCGGAGGAGACCCGGGACGCTGTCGGGCTGCTCGGGGGGCACCCAGCCCTGCTCAGCCTCCGTCGGGCCCTGGAGGACCTGCCAGGTGGAGGCGGCGCCCAGTTTCAGCGCCGCTGGGTTGCACCGCGGGGCTTTGGCGGTTTTGTCCTAAAGAGCAAGTGCTGCACGAGCTTCAGCCTGGAGCCTGAAGCGAGGCCCCGTCCGAGGCCCAGGTCCGGGAAGCTGGGCCGAGCCTGGCGGCCCGCTCCGGGCAACTGGACTCGCTCACAGGGGCGTCGGGCGCCGTTGCTCCCTCCTCCCGCCTTGGTGCGCGTTTGTGTTCCCGGCCGACCCCCGAGTAGTCAGGACGTGACTGCCCCCGTCGTTCGGACCTCACTGCTTCGCACCTGTAGCTGCGGGGCACTGCTTTCGGCCCAGCGGTGCCGTGAAAACAGAAAAAAGTGCTGAAAAGCCAAGGGTGCCCTGAGCGGAGAAGCGCGGGGCCTCCGGCGCCCACAGGAGCGTGCCCTTGGTGGGCGCCGGCTCCGCCCGCCCTCCTCCCTCCATCCCGAGGGTGTCTTCAGGTGCCGTCCCCGTGGTTCGGTGCGTTTACGGGGAAACCAGTGGGTGCAAAGGAAGGAGCGGGCCGTGTGAGATCTTCGCTAAGTGGAACTTCGCTCCCGGAGCCGTGAAGGAAGCCGGCCCTGTCCTGCCAGCTCGACCTTCGGCTCCGCGTCTCCCTGCGGCGCGTCCGCTGCACGCAGGCGGCCGGTGTCTGCGTGTGCTTTATGGTTTGCACGCTCGTCGCCCGCCCTCACGTGACCGACGGCCAGCTCAAGCACACAGGGAAGCCACGGCCCCGGCCCGGCGATCGGGGAGTCGGTTTTCAGGGCGACCCTCCCAAGGCCTGCGGTGAGCGCCCAGGGCGCTCGAGCCATGTTCCCACAGTTAGCTGCAGCTCGGAGGCCTGCCCCCGCGCCCGCCCCACGTGGCCGTCCGGGAAGCCAGTGGAAAATTCCCGTGCCCTCTCGCTGCGCTGCGCGAGTTATAAACAGCGCGCCATTCAGAGCTGACTTCTCCCTGCGCGCCTGCACTCCCCTCCCAGCTTAAAGGGGAAAGGCGTCCTTTCGGGAGAGGTTTTTCCGTGGGGGGGGGGTCACAGCATCCCCTCGGGCCACCAGGGGCTGGCCGGCTCGCTCTGCTTAACCTTAACCTCCGGGTGGTCCAGTGTCTATAACGAGCGCTTTCTGGGCGATGGCGTGTGGCAGTGAGGCACGCCGCCTCGTCCTCAGAGCCACGGCGACACGCGGTCACTCAAGGTTGGCCTCTTAACGGACTCACTCAGAGGGAGCAGCAGGCTCACATGCAAGTGGGGGTGGGGGGCGAGGGCGCACCCTGGGAGTGGGGGTGGGGGCCAAGGGCGCACCCTGGGAGTGGGGGTGGGGGCGAGGGCGCACCCTGGGAGTGGGGGTGGGGGCCAAGGGCGCACCCTGGGAGTGGGGGTGGGGGCTGAGGGCGCACCCTGGGAGTGGGGGTGGGGCCGAGGGCGCACCCTGGGAGTGGGGGTGGGGGGCAAGGGTGCACCCTGGGAGTGGGGGTGGGGGGCGAGGGCGCACCCTGGGAGTGGGGGTGGGGGGCGAGGGCGCACCCTGGGAGTGGGGGTGGGGGGCGAGGGCGCACCCTGGGAGTGGGGGTGGGGGGCGAGGGCGCACCCTGGGAGTGGGGGTGGGGGGCGAGGGTGCACACACGAGGGAAAGGCGCGGCGACAGCGGTTTCCCAGTGTTGAGGTCTGTTTGTTTGCACTAAAGTGAGTCACTCGCCCTGAGTTTTGGCCAGAAATCGCTGTGGCTGCCGCTACCACTCGGCCTTGACTCCTGCGAGCCCGTTGAACCCGTCGGCGGTGCCGCGCGCCCCTTGTTGTAGACTCTGGTTTCTCATTAACGTCGCGGCGGAGCCAGCTTACACTCTGTGGCTCTGCCGGGTCCCCCGGCTGAAGGACCTCCACCGGCGTTTTGGCTGCTCCTGGGGTTCAGATGGTGGGTGGTTTGTCCCCCGGAATCTGGGCCCCGTCCGCGGTGGCTCTAGGGGGCCAGAGGCAGAGGAGAAGCAGGGTCGCCCGTGCGGTGGTCCGGCGGCTCAGCCAGCGTCGCGGTGGCTCGTGGACACCTCCTTCCGTCGTTCCTGAGCCCTGAGCCCTGAGCCCTTGGTCCCAGGAGCACGGGCACTTGGGGTGCAGGGGGAGTTCCCAGGAAAATTACTGAACACGACTGCGGTGAACGCAGCCCTGGGGTGCGGGTCCCCATCGCAATCCTGTCCCCAGTGCCACCAGCTCTGCTCCAGTCCACCTGGGAGGGGGCTCGTGGCTGGTGACGCCCGTGCCGTGTGCCTCTGGGGTCCCCGTGGCTGATCAGGAGGCGCCAGCACCGCCAGGGAGCCCACGCAAGCCCTGCCCGGTGCAGGAGGTGGACCTCGTGGCGGTCCCGCGCGCCAGCCCTCGGTCATCCAGGTCGCAGCGCGATGCCGTTTAGGAAGAGTCGGAATAAAGGAGACCCGGGCGTCCCAGAGCCAGATCCAGTGTGGAGGCTGCGGGGAGTCCTCTCTCTGACGACGTTGGCAGAGGACGGCGCTGTCGGGACGACTGGGAAGGGCGGCAGGGACGCTGACGGCGCGGCGGGCCCTGCGCTTCACCCCCTATTTGACCTCCGCGGGATTGGGTTTGGCCGACACCGAAACCGTTTCCTGAGCAGTCCTTTCTGCGCCTGGGGGTCCCACCGAGCCCCCTCCCGCGTGTTTCTGAAGAGCGCGCTCCGTTAGGAGGTGGGTCAGTCCGGGACCCATCCAGGGCGGCTTCAGGTCACAGCCAGGCGGGGGCCCCGAAGACAGCAGCGATGCCCGGGCCGGTGCCGGGGGCAGTGCTGGGCACACGGTCCAACCTGCGGCGAAGCGCTGCACTACTGGGGAGGGCGGATGTCCGCGTACACGACACGCGCGACGCGCACGCGGGCGCATGCGGAAACGACAGCGCCCAAGAGGAAGGCCGCGGGTGTTCCCGTGACGTGAAATGCGAGAGGGAGCATAACGGACAGTGACTGACGGGGCACAGTGGAGGCCGACCTGGGCGGGAGGGGTGGCAGGTGGGGGGGCCGGACGGAGCCATCCGGTCACCACCCGGGCACACAGACCTCAGGGTGCACTTCTGAGATCGGGGGCTTCGCTCGGGGTGGCACCTCGGAGGGAGGGAGGCTGGATCCCGACTGACGGGCAGCTGTCTGAAGGGACACGCAGCCAGCCTGGCCTGGGGGAGCCGGGCTGTGCGACCGCGAGTGCCCGCTCCAGGAGGCGGGTCCCCGTCCCTGGCCCCTGCAGGGCTCTGCGTCACTTTTACCACCTTCCCTTGCGAATCCCTCCCCAGCATGTGCCGCCGGCCCCGGTCCTCCCTGGCTGCTGTTGCGCTGGTGACAGGTGCGTCCTGCGACGCTGGGGCGGCAGCAGCTCAGGGCTGGGTCCTCACAGCCGAGCGGCAGCGTCATCACAGGGCTCCCCGGTGCCGCAGACCCACGTAGGTGCTGTCCCGAGTGGCAAAGCAGAGCTGGGGGCAGCGGGACAGCGCCATCCGCCGCCAGGCCACGAAGCCGACCGGCCCTGTCTACGTCCCAGCTCCACGGTGACACCCAGCAGGCCACCGAGCGCCTCGGCACCCCATGGTAAGGCGCGGCCCGCTGGCTGCCCAGGCGGGGCCCGGCGCGTGCACTGGCAGAGGGGATGCGGGGACGCCTGTCAGCGCCCCGTGCACACGGGGGACGCGCGGCTTCCACCGAGTGTCGCTGTGGCAGCCGCCAACACCCTGAGCCCGAGTGTCCCCTCTGGAGGAGGAGGACAGTGTCTGCCCTGCCGGGCAGTCACGTGATGTCACCGCGCTGCGCCCCGGCCCATGCCGGCTGCCGTCACGGTGGCAGGCAGCGGCGTCGCCACTGTCGCTTTTCAGGGCCAACTCCGGCGCGCCGAGGGGGCAGTGCCTTGCTCTGTGTGCCCTCCCTCAGCGGGGTCTTTCTGCAAGAACGCCAGACCTTTCACACGCACGAGCGGCGCGTGCCGGGGTCACGGCCACGCGTGGGAGCGGCAGGTGCCCCGGGCCGCCTCGTGGCTCGGCCGCAGGGTCGGAGTCCCTGGGACCTGGGCTGGCAGAGGAGGGCGTCCAGTTAAACGGGGGTTACGTGTGCGTCAGCTGCTTTCATCCCTCCCCCTCTCCCCCCCGACACGGTCTCCTGGCTCGGGGGCGGGATTGGGGCTGAAGGGGAGCGTGGAGAAGCGGCTCGCTGTCCGTGCACCGGAGGCTGAACCGCCGTGGGCGGGGCAGGCGGCCCACGCACCAGTCGACGGCTTCCGTGCCCTCACCCTGTCCGGCTGGAGGAGAGAGGTGCCCGGTAGCACCCAGGAGGGACCCGCGTTCACCTCGGGTACCTCAGGACCCCGTCCCGGACGGCCGGGGGTGGGGGTCCCATCGACCCCGGTCCTGTGAGTGATGCTGACTGGCCCGACCACCGCGGGGGGTTAGGAGCGTGTCCCCTTCGGTCACGCTCGTCCCGGCGGCCGTTCCCGTAGTTCCCACGTTGTGGGGTTAGAACTGGACGAGCGCTTCTCTTCCCGACGGGAGTCTGAGGATGAGCAGGAGCGCCGAGCGCTCGCTCGCTCGCAGGGACAGGCGAGGTCGTCGGCCCGCGGAACCCCTTCTCTCCGGCCGCCTTTATTCCTGCCCCGGAACTCCCGCTAGGAAACGGCGCGCGGGGCGGTTTCGGGCGGCACCTGCGTGTGCTGGCTTCTCCGGATTCCGGAGACCCGGTCGTGGTCAATGAGACTCAGAGGAACCCTCGAGCGAGCCTCAGCCCAGCGTCCGGCGCGATCGTCCGGCGCGATCGTCCGGCGCGTGCCCGGCCGCGGATCGGATCTGTGGCCCCCGCAAATCCGACGGCAGAGAAGGCGCCGCCGGGAGCCCAGAGAAGCGAGCCACGGGCGCCCGGTCAGCGCCTTCGGCCCGGCGAGGGGGAGCGGAATGACCACCATGGTGTGAGGGACGGCAGGGATCTGGACAGGGCGTTTCCCGTCCCGTTAGTTATTGAGTCCGTCGCAGTGATGGGCCCGGCGACATGGCCTCCCGCTGCTCGCGGCGCAGTGTCGCGCCCTTTATCTCACTGGGATCGCAGCGTCCCCCACCCCCCCCGACGGCCCCACCGCGGGTGAGAGGCCCCACGTTTCTGAGGGTGCACTGGGCGTTCTAGCCGGGCGGCTTAGTCGAATAAGGCAGAGTCGCCCGTCCGCGTGCAGCCCGCCATGCTTTCAGAAAGAGTCATTCGCCACGTGCAGGAGGACCGTGGGGAAAGGTGTCGTTCGGGGCTCAGGCAGCCCCAGGAACTTAGCCGGAGGAGAGCAGAGGGGACGCGCGTTCACGTTCTCCCGAATTTGGGGCGGCGGCGTCCCACAGCACAGCCAGCACCGAGCAGAGGCCCAGGAGCCTAAGTGCCCGCGCGGGGGGCACGGCCACCTCAGCCGAGCACGCCGGGAAGGCGTCCCCCGGGGAGTCGCGCCTGCGTGTCGTGGACTGTGTAGCCGGGGACAGCTGGCTGGGTGCGCTGGGGCGGGATGGGGACTGCAGAAGGTCTGGTCTCCGAATGGGGAGTAAGACGTTACGGGAGCCGTGTGCTCCCAGACGGCCATTTCCCGGTCCCGGACCCTGCAGGCACATCGTCGTCTCCCCAAGGTGCGGTTCCGCCCGCTCAGCCTGCGTGTCGCACAGCCCCGCTCCGCGGGCAGACAGCGCGCGTGCGCGATGGATACGTGTCACGGTGTGTACAGTGTCGCACCCCGCGGTGTGCCTGGTGTGACGCAGCAAACGGCCCGTCACACTAGCGTTCTCCAAGCTCGGGCCACGGGGAAGCGTGAACCGTCTTCCTCCTCTCAAAGGGTTAATCAGCTCGTCCGAGTGCGCCGCCTGCTTCCGACCCGGAACAGTCACCTCCGGACCCAGCAGACACCAGGGAGGGACAGTTCCCCTCCCCGGCACTGCGGGAGGCCGTTAGCGAGGGACGGGTGGAAACTTTTCCCTTTCCATTAATGAACCCGGCTCTGGGGGTTTGGCAGCCGCACGTGACACTCGGACACACAGCCCCCGGGGGGGGGGGGCGAGGCTGGGCCGGAGCTCACGGGAGCCGCCGTCGGTTTCCCCCATTGATGGCAGTTTTGTTTTCGGGGGCAAAACCGCCCTGTTCCCAGCACGCAGACCGATGGGTGCGCATGTCACTCCGACTTCGAGAGGTTTACAGCCTCTGGCCGCTTTCTGTCGTGTGGGGGGGCGGGCGGGGGCGTGAGGTGCCGGAGGAAATGTTTACCTCGGTTTCAGGGGCAGCAGCTACATTTTTCCAAACGCACAATAGGCCTCGCAGTTGTTTATGAACGTAAAGCGTTCGCCAGTGCGAACGAGCTGTTTATTTCCTTTCCCTGTTTCCTCTCGTGGGGGGCGGGGGGTCTGGCCTCCCAGCAAGGCACGGCCCGTTCCGTGAGCTGTCGGTCAGCCTCGGCGAAGTCCGTTTGCTGCCGCTGCGGCCGAGGTGCCGGACAGGACAGCTGCAGGATCAGCCGGGGACTGGTGCGCCTGGGGCAGTGGCCGTCTCGGGGGTTGTCCCCTCCCGTCTGCCCGCCCCGCAGAAAGTCGGCCTTCCCGCGTCGCTCCAGTCACGCCCCTCTGTCCTCATTCGCGAGTCTGGCGCTTCCTTTTCGAGCCAGGTTAGCGGGGCAGGGTGGCATCTCCTGAGGATCGCAAGTCAGCTCTCGTCTTGGTGCGAGCGCCCAGGCTGAGGGTGCGAGCCCTCGGAAGCTGAGATGCCGTCCGTCCGCCCCGAGACTACCCAGAAACCGGGTCCCCGCCTCCTCCCTGACCAGTTTTCTTAGAAGCCTAAAGACTTCTTTCTCTCTCTCTTTCTGTCTTGTTTTCAGTTTTGGCCTGAGAGAGAAAGGAAATAGGGAAAACATGGAAAAACAAACAAACAGCCCTAGAGAGAAGGAGATCGTGAAACAGTGGGAAGAAGCGCAGGACTAACTGCGCCTTTTCTTGCTGTGGCGCCTGTCGGTCAGCAGGCGGTAGTTAGTCCCGCATCGCGCGGCGCAGCTGCCGTCCCATCACGCGTTCGCTGCTCCCTCACGGGGCACGGCAGCGTGCGTCGTCACAGGTGAGAAAACGCAGAGCAGAAAAGCAAGCGGAGCGCTTCCGTGCAGCCAGGCTTTGCTCTTTTGCTTTCCTTCCCGGACCGGAAGCCCACACACCAGGTGGGAACGGACCTCCTCGGGTGCCACTCCCCGGCGGGCAGGCGGACGGGTGCGGAGCCAGGGGCAGGCAAACGTCGAGGCGTCCTTGGTGACACCGGCCAGAGGGCTAAAGGAGGAATTGAGAACAGAGCCTGCGCCCGCCCCCGGCCAAACGTTTACTTCAAACCCGGAAAGGGGGGGCAGTGGGGGTCGCGCCGCGGCGAGCTCCCGTCCTTTCCCTCTCTAAGCAGTCTCGAAGTCCTGGCGCCCGGAGGCTCAGGTGGGCCCGACGGGGGCTTCGTAAGCCAGGGCGGCAGGGCAGCCTCGCTCGCCTTCCCCGTGTCTCGGCTGTTTGTTTTAAGAGACGATTTACCGGCCGGGCAGGTCGGGGTGTTTACCCGAACACGGCGTGTTCCCTCCCTCCCTCCCTCCCCGTGGCCGTGGGCCCGGCAGCGCGCTCAGAGCCCCGGAGGGAGGCAGGGAGGCCGCCCACAGGCCAGCACGGTCGTGGAGAAGGAGGCGGCATCCCTGCTGAGCGGGGCTTTCGGACACAGCTTCGCCCCCCACGCGTGAGAGACCGAGGCTGCGTCCTCTGACCCCGACGCTGCTCCTCCTGCCCTGTGGCGTTTGGGCGGCCCGGAAAGAGCCGGCCGGGGCCTTCCCAGGGAGAAGGGAGAGCGCCCGGGGAGGTGTCACTAGTGAGTCTGCGGTTGCGCGGCGCGCCTTTTGGGCAGGTTTCTGTCGCGTGCTGACGGGCAGCCACCCCCCTTGTCGCCGTGACCGCGGTGCCCGGAGCGTTCATTCATGAAGGCTCAGGGCTCGACACATAGCTCCGTGGCTTCCTCTCCGGACGCAGGGGAGTTAATGGGAAACCCAGATGAGGAGCCGAGATCTATTCGGAGATTAAGACGAGGCATCCTAACCGAAAGTTCATGGCGAAAGGCGAATCGAAAGGAAAGACCGGACACAATCCCACGCCCCCGGGGGAGAAGGCTCAAATGAGGCGGACCGGCCTGCTACAGTCCCTCTGTGGCTTTAAACAGTCCCACCCTCGCCGCCTCGTCAAATTTAACGACTCATCCCCTATTTCCACGATTCGCCGGGGCCTCCCTCACCGCGTCTATTCCACACAATATATGTTCCCCAGAAAGCGGAATTCCGGGGTGGCTGTGGGGTTCGTGCAAATGGCTCCGGGGTCTCCACGCGAACACGACCGCTTGTGAAAGAAAAACTGAGCTTGCAATCTCCTGTTTTGGTTAAACTCCCTAAAAAAAGTCTGAGTGAGACCGTGGACCAGCCCCGACCGAGCACAGGACCGTCCCGTTGCCGCCTGACCGCAGCGAGACCGGCCGGGTGCCCGCCCACGTGGGCCACCTTCGGAGCCAGCTCTGGAGCTGCGGGGGCTGCAGTGCCCCGTCCCCCTCGGAACACTTAGGGACACCAGACACACCCTCGGGGGAAAGCCCCGCGGTCCTGAGCAGCGGGAGGTCTGCTTGACTTAATCTCCTCTCGTTTAGGAAGGGTCCCAATCTGCCCCAGTAAGTAAATTCAGGAACCTGGTACAGCGCCCTCCTCCAGCCGTCAGGTGTCAGCAGCTAACCCGGCCGTCACCTTTCCCGGCCCCGCCGCCGCTCACAGCTTCCCTCGCATGCCTGCCGGGACCGGTTTACAACGTCCCCGCGGCGGCGGCGGCGGGAGTTTCTGAGCCTGAACGACTTAGACAGAGCAGCCCGCGGGCGTTCCCCCACTTCACTCCTAGATTCCCAGCTTTCCGGATTGTCCCTGCTGACTCTGGCTTTTCAGACAATCCCGTCCCCTTTTCAGCCGCGGCCGCGCTCTGCTTCGGCCGCAGACTGAGAAGGAGGAGGATTCATTCAGCAGCCCAGGCTCCTGCTCTCGCCCCCACCCCCTTTTTTTCCCTTTTTAAATCTTTTTGGCCGCGCAAGCAGAGCTCATCCTCGCAGCTCCGGCAGGACCCCGGGCCGCCTGGGCTTCCTACCTTCATCAGCCACTGCGTGTTGTTTTCCATGATGTTCTCCAGCACTTGCAGCCTCTGCACGGAGTCGTCGTAGTCCAGCGGGGCGTCCCTCTGCACCGCGTTGGCCACGTAGGGGCTGGCGGGCGGGCGGCAGTTGTCCGACTCGGGCAGGAGGAACGTGTAGCTGCAGGAGCCGTGCTGGACCTGGTACTGCCGCTTCCCCACGCTGTCCATGCTCTTCCGAAAGTTGCTGTAGGCGGCGGCCAGGACGAGCTCGCAGCCCAGAGCCAAGAAAACGATCGGCCGCATCCTCCCTGGCTGTCGGGGACAGAGCAGCAGCTCAGCAGACGCCGGGGCACGTGGGAAGCGGGGCCTCAGCCGCCCTCAGCTCTGCCGCCGCGGCTCCAGGTCCATCTGCGGGCGGGCGCCTCCGGTCCCCGCCCGGCCGAGCCGTCCCCTGTCCGTGCTGCAGGGCGCTCGCTCGCTGTCAGAAAGCGGCCGGGAGGGCCGTGCGCCCCGCTCGCTGGGAGGGCTGTGCGCGGATCGCTGCCCCTGCTGCTTTGTGTCTCTGCCCCTGGGCGGCCGTGTCAGGATCCGCATCAATCACGCTCCGCTCCTTATATGATAAGTTGATAAGAGCAGCCAGACATGTGGAGTGGGCTGCCCCGCCCTCCCGGCTGGGCCGTTATCTTCCTGTAGGGGGGTGGGCAGCCCGGCAGGCAGCAGGAAAGCTCCTGACCCTGCTCGCCTGCCTGCAGCCGCGGCCGGCGGGCGCTGCAGAAACCCTCGGGGACACCCGCGGCTCCAGGCCCCCGGGGCTTTGCCGAGACGCCGCCCTAATTGAGCATTTCCTAGAGAGCGCGGGGGTCTCCGGCGGCTGAGACCGACTCGCAGCGCGGGGCCGCTCCGGCGTCCGGCCGAGGCGAGCGCTTTGAAGCCCAGGGAAGGTTCCTGCTGTTTCCTTCAGGAATAAAATGCTGCAGAAGTGCCAGGGCTCCGGGTTATTTTTGTCCTTGCGGACCCAGAGGAAGGAGTCGCGCCCCTGCGAGCGCCCTGCCCGGTGGGGAGCGCTCGCTGGCGGGGCTTGGTTTTGAACTGTTTGTTAGGCAAGAAGGCGGAGGAGTTTTCATTCGCAGACAGAGGGATGGGGAGAGGGGGAGGTGTCAGCTCAGGTGGCCGAGGTCGGTTTCTGAGCCCCGACGCCTGACCTTTTAAACAAAGCATCCGCCTCGGTGTGCAAAATAAACCTAAAGTAGGCTGGCTGGGCTGCTGGACGGTCTGTTCAGCCGCAGCCGATGGATGGAGAAGCCGGACGTCAGGGACGGGGTGTGCGGGGGGCGTGTGAGGTCCTCCTGCGCCAGGTCTGGATTTGCCCAGATCCCTCCATGTGGTGACGCTCCCCGGGATCAGCCACATCCGTCCCGCTCGCTGAGCCCAGGCACCTCACCTCCTTTTCACGGCCGCTGACGTCCTTGTCTGTAACGTCGGGGACCGGTCAACCCCTGGGGTCTCGGCTCCACTATCGCCCCTAGTTACTTCCTAGAGGCGAACGGTCCGCCAGCCCCGCAGCCGGGGTGCACGCAGGCGCACAGGCCTGTCCTTCCCACTCGGCGGGGTCAGGGCTGGCGCGGTGACCCGATGGAGCACCTCTGCCCGCGAAAGCTAGGGCCAGTCTACACCGCGCAAGGTCAGCTTCCCGGTGTGGACGAAAAGGGGGGCCGCACGCCAGCCCCGACAAGCCCCCGGGGCCCGGGGTGCTGCACGGCAGGGCCTCCCAACGCAGAGACGGGAGTCAGCGCACACGGGGTCCGACCATGACAATTCCTGACCGCAAGCGGGTCGGGCTGGGCTTCCCCGACGAAGGTCAGCCTTTCCCTTTGAAACCGGCTGTCGTCTCTGAGCATCCAGGGTCACGTGCCGGTGAAATGTCAGAGTCATCTTCTCTTCCACACCCCGCGGGGGCACGGCCACTGCCCCGGGGCACAGGACCCCTCGCCGGTTTCTCACTCCCGGACTCCGCCTCGGTCAGTGTTTGGTGTTAACCACCCCGCCGCCGCCGCTGCGCCCCTCTGCGTGCGTTCTCCGGCCCCCTCATCGCCCCCAGTGACGTCACGTGACCATCCTCGTCTCCTTTGGTTCTCACGTGTGACATGAGCTGCAAACGGCCGTTCTCGGACCATTTTCTCAGTCGAGATCTTGCTTCCGGCCAGTTGCCGGCCGTCCTGCTGAAGTGAACTCGTGAAGGCCTCTGCAGGTTTGGACGTGTGTGCCGGGCCTCATCGCCACGGGAGCACAGAGCTACGATGTTCGTTCTGGGGTGGCCGTGGACTTCGCATGGAGACAGCCGTTCTCCCGGACTGTGCCTTCCAGAGGCTTCCGGGGCCTGGGCGCTCCTCCCTCTGTGCACGGGCCGGCTCGCGGGTGGCCTCGAGGAGGCTCCCACCTGCGGCCAGGGCCTTGGAGGGGGAAAGTCCTCATGTTGCACCGAGTGCTGAGTGGCACGTCGTCGCGTTCCGTAACCTGAGAACAGGCCCCCGGCAGCGGCCTCTCCCCGTGGCGCCTCGTGGGTGATGTCGCCCACGTTTCTATCACGGGGGCTCCCGCTGTCGCTTGCCCTCAGCGCTGCACTGCTGCCCGCTCATCCCTGGACAGGTCCTGTCATCGATGTCCGAGTGAAGCCGCCCGAGTCCCTGTCCCGGGGACTCCCGCCTTCGCCGCACTCCCACCTCACGAAGGACAGTGCGGGCGACGGAGGAGGAGCTGTGAGCGGCAGGAGGCAGGCAGCTGGTCCCGGGCGCCGGTCCTCCGGGCGGCTGGCGGGGCGGGGGGATGCTCTCTCTGTCGGTCCCCAGGAGGCCAGCAGGAGCCCGGCAGCTCTTTCTAACCGGAAAGTGCTGCTGGGTCAGGGGAAGGCCTCGGCAGACCGGGGTCGGCACACTTTCTCTGTAAAGGGTCCATCAGTGAACGTTTCAGGTCTCGCGGGCCGTGTGGACACTGAGTTTGAATTTCTTGTCATTTTCACTTCGTGAAACAGTCTTTTCTGGACTTTTTTTCAACCATTTAGAAATGTAAAAACCATTCTCGGCTCACTGGCCATCAGAACTGACACCGAGGGGGGCTGGGGGAGCCCCCGGGGGGGTGTGGTCGTGAGGCCACTCCCCGCACACAGGGTAAAAGGGGCAGGAGCATTCGCCCGAGGAGAAGGTGCCACTTTGGAGCTGGGCCTCAACTGCAAGGCAGGAGGCAGCGCCAGGAAGGCTGTGCCCAGCGGGAAGGGCCCGCCACACCTGTGCAGGGCCGGCCGCAGGTGGCACGGCGGCAGAGCCGCCCACGGAGCGCGTGATGGTCACCGAGGAAACGCGGGGAGCCCCCGCAGGGGCCAGGTCTGTGTGGGGGCCGCGTCCACCCCCCTCCCCGCGGCCTGACCGCCGTTCTCAGAACCAGCCCTTTTCAAAGGGGGTCTCGAGTTTTCCTCGCCGACCTGCTGACAGCACGGCTAAAGGCAGACGAAGCTCGAATCTGAGGACTGCGCCCCCAGCCTCCCCCAGAGCGCCCCCGCCCAGCCGGCTTTGTCCCTGCTGGCTCTGCGAGCAGCCGCGCGTGGTGCCGTCTGTGTCCCCGAGGCCGTGTTTCCTCCCCTGCGCCCTGTGTCATCCGCTGAGGACGCCGACCGAGGCCCCGAGGCCTCAGTGTGCCCTGCCGCACGGGCGCGGGCACGCAGGAACGGCCACAGGCCCCCCTGGCCCCCAGGACCGTCGGCCCCTGTGGGCCCTGAGCCCCTCCTCCCCGGGTGTGGAAGCTGCTGGACCCCACCTCCCCGAGGCCCTGGCCCCCCAGAGCAGTGTGCGCGGCTCTCAGGCGGCCGCCGCTGTGGGAGATGCCAACTTCACATCAGCCCCGCGCCGGGCAGCCCCCAGCCCCGGACGGCCGAAGGGGATTTCGAGTAGGTCCAGTGCCGCTGCCGTTGTCCGGTGAGACGGTTCAGCATCAGTTTAGCTGGATCCTTGCCTTGTCGGGCAAACCAAGGGACGGCAGTGGGGTCGCCCGGCCCGGGGGGAGAGGGCGTGTCGTCCGAACTGCCGGCGTCCCCGTGAGTGCGTGGGGACGCGAGCCCTGCAGAGCCCACACCTGGTCGCGCATGGCGAGAGCGCACGCAAGGCTCGGTGGCCTCCTGCATCCGTCACACGCGTGGGGCGGGAGTCTCTCTCCGTCGTAGTGGGCGGGTCCTCCAGACTCGGTCTCACGCCTGCTCTGGTCACGTCACCTAGCACAGCCTCTGAGCTTCCACCCCGTCGCCGGTGCCTGCGGGCTTCGGGGGTGGTGCCGGGGCCACTGGCTCCTTTGGCCCGCGCGGCCTTGAGTTTGGGGAAGTGCGGGTTGTTGGTGAGGAGCTCGGTGCTGAAGTCCCCTGCGCAGCGGGGCTGGGGACGCTACGCGCGTCGGTGTCAGCGACAGCCGGGCACACTCAGGACCGTGGGCGCCTGGCACGCGGGAGCCAGAAGGGGCCTCGGCCGGGTCGTCCGTCTCCCCCGCCCCGGCTTCTCCAAATCAGCCGCAGCCAGTCAGTCGTGCTCGTGTTCAGAGCCCAGGGAAAACCCACGGGAAAGTTCGCTGGACACAGAGCTTTAGAGAAAAAGTCACGTTCAGCACTTTTCCCCCCAGAAGAGTGTATGCGAGAACGAATGAGGGCTGAGGAAGAAGCCGCAGCCGGCCGAAGTTTGTACGTGTCTCGGCTTTCCCAAAGCCGGCCCTCTGGGTCCCTCCTCCGTGCCCGCGGCCGGTCCGAACCGAGCCTGGAGAACCGCAGCTGCCGTCCGAGCCTCTGCGGAGGCCGTGGCGTCCCCCTCTCCGCCGCTGCCGCCGGGAGCTGGAGCTAACCCCGAAGCGGGCGGGCGGGCGGCAAGAGGTCGTTCGCAGCCCTGGGATTCGGAAAAAGTCCCAAAGGAAAAGCCCCTAAAAGTTACTGTGAAGACAGAAGGAAAAGGGAACGCGCACGCGCACGCGCACACACGAAGTAAACCTTGTCCCCCTCAGTGGGTGGGATCAGGCTCCGCGGGGAGGGGACACGAGCCAGCCGAGTGCGTCTCTTTGCTCTCACGTTCACAGCGATGGATCGAACGCGGCAGTTTTAACCCCGGTTCTAACACGGCCGCGCTCGACGTTCTTCGGAGGGGCTGGAGGATGCCGTCTCACAGCGGCCGTCACCCCCGTGCAGCACAAACGCACAGACACCCCCCACCCCACCCCACCCCGCGACAGAATCCCCTTTCCCGAGCCAAGGCTTGCTGTGCCCAGGAGCCCGCCCTGTGTCGCCTGAGGCTGGGCCCGGCCCTCTCCCAGGTGCACGCGTCGCGTCGGTGCAGACGTAGCACCCGCCCGCACCCCCCACTGAGGAGAGACCCCTGGGGACCAGCGGGCCACCTCGCCGCATCAGACACGCATCCTGGCTGCAGTTCCAGTTTTCTGGCTTTAACCTTTGTTTTCCTCCTTTCCCCTCCTCGCGTGTCCCCGATGCGGCCAGCGAGGAGAGGGCGGTGCCTGGTGGAGTATAGAGGGTCTGGGATGAAGGAGGACGCCGCCACGCTCAGCGCAGCTTCCTGTCCTGGTTGTCAGTCAGTCTGTAGCGCATTTGGGACGCAGTGTATTTAGGGAACAAGTGAGAGGTCACCCGCTCGGAGAGGGGCATCCGCGCCCACCTGTGCAGAAGGCGCGGAAGTGTGCGGTTCGTCAGCGTCAGCATCTGCCCGCCAGGCGGGGAGAAAAAGCCCTTTGCCAGCTGTGTTTTCAGGCAGTTTCCTTTCCTGGGAAACAGCCATTTCCCCTGCATGTCCAGCCGCGTGTCCCCCCGCCGAGCAGACGGGGGGCCCAGATGGCACCGGCCTTATCGGGGACAGTCACCTTCCCCCGAGCAGCTGTGTCACTTCTGGGGCCGAGCCCGCGGGGACCGTGTGTCAGGGTTCACGGCACGAGAAAATGCTTTCCGTGTGACTCCGGGTGCTCACGTCCTTCTGTGCGTTAGTTCGACTTGAAAAGGTGCCGCGTGTTCCACCCTATCGGAGGGTTTGCTGTGAAGCTGTGTCTGGAAGACGTTTGGGGGGGACAGATTTTTCTTCAAGTTTAAAAGGCTCCTGGATCCCGTAGGCTTTGTGCTGCCGAGACCCGGCACAGCGTCTGCCAAGAGCATGTGTTTTCCAAAGCCACGTCGTCTGTGACATGTGGCCCTAAAGGTGTCCAAAAGGAGAGGCTTTCGTTTACTAGAAACCGGGAAACAGCCGAGCAGCTGTTTTTTTTAAAGATTTCACCGTGAATTCCCTGAATTTCCAGGAATATTTTGGTTTCTACAATCCCCCTGTTACGAAAGTTATCTCAGATGCTGTTTGATTTTTAAATATTTTTATTCCCTAATATTTTCATGGAATATTTTATCTCCCCATCAGAGAAAATGCCTGCGAGGTCGAGATCCAAATCGTGACCTTAGAGAGACAATGGGTGGAATTCTGAAATAATAGACGAGTGCCTCAGCCTGAAAATATTTTCGCCCGCAGTTCTGTGTCCTGTTTTCTCCCGCAGGAAAATGCCGCCGTTTTCTTTCGGTGGGTTCAGGGCAGTGGTGAGGGGGGCACACGCCCGACCAGCGTAAAGCCAGGAAACCGCCCCCGTGACTACCGGTGTGGCATCAGGGACGCCGAGGTGGGCTTGCCGAGCTGCGATTTTACATGAAATGTTCCTAAATCCATTTCCACGAGATGGGAGAGAGTTCAGGTTCTGCTCCCGGAGGGAAATGTGTGCAGCCTCTTCGCCGTGACCCTTCTGCCACAGAACCATCCCGATTTCTCAGAACGAATCGCCTTTCGAAAGTGGCTTCCTGCCATCGAGGTTCACCTCTGCTTAATCTAAATTTACAAAACCTTTATCTCAGTTGTTGAGAACCCTTTTAAAACGAGGGACGCGAACGTCACGCGTGCTATTTACGTTAAGATATATCATCTCCCTCGGTCATAGGTTCGCAGAAAGAAAACCCCTTCTGCCAAAGAAGGAGAAAAATGAGAGCGCGTGACCCCCCTCTGGGTTTCCCATCGGTCATTCTCGATTTAAAAAAACCTTCCTGTGGGAAATTAGTCCTGATCACGGAGCTACATGTGTGAAGAGCCGTTTCTGGAGGGAGAGAGTTTCTGAGCAATGGCATCTGAGGTTGATAAACGGCTGTGCAGAAACGGAAGTGATGCCTGATTCGAGTGTGTGAAGTCCTCCGTGCCTTTCTCGTCCCTCGCGGATCAGCGTGGCTGGCTCCGAAGATGTAGGTCCTGCCCAGCAACCTCGCACTGTGCACCCCAGCGCCTCGCGCAGTCTCTTGGGTGCCCGGTCATAATTAACCGTGCGTCCCCAAAGCGTTTTATTTTAAGGAAAGGGTCTAAATTTAAAAAAAAATGATACAAAAGAAAAAAAATGAAAGGAGGTGGTGAACTTTACGGAGCCCGCGAAGGGGACGTTTATAGCCACATCGAGGTGCCTGGATTTGGGCATCTGTTTCCCTCGAGGAAAAAACAACGTCCCAAAGCCCTGGAACTCTTCTATTTACAGGAAAAAAATATCGTTTAATTTTCCCCCACATCCTGATGCACATTTCAGTGACTTTTTTTTTTTTAACCAGTCAAACGATTTTGCTTGAAAAACAAACAAGCTGCCGGAGATGAGGCCTGCGGGAGAATGCGAACCCCACATCCACTCGAAACACACATCTGCTCCCTCTGCTGGCCTCGTAAGAGGGAGCAGGCGAAGCTCGCCGTGTTTTGTCTGTCATCGATGGGAACAGGGTGCTGAGGACCTAAATCCACTGATGAACCGCCCTGAATGCCATCCTTACAGTTTTAATGCAGAGAAACGCCGCGCGGCACGCAGAGGGGACATCCACCACGGACCTCGGCTCGGAGCGCGGGGCAGGCGGCGGGCGCAGGGGCACCCCGTCCGAGGCCAGGGCCCGAGGACTCTCAGGGCGCGTGGGCCCCACCGCGAGGGAGCGGAGAGCCTCGGGAGCGTTGTCGGCGGGTGCGCTGATCCGATCTGAGAGGCACTGCAGAGAGGGCCGTGTGGAGGAGGGGAGGGGCGGGGGCGGGGGCGCCGGAGAATCAGCGCGGGGCAGCGGTCATTGGACAGGGTCCGCCAGGAGGGCTTCGGGTTGGTCGGACCTGGCAGCTTCAGTGACACGTTGGGCCGGTGTTGGGGTCCACGCGCCCATTTAAAACAGGTGAACATGCTGGGCAAGGCGTTTACAAACTGTTTCGGACGCCTCGGTGACGTGGCGAGACAGTTCCAGTGGGAGCGACACCAGGTGGATCGAGGGCTTAGGAGACAGCCGTGTCCCCGAGCCTCTGGCCGGCGGGGCCGACCTGAGGCGGCCTCCCTCCCCAACCCCCCCGGCCTGCGCGGGCTTAGACGAGGCGGCCTCGGAGACCGGGCTGGGCGCCTCTGCGGGCTGAAGACGCTAAGCCGACGGGACGGGATCCCGTCCCGAGGGTTGTAACCGCAGCCCACCCTTCCGGCCCCACAGTGCACGCCGGGGTCGGAAGGCACCGTGGCAGGTTCGTCTCCCGGGACCCCAGCTGCTGTGCCTCAGCACTCGGTGCTGACGCCGCTCTCCTGGAGACGGGGCGCAGTTCTCCCTTCAGCACTTACCGTGATTGAGGACACAAAGTTCGATGGCACCCAAGGGAGACGGAAAACTAAAGAAGCAACTCTCGTAGGCGTGAGGACTTGGGGAGGTAAAAAGTGCAGAAATTGACGTTCATAATTCGAAGATCGTGTTTCATGAGAAATTAGACGTAAGTGACGACCCGGGGATCCACTCACTGAGCTGGAAGGAGTCGAAAGGAGAGCACAGCCTGGGGAGACCGGGGACGGCGTGGGGTCTGGCTGGCCTTCCGGACGGGGTGGGGAGAGCAGGGCACAGGACACGGTGGCTGAAGAGTCCCCCCAAAATGACCAAAGACAGCAGGCCGCAGACTCGAAACGCCCGGCGAGGGACCAGCAGGGCAACAGCGAGGCCGGATGGAGGAGTGGGGGAGAGGGTAAGGATGCGCGCCCCTCGGCTCCTGGCCGAGTGCTCGGGGGGAAGGTCAGCGAGGCGGGGGGGACGGAGGCACCCCGTGCGCACGCCGGCGTAACGGGCTGTGAAACGTCCCGGCGGGGTTTTCCGCTCGAATACGCGGGTCTGAAGTTCGAGAGCGACCTGGGCTGGCAGCGAGGAGCCTGGTTTCCACGATCGGCGTCAGCACCTGCTCCGTGAAAGCACCTTGAGGGGACAACGGGAAGGCACGGCTGCGTGCATCGTCGTCTTCACAGTCCGGTGGTTCCAGGTAGCGTGCAGTAGCAGGCCTTGGCCCTGACCTTGACCGGGATTTTACCGGCGTCGCTGTGAGGAGCAGGTGCTGTGGCCTCGGGCATAGCGCCCGGTCCCTGTCATAACCTCCGCAAGAGCTGGAGACGGCGCTAACCCCCGCCGGCCCTACGTGGCCCGGAGTCTGCCTTCCACCTGCCTCCAGAGCAGCTGCCAAAACGGCCAGGCCAGTGCGGGGTCGGCTGTCGTGGAGGACGAGGCGTCCTCGCGCGTGCTCGCTCCCCTGAAGTACCGTCTCCTGTGTTTCCCGCTTGGAATTGGGGGGTCGGGGGTGTTGCTGCCTGTGGGGGCCTCACTCACCCCTGGGGCGGCCGTGGCGGTCTCTCCTGTCACCAGCAGCTGAAGGCACCACCTCAGTCGGGTTTCCCGGGCACGTCCGTGTCCCGATGGACACCTGGACCACGGTCTTCAGGAGAGTGTGTTCGACCCGCTGTGAAGCTCGCACACGGCGCAGGCGGACGGGTGGGCGTTCTTCCTGGGGGACCCTCAGCCAGAACCTGCAGCTGTCCGCGCTCCGCTTCCAGTTCCAAACCGCGTTTTAGGGGGCCAAAGGGAGGTGAGACGAAAGCGGCGAGGGGCCTGGGACTCTGGGGACCCCCTGCCGTGACGCGCCTGCCGAGGGAGCGAGAGTCCGGCCGTTCTCAGAACACGAGAGCGAACGGCCACCCCCGGGCCCGCGTCTCTAGGAGACGCTCGAAACGTCTTAATGAGTAAAAGGAAAATACGTCTTGATCCTTTTCTGGACGTGACGCCGACCTCGCTGTGTGCGAGGGTCCCCCGCCCCTGCGCTCCGGACTAGGCTATTCCCCGGCGAAAGTGCCCGCACGAGGAGAAGGTGGACCAGAGTCGGGTGTGAGTGAGTCGGCAGCCGGAGGGCGCACACCCGGGGCGGCCTTCCCCAGAGTGTTGTCTGGCCATCTCAAACCGCAGTCCCCCCGGGGGGCGCGTCCGGGGCACGCACGCCGTCGCACCGCTCGGCTGGGGGAGGACGCTTTTGAGGTCGTCTCAGAGAGCATCGTCTCTCGGCGTTGGCGGCGGCGTCACTCACTCCCCCGGACGTGACGCACGCGGAGCCGTTCACAGTGGCCGCAGCGGGCGGTACAGCGGTCCCTCCGCTGCCTGCGTTCTCCAGAGAGTCCCACTCGGACAAGGTGTCGCTGTCCCGAGAAGCCTTCTTCACGCAAACACGGTTCTCCTGCTGCACGGGCTGGGTCAGGCCGTGTCCCCGGCCACGCAGTGACCCCACAGGCACGCTTCCGGGAGACGGCGGGCCTGGTCCCGATCTGCGCACGAAAGCGAATCCCCCGACTTATCGGTCTCCCAGCGCGTGCAGAGGTTGCGTTCACACGGTGCTGTGGCCCGCTGAGCGTGCGACGGCGTCGCGTCTCCAAAAAGAAAACGTACGAGCCTCAAATGGAAACACCTGCCCCTAACCTCGCCAGCCGGCATCGGCGCCCCGGCCGCCTTCGCGCGTGGGGGGTCTCACCTCGGGGCGGGCGGCTGCCGACCAACCGGGCTGCGCGCCTGCTGAAGGCTGTGCCCGTTTCTCAAAGCAGCGGGGCCGTGACGTCCGCCGCGTCCGTCGAAGTCGCCCCTGAGGGTTGACCTGTTGACCTCCTCCCGAGAGTCGCGAATGTCCTTAACGGCCCTAGGAGGGAGAACGCCGCCCAGAGGTCTGCAGGGCGCTGCGCCCGGCGCCATCAGAGGAGTCACTGCCGGGGCAGCGACAGCCTCACGAGGCATGTCTTCGTGTCACCTGGTGAGACCTGAAAGTCCGAATCCCTGCTGCCCCGGGGGCTGCGGGCCTTGCCGTGCTCGCGGGCACCGAGGCGACGCCGACGCCACGTGGGGGACCGGGCACGTCACCGCGAGCACCAACATGCTGACGGGGCCTCTCCTGGGCCGCGGGCGCCCAGAGCAGGCGTGAAGTATCGGTGCCCGCGTCGTAGACGGACGCGCCGTCACCCAGGCCTCTGTCCTACCCACAGGCACTGACCCCTCCTCTGTGACTGACCGTCCCAGACGGCCTCCTCCTCCAACGAGAGGCCATCGTTCGGCGCAGCCACCTTCATCGGTGACCTGGCCGGGCCTCCTGGGGGACGTGCGTGCCTCAGCGTCCGTCGGCACCTGCGCTCGCCGTGCACTTGGAGGTGACAGGGACGGCGTCCTGCCCTCCCCCCGCCAGGCTGCTCTGCCGCAGCGTCCCCGCCTCCCGGCCTTCGTGGACCGGAGAGGCCCGGGGCCTCGCTCCGGGTCCGGCTGTGGCTGAAGGGAGGGCCGTGCTCGTCGGGTCTTCCGTCCAGACCCCGAGACGCCCTCCTCGTGAGCAGTGCGTCTGCCTCGCGTTCCTCTCGCCGTGTGTTCCCTGGAGGGGCGCGTCCCAGCTGCCTCAGCCCCGTGCGTCGGGCCCACCTGCCCGCCGTGGACGCTCGGCATCCCGCGTCCCGTGGCAGAGACCGGAATCGGAGACTCGGCAGAGCTCGTGATCGGTCTCGCTGTCGCTCCTAGAGCATCAGACGGAACGGTCAGACGGGGGGGACGGCAAGGACGGCATCACGAGCGTGAAGGGGTCGCCGTGGACAGTACGGTTTTGAGTGCATAAATGGCTTTTTGTTGCACAGTCAGCGCACGAGGATGAGGCACAGCGTCACCAAAACACCCAAATGATGCCCGAACGAGAATCTTCCCGGAGATCGCCCTCCCCCCGTCCCAGGGAGCGCGGGTTTGCTCCCCGGAGTGGGCGTCAGGGAGAAGAGGCGACGCAGAACCCGAGTCGCCTTCGGGGCCCAGACTCCAGGGGTGTCCTCCCCCTGCTAAGGACGTGCCCTTCATTCCTCGTTGGAAAGACTCGCCTCCTCAGTGTGCGGGGACCTTCTGGCGTGCAGCGCCCAGCGGCGAGGAATCCCTGTGTTCAGGGCCACGCTTCCCCCTCCCTGGCTCGGGCCTCATGACTAAGGACCTTGACATGAAAACAGGATCTCAGCGTCCAGCGAGTGCACCCCGCGCCGCTTCCCGCCAGCAGTTCCAGGCTTTGTGACATCGCCGAGCGGCGCTCTGGGTGTCATGTGAAGAGCAGGCATCCGGAAATGACGACATCCCCGCCACGCAGCCTTTGTTTTCAGGAAGAGCGGCCGGGGAGGGGAGGGGAGGGCAGTGCGGGGAGGAAATGCCGCCGGGGGCCTGCTGTGCGCCGCCGCTGGCCCCGGACTGAGTGGAAGCCACGCGAGCCGCAGCCGCCCCGTTCTCCTCGCCTTTGTCGGGCGTCGGGGTGACACTCGGGGCGTCTCAAGGCCTCGCTAATCCTGGATCCGCGTGCGGCCGTCGGAGCGCTTCTGTGTGCGCGACTAGTCCTCCGGGCGCGACTGAGGACGCAGCGGCCGGAGCTGGCTGATTCTGCTTCCCGCGCCCACTGACGTGAAAGTGGGTCGAAAGAGGTGTCTCGGCTCGCAAATGACCCGTTTTCACTCTAACGTGCCTCAGAGGTGGCGTGAGAGCGCCGCCCGTGGTCACACGGTCTGTCGCTTCCGCTGCGCGTCAAGTGCGACCCTCGTTTTCACACTTTTTGAAAGGTTTTTGCGGCAGAAAAGCGTGGTGAGCGAGGAGCCAGGACGCACGCGCGTGTGTGTGACGCTCGGTGATAGCATCCCGCGTCCCGGGGCGCGGCGGCCGCGTGTGGAGGGGGAGGGAAACGCGAGGCCGGAGCGGCCGCGCTGCAGCGTGTCCGACGAACGGAGTGACAGACGCTCGCTTTGTCCCGGCAACGCGTCGGAAGCCTGTGTCACCAGAGGCGAAGCAGGGGCCACCGAAAGCAAGACGGCCCGGGCCGGACGGGGAAGGCGCCGGCCCCGTCGCTAACGCGGGTCACACGGGATCCAAGCCACGGGGCCTCTCGGTTCCTGGGTCCAGACTGACGAGGGACCGGAATCCGGAAAGTGGCTGTGAGGGGGAGTTCCCTCGTGCGGTCTGCATGGAGACGGCGTCACGGGCGACAGCTTGGCAGGAAGGAACGTGGCCGCCGCGCCGGGGCCAGGGCAGGGCCGGAGCCGAGAGCCCAGACGGCCCCCGTGGTCCGGCCTCGGGGTGGCTGGGGGCCGGGACCTCCGCGCACGCGTCTTCTGCGCAAAGCTGCCGCCGCCTCTTCGCGTGAACGACTGGCTTCGGAGGAAGAACGGCTCACGAAACAGCTGTGAGTTCGGAACCGGCAGGCTTCGCAGGGAGTTCGGTTTCCGGAGTCTGTTCTCAGGCGTCCGCCGCCCCGGCTCCCAGCGCCGCTCTGCGTCCTGCGGCCTTTCGCACCTGTTCGGCCGGCCGCCCCGCCTGCCTCGTCCACCGCCCACAGGCCGGGGCGAGCATGGGTTCAGGACCCGGGGAGACCGCGGCCAGGGGCCCTGCCGCCCCACCCCCCCCGGCCGTGCCGCCGCCCTCCGAGGGCGGACGTCGCAGACGTGGCCCCGCGGCCGCGCGGCCTCCACGGCGTGTCTGAGGCGCGTTCAGCCTCTCGTGGGGACGGCTGGGTCCGACACCCGTGGGACCCCGAGTTCCGGTCCCCGGCTCTCCCTGCCTGGATGCGTGCAAACGCCGGAGAGGGCGGCGACTGTGTGTGTGTGTGTCCAGGCGGCGGCGGCGCGCGTACCGGGTTTGCCGGGAAGTTCTCCGGCTGTGCGGCGCGCTTCGAGGCTTTCACACAGAACGCCAGGGCGCAGACCTGGGAGCAAACTCCTGCACGGCAAAGTGAGGGGGAAGCACGGAAAATGCGCGAAGTCGTTGTCCACGGCTTTCTCTTCACACGCGTACTCGGCGACGTGTTCACGCGAACAGAACGTGAGACGGCGTGGCACGAGCGCACGCCCCGCTCGGCCTCGTCCCATCCTGACGCTTTGTCACCGTCGCTCCCATTTTCGTCTGCTCTTCACGGATACTGCGGCTTTTACGCGGTTTCTCGAAGTGGAAGCTCCCTCGACGTCCCTCCCGACCGCAGGGCATCTGCTCCTCCCTCCCTGGGCCTGGCGGCCACCCCGGAACCCTGACATCCCGTAAGAGAGGAAGGTTTCTGTGCTCCGCGGCGCGGGGCCCTGGTCTGGGGTGGGGCGGGGCGGTCCCAGCCTTTCCGCACCGGGGACCCGTTTCCTGGAAGGCGGTTTTCCGCAGACGGGCGGGCGCGGTTTCGGGTGATTCGGGCGCATCACACGTGTTGGGACTTCGTTGCCGTTGCCGTCGCGTTGTGACGTGTGAGGAAGTGGCTGCAGAGCTCGCCGTAGTGCAGCATCCCCGGGAGCCCCGGGCCTGTCGTCCGCACCTAGGCGGGCCCCCCTGGGGGCGATGGGGACGGCGACCCCGAAGCGCGTGGCCTGTGTCCCGTCCGCTCCGTCGTCCCGCTGCGGCTGCGGGAAACCCTGTTCGCAGAGACGGGGCCGGAAGCGGAAGCAGGCTGGGCTGCGCGGGGCCTGCGCGTGACCCTCTCAGGGCGCCCTGCCTCCCGCCCGGCGCGTGCGGAGGGTCGGCTCATCACACACGCCTGTGAGGTCATCCGCGGCCTCGTGCAGGCAGTCGACCCCCTTCCAGCACGGACAGTCGATTCACCCGGCTCCTCCACAGGCGGCCCGCGATCCGCTCGGGCTCTCCGGAGGCTGAGGCGGGGGGTCACGCACCGGCCGGGCCAGGGAAGGCCAGGCCCGGACGTGATGCCGTCCCCGCACGCGGACGCGCACCGCTGCCTTGTCGTCGGCATCTCCCAGCGGTTCCCGGCGCGCGTCCTCGGCAGCAGGCTACGGGGTCCGCTCTTCGCCCGTAGTGACGGGCTTCTCGGCTTCAGCCGTCAAGAGCGACGCTCGCGGCGCCAACACGTTTGTCGACGCGGCGGCCTCCAGCCGCGGCTTCTGCTCTTCACGGTCACGTTTTCCTTCTTCTGAGAAGCCCCAAAGGCTTGCCCTTTGACCAGGGCTCTTGGTGCCCGCGTGGCGCAGGCGTCGAAGGTTCCACGGCTCCGTGGGGTCGCGGATCGCACGCGCCACACAGAGCGGGCGTGACGCGGTCGGACTCCGGGGCTTCCCTCTGGGGGCAGCTTCTCCTCGCGGCCGTCGTGGAGCCGTCTGCCCGCCCATCGCTGGGTCTTTGTCCCCTTCCTCCAGGGACGTTTGTTTCTGCTCGCCTGGGCGAGGGTCAGCGCGTGGGCCGTGAGCGGGACGGAAGCGGGGATGAAATCGGGGCGGGCCACACGCGGACTGCGCCTCCAGGCCCGCCCCGTGCCGCCGCCCCCGGGTGCCGCTCGCCTGTCACCGGCCACGCGTCGATGGGCTTTCGAGGTGCGTCTGCAAGCCGGCGATGTGTCACGTCCCCATGAGGAGCCCGCAACCTTGGCCCCTCGCGTGTGCCGCTCACAGCGGCTTCGCGCTCCGGTCAGGGCCCCGAGCCCGACGCTCTGAGGCGGAGCTGACGCGCCCCTCCTGCCCTGCGTGCGCCCCGGTGCCTACCCGGCCACGGACAGTCCCGGCCCGCAGCCCGGGGTTCGGGGACCCGGCTCTAGAAAACGGGTCGGGTTCTCCTGCGCCTCTGCTTCCACCTGTCTGTCGGGGTCACAGCCCCGCCGCGCGGGGCTGGCGCGAGGGTTAAAGGAGACATTGGAGAGCCCTTTGCCGGCCCCAGCACAGGCACCTGGAGACTGGCGGGCGGTCACAGCCACCGGTGTTTAGGGTCACGTCACAGGAACGGCGTGGGGCGGCGACTCTTACACGGAGCCGGTAACGGAGGGGCCCGTCTCAGGAACAAGGGTCCTCGAGTGGACGTCATGGGGCACCTCCATGCATGGTCTGCGGGTAAGGGGCGCGGACACGGCTGTCGCCCTAGAGGATGAGCGTTGCCTCCTTTTCAGGGCTCGGACCCCCAACACGGCTCCGGCCGTGTGAGAGGGCCCCACGCCCCGGGGTAAGGGTTTGCCGTGAACCTCGCAAACCCCGTTTGGTCCAGTCCGGACACGCAGTCACTTTCCTGCGAGGGTCGGTCTGTCTTTGCTTTGAGTCAGAGTCGGGAAACGTCAGGCCGTGCTCATTACTTAGTTAAAAGTGACTCGTTTTTGCCTCGTTTTCCCCGAGTAAACAGCGAGCTTTGCTCCTGTCTTAGCCGGACGGCTGCCTCCAGGCCGAGGTTCACACGGCTTGTCCAGTGTGTGTGTGGGGTGGGGGGTCCCGTGCTGGCTCCGCCTGAGAAGGGGTCGCGGTCACTGCCCCACATCCCCGTGTGGGGTCCTGTCGCAGGCTTCGGGGAGCGGGCGATGCCGCGAGATTGCCGGGTAGGACTCCCCCGGCGGACACGGCCTCCCCCGGCGAGGGGCTCCTCTTGCCAGCCTGGGACTGGTCCGGGAGGGCAGGCTCCGTCTCCTCCTCGTGCGCACGCGCCTGCCCCTTCGGGGAGAAGGACACGGACTGGCCCCACACGCAGTCGGGTCTCAGGCCGCCCCCTCCTGTCTGTGCCTTTGCCCTCGGCCGAGCGCACCCATCCGCACCGAGGTGAAGTGGCGGTGCCTCGGGTGGCCTCAGAGCGGACGCTGAGGGACACGCTCCTGGAGGGCAGGCGCCAGGCACCCCTCAGAGGACGAGGTGCCACGCGGGGCTCCCCCCCGTCCACCTGCCTCAGCCCGACGCTCCGGCACCGGCCTTTGCCCGGTTCAGCCGCAGCGGAGCTGCGTGTCCTGGCGGCTCCAGCTCACGTCTGACTTCCCAACACGGTGCTTTTCCGTGGGAAGACGAGGGGAGCGGGCGTCACGGGACCTCCAAGCCGGGACGGGCGTGTGGACGCGCAGGTGGACTCGCCCCTCCCCAACCTGGGCCGGGGGCGGGGCGGGGCCAGGCGAGGAGCTCGGAGGCTTCTCCGCAGGCCACGTGGTTTGAGGGGCTTCTCAGCTGTTCGGACGGCAGCCCCAGAGCCGACACGTGGCTGCGAACCGGGTGGCTCCAAGCGCACGTTTCAGGCGCCCCCGGGGGCGTGAGACCGCCCCCCCGACCCCCGCCGCGGTCCCCCGTAGGAAAGCCGCCTCTCGTCTCAGGATCCTGACCCCAGCCTCGCCGCGGCTACGTGTGGCCCAGAGGGACGCCTCCCCGGGGCCGGAAGGATGTCTTTGTGGGAGCGGTAGCCCCGTGACAGGAATTATCGATGCCGGTGGAATTTTCTGTCGGGTGACTCAGGCCCTCAGTCACTCGGTACCCGGCCGTCGGCCCGGGACTGCGTGACGCCTGTCCCAGGGCACGCGGAGCGGCGGGGCCGAGCGAGAGAGTGAGAAAGCGAGGACGTGTCCTTGTCGTGCTGAATGAGGCGCCTTTCCTGTCCCCTCTAATTAGATCGTTTCTACGTTTGCCAAAGCAAACACTGGCGCGGGGACAGAAACCTGAGCCGGGAGGAACAGGCCTTGATGTGACGGCTTATTTGTGAAGGAAACACGACTTGTTTGGCATTTTATTGAGACGGGAAGTGCAGAGCCTCGGCACCCGCGAGCACAACACATTCTCAGGTGCCGGCTGAGTCACCGCTCGCTGGGAACGGCCCCTGGTACTTTTCCCCTGCGCCGGCGTTTTGTCTTCGCTGGGGTCGAGCGGTGGGAATGCGGGGGCGGGAAGTTCCGGCGCGATGCCATCAGAGGCGCGTGCGGTGTTTAGAAATGTCGGCCTCGGTTTAGGGAAACGGGGCCGGCAGTCGGTGCGCGCGGGCTCAGACACACGCAGAGTGGCGGCCTGCACGGACGAGGGACCCGTTTCACGGCTTCCAAAGGCAGCGCGTGTCGGGTCAACAGTGAAAGGCGGGTCTGTGCGTGTCCCGCTTGCTACTGAGCGGAGGAAGCGTTGAGCCGCAGCGGAAGCCTCCCAAGGGTTCGGTTTTAGCACTAAAGACGCAGAAGCGACCCGAGCCGGGTCGGCACAGGCACAGCAGCCTCTGCTCAGCCCGGGTGTCGCCTTCCGTCTCCGTCCGCCGAACGCAGCCGCCGGGCGCGAGGTCGGTGTGGAGCGTCACCAGGGTCCTGAGGAGTCAGGGGCTGCTCGGGAGGGACTTAGGGAGGAGCCCGAGGAGGGGTCAGGGGACAGCGCCGGGGCGTTAGGGTCCTGCCCGGGACCCCCCAGGCCTTCGCCAGCTGAGAGAGCCCGGCCCCGCAGGCTCCCCTCGCTGCCAAATCCGGACGGCCATGCTGGCCCGTCCGCCCAGAGACCCGTCAGGGAGATGCCACCGCACTGCGCGGGGGCTGTGACGGGCGCGGTGCCGCCCAGGCCCTGGTCCCGCCGGAAGCCGCGGCACCCGCCCTGCCAGTCGACCCTGGACGCCCCTGAACAGCGTGGGGCTCAGAGCGAGCCTGAGGGCAAGGTGCCGAGGCCCCCCGTGTGCTCCCCCCAGCACACACAGCCCCCGCCAGCCGGGACACGTCGCTGTCACCCAGGGGCGCAGCTCACAGCAGGGCCGGGCCCGGAGCTGAGCCTTCCGAGGGTCCGGACGAGGCTGTGACCACGTCCACCACGCAGCGTCCCACACGGTCGTCCCCGCCACCCCTGCGCCCACGGGCCCTGTCGCCGTCCCCACGGCTTCGTCTTTTCCAGGCGTCAGCTTCCCCGCTGTGATTCGTGGCCGACAGCCCGCCGCCCTCCGGTGCCGGCTCCTGCCCCGGTGACTGGGTGGGCCACGGCTTCTCCACCCCCACCCGCTGAAGGACGTCCGGGTCGCGTCCAAGTGCTGGCGTAATTCTTTCTGGGAAAAGGCCGTTATCAACGCCCTCGTGCGGGCGGACGTAGGTTGTCAGGTCCTTGGGGTAGATCCCAAGCAGCGGGCCTGCGGAGCGTGGGGTCGAGTCGGCTCCGTCTGCTCAGAGACCGCCCGGCTCCCCCGGAGTGGCCGCGCCGTGGCGCACCCACCAGCAGCGAGTGGGGCTCCCCGGGGCTCGCACCCTCCCCGGCGTGTGGCTGCGCACGGTGGCATCTCGCTGCTGTTGGATGCCGTGGGACGTGGGGCATCTCTTCGTGTGCTTATCTGCATCCGTGTGTCTCGCGTGGTGAGCGTCTGTCCCGGCCTCCGGCCCCCCTTCATCCGGGCCGTCCTGACAACCACCCAGTGCCGAGGGCCGCAGTGCGTGCCACCCGCAGCTCCAACGCGCTGTCCCTCCCACGCCCCGTCGCTGCTTCCCGGTGTCTGTCGGTGCGCCTCAGAAGGCCGACCTCATCCCCTCACACCCTACCCTTAACTGTCCAGTGACTTCCCTTCGCCTGCAAGGTCACGCTCAGACGCTTCAAGGAGGCGTTCGCGGTCTTCCACCAAACCGGTTCCCGCCCCGTGCCCGGAGCGAGGCGCGCACGCCAGGGCCTCTGCCGCCCGGCCTTGCCCTCCTGGTCCCCAGTTCACCCCGCCTGTCCACCACACCCACCGCACACGCACCCACCACACACGCACACGCTCACACACGCACCCACCACACACTCTCACACGCTCACACACACTCACACGCACCCACCACACACGCTCACACGCACACACACGCTCACACACGTGCACGTGCGCGTCCTTGTCCTAGGTGTCCTAGGACAGCTCTTCCGGGAAGCATTCCCGAGACCTTCCAGGAAAAATCATCCTCCCCGGTCTCACGGTTTTGCGGTGTCGTTTTCACAGCACCGCTGTAGTACACAGAGGATCAGAACGCGCTATTTTAGTAATTCGTTCGCGACCGTCTCGCCCGTCGGACGGCGGCTTCGCGGAGGCGAGGCCCGCGTCTGTGTTTACGTTTCTCCTCGCCCCAGCCTCTCCACTGAAGGCCCTCGGGAGCGTGTTGGCTAAAAACTGAACCTGCTTGGGACGAGGCGCCAAGGTGCCGGGCGCTGTGTAGACGAGGTCTCGGGGCCCGGTGTCTTTGAGCACGAACATTCCAGAAGGGGGTGCTCACTGGGAAGGCGGGAAGCCCGCAGGGCCACGTCGCCGAGGCCTTAAGCCCAAACTGAGGTCTCTTCACCTCACCTGCCCGGTGCCGCGCCAGAGGGGGCCCCTGGCCGCCGGGTCTTGCGGGGGCGTCCGCGCCGCACCGCGGGCCCAGCCGGAAGGTAGATCGGGCATCCCGGCCGGAGGCGGCGGGCAGCCGGGCACGCCGATGGGGAGCCCTGAGCTCCATCACGCCGCGCAGGCCGCACACGGGGGCGCATCCTGGGAGAGAGAGGGGGCGCGCGCCGGGCCGGCCTTCGGAGGCCTCCAGCAGGAAGGCCCCCGGCCTCGTCCGCTTCCTCAGCACGTCTGCGCGGCCTTTGTTGTGCGCTGGCCCGGCCTTCCTGCCTGTTTACAGCGTCCAGGTATTTGTGGACAGATCTTATCTCCTTCCCTCTGAGTCACCCCTTGGCCCAGCGGCGCAGTCCTGCTCTCTGGGCCCTGCTCCTGGGTCTGACCCCCGGCCACTGTCTGAAGGAAGCCTGTTGGTGTTTCTGGACCCCATTTGTTCCATTTTGATATTTTAAGAGATTCGGTGAACTCCATGGGGCCTGGCAAGTGTGGTCTGGAAGGAGGGAAAACGTGGCCCAAATAAACATGTTGGATACGCGAAGTGGCGGGCGGCGGGTGGGCTGCACGCCCGGGCAGCGGCCCTCGGCGCCCCTGCCCTCACGTAGGCTGCGGCCCCCAGCACGGAGGGGCCACGTCGGGGTCGTGACGCGTCTGGGTAGGGTTATCAGTTCCCTGCGTCCTCAGAGCTGGCTCTCGGTCCCATCGACCTCCGCACCGTTTGCCTTGCCTGTTTCTTTACGCTCCGACCTGCAGGGCTCCCGCCGCCTTCCGCTCGCCTGGGTCTCCTTGGCTGTCCTGTCTCCAGCTCCTCCGAGCGCGCAGGTGGCGTTGGAGGTTTTTCTCTTTCCTGGGCCTGGGTTGCTGCGCGTCTCCCTCGGTCCTTACACTTGGCGCTTGGCGTGTGCCACGGCCTCCGTGCTTTGACGCGTCCCGTGTCGACCCGACAGGGCCCGGCCAGCGACAGGGGCGTTGTGGTCGCTTGCTCAGCGCTTTGTGTCAGGGAGGACGGCCTGCCCCGCAGCCTGGCTCCGAGACCCGCCGGCCAGGATGGGGTGCGGCCGGACCCCGTCCTCCGCGAGGAAAGTGAGGTCAGCGTCGTCGCCCTGGGCCGAGGCGGGCCTTCCTCCCGGGCCAGGACACGCCACGCGGCCCTGCACAGGTCAGCAGCCTGGGCCGCCGTCGGGGACAAGGCGGGAGAGGGCCCGAGGCGCAGGGCGGACTCTGAGATGGGACGGCTCGCCTCTTCCTGAGACCCGTCCCTGTTTGGGTTGTCAGCTGCTCGCTCTAAAGCTGACATTTTAAACGCGTGATCACACCCGCCTGTTAGGATCCTCGACCCCCAGCCTCGGGCGCTGTGCTCCCGCGGCTCCCGAGTTCGTGACCGCGGGGTTCTGTCCTGCGTCTGGCCAGAGCCGGCCTCTTCTGCCTCAGCGTGTCCTCTGCGGAGCCGAGTGACTACCCCTTTTCCCCGAGGTAGGGAGAGTGGGAACCGAGTCCCCTGACGAGCAGGGTTGTCATTTGTGTTGTTGGCGTCCTGACCCCTCTGACCCCAGTCAGGGGGGAGCTGTTAATTCATGCAAAATTCAAAGCCGGCGAGAAAAGCGAGTTGACCCCGTTAGCTGTGGGACTGTCCCCTCCTCACAGCGCGAGCCTCTTTCCTTAACGTCGAGCGTCGTGGACACCTGCCGGAGAACATTCCGTTCTTTCTTCGGTTGTCAGCGCCGCGGACTGAACTCTGTGTCCCTGTCCCCCCCACCCCCGTCCCCCCTCACACCCCCACTCCCCTGGGAAGTGCCCTCTGATCTCTCGGCCACAAACCTCCCATCCCACCCGCACTCCTCCCACCCGCACTCCTCCCACCCGCTGAGCTCAGACGGTCAGTTTCGTCCTCGGGGAAAGAAGTCGGTTTCGACACTCAAAACGCGGGTGGCAAGGCCCCCCAGCTCCCAGGGGGTCGGCACTTAGAAGGAAGTGCCCAGTGACCCGCCGCAGTGAAGTGCGTGTGTCCAGAGTAACCGCCCTCCCCCCTGGCCCCCCCAGGTGAGCCAGAGGACCAGGGCTGGTGGGAACCGCGGAGGGCCGCCCGCCACCCCCGATTCTGGAACCGGGGCGTCCGGGTCTCCCGTGGCGTTTTCCCGGGACTCCCTGCGGAGCCCGCGCTGCCCGGGCAGCGCCCCGACGCTCTAGGGGTGCAGGGGGAGCCCGACTTCTGCAGCCGCCGGCCGGTCCCCGGGCCGCGCTGATGGCTTTCGGCGCAGCAGGTGAGACTTCGTAATGACACGGGCCAAAACGTTTTTCTTGCCTGTGAATGGTTTGCTGGGAGTTCTGCCTGCAGGTTGCCCCCCAGAATGTCGGTTTTCCTGCCGCAACCCCCCCTGGACCTCAGAACGCAGAACGCGCGGCCACCACCCAGGCCGGAGCGGGGCATCTGGGCCACGCCCCAGGGTCACCCACAGGCCTGACCCCCCGTCTCTGCCCCGGGGTCACCCACAGGCCTGACCCCCCGTCTCTGCCCCGGGGTCACCCACAGGCCTGACTGACCCCCCTCTGCTTTTGACCCCGCAGCTCTGCCGCCTGGAGCGCCACCGGGGGACCCTGGGGACCCTGTTCGCCGCGCAGCCCCCGATGTTCGTGTCGCCGGACAGCGACCCGCCCCAGGCGCGGCTGTGGGAGCTGGTGCGGCTGAGCGGGGGGCGCCCCACGCACGTCCTGCGCCACGCGGGCATCTGCATCGGGCCCCCCCGGGGGAAGCGCAGGGCGAGCGTCGCCTACCTGTCGGAGAAGTGGATCCTAGGTAAGAGCGTGCGAGGTGCAGGGAAGGTGCCGCCGGGACCCCGAGAGCCGCGTGCTGCCGGGTGGGGGGACAGGCACCTCCGTGGTGGGGCACCACCCCGCAGCCTAGGATGGGTGGCACCGCATCCTCCTGTCTGCCTGGACGGTCCTGTACCTGCCCCGCGCCGGCTGACGGCCACACCCCCACTTTTCACTGTGGCCATGTGAGCAGTCACGGGGTCGAGACATCCCCACAGACCAGGCTCCCCACAGCCACCCCGAACCTTAAGGCCACAGGCCAGGGCTGTGCACCCCTAACTAGACCCTCTCCCGAGGCCCGGGCCCCCAGGCTCCGCGCTCGTGTGCCCCTCTCCCCACACCCCGGGTTCGCTGGAGGAGGCGTCCTTTAGCGCAGAGGGAGCCTCGGCTCTGTGACCTTGGCGTCGCGCGTGCGCCTGCGTCGGGGCAGCGTGGAGGGGTGCCAGCGCGTCACTGGCTTCAGGGGGAGAGGGCGTCCGGGTGAGCCGGGATGAGCCCTGATTTCCGGGGCAGGGGCTGCCTCTGTCCCACCAGCTCTGGGGACCGCGGGGCCGCCAGGAGGAGAGGCCTGAGGGACGCTGCGAGGCGGGACGTACGGACGGCGCGTCTGTGCTGTGGCTGAGCCAGGTGCCGGCGAGACCTTGGGGCTCGCCCTTGGGCACAAACTTTACTTTTTCCTCTGCTGGGTTTTGGCGACGTTGGTCGTAGGGGGTGGCCATGAGGGGTTCACCCAGCGGGGGGCCTGGACAGCGGGCGTGGCCCTTCCCGTCCGGGGGCCTGGAGCTCAGCATCCCGGGGGCTGGTCCCTCCTGAGGCCTCTCTCCTGGGCCGGCCGTGGGCCACCTTCCCGTGACCTCCCGCCGTCCTCCCTCGGCGCGTGTCTGTGTCCTCATCTCTCCCTGGAAGTCACCCGTCCTGTTAGACTGTGTCCGCCCGCGTCCCCCCGCCGTGACCTCCTTTTCCCGCAGCCAGCTCCTTAAGGGCCCTTTCAGCAGCCGCGTCCGCGGCCCGGGCAGTCGGGACGCCATCGTGCAGGGTGGGGGGTGGGGCGGGGGGCCTAACAGTGACTTCCTCGCCTGGCTGCTTGGGCCTTGAGAGGTGCGTTCTCCCCGTCCCCCCATTCTTCCTTCCACTCCCCGCGCCTCCTCTGATTCACTTCACCCCCCCACCCCCGTTTGCTTCCCTTCATCTCTAAACCCCAGACTTCTGCCTTCCTCCCCCGTCCTGCCGTCCTCTGACAGACGAGCAGACGCCGCACCTGTCCGAGCCACGTTCACACGTGACTGTGGGCGTTTTATAATCATCTTCCAGGTGACCCATGGTCATCCTGGGTGCGCTTTAAAGGTCTGATGATCAGAAGTACCTTTTGTACCGTCTGATGCCGAGACGCTGATTGGAAAAGAAAAAAAACTGTGATTTTTAGTCCAAAGCCAAGAGGCTGGTCACTCGCTTCTAAACCCCAACAGTGAGGCCTCCGAAAGGCCCGGGTCCGGAAGCAGAGGCGGTTCTGCTGTCCAAGCAAACGTGCGTGTGTCGGGATGGCACCCACCGGAGCCCAGAGCCTGCTTCAGGAAAAAGTCCCTCGGCCGGCAGACCTGTGCCGCCGCCGACAGCGGCCGCCCACGCCCTCCGGAGTTCGGGGGGCAGCTCGGGGACCCCCCCCCAGTCGGGCCTCTGCTCCTGCGTGTCCAGGCCGGGGCCTCCGCCTCGGCCCCGCCCTGTCGCTCTGCGTCTTGTTCCCGGACGGGGGTCATGGTTGTCCTGCCCTCAGCTGTCCCACTGCCAGGCATGGGGAGGTGACCGCCTGCCCACCTGCCCGGGGTTGCATCTGCCCGCAGCTTCCATAGTCCTTCGAGTCTAGGGGCCGGAGTTGGGGCCCCGAGCCTCGTGTCTTCCCTCTCCCGCGCTGCGTGTCCCGTCTCGGATCTGTCACCGATGACACCGCCTGTGCCCTCGGCAGCATCTGGGCACGGTGTGTCCCGGAGGGAGCCCTTAGCCGTCCCTGCAGAGCAATCCTCACCCCGAGGACAAGCCCCCGACTCACCAGCCACGGCCCATCCCCACGGGGTCCTCTGCAGTCCGGTCTCGGGGGGCGACCGTGTGTTTCTCAGGCATTTAGTAGTTGACACTCCTTCTGCGTCGGGTTCTGATCCAGGAGCTCCGGCCACGGGAACGTGGGGGTCTCACCCCTCGGTGTCTGCTCGCACGCTCGGTCCAGAGCACGGCGTTCCCTGCTCCCCCAGGCTCCGCCCTGGCCGCTGCTCGGACCAGAGGCAACCGACCGACGCCCCGGACCTCACTGAGTCCCCCCAAAGCAGCAGGACGCTCCAGGGTGGCTGGAGGAGGTGGCCCCGGGGAGCGCAGGCAGCTGGCGCCCGTGGGCAGTGGGCGCCGCCCCGCACCACTGGGCAGCGGTGGCCACGACACACACAACAGTCATCCCCGTCCTTTGACAGAGCAGAATCCCGTCTCCCGAGGACCCTTCCCTGCCATTAGCTTTCTCTGTAAATGCTCCTGGGGAATATGTTACTCTCGGGGTGCTGTGAGGTTAAAATTGGGAACAAAACCACTTTAAACCACGTTAAAGCACCAATTTAAAGTTACTTGGTGACAAATCGTGAGCAGCAGCCCCTGGAAGCTGTAGATGGAAGTCGTTCCACCTGGACTCTCAGCTGCTGTGGGAGGTGGACGCCCGGAGCCTCGGGAGCAGTTGGGGCGCAGCAGTCCCCGGCCCTAAAACCTTCAGGCTCATAGCTCTCCTTCCCAAACAGGGGTTCCGGGTGTTTCCGTACCCGCACGCTTTGTCCTGTACGCGATGGGGTCTTCGTTTCCGCAGACGTGACGAAGGCACGGGGTGCGAGGGAGGATTTTATTCTTTCGGTCGTTGGACACCTCTGAGGACTGTTACTGTTTGGTTTGGTTTTGGGTTTCCTTGTTTGTTTGTTTGTGGAGTTAAAAGGAGCCCTCGGCCTCCAACGCCGAAGCGCTGTACCCCACCCGAGGCCTTGCTGGCCGTCAGGGTCGCGTCTCCAGCTCAGTCCCCAGGGCCGGCTTTCCCTGAAGCAGCAGGGCACGCAGGCCAAGATTCTCGGTGAATCACTCGTCCTGAAGGAGCAGTGGGGATTCTGCAGAGAGAAGCGCCGTGGGCGCCTGAACGCGCCCGACGATAAACAGGAAAACAGAAGCCAGATTCCCGGCACCGGGAAGTGAGCCGGCACCTGTACCTGCTGCGGGTGACGCGCACGACGGCGGAGGGCGTTGCCCGGGATGTCATCTCCCCCAGCACGTCCCGGGATCCCCAGGACGCGATTCTCGTTGGGCACATCCAGACGCCGGGCGCCGGGGTCTGGAGCCAGGGCCTGCCGGGCAGGAGCTCGGGGCCCCCCGCCCCGGGCCCCGCGACCCTCTGCGCCGCCTCGTTTCTGTTCGCTTCTGCGGCCCTGGAGGTTGCTTTGGCCTTTCTCACAGGCCAGATTCCCAGTCCCAGGCGCCCTTTTATTGTCTGGGCCCCGTTCAAGTGATAAGACACACGGCTCCGCGACTGTGGGAACGTAATGTAATGTTCTCCACGTCGTTGCCAGAAAGAGAGCTCCGGCCCCGGCCTGATTTCCCTGTGACTTATGAAAAGCATCTGGGCCGAATGTCTCCCCACGTCCACGTGCTCAGGGAGAGATTGCTGACAGCGCGGGCCCGAGACCCCGTCTCCCCGACGGCTGACCCGGCCCCCGGGCAGAGACAGACGAGCTGGCCCAGGGCGCGGTCCGTGAGGGCGTGGCCCAACCGGAGGCCGCAGGCCCGAGCGCCCCGCAATGGGCCACCGTCACCCCAGGCCACACTCCTTCCTGCGCAGCGATCAGGGACCAGTCCCGGGCGGGAGCCCTCGTGCCGGGGCGGCACGTGGAGGGAAGGCGACAGGGCGGGGGTCCCCGCTCTGGACCTGCCCCGCCCCGCCCCCATGCCCCCCGCACAGGCCTGCACGGCCGGGACCTCAGCAGCCTCTGTCAGGGGCAGTTTCAGACGGGAAGACGGGTTCTTCTTGTTTCGCGCTGGCGTCCCCACAGAGGACATCTACCAGGACAGAAACGAGCGAGGACTAAAACGGATTCGTGGAGTTTTATAGTTTCAACACCGTGTGTTTCGGCCTTTAAAACACACACATCCTTCGTGCGGATTTCCTCTCGAATTGTCCGCTGGCCGTGAGGCCGGTCCCTCACCTTCCTAAGCACTGGGCGTGAGGAGACGGGGAAGAGCACGCGCAGAAGGTGCTGGCTCCGCTTTCGCTGTAATCGTATCCCCTGGCCCTGGATGGTCATCTCTGAGGTTGCCCGACCCGTCTCGCTGGCGCCCCCTTGGCTCAGTTCACGCCCCCGAACTCTGGGCTCTGGGCGTGCGGCCTGGAGGTCGGAAGGCACCTCGAAGGCACGCGAACTGGGAAACAGGCCCTTCCGTGCCTCCCAGCCAAGGCGCAGTCCGCAGGCCTCACTTACAACGCGAAAAACCGGGACGCAGCAGTGAGCACCGATGGCCCGAGTGGGCCGAGACCGACGTGTCCCACGGCAGAGCGAAATGACAGGCAGCTTTCCCGGGTTGTAGGGGGAGGAGAAGCCAGTTGGATTCTGTTGTTTTAGTTTTATTTTATTTTTTTAGTTTTTCTTAAGCTTTGGAGCTGGAAACGAATGCATGTGTCATAATAGAAGTGGCCCTGGAGGATGTAGGAGGAAAGAAAGAAAGGCAGTGGCGAACAGTAACAAAACCAAAGCAAAGAAAGAGACTTTTTGAGAGGAAAAAAGGTTCTTTGAGGGAAAAAAACGTAGTCTAATCCCAACAATACTGAGAAAGGGAGGAAGAAAAAGGACAGTTGCTGATACTAAGCATGGAGTTGGGGGTGCCGTGAGGCTACGAACAGCGAGGGCGGCTGGTGACTCTCCCGAAGGCAGGGGAGGTGGCGCTTGCTGCAGACACGTTGCCCAGACCGCTTCCGGACATGAAGTCCCAACGGTGTCGGCCGTGCAGGCCACTGAGCTGCGGTCGGAAGCCTGCCCTCGCGTTCGCTCAGGGCGCCTGCCGCCCGCAGAGTGACGCCGGCAAAGAGCAGACGGCGAGGCCCAGGCTCTCGTCGCCCTCAGACACGCCGACAAAGGCAAACGAGACGTCGCACCCAGCTCGGCAGGAGCCCGAAGGCGACCCGACGCCCGGTCGAGCAAAGCCACCCTCGCGGTGGCCGAAAGCTTTGTGCTGCCGCCTCACCCTGACGGCCTCGGTTTCCAGTGTCCCTCAGACACAGACCGCCCGGGGGGTGCCCGCAGGACGGACCTGCTCACCCTGGACCCGAGGGACCTGGGACGTGCGGAAAGAGGCAGCGGAAGGAAACTTAGGTACATCCGGCGACGGCAAAGCTTGAAATCGTCCGTGCCCCCAGGACGCCGTCGACCAGATGAACAGGCAGCACGTGAAGTGGGAGGACGTCTTCGCATCGTCGGGGCTGGCAGCCCCAAGGGTAAAGGAGCCCCACCGCCCAGCAACAGGGCACGCCGGACCCAAAAGTGCGCGCGGCCTGGACGTTCCTCCACGGAAGATGCACGGACGGCTCAGGAACTGTCGGGAATGCACATCGGAGCTGCGCGGTACCTACCACCTCAGGCCCACGACGGCGGCTGCCATCCAAACAGATCAAATCAGAGCAAAGCAGCGGGTGTCGGCGAGGACGCCGAGAGACGGGGCGCTCGTGCGCTGCTGGGAGGCCTGTCGGACGGCGCGGCCACGGCGGAGACCAGCGTGGCGTGTCTCAGAAACACGTCTCCGAAAGGGTTGGGGGGCCCCGGACAAGCTCCCGGCCACCCGCGCTTGCACAGCATCGTGCACGCCCGCCAAGAGGTAGGCGCGACCCGGGGATTCCCCGATGCGCGAAGCGGCGGGCAGACGTGCTGCGTGCGCTCAGCGGAACGCCGTTCGGCCCTGAAAAGGCAGGATGTTCTGACACGTGGGACTGCGTGCTCGACCCCGGAGAACATCACACGAGATGAGCCCATCGCAAAGGCCGGGGCCCCGTGGCCCCGCTTAGACGCGTCTCCTAGAACAGGCCGATCCACGGAGGCAGGCTGGACCAGGGGCTGCCAGGCCGGGACGAGGGGCTCGTGCAGACCCAGGGCCAGGGCCAGTCAGGGCCAGGGGTGCGCAGCGAGGGGAAACGGGGAGTCCCGGGTGGCTGGAGCCCCGTGAGGGGGGGCAGGGTGACGAGGGGACTGAGGCTGGAGGAGCAGCCAGACCCCGGGCCCCGCCGGCCCTCTCGGCCAGTGAGGAGCCGGGAAGCCACCCAAGGATGTCAGGGGCGGCGGTGGGCCCCATCCACGTGTCACGCGGGTCTCGGAGGCCGAGGGACCCGGCGCCGCACAGTGGCAGAGGCCGTGCCGTCATCGGGTGGGGACCCGGCCGCGTGGCCACCGACCCCGCTCCCAGCCCCGAAAGCCTCGGCCTGTATGGATGGGCTAAGACTGGCCCCCGGGAAGGTCCTGAGTGTCCCTGAGCCCAGCGCCACCGCTGGCCACACTCGGCTGCTGACAGCTGGAGGGCTGGTCAGTGGAGTGCCTTCCCAGCACCCCGTACCCGCTCAGGACCGGCGTGGCGGCGGGCTGACTCGGTGCCCTAACCGGGAGGCCGCACCGAGGCACGGCCGCCAACTTCAGCTTGTGCCAAGGCCTGCTGAGCGACCTCGCCAGAAACAAACAAAACCTCCTCCCCTCCCCTCCCCTCCCCTCGCCTCCCCTCGCCTCCCCTCCCCTCCCCTCATTTCTCTGTCTCGCTGCTTTAGGACGACACTTCCGCGCTGTGGACCTGCTCCGTGGTCACAAACCAGGATCCGCTCCCTCTGCCCCTGCCTCTGACTTGTGTCCGGTGTCGTCCCTGCTGCAGAGGCTGCGACGTCGCATCATCACCCCACTCCCCCCCGCGGATCGTAAATGCGGTCACTCGGGGAGGTTCCCCGACCCCACCCCGGGCTTTAAACCTGTGCTCCCAGCTCTGGGACCCGCACCTCCACGTGCGCTAACGAACGTCTAAGCTTCAATCCCGCTCCGTTGCCGTGCGGCGTGAAGGGGCCGCCACCTCCGGAGTGCGCATCTGTCGTCCGCTGGTTCTTAACGCCCCAGAGCCGCCTCTTCGTCCCCGCAACGCCCCTGGCCGGGTGTGGGGACTCCGTCCTCGCCCCTTGACCCGTTTCCCTGTTCGGTCCGTCCTGGCTAACTGCACTGTTTCACTCCCGCGGATTTATGGCGGGCTTTGGCCTCTGCTTTGTCCATTTCTCTTTCACGTGCCTTTTTTTTCCCAAAATCGTCTTCCTGTGCATTTCTTTTCCTTTCACATAAACTTCAGAATGAGCTCTCGGGTTTTTTATTTTTAGGAGCATTTGGGATTGTAGGATTGTATCGGACCTTCGGGTGAATCAGGGAAGAGCAGCGTCCTTTTTGCCGTGCTGTCTGGCTTTCGAAAGTGACGTCCTGTCGAAATCTAAGTGCAAAGCTTGAACTCACAGATGCTTGAAAGACAGGAAGGGAGCGCGTCCGAATTACTTGATAACCAGGCAGAGGGAGAGGCTTTCCACCCGGGATTGAGAATCCGAATGCGATCCGAGACGGGTGCGGCTCGAATGCATAAGTAAAACTTTCCACGGCCGGAGCTGGCATGACAAAGGCCGGTGCCCAACCGAGGAAAGGCGCACGGCGCGTCGCACGTAGGGGACGCGCGCTGACGTGCAGATGAGACTGTTCCTGCTTCGCCGTGGGGGGGGCGTTAGGGGCTACGCGCATCCCCGGTAATGACCCCAGAATCCCTTATCGTCACCACTGGCACCGCAGCAGGCGCGTGCGTGACGTGTCCGTGACACGCGCTGGCGTCCCCCGAGGCTCAGCGGGGGGGAGGGCGCTGGCCCTGGGAGTTAACCTCCGGGACCGCATCCTGAGCCACACCTGAGATGAGCCTTTTTCCCCCACATTCGGGGACCGAGCCGTTCTCTGTGCCTCGCGGCCACCGCAGCTCTACAGCCCCGTCACTGCCGTGCGGCTGGCGCTGACCCATGCCGATGCTCTTCTCTCTCCAGACTCCATCACGCGGCACGAGGTCTGCGCCTTTGAAAACTACCTGCTGCGGCCGTGACGGGGCGTCACCCCACAGGTGTCCGCTGCACATAGCTCCCACCTTGGACCCTCAGATGAGGCACGAATCTGTGGCGCGAAGGATCCGGCCCAGACAGGACGCCTTTGCGTGTTGCGGGTCCTCCACGAGGAGGCCCCTGGTGTGGCTCCCACGACCCAGCGTGCTGAGTTTCAGGGAGACACCGACTCGCCCCCCGGGGCCTGTCCAGGTGCGGCCGGTCTTCGTGCCTGCGCAGAGGTCGTCATCAGGAAGTCACGGGTCTCCTGTCACTCGTCGTTCAATAAAGCGTGTGAATCAGTTGCCTCGTGACGTTGCTTGGTTCGATCGTGGTAACGTGTCCCGTGCTAGATCGGAAGGAGGCTGCTCGGGTGTTGGGGACGCCTTTCACGTACCTGAGGTTCCTCTCTGGGGGACCAGGGGGGAGTGCTGCGCGGGGACGACTCGTGCCGTCTCCAGGCCTCGTTCACGGGGAGGGGAGCAGCGCCAGCGTGGCCTCCACTGGGGACCCGGGGGCGTGCGGTCCCCGGGGAAGTCGGCAGTGGGGCCGGATCACACACCCGCTGATGGGCCACCCTGTGCCGGAGGGAAAGGCTAAATCCCAGAGTCTGAAGGGGCCGCTACGGGTCACCTTGATACTGTTCCCTGCCCGTCTTGTTTACGTTCCCGATCTCAGGGGTGACCTCAGTCTCCAGCCCCTCAACGAATAATCGCTCGACTTCTAGAATAAACCTCTGAGAAAGGAGGTAGCGGTGCCCCTGGAAATAACGGGTTTCTCTCGGGTTTAAATCCACCCTCACACTCCTCGCACCCCAACAACGGCCGAGCCCCTCCACAACTCAGCAGGCCCGAGTCCACCCTGCCGCGGGACACAGCCCGGTTCGCCCCTCCACAGGCGTCCTGGGCCGGCCACGTCCAGCTCAGGTCTGGCCGGCCCCACACACCAGAAGCCCCCGAGGACGCAGGCGAAAACCGCTGACGCGTCTGGGGACAAACCACAGGGAATGTCCTCTCCTCCCACCGCACCGGCTCCGGAGTGCCACAGGGTCCCAGGCCGGCGTCCCCGGGGCTACGTCGTCCTCATTCCAGAGACGGGCCCGCCGGCGGCTACTCCAGAGTCCATCGCCCCACGAGGATGCCGGAGGTGCCACGCCGGCACGGAACATCACATGTGGTCCCCATTGCATCCCCCAGGGACCCCGAGAGTCACAAAGGTCTGTGATTCTTCATGCAAAACACGTAGGGCTCTAAGTGCCTCCGGAGCCGAATCTTTAATATTTTCAGAGATGCGTGACTGTCGCCCTTTCTGTCCGACGTCGTTTTAAAAACTCTGCCCAGAGAGAGAGGCGAGAAGAAGAAACCCGAGGCGAGCAGGCTACAAACGAGGAGGAAAAGCTATCCCAGACCTCACGAGGCTGGTGTGAACCAAGGAATCGAAAACGCGGAGTGAGCACCTTGAGCAGGGTTTGCGGGATACGACATCGGCGCACCCAGGGAGGTGGCTGCACGTCTGCGTGCCGGCGACACACAACCCGAAAACGGAGCTGCGGCTGTGGTCCCATTTAAAGCGGCGTCAAAAACGAGCTGCGTGGAAGGCCCGGCCACCGCAGCCTAGAAAACGCCGCGAGGTTCGTGGAGGAATCAGAAGACGGTATTGATGAGACGCCGTTTTCCGCAAATCGATCTGTGGCGTCGGGGTCATCATCCCTGGACGACGGACCATCCAGACAGAAAACGGGAAAACATTGGCCCAGACGACACTCTCGTCCAGGTGGCCCTCGTAGACACACGCGGAACGTTCCATCCAAGAGCACCAGGACGCACGTCCGCCCCACGCGCACGCGGAGCACGCCCAGCGCGGACGGGCTGGGCGGCCGCAGAGCAGTCTTCGCAAACCTGAGACGCCCGCCCTCCCGTCGGCGTCTCTTCCGACCACAGCAGCGTGGACACGCGGGACCATGGGGTTCGCCGGCGCCCCAGTCCCCGGCATTCACCTTGGGAAGGCGTCCTGCGGACCCGAACGCGCCGAGTCCCCAGCGCGGCGTGCGGCCGCATCATTCATCCCCAGAGGCCCCGGGACCGTCGATGGCCGCCGTCCGGCAGTCGTCGAGCGACTTCCTCCGCGCCAGCCAGACGAGCTGTCAGGCGGCCTCTGCGAAGGCCGAGGCAGAAGTGAAGTCCCACGTCCCCTCCACCCTCCCCTCCATTTAAACTGTGAAGTCTGTTCCCTGCGCCTCTGCCCTGCGAGCATCCGAGCCGGTGACCGAGACCAGGATCGGCCCGGCCGACTGGAACCGGGCAAGCGAGGACCCCGCGGCCGGGTCTGCGTCCCCGGGGCCGGCGCTGACCTCCTCTCAGCCTCGGGGCCGTCCGAGCCCAAGCTCCACCTGGGACTCTGAGAGGCGCTGGCGGCTCCCGTCCCTGTTAGTCTGGTTTCGATCTCTTTTTCCTTTTTAATGCTTGGCCCCCGGCTCCTCTGTGGGGACAGAGTTGTCCGTCCACTGGAAAGGGTGAGTCTGTCCCGTCCTGCGGGCCGGCAGGGGACGTCTCAGCCACCCGAGGGGGGAGTCGCCGGAGGAAGCCCCGGCTGGCCCGGCGGGTGGCCGTCTGTCCGTCCGTCAGCGTGAACGCCGCGATGGGGCGCGTTGGCTGCAGCTCCCGCGGGGAGAGCGGGAGAGGGGGGACCGCCAGGCCCGGGGCTCGGCACCAGGAGTGGCCGCCAGCCAGGGGCTGACCTCGCCAGCGACACGAAACCCGATCGCCAGGCTCCTGGGGGTCGGTCGGCGGAGAGAGACGCTCTGTCCTGAGAGCGCAGAGCTGCTGACAGCCGGGGACGGGGGGCGGTGGCTCACGGTGCCCCGAGTTCTGTTCCCAAAGCAGAACTGGGGCGCTGTGTGGGGAGGGGAGCCACGGCGCGGGAGGAGGCGGGCGGCGCGGGCGCCCTCCTGCAGCCGGCGATGACAGCCTGTCACCTCCTCCCCGGGCCCGCGGGGCCCAGGAGACCTTTCCCCGGGGCCCCCCGCCAGGGGAGAGAGCCCGACGCGGGGTTCAGTTACCCCCGCTCTTCAGCACGTCGCTGTCCCGAGCAGTCCCCGCCCAGTGCCCCGTCCCCCTGTGACTGGTTGGACTCGGGGCCACCTCGTGAAGTCCTTTGAGCCCACGTTAGGCCTGAACGGGCGACATCTCCATGCTCCGGGGGTCAGGGGCTCGCTCCCCGCGCGAGAGGAGCGAGGAGGTTGGGCGAAACGACCCTGTCATCCTACAGTGCATGGAGCCAGGCGCCAGTGGCCTGTCTGTCACCAGAGGCGAAGGGACAGGACTCCTAAGGCGTGGGGATCTGTCCCCACCGCTGCCCACGGGGAGCTGAGCGGCGCCGTGCGCCCTGCGCCCCCACCTTCCGAGTGCTCGCCGACCCGTGGCCACCTGCCTGCAAGGACCGAGGTTCAGGAAACAGAGCGGACCGGTGGGTGGACGTGGGAGCGGGCCGCGTGCGCGTGTAGGGCTGAGGGGACCCTGGCGTGTAGGGCCACCGCCCGAGAATATCAACCCAGGGTGGTCAAAGCAGTAAACTTCGAAGAAAATGGAGCAAGTCCCTTGGCCAAACAACAACAGATCACATGACTACGGAGGGAAATCAGGTCACCCAGCTTCGCAGCCAAGCTCTGTGAGAGAGTGAAGTTTCCCGTCCGGTGCTCGGGGGCGAGAACACAGAACCAGCCTTCCACCTCCAGGGAAGCTGACTCCGAAGCCTGCGAGGCATGCACGGGCGCCGGCGCGCCAGCGCTCAGAAGTCGCGCCTCCCGGCGGCCTTTCCCGAGGGGCCGACTGGCGGTCGCGCCTCGAAAAGGCAAAAGGACTCGGGAGACTCGGGCTGGGCCTGGCGGTGCGCGTCACGCGCCCGGAGTCGGGCGCTGAGTGTGGAACGGCCGCGAGCCCTGGCCACCCGGACTCGGCGCGGCCGTTTCAGAAACGACGGGGGACACGGGCCCGGTGTCTGTCACCCGGGGACCGCGGTGCACGTCCCGGGGCGTGAGACCGACGCGTTTCTACGGGCCCATCTACCTCCGTGAGCTCAGTCCGCGTCCGCGAGCCCCGGATTTCCGGGGACGGGGGAGGGAAGGCGCAGACGAGGCCGGGGGACTCGGGCCCACGGATTCTCATTCGGAGTGAGCTCACGCGGGGGTGCGTGAGTGCTGGCCCGTGTCTCCCCGCTGCCTCCCACGCGGCCACGTCGTGGTCCTGAAGCACCGTTTCTCCCGGAGAGAGATGGCGGCTTCTGGGGGAGGCGGCCGGCTCCACGCCTGCAGCCGGGGAGGCGCGGGGCGAGGCCGGGCGCCTCGTTACACCAGGCGGAAAGGACGCTGCGGCACCCTTACCACGGTGCCCGAAGGCCCCGGCGCCCACGGGACGCAGCGGGACAGTCTGCGCCTCGATGGTGGCACTGCAGGGATTGCAGCCCTTCGACGTTTAAGCCAGGAGTTCCTGATGCTCCCGGAGGCACAGGACTGGGCAGGGGACGCTCCCGTCTCCGGGTTCTAGTACCACGAACCCCGGGAAGCAAAGCGAGCCCGGGCGCGCCTTGCCCGGTCTGTCCCTCCTTTAGAAGCTGCACCGGCGGCAGGCGGGTGGGGTGTGGGGGGAGGAGGTACACGCGAGAGCCAAGGCCTCCCCCGTGAGCGGGAATCGTCAGCAAATGTCAGCGTCGAGGGCGCCCGAGAGGACAGCACTAGTGGCCGGGCGGCCCTTCCTTCCAGTCGGCGTGACGGAGGCGTCGTCCAGGCAGTGGCTCCGCCGGCGACTTTCGGGAAATGCGGGGGACACAGGGACAGGCGGAATCGCAGCAGGAGCGCACGGGAGGGCCCCGAGCCGGTCAGACGACTGGGCTCTTCCCAACAGGGACCGGGCGAAGGTGAGCGCAGATTGTGTGAGCTGAAAGGATACGTGAGAGAGGGACCTGTCCGTGGGCGCGGAGAGACACTTAACGGGGCGCAGTCTACAGGTGGAACCGGCAAACACGCCAGACGCACCCCCCCCCCGGGCGCGCCGCGCCTTCGCCCGCCCATCGCTGAGGAACTCGCGGTTTCTGTACCCGGGACGGTAAACGGTGGCGCGGGGGCACGGGGCCACCGTGCCTCTCCAGACTGCATCTTCCTCCGATAGACACGCGGAAGGAATCGCGGGATCCCGTGGTGGTCCTGTTTGTGTGTAACTTCCCAGCGACCTCCTTCCTGTCCTTTCAAAGCGGCTGAACCGGTCTGCATTCCGCGGGACCCTCCCCGGCTGTCCCCTCGTGGCTTAGGGGACGGCGCCCCGGCAGGTGAGAGGCGGTGGACAGGCCTGAGGCTGCGGTTTGCCTTGCCCTGGAGACTAGTGAGGGCGGGCGAACCTTCGCGCCCCTGTGGGCCACGGGATGCCTCGCACAAGGACACAGAACATGGGGGAAGGACAGCGTAGGGGGACGTCCACCTTACGTCCAGCCAGGTTCAGAATGAAGCGGGAGGAGAGAGAGGTTTCAAGAGCATCTGTCGGGCTTCTTAGAAGCCAGTGGCAAGGAACTCTCCAGAACGAGGCGGCGCTGTCGTCAGCAACGCCGCAGAAAATAAACCGGACAAAAACGATTCGTGCGCAGACCCCTCCGAGTCCCGCCACGGGCCATCGACGGCCGAGGGACGGAGACAGAAGCACCCGAAGCGTCATCTACAGAGGAACATCGTCACTGGACGCGCAGCCGCCTTCCAGGCGCAGCCACGGAGGCCGGCAGCCCGGGACGTCCTCGCTCCCGGGAACGGTGACCGGTCTGCAGGTCCGAATCCCGGGAAACCGGCTTCTACGACGGCTGCCGTAGCGGCCTCCGGGCCGGGAAACCGAGAAGGTCCGCCTGCCGGAGAGAGACTCGGTCCCGGCGCGGCCGAGCGTCTGGGACGACAGGGTCGGTGAGCGAGCGGGACGGCGGATCCACGTAGCACACGCGGGGGGATCGCAGCGGCGACACGATCCGCGAGGTTAGAAAAGGGGGAGAAACGTGGAAATATTCAACATGCGAGGGACCCAGGGACGTGCAGGCCGAGGGCGAGGGCGGGGACGCGTCCCCAGCTCCGCGTGTGGCGGAAACGCGGTCGCTCGTGGCGGGCGGGCGGTCAGGCCTGCACGAACACGCCCACGGGAGCCGATTTGCGTGGGAACCGAGTTCCTACGAAATGGGGACGTGTGTGAGGATCCCTCAGAGGGAGGAACAGAAACGCGCGCGTCCCAGGCCGGCCCGCAGCCGAGCGGGGCAGACGCGGATGCAGAGCCGGAGCTGACCTCAGGCCGCCCCCGCGGTGGTCCGCGGGGCCGAGGCTCGGGTCGGGCTGTCCGGGGGAACCCGGCAGCCGCCCTCCGAGCGGGGAGACGAGGAGGTGTGCACAGCGCGACTCCCGGGCCTGGGGTTCACGACCCTGCGCCCCGTCCCCTGGGTGTGAACACGTCCTCGGTGGACTTGCCAGTCGGGTTTGTAAGGCCGCCCCCGATTCAGAAAGCTCCGGGGGTGTCTCCGCAGGGAACGTGGGCTTTCCATCCGGGGTACGTCCCTCTGTCGCTCCGTCCCTGCCGCTCCCTGCGGCCCCTCGCCGTCCGGGCAGTGCGGACGCGACGGCCGCCCCTGACACGCCGCTGCGCTGGGCGCTGACACCCGCGGAGACGCTGCAGCAAGAAGCGACGCGTTGCGGTGGGAATTGGATGGGACGAAGCCAGCGCGGCGCCCCCTCCTTCCTGCCGGCTCTCCGGGCGGCCGCCCCCGTGGGCCCCGGCCCCAGCGGCTTCCTCCCCGCCCACCCATCGAGGCCTCCGCGTCCGGGTCTCGCTTTCCCTTCAGCGAAGGCGTCCGTGGCCTCCTCGGCTTGTGCACTGCGATTCCGGCCGCCCGTCTGGGCCACGGGGTCACACCACGCGGTTCCGACTGTTTCGGTCCCGGAGAGCGACCACGAAACGTGGTTCTGGATCCCGAATCCCTCGGGCGAGCTGGGCGCTCCGGTCGCCGACGGGCCCCACTGCGCCTCCCCTTCCGACCCCCGCCCGGTGGCATCTGCGCTCGGCCCACGGCCACGGAGGACCGTCCGGCGACCAGCCCGGCAGACATGCACCGGCCGAGGCCAGCGGCCAGGGCAGCCGAGCGGCAAGGGCAAGGAGCCGGGGCCCGCCTCGTCGTCCTCACAGCCCACGGAGCGAGGCCCTGCTCGCCGAGCCGCCGTCCAGGTCCCCGTCTCGTCCAGGCGTGGCGGGCCCGGCCCCCATGGGTGCTGCCGTTTCTGCAGATCTCTCGGGTGCAACGTGCCCACGGCCGCTGGGTGTGAGCCCCCAGCTCCGCCCCGACCCTCCTGCGCCCCCGTCCTCCCCCCGGGGTGGGGCTCAGGGGGCAGACGATCCCTGCAGGCCTGGGCTTGGTAGTCAGTGGGACGGTCCGGTCATCCTCAGAGTGGGGTCGGGTCCAGGCGGGGACGAGGCCCCTGGAGCTGGAGGCGCCGTGGCGAGGACCTGGCCCCGTCTCCACTGCAGCCCGGGGGAAGCAGAGACTCGGGGAGGGCACGCCGTCGTCCCGGATACCGGAAACGCAGGGTCAGACGGGCGAGACTCGGGGCCTCGCTGTCACCCAGTGCCCCTGGGTGCGGGCTGCAAGCAGGATTCCCGTGGAGACCGGCCACGTCCTGTGGGGCCAGGCCACGGGAAGCCGGCGCTCAAGTGAGGCTGCGGCGGGAAGAGGAGGGACGATGGCGTCCGGGGGGCGCGCGGCACGTGGCAGTGAGTGACGCGTGGTCGACCGTCCGCGCCGACGGCCACCAAAGCGTGTTGGGCTCCACGGGCTCTGCCTGGAGGTCGCGTGGGTGACGATGAGTAACTCCCGGGTGTGGGGACATGCGGGGGACAAGCGCCAAGGAAGTGGAGGCGGCAACATGGTTGTCGTCTCCCTGCGCTGGGCTCCTGCTCGCACAGCCAGAGGTCACGGCCGGCACGGCTGGGGCAGGCGCTCCTCTTCGTCCTTCACACTCGAACCCGAGGCCAGCCGGGGCCTCCCGTGCCCCCTCCCCCGGGTCCGACGGCCACCACGCTGGCCAGACCCTCAGGAGCCCTGGGCCTTCCACCACAGTGACCGCCTGACCTGACCCTTTCCTCCGGGAACACGTTAAGACGGTGACACAGTCTCACCCCCAAGGGCCCGTGGGTGATGTAGGCCACGCGTCCGCGGGCCAAGCCCGCCCCCGTTTGGGGCTTGACGGGGGCGACGCTGTCGTCGTCGGGTGGGCCTTCCGGAAACCCGTGTTCCCCGGAGGGACGCGGACCACGGCCGCCGTCCGAAGCTCGGCGCTGGCGCCGGGCCCGGCCTCCTTGTGCGTCAGCCTCCCCGACCGGCGTCGGAGATGGAGCCACGAGCCCCCTGCACGCAGGTGGGAGCCCCCTCCTGCCCGCCTTCCGCCGGGTCGCCCACGTGCTGCTGCGGGCAGGAGCCAGTTTGCAGTTCGCTCGAAAACAAGAAAACCCAGTTGGGATCACCTAATGGGGACAAACGCTGCCCTTGTAGACTGAAGCAGCTCCCCCCGCCGCCCCCCAGCCACGACGCGCTTCTCGTCGTTTCCAGAATTTCTCTCCGCGTCTCGGGGAAGGCGGCCGCATCGTCCAGATTTCTGGCTTCACCCTGTGACCCGAGGACTGACTATGAATAGCCGCCGAGCCTGGGACTCCCACGCCGAGGGCTGCTCTAAATAGTTCTCGGCATTTTCCCACTCCGCGCCTTCCCAGGGAACGCGCGCCACTTCCTGTCCCGGGAGCCTCTGGGGACGGGCGGAGCCGCTTCGGGACCCCAGGGGGGGCCGCGCGCCGCTCTCACCCAGCCTCGGGCCCGGAAAGCCTCGAAGGCGCAGCCGTTTCGCGCGGGAAGCAGCTCTGGGGCAGAAGCGCGACCCTGAACCAGGCTTCTCCGCTCCCTGCATCCGTTCCCGGCCGATCCCGGGGAGTTCCTTCCGAGACAGACAAACACACGAGCCCCACCCGCACCCCTCTTAACGGTGGTTACGTGCGATTTATTCCGTTTTCTTGCGAACTTAGCGAGGCCGAGCACTCTGGTGGCTGCAAAATAGAAGGAAAAAGCAAACTCTCGACCTCCCTTCCGCACTCCCCCACCCGCAGACGAGAGAGGCGAGTCCCCCCCACCCCGCCGGCGTCTGGACTGTCTTCTTGCCGCGGGAATCCGCGAGGCACCGTGCGGCACACACACGGCCCCGATGGCGGGAAGGCTGCGCGAACGCCTTCCCGCCGTGCCCGCCCGGGCGCGGAGCCGAGCCAGCCCCAGCCGAGGGCGTCTCTCCCTCCGAGGGACGCTGCCTCCCGGCGACCTCTGCTGGCGCTTGGCTTGGGCCGGGAAGGAAGAACGGGGATGAGAACAGGTGACGGTGGTAAAAGTCATGTCCCTATTTTATATCTTGATTAAACCAAAAACAGACAAACAACCCAAAAAACAAAGAAAAAAGGAAATAAAAAAGAAGGGGGCCCAAGAAGAGGCTATTCGATATTTTTAAATTACGCTTTACAAAAACAGATGGTTCTGAGCGGTTTTAGAGCCGCGGAAACGTGGAGCGGAGCGCGCGGAGCCCGCACGCAGCCCCGCACGCTCCTCCCCGCCCCCGTATGGCATCCTGCCTTAGTGTCGTGCGGGGTCGCCACTGAGGGCCGTCACGGGCGCGTCTTCGTCCACGAAAGTCCGCGTCGCCCCAGGGTCCCCTCGTCGCCGTGTGCGGGTTCTGAGGGGTGCGCAGTGACCGGCGTCCACCGCTCTCGTGTGTGCAGAATCGTTTGCCCCACGCACCCCCCGTGCTCCACCTGTCGTCCCCCCCCCCGGCCTTTTCACCGTCTCTGTGGGGTTGCCGGTCCCCGAACGTCCCCGAGCTGGGCTCACATCACACAGTACGCGGCCTCCAGACCGGGGTCCGCCGCTCGGTGACCGGATTTACGGTTCCTCCGTGTCCTTTTGCGGCTTCGGAGCTCGTCTTTGACAACCGGACGCTGTCCCGCGGCCTGGCCAAGCCCAGTTTGTCCACCTGGTCACCCACCGCAGGCCGTCCTGGCTTGTCGTTTAGGACCACAGCCGGGCAGGTGTCTGTGCGAACTCCTCTGGGGAACACCGAGGGGCGCGCCTGCCGGGTCACGTCGGCCACACACGGACGCGGGACCAGCTGCGGACGCACGGGTCGACGCGGCCCTGGGAGGGAGTGCGCCGACGCGTCCACGAGCCAGAGGACGCCACGGGCGGCCAGCAAAGGGCGGACACTACGAGAGCCAAGGGAGGCGTCCCCCAGGGTGGTCAGAGACGCGTGACCCGCCGGGCCCTCGACGGGGGGCCTCTGGCCCCCGGAATGTCGGGCGTCCAGCCGCCCGGCCGTGGTGCATGGGTGCGGCGGAGCCGGGGACGAGTGCCACGTCGCGTCCTCCTTTGCTGGCCCTTTCCTGTCGTGTCTTCTTTTCATCGGGAACTGTGCAGAGGCTCCTTCCCGTCTCCTGCCGTGCCCGTGTGCTGCTGTCTTGCTTTTCCGTGGGAATTACACTGACTTTTATTGTTTTTTTTTTCCAGAAAACGTTGGCGATGAGGTGGCTCTGGGGGTTTCCTCTTCTGTGGACACGTCGCGTTGCGGGGGGCCCTCGCGTGCTGGGCCGGCCCCGCACTGCTGCGGCCCCGCGCCCGCCGTCCTCTCCCCGTGGGGCCGGGCCGCTTTGCCAACACTTGGCTGCACCCCTGCGGCCCTGTCCCGAGGGACGCTGGCCTCTGGCCCACGCTCTCGTGGTGCCTGTTGATGAGTTTGGTCATCAGGCGCGCCTCGTAAAGTGTGCTGGGAAGCGGGCCCCCTCTGTGTTCTGGAAGAGACCGCTGGAAGTCACCAGCGAACTGGGTCATTTAGGCTTCGGGTGTTCTTAGTGGGAAGTTAAAAAACACCCTGCCCGTTCGGCTTCTTTAGAAAACACGGAATTGTTTCGTTTCTGCCTCTTTCTGAGCGAGGTTCGGCAGCCTGTGTCTTTCAAGCAGTTGGTCCATCTACCCGAAATGGTTAAATGTACGAGGATCGAGTTGTTCGTTCGTGTCCGCGTGTTCCTTTGATGCGTGTGGGGCCGGGGTTGGCGTCCCTGCTTTCTGATACTGGCAACTCACGCGTCCTCTCACGTCTCTCCTGACCGGCCGCTTCGTTCATTATAGTGACCGTCTCGAAGAGCCGGTCTGGGTTCGGTTTCCTCCATTGTCTGTTTTGCATCCCGTTGTTCCTGGGCTTTATTGTTTCTTCTCTGCTTTGGGTTTAACTGACTCCTCTTTCTCCAGCTTTTACAGCACCCAGACGTATGCTCTGTAAACAACGGGAGATTCTTTACGGTTTTTCCTGTTATTAATTTCTAATTTAATTTTGTGTGCTCAGTGAAAACCCTCGGAACGATTTCTGTTTATGCCTTTAGACTTATTAGGGTGCGTTTTATGGACCAGAAGACGGTCTGTTTTGGTGAATGTTCCCTGGGCGCTTGAAAATGATGCACATTCCACTGTTTCTGGCAAAGTGTTCTGTCAGTTGGATTAAGCCGATCGCTATGTTTTCCAGCTCGATCTCTCTGCTGACTTGGTCTATTCTTTCTCTCAGTTACCAAGAGAGAGGGCCTAAGGCCTCTAAGTACCTCTGCAGAGGCTTCTCTTTAAATTCCATCAGATTTTTTAAAGGTTTTGGTTGTTCAATGCGGGACGATACACAGGTCGCAGAATGTACCATCTGGTCCCCGGTTGGTAGGTGTGCACTTCGGTGGCGTTGAGCATTCACAGGGTTATCCAACCGTCATGCCACTGTCCGTTTCTAGAACTCTCTCATCCCAAACAGAGACTCTGCGATCAGTAAACCGGCACCCCAGGCCCACCCACTCGCCCCGGTAACCTCTGTTCTACTCTCTGTCTCCACATCCTGGCTTATGCTAGGGGATTCCTACTCACGGGTCCGGAACCAGTTGTCCTTTTCTGTCCTTACTTCGCTCAGCATGACGCAGTCAGGGTTCCCCTAGTCTCGTAGCAAATGGCAAAACTTCGTTCATTAGAAGGTGTACCCAGAGGCAGAACTTCGGGACCACACGGTGATGGACTGTTTTCACTTTCTGAGGAGCCTCCGAGCGCTTTTCCACGCGGCTGCGCATTTCACATTCCCGCTGGCAACACGCAGGACGCCGACTTCTCCGCACCCTCGTCGCTGCTCGTTATTTTCTGGTTTGGGGTTTTGTAAATAGTCACCCTACGAGGTGTTAGGTGGTTTCTCACTGAGGTTTGGATCTGCGTTTCTGTGAAGACGGGTGATGCTGAGCACCTTTCGGCCGTTTGTGTATCTTCTCCTTAGACGTGTCCACTGAGGTCCTTCGCCTTTTTTAAGTTGTCCGGCGTTGGCTGGTGGGCTGTGGAAGTTCCTTGCATATTCTGAACGTCAGCCTTCTGTCCGATGTGCAGTCTGCAGATATTTTTCTCTTCTCTGCATTGCCTGTCCACCCTGTTGGCAGTGTCCTTTAACGTATAGAAGCTTTACACTCAGATAAGTCCCAATCTATACATGTCGCTCTTGTTGCCAGTGCTTTGGTGTCGCATCCACGAAACCGTTGCCGAACCCGGCGTCGTAAAGATGTTCCCCTGCTGCTCGCCAGGGTTTTACAGCTGCAGCTCTCACGTCTAGGTCTCCGGGCGGCTTTGAGTTCATTTTTGTGTGTCGCGTCAGGGTTCCGCTTCCTTCTTTGCAGGTGAGCGGCCCGTGCTCCCGCCCATAGCGCGGGAAGCCGGCCTCCTCCCGCTCCCGGGTTCGGCATCCTCGCCAGAATCCAGCGTGTTTCCAGGCTCTCCCCCCTCTTCCTCTGGTCCCAACATCTGCCTCGTGCCGGTTTTCACACCTTTCGGTTCCTGCCACTTGAAATCGGGAAATGTGAGCTCCCCGCCTTGGTCTCTTTCACGATGATTTGAGCTATTCGGGGGGGGAGGGGGGTCTCTTGAGATCCCACGCGAGGTGTGGGCTGGGCTTGCAAACAGACGGACGGACGGACGGACGGACACCGTTTACACTGAGAGGGACGGCGTTCCACCTGTGGAGCTCTGGGTCGTATTGTCGTTTAGCAAAAGTGAGTCTCTCATGCACGCTCGGGAGCCGCCTCACCACTTCTCTCCTGGCGTCTTCCCGGCAGGTTTGTGCACGTCTTTGATGTCTTTGGCTAACTCCATTCCTAAGAACGTTTTCTGTCACAAACGAGGTGGTTTTCTTTTCCTTTGGGGCTGGTCCCTGCTGCTGTGTGGAGCTGCGGCCGATCTTTACATGTCGCTTTGTGTCCCGCGACTTGGCTGAGTCGCTGGTTCGCTCGAGCAGCGTCCGTTGCTGTTGAGCCTCTAGCGCATTCTACCGGGTGGGCCTCACAGTCCGGTCCTCCGTGGCGAGGGGCACCGTCGTTAGGATTGCTGTGCCTTCTTGCTGAATGCACCCTTTTGTCGCTACGTGTTTCGATTTATTTGCGGTAATTTTCTTTCCTTGAAACCAGCTTTCTTTGGATAGCGTTTGCGTATTCCGTTTCCTGGCTTTTACCTCTCCCTGTCACGAGAAAGTCAGTTTCTTGTAAACAGCACGTAATAAGGTTTTGTTTTTAAACCCAGTGTGAGCATCTCTTTGGGCGTGTCAAGATTATTTACATTTAATGGTACTGATGTGGTTGAACTGAGGCCTATCCCTTCATCTTTCTATTTATCCAGGTTTTGTTGTTGTTGTTGTTGTTCCTGCCCTCCCCTTCCCTGCCTTTTTTGAATGTATTATTTATTAAATATTTATTAATTCCATTTGTTTTTACTTATTCCATTTATTTTTCTTTGTAATGAAACTCCTTCACTGGTGGCTCTGAGGATGACAACGTACACACTTCAATAACCTGGTCACAGTTAATTTCTCATTTTAAGGGAATATAAAAGCCTAACAGACGTCAGACCTTTCACCCTCATCCCTTTTATATGTGCCACAACCGTGGACATGGATAACCTCACTTCACAATGTTAAATTTTTGTGCTCTCACCACCACACCTTTTCACCGCTGCGAGGAGGAAGGTGCCTTGTTGGATTTACCCAGATAGTAGTAATTCCTCCTGCTCTTCTGTTGTTGCAAATGTTCCAGGTTTGCTCTAGTTTGGAAATTTCCCTTTAACGGCAGGTGTGCTGGGGTCAGATTCTCTCAATATTTTTTCATTTCAAAATGTATTTAGTCCTCATTTCTAAGGGACATTTTTGATTCCTACAGAATTCGGGGGTGTTTTTTTCCTTTCAGCACTCGATATAGGTCAAGCCGCCTGGCCACCACGGTTCCAAGGTGAGAAGTCCTCACCAGTTCGATTTTCCCCTCTGTCTGTCTGCGATGTGTTTCCGCCTCCTGCTCTCAGAGTCTTCGTTTCTTTTTCCCTCCTGTCTTTGTCTGTCCTTCCATCTCAGTCTGTCTGTCCTCTTCCTCTCTCTTCCCACCTCTGCCTTCGGCCCCACAGACCCTCCATCCGCCTTCCTTTTGTGTGTGGTTGTGACGTGTCTTAGCATCGTTTCCTTCAGGTTTTTCCTGATGGAGCTTCAGTGAGGTTTTTGTCTTTCCCAAGTGGGTAAGTTTTAAGCCGTTCTCTTTCCAAATCATTTTGTGCCGCGACCGCAAGTTCTCCTTCTCCGAGGTCGCCGATGGCGTGACATTGTTCCACGGGTCTCTGAGGCTCTATCCATTCTACATCCTTGTTCTTTCTGTGCTTCAGACTGGACAATTTCTGCTGTTTTCTGTCTTTTTCTGATGTCTTCGGTTTCTATTGAGCCCGTCAAGTTAATTTAAATTTTTTTGTTTTATATTTATTTTCTAGTCCTAAGATATTCATTTTGTTGTTTTTTAAAATAGTTTTCATCCTCTTTGGGGAACTTATTTCTACCTTTTGTTTATCTCGAGTGTGGCTGTAGACTTTATCCACTGACTCCGGCGTGAGTCACCTCGCTGTGGGCGTTCGATTGTCTTTTTCTGAGAAATGGCCGTATTTTCCTAATTTGTTTTATATCGCGTAATTCTGCGCTGTATCTTGGACATTTTAAGAACTGCGTTGCCGTCCTCTGGGCCCTGCTTTGTGTTGAGAGATGCCAGTTTTGCGCTGTCCGTTCCAGCAGGCGATCAGCCTGCTTAGGCAGGGACTGCAGTGCCATGTTGCCTCCTGCGGGCGGTGCTTCCTGCCTTGGTTTGGTTTTCCAAGCGTCTCCATTTGGGGGGGCCCATTCTGTGCATTCCCGGCTCTGGGTGGGCGTGGGATGTGTGCAGATCCACGGGCAAATTTAGGTGCTGACCTCCTCCCACTCGCTTCTGCCTGGGACCCCCCTGACGTCGTCCGCCCCCTGGGGCCTCCTTTCCCAGTTCCTCTGAGCACAGAGAGGGTTTCCTCCGGGGGTTTCGGGTGTCCGGCCACCTCCACAGCCGCGTTTCTCTGCAGGCTGGACCGAGAGAGAACCAAACATTGAAAAAGAAAACGACGTCTCATCCCCTGTACCCTTCAGCGCACTGAGGCCCCTTCTCTTGGTCTCTGGCCAGGACACCAGGGTCTCTCCGGGAAGTCTTCTCTCTGCGCCCACCACGTAGTTCTGCCATCAGGTGGCCAGGCCACGCTCAGGTGAAAGTCAAGGGATTAAAAACCTCGTGGACACGCACTCAGGCCACTTTTTCAGCCACTGATTTCCCTCCCTTTCTGCCCACTTTCTAGTCCTTGGGTCGTTGCTGTCTGTCTTCTCTTTAGAAATGTTAGCTGCAGTCAGTCAGCGAGAGAGTTAGGGGCCAGCAAACGTTCGTCAAATAAAGAATAGAGAAAGAAGTCTGCTCTGCCTCCCTCCCGGGCCCGTAAGCGCTCTGAAGACGAGCAGCGTGCCCGCCGTCCCCGGTGGAGACGACAAGAGATGATGTTGTAAGGATGATGCACCTTTCTGTCAAGAGATGAGACTCATGGTGAACACTCTGCAGACACGCAGGCTTTGAAAGATCTCCGCGGAAGGATTTTGCGGTTGTAAATTAAGTGAGAAAGCCCTTGGCAGAGAGGACAAATCTGAAAGGGACACACTATTCCGTGAACAACAGAGATTGGCATGGATTTCCAAAAGGGAAAAAAAACACAATCGTTTAAAAACCGAGGCTTTCCGTTTTGATGAGGGAAATGGTTATGGGGACAGTGCAGAAAGTTCAAGGGAAGGAGGAGGCCTTTGTCCCCCCTGGCCGACACGTCACAAACAAAAGGCTTGACACCCAGAGACCCAGGGGGCTGCCCTGCGAGCTGTCGGCGCCTGTCCCAGTGCAGCTGTTTGAAAGACGCTCAGAAGCGGATGATAAAGTGGTCACGGGTCAGGGCGAGCGACACGCAGAGCGAATGCCATTGTGTAGGCGGCTGTCAGCGTTCCGTGGCCGGTGGCGAGGGGACTTTTCACGGGGACTCTCCGGCCGAACAGAAGGCTGCCTGCTGATGCTTAGTCACAGAGCCGTAGCCCGTACACACGGCCTGGCCCCGGGGGGGAGTGTTCTCTACAGAAACGGGACAAATGAGGGAAAGGAGCGTTTTCAAAATTCGTATCTCCCAGCGCGCACACGCACACACACACACACACACACACACACACACACACACGTTTTCAAACAAACAAATGGTGCAGAGACTACAGATTAGAGAAGCGGTGTGGCCGAGTCCTGACAGCCTCACTTCAGAAATCTGAAGGCGATTGAGAAGGACACGCGTTGGGAAATTACTTTGAAAGTTTCGACATTTGTTTGAAAGCGTGGAAGGCCTCGGACACTGAGCACAGCCCTACTGCCACCGAGTCTCACTGACTTACAGACCGGGGGGACAGGTTTGGGGGCGGGAGGAGGCGCAGGCCCGCTGACCGCCGTCGCTGGACACGCCTCCCACACCCATGGCTCCGCTGCCACCTGAAAGGCCTTCAGACACCCACCTCTGTCTGCACATTCATAACTTCGCTTGGCATCAGGGCTCTAATGTGCTTTTTGTCCTCCCCGAAGAACTGTAATGAAAATGAGGTGCAGACGCAGGGAGCGTGGTGCTCCCCCGCCCAGTTAGACAGGAGCAGCTCAGGAAGCCAAGTTGAAATCGGCACGAAAACGTTGTAGATTTAGCCTAAGAAACATGCCGGCCACAGGCCGAGAGGGGGGAAGAGGGGGGGCAAGGTGACAAGCCGGGGGAACCAGGGTTTGCACTTGGCCCCAGCGTCGCCGCATTCCAGCTGTGTGGCCCGCGCAGACCCGAAATGTCAGGCTCCCAGCAGCAGGACAGAATGGTGGGTGCCGGAGGCCGGCAGCCGGGGAGGTGGGAGACGTCGAAGGGTGCACACCTCCAGGTATAGATAAGGAAGTCCCCCCGGGGTCTATGCTGAGACCTCCTGTTGCACACCTTAACGTATGCCATTTGTATTTGTCAAAATAAAAAACATCACCCTTGTTTAGAGAGGCCACTGCGATATAGAAAAGGCTTTTAACTGAGTGCATCGATGCATCGAATCGTGCGCGGTCCGGCCGACGGAGTGCGTAGGCGGAGCTGTGCAACTTTAAAGGCTTTTGTTGGAAAAGGAAAAGGTTTAAATCACTTGTGCGAACTTCCAACCGAAGGAGCTAAAAGTAACTTCAAGTTAAACCCAGGGAAGTAAAAAATGAGGCCAGAAACCTGAGACTCAAAAAGAAGACAAAAAGCGGTGAAGCAGGCGTTTGTTCTTTGAAAATGTTAATGACACCGACAAACCTTGTATGACCGATTAAGGGGAAAAGGGGAGAGAAAACAAAAATGACCATCCGCGGCTCACCTCCTGCCATGTGGCCCGGTCCCTGACAAGCAGGCCACGGGCCGGTGCCAGTCTGCGGCCCGGGGGTTGGGGCTCCCCGGTGTAGAAGACGTAATGGGATGGGGTGGTGGGGGTGGAAACGGGGCGACTGTCGGAGGCCACCACGGTTATAGAGATGTGAAGATGGTGCCTGGGCCAGGGCGGCCATGGCAACGAGCAGAGGGGCCGGGTCCCGGGTGTTACCGATGGACTGGATTTGGATATGGGATGGCCATGAGGTTTCAGCCGCTGGCGGATGAAATCTGCCACCTCCTTCCAGGCCCTCCTCGTGCCATCCCTCAGCCGGAACGCTCTCATCTCAGGTCTCGTCATCGCCCCAATTTTAACTCATGTCCCCTCCCTCAAGGAGCATTTCCTGACCTTACAAATGAAAGGAGCCACCCAGGACCCACGGCATCACCCCGTTGTAACCTGAGATGTTTTTACTTAGAATCCGCCTCTCGCCGCTGACGTGGAGTACGGCCGGGGCAGGGACCTCAGCAGCCGTGGCCACGGCTCTGTGACCAGATCTCGGGACAGGGCCCGGCACAGGATAAGCACCCAATAACTGATTGAATGAGAGTAAACAAATGGATGACCCGAGAGCACCCAAAAGGGCCTTGGGGAGTGTCCGGGGTTCAAGGCCCACACGTCTAAGCGAACACACACGCGTCACACACGCCGCCTCACCCTGGTCCCGGCCCGTCCCGGGCGTGGGGACAGGGTCCGCTTTCCTGAAAAACAGCGGCTCTGTGGGGGACGGGCGGATACCTGACCGGACCAAGAACACGAGGGCTGTCCAGGGGGCCGCGGGGACCGTGGACGCACCAACAGCCACTAACTGAAGCGCAGGGCCTGGGTGCAGCGGTGCTTCTCGCCGCTGTAACGTCTGGGTGAGGAAGTCAGATCTGGGGCGGTGCTGGGGAGACTTCCATACTTCACCCGATACTCAAGACAGGCGGCGACGTAAATCTTTTAGAACAAAAGTAAATTTTTTTTTTTTTTTTTAAATAAAAAGAGCGTGAATGGAAACGGACCGAATAGAGGCGGAGCACCGGGCTGGAGTTTTGTCGGTGGCGGGAGGGTTTCGAGTCATCGGGCCATTCCTCCCCACAAGGTTCCTCCAGATCAGCCCCTTCCCGTGAGCCACTCAGCGCAGCCAACCTACAGCACGGCTGGTTAGGGACACCTGAGTTCATGCGGCTTCGACCGGGTGTCCCCACAGCCAGCCCCACACTGGCAGCGGAGTTTATTCCATCCGACGTCGCACTGCTCCCTGGCGTCTCCAGGACTTTTCCTGCTAGGAAGGCCCCTCGTGTTCGTTTGCCCGGCCGCTCTAACAATTTACCACCCTCTCGTGCTTAAATGACAGACTTGGTAGCGTACGGTTCTGGAGGTCCGAGGTCCAGATTGGACCTCCCTGGGTCAAGGTCAGGGTGTCAGCAGGCCTGGTCCCTTGCGAGGCTTTCAAGTCCACATCCGTCTTTTCCAGCTTCGGGAGCCGCATCCGCCCTGGCTGCTGGCCCCTTCGTCCCCCTCCGAAGGCCCCACACAGGGGATCCCGCCTCACCTGGGCACTGCTCTCCTGCCTCCTCCTTCCGTTTTGAAGGACCCGGGTGGTTACACTGGGCCCACCTGGGTGACCCCGGATTATCTCAGGGTCATCTGCCTGGCAACCTGAATCTCATCAGTGGCCTAAGCTCTCCATCACCGTGTAAATTAGCATATTCAAAGGTTCTGGAAATCATGTCGACAGCTTAGGGGCCCATCCTTCCATCTGCCACACTCGGTAGTCCTCCTTCAAAAATTGTTTGTTTTCCTACAGAAGTTTTAGAATGCAGTTGGTGAGGTCCCACTACACTCTGCTGTCCTCCTTTACACCTACCCCCTCAAAAAAAAAAAAAATAAATAAAGCTAGATTTTTACTGAGTGTGTATTAAAGTCATAACATGAACTCTGAGTAACAGTCAATGACAAAAACCAAATTTTGTCTATCACGCCAGGGGGAAGAGAATTACTTTTCTGCTACATGTAGAAAATGTTAAGTGGTTTTCAGCAGAGGCAGGTGCACTCTGTTCCAGATACGTGACAGTCACATAACAAAATGCTACTTTTTGACGGACATGTCCGCTTTTAGAGTCTCGTACTTTGAGATTTTTCTCACTCTAAATGGATACCCACGTGCAGATCTGATCTTGCCTCTGTAGACACGCGTCCTTTTTCTTAAGGGGCCCCCTGCTCCACCCACCAAGCTCCGTGCCCCGGGAACCCTGTTTCCACTCCTTGAGCAGATGAACCCAGATCCTACCTGGCTCCTCAAGCCTGAACCTGGCAACGCATTCTGCGTTGCTCCCTCCTTCTCCTTTATCACCTGCCGCCGACTCCTGTAGACCTCCCCTGTAGCCATCTCTTGCAAAAGGTCACCTCGTTGTCTTCCTCATCCATCGGTGAACTGCCTGTGTTACGCGTCAAACCCCACTCCGCACCCCAGTTGGCAGCCAGGACGGCAGGGCCTCTGCCTGTTCTCCACCGTTGTCTCTGAGAGCCAGCTCGTGGGGGTGGGACACACACAGGCACGGACTAGTATTTCTTGAGTCAGAATTTCTTTGTCAACACTCGAAACAATCCAGAAAGGCCAGGCCACCTCCACCTGATCTTACCCGGATAACCACCGCCATCGGTGGCTTCTGGGCCTTTGAGTATAGAAACACGTTGACCTGTTTTTACAGAAACGGGGTGACAGTGCATTCGGTAGCAAGGTGTTTCGTTCACCTCACGTCTTGGAGGCCTATGACAACACGTTTAGGTAAACTTATCGAACCACAGGGCATCTGCTCATTTTTAGTCAGGACTGTCCATTTTTCCTCCAGAAAGGCTGTGCACGAGGAATCCACTTCTTGCTGTCCGTGCACGGTCACTATCAAAGTCCAGGCCACCACCACGCCCAGTGGGGTCTGCCAACGGTCCCCAAGCTGCTTCCAATCTGGCCTCGCACTGCCTAGAACCGTGCTTTAAAAAATCCAAATATAATCACGCCTCTTCCTTCCTCAAAACCTTCTCGTAGCTTCCCAGGACCTTTGGGGTAAAGTCTAAAGTCACTTGCATGTCCCATAAGATGCTGCTGTCATTTGTTCCCTTTCCAGCCTAGACCCCACCAGCTTTGTCTCCTCCCCTTGGCTTTCTCACCATGACCTTCATATCGGTCCACGGGTATCCCCCAAAATAAGGATGTGGTCACGAGGGATTTTTAGGGGCCTGGTTCTCAGGTGCTTAACTAAAACCTACCCGCCTGTGAAGACTCTGGGGAGCCCAGGCCGCCTTGCATTTCACAGGGGCCGTGGCCACCTGGCCCGGCCCAGATCGTACTGTGTCCTGCACTGAGGCGGGAAGGTGTAAGGACGCTGAGGGCACCGAAAGTTAACTGGGTCATTTCTTTTAACGAAGGCATCACTACGACAGGCATCTCGAATAAAACTGCTTTTACTGACTGTGACTACATATCGGATTTTGTGATTTATGGTGATTAAATTACACATTGCTACCGATAGCAGCTCGAAGAAATTTTAACTCGTAGAACCTTGATGAAATCATGTGATTAATAAAAGACTTCGGAGCAAAAAAGATATGCCATTAAGATAAATGTTGTGATTGAAGTGGAATGAAAATGTTTTCAAGGAAAAAAGACAGGATCAATGTGAGATTCTAATTGGTAAAAATCTGAAGTATTTTTTAAACGGAGGATGGTGGGTTTTAAATCTCTATGGTATTTATAACCCAGGGGGACCATGTAAAAGATTTCTACAACCACTTCAACCTCCTCAGAACTCGTTTTGTAACTAAACTTATGGTAAAAATAACTTTAGACAGTAAGTCAAAACTGTGAGAGGGAGATACATGGCACTGTCTCAGGGGACCTGCACGGTGCTCCACACGGGTCGATGTCGTGAGCACACTGCACGCTGGCTTCTGTCCTCCAGACACGTCATCCTCACCTGGGAGGCCCTCTGCTTGCTTCTCACCTCCAGCCCTCACCTGGCTAACTCCGCCCTTGAGCTTCACAGCAAGCATCACTCCACCCGATGATCTGTCTTTCTCCCAGACTCCATGAGATCTCCTCGGTCCATGTTCCCGCAGAACCATGAATTTCCCCCTTTCGTAAAACTCACGTCACACCTTGCTAAATGCAAGCATCAGGAAGGCACAAACGGAGCCAGTCCTCCCCTTGTCATTTCCCAGGGCCAGTCAATGCAGGCAGGGTGGCTGCGCTCTTTTTTAAAAACCACCATTTTGGGTAGATGGTGGCAAAGTCGGCCAGCGTGCGAAGGGTTAGAAAACGTACCGGGTCCGGAGGCAGAGGGTGTGGGCTGGTTGTGGCTTGGGGGGACTCTTTGGAAAGGAGGGTGAATCCGTGACTTAGGAAGAAGAGGGGGGAGTGAAGAGCACAGGGACAACCTAGTGACAGGGCCTGGACATACACGGGCGATAAGAGAGACTACGTCCTGGTGTCTCCAACCACGGCAGGAAACTTGAGGACTTGGTCACCGAGAGTAACGGGGGCGGTTCCCAGGATGTACCATGCTGGCGCGGGCAACAGTCGTGCACTGGCTTCGTCAGCGAGGAGGGCAGTGGGAACAGAACCCCCTTTCTCCCTCACCGGCTTTCCAGCTGTGGGGGCGCCTGGTCTCAGTCGGTGAAAGCAAGCGGAGTGGCTGTGGACGTCCCCGCGTGCGTGCCTTTTCCCTACAACAACACAGTCTACTCTCCGACCCTTCGGGGCGTTCCTTTCCACGGAGACGGAATTTCCGCTGGAAACCTTCCTGCCGGCACCGACACGTGCTCCTTGAGAGACCCGTGCGCCCGGCCTCGCCCCCCAGGCCGCCCCCCATTAGCCCAGGCAGCGCGGGCGCCCGGCGCTGGCCCGGGCCCTGCAGGGGACCGCCGGCCTCCCGGTGCAAGGCCGCCCCCAGCCCCCCTGGGAAAACGGGCCCTTCTTAGTCCGGCCGTCCCGGGAAGGAAGGATGGCGCGGTCACGTCCCCGGCGGTCCGGGGCGGGCGGGCGGCTCCAGGAAGGCCCGGCCCCCGCCACGGTCCCGGGGCATGGCAGCCCGGGCTCCGGGCCCAAGAGCGAGGCTCCCGGTGAGACGTCCGGAACAGGTCGGAGAGCCGGGCCCTGGGAGGCGAAGCGAGAGTGACTGGGAGAGGGGCGGATGCTGCAGGTGCCACAGGTGCGCGGGCGCGCGGAGGGCGTGGGGAGAGGCCGCCGGCCCTGCCGCGCGTGCGGGTGGAAGACGGGGCCTGGGGCGGGGCCGCCCCGCCGGGGAGAAGGGACGGGGTGGTGGGCGCCCGCCGAGGGGCCGGGAGGGCAGGACGGCGGCCGTGCGGGCGGGGTGACCGCGAACGGGAGGGCGGCCGCCGCGCGGGGCCGGGCCGGGGCCGTGGTCACAGCGCCCGGCCTGCGTCGCGGGCCTTTCCGCGCCAGCGGGGCCGAGCCCTGCGGCCGGCGCGGGCCCCGCACGAGGACGGCTGCGAGCCGATCCCACCCCGGGGCGCGCGTCCCGCGGGGAGGGCGGGGCGGGGGGCGCACCCCGGGGTGGGGGCGCGCGCGGCGCGCAGGCTGCAGGCGGGCCGGCCCCTCCGGCCCCTCCCGCCGCCCGGAGCCCGCCCCGGCGCCCCTCCGCTGACCGGCGCCCCCGCCTGCCCCCTGCCCGGCCCGCCGCTCCCCACGCCCCTTCCCGCGCCGCAGCGGGGCCGGGCCTCGGCGCATGTGCGCCGGCCGGCGCGTCCCGACCGCGGACTGCGGCGGCGCGTCAACCGTCGCCCGCCCTCAGCCAATCAGGAGGCGCGGTACTGCCCCGGAGCCCCGCCTCCGGAGGCGGAACTATAGTAAGGGGAAGCCAACCAGGAGGCGCGTTGCTGCGGACGCGGAGCCGCGCCCCCGGCGGCGGGACCGTGGTAACGGGTGGCCAACCGGGAGGCGCGTTGCTGCGGCCTCCAGCCCCGCCCCCCGGCAGGGCCCCAGGGCGCCCGGCGCGGGTCATGGGGTGTGATCGCTGCTGAGCCGCCCGCCGAGGGCCGCGGCGTCGCCTTCGCGCGGCCCCACCCTCAGCCGCCCACCCCCGGCGGCGAGGCCCATGCGGCGGGGCGCGGAGGCGCGAGCGGGCGCGGCCGGGGCACCCGAGGGGGCGGCGGGGCGCGGCGCGGCCGGCTGATTGGGCGGCGCGGGGGGGCGGGGCGCGGCGGCGGGGCCCGCGCGCGGCCGGCGGGGCCGGCGCGGCCGGCGCGTGCGGCCGGCGATGCTGCTGTCCCTGGTGCTCCACATGTACGCGCTGCGCTGCGCGCTGCCGGCCGCCGTGCTGCTGGGCTCGGCGCCCACCTACGTGCTGGCCTGGGCGGCCTGGCGCCTGCTGTCCGCGCTGCTGCCCGCGCGCCTCTACCACGCGCTGGACGACCGGCTCTACGGCCTCTACCAGAGCGCCGTGCTCTTCTTCTTCGAGCACTACACCGGCGTGCAGGTGCGGCGGGGCCCGGGGGGCCGGGCGGGCTGGGGACACCCCACCCCCCCACCCAGAGGGTCCCACCCCACCCCATCATCCCCCCCAGCCCCGAGCACGTGCCGCCCACGGCCCGGCCCCAGCCCAGCTGCTTCCCTGCGGCACCCGACATCGCTGGGGAGCGCGTCCCACTCCCCACCCCGCCCACTCGCCGCCTCTTTCGGGGTGCCCTCCCTCGCGTCCCGGTGCCCGGCGGCGTCGGCGCGGAGGAGGGTCGTCAGGGGGGCTCGCCGCGGACAGGTGTGTGGTGTGAGTTAGGGGGTCGGGTTGGCGCCTGCTCGCCAGAGGGGTCCCGTGCGAGCGGGCGGAGTGCGCTGGTCGCAGCCGGAGACCGGCCCCGGGGACGGGCCGACCTGTCGGAGCGGAACGGGCCCCTGGGTTCACGTCCTCGCCCAGCGCGGGGGGACGCGGGGCGGGGCGGGGGGACGCGCTCGGCGCCCCCGCCGGCGCCTGGACGCAGTGCCCGCCGCCCTCGACCCGGCGTTGCCGGTGGCTGGCCCCCCGTCGGGTGACGTCGTGTCTGCGACCTGCTCTGTAGAGCCTGGGTTGGCGGAGCAACTTTCCAGAACAGCCGTGGAAGGCCCTCTTCGTGTGGCTCCTGGACGTCTCTCGTGCAGAGATAACACTTGTGGATTCCCTTCTTCCCTCCCGGTTTGGGAAAGGAGCTGACTCTTGGTTATTTCTTGCGTTCGGTCACTGAGTCCCCTTTTTTTTCTCTCCTTGTCGGGGTGGCCGGCAGCAGGGAATGGGATGGCATCGTTTGTCTTTTTGCCATTGTCCTCCCCCCTCCCCCAGAGCATCCTGCTGCCCACCAGCTGCTGTTTGACTTTGCACATTGATTCCTGATGACTTGGGTTTGCCCCAGGTAAAGGTGGTTTGAGGCAGACGCCAGGGTCTTCCTTTAAACCAATGTCTGTGTTTGGGGGCGGGGGGGAATCGCTCTTCCAGAAAATGATCTCCTGGTAACTCACTTTTTAAAGGGGCCTCATTTAAAATTTTCACCAGTTGAGACCAGTTGTCTCCCGCTTGCTCTTCGCATTTATCTAAATGTGTGGTTTTACCATCAATTAGTAATTTCACATCGTATGACAGCTGTCCAGGGCTAGAATACAGACTCAAAGCATGACAACGCCGGTTTACCTCTTCGAAAAATAATTCTACTTGTGCTGGGAGAGTTTTCATTCAACGAACATAACATGTTCTGTGCAATATCATGTGCAGTATCATGTACCGCATACTTGACATACTTTGTATTTAGCAAGTGTCTTATTTTTAAACAGATCGTAAAATTTCACATTGTTTCTGAAATTGTGTATCTTACCCCACACCCTGTTCAGTATAGACCTCCATTTCATTTTTGAGTTCTCAGCACATGGGTTTTAAGTAATTTAATCTGTTGGTGATGGATAGGCAATCAGTTCCAGGATTCCTAACAAACTTCATCATGGGACCCACATGAGATAAAAGTTTCAATTATTCTTGAGGGCCGTCAGACATTCTTTTATAAAGGTGGATCTCTTGATGAAGTTAGGAATCCTGGAGCTGACCACTTATCATAAAATGCAGGTTGTGAACATTTAACAAAAAAAACGTAGACCCAGGAGTTTCTTCTCCGTGCACTATTTAGGGGCAAGGAGTTATTTGCTAGTTAGTAACAGAGCAGGGTATTTTGGGGCGTCTTTTTTAGAATCGGGTTTCTTGGTCGACAAGGCTACCTTCCAGTATTTCTAATGGTTTCCTTTGATATTAAAGCAATAGAGGAAAAAATAGCTACTTTCAAATACAAACGCCAAGAAAAATGATTTACAAGAACAGACATAGTCTCGCCTCATTCTTATTTTTTACTTAATAGTTTTCACCAGTGACTGTCATTGCAATTTCTATTAAAATTTTAGCTTGTTTTTCTTGTTTTGCTAGGAAACTTTTTTTTACTTTAATTTTTTATTAGCTCTCATTTGCAAGGCCAGTAAGGATCCTCCTGTTTGTTCTCTATAAAAAAACGTTGACTCATTTCTGAAGAAGTTTTAGTAATTTAAGTCTTTGAGTAAAAGGAGGTTAATCATTAAATTATATACGTTGTAGGAGTATTTTCAAATGAGTTTTTTAAATGGTATTTTAATGCCTTTAAGTTCTTGGCTTTTTAAAAAAAAAAGTGGTTCAAAATAGTTGTGAGACAGAGAATTTTCTTATGAATAGAATTTTTAAGCTGAAGACAAGTAGGTCCAAGAAGTTCATGATCTATCCTTGGCAGGTGAACCTGCTTTCAACACATGCACTTGGATGTTCCACTGGATTCTAAGCAAGCATCTGTTCTTTCTTAATTTCACTATTTTCATATGCACTTTTGAGACAGGAAACATTTAAATCGCTATTGCGAAAATTACTATTTATAACTTATTTGTCTGTTTAGGTTCTAGAATCTGAAACTCAACTGGGTAGCAATAAAGATTTTTAAAGTTTTGTGTGTCTCTTAGTTTGAGATCCACTGAAAGTCAACACACACCTCTTCATTATTCGGGCAGTGCTGATTCAAGTAGTTGTATTACATAGCTGTGGCTGCCATAACAAAGTCCCTCACACATAGTGGCTTAAAACAGTGGAACTTTATTCTTTCCAGTTCTGGAGGCTAAATATCAGAAGCAAGGTGCTTGCTGGCCTGCACGCCCTCTGGAGGCTCTAGAGGAGAACCTTGTCTTCGTCTCTTCCAGTTTCTGGTGGCTGTCAGCATTCCCTTGTTCGTGGCCTCATCATTCCAGTCTCTACCTCTGTGGTCCCATTGCCTCCTTTTCAGGCTGTCTTAATTCTCCCTCTGTCCTTTATAAGAACACTGTCATTGGGTTATAGGGCCCACCAGATAATCCAGGACGACCTACCCAACTCAAAGTCCTTAATTTGCAAAGACCCTTTCTCCAAATGAGGGAACATTTCACAGGTTCTGTGCTTAGGATGTGGACGTGTCTTTTTGGGGGGTCATTATTCCAACCACTGCAGTAGTAACCACACTTCTGCATGGTCAGTGTTCTTTGTTGTTTCTGGGCTTAACTTTGCCCCATTTCTTTAGGTGTTAAAGAATTCGGTCTCTACTTTCTTTAACACATTAAAGCAGAGGGAGCCTGATTCTATATGCCAAGGTTACTTTAAAAATAATTTTCACAAGCTTTTACTTTTAAATTTTCAAATTTACCTTTACACGTGGCTCAAATAGAACATTTGAGTAGTTGTATTTTCAGAACCAATTTTAATTCTGCACGATAACCAACTTCTTACTGGTGTTCTTTTGATTCTTTGTTGATTCTTACATTATCATCTTGTAATAGCTTACCAAAAAAAACCAGCCTGGTGAATTAGAGGTAATAGAACTTCTAAACTGAGAATTTATTATGTGCAATATGGTGACTGTGTCTACATTTGGATGTCTACCACTGTAAAACCTGTAAGGTAAGAAGCAGCTTGAGTATGTGGTGCTTGGGGACTCCAAAAGAGCTGGAGTTTAGGGAAAACTTCCTAGAAGCTAAAAGGAGAGTGGAGAGTGCTGGAAGAGGAAGGAGTTAGGACTCCTATAGGATTGGAGGCGACCTGGTTACCATAACCTCTGCCATAACCAGATCGATCGTAGTTTCTGTCCTGGAATTCTGTCCTAAATGTTGAGATCGCTGTATAAGCAGTAAGTGTAAGAGTACGATAGACAATGAACAGTCCTTTCACTGCGTTTTGACAGTTGGTAAAAGTTGTTGTAGTGTCAGACTTCTTTTCTCTTTGTTTATTTTTATTTTTTAAATTTCTACTCTTTTTCCTACTTCCAGTGGAATACCCTGAAAACTGATCATTGATATTGGCAGGCCAAAAATATCTAGTGATATGATACTTGCCTTCTCCCCAACACTTAATAAATATTTTGGTCACCATATTCTTCTTTAATCAGTTGTTATTTACTTTAAAAATATATTTTACACTAATGGCTCTGTCTGCTAATTCTTCCCTAAATGCTAACATGATAATTTATAACAATAAAATGTGAAATTTGATGTAAATTAATTTTTTGGCCGATGTGGTTCAAGCATAAAGTAATTCAAAAAACACTGGCAGCAAGATGTAGAATTTAAGTCTAAGATTTTGATTTTATATAACCTATTCAGTTAGAGTACTCTTAAATTCTCTAATCCTACTTTTCACTGAAACATTGTTTCAGGTTTTCAGAAACAGTCAAGGCCTTGTCTAAGAGACTGTTCACAACCTGTTGTTTCTATGGCCCTGTTTCATCAAAAATAGTCCTAAACTCTGAATGAGTTAAGTTTGTATCTTTTGGTAAAGGAAGGTAAACTATTAGAATGAAATAGTTTTGGTAAACTATTAGAATGAAACAGTTATTTAGATTCAGAAAAGAGACCTCATAAGTCCAACTGCTTTTTATCATGTCTGGATTCTCTCTGCACTTCTGCTCGGGTCGCTCAGAGCCTTCGCCAACATCAGCAGTCCTGAAGAGAATAGAAACCATTGTTTGTACCCTTAATTTTGTTTCTCTCTGCTTATTTATCATCTGTGCGGAGACTTTAAAAGACTTTAGATCGTGTCCTTTAGTTTCGCCGGGAGTGACAGAGTGGGCAGATTTGGCCGTGCCTCAGCGTCTGCTTAAGAATGGCACAAGCCTTTGACAGAGGGAATCAGACCTTTCCCAGCCAAGTACGATGCCAGTCGAAAGCAGCTATTGGCTAGGGAATAGACTCACGAGAAGATCTTGGAGAAGTGTAATTAGAAGCTTGTTTTTATACTTTCTATAAATATAAATCTGGACTGTGAGCAAACCAGTTATTTTAGCTTGCATCCATATGAGATTTTTTTAATGTCTTATTTTTCCATTTTAAATCACAGGTGCAATAAAACCTTCAAACACTGCCAAGATATTTTGAGAAAGTTAAAGTTCCCCACCCACACATACCTTTCCCAGGTATGCAACAATTCCATGTATTGCTTTAGATGTTTTCCAAGAGCTTTTATTTTTTTTATATGTGCATTTTCTTTATACAATAATTATATAGCATCAACGCAACAGAATTTAATTTTCAGGTATTAGTTTTTGAATGATTTGAAAAATAATTACAAAAATAATTCAGAAAACAGATGTCTTTTTGAAATGTTCCAATTAACAAAGAAAGTACTGAAAGAAGACTTACATTTGTATTGAACAGTATTAAATGTCATGTTGACCCCCGCCTTTGTTCTTTGTTTCCTAAGTGGAGGAAAAAATGTTTTTTATACTCGATTGATCAAAACTAAATTCCACTTAAATTATGGATTCCAGAGGCTCTGTGATTAAGAAAAGGTCATCCTGGACTTAACTCACAGTTCCTGAAGTTAACTAATAATGTGGACAGTTGTTAGCCTTCGCAGTTAGTGCAGTGTGACCCACAGACTTTTCCTCAGTTGGCAGCTCGCGCAGCAATTCAGCAACTTCACTGCTAGTCCGACCTGGCAACCCCTAACCTGGCTCCCTCCTGTGCTAGATAGAGTTCACCTTTAGCCAGCTTCTTTATAGGTACCCAGGCTCTTACCGGCAGTTTTGTTCCCCTGGCCTCTTCAGAAGCTGCCTCTGTCCAGATTCTCTCAAATATTTCACTCTTAAGTCAGTGGATGAGGTAAAAGGGAACTCGGGGTGCGTTTCTTTTGCCAAGTTTGGTCAAAGTCAGCCCACACCTTTGAAAATTTTTGTGGAAGAAATTGATGTACACATGTTAAATGATGTAGTGAGCAGGTGAAATTATATGCAGGGAACAGGTCAGTTTTCCTCATCTCCGGAGATGCAGCGTCACACTGGGAGGCCCCACCGTGCCGCTCCAGACGCGTGGGTGTGACTCCTCTTCTGCCTCAAAACCAACCTCGTGGTTCGGAGGAATGGCTCACCTCTGAAGGCCTCCGTTTCTTACTAGTAAAATGGGGGAGATGACAGTAATTTACCCAATACGGTGCTTGTGAGGAGTAAGTCAGAACGAGGCCTGGCACCTAGCACCCCGTCGATGAATGCCCGTTTCAAAGACTGGCAGTTACTCTGAGGTGTAGAAAAGCAGAGACAAGTAGGCAAGCTTTCCAGGTCCTGGCTTGCACACCCAGAGTGAAGAACTCCGAAGGATATGTAAAAAGGCGAAGTTTTCTCCTTTGGTTTGACACTTGTCTGATCTGTTTGTTTGTTTTTTGTTTGTTTGAAATGTCTAGTTCACCTTCAGAAAGCTTTTGTAATGTGCACCAGAGAGAATAGTAGGCTGTTTCTTTTTTTTCACCTTTACATTGCTTTCGGATGTACAGTACAAGGAGTAGACATTCATATCGTTTCAGAAGCGACCCCCCGATGACTGCAGCACCCATCTGGCCCTGCACACAGCCACGGCGATGCTCTCGACTCCATTCCCTGTGCTGAGCCCCACGTCCCTGACTGTTCTGTAACTATCAGTTTTCACTTCTTCATTCCTTCACCTTTCTCACCCAGTCCCCCAACCCCCCCAGCCTTCTGGCCGTCACCAGGTGGTTCTCTGTATCTGTGAATCTGTTTTGGTTAGTTTGTTCGGTGCTTGTGTTCCTTAGAGTCCAAGTGAAATCATATGGTATTTATCTTTCTCTGTCTGACTTATTTCGCTCGGCATAATACCCCTTAGGTCCATCCATGTCATTGTAAATGGTGTTTCATGTTTTTATGGCTGAGTAATATTCCACTGCATACGTGAACCATGACTTGTTTATCCAGTCGTCTGTTGATGAGCATTTAGGCGCTTCCACATCTTGGCTTCTGTGAATAGCACTGCTGTGAACATAGGGGTGCCGAGGTCTTTACGAACCCATGTTTCGGTTTAATGCCCAGATAGGATAAATATCCAGAAGTGCGATTGCTGGGTCAAAAGTGATTTCTATTTTTAATTTTTTGAGGAACCTGCAAACTGTTTTGCATAGTGGCTGTACCAGTTTACAATCCCACCCACAGGGTACGAGGGTTCCCTTTCCTCCACATCCTCGCCAACGCTTGTTGATTTATTGGTAACAGCCAGTCTGACAGGTACGAGGTGATGATATCTCATTGTGGTTTTAATTTACATTTCTATATTGGTTAGTGACTTTGCGCATCTTTTCATATGTCTGTTGGCCATCTGTATTTCCTCTTTGGAGAAATACCTATTCAGGTCTTCCACCCATTTTTTAATTGGATTGCTTTATTGTTGAGTTGTATGAGTTCTTTATAAATTTTGGATATAAACCCCCTGTCAGATGTATCATAGGCTATATGTTCTCCCGTTTGGCCGGTTGTCTTTTCATTTTGTTGATGATTTTCTTTGCTGTGCAAAACCTTTTTAGTTTGATGTGGTCCATTTGTTTATTGTTTCTTTTGTTTCCCTTGTCTGAGGTGCTACATCAGAAAACAAATTACTGATATCAATATCGGAGAGTTTATTGACTATGTTTTCTTCTACGTTTTATGGTTTGGGATCATACATTTGAGTCTTTAATCCATTTTGAGTTTAATCTTGTAGATGGTGTAAGAAGGTGGTCCAGTGTAATTTTTTTGAATGTATCTGTCCAGTTTTCCCAGTATCATTTGTTGAAGAGACGGTCTTTACCCCACTGTATATTCTTGCCTCCTTTGTCATGGAATAAATGACAGTATAGGTGTGGGTTTATTTCTGGGCTCTCTATTCCTTTCCATTGATTGACATGCCTGTTTTCATGCCAGTACCATGCTGTTCTGATTACTACAGCCTTGTACGTGTCTTAGCGAGTAGTGTGTTCTTTTTTCTCAAGATTGCTGTGGCTATTTGGGATCTTTTATGGTTCCATATAAATTTTTGGATTATTCTAGTTCTGTGAGAATGCCATTGGTATTTTGATAGGAATTGCATTGAATCTACAGATTGCTTTGGGTAGTATGGCTTTGGGTAGTATTTTAATGATGTTGAGTCTTCCTACCCATGAGCACAGTATATGCTTCCATTTATTTGTATCTTCCTCAATTTCTTTTTTTCATTGACTTACAATTTTCCAAAAACAGATCTCGTACATTCTTGGTTAATTTAATTCCTGGGTATTTTATGGGTTTTGATGCAATTGTAAATTGATGTTTTCTTAATTTCTCTTTCTGATAGTTCATCATTGGTGTATAAAAATGCAATCGACTTCGGAATATTAATTTTTTATGTTTCTACTTTACTGAATTTATCTGTCAGTTCTAACAGGTTTTTGGTGGAATCTTTAGGGTTCTCTACATACAGTATCCTGTCATCTGCAAATAATGACAGTTTTACTTCTTCCTTTCCAATTTGGATGCCTTTTATTTCTCTTTCTTGTCTGAATTCTGTGGCTAGGATTTCTAATACTGCATTGAATAGAAGTGGTAATAATGGGCATCCTTTCTAGCTTCAGGGTTCATTTTCTGAAGATGCTTTGCTAAGTGGTGATGTTATATTGGTTGAAATGAGATCCCCTCTTTGAAGGTATTTGTACTAGGAGAAATGTGGACGATTACTGTAGAAGATAATGCTGAAATCGGAGTGTTTGTATTCATTAGCTTTGTGACGCAAATATAAAGTGACTTTGCTTGGGTAATTCAAGAAAAACGTACCAATTAATAGCTGCTTTGACTGTTCAAACAGGAGGGAGTAGCATGTGTATTTAGGAAAAAGAGGTTCTCAACTGATAACCGACTGGAAATGAAGACTCCTAAATTCCGCCCTGGCCGGCGTTTCCCTTCATTGGTTTCACTCTAGAGCAACTGCTGCTTCCTCCCCAGACCCCTGCATTGCTTTCTGCTCCTGGAATTCCCACGGGGAAATGGAGCAGAATATGTGGAGCAAAATTACCCACATATTCCCAGCGGTGTCCCTTTGGACTGGACCGTGCTTCTCTCTATGCTTCCTTCCAACTCAAGCCCCTGTCTGTCTTCACCTGTTAGGACCTCACGCCATCTCACTGTCAGGGCCATTTCTAGGTAGCGCTAACGTATGGAATATTAACGTTAGCATATTTTAGTGTTACGTCCTCCCCTCTACAAGATTGGACCCCTTGGAGGTGGTAATAAAGAGAATTACTTGACTTGATTTTTTAATCTGTGGCAAACAGAGCAGACTACAGGGGACACGGGCTTGTGTTCCTCTGGAAATGTAGAAGCATCTCACTTTGAAGGGTGAGGGTTTTTGACTGGCCTTTTAGTTGACAGGTTTTGATCTAACAAGGTCTACAGGTGTAGTAAGTCTAATCGCATTCTTAGATAAAGGAGGTGCCCCACCTTTAGAGGACCCAGGAGGCATTCAATCAGAGACCTTATAAAAGAGGGAGGGAATTCTGGAACAGCCAGCAGCACCGAGAACCCTTTGCCTTCCAATAAAAACCTGTGCTTTCCGTAATTTTTGAACCTATGCAAGTCTCTCGGTTTATCGTTGCTTCTCTCTCAGTGTAGGAACTGGCAGTGAACACCCCAGGCAGGCAAGTGCTGCTTGGGGACTTGAGGAGGCTGGCGGGGTGTGTGAGTGTGAAAGACGTTTGGAAGACAGCGCCACTCTGCTCCATTTCCCCGTGGGAATTCCAGGAGCAGAAAGCAATGCAGGGGTGATACCTGGAAAGGGGATCAGGCCAGGTGCCAGCGTTTTAGATTGACAAAGTGGCCTCTACCCTCAAATAACACACTGCAGCAGTGTAGAAAGAGGGCAGTTTAAAAATAAACTGTGCAGTGAGGTGAGTTACAAAGTGGAGAAGTGAACAGAGAGCTGAGGAGATGCAGGAGTGATGCGGGTGATCTCCCGTGGTACCCTAACTCGGTGGGGGGCTCTACGCACATGGGCAGGTGCGTGACCTAACAGGTGCCATAACCTGAGTGCCAGCTCTGGTGCACTTAAGTGTTGCTTTGCTCCCATTCTTAATTTGTTTTTCTGTAGGAAGTTTTTTTTAGGTCAATTTTCAATATTTTATCAAGTTCTCTCTTGGTCAGTATCCGAAATGAAAAAATTATATAAGCTAGTATAAGAGAAGCCTTCTCATTTGACATTTCTTATTTGGAATTTTTGCAGAGAATAGTTTTGTTACGTTTGACAAGATTTTTCAGTCTTGGTGTGAGCTTCCAAGTTCTCTGCCACACTGTCAACTTGAGTGAGTCAGCTCCTCAACTCCTGTTCTCATCCTTAAATGAGGTACTTGACTTCCATGTTATCTGGAAGACAACACAGTATGTGAAGCTGCCTGGCTCCATGACTGGTACGTCGCAGATGCTCTGAAAACACTCGCCCTGTGGAGGGAGGACAGTGCCAAGAGCCATACATGACACGTGGGGGAAAAGCTGTGTGATTGGGAAGGTCCCACTTACGTGTTGCACGACAGTTATTTCTGCCTCTGCAAATAATACCGGTCACTAGCCACATGGCTGTATTTTGATCTCGTTTCAGAGGGCCATCATGATTTTCCTTTTCAACCTAATGTGCCACATTGGGCAGAAAAAGATCGTAGTTTTTCATGCGTTATGGTGGAAACCTTGTACCGCTTAATGGGTGATAGATCTCATCGGCACAAAAATGCATTTCAAATGATAAACACCATGGAGTATAAATTGTACGTGTGATCCGATTCAAACTGAAGTTCTTTGTGGCTGGGTTTCTGTATAATCAGAGACTTAATTTTTGGAAGGTAGACTAAATAGCTGTTTTTTCTTTTTTAATCACTTAACGCAGTTTTGAATAAAAAATTGCACTTTAGTAGCTAGTAAAACAGTTCAGGCACTGTGTCCAGGCACTGGGCGAAGCCGCTGACCTAGTTTCACTGGTTTCGGCACAGCTGTGCCCAGTCCTTGCTCTTCGTGAGGTCGTTTCGTAGGTGGGGGAACGTGCGTGAAGAGGGGAGCTGCTGCTGCTCAAGTTCCCGCAGCTGGCGAGGAGGTGGAGCAGTTTCAGGCCCCGCTGCTTGCAGCGAAGGCGCGGGCACGGCCGGTCCGTGAGTGCGTTTGTCCCGTGGGGACGGCGGGAAGCGGCGGCACTTCTAACTGGAAACCAGGCCGTGTGGCAGACCCCTTCTGTCCCGCAGTCTGTGAGTCCCAGCTTGCGCTCCCAAAGGTGAAACGCTTGGGCTTCGCGCAGGGCGAGAATTAAAGAGCCTGTCGGCCGGCGCGGTGTTTCTCGTCTTTCTTGCTCTGCATTTTGAGTTGTTCCAGGATCGTTTCTGAGTGAGTAGTTTGCTTTCAGTGGAGTGTGTGGCCTCGCCACCGCCCGGACACCGCAGACCCCCACCCGCCCTTGGCCGGCGCCTCCTCCCTGGCTCTAGCAGGGCCTGCCTCTCCCTGGGCTCCCCTCCTGGCCTCCTGCGTCAGCTGCCGGGGCTCCCTGGGCTGCCCTAGGCATGTGGAGGTCAGGATGCGCAGAGTGGGCTCTTCTCCCCAACTTCCTGCCAGCAACGGGGCCCACTGACAGCCATCCGGGTGCCCATCCAGGTGCCCACCCCGAAGCCTCGTGCTGCTTCCTCCTCACTCAGCCCCACCCCCACCCCCACCCCCACCCCACTAAGGCAGGTAACTGTTGAAAAGAAAACAACAAAAAAATCCAGATTTTTAGAGCTTTTAAAGTTTTAAATGCGAAGGGTTTCCCTTCTTTCTCACTCACTGGAATTCGGCGGTTCTGACCCGTCTGGGTCCCTAGCCGGAACCCCACCTCTCCCTGCGCAGCCCAGGCTGCTGGTTTGATTTTGGGCTTTGTGGTGTTCTGGCGCCGACAAATTTTCTTTGTGAAAAAAGTGCCGAGCAGATATTTAGACACACGTGACATGCACAGCTCTGAGCAGTTTTCTGAGGAAGGTCCCAGAAACCTCATTCTGAGTCCCGGCCTGGGGAACTTTGTCATCCTTCCCATTTATCTACAGACTGTCGAGTTAGTGTCCTTTTCTTGCTTCTGTTGATAAGATATGAACGGTAGTGTCTGGCCAAAAGGTAATCTCTGGCGATCTGAAAGATTGATTTAAAAGTCGGAGCTAGTTCATAATCCTGCATAATCCACGACGACAAGCTCCGGAAACAAAAACGCCCTGACAGCAAACACCACTGCCAGCAGTCCTGCCCTTCGAAGTCTCTAAAAACACACTTCTCGTTTCCTTAAGTCGTTTGTTATGAGATGCTTGACACAAAACCACAGGACGGCTCAGATGACGAAGGCTTAGTACGCACCACCCAGTTTACGGAAGAAAACGACACTCCGAGTGGGAGCCTGCGGGGTACCCCTCCCGCGCAGCCCTCCCCTCGCCTGGCAATCACCCTCCTCCAGACGGAACTCCCTCTGCTGTCTGTAGGGACATAGAGTCCTAACTGTGGAACCGGGGCTCCCTGTCGCTTGCGGGAGAAAGTCTTCATCCTTAGCTTGGTATCCAGATGACTGTTTACTCTCTGGTCCGCATCTCCCTCTGGCCTTGCCCGGCTCGCCCTGTCTGCACGCGGCCTGCGTCCGGCCGTGACGTTGCTAGGCGTACCCCAAAGGACCTCAGACGCGGCTGCTTCCGTTTCATTGTTCGTCTCCTCATGAACATTCTTCCTTCATCGCATCTGCTGAAATCACGCCTAATGAACACTGCTGCTGCTCTGCAGAGGACAGTTCTTTAAAATAAAATAAAATAAAATAAAACAAAACGAGCTGTCTTTCATCATATTTGCATTACATCGCGTGACGGTTATTCTACGCACCTGTCGCTTCCACTGCACTTCACCCTCTGACAGAAACGTCTGGTGTCAGTACATTCTAGCAGTCGGTAGAAGATGCTTGTAGTTTTCCTATGAGAATATCGATCATCAACCTGTGTCACGGTTAACGTGCCCGACACTTAGCTACTCTCTGAACGTGTGTCGTGTGTGCTTTCTGAGGCTCCTAAGAGAAACCTAACTTTTGTTAATTATGGTTGGACGTGTTCATGACATCGTGAGTTTGTCCATTTTTTGACATTGTCCTATTTCGCATGTCACAGTAGTACCTGCTTTAAAATATCAAAGTAATGTTTCTTTCTGTTTTATCTTTCAGATATTGCTCTATGGAGATTTGCCAAAACATAAAGAAAATATAATATATTTAGCAAATCATCAAAGCACAGGTTTGTATTTCATTTGTGTGAAACTCAGGTTTTTCTACAAAACTTACCTGAGAATTCAGAGTAATGTTCTTATATATTTAGGTGGAAATTCTTTGTGTTATTTTTGAAAAGAATTTTCAATGCAAATACCAAATGCGACCTTTTATTCTTGTGATCTTTTTGGGACAGTCGGAAATGTGAAAGCTACGGATTTTCCTATACTTACCTTTTCCCTCCAGTGGGTGTGTAAACAAGCTAGTTTTTTCAATCTGCTTCTTTTCATTATCCTTTAAATAGTCTGCACATTCTTCCTTTTGTAAGTTATGTTTCTCGAAGTGGAATTGGTGGGTCCAGGTGTAGACACGCTTTATGTTTGTGATTGTTGAGGGAAGGTTGTACCAACATGTGAGTGCTGCCTTCATGAACAGAGTGCTAATTGCTAATGTCTGCAGTTCCTTTTGCCTCTTCAGATGTCTTGGGTTAATTATAGCTTCTTACTCTATCAGAGGAATCACAGAAGACTCTGGTTTCCAAAATAGTGTAGTATATACTTTCGGTTAGGTCAAAGGACTTTTTTAATGTTTTATTTTCTAATAACTATAGATTCACAAGATTTTGCAGGTACAGAACATAGAGCCCTGTGACCCCTTCACCCAGTTTCCCCCGGTGGCACCATCCTACGTATAACGGTGTGCAGTATCAAAACCAGGAAATCAGTTCGGCTAAGGTACTTTTTAGTTCAACAGATAATTCAGTTAAAAAATATCCCACTTGTATTTTTTCAAACCTGAAACTGCTTTTGATGCACACTTCCTCAATTCCATTTTTATTACTGTAAAAAATAGAGTCCTCAGCAACTGAAAGCTAAAAGCAAGCTTACCAATGACGATAACCTGAGTGGAAGGTCAGTTACGCCTTGGCTGTCCCTTACCATCCTCCTGTCCGCTGCGTCTCTTGATGGTTTATTTGCTTTTGGTTTTTACCTATACCATAGATGAGGTGCAGAGAGCGAAAGACGTTAAAGAGCATTTTTCTCAATTTAGCGTATTAATGATTACGTTCAGTTTTGCAGGACAAGATTCCCCCTCCCTGATTCACTTCTTTTATTCTCTTTTCTGTGGCTCTGAATACACTTGTGATCCTAGGACTACCTTTCTTTCACAGAATGTGTCAAAAGTTTTTCAAATGTCCCTTCTTCCAGTCCGTTCGTAGATATGAGAAAAGCCTCCCTCCCGTTTCGTTTTTATCATTTCATTCTATGCAGAGAGAGGGTGGTTTGCAGCCAGTTCCCTTCCAGACCTCTCTGGTCGTCAGGACTCCACCCTTCGCCCTCTTCGTGTCGCTTCCTGGCCCCTTAACCCCCCTGAACCATCTCCTCTGTGCTCCACCTTCTGCACACCGTCTGCTGGCCCCTGCTTCTTGGCAAGGACGGGTCCCTGCTTGAAATTTCTACAAGCTTTTTTATCAACTCGCTCGTGTCGTCTTATTTTTGCTTTTACGACCCTTTGCTAATACACATCCGAGGTGTCAGCAGCCTGGGCACGTGTCCTTTGGTCACGTTTGTCTGCCTCGCTCAGTCGTGAGCCGCGTGCGGTCTTTGTCTTGAGGGCTGCTGTAAGCTGGCATCGAGTCCTGGAGCAGTGGTAAAGACACGGTGTCCCGGCCTTTGGTCAAACACGAGTCTATGTCGACTAGTCGCACGTGACAGTTTCATTTAACCGTTTTTGGCTTATTTTGTCATGTTTTCTAGACTAAGAAGTAGAGAAGCTTATTTTATTCCTTGTCCAGGCTGCTTTTGGATTACTTAGGGTGGTTTGTGACGTCTGCATGTTGCTCATGAAATAAAAAGCCTTTCAAGAAATGGGGGAAAAAGATGACCCAAAAACAAATGAAAAAACACAGAATTTATATTGTTTTAAATGTCAGGTGTTGGTTTAAAGGAATTTTAAAGTCCTGAGCATCACGTCTTCAGAGCACGCTCCTTACACAGGGCCGTGAAGAGGCTTTCTCCATCTCTGGGGGGGTGGGGGGTGGGGGGGCTGGGTCCACTGTGGCCCGCGTCCACGCCAACCAGGCTCTGTCTTTGCAGTGGACTGGATCGTCGCCGATATTTTGGCCGTCAGGCAGAACGCCCTCGGCCACGTGCGCTACGTGCTCAAGGACGGGCTGAAGTGGCTTCCGTTGTATGGCTGTTATTTTTCTCAGGTAACTCTCTCTCTTTGTAGTGTGCAGCTTTTCAAAGTCTTAGATGTAAAAACTGGACAGTCCCTTAATATAAGTACGTGGGTCTGGGGAGGTTTACTTTTATGAGTGGAATAGCTTACTCTAAACTGAAGTGAGTGTATGTAGCAGTCTTAACGGTGCGCGTTTAAGTAGTAAATATAAAATCTGTATAGAAGTCAAGCTTGATACTAAGACTTTAATAATGGCTCAAAGAAGAAAGGCCAAGGTTTACGGTGAGCCCCAGCAGTATGCAGATCGGAAAGTCATCTCGTGACAGAGCCGCACGACCCGCCCCGTGTCTCCCCATGGTCCTCTGAGGTGCTCGGGTCGTGTGCGAGGCTGCGGTCCTGGGGACACTCATCTCCGCCCCTCTTTTCCCGAGTCCTCAGGGGAGAGAGAAAGTCACGTGGCTTCTGATGAAAAGTATTTTAATCTCCTGGCTACATATAAAAAACAGAATAAATTACTAGGATGTGGACTTTATGCCAGGAAATGAAATTTTTTTACAGAACTTGTTTGTCACAATTTGTATGAAGCAGAAATAATGCTGTTCAGTGATAACAACCCGCAAGCAAAGTACGAGGAAACGGACTTTCAAGTTGTGACTTTTACACTTGCTGTATTACAAACTACGGAGTATTTAGCCTGGGTGGGAAGATGTGTACTAGCATCGTGTGGACAGCCAGAAAACGAAACACGCTCACACCTCCAGCTGTGAGCGTGGTGAGGTGTACTTGAACTTTAGAATTCACAGCAGAGTTATGCTTGCTCGTCCCCACCCCCACCTGCCCCAAGCAGCCAGAAGCAGCTGTCTTGGGAACTTTCCCTTTGTGTTAAATTTTAAAAATAAAAGTGCGAGAGAGCGCTCTCGGTTAGTTGGGCCCCGGGACGATAACTGAGGTGTGTGTAGCAGCTGTGACCGGCTGCTCATTTAGTCACCATGCCACTTGTAACTGCGCCTTTTCGTGTTCTTGGGCAGTGAGCTGACGATGTGTCAGGTAGGCCACGGATGAGTATTAAATAGTCCATGAGCCATAAGTGACTTTCTTCATTGAAGGAGGTGCTTTTACTCCCAGGCTTTTTACATTTTTGCTTGTAGTTATTATTTCTTTATTGTTTTAAACACGAAGGTCACTGTTATTTATACTTCAGTGATATTTAAAACGGAGTTTTTGACTTCATTAGTTCTTCCTATAAAATGACGAACATGCATGTTGAGTTTAAATGACTTTATAGCAAACGTAATTGATAATTGAGGCAAGTGGAGGAAGGCTTGAAATGCAGTAGTGGAGGAAGGAAACGTGCTTTTTTGAGACTTTGTTGACTTGGTTCCATGACGAGGAGTCCCAGTGGGGTAAAATTTTTATGTGGAGGCAAAAGTATTGTGAATAGATTCTATGGTGTTTTGGAATTTTAAAAGAATAAGAGGTCAAGGCACCTTTTGAAATAAAAAAACAATTTACATCTCAAGTTCACAGTCAGGGACTGTGCGTCTCAATTTCCCGTTTTCCTTAATTTTCATTTCCTTTTCTCCTCCTTGACCTTGTCAACCCCAAGACAGGCTGGATTCTCAAAACACAGAGTAGTTTTATGAAATATTTGAAGACCGGCCTTGGCCTTAGAAATTCAGACCCCCTAGGAGGGTGCTCGGTTGGTGGGGGGTGTTGGGAGGGTTTAACCCGGTAAGTCGTGGTCCGGGGAGTTACTGCAAAGAGTAGGCTGCGGGGATCGGTTTTTGAAAACATGAAGCTCTCGTGATCAACCTCAGAAGTATTTTAGTCTGTTCATTTTACTAACTCCCGATCACACTGAACATTTTGGGTTCATTCTTGAGGCTCTAAAGCAGGTTGGGACTTCAGCCAGGATGACTTCACAGCCTGGTTTGTGCCTGGCAGACCTCCGAGTGTCACATGGAGGGCCCGGGAATTTTACTTCAGCGCTTGACTGAATACACGGGCCCTATTCTTCCGTTTCTCGGGGGAGGGGAGCAAAGCAACGTGGGTGTGCTTGCCGGCTCCCCGAGGCCCTGGGGGTGCTGAGAGGTGCTGGTGGGCTGTGCTGAATGAAGTTCAGATGAAATTGCTCATTTCTGCCTTCAGCCTACGACGACTGACTGCTCGAAAGTGTGTGTTCTCCATCTGCGTTGAGTCCCGCTGCCCTTGCTTGTCGCCATGGTCCACCACGACCTGTCCCCCTGTGAGGGCCTCCCTCCCCAGCCTGCTTGCGTTTCTCCCCTCCACATCCTTCTTCAGCGGCTCCTTTAGTTTCACATGGATACCCTTTCTCCGGCCTTTAAGGCCCAGCTTAGATGTCCTCATGGCACCCTTGCTGAGCTGGCAGCGACTCTCCTTCCCTCCTGCTCTTCTTTGTGGCTGTCTTCACTGCAGCGCTTGTCGGGTACTCCTCACGGCGTCCTGTGTACGTGCTTCACTTTCCCACTAGCCAGTGTGTCCCTCAGGGAGGGAGACCGGTCTTCCCTTCGTATCTTCCACATCCCTGGAAAAGAACTCAGGCGTTTTTGAATTAAGGTTGACTTTCATAAACAGGTTCAACGACAGGGAAGAAACATCCTGTAGAGAACTGGTTTGGTGTCCCCGAAAGCTTGGGGGAATTTGACGGGGCAGCATGTGCGTTCTGTGGCTTTCGATTCTAACTTGAACTTACTCTCATCGGGCTGCTCTGGGCAATCAGTGACAAGCGTGCTAGACAGCACTGGAAAGTTCCTTCTTTGTGCCCAGGTGAGCCGGTTCCTGTTGGGAGGGCCCGGCCAGAGTCGAAGGCCTCCTCGCTTCCCCTCCTCTTTGTCCCCTCCTTGCTGTTCTCTGTCCATTTCCTTTTACTCGTGTCCTTGATGCAGACCAAGTCGAATTCAGCCAGTCCATTTGTTTCACAGCCGAGTTCAGATTAGCACAGGGGGATGCACAAACCACACCTGACCTGACAGTCGCAGTGACGGGAGCTTAACGAAGGGTCCCCGAAGCTTTATGAAAGTGCCTGTGTTAGTCTGCTGGGGCTGCCCTACCGGGTGGCTTTAAACAACGGAAATGTGTTTTCTCAGGGATCTGGAGGCTGGGAGCCCAAGGTCCGGGTGTTGGCAGGGCCGGTTGCTCTCGAGGCCTCCCTCCCTGCCACGCAGTTGGCCTTCGCCCTGTGTCTTCCCTCTGGGCACCCACGTCTGTGTCCTCGTCGCCTCTTAGAAGGCACCAGCGCCGTGGGTCAGGGCTCCCGCTCCAGGACCTCATTTGACCTCGATGACTTCTCTAAATGTCCCATGGCCCAGTGCCGTCGCTTCAGGGCTGGACTTCAATCAGCATGAGGCTTGGGAGGGAACACGGTTCCGTCTGCGATGGCGCTGTGTGCCTATCTGTAGCTGGGTCAGTTGATAAAATCCCTAAAGATCGTGAGTGGTAACAGTTTAAGGACACTTTTTAGTGATCCTTCAATAGGTCGGTGGAAAATGGAGAACTAGGATCCATCTGCTTGATCGAGGTTTTACTTCTAAGTGTGTTTTTAGAAAACAAGCGTTTTTATTTTAACCGTGAACAAAACTAAATGTCAGTAATCTATTTCCCAGCACCACATGCGGTTTTCTTTGAAATACGTTGAGACATAATCAGGAGAATTTTAGGGGAATTTTCAGTTAATGTCCGTTAGGTGCCAGATTTTGAATGTGTTAAACACGGTTTAATTCCTAAAATGCGGTTTTATGCTTTACCCTTCGGGAGTAGTTACCTTCCAGCTGAGGTAACGCAGCGTAGTAAACACTTGCCCCTTGTCTCCGCGTGGCAGCATGGAGGAATCTACGTGAAGAGGAGCGCCAGGTTCAACGAGAAGGAGATGAGGAGGAAGCTGCAGCGCTACGTGGACGCGGGCACCCCGGTGAGATGGCACGCGCTTTCACCGCTTTCCTTTTCAGCTCCCGGTTTTTAGTTTGCGACGTACTCAGCATTTAAGAATCGCTTTGAAGACACACTGTCCCGGGTGCAGTGAATAATTCAGAGTCTGTGAAGGCAGCAGAAGCCTCTGGATAGAGGTAAAGAGTCCTTTTTGCCCATCGGAAAGGTTGCCGCAGGCAGTTCGATCCTGTGCTGGACATTGTCAGAAGTGACCTCAGAGAGGGGTGACAGGAGGGACACTTGGCGTCCTATAAATAGGAAACGGGTAACCTTACGCTCAGCTGCGGAGGGCGCCTCTGCCTCCTCATGGCCTGCAGTGTCAGGTGGCGCTGGAGTGGAAACAACTGTTCTCTGTCTGTGAGGACAGACTCGGGTTTCTCGTTATCGAGTCGTTCAAAAAGCCGAAAAAGAAAAAAATGCCTGCAAAGGAGCATTTAATGTAAATATTCTTTTATAAAATTGTGCCTCCCCCAGAAAAGAACCCCAGCATTCTCTTTGAAGGGCGCTGATTGCCACCGAGTGGCCCCTGCCCCTGGATCCCCCCGTCCAGGACCCTGTGACTGCAGGGACTCGGGAGCTCTGCTCCCGTTCTCCCCGCTGTGACCCCGTCTGCCGTCCTGTTGCTCAGAATCTTAGCTCCCGGCTCCGAGTCCCCTCCTCCTCTCCTCGTCTCTCGTGCCCCGTCCCCCCTCCCTCTTGCCCCCCCCGTCCCCTTCTCCCCTTCTCGTGCCTGTCCCCTCCCCCCTTTCTCTCCTTCCTGTTCTCTTGCCAGGGCAGGTGGGCGGCAGCCAGAGCTCGTAATGAAGCCAGAGACTTCCACGGTCAGCTGGCGAAGTGCCCTGGGGCTCGCGTTTGTCCCCTGCAGACCTCGGTTGTCTGTGCGTTAGGGAAGCGCAGCCTGCTCTGGGATGACCTGAAGCAGGAGGTAGCGGGACAGCAGTGCACCTGTCCCCGTTACCGCTCGCTCACCCTTGGGAACAGAGCGGAGCCTTTCGAAAGGGTCTGGTTCGTCTGAAACGGTTTGGTATGTCAGGGCAGTACGGGGGTCGTTGTTTCTAGATCTCTCCGTGATAGATTAGATTGTCAAGACGAATGTCCACTTGCGTTTCAGAAAATTATTTACGTTTTCAGCATTAACTTACGCATTAGAGTCCAGCCCACTCTCCCTCGGCCTTCTCTTTGCCCCGCTCAGGTAACTGCCCGGCCTCGTGTGTGTCACACAGACCCGTACAGTCCCCACCGCACGTGCCTTTGACGTTCTGTACACAGTTCCTCCCCGCTCCTCTCCACCCCAGCGAACGCCGCTGTCACTAGTGCGTGGCCGAGAAGCCGCGCCCTGTACGGGACCTGCCACTCTTCTCGGGCAGCCTCGCGTCCCCTGGCCTTTGGCTCGCCCCAGTTTGTTCTACGTACCCGAGTGCGACCTTTTTTCTCCGTGTTTATCCTGGTTGGTCTTCGCTAAGCTTGGGTCTCTGGTTTGGTGTCTGTCGTTAATTTTGGAAGATTCTTGGCCATTATTTCTGTAAATGTCATTGCAACCCTCTTCTCTCTCTCTTCTCCAATTGCACATATTTGGGTCGTTTGATATTGTTCTGTGGCTCTTGAATGTTTTCTCACTGTTTCAGGAGTTTTTCTTCCACTCTTTCTCATGAGCACGTGTGGCAGTTTGTATGGTTTCTGTTGACCTGTCTTCAAGTTCGCAGATTCTCCCCTTGACTTTCCCTGGTCCGCGGGTGAATCAGTCAGTCTGAGGCAGTCGTCTTCTCTCGCTGTGGTCTCCATCCCTAGTAGTTCCCTTCGGTGCTACCCCGTGACGTCCTTGTCTGCGCTGAAAGGGCCCGTCTGGTCCTGAAGCTCGTCTGCCTTGCCCATGAGGACCTTCCTCATGTCACGCGTAGTCAATTTAGCCCCGCCCGGTCGTTGCGGCCTCTGTCTCTTCGGACTGGGCCTTTCTTAGGCCCCCGGGACTCTGCTGGGAGTTGGGCTCGCGAGTGGTGCAGTTGAGACCCACGCACATGGTTTCGGTGCCTGAGGTGGCCTCAGGGCCTCGGTGTGGCCGCTGCGTCACTTATTGGAGTATTATTAGCGAGGCATGACTGCAGGTCGTCACAGTGTAGAATCTGGTGAATTTTGCCGTATGTGGACACCCATGAAATTGTCACCACAGCTGGGACAATGAACTTACCCATTTCCTCCACAGACAAGTTTCCTCGTGCACCTTTGTGCCCGCCCTGTCCCAAGGCGGTCCTTGCCCTGCTTTCTGTTACTGTGGATTAGTTTGCATTTTCTAGAATTTTACGTAAGGGAATCGTACAGTCTGCATCCTTTTGGGGCGTGGGTCTGGCTTCTGCCACTCAGTGTAACTATTTTGAGTTTCGTTCATATTGTTTTCTAAGTTAGGTGAAGGTTGGGTTCTAAAGGCTATCTTTATGGATGGTTAAAAAACTTAAACATTTGCATGGGAGTTGAAAATGCAGAATTTCAGAGCCCCATTATATCTGTTTCCAGATGAGACTGTGGAAGAGATTGTTCATGTGTGTGTCTAATGAAAAACCTGAAGCCTGACAAAGAAAGGTTCATTAACCCTTTTCTCCTTAAAAAAAAGCGCGCCCCACTGCCAGCATTAAGTCAGCATCCCGCACAGGAATACTGCGTTTTCTAGGATCTGACGTTTTTAGCGACCGAGAGTCACTACTTTGTAAGTGGAAAGCACTGCTAAAAGCGGAGTGCTGTAAACAGACGATGCCTTTGGTTTCCAAACACTATCGACGCATTAGAGCGAAAATAATAAGGAGGCGAGATACTCTGGTGCAGCCTCTGGGGCCCAGGTTAGGACCGCGATCCGGGCCTTAGCTGTGGGTCAGTGCTGCAGCCGCCAGTGCTGTCGGCGACTGGGACACACGGGGATGGGCGACCAGGCCCACGGCTCCTGGCTGTGCAGGAGGGCGGCACTGCCCAGGGTCCGGCGAGGGTGGCTGAGGGGCATGTGATCTCCCACGAGCTCCTCCTGTCCCTTGGCTTCCTGTGTCCTGTCCGTATTAGAAACGATCTGAGGAGTCTTGCTCTGTCTTTTGCTACCAAGGACGCTGCTGTAGTTTATGTGACTCGGTCATAAGGGAGGCATTTTTCACGGGGTGGTTTTCCCCTTCCTGCTTTTTCTTCCCCAAGCAGATAGACGTCCAAGCTGGCACTGACTGATTACTTAGCAAACGTCCAGCCGGGTGTTCTTCTTTACTGAGACGTGCGTTATTTTAACTGATGAAGTGGCTTACAGGTGGAGTCACTTAAGATGTAGTAAGGGAACTCTGTCAAATAAAACCCTTGCTCCCTTTACACTGTGGAAAGCTATAGATGGTTTTCCTCAAATAAGGTGTACTTAGGGACACAGCTGTCTAAGGTATGCGCCTCTTAAACAGCCAATTTGCAGAATTAGGGGGGAGAAAAGCCCTTTTGTTAATTAATCGAGGTTTTGTATGAGTCAGCATTTCGTAGCCAAATTTTTATTTAGTGCCTGCTGGCACGTAGTTGGAGATGTTAGGTTCTTAAGGACCCACCGACCAGTGGATGTAGGACTGCATTTTAAATGTAGTCTGTTACGTTCAGACCTTATTGAATTTTTGCATTTTGGTGTTTCTGCTTGAAATAAAGGTCACATGTGAGTGAACATGTTTTTCCCACCATAGGAGATACTCTCGTAGCGTGAATAGGGGTAACCCTGGCAGGTTAATCGCAGCAGAAAAGCTCACACAAACCAACCAAACTCTCCTTATGCTTCACAGATGTACCTTGTGATTTTCCCAGAGGGAACAAGGTATAATCCCGAACTAACAAAAGTCCTTTCAGCTAGTCAAGCATATGCTGCTCAAGAAGGTAAGTAAACATTTGACTGTAACTGAAAACATAATTTTTAAAGATGACTTTGAAAATTTTTGTTTCCAGAGAAGATATGTGTTTTACAGTAATTGAATGAACCTGTTTATTCCTTGAATGAATGTGCATTGCCTGTCAGGACGTGAAGTTTCTTCTCGTTGATCATACGCACGTTACGTGTATGAGAGATTAAATTCGCAGTCTTGCTGCAACACACAGTTTGGTGCCGTGAATTTAGGTAAAATCTCCCTGGGAACGTGGTTTTGCAGAGGAACCTCTTTCTGCAGCTTGGGTTCTGCGTGGTGGTGAGTTCTGCTCTGTGGGTTGACAGAGCTAGAGCGGAACCCGGATTTTGATGTTTATTCACTGTACGGGTGCACGCTGCCCAGCGTGGTGCGCTTCACTTTCCCCGTCTCTTAAAAAACATGTTCGCGGATCCACCTAAACCCGTGTGAGAATCGAGGTCGAAGGAGTGTGAAGTTCCTCCTGGAGGCTGCGCTGGAGCCGCTTCTCAGCGCTCGAAAGCTGCTTCCGTCCCCGACGCTGAGAATGCTCCTGACGTCCGTGTTTAGGAAACGGGACGACTGACGGACTGGAGCAGGCGATTCAGTTTAACCCGGTTGGGAAGTCCACGTAGGACAGTGGCTCTGCTGTGTCCCAGAGGCGTCTTGGAAGACTGACTGAGTGAGTGAGTGACCTCCTTGCGCTGACCAGCAGGGACCCCCTGAGCAAACGCCTGGTCGGTGGCGCGGGCCAGCATCGGCAGTGCCACTGCGTGCGGTGCGTGGGGACCGTGCTACGTGCGTGCTGACGCTGCGGGCCGCTCCTGCCCACGTGCGCTGGCGCATCAGGGCACAGGGATCTGGGACTTTACTTGTTTTCAGTGAAAGCGTTGTGAGACGTCGTGAATCCCCCCAGGAACTTAGTGACTGGAAACGGTAACAGCCTTTTCTTTGCTTGCAGTTCTGCACTGTGGCGGGGCTCAGCAGGGACAGCTCCCTCTGTGGCCTCTCAGTCCCCCGCATGTGGGTGGACGCTTGGCTGGGGCCAGAAAGCCCTGGGTGGCTTTACTCGGATGTCAGGTGGCGAAGCCTCAGGTGACATCCCCAGCCGGCTTGCGTTGGCTGCATCTGCTAGGAATAGCTGAGCTGCTCTGAGGTTCTTTACAACCTTTCCTCATGGGACTTATCGGGCGTCTGTACCGCCACTCTGTCGCCTCCCACAGCCGTGACCACCGCTTTGGGCTGCGTTCCCAAGCACGTGTTAGTTTTATGACCATGGATAGTTACTTTATTTCTTTCGCTTCATTTCCTTGTTTCTAAACCAGGGATCATGGGATCTCCTTCACAGGTCCCCTGGGAGGTTCAGGGACGTCATGTTTGCAGAAAGGAGACCAGAAGGCCGACTGTGTGTGTTGTTCTGGGCCATTTTATATAAGGGACTCGAGACTCCAGGGACTTCAGTGTTTGCGGGGGCCCTGGAACCAGCTCCCCACGGACCTCAGGGGAGGACTGAAGTTTTCGTAAAGTCAGAAGTTAGGTTTTTTGGCTGCATGGGGGGATTGGTACCTTAACCCTCACCGTTCAGGGGTTAACTGTGTGTGTGTGTGTGTGTGTGTATGTGTGTGTGTGTGTGTGTGTGCGTGTGCACGCGCGTGTATGTGTGCGTGTGCGCGCGCGCACGCGCCTATCTAAACATTGGCATACGTTTTTTAATTGGGTGTACCAAATATATGCAAATAGATTTACTTTCTGTGTTGTATTTATTCAGAGTCATAATTTTAATCCAGGTTTTATAGTCTGTGTTGGTCACCTAGGCTTCCATAAGAAGATGCCATAGACTAGGTGGTTGTCCACGGCCAGGCCGCCGTGAACACGCCCCGCCCCGTCTGATCTCAGAAGCTCAGCAGGGTCGTGCCTGGTGAGTACTTGGATGGGAGACCCCCTAGGAAGACCGGGTGCTGTGGGCGTAAAAAGTAAAAAATAAGGGACTATAAGCTGACAAGGTCCTTGCAACCTGTGAGGTCAACCAAGGGCTGCCTCACCTTAAAAAAAAAATAGACTAGGTGGCTTAAATAAGATTTTCAGACAGTTTTCTCACAGTTCTGGGAGGCAGAAGTGCAGGTACAGCTGCAGGCGCCAGTTATGGCCGGTTTCCGGAGGACTCTCCTGGCGCACCGCGGGCTGCCTTCTTGCTGAGGGCCCACCTGACTCTCCTCGGTGCACTCACACCCAGGTGTCTGCTGTCTCTTCCTTTTTTATAAGGACATCAGCTCTGTTGGGTTAGGGCCCCACCATCGTGACCTCATTGAATCTTAATCACCTCCTGAAAGGACCCACCTCCAAACACAGTCGCCTTGGGGTTGGGCTTCACGTGAATTTGGGGAGGGGCGGAGAGAGACCCCAGTCCATAAAAGGGCCTTAAGTTAACTTTCTGTATGTGATTAGATTTAGTGCTAATATTTCTCAGTTCATCATTTAAAAGTCCATTTAAGATGGATATTTACTTTTTATTTAAGTTCAGTCTTGAGATGACTTTAATATAGCTGAGTTATTTATTTTAAAAAATCCACAGCAATTTTGTAATGCTGAAACAAGTAATTCTTAAAATGGCATACTAATGATGTGCTAGCTTTTTAGTCTGATAACATCCTGGTCACCTATAATTGATCAATTACTGGTCTGTCATTTTTCTGAGTTGTAGCTCTTTAAGTTACCAAAAGGGGGAAAAATTGTCGTATGAATATCAATTTTTTTTTAATATCTACAGCACCCTGGGTGGTCTCCCATCCAAGTACTAACCAGGCCCGACCCTGCTTAGCTTCCGAGATCAGACGGATCAGGCATGTTCAGGGTGTCACGGCCGTAGGTGAATATCATTTTTAACTGCTCTTCCTTTAAATGCTGTAACTGGGAAAGCTGTTGCTGTCTATTAGAAGTTTATTTTCTTGTGACTATAAAAGTTATTATTTCCCACCATGCGCAAAGGAAATTGATTTGTGAACAGTATATCTAGAAAAAGTGCTTCCTGTTTTCTTTCCTCTTAGGTCACAACTGAATGAGATTACTTAAAAATAAAAACAAAAGAACTTGTTTCTCCATCTGTTAAGCTAATTTTTCTTCAAGAAAATTGAAACTAATAGCTCTTATTAGCAGCATGTGATATGTTTTGCTCCAAAACATTATTAATTTTGCTCCTAAAATAACTTCATTTGAATCTGACTCTAGGAACAAATAGAAAAACAAACCAAAGCCAGCATTTTTAATTCAAATTTTTAAAAGTCTGATGCTTGTTTTCACATTTAGGTCATTAGGTCACAGAGCAGGCACTCTCCAGGGGTCTGCTACGGGCATCGCTGGCTTACGAGGTGTGAGTGGTGGGTCCGGGAGCCACCGGGGAGGTCAGGTCACTGGCAGACACTGGATAGTGCTGTGGACACAGCAAACGCCCAGTGGTTTTGAGAGCCTGGTTGGTCCTCCGAGGCCGTTTCCACACGGTTTGCTTACAGAGTTACATGAAAATCAGTGACGCTGCTGTCGACGCCTCCTGTCTTTCCACACCCCTCAGCGGCTCTTCAGTGAGTTCCTGATGGGCTCCAGCCAGGGTCTGAGTTCTAATTCAGTGCCCTCGAAGTGGTGCCCGAACCAGCAGCTTTGGCATGGTCCGGAAGCTTGTTTGAAACACGGATTCTTGGGATCCACGCTAGACCTAAGTCAGAGATTCTCGGGGCGAGGCTCGGCCTCCCGGATGCTTCTGATGTGCCCTAAGGTGTCAGAAACCCAGCTCTCAGCAAGGTTAGTCACGTGCTCAGCGGCCTAGTTGAGTCAGAGTTTTGTGTTTCAGCTACAACATGTGGATCTGGTGTTTGTTGGTGAACCTGAGCTTCATTAATAAAAAGGACAAAGCGACAGCAGGTGTGTGCCCGTGGCAGGGAGCGTAGGGACGGGCAGGAGGACGAGGGTCTCTCTGGCCCTGTGACAGTCAGGCACGGCTTTCGCAATTTAAATCTCTCCCAGTTGTGTGCAGTATCTCGTTTTCATTAACTTTCCTCAGAATCAGTGTGGATATTTTGCTTTCGGGGGTTGCTAAGGAATTTGGAATATAATGTAACTTCACCTGCTTCCTGAACCTACTGCAGTGGGACCCGCAGTGGTTCTTCAGCACAGCAGCCAGCACGATGACGCACGTAAACTCTCGAACCCTGGTAAGAGAAAGCAGGAATTTAGTGACGCCTGGGATGGCAAGCCAGAGACCTAGAGTTTTCAAAAATGTTATTGAGCAAAAACCTGTTTTGCTCAGCACCGACGTGACAGCCCTCATCTGGCCCAAAGTGCTCGGACTCCCACACGTGCGTGTACGTGCTCAGCCTTGTCACTCGGACGCTCGTCCCAGTGTGACCACAGTGTGCAGTCTCTCTCCTCGTGGGGCCTGCACGTGTGCCCCACAGACCTTCCAGGTCGCCACCCTCTACCTTTGTGCGTGTCCGTCTGCCCCCCGCTTTGTGCCTCCACCTTGGCCTCTCTCCAGGGTCCTCTTTTTCCTCCGACTCTCACCAGATGAGAGCGAGTGCAACCTCGTTTTCAGTGTGGGCGGTATTTTATGTTCTGAGAGTGTTTTGCTTCTCTCGTAGGACATTCTACGCTCTGGCTGTTTAGGTTTATGATGTTGTCTCGAAAGGGCCATCGGCTGCTGTTGTCACGGCAGGGGTGCCTCCTGGCACCGCTCTGAGCGTCGGGAGACGAATAGACCGCGTGGTAATAGCCACGCAGGGGACACGGCTGCTTCCTCACGCCTGGACACCCCGCTTCACCCGCCCCGAGCTCCCGTGCCTGCCGCTCCCGAACGTGCTGGTTCCCGTCGCCCGCACCCGCTTTCCCAGGCCGTCTCTTCTCAGTTCTGGGCCTTTCTGTGTCGTCGGCGGGTGCATTTGAACATCTTCTCCTGGAGACGAGTCCTCTCTGCCGTCTGTGCTACCCAGTCTCCGGTGCCCTCCTTCCCCCTCCCTGCTGTCCCTGTTCCAGAGCTGGGAGAGCACAGCTGGGTCTGCGGGGCGTGGCCTGGATCTGGAAAGTGTGTTTCGCGGTGACACTGCTCCCACCGCCTTCCTCCAGGCGCACGCTTTTGCCAGTGTGCGTGCGTGTCGGTGGTGGGCGTTTCCTGTTTATCACAAAGCTGATTTTTCTCCTTTTTTTGGAGAGATACTACTTTTTGTCTTTTTAGTTTCCTCCTCACTTATTTAGATTCTAGTAATTAACTCTTGCTGAATACCACAGGGTGACTCTTGGAACTTTGGACTTAAAATTGGGTGCGCTCCAGCAGCGCAGAAGGAAGTAGTAACTAACTTAATGGACAAGTAAATGTTTCCCAGCCTGGTAGGCGATTCAGATTTTTGTTACAAGTTTGTGAATAGATTAGGCCGCTTCCGCCCTGGGGACTGAGTCGGACATGTGGTGTGGGAATCTCTGCCTTTCCCACACCACTCTGCATTCTAGAAATTCTTCTGCGGGAGGATCCCAGCATTCTGTAGCTGTTCTTCCTCAGGCAGCTGGCTTCCCCTGGAGGCAGGGAGTGGACATTCCAGAGCAGGCTTTTTCCTAGTCTGTTGTCAGGTCACTTCTTCAGAGAGCTACTCTTGTCTGTTAAATCATCATTAAATCGTCTAATCCAGGGAGAGAGGCAGTGGGAACTAGGAAGGAGAGAAGAAATTCTTAGCACTAGCAGGAGCACCAGTGAAGCCGGGATTAAATTGCAGTATTCCCTCAATTAAAGAAGAGTTTAAAAAAGCTTTTAAAAAATGTGGAACACGCACGACTGTCAGATATACCTGCGAACCGAAATCCTCTGCTCATACACAAACCGTTCACATGGAGTTCGTATGAGTGTGTGCAGCAGCATTTTTCCCCCGAACACCCAAACGTCTGTCTTCTGGTCCAGGGGATAATCAGAATATCTGTGCAGTGGAGTACCATTCAGCCATAAAACATAGCGAAGTACTGTTGCAGGCTACGTACGGCGTGAAGAACCTCCAAAACATTCCACTGCGTGAAAGGAGCCGGTCACAAACGTCCTCGGACTGTACGAGTCCATTCGTGTGACGTGTCCGTGACAGACAGATCTGTAGAGACGCCATGGTGGCCGGGCCCAGGGGGGGGGGCAGCGGAGGGGAGGGGGACACCTGTGCCGTGCCTGCCAAGGCACAGGTGTCTGTGTGGAGATGGAAGTGGTCTGGAACTTGACAGTGCTGATGGTCGCCCGGCTCTTTGAATCCACTAAGAGCCACTGAATTGTCCACTTGAAAATGGTAAATTTCACGATGTGTGAATTAGAGCTCAGTTAGAAAAAGAAAAGTGTGCCAAGAACCCGATTCTTGCGTTTACCCTAAAAGTGCACAGCCGCATTTCACCTCACAGGGACCGGATCCGTAGGCAGTGGGGTCGTTCAGGTGACCTGTTTGAATAGCACAGAACTGGAAGGGCCGTGGGCGTGGGGTCAGAAATTAGTGGATTGCACCGCCGGATCCGGAGTGACCATGGCAGTGCACGTGGAACACCGTCATGGTCCGTCACCAGAAATGAAGATGGTGACATTTGCCCTTGTCAGGGTTTCCCACGTCGAAGGTCAGATTATCCAGGGCTGGCCTTCTGGCGGCTCGCACAGTGGCTCGTCATGTAGACGGTAGTCACCGTGTGTCGGGGGAGCGCTGGTTTAAGTGGTGTCCTGGAGAGGGCTGTCCGGACGCGAAGCCTGTCGCTGTGCGGCTGTGTCATGATTCTGTTCGGGTCTGCGTCTTTCTGGAAGTTAAAAAAAACACGCACTCCGTTGCCGAGGTGTTCTGTGACTAATTCGTGGCCACGCTTCTCTTCCAGGCCTCGCAGTATTAAAACATGTGCTGACACCAAGAGTCAAGGCAACTCATGTTGCTTTTGATTCTATGAAGCATTATTTAGATGCAATTTATGATGTTACAGTGGCTTTCGAGGGGACCGTGGATGATAAAGGGCAGCGGAAGGCAGCGCCGTCCATGGTTGGTAAGTGCGTTTCTAATGAAATCTTACATATTTCTTACAAGTGTAATTCATTTTCTTAAAAAATAGCTAAGTCTACTTCATTACAGTTAGCTGACGTGGTTTTCAAGGGAATATACTAGACACATTTTTCAAGTATCATTAATCCGTAGCAGTTTAAATTGCATTAGTCCTTTTAAATTCGGTATTTCTTGGTTGCCCTGTTGGGCCCGTACACTTGCCCATCATCGTTAGCTCAGCTCCTTCTACCCGAAGTTCACGCATAAAAATGCGAAGCTACGTAAATGGGAGAAGGGCGTGAGCGGGGGCCTGACCTGGCGACACTCAGGTGCGCGCCGCTGTCAGGTCATCCTCGTGTTTTTCACGTGATCGTTTGGAAATTTAGTATCCTTGACAGGAAGGACGACAGTGAAGTGTGACTTTGTTTCAAACGTGCTAGGTTTTAAGACTTTGAGCTGTTGTCTGGGTGTATGTCAGCTGTAACTAGAAAAAATGCAATTTTAGGTGAGCAGGATGTTTTAGAAACACGGTCAGAGGCGCTCCTGGCTGTGAGAAGTCTAGACGGTAACAGGCGAACAGGGAGGATGGAGATGCCACCGGGAGCTGTGACACGGAGGTAGAGCCCGCACGCTCCCCCCGGCGCCAGCGTCTGCCAGGCCGATGCTCAGAAGGCGTGGAGGGCACGTTCCCGGGGTGAGGCGGGGGCCGAATGCTGTACGCCTGGCCACGGCGCAGGGAACAGCCGGTGCCTGCGTCGGAAGTGAGAGTGGGCGCCCTCACGGTGCCCTCAGCAGAGAGGGTCGACACGGAGGCAGCTGGGTTTTCTTCTTTCTCGGGGGAACGTTTTGGGACAGGTCACACGTCAGACAGCACAGTGTGCGGAGCGGGGTTGGCCTCACAGCCTGCCCCCTCGGGGACAGTGCACACGGACTGAATGGAGCGCACGTTCTGACACCGCTGTCCCCCTATAAAAAGGCGACAGACTGGTCCTCTCTCCTCGAACTGCTGAAGGAGCCGTTGACCTGTTTTCACATCTGCAAACAGACGTGCATTCAGTTCGGCAGGATTGTCCTTAGTTTATCGGACGCTTTAAATTAGCTTAAACGCGTTTTTACTGTTTATGGAGGACAGAGTTCCCACAACAGCCGTTTTAAAGTGCTGCTTTAAAGTCTCCCCTCGGGGTGGTGAGAACTGGAGGGCTTGGCCGCGTCCTCCGGGTAGACACCCCCTCTTCGGCCGGCCCAGGGCTCTGCCCTCTGCCCCGAGCGTGGGGACCAGCGCCTCTGGCCCTCTCGGGTGGGCAGCGGGTGTGGGCCTGGCCTCCCTCCCAGTGCACGCGTCCCGTTCGTCGCCCTCATCCAGGTTCTCCGCTCCCTCAGACTGTCTCCCACGAAGGCTTTCCTCGTCACCTGCTTTCTAGGCCTCACTGCGCATCTCGCTTCAGGCCTCCTGTGCCACAAGGCCTGCGCCACGGGGCTGCGCTTAGCCACAGATTGATCTACTTTAAAATTATGTAAATTGGGTTAGGTATGAAATGGCATGACTTAGAATGCTGTGAGAATCTGGCGGTCGGGTTTGACTGAACGTCGCCTCCGCACACCGCGGGCTGTCGTTTAGCTCCCCTTCTGCAGCCCGGTTAACTGTGTTTCTCCCGTAAAGCTGCCAGACTGTTCGTTTCCAGGCCAAAGGTCCGTGTCTCTCAGGGCACCGTAGAGGGTTTCAGCTCGGCCGGCACCGCCTGGGGTGGCTGCTGGCCCTGCGGCCTCGGCTCCCTCCAGGCTGCTGACCGACGGCCCAGGGGAGGCGCGGCCGCAGCGGAACGAGCTCCGGGTTCCTGTGGCCCTGGGCTCCATCCAGCTCCGGCCCTAGTGAGGCCGCGAGCAGCGAGCGGGCAGCAGGCGCTGCCCTGTATCTCCTTATGGGGTGGGTATCGGTCAGGCCCCCGGGCACCCACTCGCTTGCGGGTCGTCTGCTCCTGCCATCAGAGTCAGCGCCACTGTGGGCCCTGTCCGTGGGCAGAGCTGAGGCCGGGCGGGTTGTTAGGACCGACTTGAACGGTCCGGTTTCCGAGTGGGCCGTGCACCGGGATGAGTCCCGTGTGTAAGGGTGACATTTGACATTCCGTTCAAGCGTTTCGTGTGACGCCAGGTACCATTTTTCTCTTAATATTTTCTCATGTGAAAAGGATGCGTATTTGCAGGGGAGATGGCAAGAAACCCAAAAGAAGGGAAAACCCGTAAGCTCATCTGTCCCAGTGCAACCACAGTTAACAGCTCAGACGTTTTCCTTACAACCTTTTCCCTTGGAAAATGCCTGTACAGGAGAGTACATGGGACTTTATTTTCAAAAATGCGGTCCTTCAGGTGTGATTGCTTTCTTTATATCCTGCTCGGTTTTGCTTAGAAAGGTGTCGTGAACCTCTCCACACGTCAGTGTGCACACCTGTAAGTTTTTAAAAAGCTGCTTAGTGTTCATTGACACGACACAGTAACTTATCGGCCCAGTTGTCTACGGTTGGCTCTGTCGGGAGCGAAATCCGACAGAGTGTGTGTGGGGGGTGGAGCAGGCGCTAAACGGGACGGCGCCGCGGGAGCCGGCCAGGGGCCAGCACGGTGACGTCGTCGCCTCCCACTCCTGCCCCAGCGGGCCTGGCCGCCCAGGCCCAGAGCAGGCGGGACCCGGTTTCTCCAGAGACCAGGCCTCGTGACGCGCGCACGTGTGATCCTCTCCCTGTCACCCGAGCACATCAGTGTGTCTCGGGCTCCCCCAGGAGGATTAGTTGGAAAAAAGTCACCCTTGATGGCATCCGTCTCCCTGTGGTCCCTGAGTGTCGTGGGATAGATGACTCGTGCAGCGTGAAACGTACCGGCTGAGCAGGTTGTCACAAATACAGACGCCAGAGCTTCATGAAATGTCGGGGAAGGTGTCGCTGTCGCTTACGGTTGCCTTTGGTTGTAGGACCTCCTGAAGGTCACTCAGCTTTTCTCTGATGGTCCTCCTTCGGTCTATATTTGGATGCGAGCCACGGGGATGCCGGCGACTCTGGGCCGTCATCCTCCGGAGCCTTCGTTTCGTCATCCCTCCCCGGGGATGGCAGCACCTGCCTTACAGACTGGGAAGAGCCGGTGAAACCGCACACGCAGTGCACCGCGACCCCGCAGCGCCGTGTCGGCTGTGGGGGGACCCGCGTGAACTTAGAGTCCTTCCCTCGCGGCGTTAGTGCCCCCCCCTCACTGCCCTCGGCTGTGCTCCGTACTTGGAGCACCGGGGGTGGGCACAGTGTCACCGGGCGACTGCTCAGGGGTGAAAGTGTAGAGGGCACCGTGCGGACAGTGACGTGAAGGCAGGAGAGCTGGCGTCGGGCCTGCATTCCCGTGCACCAGGAGTGGAATGAGAGGGTGAGGGGCGAAGTAACTTGCGGCTAGCCCGCTGTGGCCGCGAGCACAGGGTGCTGCCGCGTGCTCTGAAGTGCCCTCGCGGCGACCCTGCCGGTGGCGCTGGCCCTGTCGCCTGTCTGAGGGCCGGGGAGCAGGCACGCCGGCTGCCGCCCCGCTGCCCGCGCTCCACCCCGCGCACGTGGCTGCTTGTGCAGCTGCGGCTTCGGCAGTTCTCTGGTTACCTACGTGAAAGGTAGAACTTGAGGAAAATTAAAAATGGTGAAACATAGCTTCCCTGTCACAGCGTTTTTCACATTTTCATCAAAGCCAATTCTCTCCTAAAAGTGCATGAAAAATATAACTTGATGACCGAAATCCTGCTGCGTGTTACTGAGTGTTACCCCGGAGGAAAGAAGAGCAGTTGCAGGGAGCACGTCACGAAAAGCGGGGTGTGTGGGGCTAGAAGACGAGGGGCATCGTGAGGACAGGCTCGAAGGCGCCGTCAGGCCGGGGGACACCGAGTCGCCCCTTCTCCAGGATCCGCGTGGTGTACGTTTCACCTCGCCTCGGCTTGCACACCGCCTGGGGGCATCGTCAGCCCTTAGGTCTCTCAGGAACAGTCCTTGTTCTCCAAGGAATTCGTGAACGCCAGTGCTCTCACCTCTCCCCAGAGCCACCCACAAAACAGGGACTTTCCAGGCTCCAGCTCCTGATCTCGGGCCGAGTCCTGGCCTCTCGCTCGTGCTGCCCGAGCTGACAGGACCGCGTGCTTTTTAGACGGGCAGGTCTCAGGAACTGCGGGTGTTCGAGGGCGCGAAGCTCTTCCACAGGGACAAGGAGAGCTTTGGTCCCTGAAGCAGGTGCGGCATGCTGAAATGCGGCCCAGCTCGGGGAGGCAGGCAGTGCCAGAGAGAAGGAGCCAGAAGCACGTCACAGGGGAGGGGGCGTCTCCCCAGCCTGTGCCGGCCACGTCGCAGTCAGCCACGGGGACTCGTGTGCGGTGCCCGTGAGTGCCCGGCGCCCCGCCACAGCGAGCCAGGCGCAGCCCGTGTCCACCGTGCGGGCTCACAGTCTGGCGGGAACAGCAGTGACAGTGACAGGGGCCGTGCTTGAGAACGGGGAACTGGTGGTCTCGTGGGCGTGACCGGGGTCTGAGGTGGTCAGCAGTTGGGGATCCCTAGCGGGGTGGGTTCCTGCCGAGTCCAGCCTCCTGTTCCTGGGCCGGCGACAGGATGACAGGCTGTGCACGAGCAGTCACACTGGCCTGCGCTCACTGCAGCTTGACCCCCCGAACCATGATCTTCGTGATCTTTAGTTCAACTTCCTTTTTGTTTAAAGAACCTGTGCTTTTCATTTTTAAACTTTTTTGCCTCATTTTATCATTATTTTGCATAACCGTGAGTCCTAAAATAAAAAATGAAATATTTTTGCTTCTTGTTAGAATTTCTCTGCAAAGAATGTCCAAAAATCCACATTCACGTCGATCGTATAGACAAAAAGGACGTGCCAGAAGAGCGCATGTACATGAGGAGATGGCTCCACGAACGTTTTGAGATAAAAGACAAGTGAGTACCGCCTAGCACTACAGAAACGTCGGGTCAACTAAATGCCTCTGTGGGGCAGCTGGAAGCAAACGTACACAGCTTCGTTTAGAGTGTTCACGAGGCCGGGTCGGGTCTTGTTCCCCGCACGGCCTGTGCGTGTCCTGACGGGGCTGATCCAGGCCCCTGGGGGAGAGCTCGTTAGGCGGGGCCCAGCGTTTTCATTCGGTGTTTCCGAGGCAGTGCTCCCTGGTCAGATGCACATTTTTTAAGAAAGAGTCACACACAGAGGCGCGTGCATGCCCAGGTCTGCCCTCCCCGCTCCGACCGGCTGCGGTCAGGCCCGCGGCGCACGGAAGGTGAGGCCGTGGGAAGGGGGATGGTGTCGCTGTCACTAACGGCGTTTCTGAAAGTGACATTTCGGGGCCTAAGCAGTGTCTGGGAGGGGCCTCGTGTGGGTCCGTGCCCGTAACATCACTTCGGAGCAGACCGCGGTGTCGCTCGTGGCCGGGATTCTCCTGTCGGGAGTTGCAGGTGAGGCGTGGCTTACGGGACCAGACCCAGGGAGGGCGATTGCCACTTAGTGAAGAGCGACCCTGGGGGCGGCAGGTGGCAGCCATAGAGCATGTTGGCAGCTCTCTGATTCCATACAGATTTCTCAAGTGTGACATTTCAGAATTTCCTTTCTGTTTAGAAAGGTAAAAAGTGTGTCTTAGGTTTAGAGAACATATTTTAAAAACTGAATTTTCTTGGATGAAAGCTGTAGGGTACGTTATTTACTGTTTGTTTTTCTGTTCGTGGCGGTTTTCTCCTTTCCGAGGCACGTCCTGTTTTTTAAAGATGTGTTTTAAGTACACTTTTATCTTTTCAAAACATGAATCCATCTGTTCTAGGATGGATGTAACGTTTATTGAGACCACATTGAAAAGTATGGCTTTTTTTAGACTTTTAAAAATATGAACAAAGTTAGGCTCATGTTCAGAGATTTTACCCGTGTTTTATCCAGATGCTCCCTCTCGGGGGACCGCTGACGCCCACCCTCCCCCGTCAGAGCGCAGCAGAGTATCTGCTAAGGACCCCCTGGGTCGGCACCGCCAGGTGGAAATGATTAAAACTGCGCCGAGCCCAGTGTGCGAAACATCGTGAAGTTCATACGCGAGTGGCTAGACCCCTGTATTCCGTGACTCGGTTGTACGTGCCTCGGCCCAGTACACAGGCACTCAGGGCCGCCCACTTCGGTTGTGGGAGAAATTTTAAAGGCCAGGCCTGAGTCTCGACACGATAGTCGTCTCGGAAGAAAACCTGAATGGCGTGCTCGCTGCCCGTGGAGTCGTGCCCTGGGTGTTCCTGTGGAGTGAGGGGCAGTCGGGACGTTTTCACGCGGGCCGTCCCCGGGGCTGTGGTTCACAGGCGACACGGGGACTTTCCCTTTAGCACTTCGCGCTCGAGATGTTGACGCAGAGTGTGTTCTGCTCATCACCCTTTACAGTCAGATGAGACGGGGCGGATTCGCAGTGCCGTCCTTCCTTCTCCGGCTGCTTTTTCAAGTCTGTGGGGTGAGGGCCTGTTTGGACACCGTGTGTGCTGGAGGGACTGCTGGCCTCTGACTCGGGCGGGATGGGGGCTGTCGGGAGGAGCGAAGATGGGGGAGGCGGAGAAAAGGCTGAGCTGGCTTATGGCGCAGGCGTGCCTCAGGTCGTCACAAAACTTGAGAGACGTAAAATTTACAAAACGGAAACGTCCTCACCAAACGACTTGAAAACACCTGTTTTTAAGTATAACTTATGTACGCCGGTCACCGGGCGGAGTGAAGACGTTTTAAAGGCCTGGAAACTGCGATTAAACCAAGTCTCCGGGCGTTTCCTTTCGTCTGTTTCCCAAGGACCTGCCAGCCCTCCCGGCCGTAAGGGGCCCTGGCAGCCGCCGGCGGGTGAACGTATCGCAGACGAGCGCTGGCACTGACAGACCCTCTCTCGTTCTGGCCGCAGGTTGCTGATCGAATTCTACGACTCGGCGGACCCCGAAAGGAGAAACAGGTTTCCCGGGAAAAGCGTTACCTCCAGACTGAGTCTCAGGAAGACTCTGCCGTCGCTGCTGCTGCTCGGCGGCCTGACGGCCGGCATGCTCATGACCGAGGCCGGCCGGAGGCTCTACGTGAGGACGTGGGTGTGCGGGACGCTGGTCGGCTGCGTGTGGGTCGGCCTCCGGGCGTGAGCGGGCCGCGGTCCTCAGGTCCACTGTGCCCTGCGGCGGGGGAGGTGTAAATAAAGCCTGTTGGTTGAACGTTGGAGAACGGCGCGTTTCTGGCGACAGCCGGCGCAGCTCGGGCCGAGGCTGCAGGACGGGCAGAGCTAAGCCGTCCGTGCGGCGACCTGACGCGGGCTGCGGGAGACCTGGGGGTCGCGTGACTCGCCCCCGTTCTGGGTCACCCGCTGTCGTGTTTGTGATTCACACAGCTGCGTTCAGGGACCTTAGTGTGCAGCGTGCGTCACTGTGTTTGTTATTTTCGGTTTTTGCAACCCGACTGGTCCAGACGTAGCACTAACGTGTCCAGCCCCTGCGGCTGTGTCGTGTGTTGTTGTTGCTTCATTTCTCCAAGTCGGTGAGAGAAAGTAACTGCAGGGACGGGCGAAGCGAAGGGCCAGGAAACGGCCGCGCGCGAGAAGCCCTGGTCAGGACCCGCTTTTGCTGTGTCCCATTTTTAGCCGACTTTACTTACTTTGCATTTGCAAAGTAATTAACCCTCTGATATTTATGGCAACAGCTTAATTCGCACACCCCGTGCCCTACACAAGAGGACAACGCATAAAACGTGCGAGGCAAGCGTAGGTACAAGCCGTGACCCTGGTCCTTACGGCGGCAGAACTTCAGATTGCCCACCTCTGAGAGCCAGGCTCTTAGAACGTGGCGGCAGCCGTGCCACCAGGGCTCGAACCCTGAAGGTCTCCTGGCTATACACACGAGTAAAAATGACCGTCGTGCGCCTTCGCGGGACCCGGCCCGCAGATGTCTGGGTTGACGGGAGCCTTCCCACGTCTGGCTGCACCCACCAGCACGTGCCTTTCGCCCGTTGCGCTTGGGTTCAGTGACCTATTTAAGCCAGAGATCACGTGTGGTTCCTCACGGCCGGTCGTCACTGTCCCCGAGTTGTCTCCCTTGGGCTCGCTGGCGGCGGCGACAAGGCATGCGCCGCCGGGTGGTGCTCGTCCTCTCGTGGGGGCGAGCTCTGCCGCTCCCGGGCGCTTCGCTGGCCCCAGGAGAGACATTTTCTTTGTCTCACGCCAAGAAAACGTCCTCCCGCAGCCCAGCGAAACGCAGGCTGAACCGTCAGGACGCTCGGCTCCCGTTGGTTCAAACGTGGGACGCGAGGAATCCGTGTCAGCGCAAAGCAGGAGCTCGTGTCGGGACCCGCCACGCGGCTCTCGGCGGCGGCGGGAGAGCTGGGGAGGCGGACTCCTGCCACGGCGTGTCTGCTCTGTGTCTGCTCATCTAAACCCCATCGCCCACGAGGGTTTGGAGATAACAGCTCCTCTCCTGCTGATGGGTCCTTGTTGCTCAGTCGTGTGGGTGCCCCCCCCGGAGGACACACCCCAGTGGAATCACGCCACCTTCGGAGAGTGGGGAGCGTGCAGGTGCCCCGCACCCCCGTGCTCCCGTTCCCTGGGCGTGCAGGTGCCCCGCACCCCCGTGCTCCCGTTCCCTGGGCGTGCAGGTGCCCGCACCCCCGTGCTCCCGTTCCCTGGGCGTGCCGGTGCCCGCACCCCCGTGCTCCCGTTCCCCGGGTGTGCCGGTGCCCGCACCCCCGTGCTCCCGTTCCCTGGGCGTGCCGGTGCCCGCACCCCCGTGCTCCCGTTCCCTGGGCGTGCCGGTGCCCGCACCCCCGTGCTCCCGTTCCCCGGGTGTGCCGGTGCCCGCACCCCCGTGCTCCCGTTCCCGCAGCCCGGGGGCCTGACCGTGGGGGCTGTCAGAAAAACCTTTGGAAAGGGTTCTCAGGCCAAACTGCAATTGTCTGTTACCAGCGAAGCGAAATTTGGGTCAATCACCTGTCTTCGTTAAATACTTTTCTCAACGTCCTCAAGTGAGAACCTATCTCGAATGAGGTCAGATCCGTGTGCGTTGTGTGCCTGACTGGGAGTGCAGCGGACGCGCCCTAAGTGTGCGTTTCAGAGGCGGCGGCAGCAGAACGGCGTCGGTCGTGCCTGACTTCAGGAAGGCACAGTGAGCTGCACGAGAGCGCGTGGGCGAACGTCGCGTTCCTGACGGCTGTCCCTGTATTCTGCTTGCAAAGGTCTACTAAATGCTCATTTAAACGTTTTCTGTGCCAAATTCCTGGAAACTTAGAAGCTTCTTTCTAACAGGTGTTTCTGTGATTTGAACTGTCACCTTTACGACGTGGAGCGCTTCCCCGACGGCATCTCCTCACGTGGTGTCACTTCAGCTCTTGCGTCCGTTCCTGCTGTTACTTACCGCGCGGGTACGGCTCCGTGTCCCCTTATGAGAACGCCGTCAGTGGGCACGCTTTCCGTCTTCCAGGAAGGATGTGTTTGGATGAGAGTAAAAGGGAAAATAAAACCTCCCCTGTCTCGACGTCCGTGCCGTCCACCACGTTGTGACCCAGAAATGCACCGCGTCTCCTGCTGCGTGAACAGGCTTCATGGCCGGCCCGGCGTCTGAAAACACAAAACTGGTGTCTTCGCTCAAGTGTTGAATGAGTTTTTCAAAAACACATTGAAATACTCAAGATGGTGAAGCAGCGCGCTCGTTTGGTTGCGTAAATGCATCTGCATGTGTCGTAAGGGGCGTCGCGAGTGTAAATTGCTTAAACCTGGGATCGTCGGGGTCGCACTGGCTCCGCGGCCCCCAGCCTGCCCCTGCCCCCTCCCTGGTGTTCCAGCTCCCCTTAGTGCCGCTTCGCCGCCTGAGTGATTCTGACCCTGTTGGCTCCGACGTCACGAGAGGCGATGGGCTTGACCCGAACGTCGCCTCCAGGCGGTGCAGGGCACACGGCTGTTAGTTAGTCTGAGGGTCGGGACGCCTGGCGCTGGGGCCGGGCCGCAAGCACGTGGCAGCCCCTCCTTTCTGGAGCTCGGTCTCCCGTCCCGTGGGGCTGAGTCTCACGCCCGCCAGCCCTTGGCACCCCCGGTCTGTGGTCCAGCGCGGCGCCCCCCGCATTTATTCCCAGGCGCCCTCCCAGCCCCCGGGGCCTGCAGGGGCCACCTCCCTCCACCTGTCTTCCCAGGCGGGTCTGCCTGAGGGCCCCACCCCCGGCCTCCGTGGGCGTCCTCCCTCCCCACTCCCCAGGGAGCGTCCATTGCCCCTAGAGCGAGCGGGTGCCAGCCCCCCCTCCGTGCCAGCGGCTCTGCCTGTGCTGCCACAGCCCCGCGTGCTGGCGAGCGCCGTGAGCGGAAGCTGCGTGCGGACCTTCGAAACTCAGGACGGAAAAGAGCTCGCTCCCCTTCGCGTCGGTTCCGTGCTGTGGTGACCGTGCGGGGCGTCACGCGCAGTAAAACGTGACGTCACCTTCGCCCGCTGTGCTTGTCAGACGGCGGCTACGAGGAAATGAAGAGCTGAGTGTGTGCCTGGCGGTGTGTTTCGGTGGCGCAGACCTGTCCTCGGGGGCGGGGACTTCTGCCCCGACTTCTGGGCCTGAGGCTCTGCCACCGTCCCCGGCACACGGGCACCCGGCGGGGTTCGGCCCATCCAGGAGAGAGACGTCGGAGGCCGCCGTTCCACGGTCAGCGCGGTCGCTGCGACGTTGGGTATCGCCCAAGGTGTGCCACGTTGTGCCGTAACCTTGCAGCCTGAAGCCAGCACGTTTCTTTAAAAAGGAAAGCGTGTTGGATCACGTCTGGTACACGTTTAACAAGCGACAGGAAAGTTTGGGTTTGGTCACCCGGGAACTGCTGCTGTCCAGACCCCGAAACAGCGTCAAAACGAGCGCGATGGCTCTGAGGTGCGTGCGCTCGGGGTCGGGCTCCTCTGGGGGGGTCTTCCCTGTGGTGTCTGTACGTGTTTCCGAGTCGAAACGTGTCAAACCTCAGCACGTAGGCGGTTTCGCTGAGCAGCGTCACCTGCAGGGGATTCCGTGTCCTGTCGCCGTCGCCGTGAAACGTGTCTCCCCCAGGCCCTGGTCACCAGTCCAGGGACGAGCGGATTCGCTGAATCTCAGAACCTGCAGACGCCTGAAGCGTCCGGAGCTCCTCTGTGGCGTGGACGACGCGCTCGGTCAGTGTTGTACGACGCTGTGGGAGCAAACGGTACGTCACTTCTGCAAACCTCTGCCGTCCGCCTGCGTACGGTGAAGGCCTGAACTTGTCTGCCTTCCGACTGCCGCTTCCGTCCTCCCCGAGGGGGATCACTCGGGGCGAAGCGTGGGGGGGGCGGTTTTAGTGGCCTCGGCGACACGCAAAGTGCTCGCGGCGGCAGGGTGAGGTGTTGCTAACACGGCGGCGGTTGATTGGGACGAGCAGGCTGCGGACACAAGACAGTTAAGAGGACGCCCTCGAAATTGCTTTTCGGCCCCTTAGGTCGAGGCCAGCAGTTCCGTGAAGGTGGATTTGGAACTGTCTCGATGCAGTGACCAGCGGAGAAGCTCGGGAGTCGGAACACGTGGCGTCAGGCCCACCGGGCTCTCCCCGCGGTCGGGGGAGGGGCGGGGTGACGGACGGAAGGACCGGGCCTCGATTGGGACCTCACGGGTGGAGGTGGGGGTGGGGGTTTGCAGACCCCTGTCGGTTGGAGCGGGAGTCGCCTGTCGTAAGGAGTGCGCTGTGTACAGAAGGGCGTGAGTGTGACGTGTGTGAAACCCGTGCGCTCGCCACGTGGGAGAACGTGCGATTCCTGCCGACGGCAGGTGAGGATGTTCCAAGCAACGCTGAGGGACCTCCGCGTCTGTAAGGCTGCATCCGGGGCGAGGGGACTCTGAAAGGCGGCCCCTCCGCGCTTGGCGGGGGGTGGCGTCCTCGCTCAGCACCCGCTGAAACACTCTCCTGCACACTCGCGTCGCGTCCACGGTCTGCTGGACCAGCGCGGCCCTGGGTGCTCACGCGGCGACGCTGCACCAGGAATCAGGGCGGACGGCGTTCTCAGCGCCAGCCGCAGCCTCCGCGGCCTTCTGTGAGCCGGAAGCCGGACCGTTTTCTTCTTCTTTTAGGCTCGGTTTTCATTTAAAAACAAACAAACAGACCTAAAAATCTCTTCCAAAATGTAAACAAGCAAACGAACCGAAGGAAATTTACAACTGCGGGAGTCACCCAACGCGGCCTCCCCCGGGGCGGGAGGGATGCTCGTGACTCCATCCCCGGGCTCCCCCCTCCCCGCCCTGGGGACGGGGTGGATGCTCCGGGCTCCATCCCTAGGCTCCCCCACCCCACCCCCAGGGTGGGAGGATGCACGTGGCTCCACCCCTGGGCACCCCCTGGGACAGGGTGGTTGCTCCGGGCTCCATCCTCGTGGCTCCACCGTGGGGGCCGGAACCACCTGACAATGATGCTCCTGAGACCGACAGCGCGACACGGCGGGTTCCCCATCCGCGGGGTCAGCCGCGAGTGCCCTGGCGACAGCTCCCGCTGGCCGCTGCCCAGTCTGGGGCCCGCGCCCAGGTGGCCGCTTTCTTTCCACATGGAAAAGCCGTGTCCAGTGGGAGCAGCCGCGGAACCCGTGCTGCTCGTGACCGGCAGAAGCATTTCCTGCCTCAGGTCCCCGGGGGCCGACCCTGGAGGGCCTTGGCCCAGCGGAAACCATGGGAGCCCGTGGGACGGGAGTGGAATTTTCCCCGACTGCCTGGCAGCCACCTCCGGCTGGGAAGCGCTGGGAGTGGGTGCTGCCCGTCTGGGGCCTCGGCCCGGGGGGTGAACGGGCAGCGCAGCCCAGAGGATCCCGTGGAAAATCCTGAGGCTTTTCACAAGCTGCGACCCTGAGACTCTTTCCCAGGCTCTGCCTCTTCACGTGTGAAGCGAAGCAGCGAACTGACGGACGAGGCATCCGACTGACGGGTGCGCCGTCTTCCCGTAGATCCCGTGAGGGGGCGGACGTGCCAGCGCGGTCACGATCACAGAGGGAGCCACCGGGACAGACCTCTGCGACGGTGTCAGCCTGGGCCGGGGCTCGCTCTGTCTTCTGTCCCGTCGCGGGGCACCGGCTGCGTCTCCGGCCTGACGCTGCCGGAGGAGTCGGACCGTTGCCCCGTGACGTCCAGGGAAGTCTCCGAAACCTTCGGGGCCTGTCGTGTTCCCAGAGTGGTTCCCCCGCACGAGCTCCCGTGGATGGCACGATGGGCGTCAGCAGGAACACAGGAGCCTGAGACCCTAAGGACGGAGCATCGGGCCCAGGACAGCCAGCGCAGCCCGGACCTGGAAGCCGGGGGCCGTCCCAGGGACCAGAGCACGCTGCCGCCGGGCGTGGCTTTGCCACCGCGCGGGGTAGTAGCCGGCGGGCCCCCGAGCCCTCTCGCGGGGACGTGTGGAGCGTGGGGTGGACCCCGCCACGCAGGCTCTCGGGCCAGGCTGTGTTCAGGGCTGGGTGCACGTCTGCCCAGTCCCGCGTGCCTCTGCTGTGCACCCCGGTCTCCGAGTGAGGGGCCCCGAATGTCCCGGGGTGACCTTCCACAGCACAGAACCGAGAAGAGGCCCAACCGAGGGGCGGAGAACGCGGCCTCGCGGAGCGAGTTCTCTGTCGGGTGGCGGCGGGTGGGTGCCGTGGGGGCGGTGGCCCGGCGCTCGGCCGGGGTGGCCACCTCCCCGAGATCGCGCGCCCGTCCACACCTGTTTGACACACGAAAGCAGTGACGGGGCAACCTCCAGCCGGCAGGTGTCCGCACTGGCGTGGAGGCGAGGTGCCGGCCGTCAGTCACGGGTGGACTGGGTGCGGTTCCCCTCGTTTTGTTTCGGTAAATGACCTTGACCTTGGTGTTTTTCCTCCCTCAGAGGCAACAAGCCACCCCCTCCATGCTCTGATGGAGCGAGCGGGGGGCCAGTGGCGACCCGACCCCCGTCACGGCGCTTGTCCATCTCAGCCGAGGCGCAGCAGGTGGGGTCCCTGGGGGTCGCCCCCGCGAGGGGCCTCTGGGGTCTCAAGTGACCAGCACCCTGCACCCCGGCCTGGCCCTGGCCACCCTCTGTCCCTTCCCTCTCATCCTGTCTTCTTGGCCTCGTGATGGGGCAGAGGTGAGGCCGCAGGCCCTGGGTGGGCAGCCCGGACGGGACCCACCGGGGAGAGTGCGCGTCAGGGGTCCGGGCCGGCAGGAAGGCCTCAGCCCCGTGGCCCACGTTTCCCCTTCCTCAGTGACATCCCGCTGCTCCAGCGGAGCCCGCAGGCGTGGCTGGCCCGGCCTCGCCTCCCGCGTCGGGGCCGCCGTGCACGGTCCCTGGGCCGTCTCACCAGGCACGCTCACACACACTCAACGTCCCCCGGAGGTGCTCCTGGCCCCCCAGGCACCTCCCCGCCACTCCTGGGGATCACGTCTCACACGCCGCGCTCGGGGACCGACGGCAGGTCCGAGGCGGGGAGAGAGGAGGGGGCGTCTGTGGGGCTTGTCTGTCTCCGCGTCCTTCTCAGCAGCCGCGTGGGGGCCGCGTGACGGCGTCTCGGTCGCCGTAGCGAGCCCTGGGCTCAGCACGGCCGTCGTGCGTGGGCGCGCCTGTCTTCGGGCTGACCGTGTCGCAGGCACGCGTTCGCCATTCGCCTTCGTCCCCGGCTCGCTCCAGGTGCCCTGGCTGGGAGCTGCCTGCCGTCCTCGCAGCCGGTCACCGCCCAAAGCCTGAACCGGCATCGAGGCGGCTGGGCCCCCGTGTCCCGCAGGAGGCTGAGGCCGCGGGCAGGGCCTCCCTGGAGTCCCCGCGGTGCCGCGCGTGTCCCTCGGTCTCTGTGGGAGCCGTGCCACCCTCAGGCTGGCAGCGGGGCGTGGACTGAGCACGTTCCCCTCACGCACTGCGGTCCCCGCCCTGCCCTGCCTCTGACCCGGGGGGCACGCTCCCCGGAGCTCGTCCCAGGGGCCGAGGCTGCTCCCAGGCCTGGGACACGACTCCGGGCAGGAGGAGGCCCCGCCGAGCCGCCCGTCTCTCCCCAGACGCCCCGGTCCTGCCGCGCGGCGCCCATGGGCAGCGTCGTCCGCAGCGAGATCCGTCACTCGGGCCTCTGAGCGAGGCGAGGCTGCCTCCGAGATCCTGGCGAAGGTCGAAGTGCCTCCCGCGGCACTTTCCCCGGGACCCGGGAGACGGGTTGGTACCCGGTGGGCGTGTTCCTTGGCCCGTCACCGAGACGCAGCCCGCCCGGAGGTGGAGGACGCCCATCCTAACGATTCTCAGAAACGGAGGCCGGCGGCGCCGAGGAGAATCTGGAGACCCCGGGGCACAGACCTCTGCAGGGAGGCCCCGCGCCAGGCCCCACCTTCGCCTCCTCGTCCCAAAGTCACTCTCAAGCCCTCCAAGGCCACCTCCGCCAGGAAGTCTTCCCGTGGTCCCGTCTGTCTGTGCTGCGCGCGGCACGGCCGGGAGCTGCCTCGTCGCGGGGTCCGTCTTCATGCTTGTTCCAAGGGCCTTGCTCCTGAGCCGCTGGCGGGAGCAACCTTTGTTTCGTTTCTTTAACGGACTTTATTTTTTAGGGTCGCGGCAAAATCGAGAGGACGATGCAGGGATCCCCCTCCACACCCTCCCCCCCAGTCAGCGACCCCTCCCGAGGGCACGTTGGCTGCAGCCGATGAACCCGCACCGTCACCGGGGTCCTTGGTCCACGTGGGGTTCACACTCGGGCTTCGCACTGGTGCTGGACACGGATGGGGACGCGGGTGCCCCGCGTGGCGTCGCGCAGCGTCTCACTGCACTGAGCATCCCCCGCCCTCCCTGCACTCGTCCCCCGTCCCCCGACTCCCGACAACCTCTGGTCCTTTGCCCCCACAGCTTTGCCTCCCCCGAACGCCGCGGGGTGGGCACCGCACGGATGGGCATCCTTCGCCCGGCGGCGCGCATCCACGGTTCCTCCGCGTCTGCCTGCCCGTGGCTGCCGGCTCGCCCGCGCGTGCCCCCGAGCACGTCCCCCCCGAGGGGAAGGGCATCTCGGCTGCCTCCAGGTTGCAGCATCGGCAGCTGTGAGCAGAGCCTGGGTGAGCGCCCGCGGGCAGGTCTCCGTGCGGACGGGGTTCACGTCCTCCGGGTAGGCGGGAGCGTGCTCGCGGGGTGTCCGGAGCGGCCGGTCCCCACTGTGGCTGCACCGTCCGGCCCCCCCCACACCGGTGAGCGTCCAGGGCGGCTCCAGCCGCGTCCTCGCCGGCGGGTGGTGCGGTCAGCGCCCCGGGTTTCGGCCGTGTGGGTCGGTGTGTGGTGGTGCCTCGTCGTCTGGCGTGCGTTTCCCGGTGACGCAGGGTGGGGACTCCTCTTCCTGTGCTCGCTGGCCGACGAGGCGTCGTCTTCCCCACACGGGACAGCGTCCCCCCGGGATCCGAGGGCTGGAGCTTCCTGGGGGCAGAGCCTGTGTCTCCCGTCTGCTCCCGGCCTCGGTCTGAAGAGTCGGGAGGGGTCAGGTCCGCGCCTGGGGTCACCCTGTGGTCACCGAGAGGCTGCATCACGCCCCCCCCCAGAGCCTCAGCTCCCCCCTGTGAAATGGGGGCACGACACACCCCCTTGGTGCGCTGTTTCGGTAACGAACGCGCTAGCGGACACGTCGCGCAGCACGGCCTGGCCCACGGGAGCCACGTGGGGAAGGGGAGGTGCCGGCGACCGTGGTCACTCGCCCACCCAGGGACGCGAGGCCGGTCCCCGGGCTGCCTCCTCCCGTGGTTTCTCCGCGACCACATCCCCGTCACGGGGCCGGGAGTGTGGGGCCAGCGCGTAGGTAGGAAAGCGAAAACAAACTGCCACCCCGTGGCAGCTGTCCAGAAAGTTCCCGTTCCCGAGGTGAGGGCTTGCCCGGGGGAAGAACAAGGAGAAAAAACCAAAACAGTTAAAGCCCCGCCACCCGTCACAGTTTAAGGCTCAGGTTCAGAGATTCAGAGAAACTGCCCAGCGTGGGGGCTCCACCCAGGAGTCACGCGAGGTCCCGGCCGAGGGGTCAGCGGGTCAGTGGGGGCCGGGCTCCTGGGTCACTCACCTACTTACTGCCTCCGGCCCAGGCCAGTTCCCGTCTGGCCTCGGGCCTCGCCCCGTTAACACAGACAATGGGGGAAGTTCTGGACCAGGCCCAGGCGAGGGCCGCGTCCAGGGCGCCTCCTCTCCGCTCCACGGCACAAACAGCTCTTCTGGGGTCGGGCCCTCGTCCAGGGCGGCCACACGACGGTGAACGAGTTCTTCTTGCCCTTTTTATTTTTTTTTAGTGAGTGAAATTTGTGCGGGTCTCCGCAAGCACATTTCAGGTTATTTGGAGAAACTGTCCCTGGAACATTTAGGGAATCAAGCGTGCGTGCGGCTCCCAGGCTTCCCGCCGGGCGTGCGGCTCCCGGGGCTCCCCGCCGGGCGCTGTGTGGCCCCGGCGTTTGCAGAGCGGCTGGGCGCGTTTCTGACGAGCAGCGCGAGCGCTTCCCGGGGGCCCGGGGCCTTCTGACGGAGCCCATCAGCAACCGCCTACCTCCCCTCAGGGATGAACGGGAAGCGGAAAGTTCCAGAGCTGCTCACGTCGGCCAGACGTTCAGTCACGGTCGGGACCGAAACCTCCGGAGTCGATCAGCCGGCTCCGGCCGGCGTGAAGCCTCCCGGACGGCAGAGCGAAAGCGCGGTTCCCACGTCGCCCGCAAGTCCCTGCCGGGCGCATCACGAGCCTCCGATTCCTGATAAAGTTCTCACGGGAACGGGGTGTTGCCCCACAGAACTCCCCGGCTCGCCCCGTGAGAACCGGCTGGTTCACGAGGGCGCAGGGGTTCACGGCCGCGGTTGATTCGTTACAGAGTCCTCAGGAGATGCGTCACGGTCCCCTGGACGGCGCCCTGGGACCACGGCGGGGCCCTGGGCCATTCCTGCCGGCCCAGGCACGAAGAAGCCCCGAAGAAGCACATGGGACTCCGAGCCCGGAGAACACCTGCGACCTTCTACGTATCTTGTCTTTTCTTCCTGGAGAAAGTTCCCTGCTTGGTGTCCCTTGTCCTGGCACAGGGCGTGACCTCCCGGGACACCCACAGGGCAGGCGAAGGCTACCCCAGGCCGTGGCAGGTTTGGGGGGATTGCAGACGTCTCAGAGGAAAGGGGTGTTTGCGTGGCGCGCCCGCCTCTCCCACGCGCCTTCCACGGGCTCACGGCGTGTGCGCGGCCCGTGCCGGACACCTGCCGAGGAGCGTCGTGGGCCTCACCTCCCCCGACCCCATCCTACAGCGCGCCCCGCGTCCGGCCCCCATGCGGGGAGGGGGAGACCTCACACGGGGAGGTGAAGTGCGTCACCGGGGTCGCCCACCTCACCAGGGACAGAGAAGGGCGTCGAGCCCCGGGAGGCGGGCTGCCTGCCGCGCCGACGCCAACCATCGGGCCGGACTGTCGGAGGCGACGCCCACCCGGGGAGGGTGGCGCAGACCCGGGCGCTTTCCAGGGCTCCGTCCCGCTCACCCAGGACCCTCCTCGGACAAAGCTGCAGCGCAGCCACAGCATCAGCAGAGCACCTGCCCGGGGCCAAGGCCGCACGGGTGAACGTTCCGACGAACGAGGGTGGGCTGCTCCATGGCTGAGAGAAGAGCATAATTGCAAAAATAATAATAATAATAGTTTTTTAAAATAGACTTTATTATTATTTTTTTAGAGCAGTTTTAGGTTCTCAGAAAAGTTGACGGGAAACGAGAGAGAGACCCCATCTACTCTCTGCCCCCCCGACCCCCACGGAGGGCGCGTGTGTCCCAGATGGCCCTGACGCGCCGTGACGCGCCATCCTCGCCCGGGGCCACAGGCCTCGTCGGGGTTCGCTCGGGGCCTTGCACTTTCCATGGGCTTGGACAGGTGGATGCCGACGGGCGTGCACCGTCGCGGGTTCGCGCAGGGCGCCGTTGCCGCCCGAATCCCCTCTGTGCCCCGTCCGGCCACCTCCCCCCATACCCGGCCACCGCTGAGCGCCTCGCCTTGGGCGTTCTTTCCCGCCGGGCTTCTCTCGCCCCGTCCCGTGGGCTTCCCCCGTGTCTGTCACGGCTTCGAAGCTCATTCCTCTTGTGGCCGAATGATAATCTGTCCGGGGCCCTGACCCGTCACCCCTGCTTTGGGCTCTGAACACGGGGTCCCCCCCGCACCCCAATGATAATCTGTCGTCCGAGAAGGGCGTGGTTGTCACCTCGCAGGAACGAAGGACGCTTCCTAGGTCCGTGGGATTTGGACTGGAACGCCTTACGGCCGGCGGCGGCACGTTCCAGAACGCTCTGTCCCCGAAGACACACAGAAAATGACCTTTTTCCCTTGATGATGAGCAGAGGGACCCGACGCATGGGTGGGCCCCACCGTGCAGACCGGCCCCACGGGCGAGCGCGCACGGCTCCTGCACGCGCTGCTGGCTGGATGTCCTTAGACGCCGGCCTGTGACGCCGGACAGTCCCCTGTCCCCTTTATGGGAAATAGGTGGACGCCTGATCAGGCCCAGAAACCCTGACGACCGGTCTTCCAGGGCAGTGGGGTGCCCTGCCGGGGGAGGCAGAAGGCACTGGCCCCGCTAAGCCTTGGCAGGGCTGGCGTGCGGGACACACGGTGACAGCACGGTGACCGTGCACAGGGCCGACCGGGAGCCACGGATGGGCCGTCCCCGTCCCAGCCCCGAGCTCACCCTGCAAAGGGCCAGAGACCGGCCTGGCGGGAGGGCGGGCGGAAGGGTGCGTGCGCCACCTAGCGGCGCGGCCTGGCGCTGCCACGTGCTCGCAGCCTCGTGGCAGCGGGCCCTGAGGTGCCCTGAGGTCCCCGGGCGTCACCCCTCCGGCGGGCGCCGGGGAGTGTGCTGAGCTCCGGGATGCGCGCGGGGTCAGACTCCCCCCCCCCCGGAGCGTCTTCATCATGAAAGCGAGACCCGCGGCCGGGACGCGGGCACACGACGGTGCGACACCTGCGTCCTCCGAGGACCCCTCTGTGCAGCGTAGAACGGGGGCTCCGTGTCGCCGTTAAGCGGGAGGAGAAGGCGACGGGACATTGGTGTCGAGCCCGAGTGGACCCCCGGCCGAGTTCAGCTTTCGGCTGACAGTTGTTTTAAACATACGTGGTGCGAGGTCCTGGGCGTTGTTGTCGCCTCGCAGGACGCAGCTTGGGCCTTTGTCCAGCTCCTCCGTTCCTCAGGCCGGTCGCGTCCCTTCCTGACTGCCGGGGGGGGGGGGACAAACGGGGCCGCTGCGGCTCGGCTGGCACCTCGCCCCGGCCCCTGCGGCCGTCCGTTAGCAGCCTGTGACCCGCTGGCCCGCGGCACCCGGGTTACCGCCCACGAGGCCCCCGCGACGCGGGAAGACGGAGTGGCTTCTGCATCACCGCAGAACGGGCTGGAAGAAGAGCCTGCCCCTTCTCTCACGGACCGTGCGGCCCCTTATCAGGTAGAAGACGAAGCGGCGCGTTTAAATTCGCGTTTTCGGGCCGGAACGGCGGCCCTAGTTGCCCTTGTTGGTGTTTCTGTCGGTCTGCGTGCTCCCAGCTCCAGTTTGAGGAGCACGGTGAGGGCAAGAAGAGTCCGTGCTGTTTGTCCCGCTGCCCGGCCCCCCACCCACCCCCGCCCTGGCGCCCCACACCCCACCCTCGCCCTCGTGCCCCACACCCCACCCCTGCCCTGGTCCCTGCCCCACCCCGGCCCGGCCCATTGGTAAACGACCCGGAAAATCCCCAAAGGGCAGAAAAGCTGCCCCGGCTCCCTCCAGCTGGAAAGAATTGCGTCCACCGGGACGTGGACCCGTTCGGGACGGAAAGCCTGACGGGCCGGGCCGCCGTCGCGGTCCCGGTGACGCCCGGCTCCATGTGGTCGGCGCTTCCGTGGGTTTCTCCATGGTGTTCCCCATGGGGACCCCGCCCCGTGACACTGACTGCCATCCGGACCGCGGCATTGCCCTTGGAGCTGGTGGGGCGGGGCGCTGACGGCGCGTCCACATCTGTGGTCCTGAGCGCACGGGGGACGTCCGTCACCTTGACGCGGGGCGGGGGGGTGCAGGAGTGTGTGTGCGGGATCCTGCATCGTCCCCACACTGTTCACCAGGAACACTCCGCTCGGGCCCGGGGGCTACTGACGTGGGGGAAAGCGAATAGCGCTAAGAGGTACCAGGGGGACCGTCATCCCACTGGCCCGGACCATCTGGTTTTACCCCGAAAATCTCCCAGGCCTGGAATCCCCCCGCCCAGCCCTGGGGAAACCGGGTGACCGGTCATCCTACACACGACGGAAATAAGTCAGATTCAGGTAGAAAGACATCGGTCTGTTTGAAAGCGAGCGACCAGGGTGCGGCTCGTTTAATTTAGTAAGTTTATGTGATTCACGCCTTCGGCACCCGGTCTTCCCCGGCGGTCTCCCATCCAGGCCTGACCAGGCCCGGCCCTGCTCGGCTTCCGAGATCAGTCGCGATCGGCGTGTTCGGGGGGGCCTGGCCGTAGACCAGGGCGGGGTTCAGAGTGACATCCTTGCTCGGAGCCCAGGCGGGGTGAGCACGCGGCTTCAGAGCTGACCCCAGACAGGGCTCAGAGGGACGGAGCCGGCGCACGCTCGGCGTGGCCGAGGGCCAGGAGAGCCAAGCCGACCGCTGCCCGGTCCTCCGTGTCCCGGGCTCTGCCGTCCCCCGGGCTCCGCGGTCCTCCGTGTCCCGGGCTCTGCCGTCCCCCGGGCTCCGCGGTCCTCCGTGTCCCGGGCTCTGCCGTCCCCCGGGCTCCGCGGTCCTCCGGAGCGACAGAGGCGGGAGCAGCACGGGGCGTCGCGTGGGCGTCTCTGCCCTACTGGGGGCTGCGACCCGGGTCCCACCTCTCTAGGACTCTTCCCCCAGGCCCTTCTCCCTGCTGGAACAGGGACGCGCAGGGTCGGGGCGTCTGCCCTGGGCAGTCCAGCCTCTCGACCGAGAGCGCCTGCTCGCCGGGCCGGGCGTGCTGTGGGGACCGCAGGCTGGCAGCGGGGCTGCCTTTTGTTTTCATTTTCCCAGGGTTGGAGCGGGTTCCCTTTCGAGCCAGGTGAACATGGGCATAGCAGAGTGACCTCGGGGTCACCCGCCCATCCCTAAAGCGAACTGATCATCTGCCTCTGCCAGGCGCCAGGCGGGAGGGATGCCAGAGTGGGGATGAGCGGGGACCGGCACGGCCACTCCAGGCCCTGCCGCCCTGAAGGTGGGGTGTGGCGGGAGGGCGGGACGGCCACACCGCGTCTTACCCATCAGAGATCCCGACGAGACTCCGCCACGGTCCACAGGCTGGTCGCCGAGGCCCCTGGAGAAAGTCGGGGGCCAGGAGCAGCGGGATGCGGTGCTCCAGCAGCAGAACCTGGGGACGAGACGACAGGGACCACGCCTGGGCAGGAGGAGCACGCGGCCTCGGGGACAAACCCGCACCGCAGCTGGGGCCGCCAGGGCCCATGGTGACCGGGCTCCCCAGAAGCAGGGTGCGGGTCCCCGAGCGCGTCCTGGACAAAGGGGGCTCGTCCCCGTTCCTAGTGCGGCTCCTTAAACGTCTGCAGCGTCGCCTGCCCCGGAAGCGTGAGGTCACGGCCCCTGGGCGCCCCCTCCCGTGCTGACCGTGCGCGCGGCAGCTTTCTGACACCACGACCACGGCGTCAGCGGCGTTCGGGGTGCCGCAACACCAGGTGCCAGTCACAAACCCAGGAACAACTCCAGAAGCTTCCCCAGCCCCCGTTTGCCCCCTTAAAGGCGGATCTGGCCCGCGGCTGCCAGGTGGCAGCAGGCGAGGCGCGCGCCGCCCCGCGGGAGCCTGTCCAGGGCCCGAAGGCCCTGCAGCACCGCAGCACCGTGCAGGAGGCTCTGTGTCCTGCCCCCAGCAGGTTGAACAGCCCCCAGGGGCAGGTGCTGTCTGGGATGCCACTCTGCGGGGCCACGAGGCAGAACGTCATCACCAGCCGGTGGGCCCCTGGGCGCGACGGGAGGTCGGGGTCCCCGTGGAGGCCGGGGGCGGCAGGCGGGGCAGGGACACACAAACCAGGGCCTGACCCTCCTCTCTGTCCCGACCAGGCCTGACCCGGTGTCCAAGGGAGAGCAAACCCAGGACAGATTCATGGGGCGCGGAGAGGCTGGGGTGCCCGGCGTGGGAGCGAAGACGCCATGGGCACAGCGGGCCCCGGGGGCCTCCCCGTGAGTCCCACACCCGAGGCCCCCGGGCAAGAACCACCCCCCCCAGGGGCCCAGCCAGCCCCCAGCACTGGGGTCGCTGGTGTAAGCGGCTGTTTTGGGGAATCGGGGTGCTTCCTCGCACAGCCCTGGAGGGCGGGGGGGCACAGGGCTCCGCTGACCTGCACCCGCCAGCCCCCGGGCACCGAGCGATATGAAGAGCGGGGCCCGACTGGGGACGCGGCGCCCACCATGCCCATCCTCCAGGGCTGTTGGCAGAGCAGGGCCGCCCACGCCCGCGGCGGGGAGAGGCGACCCGGCCGCACGGAGCCGGCCAGGCGCACGCAGCACACCGGGGCCCAGGCCAGCGCCCCCCAGGAGCACGGGGCGCGCAGGGCTGCAAGGGAGCGGCGGCGCCTCCGTGCAACATCTGACCTCTGACCGAGAGCCGGCGCCCCCGGGCCATCGTCACCCGGCAGCCCGGCGGGGGGCACCGGTGTCCGGGGCCCTGACCCGTCACCCCTGCTCTGGGCTCTGAACACGGGGTCCCCCCCGCACCCCAACGTCCGGTGCTGTCGACCCACAGGAACGAGGTTCCATAAAGAAATGGAGCCAAACGTCGCCCTGTGCCAGTGAGAACGAAACCGGGGTGGGGAAGGGGCGCGCCGGCTCCCCGGGGTGCGCGGCCAGGCCTCAGGGACCCAGCCAGGGACTGGAGACACAGGAGGCGCTGACGCAGCCATCTTTCCAGACGCGGGTGTGGGGCCTCCCCCAGGTGTTTTCGGGGGATCTGACTCCACGAGGGGGCCAACCCGCTGGGAACTCATCGCCCCGAACAAAGCCAGTTTTCGCCACCCTGGTGCTCCTGGGCTGGGGTACCCCCCCCCCCCGAGCGGCGGAAACCTCAGCTCGTGGGTCTTGCTAAATGAAGCTGGAGTCGCTGTCCCCCTCGAGGTGTGGGACAGTCCCCGCCCGTGGGGGGAGTCACCCACTCACCCGGCACAACCTCAGCGAAGTCCGAGGCGCGGGAAACGTAAGTCTGGAGCAGCAGGGGGTCCCGGCTGCAGCAGGGCTTCCAGGAGGCGCGGGGCCCGCAGGTCCGCCTCCTGGAGCGGCAGGGGGACCCCGCCGTGGGCCGCCCCGTCCTTCGTAGAACCATCCACGCGGCGTCCCAGTGCCTGAGGGGGAGTCGGGGGCGTGCTGCGGGGCCAGACTGCCCCAGCTTGACGAGGACACCCCCCCTCCTAGCTCGTTGTTGGGACCTGTGGCCTCCTAGAGGACCAGCTGTCATAGCGACACGCGAGGGGCCCTGAGCTCTGACCCCAGACCCCACGGCCGTTCTGGTCCGGATGCTGACGTAGGTGACCCCGAGGATCCCGCGTGTGGGAGGGACGCGGGCGACCCGCTGGGAAGGCTCCAGACAGGGTTGCCCGGGACTCTCTCTGGGGCTGACCCCGACCTGCGTCCACCACCCCAGAGCCTCTTGGGATGGGCGCCGACTTGCTCAGCGAATGCTTCTTACGAGGTATCGTGTCATGGTCGCTTTAGAGCCTAAGGAGGCGAGAAAACGTGTCCTCATCCTCACCGGGGAACTTCGTGTGCCTCTGACCCGGGGACAGGCACAGAGCAGAACGGGGACTGAAGAGGGGGCCCGGCTGGGACGGCAAGAGACGCAGGTGGCCTGGGGAAACGGGAAAGCGAGAGTGTGGGCTGACTCTCGGGCTCCAGCAGCTCGCGTGTGGACACACGAGAGCCCGACACAGCCCCATCTCTGAACCAGGCCCAACGTTAGGCCCCGAACTGCGTCCGGTGCCTTTAAGGACCTAGGGGTCCAACTCCGAGGGTCCCATGACGTCCGCGGCGGCGGCTCGATGTCTCCCCCCAAAGCGCCCTCTACTTCCAACCTGAGATCCTCCCCTGGCAGGGAGGGAATTCGTCTCCCTTCAGACTCGGCCTAGAAACCAGGAATCTGACTCCGGCTCCCACACGGGGAGCCCTGGGCGCAGCTCGAAGGCATAAACCGCCGCCCGCGGCCCAAGGTCTGGGCCTGGGCGGCGACGCCTCGAACACCCCCAGCCCCCAGCACCTGCTCCTTCGTTTCAATGAGCACGGGAGCCGCACGGCTTCGCCGATCCGGTCCCCACTCCCCCCCGCACCCCCCACGATCTCCCACTTTCATCCCTGGCGACCCTACGGGACGGTGCGGCAGCCGAGGCCTGGAATTCGCCACGTAGGTCAGCCCCGGGCCGCGTCTCTCCTGACTGCGGGAGCCCAGGGAGAAGCCCCCGAGACGGGCCACAGCTGAGCTGCCGGCACCAGGCCCATCCGGGCCGCCCTTTTACGGGACACACGGGCCCGGCTGCCCAGTGGCTTCTTCTTGCACCAAAGCTGCGATGCGGACATGGCCAGGCTGGCTCCGCGGCCCCGTCTGCGCCTGAGGCTGCGCCCGCCTCCCTGACCGGGGCCCTAGGGTGAGATGGAAGTGCGATGCGAGCTTCGCGGTCCCGGGGGGTAGGACTCGCGTGCAGGAAGAGCCCTCGTGTGCGCGCGTGTCGTCCAGCTTACCGCTCCTCACGCCGAGCTGCAGGACGTGCAGCATGGCTGGCGGCGCTGGCCTGGCTGGCCGGCCGCTCGGAACCACAGGTAGCTGAGGCTCTGGCCGGGGAAGCCGGGCAGGAGCACGGCGAGGGCCGGCCACCCCCAGAGCAGCCGTCCCGTGGCGAAGTAGTAGACCACGGCGCAGAGGCCTGTGGGGCGGACGAGGGGGAAGGGCGGAGGGTGAGTGGGAGGTGGCCGCGAGCCTGGGTGACCGGCCATCGCTGCGTCCCCCACAGGCGAGGCTCTGCCGGGCCCAGCCGGGGAGCGGCAGGGCCAGCGAGCGGTCCAGCTGGGCACGAGGCTGAACGAGGATGCCAGGGACGTCCAGGGCGCCCCAAGGATCTGACCCCGTGATCCCATAGCGAGGCCCTGGCGGCACAGAACGCGCGTGCGGAAACCCCTGGCGCCCGGTGTGTGCTCGAAGAGCGCCCGGCCGCCCCCGGGGACGTGTGCAGGACGTAAGGGAAGGCAGGTCTGGGCGAGGGGCTGAGCTCCCTGACCCGTGGCAACCGGCAGGTGCTGGAGTGTCCGGCGCTAGGAGGGCACAGTCATGGGTTCCCAGCCTTAGACATTAACATGGATTTAGGGCACAGGAAGCCGCCCCAGTACAGATGGGGGCTCTGGGTCTGGACAGGGGTCAGGGCCCGGGCAGCCGTCCTTGGTCCCCCGCTCTGTCCCCCGCATCATCCTGGCATCCGCCTGTGGAGGTGGATGCTGGGGCCGGCAGCTCCGGATGGGGGGTGGGGTGGGGTGGGGGGAGAAGGGGACGGTGGGTGCTGAGACCCCGGGGTCCTGTCCTGTCTTGGCCCTGCTCCTCCGGGTTCCGGAGCTTCGTCTCAGGTCTCACCCGAGCTCCTCCTGGGTGCGGGTCATGTCTGGGCACCCTTGAAACGGCGTGGAGGTGACGCCTGGGGGGGGACCCGTAGGACCGCCCCCCGCACCCCTGCTGCTTGAGTGCTGGGGGCTGGGAGGGGTGGCTCTGCCCCGGGTCTGGAGGCTGCGGCCTCCCCTCGGGCACCCTCCTCTTCCTCTGCCCCCAGGGAAGTGGGCGGAGGCCTCACCCCCTACCCCCCCACACAGTTCCTGATTCAAAACCCCAAAGGCGCCCCAAACCGTTCCCTCTTCCTTCACCTGGGTGGGCGGCAGCCTGTGGGGACCTCATTCCTGGCCCCACAAGGGTGCCCCCCACAGGCCACCTTCGCCCCGGGCTGCACCTCAGGGCGGGTCCCAAGACCCCCAGGCCCTCCGCGGTGGGGGGGCAGGGTCAGGGCGCACCTCGTCCCCCACATCGCCACATCTCACACCGGCAGCGCCCGCTAAGTGTTGGGGGGCCTTTCTGGGGGGCGTGGGGTGCGCAGGTCCCGCTGCACCCGTGGGTGGGGGGCGCATCCAACGAGGACCATACTGGGGGGCGTGTACCCCTAGGAGAAGCGTGCCGTGGGGAGGGGCGTACATCCATAGGGGACCACACACGGGGGGGGCTGTGCACCCCTGGGCGGGGCGTGCACCCGGGACTGGGGGGTGTTCGGCGCAGGCCGGGGTGGTGGGACTGGCGCCAGGCCCCCGGGGCGCCCCGCACTCCCGCGCGCTCCGCTAGGCCCCCCAGGAGAAGGTGCTCGGGCCTTGCCCCAGGGACGGGGGCCTTGGGGAGGGCGGGGAGGAGACTCCAGCCTGAGCCTCCGCTGCTACGGGGTGGGAGGGCACGGCACAGGGTGGGGGGTGAGAGCAGGCAGAGCAGCTGGAACCCCTTCCAACACCCCAGGAAGCGGGTGGCACCGGGGGTGACGAGAGCCCTGGACCCCGTGTCGTTGGGATGGGGAGGGCCGCGGGAACGCTCCGGCCTTTCTGGTTCTGAGCCTGTTGTTTCGGGGTCAGGGCCGTCGATGTCGTATCATCGTGTCCCTGACGTAGTCAGGGGCACCTCACGGCCCCCGGGGAGTCACAGAACGAAGCGTTTTGGTCCCTTGAAGGGCTCCCGGCAGGGCGGGCCCAGCTACCACCGCCTCGTAGACGGAGGGAAGGATGCGGTTTGCTTCTGCCTCGGGTCAAGGGGCCTGCCGGCCCGGGCGGGAGGGCTCAGCCCACCACCCCGAGGCTGACGGCCTGCCCGAGGTTTCTCCGTCGTCTCTCAGCATTTCGGCGGGGGGAGAGGCCCGGACCCACGGGAAGGAGACTCGAGGACGCCTCGGTGGAGGTTGACCTCCACCACGTCAACCAGCGCTTTCTCTCAAAACGGGGAGTTGTGTCTCAGTCTGCCCCTGGCCACGGGGACAGGGTTTTTATACCGTTGACCCGTTCGTGCGCACGATTGATGGGCAGGGACCGTGAAATCGCCGTCGCCAGGGGAGGCGGCGACGGCCGAGTCACCAGGAGTTGTAAGACACGCGATGGAGGAAAGAGAAAGCGACCCGTCGTCCCCCCACCCCACCCTGTCCCCACCCCCGACGGCCGTCGGCGGCCGATCAGGGCCGGGGGAACGGCGTGCCGAAGCAGCCGTCGCAGCACGTGCTTTTTGCGTGTCGTGCAGCGAGGTTTGGCGTGGGAGGAGAGCCAGGCCCAGAGGGTGACGCGCACGAGAACCCGTTTCACGGTTGGATCGTGCACGAGTTCTCAAACGCTGGACTCGACCAGCCCGCGGGGTCTGGCCCGGCAAGCGGGCCGGGCCGCGGGTCTGAGCTCTGCAGGTGGATAGATTCACTGAGTGGGGCTCCGGGACCCCCGCGTTCGGGGTGAGCTTCTGCCGGGACCACGGGGGGCCCGAAGCCGTGTCATCTGCCTCCCGCCACGGCTCCTCGATCGAACGTGGCCCCTCCGCGTGGCCCGCAAGTGCTTTGGTCACGAAAGGCAGAGGAGGTGACGCCGCACCGGCCCGAGGCATCACTCCCTCCCCGGTCCCGAACCAGCAGGCGCCGCGGCCTGGCCCATCTCACGTCTGACCCCCGTTTAACCTCTTCCAGAAGGACGCACAAGATTTATTTGGGTGCAAAGGAGGCTCACTTCAGAACGACACCCAGAAACACAGTCTCCTTTTATTGAAACGAGGCCTCCAGGGCATCCGCGCGGCCTCAGCGTCCGCCGGCCGCGCCGGCTCACACGCAGCACTTGGCCTTCCCCCTGTAGCAGTTGCCGTCGATCTTCGTGTAGCGCGGGCACACGGAAAACAGGCAGGTCCCTCCCTTCTTGGCGCACGTGTACTCGGGATACTTGGGCAGCAGACTCATGAGGAGGCCGGCGCCTGTGGGGGGAAGGGGATGCTTCAGGCTCTGGCGTGCGGCCAAAGGCGCCGTCGGACTATCGGGCAGAGCGGGACGGGCAGCCCCTGGCAAGGCGCTGCGGGGGGCTTGCTCTGCCGGGGACTTTGCCCTCGCTTGACCTTGGGGCCGCTCACGAAAGGCAGCTGAGGGCTCCCTCCGCCTGAGGTCTGTGCCCGCTGAGGCCAGACGAGAGGTGGCGAGGCCCCGCAGGCCCCAGGCGGGGTTTTCTTCTGCCCCCAGAGCTTCGAGGTGCCCCGAGGACTCAGGTTAGGCCCCGCCTGGGCGTCCCAGCGCGCGGCCCTCTGCCTGGGCACGCGTGTCGTCGTGCAAACGCTCACGCGTGTTTCCAGCTCCATGAGCGCGGCCCGTGCTGGCAGCTCCGCACTCGCTGACCCAGGTCCCGCCTCCTCTCCCCTCCCGACCTGGGGTCCTTCAGCGTCAGGCTGGGACGACGGCTGCTCGACCAGGCGTGTCAGCCGGAATGTCTTCGCCCCTCGCCCCGGGAGCACGGAATCCCGTAACTAGGAGGTCTCCAGACCAGTCGAGGGCAGAGCCACCCCACAACGTCCCTGGGAAGCGGCTCTCAGGCCACTTCCTTTGTACTGAGCGGTGTCACGCCCGAATGGTGTCCCCCGCCCTGTTCACATGCTGACGTCCTAACCAGCCGATCCCTCGGGATGTGGCTGGATTTGGAGAAAGCGCCTTGAAAGAGGGGATCCATGCTAAATAAAGTCACGTGAGCGGGTCGTGCTGCGACAGGGCTGGCGTTCTCGAAACAGGAAGAAATTCGGACACCCTGAGAGCCGGGGGGGGGGCCCGCACGCAGACGTAGGCCGCGCGAGGGAGCGGGGAAGGCGGCATCTGCGAGCCAAGGAGGGAGGCCTCGGGGGAACCCGGCCGGCCGACGCCTCGGACCGGAAGGTCTGGCCTCCGGGACTAAGGAGATGCATCTCTGTTGTTCGGGGACCCACGCGGCGGCACTGCGCGACGGCAGCCCTGTGGAGTCTGGGAATCCTCCCGGTGAATCTGGCGTCCTTGATTAAAAACTGAGAACCTCTGGGCCGCGGTTTTTCAAGCGTTAGTCAGAGGATCAGCAGGAAAGGTTTGGGAGCAAACAGGAGTGAAGGCAAGGCCAGCATATTCTACTAAGAAATACAAAAAAATCAAACTACGACGAACGAAAAACCCCGAATACTCGGTCGAGATAGAAACAAGTTTCCATCTGTGCGCTCGCATAGAGGAATAGACTATTCACTCGAACACGCTCGCCAATTTAGTCGAAATGGAAAAATTCCTTAAAAACTACAACTCACTAAACGAATGCGCACGAGAAAACGCAAATAGTCCCGAAGCTGGCGAAGACATCGAGCCCCTAAATCAGACTCTGAAGCGAGGTGGCCTCGTCGCCACATTCCGCCAGGCAGCGGATACGGAAAAAGGACGTTGACCCGTCCGTGGCGCGAAGCCGGCACCGCCATCACCTGCTTCCAGCGAGAGCAGAAATGCCGGGGAAGGCAAGGAGCACCACGGGCCGACCCGCCTCCCTGACCGGCAAGAGGCGAGAATCCTCAACAAAATACCAGCCGGCGGAGTAAGTCCGGGTTCGGGGCAGGTTACAAACTCCAGGTTTCATTCGGCACTCGACAATCCGGCGATGCCTCGGAGCGAGACAGGACGGACGTCGTCTGACCGTCCCCGGGGATGCCGGACGACGCTGGGGAGGAAAATCCGCGCTGGCTGATGGTCGACCCCGAGCAGACAGGGAGCTGGCGGGAGCTTCCGCAGCATGATGGGGAGCGTCCGCAGAGGCCTCGCCGGAGGCCACACCGCACGCCCAGCCCCGACAGCCTTCCCTTTGCGGCTGGCGGCTGGAAGGACTGCCGGAGGAGCGGGAGGAGAAAACGGTGAGTAAAAGGTATAACGGCAAATACACATATGATGGGAAATGCAGTCGGCTTTGGTAAGTTCAGGAAGACCCCGATAGGTGAAAACGCTATGTTTAAGCGTCAGAAGGTGAATTATTTGTCGAACGTTCACCCCCCCCCCCAATTAATCCGCAGATGCAGCCCGACACCACGGAAATCCTAAGACATTCTTCGGGGGAAACGTGACAAGCCGGTCTCGAGATTTATCTGGAAATTCAGAGGCCCCAGGATAACCAGGACGCGCTTGGAGAAGGAGGCAGGACTCGCTTTACGGGATCTCCAGGCGCGTTGCAGGGCCACGTGATTAGACCGGGTGTTGGAGACGCGGGGACGGACAAGGACACAGAGGGCTCGGACAAAGCGTGTGGGAGCCCCGGGCACACGTGGAGACGCGCTGGAGAGCGCCGGGGGCTCGGCGGGGCGGTGGGGACAGTGGTCTTCACGGCGCTTGGTTCTGGGAAAGTTGGGTGTTCGTGTCGAAAGAAACTTCACCCCAACTCGAACCACACGGGCGCTCGCACCCCCGCCCCCCGCCCCACGCACGGGGTTGCCAGGTGGACTAGAAGCCTACACGGAAAAGACAAAACCGAGAGCTCACGTGCGCCTTCGGGTTAAGAAACATTTCCTAAGATGCGGAAAGCCCTCCCCCCAAAGGAAAGGTGTGGCACCTTTAGCCTCGTTAAAATAGAGATAGAAACCTCCACGGAAGGTTTTCGTTGAGAAGGTGTTCGTGACGTTTATAGTTTCTAAAGGGCCAGGACGCGGGCCGAACGGGGACGACTACGCGTGATCGAGAAAGGGCACCGTCTCCTAGAGTAAACGGGCGAAGGCAGGCCCTTCCCAAAGGCCACTGCCCACCAAAGTGCTCAGCTCCCTATTTACCGGGAAAGCAAACGGAGACTCCGACGGGACGCCGACGAGACGCCGCGACGCGGCCCGAGGGCCGACACGGGGCACCAGGCGACAGGGGCGGGCGATGGCCGGATGGGGAGCGTTGGGAACTCCCGGTCGCGGGTCGCGGGAGTGCGCGTCGGCATCCGCAGTCCGGGGGACAGTTGCGCGCTACCTGCCAACCCCGTGCTGCAGCGAGGCCACCCCTCTCCGCCTCCGGCCGCTGGAAACGCAGGCGCAGACCAAGCGACGTCGTCGGCGCGGACCCGGGCGTGGTGGGTCGGGGCAGGAGGAACAGAGGACGGCCTCCCCCGAAACCGGCCGCGCGTCCTCGTGGCGCGTCGCGGCTGCCAGGCCGGGGAGGCTTCCGGGCGCCGGCCGCGTCCGCTTCTTCCGCTGTGGTCGTCTTATAATAACGTATTAATTTGCGGCTTCCGTCGTGTGTGTTCTTCTAGGTCCACATTGTTTTATGATGAAAAAAGTAAAAAAGAAGAAATTCTCCCGAAAAGGTCTGCGCCTTTCTCGCGCCATGTGCGAAGCAGCCGCTCTCCCCTGTGTCTGTCTGTCGCCTCTCGGGCTCAGGGCTCCTCGCGTGGCTCACGGCCGCTCCCTCCTCCTACCCCTCACCAGGAACGGGGCCCGCTCACCCCGAGCTGCCTCTCGCCTCGGTCCTCGCTGAGCCGGCCCGAGGAAGGCGTCCGGCGCACTGCGAAGCGGGGGGACGTGGCGAGTCTCGCACAGGCGAGAAGGGAGGCCGGGGAGGGGGGCGGGCGGGGGACAGTGCGGGGCAGGCCCGTCGAGGGCCGAGTCTACGCTTGCGGCTGAAAGACTGACTTTTCCGAACGTGCACCTCAGACCGACGACGGGGCTGTCCACCGTCCCGCGAAGGCGCGAGCGCGGCGCCAGCCGGCCACCTAGTCAGGCGTCACCCGCACGGCGGCCGCGTGGCGAGTGCCTGCGACTAAGCGGCAGGACACCGAGTGGGACCTACGTGCCATGGGGTCAGCCATGGCGACGGCGGAGGGAGGGAGCCGGGTGCGGCGGGGAGCCAGCCCGGGAGAGGCGGGGCTGGCGCGGAGTCGGGGAAGATAAGTCTGCAGAAGGCGGGACGGGCGACTTCCGATGCGACCCGCGCCCGCACCCATCACAGCTTCGGTCCGGAAGAGCAGAGGAGAAGGACGACGGAGGAGAAGGTCCCGCAGAGACCGCGGTCGTCGGCTCCGTGTGAAGGAGCCACGGGGAGAGCCTGTGAGGGGCTGAGAGGTGTTCGGGGTCGGGGTGGAGGACGGCGCGGCGCCCAGCCTGCTGGCGACGGACTCTCCTTCTCCCCTGGATTCCCACGTGCGGCCACCGGGGCTGGCTTCGCGTCGCGCCGTCGGTGTCCCCCCAGCGTCGGGGCAGCGCTGGAAGGGAGGGCCGGTGTGCCGTCGGCTCACATCCAAGCGTCTTGTCCCGAAAGACCAGCGGGCAGAGGCGGAGGGCCTGGGATTTGGGGAAGACGAAGCCCGGATGCGACCGCGGTCGTGGTCCACGCCCGGCTCCTCCCGAGTCATCACGGCAGAACCAGCCGCAAAGGGACGGGCCTGGCAGAGCCGGGGGCGGACGCGACCTGCGGAGGGAGCCGCGTGCGGAGCGAACGCCGGCCGGGTCTGGGAGCTGAGCAGTGCCGTCCGGAGGTTCTGCAACGCTCGCCATCGAGTCCCACCCCGCGGGGGCCTGGCCGTGGGAGGCCGCGCGGGGCGGATGGGCCAAGGCGGGGATTCGCGTGTCGGAGCCATCGGGGCCTCGGCGAGGCAGCTCAGGCTTTTCCCGGTCAGGACGGGAGGGTCGCTGGCAGGTGTGTGGGGGAGGGGCTGCCCGCCCATCGGCAGTCCCCCCCCCCGACCCCCTACGGTCTGCCAGGGCGAAGCTGGGGCTGTCTGTCACCTGAGGGGTGGCGCCGAGGCGTTCCAGCGAGCCGTGGGGCCGGAGGGCCGCGTCTAAAGCCTCCCCTGCAAAGCGTGGACGCCCCAGACCGGGCCCGGACCTAACCGAGGCCCAGGCCCCCTCCCCCAGACAGGTAACCCGCGCCGACCCCGTCCCCAGAAGCGCCCGCCGGCCGTGGGTAAGCTGTTTGCCGGCGTTTCCATCCCGTTCTCGGCCAGGTCGTTCTTGGGGTGCCCGGGGACACGTCGGGGGCTTTGGGAAGCGAGGGGGGGAGACTATGGGACTCGCAGCCAGAGCGGCCCTGGAGGGTTTGCTGTCTGCCGGCCGCGTGCCTCTGAGAGCCGCCAGGAGGAACGTCCGTACAGCGGGCGACGTCGAAAACGGGCGACTCGCCGTCCCTGCGTGATGGGTGGAGACGCTGGGGACCTTGAGCGGGGGCACGTCCACCGAGCCGCGTTTCCCGCTGTGCAGCGCCACGGGACGCTCGGGGCTCGGCGTGTGCGAGGGCGACGCGCTTCCCCCGTGTGGCTGGGCGGCACGTCCGCCGGCCCGGAGGCCACGTGGGATCCGGAGGCCGCGCGGGCACGTCCCGGTGCAGGAATTCAGGCCAGTAGGTCAGGGCGGGGCTGGCAGGGTGAGGCTCGCAGGTGTGGGCGAGGGTCACAGAACGTCCGAGCTGGGCGTCATCGTGCCCGACGCCCGTTTCCTGGGGGAGGCCCGGATCCACCCCGAAGGCAAAGGACGGCGGACCGGTCGGCCGTGCTCCGCGCACCTGCGAGCGCCTCGGGGCCGCGCAGCGTGAGGGAGGTGGCTCTGCGCAGGGCAGGGTGTCCCCGCCGCTACCTCCCCGTCCCCCCCGCCACCCCCGTCCCCCCACGGGGGTGCCAGGCTGCGACGAGCCAGTCCCGTAGCCATCGGTGCCGCCGCCGCCGTCCCGGTGTGTGCGCCCAAGCCCGCGGGCCGCGCTTGCCTCGCACGGCCGCGCCTGACCCGACCCCAGGCCGTCGCTGGACCCCAGAGTCCTCCCAGCTCCCGGGCACGCTCCGGGCACGGTGCCGGCTTCGGAGCCCGGGGCCCGCCCAGGTCTGCGTGCTTCCCCCGCCTGCGCCGGCCGCGTGACTCCGGCCGAGTTGCTCATCCACAAAACGGGGGGCCGGGGGGTGGGGACAGCGTGTCGGGGTCCCCGGGGCTGCCGTACCGTCCCCGTTAACAGCGGGGGCCACTGCTCTTCACTTCTCTTCGCCTTTGGGCTTCCGCGCCGGGCGCCCCGTCCGCCTGGTTCCCCGCGCTCCCGCTGCCCCCTCGGCTTCCACCGGCCGCATTCAGGTCAGCTCAGGCCCCACGGCAGAGGACGCAGACCCGGGGCGGGGACCGGGGGCCTGCGGCGACCTGGGGGAGCAGGCGACCCCCCCCCCTCGTAGGAGGAGCGGCTGTCACGTAGCTTTTCCTGGTGTTTTCAAGGGAAGATCAAGGTCACGTCTCCTGCGGCGTAGTCTGAGTTGTAAATGCGGAGAAGGAATCGCGTGTTTGGGGGTTTTTTTTTTTGCTTTTTTAAATGCCACGAGCACCCAGACGACGTCCACCTCTCTCTACTTCGCCCCTCGGCTTCCTCGGGGAAGCCTTCCTGGCTCGCGCGGGGCAGGTGGGCGCCCGCGGCCACGCGTTCCCGCAGCGCCCCGTCCTTGGTGGCGTTTCACGAGCGGATTTTATCGAGCGGTTGGTTTGACGGCCGGGTCGGCTCGCCCCGCTCCGCTTCCAGCACGCAAGGTCGCGGGGCCGAGGGCCGCGTGCGCCTGGCTCTCCCGCATCCCAGGACACCCCCGCATGGGGCGACTGGGCACCGAACCGTGGCCGAACGCCGGGCCGGCCCTCGTCCGGCTGATTCGGGGCCCGGAGTCACCGTGGCACCGCGACATCGCCCCGTCTCCGCAGGGAGACCATTTCGTGGGATGCGTGTGACCGACTCAGTTTATTTTCCTGATGGAGACGAAGCCGGCTAAACGGGGTCCGGTCCTGACTCCCCTCAGCTCACACAGGCCTCGGTTTCCCCACGTGTGGCATGGCCGGGTTGGCCAGAATGGGCTCCAACAGGCCGTCCGGGGAAAGGGGGTGCACCGACCCCGGGCGAGGACTCAGGGCGAGTCGGGGCGCGAGGCCGGGGCCGAGCGGCACCTGCCAGAAGCCGCCGTGGCCCTGCTCTGCGCCAGGCTCGGGTACCCGGGGCAGGGGTCAAGGGCAGCGGCCGCAGTGGCAACACCACACAACAGTGGCAACGAGGACAGTACCGGGGACGCCCTCTCCGGCCCGGAAAGCAGAGCGGAGGCCGTGTGAGGGGCCCTGCCCTCGGCCCGGGGACACAGTCCGTCTTCTCACACTCGGGGCGTTAGCCTTTCCTCCTGTCCAGGGGGAAGCGCCTGCGCCACGCGCCGCCCCCCTCTGCGGCCCTGTCAGGGCGTGACCGCCGAGTCAGGGGCAGCGTCCCGGGGATGCTGGCCGCCCGGCCTCGGCCTGGCGGCGGCAGTGACACCGCCACCCCCACGGGCCGTGGCTCCCCGGGCTGCCGGGATCCACGCGGACGGGCGTGTGCGTGCAGGCAGGGTCTGTGGGGGGACGGGCGCGGCGGCCGCGCGGGAGCGTCTGGGCCGAACGGGAGTGACTGGGCCGAGCCTGTTTGCCAAGGGCCCCGCGCGGCTCGGCCTGTTTCATAAGGCACGACGGGGGAGCTCAGCTTTGCCCGCGTTTCCCCGGAAACGCCTTCTTTTACTCTCTGCGCGCTGAACGGGATGCTCAGGATCCCGGATCCCGGGCAGATGTGACGGCCCGAGCAGAGCCCTTCCCGCCAGGCACCGCGGCAGCTTCCAAGCACGTCCGAGTGTGGACCGCACCGCACGCCGCTCAGTACCAGCCCGCACCCGCACACCCGCACACGTACGTGCACACACACCCGCACACATACGTGCACACACACACGCACCCGCACACGCGGCTGAGGCCAGGGCACGCGGTGCCGGCAAGCGGCATGGACGCGGACGCGGACGCGTGGCGGGCACCGGTGGAGCAGGGCCGGGAAAGCGTAGCCGTGCTCTTTCCGGAAAGCACGGCCGCCACCCTCCAGACGGGCCGCCCCAGCTCCCCAACGGCTTCCAACCCGAACACCAGAAGCTCTGCGTCGGCGGCGTGTTCCCGTGCCCCGTGCCCTGTGCGCACGGGGACCAGGCTCAGGCGCACCTGCCTGCCCGCGGAGGCCTGGGGGAAGCGCGGCTGGGTCTCTCCGAGGCAGGCACAGCCCTGACCCTGCCCTTGGAAGCATCGCCGCGGCCCAGTGCCCCGCGGGTGGGGAAACCGGCGCCCGGAGTGTGTGGCTTCGCTCCAGGCCGCAGAGGAGAGGGGTGAAGGGCTGCTGAGGGTCCCTCCTTCCCGGCCTCGGGGACACTGGTGCTTTGGTCCCAGCTGGCGCCGCCGAGAGCCCCACTCCATGCGCAGGGACAGGGGCCAGGACGGGACGCTGCGGGGAAGGGCCCCGGCCTGCGGGTCCCTGGGTGCCGCACGCCGGTGAGTCACGGGCACCGGTGAGCTGGCCTGTGGGTGGGGCGGGTGGCACCTGCCTGCAGCGGGGCAGCTGGGAGGGGGCCCCACCCCGTGACCCAGGGCAGCCGGGCCTGGCGGCTCTGTGGACGGGAGGCCGGCCTCCCCCCGCGGGGGCCGCGCACGGGCGGACAGCCCCCCGGCACAGAGGGTATCTCCAGACCCCGAGACGAGACGGGGCTGGGGGGGCTGGCGGCCCCCCGGGACTGGCCCCACGTCCCTGCCTCACGCGGAGGACGTGGGCCCCCGGGGTCAGACAGGGAGCAAGACACGGACACGTCTCCTACAGCCGGGGCTCCAGGGCCCCGGGGGGACCGGCCTGGCTACGCGCCCCCGGGGCGGGGGCGCCCAATGGGAACGGCAGTCTCAGTCCCCGTGGGTCCGGGGACAGCGCAGGCCCCGAGGCTCAGCCGGCTGCCCGCCACCCTGCCCACAGCCGGCCACTGGCCTCGCATGGCCTCGCATCCTCAGGGGCTTTCCTGCCGCCCCACCACCCGCAGGACACCAGGGGCGGCGTCCCCACCGCACGCTGGGCCGCAGAGCTCCCGGCCCGGGCGGGCTGCGCCCGCGCTCACCTGGGGCCGTCTGCCAGGAGAGCAGGCACAGCAGCAGCAGCAAGCACACAGCCCTCATGGTGGCCGCCGGTGACCGCGGGGGAGGGGACGGGAGCGCTCCTGGCCGCCCAGCCGCGGCGTCCCTGGCTTCTGGCCCGCGGCCGGGCAGCCGCCCATTTATAGGGTGAGAGGGTTGCGCAACCCCACGGCGGCCCGAAGGGCGGGGTCCCTCCCGCAGAGGGAAATCCTGATCGATGACCGGCGGGTCGTGCGCCCCAGCAGCGGGCGCCTCACGTGGACGCGCGTGTCTCCGGCGGCCGCCGCTGGATCCCGCCCCGGGCGGGCCTGGAAGCCGGGGTTGGCGCGTCCTGCAGGCTCTGAGCTTTTCTTCTCCTCTCCTCTCCTCTCCTCTCCTCTCCTCTCCTCTCCTCTCCTCTCCTCTCCTCTCCTCTCCTCTCTCCTCTCTTCTCTCTTCTCTCTCTCTCTCCTTCCTTCCTTCCTTCCTTGTTCTGAGAAAAGGTGGCTCAGGCTGGGGCCGTTTCGGTCGAATGGCTCCGAGAGCCGGTGGGGAAGGGGCGTGGGGGCAGCAGGGAGCCCGGTGGCCGCCGGCTGAAGACAAGCAGGTGTCGTTCCCGCCGGGAACCGTGTCCGTCAGGGCCGCTTCGCCCTCCGCCCCCTGCCCTGCTCCCCCCCACCCCCAGGGCTGCCACCGACCCCGCAGGGGCGGCTCCCCCGGTCTCTGCGCCCGGTGAACTTCCCCCTCGACTGACCCGCCCGGCCTGCCTTGTCTTCTTCGGTGTCTGTTTTCCTTGGTTTTTCACCGTGGGCCGTCTCTGCCACGTCACGGCTTTTTAAAACCAAGACTTCACCTTTTCTGAGCCGTTTTCGACGCGGCAGCACTCAGGACCGGGTAGAGACCCCGCACACCTGCCCCTCCCTCGTGCACAGCCTCCCCCTGTTGCCGACCCCCCCCCCATAGGACCGTACATCAGCTACAACTTAGGGTCCCCATGCACCTTGGGGTTCACCGTCGGGCGGTCTCACGCGTTCTGAGGGTGTGGAGACGCGGATGCTGACTGGATCCGGCGTTGCGGTACCACACGGGGCGCATCTACCGCCCCGAAAGCCTTGTCTGCACCTGCTCATCCTCCCCGCACCCCTGGCAGCCGCTGGCCTTTCCCCCGTCTCCGTCGTTCTGCCTTTTCCCGAGCGTCACGTAGGCGGGAATCGCAGTCGGTATAGCCTTTCGGACGGGCTCCTCCCTCAGCCGTGGGGCACGCACGGTGCGGCCTGATGGCTCTTTCCTCCTTACTGCCAAAATCATCATCATCATCATCGTCATCATCATCCCGCGGGCAAACCCGTTTATTTGCCCGCTGCCCCGCTGAAAGAGGTCTCGGTCGCTCCCGAGTCTCGACGGGGATGCACACAGCTTGGTAAGCCCCCGCGTGCGGCCTTTCGTGCGTGCGGACACGCGTGTTTAACTCCTTTGGGTAAATATTGAGGAACTCGACGCCGGATCCCGTGGCAGAGCACGTTTGGTTGTGCAGGGACCCGCCGCGCCGCCATCCAACGGGGCCGCGCCATCGGCTTTCCCAGGAGCGACGCGCGAGACGCCCCGGGCCCCACGTCCCGGTTCTCTGGCTTCTCATCGCTGTGTTGGTTTGTGTGTCGCGGACGACGACGCGCGATGGGGAGCGTCTTCTCACGCGCAGCCTTGCTTTGTCCCAACTGGACGTGCGTTCCCAGGGACTTCCGGACCGCGGCTCCTCAGAGGCGGCTCCTGCTGTGGGCCCCGACGGGGGGAGGGTCGCTGAGCCGCCAGGACTGGAATCCCGCTCTTCCCACCGTGAAACGAATATTTAGCTAAAAATAGTTAAAGATTTCTCAAGTTTGCTTGTTTGTTGCTGATTTTCACTGGACTCTGGAAGCGGCTTTTCAGGGTTCTCGGTGGCGAAAGCGGCTCTGGCTGAGCGGGCGAGGGGGCCTCCTCAGGAGGTGTCGGAGCGGGTCTGGCGAGGGCCTCCGAGCTGCGGCCGCCGCGCGGGGACACCAGGCACCGCACCTCGCTGCCGTCGCTGCCCGCAGCCGAGCGTCCACCTGCACGGGCACGCGCGCTTCCCGACGCTTCCGCTGTGACCCCGCCCGAGAGAAAGACAGGGAGACACACTCAGCTGCGGGAGGCAGGGGACAGAGGGGGACACGGGGCGGGGGAGGAGACGGGAAACGGAAAAAACGACAGAGGCCAAAAGAGAAACGGAAGGGAGAGGTGACGAGGGCAGACGGAGGCAGAGACACAGAGGGAGACCGACGGACAGACGGACGGAGCGTGCAAACACGGTCCCCTCCTCCCTGCCCTCCCCTCCCCGGCCCCGGCCTTCGGTTCCACCTGCCACTCGCCGCGTCCACCCGGCAGAGCCTCGGGCACGGGGCGAGCTGCGAGGGCATCTGGGAGCGGAGGACGGTCACGTACTCAGTCAGCCCCACCGGAGACCCACGGTGCCGCCCCCCACCCCGTAAGCGCTGAAATGGGAGAATCCCCCAAACGCTCAGACGGGGAAGATGCTGGCGACTCGAGACCAACGCAGGCGCTGGTTACGTCCAGGTTTACGAACCTTTTAGTCACGGGTTCAGGCGTGCTCATCCGGTTCCCGTCATGTGCCGGGCGGTCTCTCAGGGGCCTGGGTTCCCGTGGGAAAGAGCTTGGTGGGTGCTTCCCTCGCAAGTCCAGCCGGGAGCCGGGTGAGCAGACGGTCAAGCTGACACCCGATAGGGTTTCCGGGGGGTGCGTGGGGACCGTGGCCGGCCCGTATATGGTGTCCCAGGTGGGGGGATGTGCGAGGACCGTGGCTGGCCCATATGTGGGGTTCCTGCGGGCGGGGGATGCGTGGGGACCGTGGCCGGCCCGTATATGGGGTTCCGGGGCGGGGATGAGCAGGGATCATGGCTGACCCATGTAGGGACCGTGGCTGACCCGTATATGGGGTTCTGGGGGGAGGATGTGCGAGGAGAGGACCATGGCTGGCCCGTTTCGGCGCAGCCCGGGCCGAGGCCAGCATCTAAGACGTGGAGGGGGATGTGGGCCTTCGCGTGGCGCCCGGACGGTCTGGTTTCCCCCGCAGACAGTGGGAGGCGTCGGAAGGTGGGAACCAGAGGATGGGAGAGGACCAGCTGCCGTGTGGACGTAGCCCGAGGGGAGTGTGGAGGATGGACGGGGCGTCGAAGAGGAGGAGGTAAGACGCTGGCGCGGCAGCTGGAGTCTCAGCCGGGGTCGTGGGGGTGAGGGAAGGAGACGGGGTTCGGGGGCACGAAGGAGCCGGAGTCGGCGGGCGCGGCGGTGGGCGGGATGCGCTGGGTGTCGGGCTCGGGCGAGAGGACAGGTGACGCCACACGTGGGAGGCCGACGAGGGGGAAGATGGCTCAGGGTCGACGAAGAACGTTTCCCAAGAAGCCAAGCACGAGGCAGGAATCCGAGGGAACGTGGGGGATCGAGGGGCACGAAGAGTGAAGTGGCTGAGGGGAGGAGGGAGGCCCGCCGGGCAGGGGCGCGCCGTGCGGCCGCGGGTGACGACAGGAGCTGCTCCCACGGGGTCCTGGGAGCAGGGCGACCAGGCCGGGGGGTGGGGGTGATGGTGCCCACGCCCGGGGCTCAGCGCGTGGCCTCCGCGCGGCCTGGCCGAGCGGGGCCCCCGGGGCGCACTGGGGGAGCGGAGCTGTTCACCTGGCCGAAGGGGACGAGACGTCAGGGACGGCAGAACAGGGAGACACCCGGCCCCCGGCTTTGCCTTCTGAGACGTGTGGGGTGCGGGGGCCGGACGGGGGCGCGGGAGGCTGGACGGGGCGAGGCGCAGGGGGCAGGGCGCTCGCATTGAGTGAGCCTCTGGCTTCCCGCCCCACCCCCCAGGGAAATGCCGGGCCAGGTTCAAGGTGACCTCCCGGGGCGGCCCAGCCCCGCTCCCGCCTCTCCCAGCTGGTCTCTCTGTTCAGAGCCAGGGGCGCCCTGTGGGCTGGGGGTGCGGACAGTGCCCGGGGGCGGAGCGGGCGGTGGTGGGGCCCGCGCGGGTCGCAGAGGGACTGGCAGCGAGGTTCGCCCCGCGAGGACCCTGCGCTGAGCCGGGGTGAGCGAGGAATGCGCCCGCTCTCTGGGGCACCCCACTCCGGCTGGCGAGCAGCGCACCTGTCTTTGGCCACCTCCTCTGGGAAGCCCTCCCTGACCTCCACCCCGCGTCCTAATGGGGCCGGGACCTCTGAGCGGCTGCGTCACGTCCTCCTCCTCCCTCACAGTGGCCGTCCTGGGCTTGTGAGGGAGGGCCCGGGCGGGGAGCCCATTGCCGCCCCCGCAGAGGGCCTGGAGTCCTGGGTGGGTAACGGGTCAGCGTCCGGGAGATGAAGGGACAGAAGCGCGGCTCTGGCCTGAATCGCGTCCCCCGAACTTCACGGCGTGACCCTGGCCCCCAGGTGCCTGCGTTTGGGGACGGGGCCTCTAAGGGGGTGATTCGGGTAAAACGAGGTCATAGGGTAGGGCCAGCCCGCCGGTCTGTGTCCTCCTGGGCAGAGAGAGGGAGAGAGGGATCCCTGCCTCGCGGGGACCCAGCGAGCAGGCGGCCACGCACCGGGAGCGGAATCTGCCGGCGCCTCGGCCTCGGCCGTGGCCTTTCGGCCTCCGGGACTATGGGAAGGAAATTTCCGTCGTGAAGCCCCCAGCTGGGGAGGGGCAGCGAGGACCCCCGCGTCCCTTCGGCCCGTTGCGTTCGGTTTGATCGTCCTGGTCGTTTCGTGTCGAGGCTGATCGGCCCCAGACACGGCGGGCACAGTCTCCAGCCGTCTTCCTCGCTCGCTCACCCGCCCCGGACCCCGACGGCGGTCCGTCTAGGTCACGTCCTTGGCCGGCTGGGCTCCGGACACGTCTCACAGGCCCCGGCGCTGGCGCTGCCCGGAGGCAGGAGCTATTCGTGCCCCGTGTGCCCCGTGTGTACCGGAGTGAGACCTGGACGCAGAGGGGCGGGGAGGGCGGTGCCAGGTCACACCTGCTCCGGGCCCCACCTGCTCAAAGTCAAAGGTGACACATTCCTTTCCTCCCGGGGTGTGGGGCGGAGCCGGCTGCAGGCGGACTGGGGCGCTCTGCTGAGAGCCCTGGATGCTGGGGCTGAGTCCTCCACGCCAGGCTGAAGGACGACGAAGGGCACGGCCTTCCCAGGCCCGCGCTGCAGGGGGCGCGCATACCTGTGCCTGTGCCAGGGCCACGGGGGGCCACCCAGGGAGCCGGGTCGGGCCCTGACCCCGCCAGACTGCGTTTCGGGGCAGCGTCCCCGTGCACGTGGCACTGAGCGGCCACAACCCCAGCGGGCTGGCCGGTGCCACACACGTGTGTGCCCGGAGAGTAACGGACAGGCGGGGCGCGCCCGGTCAGGCCTACGGCTCTCGTTTCTACTCTTTCTCGAGTAGAAAGCATCGTTATCCCCATTTTCCCAGCCGACACCCCGAGGCAGGCCGAGAATGGCGCAGGGTGCAGGGCGTCAGGCCCAGAATGCAACCCGGCGCTGCGCGGCGCGGTGACCGCCGTCCTGAGCGACCCCCACGCCCGGGGGGGACGAGCACAGGTGGACGCCGCCGACCCCGCGGGAACCCCGCCTGAGCCTTGTCTCCTGCTGTCACAGAAGGTGAAGTGGCCGCGACTTCTCCCCCTGCGGATGCGGGGGCCGCTGACGGCCGGGTCCTCCTCCTCGCGGGCATGACACTTCGCTCCGCCCGCACGGAGGAGCCTGTCCCCGCAGGCCAGCAGGGAGGGCTCTGGCTCGCGGCTCTGCCCTCCTCTCGTTCGCTCGCACGCCCTTTCCACGGGGAGAGCAGGCCTCGGAGATGGCCCGGGCGTGACGAGAGGGTCTCAGCTCCCCCCCACCCCCATCCCTGGGGATCCTCCCGTGCATGTTGCGATGCCTCGGCTTTTTCCCTCCCCTCCCCTCCCCTCCCCTCCCCTCCCTTTCCTTCCATTAGCGGAGCCAGACGTGGGGCAGTGCCCCTCACTGGCAGGTGCACACGGTAAAGGCGACTGTGGTCGTGACCGACTCTAGGCCGCGCTCCGCCACGCGGGGGGAAGGACAGAGCCTGCTGGGAGGCTGCGTGCCCGGCGTGGGTACCCGCTCGCCACAGCTACGGCCGGAGTTGCCACGTCCTGCCCGTCGGAAATACAACCGAGGGTCTTTGTGGGTTTTGCCTCCAGCTTTATCGTATTTGCACACCTCAGTGGGTGTTTTCCAGTTGCAGTCGGCACACGGCAGCATGTGTGCAGCCCAGTGGTTAGGGGTCGCAAACCCCTAAGTGACACCCCGCGAAGTCTGGTCCCCGGCCCCTTACGACGTCGCACGCCATTAACTGTGTCCCCTGTGGCGCCCACATCCCCGCGTCTGTTTGGTGACCGCCCCTTCGCCCTTCCCGCTCCCTTTCCCGCCGCCTCCCCACACCCCTCCCATCTGGCAGCCCCCACACCGCCCCGTGTCTACGGGGTCATGGGGTCGTTTCCGTTTTGGTTGCTGCCGTCTGTTTTGCTCTTTGGGTTCCACCAGGACAGAAATCAGGCGCTGCTGGTCTTTGTCTCTGGGGCTTATCCTTTCAGCGCGTGGCCCTCCGGGTCCCTCAAAGCGAAATATCTCCTCTTTCCCTGCCCTTCCTGTTCGTCCGCGTCCGCGTGTGTCTCTTAATCCGAAGGGAGCCCCTCGTAGGCAGGCAGCTCGCGTCGGGGTCCTGCTTTCTCGTCCATCCAGCCCCAGCCGCTCGGCCTGTTGGGGGAGCGCCTAATGCCTTTCCGTTGGAGGTGCTTGCTGACAGGGATGCAGCTGTTACCGTCCTTATTTATGCTTTTGCTACGTGGTTTTCCTGCTCAGAGAAGCCCCACAGCATGTCCTGTCGTCCCACTCGGTGTCGATCAACCCTTTAGCTCGTTTCTGTCTGGGAAGCCCTTTGTCTGTCCTTCGACTCTACCTGACAGCCTTGCTGGACGGGGCATCTTGGTGGTAGGTTCCGTTTTAAATCCGGCTCTAGAAATCGCATCGCCCCTCCCCCAGAGGCCCGGCCTTCCTCACCCGCTTCGGCCCCAACAGGCCCAGGCCAGACGCTGGCCCCGACCCCCACTCCGCCCGGTCTCTGCGCCAGGCCTCGGTGCCCAGCTTCTGTGGGACGAAGGGCCTTGGGGTTGGGAACGGAGGCGAAGGCGTCCAGCTCCCAGGTCAGGTGTTTTACACACTCGACGGCGAAGCCCAGAGAGAGAGGGAGGTGGCTCCAAGGCCACGAAGGGCGCACGGGACAGTTGGTTCCGTGGACCCCGTTCGCGTCTCCCCGGGCACCGGGGTCGGCCCCTTTGTCTGCCTCGGGTGGACGGTGCTGCCGGCCGGTCCCCACGGCCCCCGTCACCCCCAACCCTGGCCTCCATTCCCGAATCTCGGAGCTGAGCCGGCGTGGGGCTCTCCACGGTCCTTGACTTACGGGGACCCCCCCGCCTTTGCTTCTTGCTGTGTGAACCGTACCCCCCGTTGTCGCTCAGCGCCCGCCAGGTCGGTTTTCAGTGTTACCCGTTGAGGCACCTGGAAGCATTCCCGGGCCCGGGACGGTGACTCACGGGTGCCCTGGGTGTGGAGCGAGCGAAGGAGTTGCCAGGCCCTAAAGCAGTAAAACCAGTTTCGTGTGGGCACCTCGCAGGGCCCGCCGGAAACCTCCCAACCCACGTCCAGCAACTCCCGCGGCTAATCCGCTCGCCGGCTTTCCCGAAATGAGGACGCCGAATGGCATCAGGAGCCGGGCACTGTCAGGCGCCTGGGTCTGGGAAGCCCTGGGTTGGAGCCGCGAGGCGGGGCGGCCTGGCGGGAGGCCCCCGGGGAAGAGGCGGAGGCCACGGCCGACTCCGGGCTCGGGGACCGCTGGCCGAGGAGGAGGAGGACGACCTCGGACGGGTCGGTTTCCCGTCTGTGAAATGACGGGGTGGACCGTACTGTGAGTGTCTGTCTCAGGACCCGTTTCCAAACCAGACAGGGCTTCAGAGTCGCCCGGGGCCGCTTTCCCGAGGCGCCGAGTCAGAACGGCCCCGAGCGAGCCTCTCGGGCCTGTCCTCCCCGAGCGGCCGCAGCCCACACCGCGCCGCGTGCCCCGGGCGCCCCACGTCGGCCGATTCTTCGATCTGTGTCTGTGCGCTTCTTCACGTGAGCGTGGCGACGTTGGGGTGAAGCTCGAAAATGACCAAGAATACGAAAAATTGTCATAAATCAAATGTAATAGTGGTGATCCTCAGTGTGGGCACCCCCCGCCAGCGCCCCCTCCGGAAACGTGCGCTAAACGCCGGGGCTCGTGTGTCCGTGGTGCTTTTACACTAAGGAAACGCCCATCCTATTCCCATCTCTACAGCGGCCTCAGGAAGTCGGCCTCTCGCTCGTCGTCCCCCCTCTTCACGGGGTAGACGCCCGAGCTGGCTGGCAGGGCGTCCTTCGCTTGGTTTATCCCCCCAGTGTGAATACTCAGCACCTTCCCTCTGAGGGGTGCTGGGCTGGGTCTGGGGGTGCAGAGGTAGGTTAGAGGCCCGGTTGTGTCCCCGAGGGGCAGCAGGCTCACGGGGGCACAGCGGTGGCCGCGGCTGCATGGGGTGGCGGCCCTCGCCGTCACGCGGGCGCGAGCTTGGTGGTCCCTTCGTGGCCCGGGCTGTCGAGGCTAGGACTTAGCAGGTGAGCGGGAGCCGTTCAGCGACAGGAGGGGTCACGTGGGCTCGAAGAGCGAGCAGCACCGTCCCAGGCGTTCCGTTCAAGGGTCACAGCTCGGGCCGAAAGAGGGGAGGCGACGGGCGAGATGCGGGTGCCGGGGAAGAAGCCGGGGTCCCTGCGCCCTGGAGACCTGTCGGGAATGTGGGACCGTCCCCGAGAACCACGGGAAAGCACGGAAGGTTTTTATATATTTTTATCTCGTGGTAAGTTAAACATCACATAAATCCACCGTTTTCACCAGCGAGGCGTGGGGGACGCTCAGAGGACACGCGGGAACTCGCTCCAGCTGGGCGCTCGGGGGTGCTCGGCCGCACAGCTGCCGCCACAGCCTGGCAGGGGCCCATCCGCCCAGGCGACTCTCGTGGCCTGCCTCCCCGTCCCGTCGCGATCCTACAACAAGGGAGGTCCAAGGAGGTGGCGGACGTCGTCCCCAACACCCGTGCTCGGGACTCGAAGGGATGGGGACAGAAACGAGCATGGGGGGGACCAGCTCCTCCACCGTGCACCGGTGTCTCAGGTCCACGGAGTCAGCCACTCCCTGGGGCTCGGTCTCTGGGGGCGCAGTGGCGGGAGCAGGAGACCCGGGCCCTGGTCCCAGCTCTGTGGGACACTGGCCGCGTGGCCTGGGCCGGTCACCGCTCCCTGCTCCTGCGGTTTCTAACCTGTGAGACCGGGTCTTCTCCGCACGATTGTTCTGGAATCAGTTCCCCTTTGCGAGAGCGTCCATGTAGCAGAGATACCCCGACCGGAAAAGGTTGTCGCGACCCCTGGGACGGAAAAGGTTGTCGCAACCCCTGGGACGGAAAAGGTTGTCGCGACCCCTGGGACGGAAAGACGCTCCCCGAGCCAGCGCTTCCGTAGCTGCGGTGACAGTTACCTCGCCGCGCAGCTCTGCGGTCGGGGTCGTGGGATCGGCGACGAGACCTGGGTCTCAGGGCGCATGCGTGCTCGAGGGGGAGAGAGGGAGAGGGCGTTTGTACGGGGAGAAGCGGGTCCCGTGTGGGCGGGAGTGATGAATCTGCGCCACAGTGGAGCAGGCCGACGTCTCGAAGGACACTGCCTGCTCCCTCCTGTCCCGAGAGTAAATCGAAAATGCTCAGCCGTGGGCATTCGGACACTCCTTTCCCTGGATTTAAGTGACTTTTCCTGGTTTGTCTCCCATCCCTCCATATTCTCATTTGTATCTGCGCCTCGGGTGCCTGCCCCCCACTGCACCCCGCTTTTCCTGCCCTTTATGCCCCTGGGCTGACTGCTCGGCCTGGGAGGCCCTGTGACACGGTCCATCCGTCAGGGCCCAGGGACCTTTCTTGACCTCCCAAGAGCGGGGACCTTTTCCTCCTTCTGGACCTTTGTCGTGGTTTTCACTTTTCTCGCGGCACCTCAGTTCCTCTGCCGTGATGATAATCCTTAATTTTTCGTCTTTTCTTCGCCTTCGTACCAGAAGAGCCCGTCCTTGGCTTGCACACGAAGCGCACGACCACAGTCCGCACGTGATGAGAGCCCAGCGGCTGCTGGGGACTGGGCTGGTGTGGGGTTTGCCCTGACACCCGCGGACCCGGCTGTAGGGTCCCCGTGACACCTCCTGAAAGGCGTAACGTCACAGCGACGCGTGACATGTTTCTCTGATCCTCGCATCCTGCGCCAGACCCCGGCCCCCAGCTGCTCACCCCCTGGGCCCCGCGAGGGGAGTGTGGCGGCCCTACAATCCCCGCGTCCCCAGGTCCCGGACGAGGAAACTGTACTGGGTTGCCCTGTCTCGGACCTCGCAGTTCCTGCATTGGACACAGTCAAATCAACCCAAAGGAGGAAAATGTCACAGCTTCGTGCCTGAGCGGCAGGAGGGACGTGCTCTGTCATAGTTTCCATTTTCTACGAGAAGACCGGGGTGCCGGCACGCACCCGGGGGGCCGGGGCCCAGCCCGTTTCTGGCAGGAGTCTAGGCAGTCTTGTCCGGAGTAAGGGGGCTGAGTCTGCTGTGCCTGTTCCCCGGGCAGCCCTTATGCTTCCTTTCAGTCCTCGGAGCCTGTGCTTCTGAAAAAGCTAGACAGACTGGTTGGACTCCGCTTCCCCGTGTGTCGTCCCCCTCCCACCCTGACCTTGTCACCTCCAAGTGAGCCAAGGCCACGCTCCCCGGCCAGACGGCACCTGTGCGGGAGAGCTGACGGAGGGGAACGTGCCCGCAGAAGGGTCCTCGAGCTAACGGGGGCACTTAGGGCCGGGCGCCCTCAGGCGGGCTTTCCCACGCCCGGCCCTAAGTGACATTTGTCCCTGCGGCCCCGCAGAGTGAACTTTAAGGGCCTGGGCGATGGGTGCCGAGCGGTCTGGAAGACGGGCGCCGGGCGGTCTGGTCGCATCTGATGATCTGGATAGTGGGCGTCACGGGGCCTGGACACGCGCGTCCCCCAGGGGTAACCGGAACGTTATCTGGAGGTCGGGTCTGTGTCACGCCACGCACCGATGTCTATCTAGGCATTGGCGCAGGACGGCAGAGTTCAAAGCTGAGCTCCCGGGCCAGGGACGGCGAGACGAATCGTCTTCTCTGGCTCCGCCGTCATGCGGCTGCTCCTTCCGCGGCCTGGGCAAGCGAGCCCTTTCCGGATGTTCGCTGCCTGCCTTCTGTCCTCACGGCCCCTTCCGTCAAAACTTTTCTCGCAGGAAACATCGTGGATCCAACAAAGCCTTTTAAACTCCCTCGTTGTTCAGATGCCAACCCCTGTCTGGGGCGATCGTGGTCCTTGGAAGAGGGGGGTATGGCTTAGGGACACGCGGGTCCCTAACCGGCTCGATGCTTGTCCTGATTTTGGGGTTGAGGTAGCAGGAAAGGACCAGTGAAGGCCTTCTCGTTAGATCTCAGGTTCAGATAACTGGTCCCCGTCTGGAGATGGATCGGGTCGGTGGAACGGTAGCCCCTCAGCTCAGGAGGCAGGGGTGCAGGTGGCTCCCGAGGTGAGACCCACGGACCAAGCGGGTGGGTGTTCGGGGAGAGGCATCTCTATGGAAACGAGAGAACAACAGTGGTTGATGAGGGGAGCATCATTTTTCTCTCTAAAATACCCTCGTCTTTACCCCAGATTAGGACTAACTTGTCTGTAAACTAAGTCTGGTTTCAATGAGCCTGAGGTCTCAGGAACCATAATAACGAACCACACGGGATCTTCCCACTCTCCTTGGCTGGAATGTCTCAGCAGGAAGCTTGAGATCGAGCTTTGAAAAGGCCTCCCGCGGCCGGAAAAGCCAAAGCGAGGACCCGCCATCAGACTTCACCTGTAGATCTGGGGGCGCTCCTCGGCCCTGGAGGTCCTCTGCACCCGCCAGGGAGTGGCCGTCCTTACCCACCTGGTCAGGCTGCTGGGGACCCTGAGAGCGAGGTGCCAGGCCGACGATTCCAGAGGTGCTCATGGCTTCCAGTAGGGGATGTGAACTCTTCAAAGCTGCCCGGTCCTGCCTGAGTCTATGCCTGTCTCTCTCAAACGTGACCTTCCGGTCCAAGCCTGGGTAGGTGAGCAGTTTCCATCGTGTCCCCTTACAGGAGGACAGACTCCTACTGAACTGAGTCAGATAATATTGCCGTGGACAGAGAACGCTCGCCCTGAGCTTCTGAACTCCGGAGGGGGACTGAGTGGGGAGAGAAAGGTAGAGGCTTCCTTCCGTTCTGCTCACGATTATGGGATCTACCAAACGGCTCTGAATCGTAGGTCCCTGAGGGAGAAGCTCTCCTCATCCTGGGAAGACAGGAAAGTAAGGAACGAGCAACGTTTCAGAGATAAAAAATCACTAAAATTGTCATCCTCCCATCGGTTCACTCGGTCCCACGTTAGTCGTCCTTGCCGGCCTCGATCTTCCTGCTGGCGGCCTTCTGAGTCCAGGTTTCCTTAGTTCTGCAGACACTCGCCCAGGTTAATGGTGAAACCTGAAGGTTTGCGGGAATCTGTGTTTCAGAGCCCGCGTCAGAGCCCTCTCCGTGAATCCCTCTGAATCTGAGCCAGAGTAAACGACCGGGACAAAACGGCGTGGTTAAAGGTCTGATGACCATCAAGGGACCAGAGAAAGTTTGCTTTTCTCTGCAACACACAACAGTTTTGTGAATGGAAACATCGCATCGAGACGTTATAGACCCTCCAGAAATCTTAATTTCTGGAACATTTGTTGTGTCAGTAATGACTTACGCATGCAAATGCGGCACGATTCTCGTCGATTGGACAGCGCTGCCACGGAGGTTTCACACGTCAGCGAAGCCCGATTAGGTTAATTCCCCCTTTATGCGTAGAGATACGTGTCTTTGAAGGAGTTTCAGGGGTCCTTCCGGAAACACCTCAAAGTTATCTTCAGGTTGAGAAAAATGCTCTCAGTTTTGGACTTTGGGAAGTTTGACAAAATGTTCTGAACACTTGGCCCGATGGAGCATAGTTCTCCGTGAAACAGCACTGAGCGGTCCAGTGAAGCGCGGGACCAGCTCTGCGGGCCGCACCCAAAGTCAGGCAGTTGTAAGCCAGATTAAACTCCTCTGATGGTAAGACTCGGCCTATCTATGCCGCCAAAGACCTGATGACACGCAGCACAGGAAGTAACGTGGATCAAACTCAAAACCTTGGCTGTCCCTTTATACCTCGTGTCCAGAGCACGCCCATAGCACAGGTAAACTTGGTCTTCTTAACAGAAATTAATTAATTTCAATTAGTTAAATTCATTTGAATCTTCCCTAGCCTGACAGCACATAAAGTTTCCTTTCTCAAGATTTCCTTTTCACAAAGCTCTTGAGACTTTTCTTGTCCAATTTAGCTTGTTTCTTCTCGTTCATTCAGAAATAACCAACTTATTAGAACCAACCATTTTCTCTGAATCCCCTCAGAAATGCATTTCCACCCCTTGTACCTTCCTTCTCCAAAAGCACATGTTGCCTTCTTCCGTGGTGATAAGAATTTTTAACTTTCATAAACTTTAACTTTTAATAACAACTGAAAAGGTAAGCAGTTAACATTCTTTCGACTGGCAAATTGAGAAATACATTTTATAACTTAGAAACAAAGTTCTTTTCCCGGCCAATCTACTTCACAACTTTTAGAAACATTTGCTCCCTTAACAGAACACAAAGTTCGTTAGCAGCTTCGAATTTCCCTTTTAGTTTCCCGGTAACAAAAAGTCGAAAGACAATAGACTTACTTAGCGATTAACGCTTTAGTACTTTATCTCATTTGGAAGCAACCTAAATGTTTAGTGAATTTAACTCAACCTGGCAAAACCCCAAGGTTTCGAGTTACCAAAATATTTACGGACACCAGCTAAATGGACACGCTGTCAAGCCTAACTATTGCTGAAAATTTCACCCGAAACTTTTTATCCCATCTGCAACTTTGTACTTTACTCGTCCTTCACAATTATGCTTAGGTCACTTATGAATTCCATCCTACCGAGTGACTTCTCTGCTGACCCATTAACACAGCCATGGCCTGAGCCTGCGGCACTAAGAAGCTCGGGTGGGACAAAGCGACGTGCTTAATTCTAATAACCCTAAATGCAGGCCTTTTTAGGCCAAACCAAACTCAAACGCGCCTTAATCTCAAGTATGTTATCAGATCACGTGACCCTAAAAAAGCATTTAGGCTGGTTCTGATCATAATTTTGGGCCTGGGTCAGGCTTGCTCCGCCCTATCAGGCTGTATCTTCATTGATCAGCGGATTCTGAACGGCTCGTACACGTCGGTGTAAATCGTGGCGATTGACCCCGGGATCTCATCTAAGGGCGTCGTGAGGCCCCGACATGGGCCCGGGGCTCGAGGGGTCAGCCGGTCCGTAGACAGGAAGGTGAATGGTTATTCTTCGGGGGCTGGGGCGGGACGGGCAGCCCTGGGAGGAGACAGGTCCTTCCCGGGACGGAGAATCCTCCGTGTGCCGAGAGGAAGGACTCGAGTTTCTAGAAGTGGGGTGGAGCCCACGGCCGTCAGGTCCCTGCGATCGTTTATCCGGGATTTTACTGCTTTAGCTGCAGAAACGGGCTGGGTACGGGCGCCTAAGAGCTCACCCCATTCAGCGAGAGGCCCCGAGGTGTGCCTGTGGCCCTCAGGAGCCCTTCCCGACGTGCTCGGAAAGGTCTGGAAGGCGATACTGAAGCCTCATCTGCAGGGGTGACCTTGTGCATGTCCGGAAAGGTCCTTCGTCCTCCATTTGACTCTGGGATTCCTCGAGGTCAGCAGACTGTGAGCGCGGGGCCGCCGCGAGACTAACCGGCTGACGGGCGCGGGTTCAGTCCCCAGCTCCGCCACCTCCGAGACATGTGATCGCGGGCACTGACCTGGCCTTTCCGTGTCACCTCAGCATAGAACTGCTCTGAGGAAGGAGCGGGACGTCGCGTGTCACACATTAACTTAAACGCGGCTCAGCCGAGCCCGTTGGGGTCCTTCCCTCTCCTCTAACTGCGGCGACAGACGGAAAGGGACAGGACGTCGGGGAGCGGAGCGCCCCGCGGTGCATGGGCGGTCAGTTCCCCGGGAGAGCATGGGCCAGGGGTGGGACAGAGCCAGGGCCCCTTTGAAAGGAAACCCGGGGACGAATCCAGGGCAGGCTGGGGGCGCAGGCCGGCACGTCGTCGCCCTCTGCTGGCGGGACCGGGGGCCACCCACACTCCACCCCGGGGGCGGGGGTGGGGGTGGGGGTGGGGGCGGCCTCGCTCTCTCTCCTCCAGGTGCCCAGCCAGAGGGGAGAACGAGCAGGTAGGGGGATGGTTTTCTAAACTAAATAATCGTCTCGCCAGGGCACTGTCCATTCGAAACTAATAATAACGTTAAATTAAATAAAAAACAGAAGGAAGACCTTCAGGGCCCTCTCCACCAACACGAAAGCCCCCACGCCTCCGACCCCCCCCCCCACGCACACCCACACGTTCTTGCAGGCGCCTGCTTGGGAATCGGAGACTTCCCCGCCGGTTTTCGTCACGAAGATGTGGTCCGATCGTTCTTGAAGCTTCTAACCAAAAGTTTTTTGGGTTTTTTCCCCCCAACTGCCCCATATGGGCTGGCCATGCCCGTGGCAACAAGGACCCGCATCTCTGGGGTCTCACTTCCTGACGGGGACACGCGGTCCCGTCCGGCGATCGTCCCCTGGCTCGGGCTGAGCGTCCCCGACGTTTTCTTACCATTGTGAAGCGTGTTTCTCCAGGGCCGCGACGGGGGCCTCGTTCCTGCCGCCTTCGCATCCCTCCTCCCTCCGCCCCGTCCTACGGCACTTCCCGCGTCTTGTCCTCGGCCTGCCCTGCCCCGTGGAGGGAAAACGCCACGAACAGCGACAGCTCGGCACCTCGCCTGTGTAGGCCCTGTCCAGGCAGCTTGCCTGCGTCACCTCAGGTATGTCCCCGGCAACCTCGGGCAGGAGGGGGGCGCCTAGAGAAGAAGGTGCGTTCCCTCCGCTCAGGGAAGCTCGGGGATGGGCTTCTGAGGACGGAGCACAGGGAAGCCCGCCAGGTCTCAGGGCGACGCTGGCCTTCGTCGCTTGACCCCGCGGTCTCCTCGAGAGGCATGTCGGGGCTCTCCCTGAGTCACCCCGCCACGTCCCCGCGTCCCGGCTTCACGGACACCACTCAGTCCCCTCTGCTCCCTCCGGTCGCCTGGCCTCTCTGACCCGGCACGGGCCACCACCTCCTAGAAGCCTCCCTCTCAGCACCTCTGCGTGTCTGTGGTTTGGCCACGGATGGGCACAGCCCCACGTGGTCCACGGCGCCCTAACCCACCCTGGCTGCCGCCTGGGGCTGAATTTCGGGGCAGGGCTGGTGGAGACGCTTCCCAGGCTGTCTTGCATGGGGTGGGGGGTTGTCAGAAGGCTCAGGAGCCCAAATAAAGCTGCTCCGGGGCCTGCCCAGCGCAGCCCACGCCTGTGGGGTGTCCCGGCTTCCTCCCAGGCCTGGGTGTGTGCCGGTCGGCGTTCTCCAGGGAAACAGAACCAGTTTCTTTATCCTAAGGAACTGGCTCGCGTGACCGCAGAGGTTCGGCAAGTCCAACACGTGAGGGGGACCCAGCAGGCCGGAGACCCGGGAGGAGCCGAGGCGGCGTCTCAAGTCCAGAGGCCGACGCCGCAGACTCCTCGCTCAGGGACGTCAGCCTTTGCTGTCCGCAGGCCGTCAGCTGACGAAGGTTTAGGGGTTTCTCGTCGCCCGCCCCCTAAAGCTACTTCATTCTCCTTTTCCTTCAAGTATGGACTCCGGCGGTCAGAAGCTCCGAGACTGGAGGCCGTACTTGAGGCCCCGTGGACATGCCCGTCGCACCCTGGGCTCCGCCGTCCTGGGGGCTCCGGTCTCGCGTCTGGACCCCGGTGTCCTCCTTCACGCTCGGTGGCTTCAAGGTAGGTCGCTCTCTCAAGCCTGGTTTGCGAAGTGGGGACAGGAGCCTTTCTCCACGAGTTCGCATGGACAAGGAGGACAGGACAGGCTGGAGAGGGGCTTCTAGACGGGGACACACGACGGGAACGTCGCTGATTAGCGACGCCCGGGCTTCCTCCGGAGAGGACTCCCCCGGCCCTTGCTCCAGGGTCTGGTCGTGCAGACCTCGGGGCGAGTCTCAGGCGAGAAGGCGCTACTTGCTCCATCGGAGCGGGGATGGAGAGCGCTCCCCTGTGCTCACTCAGGTGCGACTGGCGGAGGAGAGGGTTGGGGTGTCCCAGGACAGCCTCCCCGCCGGGCTCCTGCAGCCTGTGCCCCTGAGGTGGCCTCTGCCCCGCCCACCCCGCCCAGCTGCCTGTGGCAGGTGAGGGAAGGTCAGCCGCCTCCTCCCCCTCCCTCCCGTCCTCGGGGCGGGGCCTTCCCGTGGTCCTGCCCGCTCCTCCCCACACCTGGGGCCCCACCGCGCCCTGCGTGCTCGCCCCAGGTGCGCACCGCCGGGATGTGCCTTCCTCTCACGCGAGACCCAGCTGAGGAGCCACCAGGGTCCCGACCTGACCTCAGCGGTGCTGCGGCTGCCGGCGTGTCCCGCCAGGCCGCGCAGAAGCAGCAACAAACTCCGCGTTTATAGGACATTCCAGAGCATCGTGCCATTTTAGAAAGAATTAGGGGAGAACTCGCACCGAGGCCGCCTCAGCTCTCCGCCCTCTCGTCCGGCCGATTTGTTTGTTCATTTTTAATTCCCGGATCTGCGCACTTCTCACGAAGCCAGCCCTGGGGGCTCCGCTTCTGCACAGAAGTGCAGTTCGGAGCGTGGGAAGGGGGCACAGATCTCGGGCGTCCAGCGGGGCGGGTTTTGACAAACGCGCTCACCTGCGCGGCCCAAGTCCCCACCCAGACGTGGGGTGCTTCCACCCCGCCCTGAGGTCACCTGTGCCCCCTCCCCACTTCCTCCCCCTCCCTCTCCAGCTTTTCCCACCTGGCACAGGCCTGCTCAGGACCGGGGCAGTGAGGTCATGACACGTTCATGGCGGGCAAGGACCCAGCCTTCGTATTCCACTGGTCCTGGGCTCAGGACTGTCGACTCCCAGAGCTTCGTCTTGTTATTTATTTTAAAGTCACGCTTCTCCGGGATTTTCGGCCGAAGGGCGGGCCTCGCAAACATCTGGGGGCGTTGCAAAAGGCCTGCTCAGAAGGGGGCCACCAGCCGTGGGGCGGGGAGGTGGGACCGCGTATCAGACAGGATGCTCTGAGCTCGCGGTCCGACTCGTTGCTTCGGGCCTGACCGAGCCCGGGTCAGCCCGACCCTGGAATTCGGACGCCGTTTCTCAGAAGCGGCTACAGCTGCTTTCTCTGGGATCGTTAACAGTGAGAACCGGGATGCCAAGCCAGGGTGCCAGTCCGACCGCGCAGCGCGAGGACGAACCGAGCAGACGCTGGCCCAAACGCAGGCGGAGCCGAGGCCCCGGGGAGGAGCAGGCATGTCCTGTCCGGTGTCTCGTTTGAGCTTTTCGCTCGTCGTGTCTGAGTTCGGGGCCGTTTCTTGAAACTTCCGTACATAGAAACCAGTAACTCCAGGGCGGACGTGGGTCTCTGTTATTTGCCTCAGAGGAGTCCTGACACATCGAACGTCAAAAAAGGACAGATGCGGAGAGCGGGTTATAAGGACGGTGCGTGGGGCGGGGAAGGGAACCGAGGACAAGGTTCAGGGACGACAGCAGCTCCTTGTAGGTCTTCGAAGCAGATCCCGAACTCTCTCTCTGTTCTCGAAGCTCAGAGGCAGCGAAGTCGACGGCGAAAACCACGGAGGGTGCCCTTCTCCCAGGTGACAGGTGCTACCTCTGCCATGGCCGGTCACGGCCCTCGCAGGCCTGGGGACGCAGACGCGCATCGGGCACGGACCCCGGTCCAGGGGCGGGGGCGAGCGAGGACCCCAGAGCCGCTACCTGCTGGACACGCGTGTCCTGTCGGTGGCTTTGTTGCTGGCAGCGACACTCCCCCCCACCCCCCAGTCAACAGGAATCGATAGACACAGAAGCGCAGGCCTCGCAGGACTGGAGACCCAGCTGGTGCCGCGATCGCGCACACGCACGTCTGAGCACTCCCTGGAGGCCGCCTCGCCCCTCAGAACTCCTCGAACCGGCGAACGGAAACTCCTTCCTTTAAGTGAGCCTCCTCGTCTGATGCTGAAAGACCCCAGGGAGGTTCCACGTGACACATTGTAGCGGGAGCTCAGGGTCAGGGGACCGCGCAGACTCGCCACAGACCAGAAACTCTGAGAAAGAAGGTCCCTCGGGCGTCACCTGGTTCCCCTCCCGGTTAGAGAGGAGGGAATCGAGGCCCAGGGAGGGCGTCACCTGCAGAGGCGAGGCCAGAGGCTGGCAGGCCGGTCCCAGACAGACCGGGCTTCCGCTGCGAGTCGTGGCTCCTCCTGTGTCTGTGTCCCCAGTGGGTGCTCACCCCCCGCACAGGGGACAGCAGTGTCCTGGTCCTCGGCAGAGCCCACGTGGGTGGTCAGACAGACGGATGGATACATAGATGGACGGACGGACGGACGGATGGACGGATGGATGGATGGACGGGTGGACGGACAGATGGGATGGATGGACGGACGGATGGACGGATGGGTGGATGAATGGGTGGGTGGACGAGGGGCAGGAGGATGGATGGATGCACACAGAGGGATGGAGAGAGCGGCCTCAGGGATCGTTTGCGCGGTCACACTGTTTCGTGTCTGACGTCAGCGTCACCCCGAATTCCCCGGGTTTCGGGGCCTGGTTTTGCTGGGGAGAGTTTCAGTCGGAAAGCTGTTGCTGCCATTTAAGCTAGTCCCAGCGGACACACATATCCACCCTCGAAAAAGCTAAGGCTTCTGGAAAGCTGCGTAAAGACGTTACTTGGGACAAGGAGAGGCTCCCGGACGGGAGGAGAGGTGACAGCTGTTCCCTTCCAGGTCCTCACGCCAAATCCTGAACTTCGCGTGTGGACGGGGGAGGCCCAGGAACGGCGGGGGCCATGACCAGCGGCCCGAGAGCGTGGGCCCGGGAGACGGCCCCGGGGCTGGCAGGGTCCTTCTCCGCAGGAGTGGGGCCCCCGTGCCCGGTCTGGAGGGACAGGGGGCCTCAGCCGTGTGCCCGGGGCGGTGAATGGAGAGGGGGAACCTCGAGAAGTTAAATTTCGCGTGAGAGTCAACACGTCACTAGGCCAAGGCGCACAGCTCACCTGCCACCAGGACAAACAAGTTCCAACCGGACGCCGCCGGCCCGAGGGACCTCGTCCCCCACCCCTCACCCGTCTGAGCTCCACGTGGTGACACACGCGCCTCCCTGGCCCCCACGGCCGTTTGCTCGGCCCCCAAATACCTCCTGAAATAGACCCCGTCTGGTCGAGGAGCCGTAAGCTGAGGCTGTGGCCGAGCAGGGGTCCCGACTGTGTCGGTGACACTTTTCTGGAGCGCAGCCAGGCTCTCCGTGGCATGCCGCGTGTCACACGGTCTGAAATATCCGCCTTTTATCGAAATTTTGATTTTAGAGACCTGCCTTTCCGACAAAAAAAGGGTGTCAAGTTTTTGTCATAACAGTACGTGCACGAGTCAGTGTCTCATCGTCGGCGTCATTAAAAACGTCTTGTTTCTTGCTGGAATTTTATTAAAATTAGGGGTTTGTCGTAGTTAGTCGACTCAGTCTCTTTAAAGAGACTGTTGAGAGCGACCCCTTCATTGGACGTTGGGCTGATCTACCTTCCGGGGCCCCAGGGGGACCATTTACTCCGCGGGCGTGGCCACCTCGCGACCGGCTTCGGAGCCCCCCGGGCCGTTATCTGGGGACCGCGATGCCGGGCAGGACCTTCTGTTTCCGCTTCGCTCTTACGTGGCCTCGTTTGTGGCGCACCGAAGCCTCGGTGCGCTCGATCTTGTTGGTACGGCTAGAAAGAAAAAAAATAAAACCTGTGCCTCACACGCCTGCTCCTGACAGGAAAGAAGCCTCCCTGCATCGATGGCCTCGCCCTTCTGCAAACTAACGAGCTCAGGCCCATCCTTCGGGACACTCCATAGAAACTTCCCCCTGTCGAGCAGCATCACGAACGGATCGGACTTCGCAGGTTAAAATTCTTGCAGTTAGCAATTATGTTCCTTTTTGCCATTTTTTGTTGTCGCTGCGTGACGCTCAGACTGCGTGTCCCTGTGACCTGACTTCAGTTCGCTGAACGCAGACCGTTCGGGGGACAGAGTTCTCTGTGCCCGCCCGTCCCGCCCCGATGAGCAAAGACAAAAAAGAGACGCAAGCCCAAGGCCGATTTCAATGCTTGGAGTTTATTTGGGGGAAAGAACCGAGAGAAGGACAGTCGCGGAGAGCACGTGCTGGCGCGGGTCCCCGAATGGAGTCTCGCGCTGCGCGGGGTCTCGGTCTGCGAAGCTCAGCGACAGCAGAACCGGTATTTGTAGCCTTGGAAGGTGCAGGTCCCCGAGTGGCGCTCGAACAGGAGGCAGAAGAAGCGTCTGCAGTAGCAGACGGTTACTTTCCGGAATCCTGCGGGCGGAAGAAGCGGTCAGAGAGGATGGGGAGGGAGAGGGGCGGAGAGGCAGAGCCGCCTCCCGCAGGCTGTCCACGAGGCCAGAGGAGCCTGTTGTCTATTGTGTGTCACCGCAGTGACCCGAGCACCTGCCGGCATCACCTGCCCTCGGGAACAGCCCGCGCTGCGGGGCCTCCTGCCCTAGACCAGATCTGTGGGCGTTAAGGGGTCGGCTCTTCCTATGGGGCTCACGCCCTTGCCCCGTAATCTCTGGCAGCAGCAGGGTCCAGTTCATTCCCACATGAAATGCTCAGATCAGAGACCGGGGGGTTCACGCCCTCTCAGCGTGTCCGTGTAGGGACGTGTGTGGGGCTGCGTCTGTCCCACCCCAGAGACCGCAGAGCCCGGACCCGACTCTGAAAGTCCAGGAAAACGTCCCCGCGGGCTTTCGTGGGAAGGAGTGGGTCTGACGTCTGGAAGGTCCCAGGTGGCAGGGGAATGGCCGAGTAAAGAAAACAGGACAAAGGGAGGGCTGTCGCCGCAGACAGCACCACCACCTCGGCCACGTCGGGCGGAAAGGATTCTCGCCTTTGTCTTCAGTCACAAGAAATCTCGCTGGCGACGTGTCTCGGGCGGGATCGTCCTCTTTCCCTGAGCCCGGCCTCTCCCGGCCGCTCCGTTCCTGGCCCTCGCCCCCCGCCATGCCCCCTCTCGGACAGGGCTCCCCGTTCCTCACCCCGCCTCCCGCACACACCCCACTTTGAGCCCGGATTCCGTGTCCCCCTCTAAGCAGCCCCACGAACGGGCCACAGGCCCCCACACACATCGCCTGTTTCCTCACCGGACGCGTCCTGAGCTAGGTGAGCTTGACTGCCTGCGAAGGTGACAGCCACGTCCTGGCCCTCGGCCCCGGCCTGGTCCTGGACCTCGGCCCCGGGCTGGTCCAGGCCCTCGGCCCCGGGCTGGTCCTGGGCGGGAACCTGGTCAGCCGTCTCTTGGGGGGCCTGGGCCTGGGCCTGGAGGGCCACGAGGAGGAGGGCGGCGATGAGAGCGAGGGTCCTCATGGCTGAGTGTCCGCTGGCGGTCGAGGTCCGGGTGAGGGAGGGGAGCTGAGTGCTGGAGGAGGGCGGGGAGCCAGCCTGTATTTATGGAGGGATCGGGGGAAAGGAGGCTTTGTCCTCTGCGTGCGGTGGGTGGGGGCCGCGACCTGTCCCCCGCCCTCCTGCCGCCCAGCGTGGCTTTGATGCTCTGATCTAGCGGGCCCCGCTTGGCGTGCCTGCGTCTGCCTGGTGTCCGTGTTTGCTTTTCCTGCGGGATGACTGATGCCCGCTGGGGACACGGGAGCCGTCCCGTTCCTCGTCTGCCTGAGTGTTGACCGGAGACGCTGCGCGCGCGCGCGTCCCGGGGCGTGTCAGACATCAAGGGCTGCTTGCGACGGCCACCTGAGGAAGCGGCTGGCAAAGGGCCATGCTCGGGCACGAATTTCCCGCTGGTGACACTGGGAGCCAGAGGGCGTTGTCCCCATTTCTGGGGGAAACGACTCAAAGGCAGAATTCTACGCCGAGGCCGCGTCTGAGTCGCGCTGTGTGGGGACCCGTGGCGTGTCTCGGGGTGTTCGCAGACTCAGGGAACGGGCTGCGCACGAATCCTTTCTGAAAGTGATTGCTCGGGGAGGCACTCGGATGAGATAGAAAGGATCTAAGTAAGGGACGTGGGGGTGAGAGAGACTCGGTGGATCACTGTGTTTACGCACACCTGCTGCGGGTGGCTGCTAAGGCTGCGTGTTTGAAGGCCGCTCGCTGTTAAGAAAAGATTATGAAACGAAATAAAAAATATGTGATTTGCCATGTGGAATCAAAATTCCCCCCAAATTCAACAAAACGTGGGCCTGGATCGAGAGAGAAGGTGGGATCCCGGATAAATGGTCCAACTCTCCGTGTCACGGGGAAATACTCAGGACCGTGTTTGCCTAAAAGCTGGTGTTTGCTACGGGAAGGAGCTGTACGTAGAATAACGAACAAAACGGACCCAAGAGAAGGAAGGGAGATTAGGACGTTTCTTCTTAAACGAGAAAGAAAAAGTCAGGAATCGTAGTTCGCAGGGAATGCAAGCGAAACGGCAGCAGCAGGCCGCGGCCCGGGCAGCCTCCCGTTCGCCTCGTGTCGCCTCCCGCTGGGTGGGCGCCCGGGAGGGCCCCTCCGCCTCAGCCTTTGCGCCTCGCGTGGGTGCGTCTGGGGACTCCCCCCCTCTCTGTCCCTCGGTTTCCGCATCGTCGTGGGGCTGGCGTGAGGATAAAATGGTCAAAACCCCGCAAAGCGCCCAGAGCGACGCCTGAAAATGGCAAAAAATCAGTGCCGTTGTTATTTTATTTTATTTTATTTTTTTTGCGATCGTCCTCCCACGGTCCTGATCAGACGACGCGTCCTCGGCGCTTGGCCTGGCGGCGGGTGCAGAGCGGGTGCTGGAAAGGGACCTGCAGACGAGCCGACGACCTCGGCCTGAATTTCCCGCGTCCCGGACTCCGGCCTGGCCTGCGAGCGTGGATTTACGCCGCTTCCACCCGTCCTGCCTCCCCCTCTCTCCTTGCTCGCCCCCCGGGCTCTGCTCCCGGGCTCCACTCTCCCCTCCCCCAGCCTGCATCCCTCTGGGACCTTCTCCCCGACTCTGTGGAGACGCCCGCCCGCGGGGCGAGTGCGGACGGTTTCGTTCCGGTCGTAGCATCCCCCCCCCCCCGCATGGATTCCGTCCTGTGCCCAAGCACCCAGGGTCCTCGTGCATCGGAGAAGGCTTCATCCTTATCTCCAGCCTCTCTCCATCCCTCACCAGTCCCAAATGACCGGGCGAATGGCGCATCCAGACAGAGAAGCGATGGTTTAGTGGCCCGCCAGGCCCCGGGGAAGCAGGCAGAGCTCAGCTTTGCTCACGGACCAGAGTATGGCCGGGATCCCAACGGTCCGCTCGCCACCCGGACCCGCTCAACCGGGTCCCGGCCCGGCTCAGGTCACCGGTGTCCCCGCCGCCCTCCGCCTCGCCCTCTTTCTGGAGAGCTCTTTCTAGAAGATGCTACTGACGCTATGGGACATGGTGGTGGTTTCCTGATGTGCTGGTGAGTGATCACTTAAAACAAAACGCCTCTCCCTTGGCCTTTTTTCTTTCTTTGCTCGGCCATTCACCTGCCACCTGGGACCTTCCAGGCTTCAAACCCGCCGCCCTTCCCACGAAAGCCCGCGGGGACGTTTCCTTGTCTTTCACTGAGTCGGGTCCGGGCTCTGCGGTCTCTGGGGCGGGACAGATGCAGCCCCCACACAGGTCCCTACACGGACACGGCTGAGAGGGCGTGAACCCCCGGTCTCTGATTTGAGAATCTGATGTGGGGATGAACTGGACCCTGCCGCTGCCAGGACGTACGGGGCAAGGGCGTGAGCCCTTCAGATCTGCAGATCCGGCTCTGGACAGGGGGCTCCGCGTCGCGGGCTGCTCCAGGGAACAGGCGATGCCGACAGGTGCTCGGGTTACTGCGGGTGACCGACAAGCAGCTGGGGACCGGGAGGCCCGGCCCGGCCTTTGTCAACACGAACGGCAGGTGTGTGGGTGGATCAGAGACTTCAAAGGTCTCGGTGTTCAGCACACACACGCACAGACACGCACACGCCCTTCCGCTCCCCCCAAACTCGCACCCACCCGCACAGACCTGGGGGCTCCTCGCTCCCAGGGACACCCAGGCGCTGCCGTCCCGTCTGGGCGCTGACCTCCAGGCGGCCAGCCACCACGAGGCCCCTCACGCTCCTGCTGCCTCCGTCTCTAGAACCGATGGGTCCCGCCCGGAGGAGCCGGCGACAGAGGCCGGGCCGGGCCGGGGCTGCCCCTGCGCAGGGCTGAAGCCGGCACCACCCGGGGCCTCAGGGCGACGTCCCAGGTGCCGCAGGCCAGCCCCGGGGTCATTAGCAAGTGACAGACAGCTCGTGGCTGCGGGCGTCGGGTTAGTCCCTGCGAGGGCCCCTCGGGCGCAGGCGGACCCTGCAGCCGCAGCCTCAGGGGCGCGCGGAGCCGGAGGTGCCACGCGTGCGCCCATGTGTGCGTGTGTGTGTGTGTGGGTGCGAGGGAGTGTGCACGCGGAGGGGAGTGTGTCAGCGGGGCTGGAACGGGCGGCGGCGAGTCGTGCGCCTGTGCGCGGGGGCCTCATACCGTGTACGTGACAGACAGAAGGGGCGGCGGAGAGATCCGGCTCCAGGAGGCCTCGGTGGCCTGATGGGGCCCGCGGGACGCGTCCCCGGTGAGGGATGCTGCTCCCTTCCGGGGACCCTCCCTCCCGCCTCTCCCGCCGCCCGGCTTGGTGCCCCCTCCCCTCCCCCATCTCTCTCTAGGCCTCCGGTGAGATCCCCCACCACTGCGGCTCGCTGTGTGTGGACGTGTCCCTCCCTCTTGTCTTTTCTCCTGTGGCACGGCTCGTTTGCACCCTTCGGTCGTTTTCACAGAGCGGCTCCGTTTTGCGTCCTCGGGGAGTGTCAACTCAGCCCCAGGGGTCACAGAAGCCCTGGGGTTTGGCGTTAAAATTTCCTCAGTTCCCTCCCTGGACAGGGTCGCATTTCTGACCCCCGAGGGGTCAGCCTGTGCTTCGTGCATGAGCTGAAACCGGCATCGCGTCCCGGAAGGAAAATCAAAGGTTTCACAGACGAAACGAAAGCTGCTGAAGCACCATCTGCTTTTCAGAAACTTCCTTAAAAAAAATCCCCCAAACGGACAAACCTACTTCTGAAAAATCTTATTTCGTGGTTGGAAATGAGGGGAGTTGCTCTTCGCCAGGAGGAGGGAGGAATAGGAGAAACAAGAGGAAGAAAATAGGGGAAGTGGGGAGAAACGAACGGCAGGGCCCCCTCCCTGCAGGCTCACCTGGTGACCCTGTTTTGACCTTCACTGTTTGGCGATAGCTTCTGTCCCTCCGAGGCTCCAGTAACTGTCAGTCGGTGCAGTCCTACGAGAGGAGAACATCACGGGCCTGCACACCAGGGTCAAGGAGGTTAAGGCGTAGCTATGACAGGTGCATGATTTTAAGATTGAAAAACCACTGAGAAACGACCACAAAAACCCCTAAACCGGTAAGAGTGTAACCTGTGGGCGAGTGACAAACGGTAGCCAACTGTGAAACATGGTGACACGTGAAGTGTGACTCAGCCGGAGAGACCTCACGACATCGAGGAGTGAAGCTGCAAAGAAAGTTCTGGATTTATAGGAAGACGCTCATTGAGGGACACGAAAATGTTAGATTAACACGCTATGATCCTTAGACCCCCAGCGCGCAGATGTGGCGACCCCAAGCCGCTGGGCCCGAGGCGCCAGGGTCAGCGAGAGAAGGGGCGGACCGAGGGCCCCGTCTCTCCCGGGCTTCTCGCCCCGCGTGGAGGGGAGGCTGCGGCCTCCTCGACTGTCCCGGGAGGGCTGATGTGACCTGGGGACAGGGCTCGGCCCCGGGACCTGGGGCTGCGGCGGGGAAGGTGTCGACCGGGGAGGCGCTGTCGAGGGGCGTCGTGGCGTTGGGGACACGCCAGGCGAAAGCCCGCGTGTGCAGAGATACCCAGGCCGTGCCTGAGCTCTCGAAGGACAGTGAGGGACTCTCCGAGGGGATGCAGGCGTCTGGCCTCGGGCCTCTGGTCCGTAGCCAACCACTTGTACGAACGCGAAACCGCCCGGTGTGATGAACGGACTCCAAAACGGGAGAGCAGGCCGAGGAGTGTCCTTCCTCCCAGAGGCACGGTCACCGGGGCCCGGGGAGCAGGGCGGCGGGGGGTGGAGGACGTTAGGGGACCCGCCTCGCCCCGCAGGGCCGCTCCCGTTCCGTCCCGAACGCCCAGGAACGCACACACCCCGTTTCCACCGCGGGAGCGGCCAGTGGGGACACCGCTGGTGGGGTCCAGGCCAGGCCGACATCCGCAGCCCCTTCCCGCCCGCGCCCGAGGCCACGATGTGCGTGACCCGCCGTGTCGTCCGTAGGTCTGGTCCCAGGGGTCCCACCAGCTCTCAGGCCTGGATCCTCTCGCTTGTCTCCACGGTTGCCCGGCTCCAAACGCACGTTCTCCAGACGGAAGAGCCAGGCGTCTCGGAGAGCACCTTCCAGAAGAAACAGGGCGAAGAGTGGGGTTTTCCAGAGAATCCCTGGGCCCATGCCGCGTAGGCCAAGCCTGAGCATCCGTGTGAATGAAATAACTGGTGGCGGGACTCCCCGCTGTCGCCTTTCTTAGAAATCATCCTGCTTATTCTTGCACGTTCTTTCCACTTAAAATCGTCGACGTCATAAAACCCTCCATTTCTCACACCAAAGGTCTACATCCCCGCGAGTCGGGGAGACGCTGTTGGCCAGTGGATGCACAATGGGGTCAGCGAGCTCTGAGAGCCGGTCCTCGAGCAAAGAGACGCGGTGCACGTTCTGCCACCTAAAAGGGCTCGGGGTCCCGGGCCGGATTGCCCTTTCTGACTTCGGCCTCAGCACGTCACAGCTTGACCCGGACGCCGGCCGCCTCTGGCCTCCCTTCCTCCCGTGTGCACTGAGGGCTGCGCTAGTACCTGCGTGAACTAAGACGGCTCGCCCCGGGCTGTGGCAGAGCCCGAAGCGCCACCTCGGCCAGCTGCCCTTTCCTGGCCCCGCGTGACGGCGGAGACGAAGGACGAGGGATCAGCCACCATCTCAACATGGGGAAGGCACGGGAACCCTCCGAGTCAGCCACTCCGGCAGGCGCGTGACAGACGATGGCTCGTTCGGAGTGAGGGGGTCATTTCGCATGAGGAGCCCTCGCTGTTCTGGGAGAGGAAAGGTAGCAGGCCCTGCCCCGGGTCCCTGGGGTTCTGAGTTGGGGTGTGGCCGGCCAAACCCCGGTGACGGGACAGAAACGGCAGGTGAGGTCACACGGAGGGTCGGTGGCCCTGGAATCCCCCGCCTCAAGGCCAGGGCCCGATCTGGGGAGAGAACTTGTTCTTCTTCGGGCTTGGTCTGGGGTGGAAAACCCCCAAATTTCACCACCACCCCCCCCGCAGGAGCTCGGTTCCAAGCATGACAGGCAGCACGAAGCCAGTCACGAGGGAGCACCGTGGCCCAGACGGGGACCTGAATCAGCAGGGTCACCGGGAAGGACAGGCGGGCCCACGCCTTCCCACGAGCACGCGGCCTGCTGACGTGGCCGCAGCGGGGACTAGAAGGCAGCGCAGACGTCGCCGGGGGGTCCGAAGGGAGGACAGAGCCTCGGGCGGTGGCACACGAGGTAGGTGACGGCTCGGCCCCACCACGTCTCACTCTGCTACGTGCCAGAGCGGTCGTGGGAAAAGTTAAAGCTGGTGAAGACGGTGACGCTGTGACCGCGCAGGGCGCCGGGGCAGAAGCCAGGGTGACACTCGTCACCCGAGAGCGAGTGGGAGAAAGGGTCCCCGGGGCGGTCGCGGCTCCCTCGAGGGCGGGCAGTCGTTCTTGCTTTCGCTGTGACCTCGTTGTCCTTCTTCCCTGGGCTTCAGGCGTGGCAGAGGGAATCCCTCCGGCTCCGGGCCGAGTGTCGTCAGCCATCGTCCCCGTTCTCTTCGGGGCGTTCGCTGACGAGGGGTCCGATCGCAGCCGGGCGTGCTCTTCCCGATCAGTCACCCGAGCAGACGACCCGACTGGTGAGAGGAAGCTTTAGCTTCCTTCTCGGTCAACAGTATCACTGTTTCTGTCCCTCCCCCTTCCAAGGACTCCAAAAGAGGGCTCCACGGACTCGGCGCCATGAAGCTCCTTTACCTCCTCCTCTTCGCCATCATCTTCATCTCGCAAGCGGCGCCAGGTAACCCTCCTGTCCCTGCCCGAGTCGGTCCTTTCTCCCACCTGCTCCCCTCTCTGAGACCCCCCACCCCCATCGTCCCCGGTGACCCGGAACCAGTAAGCATCCCCCCGCCCCCGGGAACAGTGAGCAAAGGGGAACTTCTCAAGAGCCTGGCTGGTCTGCCCCAAGGGACCGGGACGAGACCCTGACGCTGGAGAGGGAAGGAGGGGCCGCTCGGCCGGCTCCCCTTCTGGTCGGATGACAGCCCGGCTCCCCCTCAGCGCTTCCGCCCACGCGTGTGCGTTTGAGCTGATGCCGTTTCCAGTGAGTCACCTGCCGCATTCTGCGTGTATCGTGTTTAACGATCGCCTGTACCCGCAGGGAAGGGGAAGCTTGGCAGTGATTTTATTTTATTTATTTTATTTTATTTATTTTATTTATTTTATTTTATTTTATTTATTTTATTTTAATTTATTTTATTTTATTTATTATTTTATTTATTTTATTTTATTTATTATTTTATTTATTTATTTTTATATTTTATTTTATTTTATATTTTATTTTATTTTATTATTTTATTTTATTTTATATTTTATTTTATTTTTATTTTATTTTATTTTATTTTATTTTATTATTTTATTTTATTTTATTTATTTTATTTTATTTTATTTATTTTAGAAGGAGGCGATCCACAGGCTCAGGGCCACGGCATTGGGTGGAAACGCAGAGTGCGCTGTGCTCCGTACCCGGAGTGAGAGGTGGCAGGCACGAGCAGAGAGGGAGGCCGGGGTCCGGCTTCACGCCTGTCCGCTCCCCACCCGGCAGACGTGCTGGGTGTCCCGGACCTTCTCAGAGTGTTACGATGCTTGGGTCTGGGAGGGAGAAAGTGGCTCGCACGGGAGAGCCCCACGGGGGTCTGGCAGGTCGCGTCCTGCGGATGCCCGGCGACTGCCCCTCCCTGCCGCGCCGCGCTCCATGCTCACCCCGCCTTAGTCCTCCTCGCCCCGCACCCTTTTCCTCCTTTAATATTCTATCTTGAACGTAAACAGAGTCGCCTCAGGGCTCAGGGACGGGTGATGGGCTAGGTGACAGGCACGGGTGGAGCGGCGGACGCCCCCGGCCGCTGTCCTCCTTTCTGCTCTGGGCCCACGGGAGTCTGTGTGCCGTGACCCGCAGGACCCACGGGGCGTGACGACTGATTCTGCAGCATCTCTCAGAACAGCGAGAGGTCGTGGGGGCCCTGGAGGAAACTCTTAGGGGAGAACAGGGAGAGCGCGGGAGGACGCTTCGCAGCGAGACTTGGGGTGACCGTGCCAGGGTGCAGAGGTGGCGCTCAGCCATCGGTGGCCCCGGCGTCCAAGTCCCTCGGTTGGAGCTGCCCCGACGAAGCCCAGGGTGGGTGCGGGTGGTCCTTTCATGGCAGCCTCGGCCATTCGGTGGGAAGATGGGGACAGGAAAAGCCCGAAGGGCAGGTTGGTGACGGCGGTCTGCGAGCAGCCCGGTTCTCACACCCCCCTCGCGGTGTGCGGGTGGGACCGGGCAGGCTGCCTCACGTGCCCCGCGGCTGGGGTCCACGAGCGGGTTCCAGAGTTGGTGGCTTCTGCCGACGACCCCCAGCGGCGGGCCGGGCTAGGGGACCCCAGGGACGCCTTCTCCTGGAGGCCGAGCGTGGACCCCCTCTCACCTCTAAGGGGCAGGGGTGAGGTCTTTGTCAGGCCTGGCTTCGCGTCAGGTGCGATATTTTTCCCTCTTTTAGGGACCTCCCTCGCCTCGGCAGGTGCCTGATTATTCTGGGTCCTTTCCTTCGGGGTGTCAAATTTCAGGCCTTTTAGTTTTAAGACTGACTATTAAGCCCTGAGGGCAGGGGTTCTCAGCCTGGGATGCTGGGCGACGTAGAAGGTTGCTGGCACCCCTCAGATGCTGCGGGCACCTCGGGTGAGCGTGCGTACGTGTCTGAAAGAATGTGTGCGTAGCTCCTCCTTCCCCAGGCGAGGGGCCGTAGTGTCACCTCATTCTCTCTGGCGTCCTCTCCCACGAAGATAAAAACTGCAAATTCCAGCGTGCACCTGCCAAGGACCTCACCCGACGGTTCCGTACTAACAGGGGTCCGCGGGTGCGCGCTCAGGGGCCGTGCTCTGCCACCCCGGGAGAAGCGTTTGAAGTCTCTGGTCGCGTCATCGTCCTCCTGTTTAGCAAACAAGCGGGAGGGACAAGGCGGGAGGAGAAGGCGCCTGAGACAGAATGATCTGGGGATTCCTGGCTGCGCTGCATGTTTCTCCCTCGCACGGGGCGCCTGGGCCCTTCTCCCCAAAACGAATGCATATTCTTGTTGTTCTTTCTGCAGGTGGTGGGCACAGTGACATGTTTCGTCGCTGTGACTCGCCCGTCAGCGTGTGCCTGCGGAGGAAAAGAAACTGCTTCGTGCGCATGTCAGGGCTGTGCCCCGGGAGGAGCTTCTGCTGCAGAAGGCTGAAGTGAGCCGGGATTCGCGTCTCCGTCCCTGAATTAAACGGAAAGGCTGGGCCTCGCCGCCGCGAGTCTCCGTTCATTGTGCGGTGTGGGGGAGGGATCGGAAGGGGGAGAAGCCAGAGACCCAGGGACAGTTGGACGTGACGCGATGACTGACGTGTGAGGGTTTGGGGGTAAAGGGCGTGCACGAGGACGCGGGGTGGAGGTCAGCGTGAAACGGGGGCGCGGAGAGTCGACGCGTGGGCATCGGGCCAGCGCGAGGTGGGAAGGGAGGTCGAGGGAGATTCCTGTTATGCGTGGCTCATGGGGTGATGGGCATTTCAGGGAGCGGGGTCCCGGGTCTCGCGTTCAAAGGGGAGATCAGGGAGGGAGGTGGTGATCTGTGGGGCACGAGGACTCATACGCGTGACAGTGGAAGCCCCTCTGGCTCCCTGCGGTGAGTGAGAGACGGGAGAGAATCGCGAGGCGGAGAAACTGAGGACGCCGGCGGGTTGGGGGCCGCCGTCCCCGTGCCCTGCCCTCCCGCCTGCATTCTGGAAGCTCCACAACCAGTTCAAGGTCGCCGAGGCTGGCTCGTGTCTGGGGTTAAAACCACGCCGATCCCCTCTCCGACCCTAAAGCCCGTTACAATACTCATGTCTAACATAATGATTAATTAGTTAGTTAATTAATTAGACTTCATCGTTCTGACTCCGTCGTTAGTCAGACTTATCCGAGTCTGAATCTGGGCCGTTGAGAACTGGCATCGGGCCTCGGATGGTTTAACCTCCCCCTGTCGACGGTGGGGTCCTTCCTCGCCGTCCCCGGGAGACGGAGGACGGGCACCAGAGAACGTTCCGCGCGCTTGTTCTTAGCGGGGCCCAGAGTGTAGCTCTGTGATGGGTCCCACGCAGTGAGTCAGTCCTGACCTCCTCCCTCCGTCTTCGGAATCCTTCCTGGAAGGAATAGTTTAGAAATCCCGGCACCGCAGCTTCGTCGAATGTGTCCCTGAAGTCGTGTTTGCGTCAACGCAGCGTCTCTTCGGGCCCCTCGCAGCAGCTTGAGCGAAAGTGTTTAACCCAGAATCACTGACCACGACTCCTGTCCGCACACACGTCACCTGACCCAGTGCTCAGTTGTCCACTTCTTGTCCTAACGCTCTTCGGATGCATTCAGAAGTGTTCTTTTTGGGTCCATATGTGCAAAACCTTACAGTTCTCCGGTGCGTGTCGTACCTCTCCACGTTCAAAGGCTCCACGGCCTTCCAGGGCTATTGCCATGACCTAGAGGCGATGGGGCACTGAGGAGGTGTATCCTGAGAAACGTCCTACAGGCAGCTGCGTCAGGTGAGGTCACTGCGGAGTCTGCAGGCGAGGGGGGAGCGCCTGGGCCTGGGGCAGGTGCTGCCACTAGCAAGGGCGCTAGGATCCGGGAGCTCCCGGCGTTAGTGATGGCCGACATCGACACGCACGTCCCTGTTCCAATTTCCGGCCTCGCTCCTCCTTGATGACTCTGCGTTTCTCACCTGAGACCTGATAAGGCCACGGATTTCGCTGGGGTCGTCAATCAGCCATCCGCCATGTCAATGCTGCGTCTGTTCTCCCGAAACACAGACTCGGTCCTCACTAGAGTTAAGGCCTTCGGCTACAGCCGTCGGAGAAATGGTTCGTTCCTCTGACTCTGTCCTCTCGGGGGAGCAAAGAGTGGCCCCCAGGGCCCTGGGGGTCGAGCGGAGGAAGGTGGTTTCAGGTTTCTCACCTGCCTTCAGCTCAGAGCCTCACTGCCTAGGGTTTTACATCCTTTAGGGCTCGGCCTTCCCAAGAGTAAACTCTCCACCGTCAACTGAGGCGGAGAGAGGGGTTGGGCAGGCGGGGGAAGGGGATTCCAGGCTCAGACTTCTCCCCGTTCAGACTTCCAGCAGCTTCCCGGAGCTCCCAGCCCTGCCCTGCTCCGTGCTCGCGGGCCCCGGCTCCCCAACCCCTCCGGCTCCCCGGGCCTCCAAGCACGTCCTGGCGCGGCGCGTCCTCACCGCGTTCACTTCTGCAGGCCCGCGGGTTTGCTTTCTCTCCTGTCACGTCGGGCTCCGCGAGCACCTTGACTGTTTATATTTGAGAATAATTGTTGATTCACAAAAAAGTGGTGAATACTACGGAGAGTTTCTGTGTACCCTGTCCCCAGTTTCTTCCCTTATTAACATCTTAGGCCACCGTGACGTATTTGTCACGACTAACGAACCAATATTGTTCTGTTGTTATTAACTAAACTCCGTACTTTATTTAAATTTTGTTCGTTTTTTATTTTATTTTATTTTATTTTATTTTTTAATTTAATTTAATTTAATTTTATTTTATTTATTTTATTTTATTTTTTAATTTAATTTAATTTAATTTAATTTAATTTAATTTAATTTTATTTTATTTTATTTTATTTTATTTTTTATTCTCCAGGGTCCCTCCTGGGATACCATAGTTCACTGAATCATCCTGTTTTCTTAGTCTCTGGGCTGTGACGACTTTTCAGACTTTCCTGGTTTGTGATGACCTTGACAATCTTGAAGGTCCTGTTGAGACATTTTGTAGACTATCCCTTGACTTGTGTTTGCCTGATTTTCTTCTGACTAGGCTGGGGTTGCAGGGCCATGGGAGGAAGGTCACGGAGATGGCGTTCACCTTGACGCTCTAGCTGAGGTGGTGTCGCTCCACTGTGAAGTACCGCTTCCCCTCGTCCATGCAGTCCTCTTCGCGAGGAAGCCGCAGGCAGTGAAGGGGCTGGAGCTGTACTCACGCTCCTGGAAGAGGAAGAATCCGTATACGTTACCTGGAGTTTTCCTGCATGGGGGATTTGTCTCTCTGTGGCAGAAAAATCAGACTGGCGAGACGCCAAGCAGCACTCGGAGAGTTGGAGAACTCGGGTTTACTACGCCGGCGGTCCCGGGGGAGCCAGCGCTCTGAAGACCTGGGCCGTGAGCTCGCGTGCAACCTGCTTTTATAGGGTTTATCTGCAAACAAGCAGAGGGGAGGCTGAGCCTTCAGTTGGTCCGAGGTCACCCTGCCCTTCGGCCTATGCGGCGAGCGTGTCTACAGAAGCAGAACGAAGAGCCGATTACAAGGCTAGCCATTAGGGTGGAGAATTCCTCTTCGTCCCCTATACTGGTTGAATCCTTTAGCGTCATCAGTATGGCCGTACGAATGTTATTTTATACTTCGAGCAATAATCCAATGCTATGTTATTTGTTGTTGCTGCTCAAATCATTCCAGCGTTGGCCGTTGGGAGCCCTTCCGGTGGCTCTCGTGTCCCCTTGACCCACCCCGAACATTTGTGAGCGTTTCGCTCCCATTATCCACCTTAGCAAAGTACTCTCAAAAGATGGCTGATGTCCCGGTCCGGGGTTTCTGCTGGATGCTCCGCTGCAGAGCTAGTGATTCTCTTTGAAATGACTGAGTAAGCTGCAGATGTTCTGGGATTATGCAGATATCCTGTTTAAGCGGGGAAGTTTATTTGCGTAATCTCGACGTATCTCCAAATGATTAGTAGGACGTGAGGGATTCTGTATTCCCACGCTTACGGGCTGCCGTCATCCTGTAACGCAGAGTTGCCCCTGCTCCGTTTTATTCAGTTGTTTGTTTGTTCATATCAGTATGGACCCATGGCTCTTCATTTTATCTCTGGGTTAGAATCCTATGTATTTTTAATGAAATCTTTCAACTTTGGTCACTGGGGGCTCTTTCAGGCTTGCCGTGTGACCCTTCAGTACAGTCTGCCCCACATCTGGGGGCAGTTCCTTACTCTCTGGCACTATAAGATGCTCCAGGTTCATCTTGCATTTCCCTCCTCCTAGTCCAGAAATGGATTAGTTCTCCAAGGATCCCTGGTTCTATTCATTGGAAAATGATATTTAACAGATTTTCAAAATTACTGCGGTCAGTTCCTTCTTCCCTGGTCATTGTGGCCACATGATTAATGACAACAAGATCTGGTCACACTCTGCATTATTCAGTTTCTCGGCCCAAGTCGAGTTGATTCTTTAAAAAAATTTTACAAATAGTAAAATCTAAACGTTGTGGTGGTTTTCCTAGGGTTATTGCACGAATCAATCATTTGTTCCTTTTTGTTGCTGCATAAAATTCTGTGACGTGCCACAGTCAGTTCACGGTGCAGGACGCTGTGTCGTTGACCAGTTCGGGCCTTCAGAAGCGAAGCTGCTATAAACGTCGTGTACAGGTTTCCACATGAGCATTCGTCTTCACTTTCTCAGGGTAAGTGACCGGGGGCGGGGTAGATGAGTCAGATGGTGCGCACGTGTTTACCTTGTGCGAGCAGGTGCAGCACGCCGAACGGCCTTCCAAACCCAGCCTTCCCCGCAGTGCTGCGTGAGAGTCGTTCGTCGCACAGGGGAGGTCGCTGAGAGAAGAGACCACGAAGACATCGTTCCCCGACTGTTTCTCGGTGGGAGACGCTCACTTACGCCGAGGTTGCCTTTCCCCGCCATCAGCAGGCTTCTGCTGCCCGGTTCGAGTCCTATCTGTGCCCGACGGTTCCTCGGGAATAAGAAAATGGTTTCACAGGTGCCTTTCCAGAGAGGCAAATCATCGGTATCTCTGGGAGTCTTTGTTTTCCGTAAAACAATGAGTTGGGTTCTGTGGCCTCGGCCTCCCGATTCCATGGGTTGATGCCTGAGTGTCCAGGAAAACCTTTCTGACCAGCTCAGTTCCCAGTAATCAACTGGGAGTCATCGCCCGGTACTGAAGGGTCATTCAGGGGCGTGGACGTGAGAACAGTAACTTTTCCCATATATAATGCGCGCACACACACACACACACACACGCACACACACGCCCTCTCCGAGCTCCTGTTCTCAGTCCCCACAGGCACGGCCGTGTGTGCGTAGGCGGCAGCTGCCTTGAAGAACAGCAGAGTCAGTAGTTGCAGGTTCAGGGAAGGCCTGGTCCCAAGTCAGTCGGCTAACGGGGAGTGTGACCCGACCGCGGCCGTCAGTTCCTCCCCCGGTCCGACGGCCCGGCTGGAAGCACGCCCCCGGGAGGCCCGACACAGAGTCGCGTGAGCGGGGTGTCTTTATTAAGGGGGAGCGGGCGGCGGGGAGTCTGCGCCCCGCTCTGCGGCCCTCGGCTACACGCGACAGCAGTGTTTGTGCCGACTCCTGCATTCCGCCGGCAGGATGGAGCAGCCGTGCGTCTTCTGGTTCTTGCAGACACCACCCATTTTTTCACATTCGAGGTTTTTCCTTCTTTTCTCGTGCCCTACAAAGAAAGGGGAGGTGGGAAAAAGAAAAAACATGAAAAAATAAAGCCGTGTGTAACCAAAGCTCCCAGAATTCGCCTTGTATGATAAGAATCTGCAAACCACTGTCCCCAGGGACAGAACCAGGCCTCCGCCTGTTGGGGAGCGACCTGAGAGCTTAGAATGGTCTTTGCGTGTTTCTTTAAATTGTAGGAAAATATCAGAAGAAGAAAAATAGTTGATGCTCCGTGAGCATGACATAAAATTCGAATTCTAGAGTCCACAACTGATTGTATAGGCGGACAATCACGCTCGCTCATCTGCATAATGGCTACAGCTGCTTTCACTGCCCTAACGGCCGGGGTGATTTGCCACGACACAGGCCTAATGGCCCACGAAGCCTGAAGTATTTATCATTGGCCCTTTACAGGACGAGCGCACGGACCTCTGTCGCACGGTGTCTTCCCTTTTCAGAGAAAGCGAGTGACTCGACTGTGCCACAGGCCTGCAGGCTTTACACGGTGCTCGGACACGCATCCTGTCTATTTTCGTGGCACAAAGTGGGATTTACCCTTCGTGGGACTGGGTGGGGCCGTGAGACTCTTGGTTGATGACTTCTGAGCAGAAGTCACGTGTCCTTCTGGATCTCCTAAGTGTCCGTGTGGGACTCACCCCTCAGAGCTCCTTCTTTTGACACGGGGACCAGCGACGTTCCTGGTGGCACCTGCTCCATCGCCTGGATCTGAGCAGCGGTCGTGAGCAGAGCACCTCTGTGGCCGTGATCCATTCGCATCATGAGCAAAAGTTAAAACTTCGCTCTTTTAAGACGCCAAGAGGCAGAGCTGGTCGCCACGGCCTAAGCCGGCACGTGCTGGCATCTGCATGAGCTCGCCAGGTGAAACGGGGCACACCCGGCGAAGTTTGAATCTCAGGGGAACAACAAAGGTATCCTTTGGGGTAAGTGTCTCCCAAGTGTTGCTGAGGTCATCGTCACACTAAAAAGGATTCGTGGTTTACACGTAATTTAACAAGCAAGTTTCTTTTCTGGAAACGTTGCACGTTTAATAAAAACAGCGTCTTTGGAAGCAAAGCCGGCTGGGCCTGACCTGAAGGCTTTGCTACGTACAGTCTCTGTGGCTGTGGCTTCGCTTCTTGTCCTCATCTCTAAACCCTTCTGTGGTCTTCATGAACGTCAGTGTCGCTCCGCGGCGTGCACGTGGGAGGCAGGTGGACGGTTTTGGTGTGCGCTTGGCGAAGAGGAAGCGGCCGCCACGCTTCACCGTGACCGTTGGGGCTGTTGTCTACACAGATGTGATCCGTGAGCTGTAGAGTCCCCGTGAGAGTTACCCATCAGCGCTACTAGGTACAGGTTTACCACCAACTGGTTCAGGCCAGTCTTGGGGAGACCGTTTTGATTTCTTTAAGCGTCTCCTTTCTCATCTGTAAAATGGAGTTCACGCTTCTTTCAGCTCTGACGTGACTGGCTGCTACCTATCTCAGCGCATCACTGGGCTAGGAATGGGCTTGGCGGCCCCACTCCGGGCCCCGAGGCCATCCGCCACGTCACCCTGCCAGGTGGATCCCCCCTTACCTGATGCCTTATGGACGAGACAAACGAGGAGGAGGAAGAGAAGGAACAGCAGCCTCATGACGGGCGGCAAATCCTCGGGACTGTAGGAGCGACCGGCAGCGTCTGGTGGTGGGTTTTTCTTCAGTGCGCGTCGATGGAGGCCGGGGGCTGGGAAAGAGTTTGAAAAATTCAGCTGGAGAGAGAAAACACCTCTATTCCTAGCAAAGATGCTTGGGCAGGCCCGGGCGCACTTCAGGGTGTCTCCCCCGTGGCCGCACGCTTCCTTCCAGACCCAGTTCCTCCTGGCAGAAGGAAAGACCCTACACTAAGTCGGCATTTTCTAGCTGATTTTCACTTCTGCTTACGACTCAGGGGCTGGTGCCTTTGCGTCTGAGAAAAACAATTGAAAAACTGAATTGTTTTAGGAACTCGTTCACCTTCCCTGCGTGTCTCTGCCTGTCGGCTTCGGAGCACAGAGAACCTCCCTCTTCAGAGGCTAAAAGGGGAGAAGGAATTTTGCAAGTGGAAACGACCTTCTCTCACTTTGTGTTGTCGGTCATTTTTCTGCTGCCCGTCCCGTCTGGGAGAGAGAGTCGAGCCGTCCTAGGCAAGGTGGGCCGGCCTCACGCCTGCCTCGGCCAGAACCAGGTGAGCCTTAGGGACCAGAGTCTTTCTCCACACGGATGTTACGCCGACGCTTTCCTGGGGCAAAGGGGTCCGATGGCACGGAACACAGGTCAGACGCTGACACTTCCCTCCGACTCTTCCCTCTCCCCTGCTTTTGCTTTCTGTTGTTTACAGGTCTCTCTCCCTCGCTAGACGATGAATTCCTAAAGTAACAAGACCTGGTCTGCTGCTTTACAACCTTAGCTCCGTGGACAGCGTGCCCGGCACAGAGAAGGCAGTCACGTGTTTGTTTACAGAAATGCGGACCGGTGTGGAGGAACCAGTTCACGGTGAAAGGAAGCAAGGAAGCAAGGAGGGAATAAATGAGGGAGGGCGGGGGACAGAGGGAACCAGACTCCCTACTCATCCAACGACGGGCACTAGTGTTCGGGGCACAAAGATATCTTCTTACTAAGGTGCAGACGTCAAAGAAATCGTCTCGGCCGAGAAGCAAGCAGTGCTCTTTGGGGGATACAGACAAAAAGAATTTCACGTAATAGTGAAAGATCAACCTTGACTCGAAGTCTCTGTTCTGCCCCTTTTTACCTGAAGGATCTTTTTTTCTTAAATTTTCCATGACAGTTGACATTCGACGTTATTTTGTGCCGGTTTCAGATGTTCAGCCTTGTGGTTGGGCATTTGTATGGTTTATGAAGTGACCCCCGCCCCCGTAAGCCTAGCGTCCACTTGGCGCCATCGCGCGCGACCTCGGAAGAACCTTCTAGAGCTTCCTCTGTACATTTGGTGCTGGGTGTAGTGTTATTCTCCCACGTTCTTCCCCATAGAGAGGGATGTCGGGGGAGGCAGTGGCTGGCCCATCTCTCTACGGCAAGAGGCGTGTTTTAGCTGAGACCACTGTACGGGTCCCCCAAGCCGACAGAAGGGCTTTGTCGGCAGCTTTGGGTCCCAGAAATCCCATAATCACATAAAATGCTAGTTTCTTCCATCAGGGGCTGGAGTGTCTTAGAAAAACATGACAATTTGAAACTCGAATTTGATGAATTTTTGCTTTTTTGAGCCCATGAAACCAGAAGCTGGCAGTAAAACTTTGGCTCTTTCTGGCCTGGAAGCAAGAAAGCCCTAAAAGAGAACCTGGAATGGTAGATAAGGACACACAATTCCCCATGAAATTTCACTTTTTCAGCAAAACCATAGCTTGATAAGCTTACGTAAAAAGGAAGCCTTTGAATCCTTAGCTCAGGTTTGAATTTTTCAGGAAGGAGAGGTTTATTTTAGTTTAGTGATGGTCACCTGAAAATAGGGTAAGTGTAGTCGTCCCGTTACACAATCCACTAAACTCCACATAGCAGCTGGGCGGGTCTCACCTCCTTCCCCTCAACGACAGCACGTTAATAATGATGATGATGATGACAATGATAATAATAATAATAATAATAATAATAATAATAATAATGATAATAATGATACCAGAAAAAGTAAAGACCGGAGGATCTGGGCCCCTTTCCCGTCTCCTGCGCTGTGTGCTGAGAGCGAGCCTGTTTACTGACGCCGTAGGTGCTGCGCCCACGTTCCCACCTCCTCTTCCACAGGTGGCTCTCTCCGGGAGACCTACCTTGCCACTGGTCCCCTCGCCCGCCGCAGGCTGTCTGCTGCCTGGCCACGTGGGCGGGGACCCCTGGGAGCAGCTGCCCATCGCCACATAATGGGGGCCACATCAACAATGGGTAGAGGGAGGGCCGAGCGAGGTCATGCTGGGGCTCACGATCCCTTAGGGACAGGAGTCGTTTCGGTGGGGACGTGGGAACGCGCGCACTCGTTCACGATTCACGGAGAGGAGCCGACATCGTGACAAGACACCGAGGAGTGTTATGACAATACAACGCGACCAGTTTTATAGGGTAAACGTAAAGGTTTGGATAAAAATGAAAAACGGAAGTCCCAGTGAAGAAGATGACAAAAGTCAAATAAGCAATAATCCTAATTACGGTTAAATTCAGGTAATAGTTGAGCGACAATGAAATAAGCTAAAAATAAAGAATAGGGGATGTACGATGTCAGAGGTGACACATCATAACAATCCGTGAAGCTGGAGGTGGAGACGTCCTCTCTCCCCCTGGGCCCCTCATGGGTCTGAGTCCCTGCCGGGCCGTGGCACACAACCTCCCGATGGAAAACCCCACATCCCTTCTACTTTTAAAAACCTAGGTCTGTTATCACTCACTTTCCTTCACTCCCACATTATCCGTACCGCAAGGGCCGCGTCCTTCAAGACCAGAACGGCCCTCGTATCGCTTCAACAGCAATGCCATTCTCTCGGCAAAAATGAACCATTCACCTGTACCCAAAACTGGTAGAACATCAGCGTTATTTTCCTTTCGGCCCTTTATAGGGCAATTCTCAGTGCTGACGAGGCTGGGGGGCGGATGCCGCAGACATCGCTGTCCTGCTTCGAGTTGGGACGTAGGAAGCGCATCCACAGACGGATCCTTCCGGCAGCGGACACGGACGGGGCGGGGCAGGGGCGCTCTGTCTCCACTGCGTAGCCAGCCGAGGACGCGTGGCCTGGGTTTAAACTCTTCCAGGCCCCCTCGCCTGTCCTCCCACCAAGAAGCAGGAGGCCGAGGGAGACCACAACGGGCACAGCCGTGCCTGGACGTGAATCGTGAGTGGGTCAGACCCAGAGTTCCCATGGGCGGTCCTGGCGTCGGCGCAGAACAGAAAGGGTTCATTGTGGGTGCTGAGGGAAGCGAGGGAAAGTGGGCACATGACCCCAACCCTCCAGTTTCCACGCAATGGGAAAATTCACGCGGGCCGACGATGAAATCCGTCGCCGACTAAATACCACAGACACCATGAGCTCGAGCCTCACAGGCATCTCCTCGCTCGCTCTCCCGCTCGGCTCGTCGTCCGGCGTCGGGGACACACGCCTCATGCCTTGGTCTGGGTCTCTAGGTGCGTGTGGCAGGAGAGAGCTTCCCGCGGCGCGTGACCCCTTTGCGATGCCAGGCCCTTTGCCGGGCAGGCCAGACATGACGTCGACAAGGCCCGTGCCCGTAAGAGCTGTGCAGCCACATACGAGGACGGGAAACGCGCAGACGCACAGAGCGAAAGGCTCGCACGACGTCTGGCCAGGGCGGCCGAGTCGGCACCCTGGGCCGGACCAGGGGGACGATCTTTGTCGGGAAAACCGGCTGCGTTTTGGAGGAGGCGGGATCTGAGGCGGGTTCGAGTTTAGGGAGATGGTTGGTCCGGCGCGGGGTCGGCCTTAGCAGGGGCGTGGGCGGGAGGAAGACGAGGGGGGAACGTGAGGACGAGCTGGGCGCCCCCACTTCTCAGAGGGCGTGGGGTGAGCCGGGGGATGCGGTGAGGTTTCGGAGACGGATTCGACGGGAGGTGCCGGGCTGACAGAGGGACTGCAAAGCTCAGAGTCGCGGGGGACGGGAAAGCAAAGCGCGTGTCGCAGGGAGAACCAGAAGCCCAGCTTCACCGCGGGCATCAAACCTACAGAAGGGGAACAACCCCTGGGGACCCGATTTAAGTCCCGCACGGACTCCTCCAGGACGACCCTTCCCTTGGCCGAAGGTGGGTCACTCACCCTTCCCCGGTGGCCGAGTCGCCAGTAACTACCGCAACTGCTGCTGCAATTAAAAAAACCCCCAAACTTCTGAGCTTTTTGAAAAAATATTTATTTAATGCGGCGTCGCTTTGATGAATTCCAAGGAGGCGTTTCCACGCTGGGCCGCGCTCCCGGGGGGCTCACTTCTTCCTTCGGCAGCATTTCCGGCCGCGGAGGGAGCAGGTGCCTATCTGCTCCTCCTTGGGGAGGCAGCTGAGCACGGCGCAGCGGCCGCTCCTGATCTTGCAGTAGGACCTCTGCAACGAGCTGATGATCCCCCCATGGCCTGCGAGGAGAGAACGAGCACGGGCAAGGTTTGAGGGAGGCTCCGGGACGAGTACAAGGCTCTGGAAGTTCCCCAGATAACTGACGTGTAGCCTTTCTTCCTCCTTTTGCTTTATCCCATCCCCCACCCCACATACACATTTTAAAAACAAAACCAGGAGTAAGGCAGGAGGTAGGACCAGGAGTCCAGTGTGCGGCCACCAGCAGTGTCCTCGTGAGCAGACAGACGCGTGGAAGGGCCGGGGCAGCCCTGGGCCCCTCGAGTGGCCCAAAGACTCTGCCTCCAACCCTAAGCTAATAAAGCAGAAAGGGCTGTTCCTGTCCTATAAAGTCAGCCTGTCCTGCGGACTTACAGTTTCTAGATCAGCTCCTCGTGTCTCATTAACAGGGATAACGCACACCTGGCTGGCGTGCACTGAGGCCCCACGGATTTAAAGGGACCAGGCCCTAAAACGTCGCCGAGATGAGCCACCACGAGGAGGCGGCTTGTGTGACCGACTGAGTCTGTTAAGGGTGAATCAGAAAAGACGGGGACCCCTGCTCTCGGGTCCTCGGTCCTTGGCAGGAAAGAAAAATGGGAGGTTGGTGTCTATTTCCCGTACAATCCGCCTTCTTGGTCTAGACTCTCCTGGGGGTGACTCCGCACCGCGTACCCTCGGCCCCCCCACCCCTCCTTGCCCAGCCCGTCTCACCTGGAACAGGCACCAAGAGCAAGAGCAGCACCGCCACGGCCAGCTGGTAGATCCTCATGGCTCCGGGCCGGCCGTCGCTGAGATGGGCCGAGGCTGAGCTCGCGGCTTTATAAAGCTTCCCGCTCCTCGGCGTGAGTGAGCCACAGCTGCGATTCCTGTAATGCTGCAGGGATGACAGCGTGACGTCGCTCCCGCGGCTTCGTGCCGATGCCTCTTACCACAGGGACCACACCCGCTGAGCCCCAGGTTAATTGCGAACCTGAGGGGTGAAGCAAAGTCGGAAGCGAGCGAGCGAGCAGCGAGCGCAGGGCTGTCCTGACCCGGGGCCTGCCCAGCAGCTCTGGCTCCCACCCAGCTGCAGGCCTGGGGGGAAAGACCCGCCCCATCCTGGAGGCGTCCGTCCCTAGGGCGAGGCCCTGCGGGCTGGCTGGTCCCCGCTACGGCACCTGCCCGCTCTCCGCCTTCTTTCGAGAGCCCTGGGAGAAGGTGGAGGCTCACCTGGGGCCCACGTTGGACGCACTGAGCATCCCGGGGTCAACTCGGCCCGGGTCACGCCCTGAGGCGGCACAGGTGTCCCTGCCGCGCGGACTAAACGGGCCCGGCTCAGGTGGTGGGGGGAGGAGGGAAAGGTGGGCCACACTGCCGAACCCCTGACCCGGGCCCTTGGCCGTGATGGGAGCCGTCACTTGGGGGTGAAGCACGGCTTCCCCTTCCTTCGTCACTGTCTGAAAATTGCCCGATTCATGAGTCAAGAAGTGGCTCATTTTCCTTCCTCACAGAAAGAGAATGCCGGGTGACGTACCTGCGGGCGGCCTCTCCCCGCGGATGACACTGCGCATGCAAATGAGGGGCTGAAGTCGGCGCAGCTAGGCCCTGCGCTGACTCACGCTTCCTGGGCACTGGAGGAAGTCCGGGCCGGCCGGGCCAGGTGCTTTCCTCCCGACACCGCGTCCAGGTGTCCTGGGCCGCCCGCGGGTTCGCTCGAAGGTTAAGAACCCATCCTCCGGTGGGTCCTGCTTATGGACAGACTCACGGACGCTGACGCCGCCGTGACCGTGCCCGGCTGTCGTGTCGCGTGGATGGAGTTATACCGGCCGGACCGCGGGCCCGGGTGTGCCAGCTCCGGATCCTGGGGCGCCGGTCGGACTCTGGAAGCAAACCCCGGTGCCCAGCGCAGACAGAGCCCCACTGAGGCCGTGTGCTGGGGTGGGGCGGGGCGGACGCAGGCCAAGGACCCGTTCGGGTTCCCGTGGAACTCCCGTGGGGCAAACGCAGGTGGGCATAGGGTCGCCTGTGCCCCGTGGGTTTTGATGAGGTCACGTGGGGGTCGGAGTGCAGGGCTGTGGCCGTGCAGGAGGCGATTCGCGCTGGAGGGCGAGCTCGGACGCAGCCTGAAGAAGGATGTGGGGTGGTCGCACGTCGTCTTTGTCGAATCTCACCTTGTCCTCAAGTTCGGGGTCGGAGACGAAGCAGCTGCGTTTCCGGGGAGAAGGAAGCCGGCGCGGGGCGGGGCGGTGTCCCCGTGGGAAGAGCCTCGCTGGGTCCTACCCCGGGTGATGGACAGGGCGGGGCGGGCTGTGGTGAGATCGGAACCAGCCCCAGCCCCAGCCCCGACGCAGGCCGGGGTCGGCGGGGCGTCAGGTCCCAGGCGAGGAGTCAGGTCCCAGGCGGGGCATCAAGTCCCCAGCGAGGATTCGCTTTTCCGCGCGGGGACGGAGCTCCGCAGTGCGTCCTCGGTCCGACCTGGACCGTCGGGGCGCGGGAGGCGTTTCCAAGGCAACGTCGCCATCGCACGATGAGTTCTCTGGGGTAAAAGCCACGTTCCCGGGGCGCGCGTTTGGAAGCTGGGGACGGGGACGGACTCATCGCCTGGTCCCCTCCCCCCGCACACACACAAAATGAGTTTTAAGGAGCATTTCAGTGTTTAAAAAACATCATTAAAGTGACGCATGTTTCTTTCTGGCTTATTTACTCTTATCTCTTATTTTGTTTTAATTTCAAAAAGACTTCCAGCCTCTCGAACGGTCAACATCACTTGCACGTTTACTGCCGAGGAGTTGATGGTCCTAGAGAGTCCGATGGCACCACAGGTCCCACTCCCCGGCCCCGGGGCTCTGTGTCACCAGGGCTGGGAAGCGACGCCCCACAGATGACTGTCGTGCCAGGTGGCTTTCCCCGAGCCGAGTCAGCGCTCTCTTCTGCGTGGCTGAGGTTGAGAGAGGAGACTCTCGTTTGACATTTTTGTTCCCGTCAGACGTGCCTCTGATTGTTCCTTTTCCCCCCCTGAAGGCCGGTTTTTAACACGCGGAGCGGAGCTTCGGTTGATCCAAGTTCGGGGTCAAGGGGGAAGGGGAAGGGCGGTGTGGAGGGCAAAGCCTAGGTGCGGGGTGGCACGGTCCCCGTCTGACGCTCAGCCCGTCACTTGTTACTTGGGTCTTCGAGTGTCTGCCCCTCAGCAGCGGAGTAGGGGGAGCGACGCGTGTCCCGTGTGGCCCACAGCGAAAGCCCCATGAGTTCACGACCCGTACCAGCCGCGCGGCCCTCAGAGAGGAACCAGCGCGTCGGCAGCATCGAGGCAGCCCGAGGGCTGTGGCCTGAGCTCCCAGCAAGGCCCCCGGGGGCGAACCTTTACCCTCGCGTCACGTGAGAGGCCTGGCCCTTCTCCTCTGCGGCCGTTCTGGCCGCGTCCTCGCCACCGCTGCGTGGGTGAGACGGGCAACGACAGGCCTCGTCTCCGTGTCGCAGACGAGGACACTGAGGCTGGGGGGGGCGGGCGGCTCGCCCTGGGCCCCCAGGTAGGGAAGGGCAGCGCTCCGCCCTGCAGCCGCCATGCACATGGCTGAAGGGACCCACAGGCGGGGATGGCCGGGCGGGAGCCGGCGAGAAGCCATCTCTCCTCTTCCTGCCCTTCCACGGCGTCTCCTCGGTGCCCCGATCGCCAGCCGTGGCCCCGGCGTCCGCCAGGCAGAGCCCCCACGACCCGGCGTCTGCTCGGCGGCCCGGTCCCCACTGGGGACGCCGCCCCCTTCCCCCTTCGTCCCTCCGGCCCCGAGGACAGCAGCGTCTGATTCCGAGGCGACGACCAGCGTTTGGCGCCTCCGCTGTCCTCGCACCGACGCGCCGATCATCCGCGTTAAATTCCCTCCGTTCGAGGCTCTTAAACTTGTTGCCGTTCCCCGTGTTGGCCTTCGCAGGCTTCTCCGCCACGCGGTGGGTCCCCCTCCCCGGTCCCCTTCTCCTCACACGCGAGTGACCCTCGGGAAGCGAGTCAGCCGCGCCTCAGGCGCGCGGTTCCGCCATCGTCTCTGGTCTGGGCCGCTTCGCCCATCTCCTGGCCGCTCTTTCCGCCCCGGCAGCTCACGGCCCTAACCTCGTGTCCCTCTCGGGTAAATGGCGCCTGCGCTTTCCCTCTGCCCGACCGTGGAGGCCGGAAGCAGACCCTCCTCTCCCCCTGACGCCCACATGCACCGCGCGCTGCGTTGAGCCGACCCTTCCCACACGGCGCTGGGCACCACCCGCACCGCCCAGCGCGGGGCCGGCTCCTCGCGGCCCCGACCGCTCTGGCGGGAAGAGACCGCCCCTCACTGCGTTGGCGCAGGCCACGTTCCTACCGCTCTGGGGCTGTGACCGCCCGATGGTGAACGTCAGATGCTGCCACCGTTCGTGAGCCTTTCTTGTCCCTTTAGCACTCGGTGGCGTTTCGACCGTGTCTCTGTGTTATGGGACTGGAGCTGCTCAAGTCTCCTGTGGCTCTCACCTTGTAAGAACTGGAGACATTTTGTCCCCGAACTTTGGCACCAGGGCCCGGTGGTGCCCCTATGCGCACCCAGCGCCCGGTGACCTGAGGCGGAGCCGCTGCAGATGCGGATGGAGCTTCACCGGCTCACCCGCCGCTCACCTCCTGCTGGGCGGCCCGGTCCCTAACAGGCCACGGACTGGTCCTGGTCCTCAACCCTAGGGCCGGGGTCCCCTGGATTAAAGGACTATGAGGTCGCAGCCAGAAGACTAAGTTGAACTTGGGCTGTCACGTGCCATGGACCACGGGATGAAGAGACAGACCCGAGAGCCGGAGCAAAGGCCGACTTGACTGAGCAGGAGGGAAGGGTTCAAGGGCGCGAGGACGCCAGCCAGGGGGGCCCCAGAGCCTGCTCAGGAAGGGGACCGAGAGACGAGACGGGGGTGCCGTTAAGAAGAGAGGGAACCGAGGTGGCGACACCTGGCGGGCCTGAAGGGACACGGGCTTCGTGAAGCCGCGACACCTTTCAACGGGCTCAGGGTGGGGCCGCATCTGCCGGCCCAGCAGCGGCCCTGACGCCCCAGGGTGGGCTGGTTCTCCCGACGCCCGAGGGCAGAGTCGGAGGGAGCAGGCGCGCAGACAACCGTGCGAGGCCACCCGGAAGTCACCCTCCCCCGCCCGACAGCAGGACCTTCCGCCCGAGTAGAACGAAGTGCGCACGAGCCAGCCTTTCTGCGTGCACGTTTACCCTCGGGCCACGTCCTTCGTCCGCAGGTCACGCTCGGCCCCAGGGGCAGCTCGTCAAACAGAAGGAACGCCCGCCGCCGGCCCACCAGGTCCGCTGGCCGCTCCTCGGGCTGGGTTTCGGGGTGCAGGCGGCTCTCGCGGGGCCAGCTCGTCAAGGGGCTGGGGGCCAGGGTGTACGACGTGATATGTCCGAGGGCCGGGGCCGGGGCCGGGGCGAGCAATCTAAAACCCAGGACTGTGCCACTGTTATTTATCCAGAACTGGCACTCAAAGCGGACTTACTGATCGTCACTGCGATCGGCGACGGGCAACCATCGGAGGTTTTACACAGATCGACGGCCGCTACCGAGCGGCGGCTGTGTGCTCAGCGCGTGCGCGTGTGTGTGCGTGTGCGTGTACGGGTGCGTGTGTGTGTGTGTGTGCGCGTGTGTGTGCGTGTGCTCAGCGTGTGCGCGCGCGCGTGTGTGTGTGCGTGTGTGTGTGTGCGTGTGCATGTACGTGTGTGCGTGTGTGCGTGTACAGGGGTGTGTGTGTGCGTGTGCGTGTGTGTGTGCGTGTGTGTGTGTGCATGTGCGTGTGTGCGCGTGTGTGCGTGTACAGGGGTGTGTGTGTGCGTGTGCGTGTGTGTGCGTGTGTGCGTGTACAGGGGTGTGTGTGTGCGTGTACGTGTGTGTGCGCATGTGTGCGTGTGTGCGTGTGTGTGCGCGTGTGTGTGTGCGTGTGTGTGTGTGCGTGTGTGCGTGTGCGCGTGCGCGTGTGACTAGAGGGTGAGGTCGGAATTGCAAACTGGATTCTAAAAATAAGGAAATAGAGGCCGAGGCACATGCGGGAAGTGCCTGCCACAATCCAGGTGCGGGGCCCAGCGCCGTCAGGCTCACGGACCACCCGCGCCGCCCCCGAGTTGGCGCCCTGTCTACCTTTCTTTGGTCGAAGGCTTCGGGAGCAGGGTCCCCAGTGGCACGGTGGGTGACGCAGGTGGCAGAGAACGCACGGAGGGGCCCGGGGGACCCAAGCCCCGCCCCGCCCGCTCGGCCTGACGACAGGGCTGCTTCCGTTCGAGTCGTCTGCGATGGCAAAGCCCCGGGAGGCGTCCGGGGGGACGATGAGTCTGCGTCTCTGCGGCTGTCTCCTCCCCCACCTTTTCAAGAAGGTTCCGTGACGCGTGCACCGGAACACGGCTTCAGTCAAGGACGGGCCCGTCGATGAAGGAGTTTGGGTTGTGCTGGCGAGACGGTTTCCGAGGCACCTTCTCCGCGGTGCAGGAAGCGCGCAAAAGGCACGAACACCACGGAACCACGCGCCTGGCTGGGTGCCCGCGACTCCACTTACGAAATGGGGAGCAGCCGGGCTTGGCTGTGGCCTCGCCGAGCCCTGGCTCACGTCCGTGAGACGTGGGCCCGTGGGCAGCTCCGGTGGCCTCCCGCGACCCCCGCCTGTCCTCGCCGTGCTCTGCGGAGCTCCCCCTTGCGCTGGCGGGCCGGCCCCTCCTTTCTCACGGATGGGCTGTGCCAGGGGTGACGAGACCACTTCCGAGGTGAAGCTATGGGAAGACCTCTGGGGCCAACCTGGGGCGCCCTCCTGGAGCACCTGCCCACTCTGCGGACAAGGAGCTGCCGCTTTCCAGAGCTGTCCCCCGAGCGACCCGGGGGACAAGGCGCTGAGGGAGACTTTCAGGCAACAGCCAGCGAGGAGCCGAGCCCCTCATTCTAACAGCAAGGACCGGCCTCCTGCCGACGGCCACGCGGCTGGGTTTGGAGAAGGAGGCCCTTCGTGGAGCGCCGGGCGCAGCCGCAGCCGTGGGTGACCTGCAGGTCCGTGAGCGCCTCGGGCCAGCCCTGCCCGGCTCCACGACCCCCAGAACCGCGAGATAGTCAGCGTCCGTCACTTCCAACCACCCCAAGTTTGGGGTCGTCCGTTATGCAGCGATGGGAAGCGCCACAGCGGGCGGAGGACGGCCAGCTCCGCCAGAGACGTGGGGACCTGTGTCCTGTATCACAGACTTGCTGTGCGAGTTCAGGTGGCCACGGGCCCGTCTGGGCCCCCTCGGCTCCCCCTGGGGCTGAGGCACGGACGGGCACCGTGAATTTCTGAGGCGATGCCAGGCCTGCACCTTCAGAGTTGGTGAGGTTAGGGCAAACCGACTGCTGTGTCTAACCCACAGCCCTGACCTGGAAACCCCCGGGGGAAAGGTGGTCCCCCAACTCCTTTCGATACGAATGGCCAACGTTGAGAAACTCCCATAAAACCCCACATCTCCGGCTCCTTCAGGAAAAAGGGTGCGATGCTCTCAGCACCGGGGCCAACTCGGCCTGGCACCCCCCTGCCCGCGCCCTGGCGGCGTCTTCCCCACGGCCTGTGGAGAACTGGGGGGAAAGTCCACAAAAGGCCGCGGCGCTTTCAAACACAGCTCCCGTCTAGGAACGAGTGACCGTGGCCCCGACTCGAATCGCCCCGGAGGCTGACCTTCCGGACCCCACAGGGTCTGGACCGTCGCGGCTCACGGGACGGGAGGGAGCTGGGGCCTCAGGATGCCCGGTGCCGCCCCCATCCTGCCGCCCCCGCGGGCCGAGATTGGCCTCTGCCCAGTTGGTCCCTGCAGCCCCCGCAGACCTGGGGCTTCTCCAAGACGATGACACTTTGCTTACATGTTTTCAGGCCGACTGGGGTATGGCTGACAACACGGAAAGGTGCTGAAGTCGTACCTGGCGACGAACCCATGCGCGTGGTAAAGGCGCCCCCACCCCGCCCGTCTGGCGACTTGGCATGCCCGGCCCCCCACGTCCGCATCTGGCGTTCAGTTTGGTTTCGGCGCCAACACCCTCCCCGTCTTCCTCTCTAACTCTGGACACAAATCCCCGCCTCGTCTCGAGGGGCAGAGGTTCACGCAGGAGCCTTTGTCACCCCAGACAAGGATGTGCCCCGGCAGCTCTGCGGGGGCCCCGGGGTGGGGGTCGGGGGGAGCCTGGGGCATAATCCGCAACTGCGAAAGGCTGCGCGGTGGCCGCGGGTCCCACAGGCCTGAAGGACCCTGTGTCTTCCCCGCGGGGACACGCCCTGGCTTCCTCCCTGCGGACTCCTCCCCGTGGCAACGAGGTGACAACAACGAAGGAAATGGGCGGCTTTTCCGGTTCCTCTGGCCGAGCTCACCTGTGACGGGCACCGCCCCTGAACGTCGGGTTCCTGAGTCACCGTGACTCCACGGTCAGCTGCCTCGCGGACGGATGCCAGGGAGCCCGGGCCCGGTCTGCCCGGGCGGCCCAGCCCCTCGGGGTCACCGTGGGAACCGGCCTGCCCGAGCCTGGGCCGCCCTCCCGCCCGCCCTGCGGGCTCTCTGCACGTGCGGGGCTTCGCTCACGTGGGGGAGGGACACCACGAGTCCCCTTCCTCCCTCCCTCCCTCCCTCCCCTCCTTCCACAGACGAGCCGCAGACATGGAGCTAAACGTTCAAGAGCAAACGAGGCCGACAGCACAGGCTCCGGCCTTCAGGGAGGCAGGTGAGGGGGACGGACAAGAGGACGGCGGTGCAGGGGGTGAGCCCGGCAGCAGGTGGCCATCGGTCAGTGCCCCAGAAGGTCGGGTCCGGCCTCAGGGGGCGAGCTGGGCGCTCTGGCCCGGTGGCTCGCGTCTTCTGGGCCAGCCGTCCTGCTGGGAGAGCCCGGCTGGCGCCAGTGGAGCCTGCACAGCCCGCGCCCCCGGCCCTCGCTCCTGCTCCGCGGGCCCCACTACCCGCCCGAAAGCCCCCTCGGCTGGGCCCAGCGCCACCTGCGCTGCGTCGAGTCTGTTTCCCTCCACCCTGCAGCCCGGCGCCCCGAGGCCTGCCCCACCCCAGCCTCAGTGAGCGACCTGCTGGGTGCCAGACCCTGCCCGCGGGCCTTGCCACCGCGTCGGGCTCAGAGGGGCGTCCCCCCTCCCCAGCAGTGTGGGTCGGAGCCTCGTGCCCACCCCTGTGGGCAGGTCTGGGCTGAGCCTGGGTTCCCGCAGGCTCGCCCTGGACAGGCCGGGAGGACAGAGGCAGAGGGTCCCCTCTCCTCACGCACTTGGCCGAGACCCCGCCTAGGGCCCCCAGGAAGCCCTGAGGCTGTGCTGGGGCCTCGGCCGTCCAGGCCGCCCCCTTGTTTCCTCGCCGAGGGACCCGTGCTCAGGGGGAGACGGGAGCAGACCTGTCCCCGGTCTGGGCGCTGGCCGCGTCCCTCGTGGTGGCGGCTGTTTTTACATCTCTGGTGGACGGGCCCCCTGGACGTGACGTGTCGCTTCCCTGGGAAGAGCACGTGGCTGTCCTGACGCAGGGAGATCTGAGGTTCCCTCCGGAGCAGAAGCTCCCGGGTCCACACCCCTCCCAGGCGGGTCCCCAGCCCTCCCGGGGGTAAGGGAGGGGTGTCCAGGGGGGCCCGCAACCCCAGTCTGTCCGGTTATATTTAGAAAGTAACATGCGGGACTGAGTTTAGAAGCGTCCGGGGAGGCCCGGGCGTTACTTCAGGGGAATCAAGACGGGAGCCCAGGAGCGCGTTTCCTTCGAGCGAGGTCGGCCTCCTCGAGAGCGGCTGGGCCCAGGCAGGGGGCAGAAACACTGGGACGGGGCGTCTGACCGAGCCACGGCGCCAGAAAAGACGGCCCACCACCTCATGCCTCGGCATTTTTTAAAAATATTTTTCCCGTTAGCGAATGCTCACTGCTCTAGTGACAACGGGCTCCACGCCACGGCACGGGCAGCGTGGCGAGCAGGATTCAGAGAAGAGCGACGGGCACGGGTCGCAAGCCCAAGGGAGCTTCCTGCTGGTCCCCACCTCGCTCTAGGTGTCCAGGTGTGCGTTCCTTAGCGTGGGCCCGGACGCCGCGCCCTGGACGTGGGGCCGGCCCAGAGCCCCGCTGCTGGCCTCTTCACCCCGACCTCCGTTTTCCTCCATCCCCAGAACGAAGCACCGAGTGAATCGGGCGAGTACCCTAAGAGGTACCCCGTCTACGCGTGGCCTGCGGTGGACATGGCTGCAGGAGGCCGGGGAAGGAGATGGGCGCGTGGTCCGGGGCTCAGCCGGACGGGGCTCTGACCAAGGAGTCATCGGGTGGGAAAGGGGCCCGGAGACGGGCCGCAGTCCTGCCCCTCTGAAGGTGGGATCGCTGGGGCCTTGCTTTCCAGCCTACCCCCGCCTGCGGGTGGGTAAGAGATACCCCGTGGAACGGGGGAGGGAAGTGGAAAGTCACGCAATCCTGAGACTCTTAGAAAACAAGACGAAACAAAACAAACCAAAACAAAAAAACACAAAAAGGCAGAAAAGGCAAGCTTCGAGGGACGGTCTCTCATCAGACCTCGCCCCCCGTGCGGGATGCAGCGACAAGGGTTTATTGAGCGCCCACTACGAGCCGCACGCTCCCCGGCACCTCGGGGGACCCCCGGGATCCCGGTGCCTGCCGGAGGCTTCCGCGTCAGGTCTCGGCCGGCTTCTGCGCCTTCTCTCCCTCCGCGTTCGCTACGCAGCACCGATTCCAGGGGTCGGAGCAGATCTCGGCCCCCTTCTCCCCGGAACGGCAGAAAAAGAGTCTGCAGGTCCCGCGTCGCGTCAGGCAGATGGTGTCTCGGATGCCGGGCGGCACGTCCCCTGTGGGTGCGGCGGGCGGAGGCGACGCTGAGCTCGCGTTGCGCAGATCCCGGCCCCGCGGCCCCGCTCCAAGGGCTGGCTCCGTCCTTACGGAGTCAGGGGCCTGGGCACCAGTTCCCGCTTGAACGAGCCTCAGCCGTCTTAGCTTTAAAACCGGGACAATGATCGCCGCCTCGAAAGGAGGCCGGGAGGAGGCCGGACGTTCGCTTCGCTACATCACAGCCGGCTCTCAGGCTCCCTGGTGGCCAGGGCCTGGTGACCCGTTCGGGGCGAGCCCAGGCCGTCGAGGAGAAGCGAGGGGACGGGGAGGGGTGGAGCGCTGGAAAAACTGGGCACAGCTCTGCCTCCCGGCTTGCGGCCCGCTTTGGAGTGCGGCCTCGGGAGGACCGTGGAAAGGGGGGTCCACACCGCTCGAAGGCGGAACCCCAAGCCGAGGGAGCTGGGGCGCCGCGGTCAGGCCTCCCTTCCAGCAGTAACCGTGTCCGCGTGGGCGGCTCGTTTCCCTGGCCGTGACTCAGTTTCCTCACCTGGCGGGGGCTCTCTGTGAGCGCTGGGGGTGCCGCCCTACGTGTGGACGAGCACAGGACCCCGCTCGGCAGCTCCTTGCCCTTCCCCAGGGATGCCTGCCCCTCCCGGGGACACGGGGCTGCCCGTCCCTCGGGGTCTGACCTTTGGACGCCGGCCACTTCCCGCTAGAGACGTCTCTGCCACCGCAGGGAACGTTTTCCCTTCGCATCAGAGCGAAGATGCCCCTTGGCCTTGGTTATTTTTCTAAACCTTTCCCTCGGGAAGATGGAAACGGTCCGGCGGGGCCCACCTGCACCCACTAATGGCGCACGACGCAGCCCCACGGACGCGCGCGTGGGTGGGACCCCGCACCGACCTCCCGGCCTCTCCCGTCACCTCCGCGGTGGCCAGGCAGGGTTTACCCACCTGCGCCCATCGGGACCAGGCAGGAGAGGACGGCGCAGAGCAGGAGGACCTCCATGGGCCGCGGTGGCCTCGGCCGGCTCAGCCCTCCGTGCGGCAAAGCGGACCCGCAGGGGAGGGCAGTGGAGCAGAGAGGGCACGGCGGGACGTTTATGGGCTTTCGGGGACGCTGGTCGGGAACGAGCAACCGATCTGGTCTGCTGGGCAAGCCTGTGGGCGGGCGTCCTCAACCCCGTCCCTTCCGCCTAAAAATAGACACGTTTCCGCCCGGGAGGAGCGGGCTCGACCAGAGGATGCCGGGCCGGAGCGGGAAAGGAGCCAGGGTGGCGCCGAGGCGTGCCCACCGAAGGAAACAGCCGAGGATGCGCGCAGCACGGCCCCACCCCACAAACATTCGGAAGTTAAGAAAGAGGGAGAAGAGGAGAAGCGGGATAGAACCTTCAGACCCGCTTTTAAACCCGCACGTCGGACCCGGGCACCAGAAGTCGGGACGCTGTGGTCTCGGGGGGCGGGGAGCAGGCTCCCTCTCGTGTGACCAAGTGTCCTGGACCCGAGGGGCGGACAGGACAGTGGCCTCGTGCGGCCCTCAGACCCCTGGGGAGCGTCTCGACTCCCGAACGGGAATCCTTTCTGTGTTCGCCAGAGGCTGGGTGCCCGGCCTCCTGGACTGTGTCCCCTGGGGCTTCGCCCACGTGGAAGGACGAGCCGGGTCCCCGGCCCTGACGGGGCCGGGCGTCGCCTTCTTTGCCTACGGATTCCCCCCACAGGGTCCCTTCGAAGCGGCTTCCCCACCGACTTGCTCTTCCGAAACCCGCTCGGTTCTGGTTCCTCCTCGTGTGTCTCCTTGAACTCCTGAGGCTTGGCATGAAGACCAGCAGCGAGGCATCAGCGCGCCCGCCCCTACGGCCCAGCCTCAGCCTCTGCCCTGGGCTCGCTTCCCTCCACCCTAATCCAGCCCCCGGGGACTTCCGGGGTGCTCCACGTCAGGGCCACCCGCGAGCTCACAGTCGCCCACCAGACCCCCCCGGCCGGCCGAGCCGGGAGAAGGTCGGGGCTTGTCACGTTCCCACGGTCCTACCCCAGTTCCTGTCTCGTTTGTCTCCTGGGCCTTCTCTCCCTTCCAGGCCCGACCCCTCTCGTCACAGGGGAGGGCGCCGAGCCCCCCGAGATCACAGTCCCTCGTCTGCCACGTGCTTGCGGGGGGAATCCCTCATTCGTACACTCGCGGCTCGTTGGCCGGCACGGAGAGCTGGGCTCAGAAGGGCCTTCGTGCCCATCGGGAGTCGTCATCGGGGTTGGGACGAGAACCCACGGGCCCGGCGGGCGCTCCCAGTGAGGGGGACTCCGCACGGTCCCATCCGTGGCCCCCCATAAGGAAACACGCCTCCCGGGGGATGGTGGGGCGCTTCTTCCCCTCCCCACCCCCGCCCAGGGCCCGTGTCTGAGAAACAGGCGTGTGTTCCAGAGACATCGGGATCCAGTAAGACAAAGAGGCCACACTGGAGCCTTCTGGGCTCGGCGGGACCGGGTCAAGGTCCTGGGCGTGTCGCCCGGTCCCCCCCGACCTCGGCTGGGCCACCTAACTCTGCCTTCCCTTTGAAGGAGTTATACCCGGCCCCTTACGGGCACCTTAGAGAGACGAGAGTCCTCTAAGGGGCTTCTCGGGGGATGGAGGAGCAGAGGGGGGCACAGCAGAGACGGGGGCCGTGGGGAGCAGACGGGAGAGAGGGAACAGGCGCTCGGGCTGTGGTCCTCGTCCCCTGGAAGTGTGAGGGACGGGCCGTGTGCTCCCCCACATGCCTGTAGGCCCAGCCCATGAGACCCCATGGGAGAAGCACCCTCTGCCCCCCAGATGGCGAGAGGGCCCGTCCCCACAGCCAGGACCCGGCCCCGTCGTCCTAACGTCGCTCGTCCGACTCCGGGCACCGTTTTGGTCCGTCAGGAAAGAGGCGGACGGCGTGGCAACGCGCGCCGTCCCTCTCCACTCGGACCGTTTCCACTTTGCTCTATGGCTCAGGGATCCTTGGGCCCAGAAAGGTCGCACCCGGTGACCCGGGAGGCAGGCTAAGCCGGCGGAGAAGCAGCCCAGCCTGCGGCTGCGGGGCCCGGTGAGCACCACAGGCGTGGGCGGACGGGAAGCCAGGCTCAGGTGCGGCCCTTGCGGAAGTCCCAGGAAGCCGGACGGGGACGGGGACATGACCCGCTGGCCCGCCCGCCCCGCCCCCGCCGACCTTGGGCCCCAAGGGGGAATGGACAAGGGGCCTCTGGCGGGCAGAGGAGCTGAGAGATCAAAGCCCCCAGAGGCCTGTGTGGGTGCCGCGGGGGGAGGGAGAAGGAGCAGAAAGCAAGGCAGCCGGGCGTGTCCGCCCCCGGCTGTGTCCTGACCCGATGCCGCCTGCTGGCTCCCGCCCCATGGGGTCCAGGGGCGTCCACAGAGCCTCGTCCCACAGAGCCTCGTTGCCATCGCTCGGGGTCCTGGGGATGGGACGAGGGCACCGCAGCGTCACCGAGCGGGTGGCTGGCTCAGGGCTGGCCGGACCCCGCACCTGCCTCCCAGCAGAGCTGCAAACCGAGTGCAGAACGGTGGGGGGGGGGGGGAATCCTGTTTTTATCTGTTTCTGGTGAATCCCACAGCAGGTCCCAGATCCCTGCGGGGAACGCGCTTCCCGTTCCAGTCTCTCGGCCAGGCAGTCTGTGTCCTGAAGCGCATGCCTTCCTGCTGCCGCTAAAGCCGGGCTCAGGAGGGCGCCTTTGCTGCCCCCGTGCCCCGGTGCCCGCGGCTGAAGCCCCCTGGCATCCCCCCCACCGTGCTGCCCCTCGGGGACACAGCCCGAGCGGCCTGGGCGCCAGGGCCGGTCGCCGACCCCTCCGAGCGTCTCCTCGAGCTGACGCAGAAAGTTCCTCCCCCCTCGAGCCTTCCCCCCCCCCCCCTTCTAGTCCCTCTTCGCCTCCCTCCCTGCGTCCTGGCGTCCTGGGCCGCATGACACGTGAGCGTCCGGCACCGCCGTCCCCTGCTCCCCCGGGGACCTGTCCTTGGTACAAGACTTTTCCAAGGCTTCGGCCTCACCTGCGAGTGCAGGATCCTGTCCTCTTCTCCCCCTCGTCCCTTCCTCTCTCCACGGAAGTCCGTCCTTGCCCCACCGGACGGGCCTGGGCACCAGCCTCAGGCCTTCAAGTTCAACGTGGCCAGAGCCGACCCGCTCCCCTCCGTGGTCCTCCCGCTCCCTCCCCTCGCTGCCTCGGTTGACACAGTCCCGTCCCACCGCACCCCACGAGGCCAGCCCCTCGGCACCCGCCCCGTGTCGCGTTCTATCGCTTTTCTTCCCTCAGCGTTTTCCCCCCACGTCCTTATGCCCCCAACTCCTCACATTCTCGGTGCCAGACAGAAGCGGATGCTCAGAACACGCCTTTAAAGTAAGAGCGCGAATTGCGGGAAGGCCTTCCGGCGGCAGTTTATGACGCCCCCGTCTGCCGGCAAAACGGGGTGATGGTGAAGGGTTTGTGCCCCTCGAGCCGAGTCGCTTTCTCTGAGACGCGTCTGCGAGGTGGCACGACCTGTTTTTGTCTTTTCTTGGCCACAGCGACGTGTTCACGATGACCACGCGCCTCAGCCCCTCGGCTCTCGGCCCCTGATCGGAAACGCCCGCCTCTGCATCGGGGACGCGGCCCGGGGGGCCGGGCGGGGGTGCCGAGGGGCCGGGCGGGGGCCGAGGGGCCGGGTGGGGGTGCCGAGGGGGCCGGGCGGGTGCCGAGGGGCCGGGCGGTGCCGAGGCGCCGGCTTCCGAGGGCGGCTCAGCCCTGAGGCAGGCAGCAGGCCTTGGCGCCCGGGAAGCAGTAGCCCAGCTGCAGCTCCATGTAGTTGCAGTAGGGCTGGCAGCGGCCTTTGCTTTTCTTGCAGTTGACGACTTTGAAGTCCGGCTCGGGTTCTGCGCAAAGAAACAGGCAGTGAGCCCCGGGGCCGCCGTAAGACTCAAACGGGGTCGCCGGCGCCCGAAGCGGCGAGGGAAGGACGACGACAGAGGACGGGGACGGATTTCTTTCACGCGAGCGTCCGATGGTTTGGAAGCCGGGTCCTCGGTGCAGGCTCAGCCGGCCCCCGCGCTGTCCCTGGGAAACGACTGTCCCCTCCCGGGCAACGGGGAGGCGCCACGGCGAGCGGCGTGTCACCACACGCGTGACACATGTCGCGTGCAGGGGCGGATCAGGACGCTCGGAGCCAGGCCGGGAAGGGACGCGGCCTGGAGCACGGGGCTGAGGGGCTGCGGGGCTCTGAGGGAGTGGGACCCCGAGGGACGGTGAGGGACAGTGCGGGGGACCATCTGGTGCCTGAAACGTGACTCGGGTGACGTGGGATCCACCTCTCGCTCTGCGGTTCACGGATCGAAATGACTCGACATCGGTTTTTCTCTTAAATAGTATCTCATGGTGCCAATGGACAGAAAAGGACAAGGGGTGAGTGTTTAAGAAAGGGGGGGGGGATAGATGGACACGTTGGCCGAGTCACCGAGAACAGGGTCGGGCAGCGTGACACAAGGCGCTGCAGGCCGGGCACGGGCTCTCTCCCCTGAAGACCCCCCTCCGCTCCCCGGGGTGGGTCCCTGGGGTCTGACACTGGGTGGAGGGGACACATCTCCTCCCACCTGTTGGATTCTGGAGGCAGGAGCGGTGCCAGCCCGCTGCGGCCCCCATCAGAGGGCTCCGGGCGATTCCGCTGACGAACACCTGCCGGGGCCTGCGGTCGGGAGGAGGACGGGCCTCCCCGCTCTCCCGTCCCCTTCCAGAAGGTTCTTGCTAAACCCGCCCGCCTCGCTCTCCGCTCCTCTGCGTCCGACCCCTCGGCCGGGGAGCATGTCAGGCGCATCTCGCTGGGGGGGGGGGCGCCCCTCTGTCTCCCTCTCCGGACTGGTCTGAGTCTCAGTCCAAAACGTCACGTCAGCAGCTTCAACGCGCCGTTAGGTACAGACCGTTTACGACCCGTGAGAGAGAGAGCGAGGGGGGGGGGGATCACAGAAAGGGAGGAGAACGAGACCGGACAGACGCGGGTGGGGAAGGAGGCCCCGCTGGTTTCTGTCCGTTTGGTAAATTAATCCACCTCCTCCTCCCTCCAAGGCGGAGTTATCTGGGCCGTTTGACCTGCTGTGACAGACTTGGGGCCGTTCCCTGGCTCGGGGCCTCAGAGTCTAGGGGGGAAACAGACATTTACATTCAGTCCACGGCGGGGTCTGCGCGGCGTGACCTGGGGACACACAGAACCACCCCACAGAGTCACGGGTTTGCTGGACGCGCGGCGCAGCGTCTCCGTGGGTCCTGGGCAGAGGCCGGACTCGGTCCACCTAGTGGTGCGAAGAGCGGGACGTGTCCCGGGAAGCGTGACGCGGCCTGGGCCACCCGGGGCGGGGGGGAGGACGGCGACGGTGGGAGACGCGGGGGAGGCGAGGCGAGGCCGGGACCATACGGACGTCTCCGGGCTGGGCAGGCAGGCGTTTCAGGGACTCGTCGTCCGAGCCCCTCATTTTCAGGCCGCGCTCCTGCGGGGGGAGCTGCCGTGCCAGCGCCAGCAACGACGCGGCTCTCCCCCCGATTCAGGGGAAGCCACTCGGGGAGAGCGTGTCCTCCTCCTCCTGGCGCGGAGCTGCCAGCCTCGCTTTCCCCCTTTGGGTCGGGATGAGCTTGGGATTAGGACGTCAAGGGAAGTTCTGTCTCCTCTGGTCCTTATGGGCTGAAGCTGGCCCCAGGCAGCTCGGGGGCTGGGACTGGCCGTGGGCTCTGCCCGTGTCGTTCCCACGCGGCTCCCCATCGCAGCGCCTGACATCAGAGTCTCCCCTCGGCCACCCCTGCCGAGAGGCACCCATTTTCCACCCGGCACTTGGCACCTAGTCGTTGAGTTTCTGCAGAAGGCGCGCACCCCAAGGCCCAGGGAGCGGGGTCCTCCCAGGCGAGAGGGGGCTGGCTCACCTGGTTCACCTGGCATCGCGACCTCTGGCTACCAGGTTGGGCCGGAGGTTACGGGAGGGACGTCCGTTCCTGTGCCTCCCAGCCCCCCAGGTGTCGGGAGGCCTGCCCGGTCAGCCCCACGGGAGGCAGTGAGGCCCCTGGTCCTTCTCCACGGATAGGGCAGCGCGAGCCTCCGCATCGGGGCTTCGCGACGTGCAGCCCGCCCTGGCTCTTGGCCACCCCTGGCCTCGCCTCCACCCGCACAGGCCTCGCCCCCACCCACACAGGCCTCGCCACCCCCTGCACGGGCCTCGCCCCCCCCCCCTGCACCGGCCTCGCCTGCACCCGCGCGCGCACCTGCACCTGTACCGGCCTCGCCTCCACCCCCACGGGCCTCGCCCCCCCCTGCACCGGCCTCGCCTCCACCCCCACGGGCCTCGCCTCCCCCTGCACGGGCCTCGCCTGCACCTGCACGCGCACCTGCCTCATCCCCGCGCTGCGCGCTCCCACGCAGGCGAGCTGGCACAGGTGCTGGTACCTACCCTTGTAAGGGGGAGTGCGTGGCACGAGGAGGCTCCCCACTTGGTAGCCTAACGGGTGAGACGCGTTCACTCCTCGTCCAGGGGTCCCGGGTCGCTCGATGGCCTCGCGGGTGGCATGGCCCGGCCTGGAGAAGCCTGTCCGAGGGCAGACACACGGCGGGGGTGGGGGGGTTCAGGGCTGTGCACCCCGCAAACCAGGGCGGAAGGGGTGCTCGTATGGGGTGGGGGTCACGTGCAGGGCGGGGGCGTGGGGTGCCCGGGTTGGTGGGCACCGGGTTTCAGCCCCGTGGCCTGGGGGTTCGCAGGCAGCGCTGCACTCGTTAAGGGTCGGGTGGTACGATAGGTGGTTTCATCGTAAAAAAGGCTAAAACAGGCAAAGCCACGAGGGCACTGGGGGGGGCAGTGCTGAGCATGTCTAGTCCCTGCCCAGGGGCCTGTGCAGGTCCAGACTCATGAACGTGAGCTACAAGCCGCTCTTCCTCTAATGTCAGTAAAGTGGAAAAGAGAAAGCGGAGGGCGCGGGGGAGTGTGCTGGGTGTGGGGGGGGGGGGGAAGGGAGAGGGAAGGAGGGTGAGAGAGAGAAGGGGGGAGAGGGGTGAGCTTGAGAGGAGAGTTAGGGAGGGCAGGGTGGGTGTGGGTCTGAGAACCCCCGGACCCCTGCACACTCGCGCTCCCCAGGGCGTCACCAATACAGTTTAAGGTCCTTCCTGACGCCCCCGCCCCGGGAAGCTAGTGTCATCAGCGCATTCGGTGTCATTCAGAAACTCCCGTCCCAAACCCCGCAGGAACTGTGCTCCCGGGCTTAGGGTTTCGCCGCCGGCCCGGCCCCCATCCCAGAGGAAGCGGCCCCCATCCCAGGGGAAGCGGCCCCCATCCCAGGGGAAGCGGCCCCCATCCCAGGGGAAGCGGCCCCCATCCCAGGGGAAGCGGCCCCCATCCCAGAGGAAGCGGCCCCCATCCCAGGGGAAGTGGCCCCCATCCCAGTGGGAGTGACCGCTGCGGACAGCCCTGGCCCCCGTGCCCGGGCCACAGCTCTGACTTACCCGGACACAGCAGGGCCACGAGGAGGAGGACGAGCGGCGGGGGGAAGGGCTCCATGCGGCCGAGGGGACTGCCAGCCGGCCCGGTGTGGGTACAGCCGCCGGGCTCCCTTATAGCCTGGCTGGGGGTGGGCCGGGCACAGGAAGGGCCACATTCCGGAGTCATTTCCCGGCCACAGAGGACACGTGTGGGCACTCTGCCGTGGCCCTGCTGCGGGACAGACGCCGAGCCTTCTCCTCCGGAAGCCACGGCTCTGCCTGAGTGCCTCGGGTGGGCCCGGGAGTAAGGACGGTCAGGAGAGGAGCGGGCAGAGAGGAGGAGGGAGAGGGAGAGGGAGAGGGGGAGGGAGAGGGGAAGGGAGGCAGAATGAAGGTCACTGACTCAGTCTCCAGGTTCCTCCGGCGTCTCGTGAAGGCGCTGACATTCCCTAAAACGGCGACGCGGTGCTTCCGTCCCATCTTCCGAAGGTGCTTATCCCCGTGTGAAAACCCCACGCGGGGACCAGAAAGCATCCCGACGCGCCCTGGTTTCCAGAACGGTCCTATGGCGCAGGCGGCAGCGCCCAAGCCCCGCTCGAACCAAGTAAATGGGGGGAGCAGAGTGACAGAGGCTGCAGGTGCGCCCTGGATGCTCTGCGGCGCAGATGCCCCTTATGCCGCCCTCATCACTTTCGGGGGTTTACGGTGCCACTGAGGGGGGGGCAGGAAAGCGGGCGCTGATCATCCTACCCCGGTGCGTTTGCGGGGAGGACCGGGGTGGCAGACCTGCTCGCCCAGATGCCTCTTCTCCCCTCCTCCTCCCCCACGGCGTAGCGGGTGGGGGAATCGAGGTGCGAGCCCCCCGAGGTGGCCTGCTGGGGGGCGATGCAATTATCTTATGTGGCCGAGGGTTCCTGGAGCTAGGCCTAAGGTACAGACTTCCTGTGTCTGGCTTTAGGTTTCCATTAACTCTTACCCTTACCCCGCGTCATCGGGCCGTCACACTAGCGTGGCACGTGCTGCTCTGATGAGTCCTGGGCTGCGGCCTTGAGCCTGGTCCTCCTGCCCTCCTGCCCGACGCCTTCAGAGGCTCAGCGTGGGGGCCAGACACGGTCACGGACGCGAAGCACGTTGTCAGGTGCCAGGGGTAGGTGTAGCGAGGAGCTAGGGCCGTTCACACACCGACGGGCTGTTCAATTATGTTAAAGAGTCAGCGACGCTTTTCTCGGCTGCGGCATGGTGCGGGGTTTGTATTTCTGAAAAGGGCCCTTTTCTCTGTGTTACACGTTCCGGAGTCTTTCCCGGGGACGCGATATGGCGTCTTGGGAATAACCCGGGAGGAGACGGAGTGAGCCACACGGTGGGGGGTGATGCCGGCCACGCGGACTCCCGAAAGGGCGCACCCAGGGCAGCTCAACAGCTCACAGGCGGCATTTGGGGCGCCTTTAGGAGGTGCATCCTGTCGGGTGGTCGTCTCGGGGACTGTAGTGACTACCACGTGCAGTGGCCAGAGCCTTGTCCCCGCGCGTTCGGAAAATGCGGAAAATTCTCACCGCGTTTGCTAGCTGGGCCGCCGACGCAGGGACGCTCTTCGTGTGAGGCACCTGTCACCCCGAGGTGCCGTTCGGACAGGAAAGCCAGGCCCAGTGTCCGTCGCTCCCCTTCCCTGTTCTCGGGACAGCCTAGAAGCTTCCACCCAGCACCGCCGCCCCTGGGGCCGCAGCCCTCACAGACGCCCCCTGGGCCCGCCCCCTCCTCACGTATCATTTTCGCTCGCGTGTTTCTCCCCAGGAGTCTGAGTTTGGAATTATCGTGGAGCCAAAAATTGCACTTAATGTCGATTTATTTTCCACGTCAATGCGCAGAAGGCCTAAGGGACTGCTGGCAGGACCTCTGACGGGAAAGCAGCCCAGGGGTGTCGGGACCCATCGGTGCAATTCAGGAGGGAGAACAGCGGCGTCGCTCAGGCCTGCGGCTGAGCAGGGCTGGGTCTTCGCGCCGCTGCCCCCCGGTCGCAGCCAGGGGAGGCCCGTGCGGGCCCGGACGGCCCCGGCCGCGCGTTGGCCACCCTCGGCCACCCGGCCTCCGCCTGGAGCGAAAGCCGGGCAAACCCTTATCTCATCGCTGGCTCGGTGGCTGCCCCGGGGATGTCCCCGTCATGAGGCCTAAAGAAGGGAGGGCTCGGAGGCCCGGCGGCCAGGGACCCTAGGCACCGGGTGCCAGTGGGCTCCGGCCTTCGCGGGCGCCCGCGAGGTGGCGTTCCACTTTTTCAAACAGCAGGGAAAGGCGTTGGGGCATATTCCAATCCTGAAGTCCCCTCGTCTGCAGTTCCTCCGGCAGCGCGCGGTCCCGTAGCCGCAGATCTTGCCCGCGTCGAGGTCGCCTCTCGCTAAGTGACAGAGGAAGTGCTCGTGATGAGTCGTGCCCGAGGACGGGAGGCCAGGCCTTGGCAGCGGGGTTTGTTTGTTTTGTTTTGGGGTTTTGTTTGGTGGGGAAGAACCGAAGTGGACTATTGACCCCACAGAATGTTCGCGGTCCCCCCCAAACAGCCTCAGCTCTCTGGGCCTGCCAGTAAGCACCGGTCCCCACCTGTCGGGCCAGGCACCAGGCCGGTTTCCCGGGGGAGCTTCAGAAGCGCGGGCTCCGTGAAACCGACTCCCCCCTTAGCTCGATGCCACGGGCATCACCTCACACGTGACATCCCAGTCAAAGCCGGGATGACACAGCCAGTGTGGCCGCGTGTCCCGTTACCAGGAGGAGATGTTCCTGTCGAACCTCAGCGCATCACGACACTGCCCTGGAAATGAGAACCAGCAGTGGCCTCCTAACTCTGGGAGCACCAGGGTGCGGGTGATGGGACAGGAAAGGGGCGGGTCTGTTTACTTTCTCTATAATCAGAAAAGCAGAACGTGAACGAGCCAGCAGTTTCTAAGACAAACACCATACACGTCGTGACCACCCCTGAGCGGTGCACCTCGTCCCGCGGACTGAGTCTTGATCTTGATCTGGGCTGCAGGGTCTCGAGCCGTCAGCTTCCGCACTCGAGTGCTCGGGACCCTGCCTCGCGGTCCAGCGAGACGGCCTCTGACGTACGCCCCCCCGACGCGCTTCGGCGCGTGGCCGGTTGCGAACCTTTTCACAGGAGCATCGGAGGAAAGCGAAAGCTGCGTGGGGGAGGGACGTGTCCCTGGCGGACTCTCACCCGTCCTCTCCGCACGGCATCCGAAAGGGACGCCTGTGAGCCTGACCGCACGTTCCCAAGGACCGTGTAAGTCGTTCATCTCGGTTAGAGGTGAACAATGAACAGCTGTTATTTCACTTAGCGGCGTAACTTCATGGGCTCAAGCTACCAAGATATTTGGGAACTGTTTTTAGGCAGATGTGAGACATAATTAATGTAAAAAATCCACTTATAGAGCCTTTATTCCTCTCGCTCCACTGAACGCGCGTGGTCTTCGTAATCAGGCTTCGGTTGCTCATTACTCCCGACCCCACGGCCATTCAAAGGTGATAAAGGACCATTACGGGCAACTGGATGACTCCACATTTGATAACGAAGACGAAACAAACCAATTTCTCGAAAAATGCAGACTACAGCACTCACACAGGGAGAAATGCAGATTCTGAACAGACTTACAGGAATTGACCCCTAATTAGTAACCCTCCGAGAGAGAGCGCAGCAGACTCGCCGAGACTGAAGGAGAAACGATGCCAAGCCGCCACGGCCTCGTCCAGGAAGCGGGAGCAGAGGGGCTGTCGCCCGTGTCATCCCACGAGGCCGCGCGTCGCCGTCACAGACAGAGGCAGGCGATGCGGGGAGCACCACGCAGACTCAGCACCGACCAGCACAGGCGGGAAAGCGAGAGGCCGGGCTCTCCCTGTCGGGGGTACGGGGGAACCTCGCTCTCCTCTTCCCTTGGAGCGTCCTCGTAGAGAACGGGTCACAGGTGGTTCGTTCTCCTCTCTCGAAATGAGCATCGGTTCCTCCGCAGACCGGCTGGGCCTTGAGCCGGCTTCGGGACCAGGGGAGGTCTTTCCCGAGACCTGGCGGCCGTCTCCCCGAGCGCCCGTCGCCCCGTGTCCGTGGGAGGGGACAGGCAGAACCTCCGCGGGGCCTGGCCCCAGGTTGCAAAGCCCCTTCCTGCCAGGGAGCCGTGAGGAGTTCGGTTCCTTCCGAATCAGGCCCACGAGGAACACGGCGTGGGTGACGAGCAGGGCCGCCCAGTCCCCTTCCCGGGGACGGCTGCCGTTCATCGGGTACGTAGCGGCTGCATCTGCTCGGGCTGCTACGGGGCCGGGTCCCTCTGCGTCTGGGCGTCTCCTGGGGTCCCCGGGGCCGTGCGTCGCGTCCGGTTTAATGCTCGTCCCCAGCACGAGTGCTCGCTTCCTCTGCGGCCCTGGTGGAGGTGACTCGCGGGCTGGGAGGAGATTCTGATCTTCATTACCTCCCCCCCGCCCCCCTGTTTCTCATGAACACGGATCTCCACACGGTCTCAGCCAACCCACTCGGACGGCCCGTGAGGGGGATCCCGAACCGGGCGCAAGCCTGTGAGGCGTGCGCGCGTGTCCATCAGCCCGTGGAGCTCGCCCACCACCCTCCCACCCCCCCGCCCCGCGTGCCGCCTCGGAGGGGAAGCACAGGGGATCACTGCACGTCCAGGACTCTGGTGTGCCTGGGTCTTACCCAAGGCTCCCCCCGCCCCACCCCCACCCCTTGCAGCGACGGGGCTCCCCGCAGCAGCCGCGTCAGACAGGGCCTAGTCAAGGGTCAAGGCTGTCACCAGCTCCAGAGGCAGTGACTCCCTCCCGTGGAGTCAGCGGAGGCCACTCGGGCGGGAGGGACGGGGCACGTCCACCCTGCCCGCCGGAGCTGTCCTCATCGTAGGGGCCCGTCGGGAAGCTGGAGGCTGCTCTTCTCCTCGTTCCCACACTGTCCTCTGGAAGGAGCTCACCCTGCACGGGCCACACGTAAGGAGGGTGGCCCTGCACTCGCGCCTTCGAGGGCAGAGTAGCCGCGTGAATCATGTGGAGTTATTCTGCGTGGGAGAGCCGCCTCTTCTCCCTCCGTGTGCGCATGCATGTGCGCACGCATGCATGTGCGCACACATGCATGTGCATATGTGTATGTGTGCACATGTATACGTGCACGTGTATACATACATGTGTGTGCATGAGTGCACATATGCATGCACGTGTGCGTGTATACACACATGTATGTGCATGCATGCACGTGCATACCTATGTGTGCGTGTGCATATGTGCGTGCATGCACGTGTGTATGTATGTGTGCATGCAGGTGTGTGCACGCACATGTGCTCTCGCATTTTTATCAACACGGAATCACGGCCACGGAGACGTCCCTTACTCTTTGGGCTCTAATCCGGCGCCGCTTTATGTTTTTGCTTGACGGGTAGTCTCTGGGAGTCCCCTTTAAAAGAAATGTCAGACGGCTTTGAGACGATTCCCTTACCGAATAAATAAATAAATAAATATAATGATGATGATGATGATGATGATGATGATGATGATAATAACAACAACAAAGGAAGCTAATCCAGGAGGGAGGGACCGGCAGGGTGGCCGCTCCTTCTAAGTGCGGCGCTGGACAAGCCGGTGCAGGGCGGTCACGGACCTTTATTGCAGCGTCTCAGGAGAGAGGCCAGGGCGGGGAGGGGAGACACCCAGGCGGGTCTTGCCGGTCGGGGCCTGGTCGTCGGGGCTGCTCGCCCTCCTTCTCCGGTGCAGACACGGCTGGATGACCAGGCAGCACCTCAGGGACCTCTGGCAGAGCGCGACGAGCTCTTCGTTCTTCTGACAGGCACTCACGCATCTCCCTTTGAGGTTGTAGCACTTCTCGTTCAAAAACGCACTCCGGGCTGCGACAGGGAAGGAGCCGTCGGGGTTAATCTTCGCCTCCGACGCGTCGGGTCGCCGGGGTCAGGAGAGGGACGCGTCCGCGGGGGTTCTTTACGGGCGGGCACCGCGCCCTCTCCTGCCGGGGGCGGCTGGCAGGGACAGAGGCTTCTCCCTGAGTCGCTGGACTGTGAGGGACGGGATCGATCTGCCCCGGGGGTGTGTGTGTGTGTGTGGGGGCCTCTGGGCCCCCCCGAAGGCACCACCTGCTGGGCCATTGCCAGCTTGTCCCCACAAACGCTCTCCCACTTGGCGACTTCCCTGGCGCATTCCCAAAGGCAGCGCAGCGGGGCCTGGGTGGGGGCGATGGCCCCGGACCGGGGCAGGAAGGCGCAAATGCCCAGGGAGGAGAACACTGAGTGGTGACAAGTAAGGAGCCCGCTGAGGGAGGCCCGGCGTGACTGACCCTCCTCGGTCCGTCCGCCGCGCTCAAGGGCAGGAAGCGCAGGCTCCTGGGCCGGCTCTTCCCGCGCCCCCTTGGGCGGGTCCGCTCGGGCCTGAGGACCCTCCCGGTAGCAGCACAAGAGCAGCCGGTTTCAGGCAGGGACAGACGACCCTTCAGCGTCGACGTGTCCGAGCTGCCTGACTTGGGGGCCCGTCATCGGGGTCGCAGGTCCACGAATGGCAGCTAAGGTCCACCCCGGCGGCCTCGCCAGCCCTCGTGTGGCGCGAAGGCCAGACGGCCCAGGGCCCCGTCAGCGTGTGGGTTCACAAAGGACAAATGGCCCAGCGGTCCCAGCTCGGGCCATGCCCGCTCGCCTCCCCCCCCCCGATGCTGCCACCTGAGGCGACCCCCCTGACCAGGCACCTGCGTTGGCTTGACCTCAGGGCCGTGGCCGAGAGGAAGCCTCTGGAAACAGGAGGAGCACCTGCGCCCACGAGGCTTCCGGGGGACCGTCCTGAGCCCCACGTGCACACGGCCCATTAATAAGGACGTCACCGCTGACACGTAACCGTGTCGCCTGATCGTACGAAGTGTGAGTGACCTGAAGAAGGTGCCTGGGTCAGGGCCCAGGGCGCGGCTGAGGCCGGAGGGACGAACGGGCTCGCCGTCCGTCCTGCAGCCCGCCTCCCGGACACAGGGCCCGCTCCCGCGGGCTTCCTGCCACCAGGCCAGGGGCGGCCGCAGCCACCCGGAGGTGTGAGGGGGCTGGCCACACACCGCACAGGGGACGTCACCGGGACCCGGGCCAGACTCGGACTCCCCGTGGATTCTGGAAAACCCTTTCTTCTGCCCTCCAGGACCTGGGGTGAGGCTCGTCTTGGCTTTTGTTTGGGGGAGGCTCCACCGGAAGCCATCGGAGGCGGCGCCCGGGAGTGGGAGCGGGGGTGGGGCGCTCTCACTGTGGCCGGACGGCGCTGGGTCGCATCCGGGCGTCCCTGCTGCTCGTCCGTGCGACCCCGAGCGTCTGCTGAGCCCGTCCAAGCTTCGAGTTCTGTGTCCGCAAACGGGGCCCTAAAACGGGCCTCCCAGCCCGAAGGAGTCGCCCCGAGGGTCACCCGACTAGAGGGCGGAGGGCGCTGGGTGCGTGTCATCGCGCGGTTTTCGTCACCGTCTCCATCCAGCTTGACGGCGCGTGACTGAGAAACGGCAGGTTCCGCGCCGCTGCTCCGCCCGGCGGGGCCGCATGGCCTCCAGGCCCTGTCCCTCTGTCCCTCTGTCCCTCGGTCCCTCCGCCTCTCCTCCCTGCCACGGCTGCTGTGTGAGTGCCGCCCCACAGATGGCGACCTTCCCCTAACTCCTCCTCCACCTTTCTCCTTTGTGTTGACGAGCACGAGACTCGGGACCACAAAGCCCCTGTCCTGGCTCCGCCTCTGCTTCTCCATCCCCGCGACGCGCCATCCGAGGAGACAGCGGACCACGCGCGGGTGTGAGGGGGAGGCCCCCGTGGTGGTGGCCCCCGCAGCGAGCCGGGGGCCTGGGTCCTGCAGGTGGCGACGCCCAGGCCCTGCCTGAGGCCGCCCTCTGGGCCCCCACCCCTGGGGCCTCCTGAGGCCAAGGTGCTCATTTTACCTGGGGCCAGAAAGAGGAGAAGCGCAGAGAGCACGAGGACCGGCCTCATGGTTCGAGGGCTCGAGCGGTCAGCCCGGCGTCCATGAGAGGGAGCAGCGACACCCACACTTATAGGTCTGCCCGGGCCACGGCCCACCGCGAGCAGCGAGGCATGCCGGGAAAATCTCCGCGCCCTGCGGGGGAGGGGGCAGAGCCCACGCCCCTCGGGGGGCGTCTGTCGGCGCCTCAGCATCTTTTGGGTTCTGGAAAGTTCCGAAGAACGAGAATGGGGACGCAGGGGGTGGTAGAGTAGGTGGACACCGGGCGTAGACGTGTGAGTGGGCGAGGAGAAGAGGACTGGAACCGGCCGTCTGATGTCCATGGCCCACGACAGCTTCGGCTCAGTCCCACGGAGGACGCGACTGAGGGTGTGACGTCCCCGGGTGTTCGACTGAGCGTTCGTGTGCGCGTGTGACAGGTGGGGACCCCGGAGCCGGGAGCGGTGGGCGGAGGGGCGTACTCCTGCCTCCCGGGTGGGGTGTCCCAGCTGCGCGTGACCCCCCGGCCTCCCGACCCCCGGCCTGGAGTCCCTTCCAGGTCCCCGTCGGACCCCCGAACCCTGAGGCTCCGCGGCAGCCCAGGGCGGTGGCCCATCACGTTGGTCCTTGATGCGGAGAAACGGAGCGTGTCACTGAGCTGTCCCGCCGGATCCGCCTCACCGGCCAGGGGCACACCACGCTGCTTTCCCACATGAGGCAGCCTCCCCGGTCCTCTCTAAGACACCCCGCAGCCCCGTCGCGGAGCCCTCCCTCCGCGATGGCCCCAGGCGGCACGTCGTCGTGTTGGGTCCTTGTCCTTTTCTTCGTTTTGGCTCAATTCCCATCAGGTAAGTGAGAGAGAAGGGTGGCGGGGGGGATGTTGATGGGGCAGAGCACAAACTGGGGGTTTTCGTGCAGCACCCTGGGACTGAGAGGACGGGTCAGCCCCCCACTGCGCTTCGCATGGGAATTTCTGGAATCGGGGGTGGCATTTTTTTTTTAAGCAAACGCTATTCTTCTTTAAACAAACAACAAACAAACAGACAGAAAACCCCTCCAGGATGGCCAGGCTTCAGAAATCACGCCAGGGGCAGCCCCCGCGCCCCGCGCCCCTGCGGACGGGCGGTGGGGAGACCCTTCCGCAGCGCCACGCCCGCATCGGCGTTAACGTCCAGTCTCTGTTTTGGATCCAGGGTGCCAGGCGGGACTGGAGCACTCGGAGCTGTTCCCAGGAGGTGAGTTCCACCCCGTCGGGGAGATTTCGCTCTTGGGCACGCGCCCAGCCCGGCCGCGCTCCCGAGGGGGTGGAGGCGGGGCTGCCTGGAATGCCGCCAGACTCCCGTGGTCTAACTGCTGTCCCCAGTCACGCCAGCATCTTCCGCGTCACAGGGCTTCACGGGACCGTCGCTGGGGGCCAGGGACTTGGGTTTGGCGTCTCTGCTCCGCAGCTCCCGGTCCTCACTAAGCCGAGGCCACAGGATCGCGCTCGTCCCAGCCTAGAGCCTGGTTCCGAGGACACGCCGACTCCTCTCGTGCGGGCTCTGCTGCCAAAGCCAGCGCGAGGGCTTGGGGACGGACGTGGGCCACCGCTCGGGGGGATCCGATGAAGGACGAGGATGGCTGGGTGAGGACGGCGCGGCCGTGGGCGACCGGGGCAGCGCAGACGCCGCCGTCAACAACCGTCATGCCCGCCCGGGGGTGCCAGGGCACGACGCCCTGCACGGCAGCGTGTCCACGGAGGGTTAGGGGGTTGGGGGGGGGACGGGGCGAGCTCTCGTTCTGCAGCAAACAGGCTTCGGAGACAGCCCCTCGCCTCCCAAAGGCGAGGCCCCACGCCATTCCGAGTCCCAGCTGCTTCTCAGGCCGAAATGCGGATTCCTTCACGCCTCGGTCGCGAGAGGCTCAGGCCGCAGGCCAGGCTGGGGCCCCAAAGCACAGGGGGAGAGGGGAGGAGCTTCCAGAAGCCGGGGAGACACGGACACGGCAGGTGCTGGCACGGGAGACCCCGGCGAGGGAGGAGGGGGGACTCGGGAGTGGAAAATGATGAAACGAGGGGCGAGGGGTGGCCGCGGAGTCGGGCCGGGGGTTAGCAGTAGAGCTGAGGGGCCTTGGAGCCGCTGCAGGGGTCAGACCAACAGGGTAGCGGAGGAGGACGTGGCTTCGTGGGGTACAGACGCCATCGGGGAGCTCTGGATGTCACCGGCCGCTGGCGGGAGCTGACCCCCGCAGAGCGACCTAAGCCTGGGCCGGTGGCAGCGAAGGCCGGGGACTGGGTGTGGCTCTCACCGTGGACTTCACAGAGGCCGACGGCCACGCAAATCCCAGCACGACGTAAGCCACGCCGCGCGCGACCACACGCCGCCCCGGGTTGGCATCAGATGGCAGGCGGGCCGCATTGGGAGACCCTGCGTCAGGGCAAGCGGACACGCCCGCGGGAGGAACGAACCAGCTCCAGCGGGGCATCCTCTGCGCATCCTCCGTATGTCACCGAGCATCGTGGGAGCGAGGACCAGGCGGCGAGGCGGGGGACACGAAGGGCACGAAGACGGACGTCACCCCGAGGATGGGAAAACAGGCCGCATGGGGGCACGGGAGTGTCTGCCGCAGCGACGCCCCCGTGAGGTTCGGGGTTGTCCCGGGGTCCTCTCTGGAAAAGGGTGGTTAATAGGGAAGAAAGCAAGGGGTTCCGACACAGGTGCTGTCCGCGGAGGACCGGAGCCGCGGATGGCGACTTCTCGACGGCCACCGTGCTGCCGGCCTGGGCCGCGAACCTGGTCCGCGGAAGTTCTGGAAAACGCTCTGCGGTCGTATGAAAAAGCTTCTGCTCGCCGTGACCAGAGAAGTAGCTGAGCAACCTGTGCTCGGAGAAACAGCCTCACATAGGTCACTCCGTTTTGCCGCTAAAAGAGGAAAAATGCAGACAGCAGCGCGTCGCTCGTCCCGGTGCCCCCGAGCGCGCTGAGCCTGGGCCGTTGCTCGAGGGCGCGAGGCCACGGCCAGGCGGGCCCACGCAGGAACCGAACCTGAGTCCTCTAGCTCCTCCCGCGAGGGTCTTCCCAGCCTCGGGCTGTCCCTCCCGTGACCGTCTGGGCCTTACAGGCAGCCTCGGGTGCGGATGGTCACAGTTCTGCGCGACCCACGACACCTGTGCTTCCCCCCAGGCAGGATCACAAGCCCAAGGACAACAGGGTGACGCCCCCGCCCCTGCTTTTTAAAAATGTCCCCTCCGCTCCCCGTTGAGAAGCAGCCGAGCTGTTAGAAGAATCCGGAATTGTTCTCGAAAACAATCTTTAGAACCCGAACTACCGACCCTCCCCCTTCTGTGGCCTTCGACCTTGTCCCCTCGTGCAGAGCGTCCCGGGGGCGGCGCCTCAACAGCCCTCTCCCCGCGCAGGTGAGTTCGCGACCTGCGAGACCTGCAGGCTGGGCCGCGGCAAGTGCCGGCGGACGTGCCGGGACACGGAGCAGATGGTGGGGACCTGCAAGCCCAACTTCGTGTGCTGCCGGCGGCTGACCGCGTGGCGCAGGCCGACGCGCCCCAGCCCCTGGAGAACCCGGCCGCAGGGAGGAGGGCCAGGCGGCTCAGCCAGGCCCCACGGCGAGTCTCAGGGGCCCCCGCGCACCGTCCGCCCGTCTGGCCCTGTGCCCGTGTGAGGTCATCTCCGAAAAGGCCAGACGGGGCACGGCCCGAGCAGCTCGAAGACGCGAGCGGGCGCGTGAGACGCGTCCGATCCCGCCGCCGTGTGTGGGTCGAGCGCCCGATCGCTGGCTGGCCTTGTCCCCAGGCCTTCCCGGGGCCGTCGCACGAGGCGTATTCCACGGTCCCCGTTTACGTCTGAAGACGCGGAGGCCTAGAGAGGGGGCTCTTCCCTCGAGGTCGTGGCTGGGAGCCAATAAAGGATGCACGTGCCACTCGCGTTGGGTGTCCCCGTCAGCCGGCCCTGGTCCCCACGAACCAAACGGTGCGTGGGAGCGGCATCCACAGCCGTGGTGAGGGGGCCACAGCCGCAGGACGCACTGAATGGCTTCTGTCCGCGCCCCCGGTCGTCGGGCCCGGACTCGAGTGCCTACGGCGCGTCTAGGGAGCAGCTCGCATCGGCCCCCTGATGCCACGCGCCTACCTCCTCGCCCCTCTGGCCCTGGACGGGAGGGCTGGAGGAGGATCGGAAACACGCAGCGCGGGACGCACGCGGGCGGTCCCCGCACGGCCCGTGCTCGTGGGACCCCCAGTGAGGCTCACACGGCGACGGTCGGAGTGACCGGTCCTGAGCAGCGACTCGAACCTGGTCGCCCCGTCTGACCGTGCGACAGGGCACCCTGCAGCGCGGCGTGCGCGCGGGCCCTCGGATCCGTTTCTCGTCCCTCCCCTGCTCTGCTCTGCGTCACTGACCCTCTTCTCTGCCAGTGACGTCCCCGCAGCTTCCCGGCTTCCGGCTGGTTTGGGAGGGGGGCAGGTGGGCCGCTCCCGGGGTTTCTCCCCCCCCCCCTCTCTCTAGGCTCGGGCTGTGGCTCCCTCCCCTCCCCCTCATCGCCCCATTCAGTGTCCCCACGTCTCACGTGGCGGTCCCCCTGCTCACAGCCCGTCCCTCCAGCCACAGGGTGGCGGGGGAGGCCGCCGCGGGCGGCTAAGGTCAGGGTCGGCCCATCGCCTCCGTCCCGCACGCTCGGCTTTTCCAGCGCCTTCCCCGCAGGCTCGCGACGTCCCCTCCGCCGGGCCAGCAGCGTGGGCACCGCCCTCCTGCTGGCTGGTCCGGCCCGTAGGGGCTCTGAGGTCAGATCTACTTACCTGCGTCCGGTCGCTCTCCCGAAGGCGCGTGCGACGTGGCCCCCGGAATTCCCGCGTCTCCGTCGTTTTCACAGAAATCAGGCGGCGGCGGTGGGAGGCGAGAGCTGAGGGGCCGTGCGTGGCGGAAGCTGCTCCTCCCCGGTTTTCACGGTGAGGGCAGGTGCCTGGCGTCCGGAGGACCAGGAGGCCGGGGAGCCCCCGCTCGTTTCCAGCCCCACCCCGCTCGGGTTCGCACGCTGACACGAACGCCTCCCTTCCAGAAGGATCCGCGTGCGCGGCTGCGCCTCCGCGCGCTGTGGCCCCGCGGCTGCGCCCTGCGGTCGTCCTGCCCGTCGCCTCGCACAGCGTCCGGGGTGGGTCAGCTGCCGCCCTCACAGCCACAGAGGCCGCGCCTCACAGATCCCCCCCCCCCGGGGCTTTCTCCTCTCTCCCGAGTGTGGCTTCCTCCCAGAACTTCTCCATCCAGCTCCCGCTTCTCCCCCGAGGCACCCCGTTCTGCCCACGGAGTAGCGACCTCTCACCCCGCACCCACTGCCTGTGACTTGATAATCCACCCCCGTCGGGTGCCACGTGGATGCCCACGACCTTCCAAGGTGCGACTCTGCGGGGCAACCCCCGGAGGCCTCCCACCCTCCGAGGGGCGGCTGGGCCAGAGCCACGCACCAAGGGAGAGGCGCGCGGCGCAGCCGGACTGCTCCAGAAGCATCTGCGCGCTGCTCCGCCCGCACCGTGCTCCTGTTCGGTGCGACTTCGACTTCGTTCGTGTGCACGTCGTGGCCGTGGCCTCCCTCGGCCGAGCGCCTCTTACCCTCCTCAGCTCCGGGTTTTCCGTCGAAGCATCCCTCACGGCGGCGAGGAGGGAGGGACTGACCGGGCTGGGCGGAATCCCCCATCACCCGTCGTCATCCACCCTGTGCTCCAGCTGCGAGCTGGGCCGCACACGTGGGGACGGCAGGGGGCTGGGCCGCAGAGCTCGACCGCAAACACGCAGCCTCGTGCGTCCTGGAGGCGCGAGCAGGGAGCGGGGAAGGCCGGGCGAGGGACTGCTCTGGGAAAGGCGCTGGCTCCCTGCGACTGGGACGTCTCCAGGGGGACGGGAAAGAGAAACACCAACCTCCCACGGATTCTTACGCGAGGGGCTCGGTGACAGCTCGCCCTGCCGCCCGCCGGCGCCTGGTCTCACCAGGACGGACGGTGGGCGGGGAGCGCCGCTGGCCTCGCACACGCGGCAGGGCAAGGGGGGGCTTCCCACGGACCCAGTGAATGCTGAGGAAGCTGGCGGCGCTGACGCCGTCCTAAAGGGGCAAACCCCAGACGTGGCCCGTTAGACACAGGAACCCACGGGCAAGTGGTTTCGGGGGGGGGTGTGCCCTAGGGGGAGAGGAGAGGAGGCAAGTTCGGGGCAGACCGACCAACAGGAGCTGAGCGAAGCCATCGCAGGAGACCCGAACGCGCACGTGAACGTGCCCCCCGCCCCGAAGCGCGGTGTTTATCCCCGCACGGCTGCGGCGTTTCCTTCTCCCGCTGCGCCGCGAAGACCCTCAGAGGAGCACCGGGCCCCGGTACCGCTGGCGCTGAGCTCAGTCTTTGTCGACTCCCGAAGTTAAGTTGGATTGACCCAAACTGGCCCCAAATTGTAACTATAACGAAACCCCCAGGTTACTTCTAAAAGCTCAAAATTAGAGCAGAGCAAGCCACAAGGGAGCTAGACTCGTACGCCGGACACTGCCTCGTTTGACACGCGCGACGTCCGTGAGGGAGACAGCGGGGCGGAGAGAGGTGCCGTTTAGAGACAAGCGGCAAACGGCAGGTGTGCGCCGCATCTCGCAACTGGGGCGTTAAACGAGTCGCACGCTCCAGTGCGGCTGCCGGCCGCGGGTTTAAGGTTCCGCTCCATCCGGCCGCGTAGGGGCCCACTTTGGATCTGGTGACCGTAGTAATGAGAGAAAACTCTCTCTGAGACGAGATCAGTACCGGGCACAGGAACGTTCTGTGGCGGTCGGGACGACGCGAGCACCGTTACCGCGCGCCCCGCGGCAAGCCCGTCACGCTGTGCTCTTCTCCCCTTTCTCCGTCTCAAGCAGCAGACACGAGTGTCCAAGCGGAAGTTCCGTTTCTTTGAGGGAGACGGAGCCAAAGTTCCCGCTGTTTCCTCTGCCGATTCGGGTAAGGGGAACTTCTGGACGCTTCGGCCCGGTTTAGGAAAGAGGTCGAAGGTTTGGGCACGTCACCGATTAAACGTTAATCCTGTTTTCTCCTGTCGTTCTACCCGGCAGGGCCGTCCCCTCTGCTCAGCTACCTAAGGATGGGTCTGGGGCTCGTACCAGGATGACCACCCGGCGTGGGGATATCTCCCTGTTTCAGCCCCAAAGGGTGCTCTTCTGTCTCGGCGTCAGCGAGTGCGCCATGGGGCACCCACCCGGGCAACCCCACTGCTGTGTCTGTCCCCGAGGGGCCGGGGCCGGGATCCTTCTTCTGCGGCCGGGGAGGGTGCCTGCGGGCAAAACGCCCCGCGGTGGCCAAGTTTCACACAGCAATTGTCCCAGGCCATTCCAGGCACAGAGTGACAACCGCGGAGAGAACGGCACGAGCAGGCACGTGCCCGTGACGGGGTAGATGGGGATGTCACAGTGCAGCCCTGAGGGTGCTTGGCAGAGACGTCGACCGGGCATTCGTGCGGGAAGACGGTGTTCCCGGCCCTGCTCCCCCCGGATGCTACCTGGGCAGGAGCTGATTCATCTGCCTACACATCGCGTACTGGGGCGTGGGGAACAGTCCGTTCCCAACAAACCTCGCAGACCAGAGCTGACCTCCCTTCAGGGCCACAGGACTCGCTCGAAGCGACTCTCCTGGTCAAACGGCCACGTCCCAGCCGCGGCTGCGCCTCCTTCCCCCCGGGCCCCCGAGCCATGAGGATCCTTCCCGTCGTTTTGGCCGCCTTCGTGCTTCTCGCTCGGCTGTTCCCAGGTAAGGGGGAAACCCTGGTGGACGGAAGGACGGCCGCCCGCTCAGGATCCGCCTTTGGGGACAGCAGCTCAGCCTGCAGGAAAATGCTAACACCGTCTCGAGGTCTCGGAACGAGCCGGTCCCTGACTCCACACACATGTTAGTTCGGGACGGCACAGCCCCCGCGGCCTCGGCGGAGCTAAGCGCACGGTAACCGGCTCTGAGCGGCCTCTCCTTCTCGTCTCGCTAGTTTGTCCCAATCTCCCGACCTCAGGTGACCTGGGCCTTCCTCCTCAGCCCGCACACTCGGATGGAAAGCCACGTTATCTAAGCCACTCACATCCCGATGCGCTTGCTGTGCAGCCCTCGGGAGTGGTCTCTGTCCGCTCAGTATGGCCGAGGCTCCGTTGTTAGGAACGACTGTCCCCCCTCCTGTCACGAAACCTCTCCGCCCGGGGCCGCCCACGCGTCGCGAAGCACCTGTCCGTTTTTCTCCACGGCCCCTGCACGTCTGCATTTTCTTACTACGTAATCGAGCCTCCGCGGGCCCAACGACCCCAGAGATGCTGAACGTGCGCCCCGCGCTCAGGGAAATCGCTGTGGGCCCTGTAACCAAGGCAGGGAAAGGGCATAAAGGTTCACGCAGGGCAGGGCCTTTGCCCTGAATTTTCTTGACGTTCACTGGTCTGCTGCGTCTGTGTTGGTCTAAAACAGGTCGCCTGTCACGGTCCACCGGCGTCCGACCAATTTTACAAAGCACGAAGTGAACGGACGGGACAGGAAGGTGCGCAGGGCAGTGCAGAAGCGGTTCTCGTGCTGAAGCAGACACGGGTGTGGAGAGGAGCCGTGGCCGTGGGAGCCTGGCTCCCGCTGCGGGGTCAGCACAGGCTTTCTGGGACGTGGCGTTTGCGTCCGGGGGGCGACCGAGGCCAGAGGTGAAGTCCAGAGCCGAGGACAGGGCCCTCGCACGTCGCGGTCTGGCTCGCGGCCTCGGAGCTGAGCCTCTGCCCCCAGTCTCCTCCCTGGCTGGTCAGACAGGGCATCCGGGCTGCGGAACCAGTCTTAAGCTGTCCCCTTCACCTCGTCTCACCCACACTCCCCTGGCTCACTGGGACGTGCCAACAGCAAGCACAGTGGGCACCAGGTAGGACCGCAGAGACCCTCAGAGGTGGAAGCGATTTTAATGATGCGCACGAGGGGCAGTGACCACGGACTGTTGTGCCGGGATATCTGGGCCTGGATCTCGGCGTCAGGCCTTGCAAACCGTATGGACTCGGGGCTTCGGCCTCCCTTCCGTAAACGCCGATAACAACGGGAAGACTGACTCACTCGCTGCGTTCACTAGAGGCTAACTTGTTCGAAGGAGGAGGCTCTAGGATGAGTGACGGAGAAAAACCAGATAATTTCTTTCTCGCGTCCTAAACAAACGGGTGGACTCGGCTGGGGAGGGGCACCCCACATCTTTTCACTCCGCCACTCACGGGCCGCCCAGACACGGGGAGCCAGGCACGGGTGCCTTTCAGCGCAGCGTCTGTGTGTCCGGCTGAAACTCGGGGTTTCTGTCAAGCCCCGAAGGCCGGCGAGAAGACGCACCGCCTGGGCACGGCTCGCCACCCGTCCGCAGACCCTGCAGAGGCAGAGCCAGGCACACGCTGCGCTCTGACAGGGTGGGCCTGTCTGTAGAGACGCGTCACCGCGGTTCTCGTCGTCGTCCTCCTCAGGCCCTGGCTCAGTTCCACGTCCGATGCCCGTCCAGCACCGAGACACCTTCCGTGCCGGCCGATCGCCAGGTGTCTGGTAAATTCGGGGTCGGGCACTCACAGTATCTGGGGTTCTCCTCTGGACTGTTCAGGGACAGTCCCCTCACTCTGGACAGAAACCCAAGTCCTTACCATCTCTTCCCATCGATCTGAGCCCTGACCCGGACAGGCACAAGCCTAATCGATCTCTCTCCAACGTGGTGATAGCCCGTGTCTACCACAGCCACAGCCAAGGAACACTCTTTCCCCCCAAAGTGGCTGTTTTTTCCTAAGAACAAACACTAACTACTCCTTTGGAGGGTAACTGCCAGTTTTTCGTTCCTATTTCTCCTGAGAACACACGCCCCATTTTCTCCCAGTCATTCCCCCAGTGAAATGCGGAGACTCTTCTCAGCTCGGCCTCTTTGGTCTAAAGGACACACATGGCTTGTGCCTCTCTAGTCTCGGGGACGCTATGATTCCGTCGTCGACCGTCCTCACGGCGCAGGCCAGCGCCACCTTCATCGCTGCCCCGAAAGCCGAGAGACTGCCCCCCACGCGACAGGGCACCCTGTCCACCTCCCCTGCCCGCACTGATCTGCCCACAGCGTGAACACCACGGCCTTCGTCTCGAGGGAGCGCCAGGGACTCCCGCTTTGGAGATGTGAGGAAACCGCGCGCTGGCGAGGGCTGTCCACTGGAACTGGAGTGTCCCACTCGCGGGAGAAACGTCCTGTTCCGTACGTTGCAGGGGCGGACGCTGCTGCCAGAGGAAACCTTCCTCGTTGGTCTGTTCGTTCGTTCGTGTCACGTGAGGACCACGTAGGGACACCTGCACAGGCGGACGGTGCTGGGGGCTCCGCCCGGCGCGGCTGTCCCGGTGACATCTGTGTGTGTTTTGTTCTTTTAATTAATTTTTTTCTTTTTCTGGCCTTGAGACGCCCTCTCCCTCTCCAGGAGCTCGGTAATGAGGAATCCCGCGCTGGGCCGGGGCGACGTGGTTTCGTCCTCCCGCGGGGGAACTGGAGGTAACGGTTTTCTCCACTCAGCCAGGGGCGCCATCCGGAGGCAGATGCTCTGTGCGCAGATGGCGGGGCGCTGCGAGGTCGACTGCCTCTCCTTTGAGGATAAGATCGGGGGCTGCAGGGCCGAAACGACACCGTTTTGCTGCAAGAGGAGGAAGAACAACTAAACGCTCAGCGGCAGCTACCCACACGGCAGAGGTGAGGACGGCCTGGCAGCCGGGACCTCGCCGCACCCAGCCCCCCGGGCCTCCTCTCTGATCTCCAAACGGTGGCGCCTCCGCGGCGGCGGCCAATCCGGTTTCTGACGTTCCGGGAAAATGTCCTTTCTGGGCCGGGAGCTTCGGGGGGAGGCACCGGGTCTCCGGGCATCCGCAGCTCCTGGCACAGGGCCTGTTCATCCCTTTGCTGACCGACCAAGCGAGCTGGTGAACTAACAGGGTGAGCGGGTGGACTGGGCGCTGACGTCCTGGCTTCCAGCAGGCGCGTGGCCTCGGCCTGCCCTTCCGAGACTCTGTGACACGAGGAGGTTCTAGTGTACGGAGGACACACGGCCTGCTAGACACGGGGCCGCCCCCACGGTCCAGCTGTCACCCCCCCCCACACACACACACCCCCAATCAGCAGGAATGATCTAGAACGTCCTCTTTCCCATCTGATCCACCGCACCCAACTCCAGAGAAACTGGCCCGCGGCACCGTTTTGGCCACGACACTAAGACCGTGTCAGATCACGGCCTGCCGAGGCCAAGGTCCCTCGAGACAATGTCATCCACCCCGTCCTTACCCGAGAGGCCATTCAGCCTCAGGAAGACCCCAGTCACCGGTGCGGTTACGCCCCCATCCAGACTTCTGGCTTCTGGGTCTCTGTCCCGAGCGTGTCCGAGAGTGAGCTGGACGTGGACAGGGCAACACGGGCCCCCTCAGAGACGGGCCACCCTCCAGCAGCTGCAAAGTGCCCCTCCCAGGGGACCCTGCGAGCAACAGTGATGGCGACCCGAGGCCTGCCTGTGGCCTGGCCTGCCTGGCGTTCGTCTCCGGCCTCCAGGCAGCGCGAGGTGCTTCACAGGCCGTGCTCATCGTAGGAGGTTTACGACGCACCTTCCAGACAGAGGAGAGAAAAGTAAAAAATAAAAACCCTCAACTCTGCCGTAGAGGATGTCCTTACCTGTTCGCTTAAGCTTGCTTCGTGTTAAGAGGAACACGCACGCACACGCACACGCACACGCACACACACACAATGTCCTTTCACAAGGCGATGTTAAAAACTGTCAAAATAAAAAACTAAAACGTGTTGTTTAAAATGCTCCGATGTCGCTACGTATCTCGATGTGGCTCGATGTGTTGTTCTGGAAAGTACGCGAGAGGAAGGTGGGCGGAGGAGTGAGCGTCTGCGGCGGTCGCAGGAACTCTCTGAGGTTCCAGAAATTTCTTATCGGTGGCCGCAGGTGAAACCAGCGCCTTTGAGAACCTACAGGTGTTGAAGCCTTTTCCCTGCCTTTTCTCTCCCTTCCTCGCTTCCACCGTCAAATGCCTTGAGCGTTCGGTCAGACGTGTCCACTGTCGGTCCCCAGGGTTCCTCCTACCCCGTTGGCTTTCCAACCGGTAGCGATGCCTTCGGCCTTCATCGTGCCGCTGGGCTTTGTCTTAGTAACGAGACCGGTGACCCCTTGGATGCGTCTCAGTCCCTGCCACTTAGTGACCCGCAGCGGGCCTCGCCGTCTGGCCTGGCCTGGAACACACACCTGGGGGTGCGCCCCGCCCCCTGCTTCTGCCTTTCTCCTCCTTCGCGGGAGGGGCCTGGGCTCCTCGGGCCACTCTTCCTCCTCGTCTCCCCTCAGGCTCCCGGGTTCCCTCTTCGCTGGGGCCGCACCCACCGCCATTGCATCCGCTTTCTCATGACACCGTCTCTCTAGACGGTGCCGCCCAGTCCGGTGGCTTCAGCTCCCACCTGCTGACACGACTACCGAGTCCCCAGCTTTTCTGCCCCCACTTCTGTGCTCCACGCCGTGAGGAGTCTGCACGGGGCACTGGCCCGACTGCCTGGTCTGGCAGCTTCCTGCCGCCGCCTCTGAGGCCAGACACTGGCAGTGAGTGGATGGGACACGCAGGCCAGGAGAGTGGGCCGCTGCCCCCCTTTCCGCTTCTGGTCACCTGTGCTCCAGGGACCGTGGGGGGTGGGCCCAGGCCCCAGATCCTTCAGCAGACCCGAGGGTCCCCCAGGAAGCAGCGCAGCAGGCCCCTCCCCTCAGCAGGACGGGGACCCGCAGGGCTGCAGCTGTGCCCCCCCCCCCGGCCAGGCCTCACCCTAGAAGGCCCAACTCCGGCCGCAGGATGCCTCTGCCTCGTCCGCCTGAGCCCCGGTCCCTCCGGCCAGTTGAGCATCATCCACACGGTGCACCCAGCTCCGAGGTCGGGGCCCTGGCGTCCCGTGTCCCAAGCGCACGGGTCCAGCCTCCAGCTGCATCGCATTCGCTGCCACATCTGAGCACCGGCCCGGCCCCTCCTCCCCTTTGGCATCTCTCGGCCCGGAGGTGGTGCCTCTGGTCGTTCACCTCCGAGCCCTTCCGTCCTTCCAGCACCTGCGTGAGCAGTTCCCGGCATCAAACCCCGTCTGCTTCCAGCACCTCGGGTGGTTTCTCTGTACCCGAGAGGAGCCGGTCCGACGATTCCACCCAATGTTCCCGACTCCGACGTCCCTCTGAAGCTTCCTAGGCCACGGCAGTCCTTGGCTTTGGGCAGTGAGGTCCAGTGTCCACCCCTGACTTCAGAAGGCCTGCGTCCTGGACCCACACCTTTCTCTTCTAAGAATAAGTCTTTAGGTTCTACCGGCTTCACGGAGTGTTAGGACATGCTCCACCCTCTTCCATTTTTTTGGAAGATTTGATAAGAATTAGGGTTCTCTAAATATTTGGTAGGATTCACCAAGGAACTGAGTTTCCAGGTTTTGTTGGAAAACGTACTGATCTCTGCCACAAGTCTAGTTGGAGTTCGTTTCTCTGGAGGCAGTTTAGATCGTTTGGGTTTTCGTCCGTTTACGTCCACTTCACCTGTACTGTCTAGTTGCGGACGTACAATTACTCAAATCTGTCATCCTTAGTCCTGTACGGTCGGGAGTGGTGTCCATTCTTCCACACCTGATCCTAGTCCTGTGAGTCTTTTTCTTGGCCATGCTAATTAAAGGTTGGTCCATTTTTGACCTTTTCGAAGGACCAGCTTTCCCATTCTATGTCCAAACACATTTCTGCACGTGACCCTTCGTGGTCAGCACACCCAGCAACTGAAATAACGTTATTCTCAACATGGCTGAGCAGGGAGCAAGTGTCCTCAGACTCCTGTCCGTGTGCGCTGCATCCTGGTTGCTTAGCTCTCCCAGGAATGACAGCTTCTCCAGGGGCTGTGGAAAGCCCTTTCTGAAATACCTTCTTTACATCCACGTTCAAACACGTCTCCACGTGTCACAGACCGTTCGCTGAAATAACGAGTTTTTCTGTTTTGTATTTCCATTATAATCTTTCTTTCTTCCGCCTTGATTTCAGTTATTTTGCTCTTCCCTTTCTCGTTTTTTAGAGCGTAAGGCTGGGTTGTTTCTTCCTTTTAGCGAAGGCCATGCGTTTCCCTCAAGCACTGCCTCGGCTGCATCCCGTAAGCACCGGTAGGCTGTTTCACACTAAACTTTCATTAGTTTTCCCGAGTTTCCTTTGCGATTCCTTCTCTGACCCACCGGCTGTTTAAGAGCTTGCTATTGAATTTCCCCATATTCATTCTCAAGTTTTCCTTTCGTCATTCGTCTCTAATTTCATGTCACTGTGCTTGAGGAACGTACTTTGGGTAATTTTAATCTTTTTAAATTTACTGAGACCTGCAATGTGGCCGAGCGTGGTCTATCCCGGAGGACAGACAAGCACGTGCACCTGAGGGGGACACGTGCCCTGCTGTCGTTCGCGGCGTGTCCTAGTAATGCTAACTGGTTCACGATGCTGCCCGACTCATCTGTTCCTTGCTGTTCTTTGTTCTGTTGGCTGGAGTTACCATCTCACATCCTTTCACTTCAGCCCCAAGACCTCCCTTCAACGTTCGTTTAGGGCAGGGATCTTTTAAAACTCGGGTGATTATCACAGAGCCTGGCCCCTACGGAGACTTAACAAATGTGATTAATAACAGGAATGATGAAAAACCTGGCTGGCGTATGTTAAGTTCTGGCAAATTCTTAAAACTTTTTTAAATCGTGAAACATCCACACGAGTTCATCTAACGTAGACATAAGCTTCAGAGAAGGACGTGAACAATCACACATACCAACGAACCAGCCTAAGAGGAGAAAATCAGCAACTTCCACAGATCCTGTGTCCCTCCCTCGAGAGCCCCGAACTGTGCTAATCACGCCCCACATTTTCCTTACATCTCGATAACACGTGTATTCACGAAGTTTGAACTTTCACAGTTCTGTAAGTGAAATCATACTGTGTTCCTGACTCCGTTGTTGCTCAGCATTATACACTTGGAAACCATCCTTTTGGAGTACTCCATTAAACGGACTTATCTACAGACAAATGAGCTCATAGCAGTCAAGGAAGGCGACGCTGAGGCCACGAATAACCCGAGGGGAGTAAAAGAGACTCTAGGATCAAGCCCTAGAGTATGCTGACTTTGAAATTTATAAACAGAGGCCAAAAAGCCAGGGAAGGAGTCAAAAAGGTCTTTGGCCAGAGAAATGGAAGGAAAACTAGCAGAAAGCGGTGCCATGGAAGCTTGGAAAAGAGAGTTGCAGACGGAAGTTTCTAGAATGCTGCTGAGATTCAGTAAGGTTAAGAGAAAAATGCTCTTGCCGTGACAATAGACGACGCTCTGGCATCTCGTCAGGGTTAGCCGAGGGGTGGTGGTGAGGGGCTGAGGCCGCACTAGGGCACGTCACAGGTGAAACGGCAGGAGCCGCGGACGATGGCCGTGCGTAGACAAGCACAAACAGCACAAAATGCAGTTACTAGGACCTGGGAGGTAGAGCGTTTTAAAAATATTTCGAGACTAGAGCACTGAGTGTGCTGCTGAGAATAACCCTGGAGGGAGGCCTCAAGTCGTTGATGAAGCGAAATGAAGGGAGGGAAGCCTCCGAGAAGGCGAGAGAGAGGCATCCAGAGGACAAAGGGAGGGAGCAGGCCTCACCACGGAGGGACAGTGTCCCCCACACACAAGGGAAGATGGAGAGGCTGGAGAGGACGAAGGACGAGCGTCTAACAGCGTCCGTTTCCTCGGTGCATGATGAGGGTCAGTAAGAGTGGGCGGGAAGTCACCTGGAACAGTGGGGGGCACGTCTGCCAGGGGCCCGGGGAGAAGGACAAAGCAAGACGAGAGCCACGCGAGGGCGTGACCAGGAATTTACAGTCCATCGACCGGCCCACGTGTGCGATTCTCCTCAGGTCACATCCCTGTCCAAGAACGGCCCGGAGGACGCAGCACGGAAAACGGCAGCTGGAGCTTCTGCCAGGCAATCGCCTGTTCCCTCCGAGGGCAAGGCCGGCGCGTCATCTGAGGTCACGCTCGCGCTACATCAGGGCAGCGCGAAATGCAACCTGTCAAGTCCGCGGCGAAGACAGGTGCTCCGCGACGGATCGACACCACCTTTTATTTCGAGCTCACGCACACGTTCCGCTCGCCAGTCTCCCATCTGCACTCTCAGCGTGACCTGCCCTGTACCTCCTTTTAGAGCATTTTCTAAAAACTCTGATGAGACGTACAAAAGCCCTACCATTACTGCTGCTCTAGAAGCAGTCTAACGTTTTATTTGAGAAAACCAAGTAAGAAGCCAAATACATTTTTTCCCTAAAAAGCAAAGGGATTCCCTCTCGGTAAGGTAGCATTTTTTTCTCACTGCAGAAATAAATTATTAAAACTGAAGCTCTTGATTTCTATCACGTGTAAATCCTTTATATATACGTAAAAGACTAATACAGCTTTATACCACCAGACAATCTTATAAAATAATCATTTTGATGTAAACACATAAATTTCAGATAGATGAACAGGCCACGATCTGTAAATACTGATTCGTTACACAAATATTAATTTCATCTTACTACTTTTCAAAATATCTGAACCCAGACAGTTTTCCCTTAAGCCTCATTTTTCTCATTATTAATTTAGGGACTTACCGCTTTTTATGGATTTACCAGAAATTAAAATATTTTGCTAGTTTGATCTATCCTCAAAAATCTCACCAACAAAAGCAAAATCATAAGAAATGATTTATTCATTTTTTAAAAAAAGCAGTGATTTTGAATATTACAGATAAAGTTGGAAAGTGAGAACCCAAATCATTCTTCGTCAGGGGCTGCACAGAGACAGACACCGAGCACCGCCAACCAGCGACTGCCGCTCCGGAGTGCCCGTCCTGGGTTAACCAGGGGCGTCCTTTCTTTGGTTGAACAACAGATAAACGTCCCGGCTGAACTGAGATCCCACCCCGCAGGACAAACACCCATCCCTAACTTCTGGCTTCAGGAGCCGCGCAGGGTGTCCATCCACCCAACGCCCGCTCCGCGTGCTGAACCTCACCGTGGATGCAGGCCGGGCGCAGAGCGGGGTCCTCCCTGCTCCAGCTACTTCTCTTTCCCCCTTTTCTGCTGACCTGAGTGTCTGCTCCTCAGTTCCAGGCCACCTGCTCACATTACTGACGAGAAAGCGAATGAATCTGCAGGTAGAGGGGCGTTTAGTAGGTCATATCCTCAGGCTAATGCCCAAGTTCAACTTTTTATGTAGCTAATTTAAAACTCATCCTGTAAAGACGATGCCCAGGATCTCTGGTTCACTGACACTCCAGGAGGGAGGAGACCGCAGGGCCGGCAGGCGGCCAGCAGAGGACAGACCCCGGACCCTGCGAGCAGATACAGCGCGACGCGACCTCCGTCTGGCACGTCACTTCCACGTCCCTGAGACCGAAGCGATGACTGGGACTTCTGCCCTTACGACACGCAGAAAACCGTAGCCATCCAACTTCCAAGTGGAGACGAACAGACCGAAAACCCCAGCGACCCGCGGCGCTCCGGGGACGCGCACTGGGCCCGCGCACTTGCCGCCGTGGTCAGGAGAGCAGCGTCCGCACCTGCTGTGGCGGCCGGTGCAGGACGCTCTCCGGGTCTCTGTACTGGTTGGCGGGGTCCATGACGGCGGCGTGCACCTCGCCGTAGGCCCTGCACACCAGCTCCGTGGACTGCCTTACGATCTGCTCCCTGCGGACACGCGAGATGGGAGGACGCGCTGAGAACCCCGGGAACGGTACCGGGAACCGACGCGTCTCGTTCTCATGGTAACCTCGGACGCCATTAAACAATTACAGCAACGCTACCCGAGCTACTCATCCTGGTTTCGGGGTGGAGGCTTTTCTTGTTTATTATTTGCTCGTTAAATCTCACCCAAAAAAACGGCACTGGGTTCGTTCGCTCTGCATCGACTCTCCATGTGCTCGTGACAGTTTCCTTGTTGTCATTCCCCAGCTGCTGCTATTTGTGTGTCACTGTGCTAAGTGACATATCCATGATTTTTCCCCGATTTCCACAATAACTAAATTAAAAATGTGTCTTTCTAGCTTTACTCCCCAAACTACTTTTCTTGCTACGTTTCCTACTTCTGTCAATGGCACGGTAGTGTTCCACCACCTCAGTTCAGACCCTAATGAACTCTTACCTGGAGGATACCCCCCCCCCCCCAAAAAAAGGTCCAAAACAGTCTATAAAGCAGCTCATGTGCACTGCACTTGGAGTGTTACTGATATTCCATGTCATGCTGGCATGTTGGTAATACACGGAATTTGGTGTTCTGGCTACAGAGCTCTAACTACATTCACGTTAACTAAAAAATTCATTCACTAGAGTTTTTGGAGCTACACACAGGCATGGAGTAAGTACAAACGGGTAATGTCAGACCTCTCAGAGATGCTGCAGAAAACAAGGCTGAGGACTATAGGTCTTCAATGGTGAAGCTCCTCTTCCTGAAAACTTTCCCCCCACCAAGGAAATGTGGTTGGTATTTAAAAATGTGTGATTCTTTACCAACTACCTGGGACCACAATATACTTACTTCACAGTGGCACTTAGAAGGACGTCCAGCTGTGGCATTAACAGCTTGTCTGGGGCTGACAGATAACGATCAAACTGAACCTAAATGCACAGAGAATGTAAAACACAAAGTGTATTTATGTGCTGACATCTCAAATAGGACCACGTGTTTTAAGGGCTGAATCTTAGGCAAAACCCCATTTTCCAAAAACACTTTGTGATCAAAAAGGAATTATTTCTTAAACACTTTAGCTAAATTCCCTGAAAATGTCAACTTGTCAAGTAGTCATCAGCAATCTCTACTTTTAAAATTGCGAACGTAAGCCGTCCATCTTCATGTCCCTCACCAAGCTTTTGAGTAACTTATGAGACGTCATCAGATTTCAAGTCTGCCTTACTTTTTTATTAAATCGACGGTATCTGTTTGTTATTCATTCGTCCCTTCATTCAGCTAATGTTTACCGAGCACCTACTATGAGCAAGGTACTACGCTAGGTGATGTAGATACAACCGTGAGCAGAAGGGCAGTCCCCAGCATCACAGAGCTGCGGTCTCGTGAGGGGTAGCAAATGATAATGTAAACAGATATTTGCGAACTGTGTTAAATGCTGTGAAGGGACAACCAAGGAACGATTAAAGCATAAATCAGAAGGACGGACCCATCTGCGTGCCTGGCAAAAGCATCTATGAGGAAAGGACATCTGACGTGAGACCCTGAGGGTAAACAGACATTAGGTGTGTGAGTGTGTAGTGGGGGGTTCCGGGCATGGGGGCACATGGATAAGGCTGGAAGAAAGAATGCCTGATAGTTAACGTAGAACTTGCACGCTTCTTAGAAAGAATTTTAATTCTTACTGGAAAGGGACTCAGAAACCACTGAGGTAGGAAATGATCTGATTTAAATTTTAAGAAGCTAGTCTGGCTACAGCAAGAATGGAAGGGGAGGCTGTAATGGTAATTACACCAAAGAGGAAGCTCCTGCAGCATCGCAGACTCCAAGGGCAACAAAGCGGACAGGAGAGAAGAGGAGACAGTGGAGAGAAAGAGGAAAACCATCAAAACTGGGTTAGTGACAGGATGAAGGGACTGACTCCCGACTCTGCATCGGTGTAATTTAACTCGCAGCATTACGATTCGTAACTGCGTTCTTCAGGCATTCGCTCAGTTGTGTACCAGCTGCACCCCTTACTAGACCATGTCTGCTGTCATCTCAGCTCTTCGCACGATGCCTAGAAAACAGCAGGTGCTTGGCCAACACTGCTGAAATAGCGCCTGGTAAGACGCCGCTACCTCTGCGTCTAGGACACTTGCGGGGCCTAGGGGTGGCAGCGGGTTGGGGGACTGAGAATTTAGCTGCACAGATGCTGAGCTGTGGTGTCTCTGAAGCATCCCAGTGCAGGAAACAGTTATATGTAAAACGATGGGTCACAAACTCGATCAAGATTCTCTTTCTTTAGAGAGAGACAAGATATTCAATTAATCGTTTTTAAAACGTAAGACAAGGCAAACAAGAATTTATAAAAAGGTTTAAATACGTTTGTGGGCTTACATCGTGGACTGGAGACGTCTCAGGTAGAAGGGGAAGAGAGGGAGGAAACATCTACTGAGTAAAACTTAAGGTCGCTGATCTTGGCGTAGACATGTCCTCATTTTGGGGGGTAAATACCTTAAAGTGGAATTATTGGTAGTGTGATGACTGTGTATTTTTAACTTTTCCAAGAAACACCTTTTTTCATAAATCTACAACTTATTTTTATTTGAACCTTTTAAAATCAAATCTTTGCATTTCTAAGTTTTTACTGTTGTTTGGTATATAGAAGTTGCGGCTGTTACCTCTATACATGTTATCTTTTATCATAATGTTCCTTATTTATCCTATTTAGTGTTTTTAAAATCTACCTCGTCTAATGTGAGCTTTGTCAGCTGTATATCCTGTGCATTTCGTAGGTCTCCTTGGCCTGTCTTTAATCTTCAGTTAAACTGAGCTCTGTAAGGTGACAGACAGAAAAGGCATCTAAGAGAACTGCTTATTGAAGCCAAACCACTGTGGTAGCGAGTGCACGTATTCAAACACCCAGAATAGGCGCATGGCACAGCATTTAAGAGCAAAAGCACTGGGCTGAATGAGGGTCTTAGCAGGATTAAATGACCGACACGTGAAAAACGCTTAGCATGCTCCATAAATGTTACGGGATATCACTGCTCGTCGTTGGTATGACCACCACCACTAGTGTCATCATTGTGAAGCTCCAAAGGGGACCGTCCCTGAGGGCTAAATGAGTGCCATCCAGCTGACGGGTACGCACACCTGCCAAGTGCACACACGCAGCTCACGCGAACAGGGGTGCAGGCAAGTCTCCACTAGACGAGAAAGTGATGACACGGAGGTCCAGTGTGACACTCAAGCAAAAGGCATTAGGACTGGGATCCAACTCCAGACATCGCCTCGGGGCGAAGTCCAGAACCACAAGCTGAGGATCGCTGACAGCAGGGGGACTTCTAGAAGAATGAATGACCTAACTTTTGTGTCTGCCACTCCTGTTTCTCCCGCTGTAGGAGTGAAACTCTGAAAATGAAGAAACCCTAGGCAGAAAGCACGAGACTGCGAGGGCAAGGTGGGGTCTCACTACACATGCCTGTCTTGGTCAGGCCTCCTTAGTGAAAGGGTACACGTGTGATCAACACTGGACCCAAAGTGAGTACGGCACATCAGAGATAAACACCACCCAGGACAAGATGATCACACGGGAAAAAATTAGGAGAAACGTTCCACACACAGGAAATCTACACCGGGACGCTGCACCATGCACTTACCATTGCAGCCTTCAGGGCCACGGAATCTAAGTTGGGCAAATTAGCCAGAGGCCCCTAAAAAAACAAACGGAAAAAGGCAAAAGCAAGATGCAAAAAAGGTGCCAAGCATTTCAGTTCATTCATACAGTCCACAAGTGGATTGCCTAAACTGGTTAATTTAGCTTATTTCCCAAGACTGAAGTGTGATCTCTTCAACTGCAATTAGAGCAGGGGCCATGATTTGTTCATTTTGGTATAAATGGCAGCAAGACACCCGATAATACTGGAGGGCGTGAGAGACACACACATTTGTTAACAATGGAACTATAAGGACACTTCAGACCCACTCATCATCAAGGGAAGAACAGCACCGAGGAACAACCGTGTGGTCCACCTACGTAACCTCCCATCTCTGAGGAAACGCGGACAAGTCACTTTTCCGGTGAAAACCAGCCGTTAAGAGGCAGAGCCAGTCACCAGGGTCCAGCCCTAGAGCCCACACACTCGCTCGCCTGTGCGGCTTACCTGTTCAGGTTTGTGCTGCTGCACGGCGCTGTAGACAGAGCTCAGGCCTGCTCTGGTTAACACGTACGAGGCCTGCTCATTTATAAGCGTGTCCAAATGTGCCTCGATCTACAATAAAGCACGACAGAAAGATGGCGTGTCACAGCGGCGCAGGCGACGCGAGCGGCCGTGGACCGTCTCGGGCCCTTCGCCCTTGGTCACGGCGTGTTCCTGACAGTGGGCCTGGGGCCGGGCCGCACAGGACAGCGTCTAAGCAGGGGCGTTTCCGTCCCTGACCGAGGACGTCCTTGCACAGACGGGACAGAAAGCCTCTCTTTACCCAAAGACTACAGCACCGGCCGCTAGTCGAACACCGTGAGCGGCTGCGCGGCGCGTCTGAAAGCCGGTGACAAGCAAAACACGCACACAAAACACTAGGAAACCACAACAGCGTGAAGCAGGACACTCGGGGCGACCCTGGCTGCTTGGCCTCCCGGCTGGCGGGGATCATACAGCCCTCAGAGGTGCCATCGCAGGTGTCCCACCGGGGTGGACGCAGTGCGTCCACCCGCAGAAAGAGCAGGTGTGGACAAGCAGGGAGGGCTGACGACCCAGGGGGGTCGGTGGGAGCTTTCGAGGCCTGGCTGGCAGAAAGGGCCTGAATGTGCTCACCGGGTGTGAGCTGTCTGTCCTTGGCTGGGGAAGCCACCGCGCACTGCGGGAGGCAGACGCCACGAAGGGGGCGGCCCGGGGGGTCGCGTGCTCCCTGCGGAAGGGGTCCGCCGAGGCCTCACTGACCAGCACGGGCCTGAGCATCCGGAGGTCTCCACCAGTTTGTGGGTGACGGCACCGTGCACAAGACACTGCTGGTGCCGTCTGACGGCTCGTCCTGTCCAGGTGACACCCATCGCTGAGCCCTCCTCCTAAAACGCTCACAGTGGACAGGAGGGGGCAGGTTGAGCGGAAGCCAGCCTGAATGAGAGCAGGTGCCTTTTCCTGAGGTAACACCTCCCAGAGACAGAGTGTCTACCTTTTCAGTGAGGGCCCAAGGACATGCAATTAGTCCTGACTAGACCTACTGGGAACCTGAGAAGGACGAGTGTGCAAACGCAACACGCAACAAGAGGGTTATGGGTGAGAACCAAATCAGCATCGGAAAAAAACGGAAGAAAAGTAAATCAGGACAAACACCAGAGAAACAGACTGAAGGGAAGAGATTTAAAAAGAAATCAGAAGACAGATTATGGAGACAAAGCCAACGAAGGACAGGAGCTTCAGAATATAAAAGGTAACAATGGAGAATAATGATTAAAGGTAACAGAAAAATTTACTGAGCAAAAGAAAAGTTTGACTCTTCACACGGAAATGGCTCTGAGAAGTCCAAGATGGAAACAACGTAGAGAGACACACCAAAAAATTTCCTGTGGAATACGAACTCAAAGGAAAACCCACGCACGCTTCCTGATGGACAGGGCGGGTTAGCACGGACGAGAGGGCAGCAGAGGGCAGCAGACTGGCCTGGACGTCTCACTCAGACCCTGGAAGAAGCTCAGTACGAGCGGAACGAGCGCAACAGGACCAGCAAACACGGTCTGAAAATCAAGAACCTTCTCCTCAGCAAGGTCAACTGTCCTCTGGGGGCCGCGTAAGCCGTGCCCGCCAGCACCCACATCCCGCCAGCGTCCACATCCCTGTCCTGGCACGGTCCTCTCACACTGACCAGGCTGGCCCATTAACTGGCACGGGCCAGCACCAGTCGGCACGCATGGCGCCCGTGCACACGCAGGAAGCACTCACAGCACAGTGGGGCCTGCCATGTTCAAGCGCAAAGTCTAGGGACTATTTCAGAAATGCAAGTAACTGGTGTCAAAACAGACTGAGGAACACCTGATGACCTGAACAGCTTGAGAAAATAGGAAAATGGCGGAATTTGCAGTTGAATTAGTGATAAATACAGTAAAAACTAATAATTAAAAAATAATTTTATTAATTCTATATAAAACAAGTTATGCAAAAAAATGAATCATACTTTATATTTCTTTATAAAAAGGAATTAGAAATTATAAAATATCACAAATTTAGATAAAACTTGTTTCTCAAAAAATCCCAAAACTTTACAAGTGAATTTTTCTACCACCACTGCCAAGTGTTTATACACGTGATAATACAGACCAGAGTTTTTTAAAAAAATTATATCTACCAAAAAATCATTATTTCAAAATCAGAACCTAAGAATCTGGTAAATTTTATAACAGGCTTTCTTTTAGCCATTTTACAAACTCTTAAGTGATATCATTTGGTTTAAGGACCAGAGTGACCGGTATAACAAAGTGTACCGTTCTGCCTGACACTGGTTTATACACAGATAACAACACGTCTCTCTCTCTGGAACGCCCCGCCCTGGACGCACAGCTGGAAGCTGGCACATCACCCACGGTTCAGGAACCGAGACTGTGCCCACAGTGAGCTGCTCGGACCAATCAGAAAAGCTTCATCTACAGCCTCATTGCATGGTCTGACCACAATGTCTTACCTGTCACATACGGACTTCTCCAGACTTAAAGTGAATACTGAATGTGCGTGCATGCACGTGTGTATGTACACGTGTGTGGCCTCCCAGCAGACCATAGCAAGGGACTAAGAGGAATCAGGTCATAAAGCCAGTAAACTGAGGTCACATAGAGAACGAAGATTCCATCACAGTGAGCGGTCATTTTAGGGCAAAACGAACCTGAAACTGCAGCATTTCCAGCCGTCTGTCAGTGAACTCGAACAGAGCGAGCGTGGTCTTCATCATATACAGTGAGTTGACCATGAAAGTGGCCATGTCGGCCGTGCCTAAATTGCTGGCTGACACAGTGCACATCTGGAGGAGAGGATCCAAGACACACGATAGAACCTGTAAATGAAAAATATAGTTTTTACTTCCCAATCAATGATACAGGCCTGGGTTCATGAAACTAAGAATGAATGTCAAGTGAATTAGAAGGGGGCTAACTTACACAAGAAAAAGATTAAGCGCTATAATAATCATAATAGTTTTTAAAATGAGAATAATGGAATATTTTTAAAGAGAACTGGTTTAATATTTGAAGAAAAAATCAATGAGAGAAATTGTCAAAACATATGGGTCATAAAATGCCAGAATTTCAAGAGAATGTAAAATAGAGTAGCAACAGGCAATCATTAAAAATGAATTCACAACTTACTTGCACAAAATCTGCTTGACGGGCATCTAATGGTACAACCGAAGAATCATGAGATGCCAGCACTTCACGCAACAACGCCAGTGTCTGATTCAATGCAGAACTTGGTCCAAGATCAGGTGGCGGGAGTTCAACCTAAAATAAAATACAGTTTACCCAATGCTTATGTTTCCACTATACTTTAACGTATAAATAAATGCCAGTTCACAGTAAAATAATACATACAAAAGCTGTAAAGCACTGCCTGATACATTAGAATATCAATAATTCATCAATAGCTTATTTCATCAACACAGAAAGTGACACCGAAGTTTTGTGAGATTATTTCAGAATTAATATATCACAATTAGAAGAATTTGTCCTTCTAAAATTAAAAAAAAAATTGTGAGGAAACTTGGTGGTCTTTGAATTGTAGAATTATATTTTCAGAGATCTGAAACGGCCTACAAGTCCTAACAAAAGCAATCCAGAGACCAGCACTTTCCCAGCGACAGTATGATTGGGAACCATCACCCCTCTCAGGCCCAAATCTCAAAGATTCTGGTTCAGTCTACATAGGTTCGCTGCTCAATTAAAAATATTAGCTCTCCTTGGACTTCCAGGTTTTCATTGTTGTTATTTGGTTTTACTTGGGAGGGGGGATTGTTATCAAGTTTGTTGTCACAATTAGTTATAGTATTTAGCTCAAAGGAGCATAAATTTCATTAGGACGTAACTGGATCATCAGGGAGTAAAAATGTAAGCGAGCTGTTCAGAAAAAACACTGAGTAAGAACGAGTTCCAGAGTTGTAATCTGTATGTCATTTAGCCCTGACCTTTACAGTAAGCTTGACTTGGTGACAAATTTTCGGTTATAGAAAAATGTGTGTCAAACTTGGGCTTGAGGTTCTATCCCCAGGTACGACTGGATGTCGTGCTGCTCCCAGAACACAGACTACAAACCTCAATGCAGAAAGCCACCCCAAAATGAATTCTGTTGTCCACAGGAAGAACTCAAAAGAACATTGTGCGAAATGGGAAAAAAGCGCCAGCAGTGTGAAGACAGCGAAAGGACATTTCTGAATGTGAAAGATGCACACTCACATAGTTCGAGAACTACATTTTCCAAACATACCTTGTCCATTAATTTACTTGCATGAAGACTCAAGCTATTGAAGAATATCTTTTTGCTCAGCAAATGCATTTCTTCAATGGTGGTCAACAACGTAGCTGCATTATTTCCAACAATGCCACTAAAAGCAAAGGACATTGCAGGTCGCAAACAGGCTAAAGCAGTTCAGTTTAGGTGAGTACATTCTTTAGAAAGATCTAGATTTAAGTAAAAGTTTTTCTATAGAATATAAACTGTGAATTAAAACGATCACTCTAGTTCATATAAAAACGAGTTTTCCTTTTGAGTTAGGTAATGACAAATGAAAACAAACTACTATGTTTTCGATACTTCACAATCTCTTTCAGAACAATGGGTGAGAACAGACACGCATAGAATGCAAAGCCGTATTTCTGCTTTTCCTCTATTACAACAAACACGTCTTATTTCTCCAAGATCTAATTTTAAGGAAGCCATTCCATCAATAGCTCTATTGATAAAACGTTTAAATTTTATTAACACTGAGTTATTCTTTTAATTAAAACTTTCGTACCATATCAATAACACACTTATAAAGCTTCATACAGCTACCTAAATAGCAGCATGTTTAGATTAATTATGAAAAACCTGGTAATATTTTGAAATGATTATTAGCATTTTCTGTAATTCTCAACATGCTATTACAGGAATATTTCTTTGACTCGACAAATGGATTTCCCATTTTGCCACGATGTAAGACAAACATGTATAAAACAATTTCAAACTTTGTTTTCCTAATTCATGTACTGAAAGTGATTTTAAATGTTTTAAAAACTGTAATTCTCAAAGCCTAAAAAGCCTATTATGATGTTTGGAATCAAAATGGTTTTATTCTTTTCATCTCTACATTAGAAACTGATTTAGATTATCTTAAATAACAAACGTCACGCAGTTCTACTATGGGCCTTGATAATTACAAGATGTTTTATACTATCGCTGCGTGATACAGCATTAGCTATGTGTTTTCTAAGTATGTACCACCCTCTTAGTGTAGGAAGCCTGCGCCAGTACAACTGAAACTCATTTATTAATTTTGAGTCATGGTAAGTGATAAATTTCTATCTAAAATTTCAGAGGACTGACCCAAATCCATCCCTGGTCAGTTTTGTAGCTTGTTAGCTTCGCCTGAAGATCTACCCACAGGATGTGGGATCCATCTCTCAGCTGTGCTGTTCTCCCTGCTGAGCCCTGGCCACCGGGAGGGAGGGAGCGCGTGCCACGCCCTGATATCCCTGTGGCTGTTCTGCCACCCAGGGTCCCCGCGCCTCAACCACTCTGCAAGTCACAATAATTCTCCTGAGTATTAACAACTGGCTTCTGTTCCTGATACTGTCCTACTGGATAAAAAGTAATTTTTAAATTATGTTTTAATGGACTAATTTGGAAACTATCAAAAGTAAAGCTTGAAAGGACATCGTTTTAACACAGCTACACACATAACATGGTGACATTTAAAACAAAGCTCGAGTGCACACCATTAACTGATTTATACAAAGCAAAAAGGAATGTAAATTTTGGAGTCAAGGATTACATTTAAATAAGACAAGTGGTTCCTAATAAGTAGCCTTTATTTAGATCAGACAAAGCTATAGCTGTTTTGTCACTAATAGAAAACTAAATGTTAAAGAACAATTATGTTCCTAACAACCAGATTAGGACATTTCATTTACTGTGCCCTATTCCGAGTATAAAACAGCTGCTTTAGGGGCCATGGCTCTCTCTACTAACGCACTTACACTGTGACCTGAGTTGTGTGTGCACATATGTGAGTATGCGTGTAGAGAGTTATGTTTGGAAAGAAGGCAGAAAGAATGGACTCAAAAAACAGCATATTTAACATGCATGCGATGGTTCGCATGGTTCATTCACTCACGTAGAGGTTCTACAACAATTATATTGAGCCATGTAAAAAGTGACGACAAAAAAATCTCGCACTGTGTGCTAACTGAAACGAGGTACCACATAGGATTTGGCAAGCACACTTAACCATTCCACTCACCTGATCGTATGATGGTAAAATTTAAGGAGGTTAGAAATTTTATACAGTAAAACTGCCCCAGGTTCGGCGACTATTACCTGTTCAATTCGAACCTATTAAACATGTGAGAAAAACATTAAACATTTCTTGAAAGCAAAACTTTTCTTCATTAATCACGTTATAAATAGCATTAAAAAATGGTAACATTTTATTGTAGAGATCACAAAATTCCTTCTAAATTTCTGAATATTAAACCATTGAGGGGTGGTAAAATAACAGAAACGTTTTAACACGGATACATACTCTACAAAAAATGATCCATTACCTGCAGATTTTGGCTCAACACAGTTGCTACTAGAAATAATACAAAGACGAGTTTTTTCCCACCAGTATATAATAGAATTTAATACAGCACTAAATCGCAAAGCAACTGTTACATTCCTAAAAAGACTCTCAGCGAAAACATACGGCGCTCTTAGCAAACATTCAGAAAAAAAAGTTTTTATCTTAAAACTATTAAATCGTTTCTTTTGATATTAGCGAATAGGAAAACAGACAAATCTTAAACTAGGACCAACAAATTTGTCTAATTATAAGCTTCCCAGGGCATTATCAGATCAAGTTCAAGATTAACTTGATCTGGCTCAAGATCAACGGCTGGGAATCTTTTCTAAATAAATTCAATCCCTCACTCATCTTTCTTTTACTTTATATTCCCCCAAATTTAATAGCTGCTGATTTACATACGGTATTTGTTCTGAAGCTGCTGACTAGATTCTAAACACAAACACTGTGTTTCCCGCTGCTTTTACAGGTCTGCGGTATCTGGCAGAACAGTACGTACACAAAAGATGTTTAATAAATGGTTTTAAAAGGTGAAAATTCTCTGTACTTAAGATTTTGGAATATGTCATAACGCCAACAAATGTGATATGCCAAAATGTTCTAAATGTGCATATATGAGCATATGAAAACCTCTTACGGAAATTAACTGAACTTTACATTAATGTTTATGAAACTGATACATCTGTTGGCATAAGGTATTAGTCCAGCGAACTATCACAATATTATAGATGACAGGCAGCATTTTAATCTCAAAACCATAATTTTCCTATTATAATCTCTTTCTAAATCCAAGGCCTCAGAAGGAACTTAAAATTATATACTATAATTTACAAAGTGATGTTTTCTGGACTTTAATATAACAATTAGGTTAAGATATAAAGGATCAGCTGCAGACGGAGAGTTCTTCCCTAGAAGGGTTAGAACACTTCTCAGCCATCCAGCAACCTGCCTTCCAGAAGTTTCAAGCATCAGGTAAATACCCTTCATTCTGACTCCCTTGAGAAAGAACGTGGGAAAGGAGGGGAGGGAGGGAAAGGAGGAAAGAAAAAGAGGGAAGGGAGTGAGGAAGGAAGGAGGAAAAGAAAAACAACTTTCACCTCTTTTCACACACACAAAGGTTTTGAGAAAAAGTGGCCTTCTTTCAGCTTCAATGGAAAGGAAAAACCAGGAGATTTATGTGTGATACACCAAGACTCGTTGGTTTGCACACTCTGTCATATGACGGTTATATGAGAGGCCAACCATTTTCAGCAAAAGCTAACAGCCATAGGAAAAATGAAAGGAGATAAAACAAAAAATAAAGCCACGAGGTGTGTCATCTGAGGTTTCCTTGCCTGGGACAAAATATTAAAGAAAATCTTAAAAATGACAACAAAAAATTAGTTTTATAATTTAGTTCTGAGTAAGAATAAATCATAACTTCTGGATTTTAATTTTTATGTAGTAAACTGAAGTCGGTCAACAAGGAAAAGCAAACCAATAATTGCCAAGTACTGTAGAAACATCAATAAGAAAGGCAGCATCTGTGGCAGGCCCAGCAGATGAGAGGGCCGACACGCTTCATCTGCACCGTTTGCTCGGCCAGTCCCAACAGCCCCTGACGGTGGGTCGCCTCTCACGCAGGCGTGAGCACTCAGGTGCAGCAGAGTCGGGCAACTGAACGAGCGAACGCCGCTGAGCGGCCCAGTGGGAATTCTAACACAAGTCTGACGCCAAGTTCCGGTCCCTGTGCTACAACTAGTAAAGATAATGACGCCTACATGGCATTATCTCATTGCTGGATTTAACGTTATTCGTTGCTGTAACAAAAATTTACCATACTTGAAGCAATAAAATCAATGGAGTATGTTCTTAGCAAAATCTCTGTTAAGGATTCATAGACCAATTGTTTCAATTCAATAGACTTTTTCTTAACCAATTAATTAAAATGAGAAACATAAAAGGTAAAAAATAAGTCAATATATAAAAACAGAACATTTTCAAATTTTCTTTCTTAGAAAACTGACAGTGATTATTTTTAAATGTATCTTATTAACCTGTAGGATCACTGATGTGTTAATATGGCAACGTTACAGCTTTAAGTCAAGCTGGTGTCAGTGCCTTTAAACTCCTTTCGGCAGTAATTTGACCAGATGCTACGTAACGTACATAAGAACCAAAGGTTTTACCTTCAGAGGCCTGCACACACCCTCAGTGATGTGCCCAACGACTTCTTGAATATTTTCTTCAACACCTGCAATAATTATAACATAACTGGGAAATTTTTTTCCATGCTACACTTTGCTTCACATACCTTCAAAAAAGTAATACACATGAGAAATGGAACTAATAATGTTTAAAATAATCTTAATAATGCTTTATGTTTGACATCTTTTATGACATTACTAATTATGCTAATAACTGAGTCTAGAGTCCTGTTATTTCACTGGACGGCTGATTAATAAAATGAACAGTATTTCTTGGTAAAAAAGTGTAAATATATGAGTCACAGGAAAAAAAAAACTAAAATACATTAATAACTGAAGAAAGTGATGTCTGGATGTAGCCTTTGTTCTACATCTTGTCCTAGGCAGTGATGGTGAATAGGTGAGTCGAGGGTATAAAGAGGGATGCCACACCCTGAAATCTAAAGGAAAACTGACATTTCCTAAATGCTGATGGCTTATCAAGTTCGGTACTGGGTACCTGACATTTACTGCTTATAACCACCTTCAATTTTACAGACGGTGAAAATGAGGCTTGGAAGAATTAAGGCATTCCCACGGAATAACCAATTCCACCTAAGTTCAAACTAATTTCTTCCCTCATCTTAAAGCTGCCTCTCGTATACTTTACTGGAACATCTTCTAGGAAATATTCTCTTAAACTGAGTAATTGGGATAAAAGAACTTAGAAAGTGCAGACTTTGCGCCGATCTAACAGATATGCTGGTCTCATCGCAATAGCAGAGTTAAAAGCGAGGAGGCCGAGTCTTGCCACCGCCTTGCGCTCTGGCCTCTCCTGCAGATCACGTGCTGAAGCAGAATGAGGTGGGGCCGAGCCACGCAAGATGGAAGTGCTGCCACTCTCAACATTTCTCCTCGCTTCCTGTCAATTTTCCTCTAACCCCTTCCACAACGCCCGTCTTAATGTAGTCCCAGCAGAGGAGACTCAAAATCTTGTCAACAAGAGGCATCAGTGACTCAAATATAGTCATTTTTCTTCCTTAAAATTAAGACCAAAGTACATTCAGTGCATCATGGGTAATTATTCAAAACACTTTCATAGTCACACGAGAATGAAAAATGGGGGCTGGGGAGTTGGAATGAAGGCATCTGTAGCTTAATGACCTTAAGCAAGTCACTCGGCCTGTTTACGCACAGATCAAGTGACGATGACATGGCCTTTTTCCCTTCGAAGGCCTGAGACAGCGCAGGCCAAGGCGCCCAGATGTGCCCTGAAAGTGAAGGAGTCCAGGCGTGACGTGGACGGTTGCAGGGCCCACAGTGGGTAAAGGAGTGAGCAGCTAGCTGTGTGACAGGATGAAGGTGAGGGAGGATACAGTGCACCAGCAGCAGGAAGGGGGGGCTTGGAGAAGAGGCTTTACGGGTTGCCCTGCACCTCGAGGTGACAACTCTATCCCCGGGGAGAGGACGGTGCAGGGGCCGGTCCCCGGCTGAGGCGCCAGCACGGCCAGCCGGACACCCACCTTGCACAGTCACCTGCTTGAGCAGAGCCTCCAGGTGTTCCTTCTCAGAAGCCGTCGCCTGATGGAGCCAAGCCAGCATGTCGCCCACGTATCTGATGAAAAACCGAGCGTCAGCAGAGAGCCCCATCAGAAGACCGTCACGCGCCCCGACGCTGTCCCCAACGCATGGGCCGCCGTACCTCAGGGGGTCGTGGGAGTGCATCTCGATGGGTCTGGGCGCGCCCCCGCCGCCAGGGCTCCCGCGCGTGAGCGCGTCGATGAACCCACGCACCACCGTGCTCCTCCGGGCCGTCCCGAACTCGTCCAGGGTGTACCTGCGAGACACCGGCTGTGGGCAGGGCGTCGCGCTGCCTCCTGACAGGGACACTCGGCCAGTCCTGCGACTTCCGCGACCAGCCAGATGGGTCTTGACACAACTCTCTCAAGCGATCCCATTTTTAAACGACAGCAAAACGCTAATGAAATAAGATCACAATGAAACACCAACCTAAAGGTACAGACTTTCACTGCTCATGAGAACGAACGCTGGGATCGGGGCTCAGTCACAGGGGCAGTGGCAACAAAAATAATAATAAAAAAAAACAGTGCATTAGGTCAAAGCGGCAAGCAAGACAAAGGCGGGTATCGGTGCCCCTGCTTATGCCAGGCCCCCGAGGCTGATGACCACTGCGATCCAAAACACGAGAACTTTCCTTCCACACTGAAAACCTGTCCTCTACACATATTATCACAATTTACCACCAAAATTTGCCCCAAACATAGTATCCATATTTAAAAGCTTACTTTGACGTATCTGTTTCTTAAATTCACTGACCACCTAGGCCTACAGAGCAAAGAAATTCCTTTTACATAAATTACACGCCATCAGTTGTGGTTGAAAAGAGGGGGAGGGAAGGCTTTCTAAGGTGAGGGAATTTTTAAGTCGGGAAGCTTTGAACTGGGGGTCAGACAACTTGGGGTAAAACTGCAGAGTGGTTCGGAGTGTCCACGGCATCGACTTCGTGATTAAAATCAACACGTGTCCCAGCATCGCTGCCATCCCTTACACTCCTCGCCCAATCCAAAGTCCTCTTTTAAAAAAGTACACAGGAGAACAAAATATAACCTAACAGTCCAATGTCAGCAGATTCTACACCGATTAACTTTTAAATCCCTAAACAATATTCTAATAGACCAGATATTAAAAATTATTCCATTACCTATAAAGTTATCAAAAGTTCTCAAAAGTTTCCAAAGAATTAATTTCCTAGGCTATATTGCTTCCTTTAAGAAATGCCACTGCCTTAATAAAAAATCTGCATTTTTTTAGTGGAATGGAAATGATCTTCAAATTCCCTGCAGTGACATACCAGCAATATGTCAAGACGAAAACACAAGGTTTACCAAACTGCACGTCTGCCTTGCATTCACTTTTTATTTTTAAAAAATAAATTAGAACCAAAATGCTTGCTTCCGTTTTTATCCTTAAACTAAAAGTGCTGAGTGTAAAAAACACATTCCTTTAAATGTCTGCCAATTCTATGAAATGACTTCTGATCCAATGATTACTTTTCATGGCACAAAATTCACAAACTTTTAACTTTTTAAATATCTAAAACGAATCCTTACTCTAAGGACCCAACCAACCGCAATAACCAGAAGTAATGAACCTGCTGTTTCCAGGACTGTTCACTGTGCCACACTGTATGTCAGAAACCACTGGCATTGTAAATGGGGCAATCATCAAGCCTGACAGTGGAATCTAATCTGTGTAATACTACGAAATATCAATAAACATCAATATTAGTGTTAACCCTACTGCAATAACAGATACAACTTGAAGCAGGAACGGCGTGAGCTACAATGAACCATCAATGACATGCAGACATAAAGCGTCTCTTCCCAGAGACAGAAAACGTATTTGACCAAAAATGGATTCTTTTCCAATAAAGGTCAACTCAAAATGCAGCTTTACAAAGATGAACGATAAAATTATGTAAGTATTTTAAAATGCCTCTAGTTAAAATTAAAAATTAAAAACCCCTTTTTTTACATCTAATTATAGTAAAATAAACTGTGGTCGAAACCAAAGGATAATAAATCCTAAGAAACGTAAGAAATACATGACAAATAAAAAGGTCAGTATTGTATGCATTACTACATTTTTGAATAACCGATATTATTAAGGTCACCAATTTTTTCATTCCCAATTAAATTTCTTTGAAAGAAATTTCTATACTGAGTTTATCAGAATAATGCATTAGCATCCCAGCTACATACTAACAAAACTGAGGCTTCAATAACTGACATTTTCTTGTACCTGGTACCTATGGAGAAGCCACTACTACACACGACTGAAAAACTTCACACAGGGCCACCTGGGGGTTGCCACGAACAGCACAGCCGGGGCAGGATTCGCAATTAACTGCTCAAGGTGCTGGTCGTGCGCTCACAGCCCCTTCTTCCCAGAAAAGGCCTGTTAACCCTTCAGAACTCACTTCATCTCCTTCCCTGTGTCTCAGGGCTGCTGTGTCCAGCACCTGGGACTCTGCTGATCACACGGGAAGCGCTGTCGGTAGCACCGGGATGCTGTTTTCACACCGTGTTTGTGATCTAGAACCTTACGACAGGCTACGCTGCGGCCCACGCAGAAAGCGGAGCAACGGGCCCCTCTGGAAACCTGAGCGGCACCGCAAAGACAGGACCCAGGGCAGGTTCGACACCAAGCAGAAGCCCCTCCGCCTCTGCCTCCCAAATTACAGCTCCCCACTTGGTGTCCCAATATTCATACTATTCCAGAAATTAAAAGTATTTCTTTCTATTTGATATGAGAAATAAAACACAGAATAATGAAAACATGTGAAGAAGCTAACGCTTCTTCCTAAAGCAATATCACTTCTCTTGGCTGGCCTAACTTACAAGGTCAAAGATGGACCTTTTCTTGAATCCTATTAATAGAATCCTGATTAAAAATTCTTCTTTCATCTCTACATTTCCCAGCCCTCGACCTGACCTGCTCTCCAGGGCAGGGCTGCTACAGGAGTTTTACCCAGAATCCCAAGGCAGTCAGTGAGAGGACAGATCGGGGAAAGTTCCTAACATAGAGTAGTCTAGAAACGGGGCCACCTCCGTTTCCCCCCCATACTGCCCCCTGAAGCACAGAACACGCACACGAGTGGACGCCAGTGCTGATGTGCACATAATGAGGTGAAAATAACAGTGTTATTCACGTCACTCAAACTACTGTATAGGAACTTGATAATACTGAAAGTTAACGTAAACTATCAAAGAAAAAGTAGGGTTTTTTAAATTAGGAAAAAGTCACCAACTTATATAAGACAGGTCTGTCCTGCAGGGCTTCCATTGCCTGAGTCAATACTGGAGAAATGTCACAGGACTCCTGGGTCAACGCTCTGCATTCACCTGAGAAGTAATTGACATTATAATCCTCGTTAGAGTTAGGTAAGCTCAGATTCTAAACCTTTAAAAACTCTACACCACACTTTCTCTGTTACTATTCTAGTCTTAACCATTAAATACTCAATGAGCATCCACCATATTCGAAGCGCTTTGAATTTATCCGGGATCCCCCAGCACCTGGTGTGTGAGGACCTCGCGCTGCCTCCTGGCTGCAGCAGCACATGTGAAACCGAGCATCTTACGGTCCCCGGGAGTCAGGCCCACAGTTTGGGACATTGTTAGGTGTCGTGGGAGAACAAAGAAATCTGAGGCAATGTCCTCGCCTTTGAGAAAGGACTCTAACTGGAGACCCACGGTAAACACATACGAAAAGTAGTCACAGGGCGGTGAGCACTGAATGCCCAGTGAGCCTCTCCAACGAGAGTCGGGGGCAGTCACCACACACTGTGCCATCACGGGGACACAAGAAGGCGCAGAACCCAAGTCTGGCTTAGGAGGCAGAGGGAGGACTTGGATGCAGAGAGAGAACACAGACAGCACTCCAGACAGAAGCAGACAGTGAGAACAGGAGGCAGAGAGACACGTTTTGGAGAAAAGATGAAATCACGTGAACCAGATAAACAGGCTTTCACAGCACACAGTAGAAGGGACACTGCCTAGCGAGTTTTATCCCTCCCCTTCCAGCTGGTAACACCCGGGAAAACCCTGCGCTCCTGTCCCGTTCCTGCCGTCTTAACTGTCTTCCTTGGTTCCAATAGGCGGTTTAATGAACCTACCAGACCATTTTAAAATAAAACTAAAGCAAATACCATTCCTGATAGACGCAATGACGGCCCTGCGAAGACAGCCTGGTCCCCGGAAGCTGCAAACAGGTTCCCTTATGTGGCAAAGACTCTGCAGATGTGATTAAGGTGACCCTAAAACTAGGTAATCTCCCCATAACTCCTCAGTGGGTCTGAGGTAATCTCATAGGACTTAAAGTGGAAGAGGCTGGCAGAAGAGAGACATTCAAAGTGAGAGTGCCTAGGCCCTCTCCTGCTGGCTTTAACGATGGAGGAGGAAGCCACAGCCCAAGATGCAAGCGGCCTCCAGAAACTGGGAAAGGTGCCGGGTGACAGCCAGCAAGGAAGCTCAGTCCTACAGACTCGAGGAACTACATGCTGCTGACACGGCCCCGCCCGCACTTCTGTTTTAGGGTGCTGAGAGTCACGTCCGACTCCTGATCCACGGACCACAAGGGAGCATCTGTGTTGTCATTAGCCATTAAGTTGGTGGCAGTTCGTTACAGCAGCAAAAGAAAATTAGTTAATTTATAATACGGTTATGTAAATAACAAGGGATGTCTAATCGACTTTAAAATAACCTAATCTGGATTAAATAATCTAGAAGTACTGACTTTACTTTTTTATTCTCATCCTTAATCGACATACTGTTTGATCGTAGATGTTCATGATATAAACACAAAGACAAAGTTCAAATGCAAAGTCTATTTTTCTTTTTAAAAACACTTTTTGATAACTAAAATAAGAATATGATGTCAAATTAGAACCACGTGAAATAAAAACCCCTGACATTCACGGCTCCAGATCACACGAGAGAGACCACGCACCTTGGGCCCATCGGTAAAGTCCTTCGTAAGCTGTTTCTTGAAGCAAGGCCATCTGCTCCATAATTTCTAAACTAGAAACAAAGATTTATTATAATTTAAACTTTCAGTCAGCAGCTACATGTAAGCACCTAATTATTTTATTTAATTACAGGATGTTAGCTACAACATGTTAGCTTTTTATCATTTTATGGACTGATTTTTCAATTTTTTAAATTCAACACAAGATTAATTTTAATACGGTCACTTCGTTATCCAACTGCTGTTTTACACATCAGCATATAACTCCCTCCTTATCCAAAGATAAAGATTAAACTTCTATTTCACAAAATGTCAAGCCGTTTCAAAAAGAACCTAGACTGTTTTAAATTTGGGGAATTTAAGAGACAATGCAGTCGTGACCTAGAAAGGCTACTCACCCCGCCGTCTGCTGATTCGTACGCAAGAGAACTTTGACGTCATTGTGAATCTGTTTCACTCTTCCCAATGCCTTGAAAAAATCCTTTAAAATTAAAAATGCAACTATAAAATTTCCATGCTTTGGGGTAAAGTTACATTACTCTACACTGAGGTATCTCCACAAAGGAAAATCACATTTTCACCTGCTCTCATCCTCCCTACACCGCTCACAGCCTTCTCTACATTTTGATGTGAAGTACAGCGAAGTTTCCACACTGAAACGTGCGTACTAGTTCTGTGTGCGCCACACGCCCAGGTGCACACTAGCTGCAGGCACACAAAGCCCTGGTCTCAGGGAGCCTGGCCTCTGAGAAAGGGACTGCAGGCCCAGAGACGACTACGTGTCACACATCTTACGGCCCGCCCGGTCACGCGTGGCTTTCTCATCACTGAAGATGACGTCTTATGTATCTTTATATACCTGTTCTCGCCCCTATCGAAGAGCAGACTGCAAGGCTGATGCATAAAAGACGCTCATTAAATATACGGGAGCAGACGGAGGCTGAACCCCGAGATTTTTTTCCTTTAGAAAAATAAACTGCAGCCTTAGTTTCCAGTTAACCAAATAGTGTTCTAACTATGAAAACAGTGATGTGTTATTTTTCTCTGATGAATTAAAAATAAAAAAAAAACCCTCCTCTGATACTGTTTACTATGCCTGCCAAGTGGAGAAGAGGGGAGAGGTCAAACGTTTGGGATGCGCAAAGCCCCTCAAACTAGGAGGGCAGCAAACACCAGTGAGCAACGTCCCCAGAACTCTTGTGGCCGTTGACTCCCTCCACGCTGGTGGATGGTTCCACTCCAGCCCACACGTTAAGCAGCAGTGAGACATCCACGAGTCACCTGGGGGGCCCCACTCCACACCTCCTGCTCTCAGAACCCAGAGTGACCACACACGGTGTAGGTTTACAGCTCCTCCCAGTCAGGTGACTAGGAGTCCTTTCTGGAAACACCGAATGTCTTTCAAGAAAAAAAAAAAAAAGAACATTTTTCTCTATTGTTTAGCATTTTGAGAGGTTTTACACTCCTGTATCATCAGTTTGGAAAGAACGGCAGGAGTTAAACGATTAATTAGAGGAAAAGATAAGGAACTGCCAATTCCAGGAAAGACAAAAAGTTGTAGGATAAAGAACACGTAATCACTGTAATGCCACTGTAGTGATACCAGAGAATGCCTGCCCATAACTGTACTGTGAGGTGTGAAGGAAAGAGAACGTGTGAGCCGGAGGGGGCTAGGGGGGAGGACAAATACTCCTACTTCACGACAGGAAGTCAACAGAAAATAGTAATTAGATAATTAAAGCATAATCTTTTTAACTGTAGATCCAGAATAATTTATAAAATAAGCAATTAACAAGGCTGGAAACACAGGACTTAAAAGAGATGGAGGTGTGATGTAGTTTTTCTTTATAATAGCCTTTACTCTTCTAAAAAAATATACATGCATTGTCTTGAAAACCTAAGACAATTTAAAATATGCATCTTAAATTCCAAATTTAAAAACATTTTCAAACTAAACCCATTTCCTTTTTTAGATGGAAAAATAAATCCTTAAAAAAATGTCTCTACAACGTCTGGAACTGCTACACTTTAAATGACTACAGCAAAAGCAAGGCACCTCGGTCACAGGTCCTTCTCTCGTGCTCCGGAGGAGGCTCATTTCTTCGGACGTCAGCTGGAACTTGGACAGGAACGCGTCGGCGACCTGCGCTCGTATTTCCAATCTCTGACTGCAAGGAAAAGAAGCGGCGAGAATCAAGAACGCTGGGCATCCGCATGGCTTCCTGACATTACAGCTGTGAAAGGGGCTCCATGTCCTCGAAAGTCTCCTGTGCCTGAACACTGGAAGCTCAGGCACACGGCAGACAAGGCTGGCTGGCGTGGGGCGACCTCAGGAGCTTCCTGAACACGGGAAAAGGAGGGGATCGTTGGGAGAAGGAAGGGAGAAGTTCACAGTCTCTGCAAGTTCGCAGCCACTTGCAGGTCCTTGAGTAGTTCACCCTGTAACGACAACACGTTATCTTACAGCACAGAAACATGCCTGCTTTCAACTATTCTCTTCTCAGTCACTAAAAAATCCTAAGCCTTTGAGTTTCTCACACGAAGTACACGACACCCAACATCAGGTCTATTTTGTTTTAACTTTAGGTAGTGAGAGAATAACTCATTTACTAATTAAAGCCTCGCAAATCTATAGTCACTTCTCCACGTCTGCCTTCCCTGCTTTGTCTGCATACTAGGGTAAGAAAAGTGTTTTAAAATGATATGATCTGAATGCAGACTATTCAGACAAGTTGCAGTGAGGGACGGGCATGCCCCAGCCTGGAACCTGGAACGTGGCCTGCAAAGCCCTGACGGCCCGAGCAGGGTCCCAGCTCACGGCCAGTCAGGAACGCACACCGCCTGGGCAGAACCTGCGCACTCCCCGCTTCCAGATCTTAGAGGTGGAGAGAGAAATGAAGCTGCGTTTCACTAGTATTCACAGGGCAGTACCATTCTACACCCCAACACCACTCAAAGAGTGAACAAAGATGAACTACTCGTACAGACAGTGCAGTGCATCTGCTGTCTTTGCTTTGTTTGTACTCGGGTTGTGAGGTTTTCAATTCAGAGTCAAACAGTCCTGCTGAATGAATAATACAAAAAGTTAAAAGGAGACGTCCTCCAGGTGGCAGTAACATCTGCTCAGCTAGAATGAAAACACAGACCACCTAATTCAACCCATACAGAATTAAATGGCGTTTAACCATGGTTAAATGTCCTTAACCATCTTATGACTGACAATAAAAATTTACCTTAACAGGTTGTTTCTAACTCTTGGATAAAGCTCCAATCATCGTATACAGGCTATCATACAAGTCATCATAAAACTTCGGAAAATGCTGAGACTATACAAATTAACCGTTTCAACTAAAACCTTTTGGAGCTTCTTCTGGATCTTTAGAGTCATCACTAAACACCAAGGAAAATGAATCTCTTATCGTTACATTTTGTTTTAATCAAATCTAGTATTACACATTTTGATCATGATCCTTTATCATTAAAATTCATTCCAATTAACGTGGCTGTCTAAAATTGATTCGTGAACTAAAAACTTTGAACCATAGGCTCATAATATTCAAAATATTTGGTCCCAAAATATGTTTTAACAATGGCCATACTGCTAAAGCCAGGGTTTGGTACCTCAAGATGAGAACCGTTAAAGTAGTGACAAGATAAATTCTAACATATTCTAAAAATCACATTACTCCTTAGTTTAACCACATATCATCTTCCCAGGTAAAAGTTCACAACCATTCGGCAGAAAGTTACAGCTGGATGCTCCAGTGGTTTGTTGGTCTTGGAGTATCTGTGCAATCATATGACAGAGGGGACCTATAATGTGTCAAGGCCCTAAGCCAGGGTGTGACAAAAAGCACATATGATGGAGACCTTGCCCTCAACTTCCATCACAACTGAAGACTGGTATCTTTTGGAGGGTTTTAAATAGCAAATGAGAAAAGTGCCGATTCACAAGTATGTGATGAAATATAAGAAAAAGTGTGATATTATTTTTCACCTATGAAATTGGCAAAGTTTTTAATGACAATATACCTAATGCTGACAAGGGTTTAAATAAGAGACATTTTCATATATTGTTAATTGCTATTTAACCTTTTTGGAGACACATTTAGGCAATATACATCAGGATATATTTTCTTAAGTTTCTACCATGTGATTCCTTAATTACAATTCAGGAATATATTCTCTATCTTAAGGAAATAATCTGAAATGAACATAATGACTTAAAAACATTTATCAGATCATTAGTTTTAGTAATGGAAAGAATACAAATATTCAATAATTTAAAAATGCTTAAACATACACTGGTTTGTTCAAAAGACAAAATATAATGTCACCGTCATAAAAAGTTTTTCTAAATACAAGACTTAGGAAAATACACCACAGAATATTAAGCGAATAAAGCAAAATATGACTTCGTACATGTTACTCACTCTAGGAAGAAATACACCAAAATGTTAACAGCAGCTATGCCTGGGTGGAAATTATATCTCATTTTAATTTTCTTCTCTAAGTTTTATATATGTAAATGAGAGTGACAAAGAAAATGGGTCGGATGCTCCCTTGCCTATACCTATGCTTCTGTAATATATTTTTACATGTGTTTGTGCAAAATCAACAGTGTCACATTTTTGTGCTGTCAAATTCAAAACCTGAATTAAAATAGTTTACAACAAATAACACAATTAAAACTATTAAATAATAAAATGGTAAGAAATACAGAAATGGAATGAGAAAGTAAGTAACACAGCTCAGGAAAGCTACTGTGGTTAAGCACAAAGCAGCCCGAGCCTCCGGCTGCCAGTGAGTGCAGGGGCAGGATGGGCTACACGGCTCTCTCTGTGTGAGAGGACGGAGGAGTGATGGCCTGTGACACACGGCAGGCGGTGGTCAGCGCCTATGCAACCACCAAATCACCGCAATAACCCTGGGACGTGGACGTCATTCCCTTTCACCATGTGGAAACTGAGGCCGTGGGAGGTTAACAAATAATTCGCACAAAATTAAAAATATAATAAGCTCTTACCCAACATTCAGGTTAGAATTCAGGTGTCTTCAAAACCCACATTCTTTCCACTTCAACACATTATCTCAAAAATACACAGACACATTCACCAGAGACTACTTTTCTGAATCCAGAGAAATTTGGCGGTGGGCCTTTACAAGAGCCAATAAAATATATAATGAATAGTAATTTCAATAGTATTAAAAATACAGAAGTGTGTTTGTGTGGACACAGCCTTCCCTTACCATCAGTGAGACAGAGACACGTCTGACCGTCAGCTAAATAAATATTCAGGGAACTGTTAAGCTGCTGTTCTACGAAGATCATTTACTTTAAACTTTATTAGATCATCGACTGTCACAATGACCGACCTCCACACTCAGCTGGAAAAATATTCATGTCATTTATACATCTGTCTGAATGAGAATGCTATCCAAATAAGCCTACAGAATTCTATTTCTAAAGTTAATTACACGTTTAACAAAATTTCTTGTAAAAAGGAAAGGTACTATTTAAAAATGGAAAAAAACAAAACAAAATCCTCTGCCAGCTCCCAAAAATCTGCCATCATGATTTCCGCTATGGAATTTTACTGAGATACAGTCATACAAATGTCCCCTTGGCACAACATATCTATTACTCTTGGGATACTAAAATGTCACAAATTTTGCACTTCCCAAAAGCATACCAGGCCAAAACGGTTTCATAGGTTACGGAAGCAGTGACCATAATTGCTTAAGCAGCTTTGAGGATATACTACCTGAAGCAAAATGTTCCAATACATACTGCCCCTGTGGACGTTAATCAGAATCCACGTTACAAGCTCCAGTGCAACACTTATTTTTCAGTTTGTAGTTTATGTCCTTCCCTGAGATTAGAAGAGGTGCAGTCCACAGGCATGCACTCAGAAATTTTTAGTGGAATCTACAATGTGTTAGACACAGGGACATAAGGAGAATGATAAATTGTCACTGTTCTCAAGGAGCTCAGTTTAGTAGGAAGAGAGACAATCGAACCAAAAGTAAATTGTGAGAGACCGTAATACACTCTACGATACATGAACCTATACTGTACTCACCTTCATTCACATATTTACTCAGTCAACAAATATTCATATACTCATTTGTAAAGTACTACGACTGTGTAAAAATTACTAAAAATCTAAAAAGCACCTACTTTTAAAAAGTGATCATTTTTTCATTCCACAGCAAATAATCACTAACAACAATTTTGAATCATGCTTTTTATTTTCAACTTTGATTTGGTGTTATCCATAATTTTTTTCCCATTTAATCTCCAAATTACTGAAGAAGGGGCCATATAAAACAAAAAACTTACCTTTCAGCTTGAAGCTTGGTTGTTTTCACTATTAAATCTTGAGTCTGTTCCTTTGCTGCCTAAAATTATAAACATACCTACTATCAGGACATTTCGATTCTATTATACTTCAAAAAACTCATACCACCACTAACTGGAGTTCAGACTCATAGCAAATGAGATCACACTCCAGAACTCAAAAGTTTATAAAGTGCCCAAACAGTAATTGAAACAGATGCTTCAAGGCTCATACATTACCTTTACCAAGAGGAAGTCATTCAGAGTTCTCAGTACACACATAACGCAAAGGCGTACAGGACAGAAAAGGTATCAGAATGCCATGGGATTTAACAGTCCATGATGTTTTTTGTGAAACAGAAGCACTGTAAGAGCCAGCTACCACCACTATTTTATGGAATATGCACAGATTATTGATTCTTTCTAGAACCACTGTAGCTGTCAATAGGTCTAGGAGGATCTCAGAGGTAAAAACGTGAATGCAGTAGACATAATCATGACTAACTCTTAGGAGAAACCACTTCTATTCATGACTCCAGAATTATACCACAGACGGTAATTAGGGTAAATGCTACCTCTACAGCCAAACTAGGGCTTTAGAAAATAGAATGTTTCAGTAAACAGACTGAGTAAAATTATATTTATTTTCTTGATTTTTTTCTTTGAGACTGAGCATGAATCATATTTAGGCTCAAAAACAGCTTTACTTTGAATTTATTCCTAAGGCTTGCTACTAAGGAATTCATTTCTGCTGGTCTTATGGGACATTAAAGGACTGAAAGGTTTATCAAAATTCTACAGTCAGCTCTTTACCAGCTAGATCAAAATATAAAGGCTTCTGGAGTTAACTGAACAATATCAGTAAACCATCATGCAAAGAAACATGAACGTATTTATAGTTTTAAAAAAAGTGTTTTACATGCAAACTTCCTACAGGGCATGACGAGTAGATGTACGTAAATGTTGTAAACCTATCTAACAGTTTGTGAATGCTCACTTTGAACCAGCAACTATGCTCAAATCCGGCCGTGATTCAGTACCTGTAGACGACTTGTCATATCTTGACAACAGTTGCTCATTGTCTGAACATCTTCATTTATGCTCTCAAGTTCCTAAGAAGAAGAGGAGTAACATCACTGAACATAATGTTAAAGAAATTTCTCTTCTCTTAGCCAAATCCTTAATTCGACCCATGAATTTTTTTTTATTATCAAGGAATGACAAAATTCCATATTTAAGATCGGAAGTGATTAAAAAGAATAATATCTGGTGTTAGAAACGACGTAAAAAAAATCAGTATATTACTTGTAGAGATTGTGACAATAGAAAACAGCAAGTGCTTTGAATATTTAATACCTCTTTATTCAGGAATTCTAACACTCAGAATTTATCCTAAGGAGTTAAGCAGGTAAGTACAGTATTGAAAGAGGATCATCAACAGAGTTGTCTAAAACAAATGGAAAATGTGAAACATTTCCAACCACGCAATGGAAATCTGTGTGTACGTTAACACTGTGTATGTATTTACTACCCATACAAGGTAAAAAAAAAAAAAAGTGTCATAAAATACGCAATACCTTCTCATTTTTTAGAAAAATATGTAAGTATGTGCAGAACACAGGAAAGGCCATACAATAAACTGCTGCCAACAGTTACTTTTGGGGGACAGGACAGTAAATACCGTGTTCTGTTTCTGACCTGATTATCTAACTTTTCTACAATGATTTGTAACTTTCAATTAATAAAAACAAGCAAATTTGAAAATCCCACAAACAATAGTGCCTCCTCCTTTTCTGAAAGTCATCACAAATTAGATCATGCCACAAATCTAGTAATTTTCTCAGCAACATTCTCTCTCTGTGTGTTTCTGCCTCCAGCCCCCTCCCAAATATACATGAATTTAACTGGTCACTAAGTCCTATCATTTATAACCCTAATGCATATGTCTTATTCATTTCCTTTTTACTACCCAAACAGCTACTACTTCAGTTCAGGTCAACTGTTCTCTATTCCATGAATTAAAAACATACAAACAAACAAAAACACTTGTTACAGAGTTTCCAGGCCTTACTCTCTTTACTAAACCATCCTCTGGGCTTGACTGAAACAATCTCTTAATGAAAATATGGTGTCAAGTCTCAAGATCACATTTGGCTTCATACTGCCCTATTATCTTCTTTTGCCCAATTCAATTCAGTGCCATTCAACAGAAAGGTATGCTAAGAAGGAAAGTGTCAGCAGGGTCTTACTGTAACCCTTTTCAACCCAATGCCCAGACCTTCAAAGAGAACCTGGACCATTTTATGAAGGGATGGGCCAATCAGGGGACAAAAGAAAGCAGCCAAGCAGGGCTATAAACATGAGGATGAACCAGTTAGAAAATCACTCATAAGAATACAAGCATAAATCCTACTTCTAGAATTAAGAATTTTTCCCCTTCTATTATTTTGAATTATAAAAATCATAGAACCAGCTATTTCAAATGTTACTTCTATATTTTACTATAATAAATAGTATGTAATTCAAATTACTAAACTAAGTCCTAAACTGCTTTGAGTACATAGTAAAAGCAGCATGATTCTGAAATATTAATATCAGCAATAAGCAGATACTTAAGCAAACTCATCTCACTATTCCCTTAAATCTTACCGTATAATCCAATAATAGCACTATTATCAGCCAACTAGGTTAATAACTATTTCTAATATTTACTTTAGTTACCATAATATACTGAATGGGTTTGACTTGTAAAATAATAGAAATTATGGTCTTTTAATAAATGACTTAAACATGGAGCTTTGTTAAATTGTAATTCAAGGGCCTTTACATTGTTTATAGTCTTTGTATGAACTTAAACTGTCTTCCTTCTGCTGCACCCCCATTAAATAATAAATTGTGAAATACATCTAGAGTATGACAAACTCTTAAAATACTTTTTATTATGGAAAATTTTCAAAAATATCCAAAAGTTGAGATAATATGAATGGCTGTGTTCACATCATTCGGTTTCAACAATCATCAACTCCTGACCATTCTTATTTTACTTTTTTATGAAAATTGTTGGGGTTTACGTACTTCCTTCACTTCCTTGAAAATGCTTACAAATTCTTCATTGATGGCCAAACTTCTGCGTTCAATATCTCCACGTAAATTTCTTCGAGTCCGCAAACTATTTTCAACAAAAAAGGTTGAAAGTGCCTTGAGAGCCTCCAACATCTCCTGTACAATCGATAAAAGAGAATTACTGGAACCGGTTTTCAAATGTTTGTCTAATCTCAAGTCAAAATTTAATGAAATCGCTTTCAAATATTTTGCTTCCATTAAACAACCCATAAAATACTGAATGACTTCCACGTTACTGAACAGTAAGCTTCTTTCTAAAGCACAATACTGATTTTTGTATCGTGGCACGTATACGAGGTTATTCACTGCAGAGTTGTTTGGAATTGCAAAGACTGAAAAAAAATTTAACATCCATCTAAAGGGGATTGGTGAAAGAAACTATGATACATCCATTTTTAAAAGGTGGAAATTCTTTACATGCGTATATAAGTCTTTCTTTGGAAGGCTTTATAAAACAAATAAGTACCACTGGCTGCCTGCAGACTCAGAACTGAGAAAATGGGAGCAGAATTTGAAGAAACCTGGAGAGGAAAGCCTCTCTGAGGTGACTCCTGAACTCAGGCCTGGGTGGTGGCAAAGTGGCATCGGTGGGGCAAAGCCTTCCACAGGCAAAGGAAACGAGTATAAACCTAAAGCAGCAGAAAGGCCAGTGTGACTAGTGCTATGGGAAACTACTAGAGGTCTTAAGTGAAGGAGTAATATAATATGGCTCACATGTTAAATAATTTATTCCAACTCTATGAGAAGAACGTATGGTAGAACGGGCAGAAAAGAAATCAGGTAACCCCAGCAAGGTCTGATGGCAGCTTAGACCAAGATGGAAGCACTGCAGATGGAACGAAGAGGTGATATTTCAAAACTTTTTTTCACGGTGGAGCATCTAAGATTTGCTGATGAACTGGATGTGGGATTGAAACGATTTACAAGAATAAATTTACGTGTTTCCTGACTGGGTGGGTAAATGGTGGCATTCTTTACTAGCAATGGGGGGAGAGCCGGTTTGGAGAAAAAGAGTTCTAGCCATGTTAAGTTTCTATGATGTCATCGGGTATCCTATCCCAGGTGCCGTATAGACAATGGATTGTGCAAACCTGGAGCTCAGTGGAGATGTCCGGAACAGGGTTACCAGTGTGAGAATAATAATGCGCTTGCTATTTAAAACCATGCGACTACTTAAGAGAGCTGCCGGACAAAGAGACTATGGATAGAGGAGAGGAGGAGGAGGACCGGGATACAAGAGAACCCTGAAGCCTAACGATATAAATCCCTAGACCTGCCCTAACACACTCTACATTCTAACAGCCTAACCTTTCTGTGTTTCGGTTACAACGTTATTTTCCAACTGGCTGGGCTGACAAACAGTAAAGCTATCTAAATTCAACCTGATACTTAAGAGAGCGCAAAACTATCTTTACAACTACAACTTTCTACTGTACAAAATAAAAAAGAAAAACAACATAAAAAAGAGCTGTTTCTTTCGACTTCTTTTCACTCGTATTGAAATATGCTAGGGCCTGGCTCAAAGCAGCAGTCAGCGATGCCGAATAATCAAAGCCACGCAGACTTGGGGGCAAACGGCAACTCCACGGATTACGCGTTCCGGGACATGATTACCTAACTACCCCCTCTCCACACTTCATTCTTCTCAGAGCTGAACAGCGACCACGCTTAGCAGCTCAAGGTCAGCGTCAGACACTGCAGATACTTACTCAATCAATCGTTCACCTGGTCCCCTCAGCGAACCAGGGGGGCCCACACCCACCCCGTGCGGGATTAGACGGGAGGAAGCAGCCCGGAGAAGGGGGGGCAGGCCCCCGCTGGGGTGCGCCCAGGGAGGCGGGGGTGGCGGTCCACCGCGGCAGCCCAGAGACGGCGTCTCTCGCCCATCACACCCCCCCACCCACTCGCCCCGCCTTAGGGACGCCTGCCCCTCGGTCACCCGCGCATCCCCCGCGGCGGCCCCGCTTCCACCCGGCCCGTTCTCCCGGCGGCTCGGGGACGACCTCCCAGAGGGCACGCGGGAGAGGCCGAGGCCCGCGAACCTCGCACCGACACCTGCGGGGCTGGGGTAACCGCGAGAGCCGGGGCCCGGCCGGCCGGACGCCGCCCCCGCCCCGCCCCCGGCGCGGCCCGGCGACCTTGTCGTTGTCCAGCCGCGTCTCCAGAATCTTCTGCAGCTTCCGCGACAGCGGGTTGCTGGTCTGCGGCGGCGGCCCGCCCGCCCCACTGCCGAGGCCGTTGGCGGCGCCGGACGCGGCCACCGCGGCCACCGCGGCCACGTCCCCGCCGGCGTCCGCCATGGCGACGCGGCCCGGGCACTGCGCGTGCGCCGTGCGTCATGCGTCGTGCGTCATGCGCCGCGCATGCGCCCTCTGCCGCGACGCCGCCGTAGCCGCTCCGCCGGGGGGCGGGGCCAGAGTAGGAGACGGACGTGTCTGGGACCCAATCAGATTTAGACTTTGAGATGCGGCTCTTCGGGATCAAAAAGGATGTCGGAGTCGTGAACCTCTGAAAGCCTAAGCACTAGCAAAACACGCAGGACACACAGAGACTGTGCCTGGCGCGCACGTTCGAAGTTCATTCCGACCAAACTCACTTTCCCTGACCTGCATTCTGTGGGCCGGGTACCCTGGAGGCGCTGGAGGGCCCGAGGCCAAGGACTCCGCGATTGTCCTTGGACTGTGCCGGGTGCTCGGAAGGAAAGGAAGGGGCGGCACGATGGAGACGGGTCCGCTTCCCCCAGGAAGGCCGGGACGGGGGTCGACAGTTAAACTGGGATTTGAAGGAGAATCTGAAACCCGGGGGGCCATCATGTCCACGTAGGGGGAGCTGAGAAGGCAAAGGCCCAAAGACGAGGAGGAACTTGGCTGTCCCAGAAAATGACCCTAGCCAGGGTAGCTGGAGAGTAAGGAGCAAGGACACGATGAGAAATACCTTCCCAGATGACAAATATTTTTTCCCCTTTCTTATTTTTTAAAATTTGAGTCCAAAAACTAAAATCTGGGTCAGAATAAACTCAACATCTGAAGTATTTTTCTGAAACACGAATCATTTAACATTTGTCTTTAACTTGCCTTTGTGTATGTATATGTATATAGAAAAAGCTCTGACAAATCACTCATCTATATTATGGTAAATGAAGAAGAGAAGGCTCGACTAGCTAAAAGAAAAAGAAAAGACCAAATCCCCCCACAATATCTAGTTATGAATTCAATAAAAAGTACACAGAACCTAGACGAAACTTTAAAGTGCTACTGCGAAAACATAAAAACTTAAGTAAATGAAAAGATACATTACAATCTTCAACAGAAAGACTCAGTATTGTAGATACCATTTCTCTTTAATATATGATTAGAATTCAATGTGCCAAATTAAAATATCAGTTATGCATGTTGAATATCTAAATAAATCTTGACTATATAAACAATATAATGTCTTATGGAGCTTAAAAATATACAATTGAAATAAATGACAATGGTAGGATATAAAGGGTGGGTCACAAAAGATCACACATTGTCTGATTTCATTTAGATGAAATCTCCAGAATAGGTAAATCTATAGAAATAGAAAGATTAGTGGTGTGGGGCGGAGGAGTTGCTAGGAAGAGAGCATGGGGAGTGACAGCTAATGGGTACAGGTTTTTTGGGGGATGACAAAATATTCTAAATCTAGATTGTCATGATGGCTGCACAACTCTGAATATGCTAAAAACCTCTGAACTGTACACATTAAATGGGCAAATTGTATGTTATTTGTATTACATCTCAAAGCTGTTTTTTTAAAAAGTGAGGCGGCAGGTAAAAAGATGCTGTTTAAGTGATAAAAATACTAATTAATGTTAGATTTTTTTCAAAAAACATCGGTATATAATGTACAGGCTGCAAACGTCACCTGTTTAAAGTGTAACAATGACTTTCAGTTTACTTGCAGAGTTGTGCAAACATTACCATAATCTAATGTTAGGACATTTTCATCATTCCAAAAAGAAAACTTCTACCAACTGGTAATCATTCCTCGTTTTCCCCTCTGGACCTCCCTAGATAGCCACATATTTACTTCTTGTCTCTTCTTGATTTGCCAATTTTGAACGCTTCATGCTAAAGGAATCAGGTCCACAATATTTGACTTTTTGCATTTATCTTCTTTCATTTAATGTTGTTTTGATAGTTAATACATATGGTAGCATGTATCAGTACTTCATGTCTTTTTATTGCTAAATAATAATAATAATAATAACACCAACCACATTTTCTCCACTCAGCAGATGATGGATATTTGAATTGTTTCCATTTTTAGCCATTATGAATAATGCTATGAACATTTGTGTTTTTGTGTGGACGTACATTTTCATTTTTTCTTAGAAAGGTACCTAGGAGTAGATGGCTGAGTCATTTGGTAACTAACTCTATATTTAACAACTTGAGAAACTGCCAAACAGTTTTGCAGACTGGCTGCCCCACCAGCAGTGTATGAGAGTCCCAGTTTCTCCATATCCTGGTCAACAGTTGCTGTTGTATGTCTTTATTTATTTATTTTCTTTTGTCTTAGCCATCCTACTCAATATGGAGTGGTATCTCGTTGTGATTCTATTTTGCGTTTCCTAGTGAATGATGATGTGGGTCATAAGAATTCTTCATATATTCTGGATACTGATTCTTTATAAGATAACTTGTAGGGAAATAGCTTCTCTTAATCGGTGGGCTGTCTCTTCATTTTCTTTACGGGGTTCTCTGAAGCACAAATGATTTTGCTTTGATGAAGTCCAAATTATCACGCTTCTCTTTCATGATTTGTGATTTTGGTGTTTAAGAAATCATCACCTAACCCATACTCACAAAGATTTGTTCTTCTGTTTCCTTCTAAGAGTTTTATAGCTTTAGCATTCCTACTTAGGTCCAAGGTCCACTTTGAGTTAATATTTGTGACAGTGTTAGCTAGGGATCAAACTTCACTATGTTTTGAATGTGGCTACCTAGTTCTCCCCAGTACCATTCGCTGAAAAGACTATTCTGTCTTCCATATATGAACTTTTAATACACGCAGAAAAATCAGACATCCATTCATAATGAAACAAACTAAAATATATGGAAAATTTCTTAATTGGAGTAAGAATGTAAACAATAGCAAAGATCTCACTTGATGAAATATTTACAAAATTTTTCCTGAGATCAGAAATAAAGCAGAATGTCATGACTCCTACTCAGCATTGCACTGGAGGTTCTAGATAGAATAATAAATACATTAAAAAAAAAGAAATACAATCAGAAAGACTGGAGAGAACAAAGAAAAACGCATTATTTGTAGGTGGCACAATCGTATCTCTAGAAATCCAAAATAATCTACAGAAAAGTTATATAATTTATAATTAATAAACTTTACTTCACTTATTTTTATCAAAACCCCCGAAGAAGCCATGTGACATGATTTTATACATAGAAAAATCATGTCGGGATTTGCTTCATCAGCTAGCAGTGAAAAGCCCGTAAAGGTGACTAGAAAGCCGACATTGAAACGGGCACAGGAAGAGATGACTTCACAGGTGAGTTTTATTTAACCTTGAAAAGAATATTTGATTTCAATATTATTTAAGCATTCTAAGCCGGGATATCTCGACCTTGGCACTATGCTTGGCCCTTGAACGCCTCACCCCCACCCCAGTCAAAAATCTAACTGTAACTTTTGACTCCCCCACAACTTAAGTTGTCCCCCTTTGACACCGAAATCCCTATGTGAAATGGCATAGATCAGTGCATACAGTCACCCTCCGAACCCAAAGACTCCCGACCACACATTGAAAATGATTCAGGTATTTATTAAAAATAAATATTTTCAATATTTATATTCCATGTTTAAGTGGATCTGCACAGTTCACATCGAGGTTGTTCAAGGGTCAACTGCGTTGACATTTGGACTGGATGACTTTTGTCGTGGGGGCTGTCCTGTTTCTTACAGAGTGTTCGGCAGCATCCCACTAAATGCCAGTAACACCCTCTTCAGCTGGGACAATCAAAAACAGTCTCCAGACATTGCCAAATGTCCGTGAGGGCACAATTGTCCTGGGCCTAGAGCACTGTTCTAGGTCACGAGCGTAGGACGAACCTGGTGCTGCATAGCGGCACTGCTGCCCCTAGAACTTAACGTGCCACCACCACCAGCTCCGGGAAAAATTCCCCACCGTGCCAGTCTCTTTGTGTCCCTGGATCACGTTTCTATGTTTGCGTGTCTGCTTGGCACATCCGTGCTCTGGTGTCCAGAAGACGTGAGAAATCAGGTATGAGATTTTTAGCTTTCATTTTTAGTTAAATTGATGTCTCTGTAGAAGTCCTTGTAACATGTACCGTTTTCCCTGTATTTCTCTCGGGGACTTTGAAGTAACGATCCCGTGTTTCCTAGCTCTCTCTCGTCACTCTCCCTGAGCTCTTTCCTTGTACCTCCTACTAGTTGCCTTTACTGCTTAGTCCTTAACTTTAGGCATCGAGGCTTCTTGCCTTGAGAAACACGTGATGTCTCTCTTGTCTCTGATACCTCACGAGTTTTGAAAGCTGCCTCAAGTTTCTCATTTTCTTTTTGTCCAGATGTTTGTTTTGTTTTGTTTTGTTGTTCTGTTTTGTTTTTGCGATAGCCCTCATTCCTCAGTTTGTCTTCAGTATTCTGCAACCTTAGCAATCTCAGATGTAATGATTTCAAATCTTTTTGGCAATTAAATGTCTTCAAATGAATTCTACAAACAGATAACAGGGTGGCTCACCTGACTGAAGCATGGATAAAGCCTCTTGCCGTTTCTCCACTAAGCTCAGCCTTTTTGTCATCTATAGAGCCTCCCTTTGGCTGCCTGTGTCCTTTGCCACTTTTGGGGGCTGCAAAGAAACAGAGGAGTTTATTGGGAGGGCATGAAAACAGCCCAAAGGAGCAAGGGTAGGCTGAAGACTCACCTGGGAACCAGCAGCAACAGGGAATCTCAGCAGCTGGAATCACCTGGTGGTTGGCAGGGCACACCTGCTAGTTCTTCTACCTGCCCTTGCTCAACGTTCAAAGGCCTGAAGCGAGTCCACTTTGGCAGCCTGCCCACCCAGTGGTCAGAACCTTACGATTTATAGTCCCAACCTGACAGCACACAACACCGAGGGGTAATTGTGTTCAACATAATGATCAATTTGTGGTGCATGAGACAGAATAGGAAGCAGAATCTATACAGGAAAGGGGCAAGATCCACCTGGGTAGTCGAGAGGTTAGTTACACCCTCTGCATGGGGGAGCGGAAGGGACTGTCCTGTCGATGTCACTTAACTTTGAGAAACAACAGAGATTAATTGCAACTGAGCGGGATGGGAGGTAGGATGGGAGGTGGGGTGGGTACAAAATGTCACGCACCCAAGTTAGGCAGTTATATAGATGAGGGACTTATAAAGTAAGAGTTGTGTCAGAAATTATAAATAAAATTTGAATTAAAATTTATAAGTAAAATAAAATGGCCGAGAAGGAGCCAGATGAAACTGTCTGCAAGAAAAGGCGAGAACTTGAAAATCCCCCTTTCTAGATGAACAGCTTGGGTAGAATTATTCTGGAAATTGCTACTAGGTTCCAGGTCCTTGTCCAGAATCTCTATTCACAGCCTGAATTTTTTTTTTTTTTTGAGTAAAGGAATGATAAATGACAACTCCAGAAAGATGTAAAAATAAACACAGAGGAAATAATGATAAAATCATGTCCTTGGAATCAATACTTTTGTGCCAATTTAGAATGCGAAGGGCAAATCTAGGTGATGGCAACTGCAGAAAATAAATGAAAAACAAATGGGAGATTCAAACATGTATAATCATCTGAAAAATATGTGTTGTTTTGAATATTGGGTGCCTTACAGAGTTTCTGAAATGGGGTGGGAGTTGAATAAGCATTTATTCAATAAATTAAAAATTGATGTGAATCATGAAATGACTGATTTATTTGAATAAACCATGACCCAAATTGAAGAAAATATATTCTCTTCAAAACCAAACATAAAACATAGCATTTCTACTTTTAATTCACGTCTATCTTTATTCAGTTACCCAGGGGAAAAAATGGTAGTTACCACTGCTTCATCGCTCCTCATTTTCTCTAGTAACAAGTCAGTTACAGTATCCACAGCATCCAGCTTCTCCTTCCTATTTCCATCATTACCCCTTATTCAACCCCGGAATTATCTGGACAATTTATTTGCCACCTCCCTTCTTTCTGTTTTATAGTTCATTATGGAATAGTTCCTTTTATAGAATATTGGTATCGTATTTTTTCTTCAATACCATTCTTGACATATCCTGACGTATTGATGTATTAATTCCTGGATCAAAACCTTCAATGAATCATTATTCCAAAGCGTGAAGAAGTCGTCCTCAAACTTTTCAAAACTATCACCTCCTCTAAAGTAAAACATTTTGAGATTGTACTGTGTATACTTATAAATATATATTTATATATATGACTCTACTAATGTTAGATACATTCTTAAACAGGCACAAAAATGTAAAAGGTTGGAATCAAGAGAAAATAAAGAGTTTAAATAATTTTGTGTATTAATGTTTCTAATACTTTTTAGCTCTTTTTATCATTAATATTATACATGTTTACTTACATATGCGTAGGATTTATAAATACAACTGCTTATTTTATGTTCATATATTTTTATATATTAATTTTTATGGTATATGTGCACGTTCATGTTTTTTTGAAAACTTTTGTTAATATTTTATGATACAGCAACTAAAGCTGCTGCTTTTGTATCAAGTTCACTTTATTTCAATACCTGGTTTACAGACTTTCAAGGCAAAATAAAATAATAAAATAAAATAAAATAAAATAAAATAAAATAAAATAAAATAAAATAAAATAAAATAATAAAATAAAATAAAATAAAATAAAATAAAATAAAATAAAATAAAATAAAATACACTCTCGAGAGTGTTTGGAATTTAGACAAGCACGTTAATCCCTTGTCTCTAAACATGTCTAGTGCTTTTCGCCCCCACTACGCCCTTGACCCCCTTCTGCCTTGAATGCTCCCCACACGTCACCTCTGTATCTTCACCTATCAGCTTCCTCCTTCATGAACCCTCCCTTCTGTTTGGGTATGGTTCCTTTTGATCTCACCTGAACGGAGTCATAGGACTTACAAGTTCTCGTTGTCACTTAATCAGTAATAATTACGTCCATGTGTTTATGATCTCTTCTACGAGTCGACTGCAAACACCTTGGGAAGAGGTGTTGGGTCTGCAAATTACAGTGTAAGCTTTTAAAAAGTAAGTGTTGGTTTTTGATCCTTTGCACAGACAGCTCAGTCTCTTAAGAGTGAGGAGGAGGAAGGGAGAGAGGAAGGGAAGGAAAGGTTTGAAATGGAAGACAGAGAATGCTCCCTATGTAATTTTTACTGCCAACCAGTTTGGGGAGTGTCTGAGCCAGTGTTTTTTTGGATATGGTTCTGGGATCAGGAACATCAGCATCGCTTGGGAACTTGCCAGAACAGTAAATTCTCAGGCCCCGCCCTAGACCCACCGAATCAGAAACTTGGAGGGCGAGGCCCGCCACCTGAGTTCTAACAGTCCCCCCACCCCGAATGATTCTGAGGTTCCCTAAAGTCTGTGTTCTCCTGTTTCAGCTTCGGCGTGCGTGTTTTTGGGTGAAGGCACAGCCACATACGACAGGCCCAAAGAGAAGCTTCATCTCTGCGATAGTTTCATATTCTCTCTCTCTCTGACTGGTTCTCACAAACCTAGGGAGTTTGTGGAAAAATACATAAAAAGTGGGATTTAGACGTGATTACTGCACACAGGCCTTCTCGATTTCCCAGCTTAGAGTAAGATACCTTGAAGTTCAAGAACATGAGTTACCCCTCAGCAGAAGTGAGTATCATGCCCCACTCAGTCAATAAATATTTTCTAATGAACAAATAAATGAAACGATCTTTTATAAAAATCGATTTTCCTTTGGGGATTTACAAACACGTCCAGTTAGGATGGTGGATCTTTAATTATTGTTCTGTGGGCCAATGTTCATCTAATGCTAAAACATGACATGTGTGTTTATAGCTTAAACACAGAGGAAATTAATTACCACGATGTAGAAAAACAATTCGGAATTAATTATCGCACTAATTACAGCATCATTTTCTTCTACTAGAGAAGATCAGAGTCTGAGTTCACTCCCAGGTTCTGAAAATATACACAGCAAATCACGGTTAATGATGATAATATGGGTATCAGGGTCATCATGCCTTTTGGTAAAGATCTCACTCAAAAAGTTTATGCCATTCTTGGCAGCATTAAACGAATCTATGCTGTTCAAAAATTGGAAAATATTTGCTAATAACCAACCTACTAGAAAAGTACATTGCACACTATTACTGAAATATGATGCATTTTGAAAATGCCCAGAAAGACCATAAAATCAAGCACAGACAGTTAGAAGCAACTCTTTCATGATCACAGATGCATGGCCCGGTTAATCAATATTTGAATTATATGTGTGCAGCTCAGTCGTTAAACTATTTCTCCACAAACTACCAATTCATATTCATGAGAAATTCGGCGACGTTCAGCAGCAGGATTCTGTCCCTATCCCAGGATAATCGTTGATTTTAATTTTAAATATTAATGTAATGTAGTATTTTTGGTCTGCTTAAGCAGTAAATGCAGAGAAACAGCAAGACTGAAGTCAGGTGAGACTATCCTAGGAGATCTGACAGCGAAGCTGTGGACAATAACTGGTCAGCAAGGTGCGAACCGCTCTCCAGCCGTTGGCACATGCCCATGAACGATCACATCCCTCCTAATGAATAGCCCACCCGTGGGGTCATTTGCTTTGCAGTGTTTGGCCAGTCTGTCCAAAGAGCTGCCTGGTGTCGGAGACGACGTGGTTCCTTCTGAACAAGACATTGAATCATGACACCAAGGAACAGAGCGACCAGAACGAGCTGGCACTTTGTACCAGAGCAAGAAGGACAGAGAGGAAAGCTGGGGGAGAAGTGAGCACAGGTGGACAGCAACCTTTACGGGGCACCGGCACGTTGGTGGGAGAGGCCTGATAAAATACGGGCCATGCCCAGCCCTGCTCTGCACGTCTGAACGAGCAAAAACCATGTGCGCTGAGCATCGCCGAGCAGAGAAGACAGGTGTTTGTTTGTTTTTTAAAGGGAAACTCTTTAATCAAATGATGGTAAGTAAGATGATGATGCCAAAACCTAATGGACAGAAATGTGGCAAATAAAAAGTGCCCAGGTCCTGTCGCCCCTGGCAGGGGCCCCAAACCAGACCCGATCTCTGTTTGGGACCTTGGACTTACAAAACGGGTGAGTGGATTGGGAGAAAGCCGCTCTCACTCCTGCATATGGCCACGCTGGCTCCCCGGAGTCCTGTCTCTGGACACCGTTCCCTACTTGTTAGGGTAAAGGGAAGGTGACGTTATTTTGCTTCCATTATAAACAGTGAAGGGTTTACACACCACCTGCCTCTGATAGGAAATCAGCATCACGTTAAAATTTCCTATAAAGTGTATGCTACATATTTTGCCATCACAAGTTTATGACGATGATTTTTAAGTGGAGAATTTCAAGGTCAGGAATGGATTTCCTCATTCCCTTTTAACTTTGTCAACCCTAATGATGCTAACACCACTTCTTTCTTAAAGAAAAAGAAATGAAAATGCCGTAAAGTGCCACTGAGTTCATTTTAGTGCCACATGTCAATCAGCCATGATGTCTGAAGAAATGCATGTGAATTTACGGGGTAATTTTCTTAAAAAATAGAAAGCAAGCTTAGTTGTTTGTTGAAATTACGGTGTCCTTCAAAAGGTAAGAGATCGTTTAAGCATGATAAAAGCGTTCCCAGTTAACTGGCTCTAACTCCTTATGAACAATAACATTAATGATTTAACAATAAGGCTTTTCCCTTCCAGGGAGAAGAGAGTAAAATGCACATATTGGACAGAAAATTAATGCCAATTACTGAGCCAAACATTTCCATTTATTCCCAGTAGCTGCAAACAGTATATCTTGGAAAAGCCTTTACATTTAATTCAGAGAAAGTACTTTCCCCCCAGTTCCTCAGATAATATACAAATTGTGATGATAAATAAAACTATTCACGTTATTTCTACTTTTAATATGCTGTATTTCAAATAGTTACGTATATGTATATTTTAATGTCTTGTACTGTGTGGAGCTTTGATTGTTAAATGGGTGAAAACACCGCATTAGATGTATTTTGGGAGCAAGATAGAGTAGAAATAGTGAAATTAATAAACAGAAAATTGATATGAACACATTTTATGTTTGATGTAAATTTTCATTTCACATACATAAGCAAGTGGGTCTACAGTGACGGATGTGAACGAACTACAAGACGTTCTCAACAACACAGACTGACATCACGAACGTAACACTGAGCGAAGGAAGAACGACCTTAAACGATGCTGCTGTGTGAGGTTTGACCGCCAGGCGGTTACCTAAACGGTGCTATGGGCGGAGGAGGTCTACGTCAGCTGGTGAGGGGGAGGCCTGTATTCAGGGAAGGGCCGCAGAGTTGAGACACTAACCTCAGTCAATATTAAAAAAAAACCTTCCCTCGAGAGAAACATCCGGATCGTGTAACCCAAAGAGCACACAAACTGAAACATCTTTTTCTAATGACGTAATTCCTTTCTGAAGATGCTGTCGTGTTGTCAGTTCCCTCCTCGTTCGGCTCCCAAGGTCCTTGCTAGGGCGGTTCCCAGCTCTGCCATTAACCGTGTCTGCCAGGGGACTGGAGATCCACAAAGAAACTCAGAACAGACGGACATCCCAAGGAAGTGGACGCCCGGATAACCGAGGAGCCCTGAGAGTTACGGAAGACCCTTCAGGAAGGCTCAGGTGCCCCCCTGATTGTTCCTTAGGTCTACCGAGTAAAAGCGATTCGCAGTTCGCTTCAGGCAGAGATGCAGCTGGTGATGGGGAGCAGAGCTGGCCACCCCCCCTTTGGGATACGGATTATTTTAACCTGGTTGTTTTTAGGAAAGCTTTGACCTGCGCCCTCACCGCCAGAGGACCTGCTCCAGGAAGGGGCCTCGCTCACAGTAACTGTAGTTTCACACGAACTAGTGTGACAGACAAGCAGGGCCCAGCAAGGCCCCTCGGATCAAAGGCCTCTCTGGGTCCCGCTGTGACAGGTGGCCCAGCAAACATCCCATCTGCGTGTGCATCGCCTTCCCGCCCTCTGAAGCCCCGAACCGTGATCTCCGTCTCTTAGCTCCGGCCGGCAGCTAAGCCTCGGCCGTGCCTGGGTCCCCTGTCCTTACGGAACCCCCACAGCCAAGTCGGTTAGTATTTTTCCTGTTCGTCTGTCTCACGTCGGTTTGATTATTCGGCCCGCCAGAAGGACTTAGGAGGGCAGAAGGCAAATTGCCATCTTTCCTCTCCCACAGTGGGTAAGAGAAAGGTGGGAGAACAGAGGACGCTCCTTCCAGGGGAGGAAATGACACCGTCGTATCTACTCACAAAACTCACCGCGGGCAAAGCCGTGGCCAAGGTCACACTTGCTAAGCCTCGGAAGTCTCCATTTCTGGTCGGGGGATTCTCTCTCTTAGTCCTTTCATGAGGAAATGAAATGCCCCGAGGTCAGGCTCCGTCTGCGGAGCTGAGGGCTTCTCGGGAGGGTCGGGCCATGCCTGCTGAGACGCCGGATGCGTTTTAACTGGGCCCCGTGCCCGTCTAAGGGGGAACCGGACGCTGCCTGCCGCCGTCGGATGGAGTCTGCACGGGGGCTTCGGTGTGAGCTTCGTCTGTGAGCTTCATCGTCCTGTACCCCGTGCCCCTCCCTCACACCGTGTCCTCTGGAAACGAAACGAGTCAAGGATAAGCCATTCCATCAGAAGCGAGGAAGTCCGCCTTTTGTCTGTGTGTTTGTTTTAAGATTGATGACAAGAACCATGATCCCTTCCTGGATCCACCATGTAAGTCAAGGTTGACGACTGAGCGAAGTCGAATCAGGAGGTAGAAGTTCGGTTTCGGACCCCAACCTACAGTCCTGAGCCCTTTCTCAGCTGGGCGGCAGACGTGGGCCGATTGGGCCACTCATGGCTCCCTCATCCGGCCCAGGATTTTAACTAAATGGAAGCCCCAATTTAAAACCTGGTTTCCTGTATCAATTCAGAGTTCCAGCTTCACGTGAAAAGAGGAAAAGGATGTTTGTTTAGCAAGGCTGTCCTCGAATTCCCACGGGGCAGCAAGGATTAGAAACAAACTAGTTCTGGCCCCTTCAACAGGCCAGCCCTTTCATCATCCCCTGCTATTCCTCCTCAAACACCGAGGTCGGATGTCGGTTATCACCTACTATCGGACCCCATTTCCCTGATATTAGAAAAATACTAGGTTTTGTGGGTCTGTCAAAAGTAAAGAAATGAGAGACACACAAGGCCTCTCGACTTTTCTGTCCTTGGGCCCACTTTGACCGTGACGTTTCTGCTCCTTCACCAGCCTCTGTAGATGCTCGGGTTTGGGACTTTTAGCTTCAGTTAGCACGCCCACCCACATCGAGCCACTTGGCCGGAAAGAAAAGGGTATGTTTGAGGACTCAATTAGGGCAGAAAAAGAGATTGTGAAAAAAGGGGAGGTGGGAGATCATTTTAGACATAGCAAAACTCCGAATGCACGTTTCTAATATTCATGGCCCCCCGAAACCAAACCACCCAGAGAACAGGGGAAATCGCTGCGTTAGTGCAGAGGGGACGGTGTTGGCTCCGTGCTTGCCGGGGGAGCCTTCAAGGGTGCGAGGGACTTTTTCTTGGCAGAGAGAACTCGATTGCTTCATGATGAGGGCTGGGAGTCAGGATTGGAATTTGACTTATTCTTTCCCATTTCCTTTTTTCTTTCTCACAGCATTCGTTATTATTTCCTCATACGGAGGGGTCGGGATGACAGGGGGACATCGGATCCAGCAACCTCATGTCACTCACTCCCGACACAGTCACTCGTATTAGAATTTCAAGGTGAGGAGAAGCAGGATGGAGAGCGAGGCCCACATGGTCTTCAACAGGAGGCGGTATCCTCCAGAACGAGTGCCCAGTGTCGAAATGGACACAGCCAGCACTTACCACTTTGTGAAAATCATCCTTTGTTTTTTTTTTGGAAGACGTGGATGCACAGACAATTTGCAAAGACAGCCAGAGCATTCGCGCACACCCCTCATCCATTTGCGGTTTCCCCCGAGGTTTTCCTCTTACATTTCCGTGGGACGTTTGTCAAACTGAGGAGCTCGCCTTGGCACCGCGCTGTTAACTCAGACTTCATCTGGGGTTGGCCAGTTTTTTCCACGAACGCCCCTTCCCTGTCCCGGATCCCGCCGGGGAGACCGCGTCGCAGAGAGTGGCTCTCACGGTCTCCTCCGACCTGTGACCGTTTGTCCGCCTCTCCTCGTTTTTCGCGGCCTGACCGTTCTGAGCACTGAGGTTGGGGTGCTTGGGTGTGATCAGACTGGGCTTATGGGCGTTTGGAAGAAATAACGTGGCATAACCTGGCTTTTGTCCTGTCCCATCAGGGGTACCTGGTACCCACACGTCACCTGTAATGTTCACCTGAGCCACCCAGCGAAGGGGGTGTCTGCCGGCCCCCTCCGCTGTAAGGCGGCTCTTTTTTCCCTCTAGGGAGTGGGCACAGATAAATTCCACCTCCTGGCTGTAGAGGGACCTACATATTTTATTTGGTTTTCTTCTGTAAGGAAAGTTCATCTTTTTAAAGCCATCAAACAACTGAAACAATGTTAGTTGATGTGTTTCCCTTTTTTTATTCCCTGCTTTCGTAACCTCCTGTTAAGAGTGCTGAGATTAGCTTTCCAGCCGACTGGCAGGGAATAGATGGGAAATAGTCACTATCTATATCTATATCTATATCTATATCTATATCTATTTATCTATATCACTATATATACACATATGTACAAATGTGTATGTGTGTATATGTACACTCTTTATATATAAATATATATTATAATTATAAATATATATATATACTTATATACATAAGTATATCTGTGTATATGTATATACTATCTCTCTATATATAGAATATGTATATTCTAAAAAATCCACAAACTGGAAAATAAGTCTCTTCGTGCTTGAGAGTTAACTCTTACGATTCCAGCCACTTCGGTGCCAGAGCAGCGACAAAGCACACTCCTGGGTCACGGGCAGATGTCACTACCGAGTGACGCGTGCAGTTTCTATTCCGCAGGGTCTGTGCCTCAACACTGAACTCGTCGCAGACTGCAGAAGCAACAAGCTAGACCCATGGTTGTAATTTTGCCCTGGAAGGGTATTTTTAAATTTTAATCATCAAAATAACACTCATCTGGTTTCTGAAAACTGACCGCGATAAAACGGAGTCTGGGCGTTTCTAAGTCAATTCAGTGTTTGAAGTCTGTCTTGGTGGGGACAGCTTCTCCGCGTGTTTGTACCCAGTTTGTACCCAGGTGTGCATCTCTCTTCCCGCGAGGGCCGATAATAAAGGGACAACTTAGAATATCACCATCATTTTTGCAAACTAGCATGGTTCGCGTTTTATCCACAGAGCTTATTGATCGTTATTAGCTAGAATCGATGAAAGTCGGGGAGGGGTGGGCCTCTCGTGAGCTGATGGCGTTTGACAAGGATTGGAGGGCTGCATCATGGGTCTTTCCTGCAGACTCCAAAGCGCCTTCGTACGTCTCCGCCTGCTAAGTGGACTGTCAAGACAGATTCAGAGACAGGAGGGGGAAAGGAAAGAAAGAGAGAAGGGCGCATGGCGTAGAGTTGGACTTGATTCATAGAGGAAAGGAAATAGACCCCTCCAATCTGGCTTTGGGGAGCTTTTCCCTGCAGATCTCTTGAGCTCAGAGAAAACACATAAATCTGCCATTTTCCCAATGTTCAATTATTATCAATTTGATGTATTCGTCTCACAGATGATTTCCATCGGAAAACTTTTATTGATTACCATTTTGCGTAATATAAAATACTGAACGATACGTGAAAATCGGGTGCATTTTGACACTTTTACTTATAGGAAAAATTTGGTCAGAGATTTTCTTCTCTCTTAAAAGGAATTGCGGGAAACGCCAGAGAGCGCATCTTTCCTCATTATGTTTTAAAAAGAAAGCTCGTTTAATTTTAGGTAGCGGCTCCTCTTGAGACATCTTGTAGGTTGGAATGTGTTGGATTCTTTGTTACTAAATGAATTCTTAGGTAGTGAAAGATCTCACTAGAATGGTGGCTACCAGGTCTTGAGCGGTTACGATGGGCCTGGCATTGTGGTAAGTGCTGTACGTACGCTCTCATTTAGCTTTCGGAATAACACTGCGGGATGGTATTATGATCTCTACTTTACAGAAGGGCGAACTGAGCTTCAGGCAGACTAAATCACTCACTTACCCAAGATGAGAGAACCAGAAAGTGACAGCCCGGACTCTGCCTGCTCTGAACAGGCCTTGCTCCCGTAGGAGGCGTTTCTATGGCGAAATCAAATGACTTACCTTTCTTATACATTGACACTTAATCCAAGGAACTCTGGAAGATATCCAGACCTGCCCACCTCCTCCCAAAAAACAGTTTTCTTTTTCCTTTTTAATAAAGAATGAGAAAAATTGGATTTGGGTTCGCATACTATGTTATGACCCCTAAAAGCATCTGGATCTTTGCACACTCCTGGCAAAAGAATCACACCCTGAAATGCATCTTAGAAGAAAGAGTACGTCAGAATTTTGTTGTCAGTTTGAACACTTCGGATTCTTCGTTACTGAATGAACCGTAAGATGGAAGAAGAAAAAATCTGAAGAATCCGGCTGGAGAAAATAAAGAATGCAAAACCGGTGGTTTGGATTAATTTATTACATCGGGAAGCTTAATTTCAGGTTGTTTTTATTTATCATTCTCCAGCACTAATTAGTCCAACCGAAATTTATTAAGACTTTAGGGTCTTATTTTTACCTAAGAAGTCTAGAAACCAGGAACAGAGAAAATGTTAATTTATGGCAAAAAAGTGTATCGTTTCACCTCTGTCTCTGCTGGGGCTTGTTGCACCCCTGATAAGTTTCTCTCACACAGGTTTAGCTAACACTGCAGCAGGGAATCTCACGATTCTGGCCTGTTGGGCTATTGGTAATGTTATCAGTCTCATACGAGAACCAGAAAGGCTTCTCTTAGAGAAGAAAACAATAGGATGATGAGACCCCTCATTTGACCTTGTTATGAGGTCAGGAAACAATTTAGCAGCCAAGCCAAGCCCAGAACTGGGTGTTCCTGACGTCTGCCCTGTGTTTAGCCATATTGCAGTCTGTGCCCCTCCTGTTTTCTGCCTCTTTTCAGACAAAAATGAAGGTTAGGGGTGTCAATCAAAAAACCCAGATGTTTCTTCCCCACATCTTCTGTTTAACCAGACTCCAAGGCTCCTCCGAGTCTAGGAAACTACATCTTTCCTCTTTTAGCTACGCCACAATTGTTTGTTTCCTAAGCCATGGCCAAGCTCGGATGAGACCTGCGACACACTGGATCAGAAGCAGGGGGGTCAGCGAAGACTCAAAATCCGACAGTCGGTGCATTATTCTAATTGAAATTATTCTAATTTCTAATGGGAAGCACTAATGGCCGCATACGTCATAACAAAAGGAGAAAAAGAACATCAGGACAGGGAGTTTACAATAAAAAGAGAATTTAAGCTGCTCCCTGCCTAATGCCATCTCCACACACCTCATTACCACGGCTGCGCCCTGTTGACGAGTTAAGCTTAGCGCCGGTGGGGTGGGTGCTAGTTGATTATTAACAGGAAAGTCAGACAAGGTCAGGCATCCTCACTTCTAGAAGCACAACGACCGCAGGTCCACTCGCTTTCTGCTGCATCTCGGCCACTAGGAGGCTTCTGGTGTAAAGAAACGAGACCGAACCTTCGGGAAAATCGCATTCTAAGTCGAGCACTGCCATTGATTCGAGCCCGGCCAGGAATACGAAGGAATGAATGGATCAGTTCACCTCCGGCAAGTGGGAGGTGGGTTGCAAGCAGCACTGATGTCTGAGTCATGGCGAGGGCAAGATCCCGACGCTGAACTTGAACTCGGGTCTCTGACTCCCACGTAGGGCTCTGTCTACTGCCGACCGCTGCGAGTTTTAACGATGATGGTCAGAGGCCGGGTCTGACTTCTCTGGGGGAAGATTCCTCTTTTGGAGGCAGCGTAGTGTGTTCTTTCTGAAACAAGTAATAACGCGGCCTTTTTATTTTACTCTTTCGGCTCAAAGGGTCCTAAGGAGACATAAAATCCATGCTGCATGTATGAAAGGTTGTTTTTAAAGAGGTGTCCTTTGGAACACAGTCTAGCAATATAGTTTAAGTAAGTTTAGTTTACATTTTTAAAAAGCAGACTCATGTTTGAGCCGGTTAAGGCACACGTCCAGACCCCCGTAGGAGGAGAACACTTTTTAAATTGGGTCGGGGAAGGGGTGGCACGGCAGTACGGTTGGCCAGCTCACTCCCCGAAAATGAACAACCGGGAGACCAAGAGGCAAAGCTGAAAGGCTCAAAAGATAAAAAGAGAGAGAGAGAGAGAGAGACTTTATTTTCCAGGGCAGCCTGGGGGAGAGGTGTTAGGCGGTTCAGAAAAAGTGAGGGGTGCAGGAAGGGGTGACCGAAGGAAGGTCGAGTGAGCAGGAAGGAGGCAGTGACCCCTGTGAAAGTGCCCAGGGCGGGGCTCTGGAATGTGGGCACCCCTATTCCACTGTAGGGGGTCGTTCTGCAGAGCTAACATGCAGCCCCCTCCCCGTCCTCCTCTAGGCCTTTAAAACACTGCCACCTGGTGCGGTCTCACTTTGGGGATAAAGAGGAGGCCTGTCCCCACTTTGGGGTGTGACGTGGGAGCCCTGGACTGAGGCAGATGGGGCCTTACAGCTTAGTGACAAGAGACTAAGTTTCCCAAGCCGACTGGCAGAAACGTAGGGGCCTCCATGGATATGGGCTCCTAGGGGTGGGGTGCAGCTGATCTGGCTGGTAGGGAGCTGGTCAGAGGGGCGGGGTGGCCCTTCTTTCTGGGTGGGCGGCCCCTCTGGCAAGAGGGGAGAACTCGCAATGAGGCCTTTGGGACTCTGTGAGGCTCAAAGATGACAAGGCGGCCCGTGACACTTTAGGCCTTACAGTGTGTGCAGCCGCTTAGCAGAAGGAGGGAGGGTGTTTTCGAAGAGACAGCCGTCGAGGTTGAAGGCCGCACTCACAACCAAGCGGTCACGTGGCATTGTCGCGAACTAGTGCAAGCGGCGCCAAATCGAGTGCAAGCCTGAGGAAGGACTGACCGATGGCCTGAGACGGCCGGCAAAGGCATCGTGTGAAACACCAGCTATGACACGCGGTCGTCACTGCACAGTCTGACAAAGGGCCGGGACGCCGGGCCTGTCACCTCCCTGCACGTGGTGACCGCCCCAAGCTGACGCGCTCCCCGGGACACACGGATACGCACGCAGCGGCCGCGGAGTCAGCGGATCCACATTTCCCCATCCCTGTGTCTGTGCCTTCAAGGTGGAAGACACCGCATTGCTAGTTATTCAGCCATCTGTGCCTGGAAAAAAGAAAACCAGAAACGGGACAGTGGTCCTCTCTGTCTGTCTCCGCACCCCTCCCTGTCACGCTCTCCCTCCTTCCCTCCTTCTCCTGCTCCCTCTCTCTGCTCCACCTCCACCCAGCCCTTTACCTCACCCGTCACCCTCCTGGTGACGCGGTTGACGCCGGGGGCTGCTCTGAGTTCTGCTTTAGTTTAGTGATGGCACCAGCACTGTCACGTGGTGACTCAAACTTCAAGCGAGGCTGGGAAACGGAGACTTTTAGCTTACGCCGTCTGCTGGAAAGAAGGACATGGAAGAGGGGGGTTGGAAATGGACCTTGTATCAGCCAGTCATGGTGTTTGCCACAAACGTGGACTGAAGAAGTCCCTTTCCAACGTCTCTCCCGTGGTCAGAGTGAGCGATCCCCGGTGTTTCCTATGTTGCACCATCGGGCTCCTTCCCTGATTCCACGTAGCAGACCCCACTTGTTTAAAAATTAAATACCCTCTCTGTGGGCTGCATTGGAACAAGGATAATAATCTCCATGCTATTGATTTGTTCATTAATTACCCCAGCTAATTAATGTTCAATGACTGAGCATCCATCTCCTGCTGCTGAGCACTGGGATACAGTGTTCACGAACGTCTATCTGTCATGGAACCACGAGTCCTGTCTGCACAGCGCTTCATCATTTAGGAATGCTTTTATTTGAAAATTCAAATAAAAGTGACTTAAATCATAGCAACACTCTACGCTTGGCTTTTAAAGATGCAAAAGGAGGTGCGTAGCTCCACAGGATGATGGTGGCGGAGTTATGTCTCCGTGACTCCCCTCATGGTTACAAGGAGGCTGCCGAGGTTCCCAGCATCTCATGCTTCAAGAATGTGCCTCGAGGCAGCCAGCAGAGTGAGAGGACTGTCTCTCCGCCTCCTCCTTCAGCACAGATTGCCATCTTCCCTAGAGGGTTTCTCAGCAGACTCGTCAGCTGGCATAAGGTCACGCAACGCCCCGAGCTTTCAGTGGGGTGAGAAAAACGAAAAGGGAGATTGAGCTGGGAATTAGTCCTGGGTAGCCAACCCGACATGTGGTCGCCGGTGCTTGACAGCTTTCCACACACTCCGACAGTCGTGATCTCGTCCTCGGACTCCGCGGGCCGCTGTTCCAAGCGCACAGAGACTGAGACCTCGAGTGAGAGCTATAAACGGGATCTGCTGGGTGGGAACTTGGGGCTGGGAAGCCATTGGAAGATCCTTTGAAGGTGCAAGTTTCAGGCGAGGATTTTAAAGGTATACTGCGCTCAGCCTGTGAGGGAGGATTGCAGGAGCCCCAGGAGCAGTTCCGAAGAGTTTACAGTCGAGGAAGATAATTACATGGTGGGAAGAGACGAGAAAGAAAGAAGCAGGCGTTCCAGGCTCGGCTTGGGGAAGCCGGGGAAGGAGTCTGAACCCTGCCTCGTCACCTGTAAAACAACGCACTCGAATGGGGCCAGAACTCGCTCCACTCTTTCTCGGATCTGAAAGTACCTACCTACCTGCTCACGACCCTAGAAGTCATCAGATGGAAGAAGCTGACAAATCGGCTCTTCCAACCTCTTCACAAATGAGATCATTTAGGCTCGGAAGGTCACCACTTGTCCGATTCACTCACCTACGTTAGAAATCTGATTTTACAAGGAACTGATATCCTATCTGGACAGATTTAAAAATCAGCTTCCTCCTCTCCCTCCTTTTCTCCCCGTAGGCAGGATCTCTGCAACAGCATTTACTCTGTTTAATAGGATGCAGGTAATAAGATTTTAAAACCCTCTTTAGCTGTAATGTTGCAGGCAAATAACCTCTCAGTAAAATTAGTAAAATAACAATCATGCCTCCCCTATAGTTTTTTTTCTTCTTTTTCGAGAACTAGAAAAAGTACTCGATTAAGAAAAGTTGGTATAGTGACGGGCACAGCAAGGACTTAATGCCAGTCGTCCATCTCGGGGCTTAAAACTCCTCCAGGCTTCAGAAAGTGTCCACGAGCACCTTCTCCAGCAGGTTGAGTGAAAGGGGAGCCTAGCTCTCACCCACCATTATTTCATCTTTATACGGCCACGTCTTCTCCCTTCGCGGTAAGTAGATCTAAGGGCTCTGTGTAACAGCTAAGGGTCTGCCACACCTGCCAGTCACACCAACCCGTACAAGGCCGTCACCGAGCTCCCTGTCGAGTGTTTTGTACGAGGCCATTTAATTCGCTTAAATCAGGGATTCTGAATCTGGGGCTCAGGGATGGACCACGGGGAAACAGGGAACCACCCCGAAAGTCCACGGAAGCAGGTTTTCTCAGCGTGGGCACCAGGGACGTTAGGGCCAGAAAATTCCGGGGAGCCGTCCACACTGCAGAGTCGTCAGCATCTCTGGCCTCTCTCTCCCCACCAGCACGTCCCCGGGCATCATGACAAGCAGAAGCATCTCCGGAACTTGGGAGATGCTCCTCGGGGAGCATAACCTCTCTTCTCCCCCTCGAGAGTCACTGAGATGAAGCCTAATGTGTATGTGCCTTCCTCGCCCCCACCCCCCCTTCTGGGAGGCTTATCACTTTCATCATGCTCCTAAAAGTGTCTGTGACCTCAAAAGGCTTGGGACCAATTCCTCCAAGGTTTTCAAAATGATAACGGACGAATGCACATCTCCAGCTGCAACTGCGGGCAACACGCACAACGTCCTGGGTAAATAAGATGGTGCGATGAGAACGTTTACCACGAAGTCTATGCCCACCCGGCTGTCCCTTCACTGCGTGTGTCGGGGACAGGGTCTGCTTCACCCAGACGGCGGGGTTCTTCCAAGTGACTGCCTTGAGTGGACGTCCACAGCCCCCCAGGAAGGGGGTGAGCCCCAGGGGGAGCAAGAACAGGCCTCCGGGCCGGAGGGGAAATCAGCCCCAGCTGTTTCCCAGGGCGGACGTCCAACGCTGCCATCGATTGCGATCGATTTGGGGAGGGGCAGGGAGAGGAGGGCGGGGGAGAGCGGGCAGACAGGGAGGAGGGAGGCAGAGGGTGTCCTGCCTCGCAGAGGTCCTGAGGGGGCCGTCCTGGGAGGGGCTCCCTGCGGGGAGTCCGCCCCGCACCCCCACTCCCACCCCCGCCCCGGCCTGTGGCCGCGAGCCCCGCGCCCCGGGCTCTGCCGCCTCCCTCGTCCCCACGTCCCCCCCCCCCGGCCTCCTCCACCCCCCTCCCAAGTGACCACAGCCCAAGAGCCGCCTCCGGGCTCAGAAGGGACGCTTGGCCGCTCCCCGAGGCCCCGCACCTGCGGGTCCCGAAGGCGGCGGACACCGCATGCCGGACGGACGCGCGGAGGCAGGCGGGACGCGAGCCCCGGGGGCGACCGGCCTCTTCTCCCCGCGGCTCGGTGGGGCTCCCCGCGCTCGGCCCGGTCGGGGGGCCGGAGGCGAGCAGGGCGGAGGGGGCTGGGGGCTGAGGGGCTGGGGGGCTGGTGGCTGCGGGCGGGGGTCTGGGGTCTGGGGGCTGGGGATCTTGGGAGTCTGGGGTCTGGGGGTCTGGGGGTCCGGGGTCTGGGATTGGGGGTCTGGGGACCTGGAGGCTTGGAGATGCGGTCTGGGGGACTGGGGGGCTGAGGATCTGGGAGTCTGGGGGTCTGGGGTCCGGGGTCTGGGGTTCTAGGGTCTGGGGGTCTGGGGATCTGGGGTCTGGGGCTCTGGGGTCTGGGGGTCTGGGGGTCTGGGGATCTGGGGTCTGAGGGTCTGGGGTCTGGGGCTCTGGGGGCGGGGGTCTGAGGGTCTGGGGTCTAGGGTCTGGGGGTCTAGGGTCTGGGGATCTGGGGTCTGGGGCTCTGGGGTCTGGGGGTCTGGGGGTCTGGGGTCTGGGGCTCTGGGGTCTGAGGGTCTGGGGGCGGGGGTCTGGGGGTCTGGGGGCGGGGGTCTGAGGGTCTGGGGTCTAGGGTCTGGGGGTCTGGGGATCTGGGGTCTGAGGGTCTGGGGTCTGGGGCCCGGGCCTGGGGGCTGGTGGGCCGGGGCACCGCGGGCCGCGGGCCAAGCTGAGCGGGTCCGGCGGGGCGGGGGCGGGGCGGGGCCGGGCCGGAGCCGGGGCGGCGGGAGGGGGCGGGGAGGGGGCGGCGCGCGCCCCGCCCGCCCGCCGGGCGCGGTCGGAGCCTCCGCGCGAGTCCGGCGCCCGCGCGGCCGCAGCCCGGGCAGAGCCGCCGCTTGAACCCGCGGGGCCGGCAGCGCCTCGGGGACCGGACCCGCCGCCCGCGCAGCCCGCCCGGCCCGTGGGGCCCGCCACGTGAGTACGGCCCCCGGGGGCCCCGCGCCCACCCCCGGACCCGGACCCCGCAGTCGGGCCGGCCCGGGCCCCGCACGTCCTGGCGGGGCATCCGGCCGGCCCGCCCCGCCCTCCGGGCCCCTCCCCGCGCGGCCGGCCGGGGCGCCCCGTCCCCCCCCGCGATCGGGGGGGTCGCGCGTGTCTTTGGGGCGCGGGCGGGCAGGCGAGGCCCCCGCAGGGCGCTCGCGGCGGGCTCGTCCCGGCCTTGCCCATCGCCCCGGAGCCCCCAACTCAGCGGTGGGAGGTGATGACGCCCCAACTCCGTGTCCCCCGCCCCCCCAGGTCGTCCCCCAGCTCGTGGCCCGGACACACAACTTCAGCCGCCGCGGGGGGCCACGCGGGTCGCAGTGGACAGGATTCAAATAAAACAAGATACAGCGGTGGCCGGAGCGCCCCCGGAGTGACCACTGGACTGTGGACGGGCGGGGGCGGGGGGGACAGGAAACCCGAGGGGGGACGCGAGGGAGGGAAGGCGGGGTCCACTGGGGTCCCCCCCCCGGAAAGCTGCAGTTGGGCGTTCTGGGGGCAGAACCCCAGGGCTCTGTGCTCCTGCAGCCGCTTCTTGACGGAAAGTGTGGGAAAATGGTCCAGAACTCTGCGAGGGAGGGCGGGCGGGCCCGCACAGGCGTGTGGGACCGTCGGAATGACCGGGTCGCATGCACAGGACCGGAAGGGACAGATTGCTCTCCAGATTGGACCCTGACGGTCAGCGAACTGGACAGATGGTTCCCATCGTTTCCCTGGAAGCAGGGGGTCCGACCTGTAGCTGGGAGCATGTCTGGCTTGTTTTCATCTACACCGGGAGAGGGTAGTTCACACCACGGGGGGGTTCGAATGCTCCAGGATGAGTCGTGGGCAGCGCCTCAGACTCCGTGCACCCCCTGGTCTCCGCGGCCTGGGATGGTGGTTGGATTGTCTCCGTCAGTTGTGAAAATTATCCTAATCATTTTGTTTGGGCTCATGCAGGGAGCTAATGCCATTAAAGGGGCGCAGAAAAGTTAGAAATTGTGAGCACGAACTGGCAAGCCAGGTACACAGGCTGGTTCATTTGCTTCTCACATTCGGAATTATGTTTCCTGCCAGTAAAATCGCTGCTAACGTTTAACGTGAGTGTGGGACACGAATTCAGGGCAAAGGGAAGTCGTGCGCTGCTCAAGTCAGTAGCTGCCAGGGTTAACTTGGGAGCATTTACAGGAGACAAAGACGTGGAGAGGCTTTGAGCGAGTTTGACAAAACTTGCCTTTGGAGTTTGTAGGAAAAATGAGCTCTCCCCACTTTTGCGGTGTTGAGGCCAGTTTGAATGTTTATGAATTAAAAGTTGTAAACCCACTGAATCGGAGTTGCCATTTAACTTTTCGTATTTCTTATCTTTTTACAGGGACCATCATGCTTGCGACGGAGGAGGGGAACGTGGTGCCCAGTGAGGCTGACGCCCCACTCTGTTCGTAGGCCCTGACCGCCCGTACGAACTGTGGGTCACCCGCCGCTCTGTGCCAGGGGGTCTCACACCTTCACTCACGTCCACGGTCCCAGGACAGTTACCTTGGAGCCTCCATCCCCGTCTGGAGAAAGATGGCCTCCAGCCTGACTTGTACCGGGGTGATCTGGGCTTTGCTCTCGTTCCTGTGTGCCGCCGCCTCCTGCGTGGGCTTCTTTATGCCTTACTGGCTCTGGGGGTCCCAGCTGGGCAAGCCTGTGTCCTTCGGCACGTTCCGGCGGTGCTCGTACCCCATGCACGACGAGAGTCGGCAGACGATGGTCATGGTGGAGGAATGTGGGCGCTACGCCTCCTTCCAGGGCATCCCCAGCGCCGAGTGGAGGATCTGCACCGTCGTGACCGGCCTGGGCTGTGGCCTCCTCCTCCTGGTGGCCCTCACCGCCCTCATGGGGTGCTGTGTGTCGGAGCTCATCTCCAGGACAGTGGGAAGAGTGGCAGGAGGAATTCAGTTTCTGGGGGGTAAGTGACCTGCTACACGTGCGTTGTTTCCCTGATGCCCAAAGCCTTGTCGGAGCTTATGTTCCAGGTGTCTGCTCAGGTGATTGTACTTGACACTTGGAATGCTCTGGAGGAATAGACGAGGGACAGCTTTGGTGATAGATTGCCGAAGTCCAAGGTCTTTACTGAAATTGCTTTACGACTTGGAGAGTCCTGAGTTTCTGTAGGTCCTTGGACACATGTAATCGCTGGCCTGCTAGGCGCCAGCTACGTGGGGCACTGCCATCTGGGTGTTTACGGTGTGGCGGGGGACACGGTTTGCACTCCATCGCGTCTTACTCTTTATATTCAACAGTAGGAGATTAGGTTATCTGTGTCTTGCTGGAATCCTTAAGTCTTTTCATGGTGGAGCCTTCACAGAAAGGAAAAAAAAGGTGTTTGATTCGGCGTTGTCATCATTCCTCCTTCATACGCACTGGTGGATCTAAAATCGGCCCTTGGCCAATCTAAAACTATATTTCTAAATAAGTGTTTTAAATAAAAGATCGGTTTTGCTTTAACAACTATGAATTTCACGGTGCTACAAAGGTAGTTCTGGGCTTAACTACTTTGTTAGGATTTGACGCCCCTGGGTACTCTTGCTGTGAGAAAGAAAAAAAGGAAGAAAGAAAGAATATTTAGCAAATGATGTGTGCTTGTCCCAGATGGGCTGGAGAGTCTCACTAGCACCAGCAAAGGTTTGATTTTTACTTGGGTTTCCTCCAAGCAGCCCTGCTCCAATATCTCTGCTCATATGGTTTTAATTATACTTTATACATTTTCCGCTGCGCCTTTCACCTCCATTTTTCATCCGGAAGGGCTGAACTTGTCTGATTTATAATCCGCCCAGGTGAAATATGACAACCTCTCTAGATAATACAGAGTGAAGGGAAATAGGAAGCCGGGAAAATGTATAAAATGCCTTTGTAACTTCATTACAAAGCAAGAGTCTGTTACTCGTCCGTTTGGTGTTTTCTTACAGTCCTTTGTGAAAAATCCAGAAGAAAGAAATCAAAAATGGGTAGTTCTGACACAGTCTGTATATTGGAGAAACAGATTATTTCAGATTATTTCATATAAAACTTTCAGACAACATTTTAAGTAGGAAAATTCTTGTGCAGGATGTTTCGTGTTTTGAAAGGAGAGAGAGAGCTGTTTGCAGTGCTTTTATTTCCTTACCAGATGTAACTTTGTTCTCGTCTGTTTTTTCTTTTTTCCTCTGTGGTTTCCCATCTCCCTCTGTCCTCGGAGGCAATCTGGGGGGACTTAACTATCCTTTCTTTATTGTTTCCCTCTTCACCGTTGACCAAAGGAGTTGCATGCGATGTGTGTATTCATCCAGAAATACAGTAAAACTATTAAGACACGTACAGGGTTTGTTGCTGAAAGTTGCAATAGAAATCCGGAATTCGAAAACTTGTTGACACCACAGATTTAAGAATAAAACTAATGCCAGGAACATTTAAACTTTTGTTCTTTCAAAATAGACTTGATTTGATGTTTAGGTTTCCCTTGGCTCAGGAAAAATGCTTAGGCAGTTCCTTTTCCTCCTCTTATGGTAAATATTACTTTTCTTTTCTTTTTTCCCCCGTCCTTCATTTTAGGGCAGGGATTGCTATTATTTCTGGCAGAATAGGAAAATGCTTACAAAGAGCAATCATTTTTTATTGATTGTCTTTAAAGTACAATGACAGAAGGCAACAGGAAGTGAAGCTGAGACCGTGAGACTTATGCCTCCCTGTCTAAACTGCGTATGGATTTTCTGGATTCTAGAAAGCTAAATGTTTTACGTTACGGAAAACTCAGGGAGAAACACTTGGGGAAGTTACATATGTATTTAAAAGGACTCTTTTTTCCCTTTGTATATGCCTTTCATGAGCGCTGGCGTGGTAAGAGTTACTGACGTTAAGCTAAGGATATAGTTTATTACTAGCAGTTGCTATTCTCCTTTCTCATATATACTTTTCATATCCGGCAACAAATAATTCTGAATGTAAAACCGAAGATTTATTTTCTGAATCGAACCTCTTGAGGGCACAAGTGAGTAAATCCGTGGCGTTACCCAACATGATAGTAAATTTGGAATTAAAAAGTAACTTGAATTGTGGAAACAGTTTTGGGAAAATCTGCCGTTAGTCACGAGCCTTTCCTGGTAGACCAGTCGACAAAAAAAGTCTGGGTTTTTATTCATAAACACTTAAGCGGTGAGTCATTTTATTTTATGCAAGTTTTCGTGAAATGGGTGGGTTTCACAGACCAGACAACAAAAACGAACAAACAAACTGCAAAATACAGAACCCGCGAGCCCTGTGACTGCTCCAGGTGGCGATGCTTCGGAAATGAAGTCAGCACACAGGGTGGATTTTCTTACTGAAAGCAGAAGGGTGAGGTTTAGCTAACGTCGGCGTTGTTCCAAAAGCAACGGCAAGCGGCAGGGTGGCAGAGGCCTCCTGCTTCACCCTGCCCGCTGCCCGGGGAGGTGACACACATGGTGCAGCATCAGGCCCAAGAGCCCGCAGGACGTCGGAGCTCATTACGGGACAAAGTGTCAACCTTAATTTTGAATCGTCTGACTGTGATTGGTCAGAGGTTAAAATGTCACCTGTCGCCTGATAGAAAACAACGCAGAACGGGACCGTGGTGCAGGGACACTTGCTCCCTGTGGGAGGGATGCTTCAAGGGACCAGTGACTTCCGCTCCTCCCGTGGTCACTGGTGCAAAACGTTAATTGGCGCCATTTCCATCCTCTATTTTAGTCGTTTTTAAACACCAGTCTGGGTTAAGTTTTACCCTCGACTGACTCTTTACAAGGCTTCTAGAAAGCCTTTGAGACGGATGCCGTACGACAAAGCCGTTAACATTGCATAGTGTGGAAATGGTGCTTTGGAAAAACGTGCTTTCGCGGTGTTTCTGTTTGTTGAATAGAAAAGTAAGTGCTTTCCAATTCTGCTCTGGTCGTTAAGCCCTTGAAAGGTTTCCCAAGTCCCTACCAGACTTCTCGCTGTGTGTGTGACACACCTCACCGCCGCGCTCTGTGACTGAAGCGCGTAAGCACGCACGCGGCGAGGCTAGATGGAGACGACCTCTGAGCTGTCACCTGGGGCTTGCACACGCCAGGATCGGAGTCTGTAGATTCCGCCTCGGCCCACTGCTGGTGCTGTGACGAGGGGCCAAGAAGCGGGTCTCGAATTTGTACTGACCACGCTTGGTTTGGGTGCGAGTCACACAGGTGTGTACGTCGGGTGTACAGTGCTGATCGGTAGCAAAGGACGCTGCTCCGAGAAGCCGGGGAGACCACCCCCTCAGCTAGAAGGCAGGGAAGCGCTGTCCCGGGCAGTTCCTTCCTCTGAGCCTCCCTTTCCCGTCTGCTGAAAGCATCCTCACCTCCCCGGAGTCCCCTCACCCCAGGGTCCCCACCTGGCCTGTCGCCCCTTGAAGATGAGGCATCGGGACTCCCTCATGCTCACTCCACTTGCAACCCACCTGTCACCTGATATGCCACATCCTGCTTTCCTTCAGTCCAGCTTCTCTGTCAAGGGGGAGCGGAGGAAGAAGATACATGGGGGGTGGCACGGGATACACAACGGCTCGGTGGCTCTGCCGTGACGGTGTCTTCACTGAGAGAAGTGGCTCTGGTTGTAAGAAATCCAGGCATTTCTCGGGCCGCAGGGGGGAGCAGGCAGGGCCCTTTTGCTCCTCTTTGAATTCCACCTTCCAGATCTCACCCTAGCTCGTTTCGTTTACCGCCTCCTCACCTACAGCGGGGGGTCTAGGTGAGTTGTCTTGAGATCTAAGCCAGGGGTGATTAACTCCAGCGTCCGTGGGGCTCACCTGCTTTGGAAGCGCAGGTTTGGGGCATTTCCAATTCAGCGGGTTCGGTGGGCTGGGGCTGGCCAGTCACCTTTCTAACAAGCTCCCAGGCCTGGCGGATTCTGAGCCCACGTCTCGAGACTCTTGTTCCGCGTTAGCCGTTTGGCGGTTTTAAAAACGTGACTCCTGCAGGTGGTTTACTTTCCGAACTCCGTTAGAGGGTTCCGTTGTGGTAAGAACCTCATGATCTGATATTGGCGTCTCTAAGTGGGTTATAGAAGGTCCCACCTCCGTGGTTTGGTGTTGTCCGAGCACCTCCTTTTGCATCTCTCTGTTTTTTGTCACGGAAGGTTGTTTTCCCGGAGTTCTCCCTGTTAATCCACATGGTACACACGTTGTATCTATAACAGCCACACTGTGTAACGCATACATATCTGTGTGTGCCGTCGTCAACAGTGTTTTCTGTTGCCCATTTTTTTTCGCCAGAAGAACTTGGGTTTTAAGCCTTCATTTGGAAAGTTTTCATTGTTTTCACATTTTCCTATGAAGCTTCCAAGTTCTCCATATAACTATTGCCATCAGAATTCAATATAATTAATGTCCTTTGAGCTCTCTAGTCGGCCTTACACTCCGGGAGTCCCGGGGCCTGCCCAGAGCGAGCGCCTCGTTCGCTAGGTCTGGGTGGGGTCCCGGAGAAGCACCCTTAAAGCCCGGCCCCCAGGGCTTCTGGGCACAGATGGTCCACCCACCACACTTGAGACCTTCTGTGTTACTGGGGCAGGGGCATAGACTTCTCTCCTCCGAGTAAGTATGGATCATCACTCTTTCCGCCCATAGTTGTCATTTCGGGGACCGTGTGACATAAGCTGCGTGTGTCAGGATTGCTGGAGGAACAGAGCGGTTTACAACCGTCCGCCTCACAGAATGTTGCTGACCTTGGGTGTCCCTGGGGATGGCCAGCCCCGTAAGCGGAATCACCCGCTCTCTTCTGTGCTGCGCTTAGATGAAGACGGTGTAGATTCGTGGCCCGAGCTGCAGATTACAGACCCGCCGGGTGGTGTGTTTCGCATCCTTCATCCTGCATCAGGAGCGGTTGCTGGTTCGTGTTCAGTCAGGGTGTGCTCGAATCCCTGGCTTCTTTTCTGCCAAATCTACTCAGATCGTCGCTATTTTCAGGGACTGAGCTTTTTTAGTTCCTAAGAGTGTATCCCTGAAGTCAAAAATAGGAAGGACAGTCATTCCTACAAATGGCAGAGTAAGAGTTACCCATTGCACTTGAGACTGTAGCATCAGGAGCTGTGCGAGGCTTTTCCCCTAGAATTATTTAGAGTATTTATTTTTATTTATTTTTTTTTGAGATGGCCCAAATCATCATTCACTTTATGTGAAGCGGGGAGTCCTTCTAAGAAAGCTCAAGACACACTCAGAGCTCCCCATCATTCCATATGGGATCACGAGGGCGCCTGCCACGTTGCACTCCCCACAAGTCGTCATTGTCCCCCCAGGAGAACTTGAGCTCCCCAGCTGCCTGCACTTGGCAGAGGGTCTCACTGTGGGCCTCGGTTCTAATCAGGAAGAACAGCAGTGTCAAGTTCAGAAGTCGCATTCTTAGACGGCATTCAGGTTCCTCTTTTTGTTCCCCTCAGGTGTCAGTCTGAAGTGTGATCTGAGGAGCCGATTCCTGGGTGTACCAATGGGTGTTACAGGAAGAAGCAACATGGTTTTGGGAACGAGCAGATTTGGGAAACCTCGGTTGTGGGAATGACAGCGGGGCTCACAGAGCCTTTAGTATGGGGAAGGCCGTTACCAGTCACCTGGGGTGGGGTGGGAGGGTGTCTAGTAAGCAGAGTATTACGGGTTTTCCTGACCTGTTTGGGCCCGGCACCCCAAAGGGATCGGCGATCTGTGGACTATATTCAGTTCCCATTTCAACCCGGCGCGGCAGGCCGTTTGTTCTTCCCTTTAGCCGCCGAGAACACGGAATTTTAGGGAGCGGCACCCCACGCGATTGCATTAGCGATCAGCTGAGCTGCGAATGTGGTCACCGCAGTGAAGTGTTAATTGAATTTCCACCTCGCGTTCCGCGTGGAATTCCGAGTTTTTAGCCTTGTGGAAAGTGCGTCTCTTCCCACCTCTGAGGTCCTCGGTCTCCGCGTGTGGTCCGCAGCGCCACTGGTCGTCACGTGACATGCCAGCCTTTCGCAGATTCTGAGGAAACACAGTCCGGGTGAACGTTCGCAGTGTCGCACGTAGCGGAGAGGCCACCGGGAGGTGCCAGAACATCTGACCCGGGCAGACCCACTGTCTTTGAAAACCTGTTTCTCAGAAGCGTTTTGTCTTTCGTCCGGGCGCGCCGGCCAGGTTTCCCAGTGCACGCGCCCCTCTGCGGCGCGGCTGGGCAGTCGCGCTTGGCGAAGGGTGACGAAAAGGTCAGTTCCAGAGGACGCGCTTCCTAAATGACAAAGCCAAGGCCTCGAGTTTCTCTTTAGAAGGAAAGGGTAGTATTCTCTGTTATTCACGTTGATGGTAGAATATTCCGAGAGACACAGGCAGAGTTCTGTCCCTTTAACGCGTCTGCTGGTTTCCCGGGACGGTTCATGGTCGCGCTTAGAAGGCCTGAGGTGGCAGCCAGCGTGGCCCAGCTCTGCAGTGACTAGAATAGTCAACGACATCTCCTATTTTCAATGAATCTTTAATGCATTCTTTGGTTTTAATTATTTACTAGTAACATTTTTATCTATAAGGGATGACCTTGTTCTCCTGTACGTCACAGGAATATTTCCAAGATGGAATAAAATGCCACAATGTGAAGACGTTTAGAGCGACGTCCCCTAAAACTCACGCCCCCGCGTGAGGTTAGTCCTTTGAAAAAAGGGTTCTGCGGTCCTAGAGGTTGAAATGATGCTGCATGATACAGCTTCCTCTTCAAGGACGTTTCAGAAGCCCTGAGTGAGCTTTATTCACTTTCTGCTACAAAGAAACCAACTGCTGAGGTATAAAATTCTTTTAATTTTCCGCAGTTGACATTCAATATGATATCAGTTTCAGGGGTGCAGCAGAGTGGCTGGACGTTCGCATAGCTTATGAAATGACCTCCCAACAAACCCAATACCCCCCGACACCACAGTTATCACAGTATGACCGATCCTAGTCCCTACGCTGCGCTTTATTGCCTCGCGACTCTTTTGTAGCTACGAATTTGTACTTCTCGATCCCGTCCCCCTTTTCCCCCAGCCCGCCAGCACTGCTCCCCGCCTCCCCTGGCATCCATCAGTTTGTTCAGTATCTATGAGTTTGTTTCTGTTTTCTTTATTTTTATTTTTATTTTTTTGGATTCCACATGTAAGGGAAATCATATGGCCTGGTCTTAATGTTCGTGTGTCCCACGGATTCGTTTGTGAAATCCCGATGCCCAGCGTGATCAGTAAGAGGTGGGCCTTTGAGGGGGATTAGGTCACAGGGCCAGAGCCGTCAGGAATGAGATTAATGCCATGTAAGGAAGGGTGAGGAAGCGTCCTTGCCCCTGGCACCGCGTAGGGCACGTGAAGTCTGTGACCCAGAAGAGGGGCCCCACGCAAGCATGCAGGTGCCCGCTCTCTGACTTCCAGCCCCCAGACTGTGAGACGTAAATCCCTGGTAAGCAGCCCAGCAGCCCAGTCGTCGTATTTGTCATGGCAGCTGGACTGGACTGAGACGTCAGCTTAGCTCTGCCGAGCCCTGTTTTACAAACTCACTTGGGGGCCGCAGAGTCCCACTCACCTGAAATATGCATTTCGCATCGCCGGTTTTTAAAAAACTTACGACAATTTAGCTCGCCTGCAACATTACATTCGTTTCAGGTGTGCACCGTAGTTATCCCACAGTTATACACCCCGAGAAGCGGTCGCGAGTGACCGTCCATCTGAACTGTCGGCGTCATCACAGGTGGCTGAGGATGTTCCCTGCGCTGTGCGTTACGGCCCCGTAACTCATTCGTTTCCCAACTGGAAATTTGAACCTCTTATTCCCTTTCACCCTTTTTCTCCCTTAATTTTTTTTTTCAGTTACAGCTGACAGTCAGTATCATTTTCTATTAGTTTCAGGTGCACAGCATAGTGCTCAGGCGTTCATATAAGTGACTCCTCCCTCCTGACGAGCCCGCGCCCACCTGGCACCCGCAGTTATTCAGTATCACTGACTGCGTTTCCTAGCATTCGCGTCTCTTCGAATCCGTGGCCAGCAGAACGAGCTTTGGGCAACGCCGAGCGTGAGTGTGTTGTTAGTGCAGGGAATCAGCGCTTACAGATACTTAATCGGATTTGTTGAGCATCTACATGTGCCAGGGTCTGTGCCAGGCTTTGGACATGAGCCAAGGCCTCTGCGATTGCACAGCTGACGGTGTCGCGGGGGAAACCAGCACGGGAGGTGTAATGACCCTCCAGACTCAGGCACACGGGCCCACGTCTGGCTGCAGACGGTGACCGAGGCCCACTGGGCAGCCGGGTGAGGTGCTCGCCAGCCTCACTCACTGCCAGTCGTGGCCCCGTTCTGCCCAGCTGCGGCTTGGCCCTGTAGCTCAGGAGACCGCATTTCCCAGGGGACTCGACACCTGGCGCCTGGGTAGATCCAGCCGATGGAAGGCACTTTTGGAAGACGGGAGGCAGCATCGTCTCTCCTTCTAGAAGTCTGTGTCCTTCACGGTCCCAGCTCCCCTGAGTCGGCCTCGGCCGTGACCCCGCCCTGGTCAGACAGCCCAGTTCCCCGGTCACTGGCAGAGTCATCGTCTCTCCACGTCACTCCGCTGTAACGGACGGCAGCAGTTTTCCACCGCTGCCCATTTCTGCGTCACCTCTTTAACTCCCCTGTCGGGCTTTTTAGCTCTTCCGTCATCCCTGTAACCAGTTCCCTGTGTTACATTAAATTCTCTGCGTCCGAAATGCCTAGGATGGTTTCTGCTGCCTTGCCTGGACTCTGGCTAGGGTACGAGACAGAATTCAAATTCCTACATCAGCCAGGGGACGGGTTATGCCATCCTATGACCTTTTGGGACTTTGGTGAACAGACAGATCCCACAGATGTTTGATCTGGGAATCCCAGGGTCCACTAGCGTGCGGACACAGTGCCGTCGGAGCGCGGAGGGGGCCTCGGGTTGCTCAGAGGACTCCCTTGGGCCTTCAGGCTGGGAACCATCACGGTTTCAAAGCCAAGGAGTAATGGAAAAGGCCTCAAGTGAGCTCAGGGAATGGGGCAGAGTCTAGGCATGGAGTGAGGGTCATGTGACAAAGGTCAAAAGTGGAGGGGGCCGTGGAGCCGGGATGCGACGGTTCCCACTTGGGCTCCCTGCGAAGAATTCTGTGCGTACCTGAACGGAAGCTTTTGAGTGGTTGTGGCTGAAACTGAATCCCGAGCTGTGTCATCCAGTCGCAAGGAGGAGTGAAGACGCAGTGGGGGAAACGGCCCCAACCGGAAAAAACGGTGAGAGGCCTGGTGAGGTCGTCAGGGGCAGGGATGGCGACAGAAAGCCTCCGCGAGGCCGTGGGAATAAAGAGAAAGGACCCTGAAGACCTTCTGAGGTGGAGGCAGACGGCTCGGGCCGCTCTTGTGTTTGGATTCACAGATGACAGCGTGAATGGACGAATGTCTCTAATTTCATATTTCTGTTTATGTAAGAAACCAAGCATCTTTTCCCCCCGTCTCTCTGAAAATTAGTAAATAAGGAAAGTATGGCCGACGATAACGTTGTAACAACTGCATAGGGGGTCGGACGGGGACTAGACTCCGTAAGGTATGTAAACACCTAATCACCGTGCGGTACACACACTAATATAATTTTGTGTCAAAAAAAAAGAAAAAAAGAAAGAAAAATAGGACTCAGATTAGAGCAGCTCTGCTTTGGCTCACAGGAAGAACTTTTTCAAAGCAATCATGTCGTCACCACAGGACGTGGATGCAACTAACTGTCCAAAGCTCCGACGTGGACCTGTCTGGTCCTGGAATCGTCTGCGCGTCCGTCGTGTGTGGACGGGGCTCCTGGCCGGGCAGCACCCCCTGGGCTTCCACGAGGAGCCTTTTAGCTGACGGCCGTCTGGCTTCTCACGAGCAGAGAGTCCCCTTTTCTCTCCCTAAAGGTGCAGGGGATCGGCATCTCGGCCCATGAGTGGCAGGGAGAGGCGAGCCTGACTTCACGCATCCCGTTTCCATTGGATCGTGGACACTGTCCATTGCGCCTTCATTTTACTCCTAAAGAAAGAAACGAGTGTCGTCGTCCGCGTGTTTGTAATGTTCGCACGTGAAAATCGCTGCCAGTTCATAAACGGATTTATTAGCTCAGAGACCGAGGAGGCTGCTGTCCTCGCTTAGGTCGGCCACGCCGCAGGAAAAGAAGCCGGTTGTCCCGCGATTGTCATCTGTGACTTAATGTTGTCTGTGGTGACCGTCTGTCGTCTACCCGCCGCTTGCATCGAAGGCCACGGAACACGAAAGGTACTTCCGCCATTCTGGTGCGATTTGTAGTTCTCAAATACTTGCCATGTCACATTTTTGAAAACTAGAAACGTGCTTTTCGGCCCCAAAACAGGATGGTTTTGTGACTGACGTCTAACCCGCCTTCGACATCGTGCGCTTTGGGGAGAGTCGCTGTGTGTGAGGCACGGCTCTTCCTTTTCTCTTTCTTGGGTGATGGTGGGTGGCACTGGGCGCACACACTTTGGGCACTGGATTCCCTAGTGCCCGTGACACTCCAACGTACGTGCAGCTGGGATCGGAGAACGGGGGACGTGGTCAGATCTGGTGTCGCGTTTTCTTACTCCAGGCCGCGGTCGGCTCCCCCGAACGATCCAAGCTCCTCCTCTTCTCCCTCCTCCCCGGCTGTGTGTGCGCAGTTATCTCGGATGCAGATATGAGGTTTTGCATATTTCTTCATGCCTGGAAGGGAACTCCGGCGGAGTCACTAATTTCTACAGTTTCGTGTACAGCAGGACATTTTGGTGGCCGTTCCTTTGTTTGGTTTTTCTCCTGTGAGGTGGCGTTCCCTAATTTAAATAAAACAATTATAATCCTTAGGCACGAAGGCCATTCCTCGCTTGTCTCTATAGCCCCTGCTAAGCCAGTGAGGATTGAGCCTCCTGACAGTCCTCCGAGGGGGAACATCAATTCACCGTAAGGGACGTTGCCCTGGTGTTTGAGGGCTGAAAGTATGGATACCCTGGCTGTGACAGCGTGAAGCAGGATGCACCGTGTCGTTTATGTGGCGCCAGTGTCAGTCCTGGGCACCGGGGATAGAACGCAGGTCAGGGAGGTGTGGTTCTCCCCTCGGGTTCTGTAAGAGAGACCAGCGTTAGTCAAATCCTCCCCCAAGTCAAAGTCAAGTTACTAATGCGATGATACGTGTCAGGAAGGAAGGGTGCATCACGGCGGCGGTGACCTAGAGGCGGCGCCAAGGACATCAGCCCCGAGCTGAGACCTTACGCATGGAGGGTCGGGAGGGGAGCACCTCCCCGAGAGGGAACAGCGGGGACAAGGCCGTCAGGGCGGGACGCCGGCGAGGCACCCTACAGCGGAGGGTGTGGGGCTGGGCCCACGTGGCTGGAGACGCAGGGGCTGAAGGATCTGTGTAGGGTCAGTCCCCGGCTGTAATGTGTCAGCACACCCTGTGCTGACCCCAATTTTGACGTTGATTTGGCTGACGATTCGCTTCAAATCATTTTAAATCAAGGTATTCACCTGAGCGAGATGCCTTGGGGTCCACGACACAACAGAAAATGGGCCGTCCCCCCTTTCTTCTGGCGAGGTCACTCCTCGTGTCCGGAACTCTCAGGCCTCGTCCCAAAACACCGAAGCTGTGGAACCGTCGGCTCTAGAAGCCGGTGGCCCTCTGCTTAACATGGGGATTGTTGAAACGCAAGTCTTCGTGTCCAGGGGTGATCGTCTTCGCCCTGTTTCAGTTCCGTTCGAACCAGCAGACAGCGCGGAGACTGCCCAAAGCTGAAAACGTTCCTGCCGTCACTTCGTGCCGTTTTCGCCCCTTTTGTCAGCGTCCTGAGTAGCGAGCTCTGCTCCTGTCAGTCTGCGATGATGGACTTAGCCGCTTCCTTTCGGGGGAAGTGAACCTGGGTGGCTTAAGAGGAGTCGTCAGTGACGTGGCTTGGGGCGTGCTGCCCGTGTGTGTCCTAAAGACGGTGACTGTGCTCCGAAGCCTTCTCCCCAATTTGGTCTTGTTGACCGAGAGCCTGTCTCTGCGGGCAGGCTGCCAGGACATTCCTGCCTCTGCGTTCCCAAACCTTTCTGTTTCGAAACATTAGCACGTCCGACCATCGAGACTGGGGATGTTAGGAGGAGACCAAAGCCGTTTACGCGGGCGGATGTCGGGGTACTCAGTAGGGCCACCGTGCCGGACCCCCACCGAGCAGATGATCACAGTCGTCTGTGGGACTTGGTCTTCTGAGGCAAGCGGAGCACTTGAGTCTCAACCCTTTAACTTCAACTTGTACTTGGAAGGACTTACGCTCTTTTCCAAAATGCTAACTTTTCCGAATTTGTAAAACGATTTCCCAGACCTGTGACCTCCAGTGTGGGCTTGCGTGGAGGAGCACTCCTGTGTCACTCAGCGTGTGGCGTGGGGGACAGAAGTGGGGGCGGGAGGCTGGGTGGAGGGAGCCACAAAGTCAGGTCTGTCTGTTCAGTTTAAAAATAGGTCCCTTTTAGCTGCCACGTGGAGTTTTTGTTCAAGTTTCAAAGGTCAGCTCAGCATTTAGACATTTTTCGTGTTCCTCACCCTGGAGCTAATGAATGCAGCTGTCTTTTCAGAGTCTTCACGTTTTTAGCACGCAGTAGGTCTCAGGAAATAAGCGCCGAAGGAACGAATGACTGTGCGAACTCTGTTCCGATCACGAGGAGGTGAGGACCGTGTTCTCACCTGTCCCGCAGGGCTGGGCACAGCACCGGGGGGAGTCCCAGGCGGAGGAGCTGCTGTTCTGGTCCACGGCGCGGGGGTTTTCCTGCCGGTAGCTGTGCGGCCCGAGTAAACCCTCTGACCCACATTCAGGGTGTGCGAGCTCTGGTGGCCTTGGAGCGGTGAGCAATGAGCTGGTTTTCCTCTCCAGTTTTGGAAACACAGGAAGGAATTCCATGCGGGATTGTCAGAAGGTCCCCGGGCCCTGGAAGGCGGTAAGAGAAACCTCTACACTGAAACTGCCCCAGGGGCAGGCTTCGTTTAGGGCAAATGGAATTGTGACAAAGCGAGGGGCGAGGCGTCTCCCCCGGGACTGCTAGGGCATCGGCCTGCGCGGAAGGTAGGTGCCGGGCCCGCTGCGTCTCCGCTGATTTAGAGACGAATCGGTGGTTTCTAATCAGACTTGCCAGCTCAGATCCGCCTTCGGTCTCTGAACGTGAATCTGGAGATCGGGGCAGTCACAGCCCGCACCCTGGGGCCACGTGGCTAAAAGCAGGGGACGCCGGGCGGAGGGAACGGGGCCCCCTCAGAGCCACCCCCTCGTGCCCCGTGTCCTCGCCGCCTCGGAACTCGGAACCCTTTGGTTGGTGGATTGCACCCGCGTCCGTGCTGCTGCTTAGCCTTGCATTGCCTGCCTCCGCGGCCTGTCGCTCATCACCAAGAGGCAGGCCTTTTGGAATCAAAATAAAGTTAGAAATGAATCTGGCTGCTTCATGTCCAGGAAAGCTTGCTGCTTTGCTATCTGATCGTGACTTAACGTGGGACACGAATTCTAGTCTGCTCTGCGAGTTCTTGGCTCTGTGGTCTGATGTTATTGTCCAGTTCACGCCTTTCCCCCGATTTAATTCCTACCTTTGTAACCTTTGACATATGTGGTCACAACAACCCCTCAGCCCGATCTTTAGTATCCTATGAGGAATGTTTTTACGCTATTTGAGATTTAGGATAAAGGACTTTGAGATTTCCTAAAAAGAGAATAAGCTTGGCTGGAATTTGGACTCTGTCCGGTGGGTGGTTCGTTGCATGCTCTTAATTGGAGCGTCTGGTGGCTGTGCTCAGGAAATCGGGGATTCCTGTGGACCGAATCTGATTGGACGAGGGGAAAAGGAATGTAAACCACGGGTGAAAGAGCCGCTGGGGTTCTCCCTGCTTTAGACATCCCTCCTCAAGACATAGCTTCACTTGTTTTAGGCTGTTTCCTCACACCCCGACAAGAAAAACAGCCCTGAGAGCTGACGTCACCTAAGGTGAAACCACGCTCTACGTCTGCCCTGGCCTTCGTTGTGGCGGTCAAACCACTGGGGCCCGCAGGTGCTAATCGTGTGGCCCTTGTCCTGCTTAGCGCTTTGATTAGCATTCCATCAGATGAGGTCCTACCCCCCACATTTTGCTTGAAATGTTTTCAGTGACTCCTGCTGCATATTTTCTAAGCTACGTAGATCTTCTCAGGGGTGAAGTGGGATCTCAGTTATCTAGGTTTTGCGAGTTTGCGGTTTGGAATGTGAAGGCACTGCGGGAAGGCTGGATTTCCCTCGCTTCGGGTCACCAGAACCTTCTGAGAGAGCATGCGAGGGAATGGGAGACACAGAGCCCAGGAAGATGCACCTGTGCTTATTGCTGATAGAAGAGTTGGCAGACACAGTGCGAGCAACGCGGCATTTTGGTTAAGGAGGGCTTCGGGGTCAAGGTGCCTTGAGGCTTTAATCCTAGTCCTTTCTTTCTTGACCTAGTGAGCCTAACCTTAAGGCTGTTCTGAGCAACTTGGACTTTAACTGGGGAGACGGTGAAGGGTTTAAGTCGTGCAGAGCCGTGGCCTTCGGGTTTTAGGCAGACCTCCTTCTGTAGAATAGGTTTATAAGGAGGTTTGGTCAGGGTAGAGGATCAGAAGGAGACGATGTCCCATCTGGGTGAGAAAAGATGAGGGGAGAAACTAAAGCAGCCGTTGAAGTGGAGAAGGGGACTTGGACTCGATCTGTGTGGGGGTAAACGCATCGGGAGCTGGAACGGGGAGTGAGTCTGTGTCATGTCACCAAATAAAGTCGAGTTCAGTGCGGGAGGGTGTACTGAGGGATGCTGATCATTTCAGTTTTGAACTCTACTGAGCTTGCAAAGTGCTGTCCTGCGAGCAGTCGGATAGTTGAGGGTCGTGTTTGAAGGACACATCACGGCACAATGTAAATTTTGTACCTGTCAGTATAGATGATATTAAAACTATATGAACGGATAACTGAGAAAGCACGTAGAAGCCAGGAGACCATTAAGCATGATATACGCCACATGAGACCTGCCTTGACTTGACAAACATTCAGAAAACGTAGATAAAAATCTTTTTTTCAAGGGTGGGCGGGATGAAGAAGAGTTTAAGGATAACATGTATGATGGGCCTTTGAGGATGACAAGAGTTTTGATAATGGAAAAAAATTAAAATATTAATGTCCTTAATATAAAACACTCAAGATATCTGAAACCAGGAAAAGAGAAAAGGATCCCCAAAGGTGGGACGTTGTGGGGTGTGTTGGGGAAACGTCACGTAGTATAATCTTGCTGGAGTGATGGACACAAAGGAGTAAAGAGAGACGAAGCCTGAAAGCTAAACTGGAGCCAGAACTTGCACTTAACGGTTTTCCGTTATGTCATCGTTCTCTATAGGACTTTTGTAGACTCACAGAATTTTCCAGAAGGTACATAAGTGTAGACTTACCTCTCAGCATTCTAAGTCATCCCCCTTCAGACGTTCAGGTCCTCCTGTGCTCGAGTAGGTGCTGAAGGCGTCTGCAAGCTGTTTCATCTATTTTACAACCTTTCAGTTGCTAACGTTTTCATTCATTATTTAGGCCTGTACTTTTCCCTAACTTTTGTTGTTTCTCGTCGGATCCTCTGTACATACAAGAAGATGACGATATTAATTCATGAAAAGCCCTCTTAAGTGATCCTTTTTCAATCACTTTTGCACCCACTTTGCCACCCTGCCTTCCGATCTGCATTTTTCCTGCGTAAAGAACATTAACGTTGTCAAATACCCTGCAAAGATCCAGACGCAGACAGTGCGCCTGTGGCATTTCCTTATCAGGACTAACAAGTAGGTGAATCTGGTACAGCGCGGCTTTCCGGGGATCTTTTCTCTGAGTACTTTGTAGACTACGTGTTTCATCATTAAATCTGCATTTTGGGGGTATTGTGTGTAACATTATTAACCTGTGTTTCCAAAAACTGAAGTTTTTTTCCTCTTGAAAATGAGAGCAGAGGTTCGCAGCGTTCCGAGACCTGGCCACCTACATTATTTCTGTTGCTGACGTTCTTGTCATCAATTCATTGCTAATCGAGTCCTTATATTTATAAACTCCTAAGTCACCGTGTTTAACAATTATTTACACATTTTTGCAAAGACGTTTGTGGACAGACTTCATGGTTTAAAACCAAACCCCATCCTGTCCATCCATCACCCCATCCATTCATCCAGCAATAGTTCCTTTTATTAACTCTGTGCCAGGCATTGAGACTGGGGCTAACGCTACATCGGTGAGCAAAACAGACACGATCTTTGCTCTTGTGGGTCTTACTCTGTTAGCATTTTAAATTTTCCAGCGGTAATGAGCACCAAAATGGAAAATGTTTGCAAGCACCAGAGAAAATGGGTCACGGCCCAAGTCGAGGGAGGAAGGTTGAGGAGGATGGGTGAGGGTTTAACAGAAAACCCGCTGTTTATTGGATCCTTCATCATTCCTTGGTCTCCAGAGTTGAGGTCACTAAATTGGGCCGACTCAGATTCTGGTTCTCAAGAGCCCTTTCCCGGAGGCTGCCTTGGCCTCTGGCTGACCTGGACCGGGCGAGCAGCGCTGGGAGTCAGGGGGAAGAGCCAGAGCCTGGCACTGCCGAGATGAGCAGGAAGGAGTTTCCACAAATGGGATCGTGCAGAGGGAAAGAGAAATACCAACTATGACAACAATCTCACAGCACTTTCTGAATTTATTCTAGGGTAGTTTAATTTAATTTCTAGGAAAAAATACTCTGTTTACAGAATTGTGAGAAAGCTGGTTAGCTAAAAAAACAGCTTTCGTAAATGACTTGATTTGGGTTCGATTTTTGTATTCATATGAGCAGATGCGTATGGTGTTTGCTTTATTTACACAGTTTTATTTATTTATTAAATAATTTTTTATTTTCCAATTACAGTTGACATGCAATGTTGTATTAGTTTCAACATAGTGATTAGACATTTATTTATATAATTTACGAAGTGATCACCCAGATAAATTTATAACTGCCTGACGCCATACATGGCTATTACATTACTGTTGACTATGTGAGTTATGGTATTCTTTACCTCCCCTTGAGTATTTTGTAACTACAGATTCATATTTCTTTTTTAAATATTATTTTTATTTTTTAATTACAATTGGCACATGATACTATATTAGTTTTAGGCGTACAACATGGTGATTAGACGTTTATATAACTTACAAAGTGATCACCCCAATAAGTCTAGTGCCCATCTGACACCACACATAGTCATTACCACATTATTGACTGTGTTCCTTATGCTCTACTTTACATCCCTGTGCCTATTCTGTAATTACCGAATTGTACTTCTTCATCCCTTCCCCCTTTCACCCGCCCCCCGGCCCCCAGCCTTCCTCCCATCTGGCAACCACCGAACTCTTCTCTGTATCTATAAATTTGTTTCTGTTTTGTTTGTTTGTTTATTTTGTTCTTCAGATTCCACATGTCCGTGAGATCATACGGCATCTGTCTTTCTCTGTCTGACTCCACTCAGCAAAATACCCTCTAGGTCTACCCATGTTGTTGCAGATGGCAAGCTTTCTTTCTTTTGCTTTTTTCTTATTCATTCATTCATTCATTCATTCATTCACTTATTTATTTTTATGGCTGAGTAGTGTCCCATTGTATATGTGTACCACCTCTTCTTTGTCCTTTCCTCCATTGGTGGACACCCAGGTAGCCTTCATATCTTAGTTATTGTAAATAATGCTACAGTGAACATATGGATTGACATGCCCTTTTGAAGTAATTTTTTGGGTTTCTTTGGGTAAGTGCCCGGAAGTGAGAGTCCTGGGTCCTTCACTATCTATTGTTATAGCCTTTGTCTTCAAGTCCATTTTGTCTGGTATAAGTATTGTTATCCCAGCCTTTTTGTGTTTGTTTGTTTCCATTTTCATGAAACATCTTTTTTCATCCCTTTACTTTCAGTCTCTGTGTTTTTCAGTCTGAAGTGAGTGTCTTGTAGGCAGCGCATGTAAGGGTCTTGCTTCCTTATCCATCAGCCTCCCTTTCTTTTGATTGGAGCACCTGATCCATTTACACTCACAGTAGTTGTTGATGGATATATAGTTATTGCCGTTATATTATTCACATTTTTGATATCTTTCTTCTTCTTCTTCTTAAAGAAGTTCCTCCAACATTTTCTGTAATACTGGCTTCATGGTGATGAACTCCTTTAGCTTTTTCTTGTCTCAGAAGCTCTTTATTTGTCTTTTGAACCTAAAGAGGCCCCACCAAGCCACATTATAAATACAATGCCAAAGCCTAAAGACAAAGAGGGAATCTTAAAAGCAGCAAAAGAAAAGCAATTAGTTCCCCACAAGAGAGATCTCATAAGACCGTCAGCTGATTTCTCAACAGAAACTTCCCAGGAAAGGGTTGGCAGGAAATATTCAGTGATGAAAAGTAAGGACTTACAACCAAGATGACTGTACCCAGCAAAGCTATCACTTTCAATCAAAAGACAAATAAAGAGCTTCCCAGACAAGAAAGAGCTAAAGGAGTTCATCACCACGAAGCCACAGAAGTGAGACCAGCCCTTTCTGCGTCTCTGCCTCTCCTACCAGTCTTGAGGTGGCCTCTCGTGTGTGTCCTTGGTTGTAGGACTTCTGCTCAGACCTCAGGTAATGTTCAGTGATGGTTGCTGTGTAGTTTAGTTTAATTTTGATGTGGTTGTGAGAGGAGGTGAGCACAACGTCTACTCCTCCATTTTGACTGGAAATTCTTTATTGACACAGTTTTATACTTTTTTATTTCCAAATTGGGTTGAAATTGATAGGTAGTAGTCACAGTTTCAGGACTGAGCCTGTTGGCCATTTTCATGAGTAAACTGAGCGACCATGTTCTGAAGCTCCATGCAAGCTCACCTGGTGTCCATATAGTGCTAAGCGGGTTTTCCTGTGTGTCGTATTCTGGGGTTTTGGACAGGCTATTTCAGCTTCATGTTGCTTTATTTCAATTTTTTTGAGACACAGGATTTCTCATTCTCTGTTGTTACATACAATATGAAAACACATGCCACCCATTTTAAACAAATACACATGTATCTGGAAGTTTTCTCTACCCTATGCTAGTTTCTTGTATAAAATTTGTTATATTTTGGCTTTTATGTTGTTTAACCCTGGCAAGAAAAAATAACTCTCAATGAAGTAACTAAGGCCATTTGTTCTAGTTCTTTCTTTAGTATTCTTATTATTTCAGAACAGAGATTTGCCAGTCTTTTCGTGTAAAGGGCCAGATAGTAGATGTTTTTGGCTTCATGGGCCATCGTATCTCTGTTAAAACCTCTCAGCCATGTCTTTGGGGTGTGAAAGCAGCCATACACCAATTGTAAATGAGAGGAAACTGCTGTGTTCCAATAAAGCTTTATTTACAAAAAAAATCTTCTGGCTGGATTTGGCCTTTGCTCTGCTGTTTTCTGACCCCTGTTCTAGAACCGGAGTTGGAAAGCTATGCCCTTGGGCCAAATCTGGCCAGAGGCCTGATTTTGTTTGGCTATAGACCTAAGAATGGGTCTCACATTTTTAAAGAGTTGTTAAAAAATAAAAAGAAGAAGGAGAAGGGGGAGAGGAACGGGAGGAGGAGAAATGACAGAGATCTGTGGCCCACAAAGCCTACAATATTTACTGTTTATAGAGTTTTATGGAAAATGTCCATTGACTTGTTCTGAAAGACTGTGTAAATCAAAGTTAATTTTAGACCCTAATAACGAATGAAAAGCACTGTTTTGAGCAAAAAGGAGCTACAGCCTGGAAGATACAGATTCAGGCAGCTTCCTAAAGAGCGTTCTGGCAGATAGATGGGGGCAGTCTTTAACAGCGAAGGTTCCTGCCCAGGTTCTCAATCAGGTCTGCTTTATGTGAATGAGTCATTCAGATTATACAATTCTGATTGACGGTGCGGGTGTCAGTTTGTTGGTAGAAAGACAAAGCCAGGGTTCCCGCTGCCCTGGCTGACTCAGATACTATAAACAATTGGGCAGAGTGCAGGGAGGCCAGAGCCCAGTCCCAAGTTCTCTCCATCGCTCAGGGGGTGTGCAGAGCCCCTGGCAGCAAATGGCCACTGGGCTCTTCTTATCAATAAAATTTGGGCCCTCAGTTGACCATGCGTAGTCCATCCCAGCAAATAAATTCCTTCTTGGGGCACGTGTCAAATGAATCTTCTCAGAATCTGTAACTGCTTACTTCTTCATTAATTACCACTTACGGATTTGGTTTTGTGCTCATTTTCTATTTCCCTATGGTTAAGTTGCAGTAATATGGAGCAAGAAAGTTGATTAGTCAGATAAAATGCAGAACTTAAAGTTTTGAGAATACATTGGCATTACAAAAATTAACAGTTTTCTTTAGTCAAATCCTACATTGTATGATTCCATCTCTGAAATCATTGCTGGGAATATCTATCATCGGGTATCTGGCTTATCATGTTTTTTTTTTTCTCCTTTAAAATAAGTACAAACTCTAAAAAAGGGAGACCTGATGTTCTAAGATTACAGCATGCACAAGTAGTAATTGCTGCATAGTTTTTATTTCAAGTGTTAGAATTGCTTTACAATGAATATTTTTATTAAGTTACCGTATACGCTTTACAGTTTGAATAAAATGGTATGTAAGACTGCATTTAAAATGATTGCGTGGAAATGCTTTGAAATTGTGCTGAAAAAGAAATCATCATCACCATATATTAAAATAAATAAAATAAAATTTAATGTTTTACAGGCAGATTTTGAAATGTGAATTATTTGCTTATCTTGAAAATATTTGTAAGTTGGTATGTAAAGCACACTTATGTATTCCTCCTTAATTCTGTGCCTGAAATTTGCAGTCTCCCCACGTTTATTTGGGGCGGAGCATGCGCAACCGGTGTGACCTTTTCCATAACTGAAATGTTCTTCGGTGCTCGCCAGAAAATCATAGCAGTTAACATTTGTTCAGTGCTTGTTATGCGAAAGGCACCATCATAGGTGCTTGACGCGCATTTTCTCACAGGGATTCTAGGAGATGGTTGTGATTATAAATCCTGGTTTTAGGGCTGGAGAGATCAAGACACAGAGACGTTAAGTTGTCCAAGGTAACAAAGCCAGTCAATGGCAGAAATTCAATTTGAGCTCAGGTTTTGGCCGACTTTCCCAAGTAGAGGTCACTTTCAATTTTCTTTCAATGCCCTTCACGGCGCAGCCTTATCCTTTCTTCGTCCATCTCATAAACCCTTTGCAGGTGGTGCTGCAGCCGATAACAAATATAGAGAACCATTGAGAGAGCATTTCTTCCGTCTGAGGATTGATTTTCTCAAAATGATGCTTGAAGAATAGCAAGTGGGAAAATCAATTGCCTTAACAGGACATAAGGAAAAAGGAGGAGCTAGAAAATTAGCCTGACGTGTCCTCTCCAGCCAAACGCGGTTTCCTCTCCCTCAAGGAGGTGGCCCGCAGTTCCACTTGCAGACTTCCTCCTCCGTCTTCTTTGTCCTTCCAGCTGAAGGCACGCAGTGACACTTTGAACTTGAGAGGCCCATACATGGTATAAAAAGTATTTATGGGCTCCCGAGTTCCCAGAAGCGCTTTCCGCCTTTGTCTGCGTTTGTGTTCCAGATGCAGTCTGCATTTGTAAAAACTCAGTTCAAGTATAAACAAAATGCCCTTTCCTGAGGATTTGGCTCTTTATAATTTGGCAGCGAGCTTTCTCCTAACACATTTGTTATTCCTCCCGTGACTCCACGAGCTGGTTTGGTCCTGGAATCCGCACACGCGGGTGGGGGGAGGCTCGAATTCATTAGGCCTGGCAGCCCCGGTGTAGGTGGCTGGAGCAGTGAGCCAACAGGCCTGGAATTTGCTCACTTCAGAGTGGTAATTCGTATGCAAATAGTGCTCGGATTTTCTAAAGAAGGGCTTGTCAGCCTCGTACTTCTGAATGGGTCCCGCCAGAAATTTATGAGTTTTTCCGGATTATGCAGCATGTTCTTTTATAACAATCAAATGTCCATTCAGAGAGAAACCAGTTAATGCGGACTGAAAAACCCCACTATTCTCACCAAAATCCCTTTCAAACTGCCCTTCGCTTCCCTGCTCTGATTTTTTGGTCGTTTCTTCCTCTGCTGACTGTGATCCTTATTCCATCTTGTTCTAAAAACTACACGAAGAGCAAAACCACAGCACCAGAATTAGAGCTGGAGCTTTATTTTGCACTATTTAGGAACTATATTGTCACGTGTCATTTACAGTAAGCTTGAACTCAAAATTAAAAAAAAAGAAGGATTTCTTTTTGACCATAGTTTTTAGAAATAATACTCTCTTTGGCCTAAATAAACCAGGTTGTTGTCTTTAAAGAAAACTTAACCACCCTGTGACGGGATATGTTGTCATTTAGTTTAATTTCTCCCTTTCTATTTTTCCTTTCTGGGTTTATCTTCCCCCCGGATATGGGAGGAGCCTGATGGCAAGCTTGTTTCAGGACAGTTTGTCCTTTTTTTCTGAGCGAGGGTGTCTTTCAAACAGCACTGCCATTCTCATCTCTGGAGTGTTCTTGGAACAGTGGAAGCAGTGTTCACGCCTTGGGATCGCCACTCACCCAGCGCGGTTCCTCTGTGAGAACCTTGAAGTATCATGGCCCTTTATATTGATTTTATTTATTACTGAGACGCGCTAGCTATACAATACCAAGCTGTAGTAAGGTGTTGAGGCAGGTTTTACAGAACTTGACCCATCAGCATCTTTTCATTTTGTCGCATTTAGAGTTCGTGCGCTGCCCCAGTTTCGAGATGGAAATTACTCACTGGCAGAGTTTGGGCGAGGTGTTCTTGACCCTCTGGACCACAGACGTTATGTTTCGATAAGCAAGTTCAACCATTCCTCCGTGTTTCTGTTTCCTAAGTCCAAATTCAATCCACTCGTCCATGGTTAGGTGCTTTCAGCTCGTTTTATCTTTCCCAAAGACAGCCCGGATCGTGCTTTTTGACGTGCGCCACATGTGGGGCCACAGTAAGTCCTTCTGCTGTGCGGGTTGCCTCCGGGTGGGGTGGTTGCGGGTGGTGCGTTCAGGCAGGGCTCAGGGCCTTCACTTGGGGCTTTTGCGTTCTGCACCGCGTTGGCCACTCACTGCAGATCAGAAATGTGGAGATGCACAGATGTGGGCTCTGGCCTCGTCCGCACAGCCCGGGCTACGCGGACTGGGTAGAGACGAGCAGACAGACAGATGTTTGGAACTCGTTTCCCCTTCACCGCCTTCATTTGGAAGGACGGAGAGGTCACCGCGTTTAGTTCTGGCAGTGGCTTTACCATTTCCATCAAACAGCCCTCGGGAAGCCCTCTGTGTACGGCGGCGCTGTATGCGGAGCGCACCAAATAGAGTTTGTCCCTGGCCTTGGCAGTGTACCCACTGATTTGGCTACATGTGGGATGTATTTCTTAAAAAAAACAAAGTGTCCCAAAGAGACTTCCCTGGATGTGATGACCTCCCTGGCAGGAAGCCTTCCAATGCAGGGTCCCCAGGGTCCGCGTGGTGCTGGGAGACCGCCACCCCCGCGACACGAGTGTGGGTGCCTTTGGGGATGTACAGCCGTGTCTGTTCCTGGCGGGCCAGCCCTGGGGGACGGCTTCTATTCACCTCGCTTTGCAGGACAGACGGCAGAGGCCTGAGGAGAAAAGGAACACGCCGTTCTGTATCCTGAATTCTGTTTCCCGTCTGGGTCAGCTGCTCTGCTCTGTGACCCGAAACCGTGACTCTTCTGTTCCTCGGCCAGGAACAGTAAGGATGGAGACGTGACGAGGGGTTGGTAAAGACCTGTGGAGGAGCAGGAACCTCCCGGTCGCCCTAAGGAGGGCTGCTCCCCGAAGGCAGCAGCGATGCTCCGGGTCTCTCACCTGCGCGCTGCCCGCGGCTCGTTCTCATCGGCCTGGGGGCGTCGCCCTGGGCAGCGGTGCCGCCCGAGGTCGCCTCTGTGCTGCTGGCCTGGAAGCCTTGAGCCCCGAAGAATGTCTTTGGTCCCCTGTCCTGTTGCCTAGCAGCTGGCGGAGCTGTATGGTCACTGCCGTGCCAACCCGCCAGCTCCTTCTTCTAGTCGCTTAGGAGTGGGTTCGCTTTCGCCCTCTGCACGACGGTGTCTTCCTGCGCTGTTTCCGTCGTCAGCAGGTTCAGTGACGAGAGGGAGGACGGACCAGCGAGGACGGCTGCCACCTGTTATTCGGTCCCTCCTACTTCTCTGCTATTTCGTGATCTCTATAGTTGAAAGTTATTAGAATTTCAGCGCTTTTATTTTTATTTCCTCGTGATTTTTAGTTGTAGCTTATTTATCTCTTCATTCAAAAAGCCGCTTTTGGTCATCGTGGCTTTGCTGAATGATTCAGAGATGCTGTGCGTGTGCGTGTGTGTGAGATTCCAGTACTGCCCCGTGGCCTTTATGACTCCTTTAACGAGGAACTAAAAACATCATTGCTCTTCCTGCATCCATTACCAGTTAGCCGTCATCCGCTTTCTGCATACATTATTTTTCTTTGCATACCCTCTGTTTCCCCTCTGGGAGAATTTATTCTCCCCTTGGTGCGTGGGGACAAATGACATTCGTAACAGGCCTTCATGAGAATGGGAAGAGCGTAAATCTTCGATGCGTTGGAAACTGGCGCCCCGGTGGGTCGTTTTCTCCATCTTATTTGACCAGATCTCATCTGGCAGGGTGGGCTGTGGGTTGTTCCAAGCGCCTGTCCTCTTCTGTTTCTCTCTACTGCGTGCAGGTGATGTGTGTACACGCACGCACGGGTGTGGTCCTAGAGCACCGAGAGGGGCAGAATAAGCCCAGTTCTGACAGGTGATCCCGTGTGCACGGAGAAGCCGACCGTCTGTGTGCCAGGGGGTGAGTCTGGCACACACCCTGGGCTCGCAGCCTGCACTTCTCACACTCGGCTGGTATCCGCACGAGGCAGGGCCCGACGTGGTTGGCCTCCTCTACGTCTTTAATCCTCCACAGGCTGCACGGTCCCTGGTGGGTGCGTGGTGAGTGGGTGAGCTCACGGACACACAAGGAAAGTGTCTGCCGCCCCCACCTGGGCAGTAACCTCATGCTCAGATCGATATCACGGGAATCACGGGATAAATATTCATTCCTCTCTATGATGCGTGGGATCAAACATAGGGAGAGGAAAAGAATACAGAACTGGAAGTTAGAAGGTTCGGCCTCATCCTGCGCTCGCTGGCTGTGCGGGTTGCAGGAGGCTTTCTCAGTCTCCAGGCTGGTCTCCCATCAGTAACACGGGGGGTGGTCCTCACCTGGGGGTTTCTTGTGAGAAGCAGGTGAGCTCACGTCTTCACTTAGGTTCGGCAGACGTGCCCAGAGCCTCCACTCGGTGCCGGGGCCTGTGCTAAGTTCGAGGATAAATGCCACTCCCCGCCTCTGAGCCTGAAATTCGCAGACAGTGGACACGTGGTCTCGTCAACGTCTAAAGTGCCCCAGAGTCCAGGAGCTCTTGTTAGCCATGGGGACTCGGGTGCTGTAGTGTGGGGAGCCCCTGAGGTCCCGGGGTGTCGGTGCTGCAGGGTCGCAGGCCACACCTCGGTCAGCAGGGCCGTGGAGAAAGGTTCGCAAACAAGCGTTCATGCAGGATGGCGGCGCCGCTGCCCTGGCATCCCGGAACCGCGACAGGTCAGAAAGCTTCATTTAAGAAAATGATCGATTCTTCGCTTCCTAGCCGAGGGCCTCCTGCCTAGTGCGAGGGAGAGAGTTAGGGAAACCCGGGCTGTGCTCTCGCCAGCACGTCTGCTCGGCGGGCAGTCCCAGGCCGCGATTCCCATGTCAGCGTGCGCCGTAGGCCAGACGTGTCAGACCCATTTTTGCGAATAAATGCCCTGCGGCGGCTCTTACGGCATCGCCGTCCTGCCACTTAGTACACAGAGAAGGGACGTGACTTTGGAGCAGGTGGTGTCTCTGGAAATCGAGCAGTTCGGCGTTCCGAGAGGATGTCGGAGGAGGAAAGCGTAGCCTCCCACGGCCGAGGGGTCGCTTTGGGGCTGTCAGGGTGCCGCGGACCCTCTTGGGGATGGTGGAGGGAGGAGATTCACGCCTGCTTGGAACCTGCCGTCTCTGGTCAGCGTGTGGAGATTGTCTCCCTCAGTCTTTACAGCCCCCGGTGAGGCAGGGATTGTTACCCCTAATGAGATGGGGTCAGTTAGGCGACTTGTCCGGGGCCCCGCAGCTCGTCAAGAAAGCCCGAGGTGGTGTCACGCTGCCCGAGACCGGGGTTTAATAGTCGCACGAGCACCCCGGTTGACTCAGCTTTGTCTCAGCCATTGGAACGAGCCGACTCAAGGCCCCAAACAGAATGTTCCATTGTTCACTTTTGCTAAAACGCTTTTTCAGAATTACCCTTGTGGGTGAGTTCTGCAGACTTACCACTTGGAATTGCTGTTGCTGAAGACCTGGCCTTCTTCTGTGCTCGTTACTGTCGACACCGCTTTCCTGGCGTTTGACAAGCCCACGGAGTTTGGTGCTTGGTCTCAGCCCCTCGTGCCACAGACAAGGAAGGAACGGGGCCCGGAGGCGTGAAGAGGCTCCCTCAGGGTCACCGTCTTTCTTTTTCCAGGCAGAACGTCCGTGTGGTTACGAACTCTCTTCCCAGCGTAGCACATGCCTGGAGGCAGCTACTGAACGAGTCCGAGATCACTTCTTCTCTGTTCAGTGGAATGTAAAAAGGAAGAAAAGAAAACAACCACTGGCTGCTTCGCAGAGAGTTCTGTTTTTCAAGGTTTTGCTCTCTTCACAGTTACCCTTGGCTTCCCTGGCTCCGCCCAACATGCCGTCGGCCAAGGATGAGAACGGAAAGTGCTGATAACACTCGGGCCGGCTCCGACTGAATCCCACGTAGTCACGGCTGTCAGCTTCCTGCACGGGAGGGAGGTGGCCGATGCTGTGTTGCGATTTAGGTTTAGAATTTCGAAGACGTCGAAAGCGAAATGGCTTTCCCCTGTGCCTGACTTGCCATTTCTGATGATGGAACAAAGGGGTTCGTTTGCTTCCCATCTGCGTTGGGCCCCTGGCCCGAAAGCCAAGTCCCCTCAAACAGTTCCCCCCTCTGGGACCCCATCCCCTCTGGGACCCCAGGACGGGTGGCATGTCACGTTTAAGCGTTGTCCCGTGCCTGTGAGTGGGGCCCAGATGCATACGCCACGCTGCGACCGAGCTGACACCCTTCCAACGTTCACCCAAGTGTGAACTAGGCCTGTGATGGGAGAATGACCAGAGGGGAGGTGTGTGCAAGCTGCTCAGGGCACAGGCACGTGCCCCAGGGTGGGGAAGCAGGCGTGAGGGGAGCAGAGGGCTGCCCGCCCACGGGAGAAGAGAGTCCCAGGTTGTCACGGGTGGAATCGGTTGGTTGGGAGGTCGGTGTGTAGGGCGGAGGGAAGGGAGATGAGGTTTCAAAGGCACAGACCTGTGAGAGAGCGTGGCCTGCTTGGGTGACAATTCCAGTTCGAAGCGCTGCTGTAGGACACGACGGGAAGGTTGGGGGCAGATGGTGGGGCGTTGTGATCCCAGGCGGGGCTGCTCAGAGCATCCCGTAGGCAACTGGGAGCCGTGGGAGCGTCCGTGCTGGGGGACGGTGGCCCGACATGTAGTTTCAGTAAAACAGTGATTTTGATTTGGTAAGAAAATTTCTTTAGTGACTAAAGAACGTATGAAAGAAACGAAAGAGTGAGGAGAGGAGGCCTTAGGGAAGACCTCGCTGAGGCGACGCTCCGCCACCTGTCAGCTCAGGCTTGTCTTCGTGTCCGCGGGGCACGCGTGGCCTGTGGAAAGCCACCTCGGCGAGGGCCCAGTGTGGGATCTTCCGCATTCCTCTGGCCACAGCAAGTCACAGGCCAGCCCAATGTCCAGGGAGGGGCCCCGCGGCACGTTTGCATTTCAGGGGCGAGGTGGAGGCAGGGATTGTTCTGTCATTTTCATCGGTCTCCCCCAGTGACCCTAATCTTTATTCTAAAAATAATTTTAAAATCTTTATTCTAAAAATAATTCTAAAAATAATTTTAAAAATAATTTTAAAATTAAAAAAATAATTTTAAATAAAATTAAAAATAATTTTTAATTGCATTCCTCTGCTCCCCGAGAGAGATTAGGATGGATGGTTTGTAACGCGGGCATAAACGCGTTGGCGTTTGTGCGTCTCTCAATCCGTCGGAGTTCAGGACCATTCCTCTGGTTTCCCGTTACTTGGCTCTTGCTGCTTGACACTCTGCATTCAACTCCAAGAGCATTAATAAAAAGTTCCTTTTTTATTCGAACTTACCCACAGAAAGATTATACTCAAGGGTGCAACCAGGGCTGCAAGTGTCAACCCCACGCTTGGTCACCGCCCCCCGAAAGCACCCATTGCCGTCGAAGGCTTGAATGGAGAAGTGGCTTGGCCCTCACTGTCCCTGGGAGCCCTTCGCGTCCCCTGCCTCTGAGCTCCGCAGGCTGCTGTGAGGGATGAGCTTCGTCTCCGTCCTCCCTCGGCGTCGTTCTTGTTGCTGTTTCGCTGGCCCCATGCAGGGCCTTTGCACACGCTGGAGAGGGGGCTGCCCACGGTGAAGCTGCGAAGCTTCTCTGGTGGACTCGACCCCGTCCCTTAGGAAGTGGAATCTTTATGGAAAACGGACACTTGGGAAGAATTATTACCAATCACAGGCCCTTTTATCGCAGTTTTTGATCCTTTGTAGGCGCCAGTGCTCGCTGCTGCTGTTCAGGATGGGGACAGTGGCACAGCCCAACAGTGGCTTGGGCGCCATTAAGGACAAAGGGGCTTTCTGGAAACTATTCGGTTCACCAGTTACTGTCACAGTCGTGGTCTTTGAGCGTGGTCCGCGTGTCCCCCCGAGTTAATTCACTCTCCTTCCATCCGTGCCGCGCCTGCCTCTGCCCCACGTTTCAAGGGCACCCGTGCAGGCTGGCGTGTTGACGCCGGGGTTAGGTCACCCAGGTGTGGGGTGTGCTTTGATCAAAACCCCTGCGTTGGGGATAATTGTATGCAGTTCTGATCCATGGAGGGAATGAGCCTGGCACAGAAGGTACCGATTTGTGAAATTTTATATTCTCCTGAATTTTTTTGGTCTTTGAATGATTTCCCTTGTGCAGTAAAAACACATGCGTCGACGGCATTTAACTAATTCACGCGTAAGCGAGAACGTCAGCCGAGGTATTCTGAGCTATTGTTGAATGGAAACCTTTGGGTACAGAAGGCGATTATTTCGTTATAACTGGAACTTTAAAAATATAAACATGTGACCTGTCATTCATGTCTTAGGCACATTCTTTAATGCGTCAGAACCTGACTTTAGGGGATGGAGGGGGGGAGGGCTGGGCAGGGATGAAGAAGAAGAGGCCAGCAGTGAAAACTAAATTTCCCCTTAGGAAAAGTCCAGAGAAGACCCGGTTAATGGAGAGTAGAAAGGGTTTCCTCCTGTTGGAAGAGTCCGTTGGTTAGGGCGTCACTTCTCCCCTAACTGATCTGTAGATTTAGTGCGTTTGCAATCCAAATCCCTTTTCGTAAATATTGACGAGTTGATTCAGAAATTTAAACGGGAAGGTAATGGAAATGTCTGATCTTAAGCTTTGCGGGAAGGCCGCACTCACCACGGAGGTGTGGACACCTGGAAGGGTGGACGCCCACCCAGCTCAGGCGAGGGACGACAGAGCCCAGAACTGGACACGTGTGTGGGGAGACCCTAAATGACAGCAAATCGGGTAAAACACATCAGCAGTAAGTGACCTCGGCAAGCGGCACGTAGACGTCCTTTTTACTACTCTTGTTCCGGCGAGTTTTCTGTCTGCTTGCCCTTGTGTGTGTGTGTGCGAATTTAAAATATTCCGTTTCTGTGGCAGAAAGACCTAACATCCTTGCAAGCATCCAGGAATTAAAATCATTCAATTTGGGTACATTTCTCTTCCAAAAGCAATTCAATTTCCCTTTGCAGAGAGCCCCTTGTTACCTTAATAAGCAGATGTAAACGGAATTTCTTACTCAGAAACCCGAGCAAATAGGCTCGAAGTTCGTTAATGGCTTTATAGTGGAGACCGGAAAGGCGTGTCACTGCACTTAACAAATGTTTAAACTGTCAAATAAAACCACTTCCGTTACAGAAACGCGGCCACAGCCCGTGTTTGGAGTCGCTGTGATTGCAGCAGACCCTCATCCTCCGCACTTCGGCTGGGTGCACGGTCCTGTGTCGCTGCGATGAGCAAGTTAGAAGCCATACACTACTGACTGCTTTTCTGGTGGGAATTGGAGGGGTTTTTTTTCTTTTTAATTTTTAGTGTCGGTTTCATCGAGGGTGATTTCCTTGCAGGAAAAGGCGTCGTGTTGAGTTGGCTGTTACCCGTGCTCTGACAAATGCATACGGTCGCGTAACCTCCGCCCCAGCAAGGAAACAGCAGTTTCCCCCCAAAGTTCCCCGAAGCGCCTTCTAGTCGACTCCGGCCCCTCCCGGCCCCCGACAAAACCAAACCTATTTTCTGGGCCTGTGCTTCTGCCTTCTGCGGAATGGCACGTGCACACACGATGCGCGTCCTTACAAATAGAAAAGCTTGGTTGAGGTAAACTCGCATGCCCCACCATCTGCCCCGTTACAGGCTACGTTCAGTGGTTTTTAGGGTGTCACGGGGCATTCTGGGACACGGCTGTCCCTCCCACAACGCACCCACTACTCAGGAGTAGCCACTCCCCGCTCCCCCCAAACTTCCCAGCCCCGGGGAACCGCCTCTCTGCTGTGTGTCTCGCGTCGCCTTCCACGTCTGGTTTCTTTCTCTCCGCATCGTGCATTGAGAGTCACCCAGGTCGTTGGCTGTGACAGGGCCTTGTCTCGTTTTATCGCTGAGTTTAACCACGTGTACAGGCGCCACGTTTTGGGGTTAATATGTGCCACTCGGAGGACACATATTTTTTTCCTTTCTCTTTTCGGTTTTAGTGATCAGGAATAAAGCGATGGTAAACGTTCGCCTAAAACGTTAAGTTTTGTTTCTCTTGGGTAAACAGGAGTCAGATCGCCGGGCTGCACGCCATGGGGGTCCCGAACTCTATAAGCCAAGCTCTTTTCCGAGGCGCAGCACCCACCAGCCAGCTGTGTGTCCCAGCTGAGCCGAATCCGTGCCCGCCCTCTCTGGTCCTCCTAATTTTAGCTATTCTCATGCGGGTGCAGTAGGGGCATCTACATATGATCACACGATCCTTCCAACATCGTTTTTCACAGAGACTGCCCTTTCTCCGTTTCGCCTTTGCACGTCGGTGGAAAATCAACTGACCACGTATGCATGTCCGTCTGCGCTTTCCCTCTGAGCGGGGAGCGTGTGCTTCTTTGCGCCGGGCCTGTCTCATCCCATTTGCCATCCACGTGTCGTCTTTAGCAAAGCGTCTGTCTCCTCAAAACAGGCGCTCGTTGTGCAGTGGGGTTTGCATAGCACTAGGCGTGGAGAGTTCCTCGCATGTCGGATCGAAGTCCTCACTATCACATGCGTATTTTGCCATTATTTTCTGCTTATGACCTGTCTCTCCGCTTTCTCCCAAAGAAAAGTTTCGATTTTGGTGCAGTCTAAGTTGTCCATTTCTATCTGTAGGGATCGTGCTTTCGATGCTTTCAAGCTGGCTCTTGCATCCTCTTTTCTCGAGTGTTTCCTTATTTTCTGGTCTAACAAGGTCTCTCAGTTCCCCTCGTACCTTCGGCCGTTTCCCCAGACAGGCCCTGGTGCCTTCTACGGAGGCATGATATTAGGGAATCTGAATTTTGATAACTTTCTTTTTAAAATCTCTTTTCTCCCTTAGCACCGTGACTTCGCATATTTATGGATAATTCCGTCTAATAAATTTGGACGTGAATTTTATTCTAATGTCAGGGACTTTGACTTTCTCATCACAGCTTGCATCTAAGGTGTAGCATTGCATAGCATTCCCCACTTTGGGGTGTTTCGGTGTCATTTAACCTATTGATTCTGATCATTAAGTAATTTATATCTCAGAAGGACACCTCATCCTTAATGACGTTAGAAAACAAAAGAAGGGATGAAAGTTGAGAAAAGGATCTTGGAAACATTAGGCATGTTCTTTGATTTTTAAAAAAAAAATTATGATTTCAAAACTGGCCGAAGCCTTTTGCCCACGGGTCTGTTTCGGGTTCAGCGACATCCCACAGAGAAGCTTCGTTTCTCGGGAGCTGGCACTGGTCAGGCTCACCGCGGCTCACTGTTTTGCCAAATGCTCAGGATACAGTGTCCGTGTTCACGAATTTAGCTAATTCGGGCCTAAGGGGAACGAATTTAAGACCAGTTCATGGGACAGACTCTGCACAGAAAAGTACCTGGCCGCAGACCGCATCCCCGACCTCAGGCTCAGTAAATGCTTGTTGTTGTTGGGTTTAGTGGCTCAGCAACTCGCTTTGATCTCGTCTGTGCCAAAGCCCTGGGCTGGGTGTCCGGGGTACAGAGGAGCACGGAGTGACCAGTGAGTGGGCCCAACTGGCACGAGGAGAACGGCGGCCTGAGGCCGGGGCCGTGTGTTGGACACCACTGGGTGGGATGTGACCCGGCCTTGGGAGAAGGGTAGCCAGGGCTTGGAAATATTGCCCAGAAAACGAGGGCGTTGCAGTTAGAAGCACCGATAGGAGTCAGCCGGGGTAGCGGGGTGCGGAGAGTAGAGTCTTAGGGGGGCAGCAGGAGCTAGAGCTGAGTGGCGGACGTCTGTGGAGGAGGCTGCTAAGTGGCCTGGTGGTTTTAGGGCGGAAAATCCGAGGCAGAGGCGGAGCGTGCGAGGCTTGAAAGCTGCAGTCAGGATCGTTAGTGTTAGAGCAGTAGGAAGCCCTGGGAGGTGCGGGGCAGGGGAGTGACGTTGTCACTCTGGCCCCGCGTTTGAAAGTGATGAGATCCGAAGCCGAGTGATTTGGCCGGAGGCCTCGGTGGACGTCGAGGAGCAGGGGACGAGGGGACTGGAGGAGAAGAGACAGGATGGAGCGTGGACGAGAGAAAATAGGCATGGTCAGTGGCCGACGGCATGTCGCAGGTCAGAGAGAGACGGGGCGGAGACAAGGGCGACCCCAGGTTCTGGTTCTGGTGCCTGCGTCTCTGGCTGTATCTGCTGTCGAAGGTCCAGGTGGGTCCAGTGGCTCATGAGCGTTAGTGTCCCTCAGCACAGAGGCCGGCTGACCCCAGGGCCTCTGACTCACTGGGCCTGGGGCTGGGCTGGGGGTGGGGGTTCCAGGGATTGGCATTTCTCATTCGGTCCCAGGCGAGGCCGTTGCCAGTCTCCAGAGCCACCGGATTATTTATTCTCAAAATGAAACGTCTGTCAGAACCTGCTGGGCACTGGTTTACAAACGCAGATTCCTGCAGGGAGGACGAAAGGAGTTCCAGCCTCCGGGGGTCTGCCCCGGAATCTGCGTTTCAGATAAGGAGCAGAAGCGATTTCTAGTGCCGGGGAGACGGTGGGCCGCGTTTCAATATTGTTTTATAATTAAATTTATGTTCGTTAATAGGAGTGTGTGTTCCGATGTGCAGTTTAACAGCGCGTCTTCCGTGTGTCGCGTTGCGTGCTCACCAGCCAGAGTCGGGCTCCTTCTGGGACCGTGCGTTTGACCCCCCCACGCCCGTCCCGCTTCCCCTCCGGTCATCCCCGCTGTGAGCCTGCTTGCTTGTTTCGCTGTCTGCTGTTTTCTGCTTTATTGCCACGGGTGAGTGAGATCGTGTGGTCCTTGGCCTTTGCCGTCAGACGCATTTCTCTTGGCATGAGATCCACCCGCGATGCACCGTGTCGCGGATGGCCGGCCTCCACCCCTCGCGTGGCCGGGCGGCGGCCCACTGTGTGTGCGCCCCTTCGTCCAGTCGTCTGTCGAAGGCCGTGCTGCTTGTCTCCGTCTTGGCCACTGAGGATAACGCCGCAGTGAACAGAGGGCCACGCGTCTCTTTATAAACAGATGTTTTCGGATTTTTCGGGCCCTTCGTGATTCAGTCTAGGAAGGCTGCGTGTTTCTAGGAATGTGTCCATTTCTCCTCGGTTGTCGAGTTTGGCGGCATGTGATTGTTTTGCAGCGTTCTTAGGCAGTGCCCTTGATTTCTGTGGTGTCTTCTCGTAACGTCTCTTGTTTCATTTCCGATTTTATCTACTTGAGTCTTGTCTCGTTTGTCTTCAGTGAGGCTAGCCAGAGGTCTGTCAGCTTCATCTTTCGAAGAATGAGCTCTCTTCTATTATGTTTCCGTTCCTCATTTTGTTCCGTTCTGCTAAAATGTGTATTATTTTCTTCCTCCTCCTGACTTAGGGCTTCGTTTGTTCTTTTTCTGGTTCTTCGCAATGCAATGTGAGGTCATTTATTTAAGAGTTTTCGTATTTCTTGAGGTAGGCCTGTCCGGATACAAAATTCCCTCTTATTACCGTTTTTGCTACATTCCCCAAATTTTGATGCGTCACATCACCATTCTCACTTGCCTCTACGTCTTGTCTGACCTGTTTGGTATTGTTCCTTGGACCCGTTTGTTGTTCAGTTGCATGTCGTTAAATCTTCCCATTTGGGGTTTTCCCAGCTCTCTCTTTACAGTGATTTCCCCTCTCAGAGCACTGTGCTCAGAGGATGTTCTTAGTCCGATTTCAGTCTTGTCGTCTTCACTTTGCCGAGGCCAGTGTTCTGCCCCAGCATAGAGCGTCTCCTTGAAGACGTTTCATGTGCACTGGAGAGATGCACAGTCTGGGTTGCAAAGCTCTGCCCGTGTCTAGGATGCCCCTTTGGTCTAAGGGTGGCGGTGGTGAGGGGCGTAAAAGCCCCGTGACCGCGTCGTTGACAACCTAATGTCTCCCAGGTGGGTGGCGGCCTGGGGGGAGCCTCGAACACCAGCACGATGGACCGTGCCTGCAGAAGTTAATTATTTTCCGTCTGAAATTCTTCATGAAGAGTAAATGTGGACGAATGGCAGGATTTGATCTGTGTTCACGCTGTGTCTGTCCAGTCACTCGAACCAGGGCGCCCCCAGCTTGGGCGTCCCTGTGCTCCGTTTCGTCAGAGTGGCCCAGTGGTGCGGGGAGATGGGGCACCGTCGGGCTGCCCAGGGGCAGCGTAGGCCCCCACGCCGTGGCCCCGTGGCTGGCATTCAGCCTGCCGACGCGCTCGGGAAGAAAGCCTCTGCCTTCCTGGTCGGCCGCTCTCACCCTGGAGAGAGGGTGCTCCCCTGGTGCGGTTTCCTCGGGCACGGGGTGCCTGCTGAGTGTTAGCCAAGCCCCGAGCTTCCCTTGAAACTTCTCCTCAGGCCTGAAATGCGTGTTTTCCTTTCTCTCCCTGAGTCTGTGTGTCCTGGTGTTTGAGAGAAACGAAATTCGGATGCATTCGTGTCTGCTCGGCGGGAAACGGTTCTTCTCCCCGCTGGTGAGGAAAGGGGCGACCTCACGTGAGCTACGCAGAGGTTTGACCATTTAGATACTCCAAAGGAGTATGATGTCCTTTCCCCATTAAGACAAGTTTTCCACTTTTAGATACATGTTGTCTGATGGAAGCCTATCTTTCACAAGGATACGACTATTTTATAATTATTTCATTAATTGCTAACCCCAGACTCTCACCATGGGCTGAAAACGTATCCCGTGAAGCAGATTACACATGTCCCCGGTGAGCGTATTTTCCCTCAAACGAATCTTTTCTGTTGGGTTAAGGCAGAGATAAATCACCCTTCCTCTCGACAAATATGTTTTAGGGCACAACTTATGGGAATGTGGTAGTATTTCTAGTGGTAGATATATCATTTCCTGGGTGGCTATAATGCTTAAACGCAGAGGTTCTAAAAACAGATATTGTGTTTCTATAAACAACTTTCTCATAAGACTTCAAAGTAGTCATTTCTTTCTTTATGTTCTTCCTGCTCAATTTAAATTAAAAATCTCAAAAAAAAAAATGCATAGAACTAATTAAAGGACTCTAATGTGATATTTTTTCACGAGTCTCCTACTTTGCCGCCCGGTGTGACCGTAAAGTATGTCGCCATGAGAAACGGGATTCTGTCTGCAGCTTTGTACTTCGTTTCAACTATTTTACACCCTGGGAACGCGGCGGGAGTTCCACTCCTGCCCCCCTGTCTCCCTTCCTATTTTCAAAGAGTGTGTGGGCTATCTTAACGCCATAGTTGTTTTTTTTTTCCTTAAAAATTTAAATCATGGTTTGGGTTTCTTTCTATCAACAAAGCACCTATAGCACGTCAGTTTCCTCCAGTGCTTTCACTCATCACCCTGTGCCGCTCGTTCAGAGACTCCGTCACCTCAAACTTCATGCCACGCCGTGTTCTGGGGAAGTTTCTTGCCTGCAGTGTCAGCGGCAGAGCACAGAACCGACTAGCCTGAAGCTTTAGTTAGGGGCGAGCTCCTCACAGGCAGTCGGAGCCCGTGGTGTAGATCATCCTCTGAATCGTTTATTCTGCCTCTGTGTTTCCACTGACGTCTTGAAGAGAGGCCAGAGTTGGTGGGGGTCATCCTCGCAGGATTGCTCATTTGCCGTCATCCGGACAGACAGACGACACATCTGTTGTAATTGACCCCGCACCCGCTTGATGAGAGGTACCGGCCTCACCTGCCACGTACCGGTTCATCGCGTCCAGTGTTCCCCGTGGAGGTTTACGCAGACCCTCTGGGGACCTGTGTTGACGCTCCCGGCCCACTGGCCACACGCAGCCTGTTGGGCAGGAAAATACTGATTTGCTGAGTAGCCAGTGGCCCTGAGGACCAGAAGGAGCGAGTGGGTTTCCGGCGGCGTAGTGGGGCGAAGGGTCCACTGACTTTTCCAGTCGTCTTCAGGGGCTCATCAGGTGCCATCGGTTCCAGAGCCAGAGCCTCCTGGTGCACTTGGGACAGGAGTGCCTTCTCGGAGTTGAATTTTCTTCGGATAAGGTTATTTTGCTTCATAGGGACACTGATTTTTTTAAGACTAAAATCTCTGACTCACGTGTTGGAGGAAAGACTAGCTACGTAGGAAAACCCTGGGCAGCTGTTGAGAGATCCCAGAGTAGATAGGAACCACATGCTGCTGCCGTTCCAGGTGCAAAGGAAAAGGGAATTAAAGGGCCAAGGGTGTGTGCTGTGTCCGAGGAGTGTTTGTTCTGAGCTCAGTTTCTATTTTTAAACGAAGGGGTAGATCAGGGCTTGGCACGGAATGATCTGTAGGCCCCTAATTTTGTAAATAAAGTTTTATTGAGACACAGCTGTGCGCATTTAGATTTTGTCTGCGTTTGCTTCAACACGACAACGGTAAAGCTGATTAAAGGCGACAGAGTCCGTGTGGTCTGCAAAGGCTAAATATTCACTGTTTTTCCCTTCACAGGAAAAGTTTACCAATCCCTGCAGTAGGTGCATCAGTAACATTTTATGTACAGATATTTTAATTTAAATCACAGATGTTCTCACCTTTCACCTTAATTTCATTCGTGGATATCTCAAAAAAAATGACATTTTCTATGTAACCAAATTAAAACTATTATACCTCACGAAATTCAGTTGTTCTTCGTGTAATTAGATACGAGTTGATACAGAAATTTCTGAATTGTTTTCAAAATATAACTTACAGTTGGTTTGTCTGAGCCAGAAGCGGATCTGGGACTGTGCCTCGCATCTGATATGTGTCTCTCAAGCCTGCTGAACTCAAGATGTGGCTTTTCCCATGGCACCGACTTCCCGAAAAAGCCGTGTTATTTGTCCTACGGAACGGCTCACCTCCTGAACGCCATCTGGTTGCGTTTGATGGGTATCGTCTCACATGTTCCCCTGTGCCCTGGGCTCACTGTAAACCGGGCATCAGACCTCAGCTGACTTCATGTTAAACGTGGTTGTCAAGAAATCGTGCGACGTGAGTCCCAGATCTGCATCAAGTCTGAAGGTCCGCGCCACCATTAGTGACCCTGACCGTCAGCTTAGTCAACAAATTACTTTACAGATAAGGACGATGGCATCCGAGAAGTGAAATGTGGTGCAGGAAGAGTTAGAACCAGATCCTGCAACCTGACCCCGATTTCCCGCTCTCTGTGCTGTCCTGGGCTGCCCCCCAGCAGGGGCCCCCAACCTTGACCCTCTGACCTTGCTTTTTAAAGCAAATGTTTGTTTTTTTTTTTAAATCTCTGGGTCAGATTGTGACTCAGTGAAGCTCTGTAGTGGTGGTTTATTAAAGTGGGCCTAGAGCTTTATTTCTGAGAATCGTGTTCTGAGTTTGGGTTCTGAGTTATTGAGGGTTTGGCTTTCGTTGTGTTCCCGTTTTTGTTGTTGTTTATTTTTTACATGAAGTAATATGAGAGGAAAGGAATAAAATGAGTAAAGACTGTTAGGATCGATAATGAGATGGGAAGGAAATCGAAAGGCGTTGTGATCGGGACTTAGGCACGTAGAGAAATCCAAGCTGGAAGGTGACCGTTGCATTTAAACCTTTGAATGTCGTCTTGCAGCATCGGAACGTTCTGGTGTGGAAGGCTGCAGAGGTTCGTCTTCTGGCACGAAGTGAACTGTCGGGATACATCTGGCTGAGGCAGACACACTGGGGAACGTGACCTCTGCAGGTGGATTTCTGAGTGTTAGTCTCCGCTTTCTCTTTTGCCCTGTCGCCATTCTTTCCTTGGTTCATGAACTTCTGTCTGACAGCCCAGCTCTAGCTTTTCATGCATCTTAGCTACAACCACGTAGAGTTATTTGGTGTGTACGTTTACGACTGTGAACTCAGAGCCCCCGGTGGCCTGACCTGCCCCATTATTTTCAGGCAGGAATGTGTTTATGGCCCTTGCAGGAGGAGGGATGGAGGGGGAAGCAGGAAGGCACTGCAAGCAGGGAGCAGTGAATGAACTTTCAGAGTCCCTGCAAGGTTCACGGCTCTCCTCAGCGGGAGGCAGTGAATCAAAATGACAGGTGCGAGGTACAAGCCTGTCGGAGGGGACGTGCTGAACGGTCTTGTAATGACCTCCGGGAGATGTCTGAGCCTCTCGCATCTTGGGTGTGTTAGGGTAGGCACAGGAAGAGACTGCCGGGGCTCAGAGACTGAAACATGAAGGATCGTGCTTCACCGTTTTAGGAGAAGTGACTGCGTTAAAGGAAGCTGCCTGTCACCTGCCTCTGAAGCCTTGAGTAGACGAAAGGTAAATCGGACCTGGATTCATCACTAACTGACTCACTAGAATAACTCGTTTAGTTATTCTAGTTATTTAGTTATTCTAGAATCTTGCCTGCATTCTGTCGGTCCGACAGGCAAGCAACCTGGGTTTGGCCGGAAGATCCCGGTGACCGGTCAGAGCAGAGGGGTCAGGAGGAGGGGGAGAGAACTGCGAGACCAGGAGTTAGCTCTGACGCCTGCAGGACGCGAGAAGGAGGCAGACCGTTGGGTGGGACGAGCTTCAGACTTCAGAGCAGTTCTGGGCTCTCGGCCGGGTGAGGGGGGCCCTTGAGCATGAACCACCTGTCGGAAGAGGCCTGGGTGCGTAAGGGGCGGCCAGCTCTGGTCAGGCCTCTGCGGTGCTTCCTCATCGTCTGGGAGGACCCTGGGGGCGCCTGGCTTGGGCATGGGGGCAGAGGGCCTGCTGGCGACTGGCGTCCGCTCTGTCGGGCCTCGAAGGGAGATGTGCGTGGTGCAACTCGATGGTCGCCGCAGCCGAGGTCATCCACGAAAGCAACCTCCACCCTCCCTTTGTCTTTTCGTTCTTGGCTTCTAGCTCTTGTAGCCATGGCTCGGTGTCGTACCTGAATTTAACAAAGAGGATGCCACTTTGCAAGGTGCGTTCCTTCAGCGGTTTTAGAGATGGCTCCGTGGGAGTTGAGTTTCGATAGTGCCGGGGTGCTGCTTGCTGCCGGCGAACTCAGGGCTGTGACCTGGCAGGTGGGTAGATCCTCTACCCGCTCGATAACGAAGCAGACCCTCGGTGCACAAAGAGAACGGCCACCTCACCACGTCTCACGTTTTCTCTCGCATGTTCTGTCAGGGAGAGGGCTGAAGCATTAATCGGTGAGTTTTTGTGAAATAGGGTTGTTCTAGCCTCTGCTTCCCGGAGTTATCGTGTAGACCGCTGGTGGTCTCCGTCTAACCCCACGCCCCTCCTTCGTTATGCACCACGTCTAATCGTCTGTTCCCTAAAACGGATAGTCACAACCCCAAAGCAAGGTAGTGCCACAGCAGCAGCGTTTACGTCTCTAATAAATCTTCAACTGAATTCATCTGCTTTAACGCAGCGACGAAATTTAACAGCAACACGTATCCATGCGGGTCAGGTCCGACCAGATAAAAACCGACAGCGGAAAGCCGGGTTGCACACCCCCCCGCACTCGTGGAGCGACCTGACCACGTGCCGGCAGCGCCCTCTCAGTGGTCCGTCAGGACCCCGCGTTCCTGCTAACTTAGCTAGAAACGTCCGCCCTTCCGCTCTTCGGAATTTTTATTTAAATTCTTCCCGCAAGAGATGCGTTTCCAATTCTACGAGGCCAGCCAGAGCTGTAAAGGAAGACGCGTCGTCGCCCTGGGGCAGCGCAGCCAGTCTGCTGTCCTGGGCTCTGACCGGAAGGAGAGGGAGAGCAATGAGGCCTCCAGGACGCAGGGACTGATGATACGGGCGACGGAAGTGCTGTGAGTTGCACGGTGCCCCCCCCCCCAGGATGTTGACATCCTAACCCCAGGAACCTGCGCATGTGACCTTGTTCGGAAATAGGGTCTTTAACAGACGTAATCAAGTCCAGGTGAGGTCCTACCGGGCTAAGGCGATTGTGACTGAGGGGGATTTGGGCAGAGACAAACCCAGAAAGTGCCGCGTGACTGTGGAGGCAGAGATGACAGCTGTGCGGCCGCAAACCCAAGACTTCCTGGGGCTTCCAGGCGCTGGAAGAGGGAGAGGAGAGAGATCCTCCCCCGGAGGCAGGCAGAGAGCACGGTCCTGCCAATGCCCTGGTTTCGGACTTTTGGCCTCCAAAACCGTGAGGGACAAATTTTTATTCTTACGACACCGGGTTGGTGGCACTTTGTTACCACGGCCCCAGGAGGTCATGAAGCATTTTAAGTGGTGAGAGCGCGAAGGTTGCTCAGGTGGAAGAAGACATAAATATAGATAATTAATCATTTATTTGACTTGGTGACGCCTGGACACGGTCCACACGTGTAAAGGTGTGAAAGTCCTTCTGGTCAAAGCGCCTCTCCCTACACTTCCCCCCACCTTCCCGGGTCTCCTCCCGAGGACATCCGCTGTGACTGCTTTCTTGGGCGTCATCAAAGACCAAATACGCAGTGCGTTCACAAACACGTCCGAATACCTCCTTTCCCATCCGTCTCAACGAACGACGACTCTGCACTTTGGCGCGGAGTTTGTCGTTTACGGCACGTCTTTGGGATCGTTGTGTGTTCACAGGGGCAAGAAGGGATCTGTACACGTGATGCTTAGGATTCTCCGTTTATGAAGCCCAGTGACTGTCTCTGGCGCCGTGCGCCATCCGTCATCATCTTAGGGTGTGACGCGGTCGTGTGAGGAGCACCTGCCAGGTGCTAGGGACCGTGCGACGTGATTCACGTATTTCATTTACTGTGTCTTTGGGGTCGGATCAGGATTGACAAGAAAGCTTCCGTTTCCTTGGCCTCGACATGCAAGCAATGCTGACTGTTGGAACGGGATCAAGTTCCATCTGTCACGCAGACTCGGGAAAAGAATGAAAAATGGAGATTTCTACAGGTCGTCCCGATTGTGCCAAGCTGCCTCAGGGCTAGTTTTGTGTCAAAATCCTCGTCTCTTGTCTTTTACTTGTCATGACCGGGAAAACACGGTTTCTTTGTGCTCTGATCCCCTTGTTCTTGCCATAGAACACATGCTCAGCGACGCAGAGCCTGGCCGATTTTCCTGAGCATTCTCGGCGGGGGTCCAAACGAGGGGTCACGTGTGTTCCATAGCGAGGGTGGGAGCCAATGGCGAATGTGGACTCTTCGTCGGCACCGCCGCAGCTGGGAGCTGGGCGCATGTGGACGTCGTGCGTGGCCCCGGACAAGTGGCGTGTCCGTTGTCCTCGCTGGCCGGCTTCACACCTGGCTTCTGGGAGGCCACGCGTCTCCGGTCTGTGCTACCGGTGGGGTAAGCGGACCGAGGCCTCCGTTCTGGCACGGGTCCCGGGGTTGGGAACTTCTTCCATTTAAATGATGCTCTCGTCAGAGCTACGTGGTGGCAGACGGACGGTTTTCCACCCGCGCCCCAGCCAGGGGGCTTCTCCCTGACTCCTTTGCAGCTAGTGACCAAGTTCTGGGCAGCAGGACGTGGTCGGACGGGACGTGGGCTACTTCCAGGCCAGGCCCTCAAAAACGAAACAAAACAGGGTTTCCATGTCTTCTCTATTTCCGTTACCACTGTTCGACGTGCATGTTGTTTCATGAAAGGGCCGGATACGTAAAGTGGCCCCCGAGCACCAAAAAGCCAAGAGGACACAGGACGAGGCAGGTGGTCGAGCTTGTCAGTGTGAAGAGTTTAAGAGGGGGCTTGCCTGGGGAAGCACAGCCCTGGGCGGCGACAGGACAGAACAGGTCCCTGTGTCCCCTAAGCCGCGAGGACGCGTGATGACCAAAGGGGTCCAGTGCCAGGAGGCTCTGGTGCCAGAGCAGGATAAGAAAGAGATACCCCCAAGGACGACCCGCCCCGGAGAGAGAACTGATGGGAGCCCTGTGGTCAGCCCAGAGTTCATGTGCCTGTCCCCGAGCTTGTCCCGGGGAAGGGGGGCTGTCAGGGTCTAGGGGTGAGGTCAGGGTCTGGGTTCACCTGGGGGTCAAGATTCGCGCTGATCCTTACCTTTGAGATGCGACGGTGGGACCTGGAGCTGCCACCTCGGACCCCAGAGGGAAGCCACGTGCTGAGGATGGCAGGGCCACCCCGCCACCACGATATCCCTTGTGAGAGAGGGACATCACTCTCTTGCTTGAGACCCTGCCTTTGGGGGGTGCCGTCCATTTCAGCAGCTTCGACTGGGCCCCGGTATTGTGCCTACACGGCCGGATGGTGGTGGGGAACGAGTCCGCCCTCCCCTTTTCACGTCCTTCTGGACTCAAACGCTGAGCACACAGGTGGCCAGTTTCAGAGCAGCCTGGATTCCAGGATGACCATCCTCTCGTTTCTTTTATGGAACTTGTTGAGTTAGAAATGTCCACGACGCGAAAGGGGACTCGTTAGTGTCCAGTACAGAAGCACTGGCCACGCTGGCTTCCAGGGAACTCACACTCACCGTTGCGGATTCGGTAACAGCGACTCCAGTGTGAGTCAGGGGTGTCCCCACCCCAGGTGATTCTCCCACACCAGCCGGGGTCCTACCCTTCGAGTCCGTTCTGACACTCTTCACCCAGAGACGGCGTCAGGGCCCACAGGCTACGGGCCGCCGCCCTCTTCAGGAAAGCTTAGGTTGTCACCCGCGCTTCTGCGAAGCTGCTGTCGAGCAGAGGTTCCCCCCGCCCCTCAGGACTGAGGAATTTGCTAGAGCGGCTCACAGAGCTCAGGAAACCCGTTCACTCACTACATCAGCATCACTACAAAGGACATCAAAGGGTGAGAGTCGGCAGCAGATGAAGAGGACGTAGGGCAGGTCCCAGACAAAGGCGCTCTCTGTCCCCGTGGGGTTGACGTCCAGCTGCAGGAGGAAGCATTCCGGTCCCCCACCTGGACCCTCCTTTGGGGGGTCTGTGGGGCCTTTATTACTTGGCCATGATGGACGAGATCATGGGCCACCAGCGACTGATTCGGCCTCCGGCCCCTCGCCCCTCCCCACTGGAAACCGGGGCGGGGCTCTCCTCACGACCGGTTGCCCTGGCAACCGGCCCCCGGCCTCAGGTGCTTCCCGAGTCACCTCGTCTGAGAGTGGCCGAATCCCCGTCCCCGTTCTGCAGGTCGTCTTTTCGTTTCCTCGTTGGTTTCCTTTGCTGAGCAGGAGCTTTTGAGTTTGATGTCGTCCCATTCGTTCACTTGTCTTTGGTCGCCCCTGACGGAGCAGACACGTCCGAAAAGATCCCGCCGCCGAAGGAGGCAGAAGGGCATCGGGGAGCAGCATGGGGACATCCCGTCGGGGGCTAGTAAGCAGGACAGTTCGCAAACCTCCCTGAGAGGACGCAAAAAATAAGAAAAAGCCAACAAAAGTCGCCTCGACACAAACCCGGGTGTGCTGCAGAGGGTCTCGTCGTGAGTAATGAGGCACCAGTTTTCGGAACCGAGGACAAAGGGGCCCACCGTGACGGGAGACGCTCTCGCAGCGCGTGGAGTCCCTGGGGTCTGGGAAGCTGGGAGCCAGGACGACTTCTTCGGAGCTGCCGGTGGGAGGCGGGTGCCGCCCGCCAGTGGGGCGGTGCGGGGCGCGGCGTGCTCGGCACGTGACTTCGGATCGCCTGCTTTAGGACCCTGACGTCGTGCAGGACGCGAGTCCTTCCGAGGCAGCTCGGCTGCCCTGTCTTTCGTGGTCGCCGTTGGAGACGTCTGTGATCCCACCGCTTGGGGCTGATGGAGCCCTAACGCGCGGAAAGCCACCACAGTGGTTTGTTTCCAAGGCCCGAGGGGTTCCTCCCACCACGGGCCGCGTTCACGTTTGGCAAAAGCTGTTGGCATTTGTCCTCAGAAAAGGACAACGCTCTCCATTTGAATGTGCGAGATCAACGCGTTCAAATAAGAAACCAGCTTCTCGCGTGAATCGCGCGTAAGATTTTACTGGCAAAGATGGTGGCGCCGAAAACAAGTAGGAAACCGTCGTCGGGGCGACTGTGAGGTTGGAAACGCCACCTGGGGCCGTGCCGGGGAGCTGCGCAGGGCTGGAGCAGGATTATCCCTCTTCTCGAGGAGCAGGAATCTGACGTTGGAGCGGGAGGTGGTGTGGGGTGGAGGGAGGTGGGATGCCGGGGCGGAGGCCACTCCACCCCCAGGCGGGAGGGACAGAGAGAAGGTGGCCCGGGGGTGGTTTTCAGGATTTCTGTGTTGCACGGCCCTGTGCTTTGGTTGCAGCTGAGATGTGGGCGTCTAGAAACCCGAACCAGTAACAAAAGGGCAGAAAGCGGCAGCGCACGGGCGCGCGTGGAAACGCGACAGCCAGGTCCGTTTCCGTGGCTGCCGCTGGCCGTGGTCGGTCAGGTGCAGCCGACGGTCCTGCTTGGCTCATGCCGCGTGGCCTCTGGTCCCTGACGCTCCCGCCTTAGGGCCGACACAGAAATAAACGTATTGTCCCTTCTGTGCGAATTCTTCTGGCCAAACGTGGAAATGTGTTTCAAGGGAATTCCTGGAAGGCCATTTGGGGACCTGAACATAATAATTATGGTTTTATCTTAAGCTCGTCGAGTGGGGTGACGAGTGCAAGAATTGTAGCCCAGATGCGCGGGAAGTGGCGCGTAAAGCCCCTCTCGCTGTGTTTTACCTTGCCGGCCACTCTCTCTCTCAAATGGCGGAGAAAAACGGGAAAGCTCCACTTTTATTTGTAAAGGCGAAACCACGGCGAATGACATCCGTAGTGGCTGGCTCCTGGGAGGGAGGAAGGCCCTGGGGCCTGGCCCTCAGGCTCCTTGGGATGCTGCCGGGCCTGCCATCGCTGCTTCTCTTCGGGGAGAAAGGCGCTGGGAGGTGACCAGGGACCCGAGAAGTCCTTTACCTTCTGTTTCTGAGTCAACTCGTGCCATATCCAGAGGCTCAGCTCTTTTCCATTGGGGGTGGGGGGGGGAGGAGGGACTTGTGAATTGAGGGGGGAGCAGTAAGCACCCCCACTGAGCAGCAGATTGGTCCCGCCTGGGGGCTGGGGGGGTAGGGTGGGCAGGACAGGGCCAGAGGCCACTCGTGAGCGTGGAGCTGGCCTGGATGCCGAGGCCCAGAGTGGGAGATGTGCCAGGTGGCCCTTCTGCTTCCGTTCGGGCTTGCTCCCCTCGATCCTCCGTCTTACCCTCAGCGAAAGCCGAGCCGCGGCTCTCTCTTCGAAGGGTCGTCTGGGGAGGAAGGAGATGCGATTCGGTGTGACTCAGAACTGGGCCGTGAGCTCCCGAATCTGTACAGAACACGAGACAGAGCAGACCCGGAGCCTGTGTTTTCTGCCCTAAATGTTTATGGCTGCGGAGCTCGCTTCTACAGACGTCACGGGAGCTGCTTAAACCTGCAATTCCGACCCCTCGGCTGGCCCCCGGCCACGTGCCGGGAGTTTCTGGATGTCAATGAGGAGGAGTCCTCCTGCCTTTGTCGCCTCTTTGGGAACGCTGCAGGCGGCTGTCCCAACCGCGTCGGGCACAGGCCACAGGGAAATGACCGTGTCGCTAGAAGCAGCCCTCGGTGTGGCGGGTTCTTGGGTTCGGTACAGACCTTGGAGCCCGACGGTCTGTTCCCAGCACAGAAGGGGTTCGGCTCCCGGGAGCGCAGGGTCTTCCTGCGGAACTGGCCTCCGGGGGCCGGGCCCACGCCAGCAGCGCCCCCCGCCACGGGAAGCCAAGACGAGACCGTCCAGCGCCGGCGTCCGCGGCTCCAGGGGCCGGGACTGAGCGTTCGTCACGTCGTGGGGGAGCCTGCACTTTTTCTTTATTATTATCATTGTTTTGGACAATAGATGGAGCCATGTGGTTCCCGGTTCAAAGCTGGACAGGAGCCAGCGATCTCTTACTCGCGTGAAGTCGCCCCCACAGGGGTCACAGCCTCCTCCCTAAGTGCCGTGCTGGAGCCCACGAAGCCCTCCTGCTTCATTTCGCGAGATTATTTCATGATCTCGTCTGTGGCTGCGCCTGAGGGTATCGCTTCAGGCCGCATCGCGAAGGCCAAAGCTCCCTCCGCCGGCGCAGACGGGACGGCTCTGAGGCCTGGGACTAGCTGAGGGAGAGCGCGCCGCGCAGCCGCCGTTTAGGGCGAAGTCTTTATGGCTGGATGCAGAGGAAGGTACAAGCTCCCACCCCGAACGCCGAGTTTCAGGTGTTCGTTCTTGTCAGTGTCTCCGAAGTCACCGAGCCCCAGGAGTAGCAGCGCTTGCTGGTGCCGCCACCACAGGCCACTCCCCGGACGAGGGTCCAGGGCCTCTGTCCTCTTAGGAAACACCGCGTCTCTGGGACCACCAGCCACAAGCACTTCTTTTGACCCTTTTCTATCCACTGAGTTTTAAGTAAAACGAGGGGAAATTATTACTGAGAAGTAGGAACCTCGAGCCTTTGTGAGGATTGCGCTTCTGTCGTGTGGACGCTGAAACGAGCCTCTGGTGTGGGTGGTGCCTTGGCTCCTGTCATCCCGTCGTGAGTGTTTCCTGTCGGATCGGCTGAGAAACAGGGAAAGCCTCTCGAATGCCTGACGTGACTTGTGGGGACGTGTCTCTGGCCTGGCCATGCTCGCTTTCCTGGCGTCTGGGTTCTCCAGTGTCCAAGCGCGTGAAGAGGATGCGAGGTCATGCAGCAGTCCCCGGTCCCCTGCCCTTCCAGTGGCTCGGTTATAGGAACGAGCCCTCGAGAGGCTCGTCTGGAATTAGTATAGATTAACCTTATTACAGTGGACGCGAAGGCTTAGATATTAAATGCAGAGAACTTCGTTACCGCGTCGGACACCGGCCTTCCAGAAACGCGAAGGGTGTTCTTAGGAAACGAGTCGTCTTCTTCCCTCCTCCCGGTAAGTTCTAAACCAGGGGGACGACGTCACAGGCTTTTCCCTTTCGAAACTCAAGTGCTAACGTGGACAACATCCTTGCGCGGGCGGTGATTCCAGAAATCACCTCTCGGTAAGGGTCTGTCATGACAACGACTGTAAAAGGATCCGAAAGGTGTGGGGGGGGGGGGAAACAGGCTGCTCCGAGGGTTCCACCACGGACACCCCATGGGACTGCACCGGCCGAACCCTAAAGGGCACAGAGGGGCCGTGTGGCCGGGGGCACGTTGCCTGGACGCGCGGGGCCGGACTCACGCAGGCCGTGTGCAGCGCAGGGGAAGGCGTCCGCTCTGGCTGGGGAAGCGTGGGGCCCCGGGTGGCGTGTGGTGTCACACAGGTGAGCCCGGTCGTGGACTGGCGCGGGGGCTTTTGTCGCTCTAAGGAGCGTGGACTCGGCCACGCCGCCACAGCGTGTGGCTGGAGGCACGGACTCTGCAGCCAGCCTGCTTGGGCTCGAGTCCTGCTGTGCCCCTCACTGGCCGTGTAACTGCAGGTAACTGATGGGAGTCTGCTGTGCCTCGGTTTACCTGTCTGCAACACGAAGTCAAAATATCAACTATCTTTTAAGGTTTTTGTGAAGATTAAGGGGGTTACTGCTTGTTAAGCACCCGCAGGGTGCTTGCACTTCGGTGTTAAGTGCTTCTCAAAGAGGAGGGAGGTTTTTGTGTGTTTGGAGGAGGAAAGTCACATGACAAAAGATGGACTGCAAAATGCCCACCCCGACGTCGCTGAGAATGATGGGCCAGAGAGGGGTGCTGCGTGGGCGGAAGTTGGGGTCAGGTGGGGGCCGTAGTGCAGACGGTTAGGACGGACGAGGGGGGCTCTGACAAGGAGGGTCCCCCATCCGGTCGCCATCCTTCAGTGTCCCCTCCGCTAAGGGGTCTGTCCTGTGGGACGGGCAGAGTCAAGCCTCCTCGGCGCACAAACGCCCTCTGGTTCCCTCCCCCTCTGAGAGGAGGAGTCGTCAGCAAAGAGGTCGACAGTGGAGACTCCCTCGGCTGCTCCTTAGCGACACGTCATCCATGCCGGGGCAGGAGGCGACCCAGCCGACCGTGACCGCGTTTTACTTCTGTCATCCAGTTCACCGCCCTCTGTGTCGACACGGCGAGTCCCACCCGACACACACGCACACGGACAGCCCAGCACGGACGCACCTGGTCAGCCGCCCGTGGCCACGTACTGAAGGGCACGAGCCCGACGACCGAGGCAGAGCTTCGCGGGCAGCAGAGGCAACGCGGTTCTGGGCTTTAAACTCCCAGTCTCCTTGTCGTCGCTGAGACGCGTTTCCAGAAAACGGTGGAAGGTGGCTGTAGGGGACGTTTGGTTCCTCAGGACTCTCTGAAGTTACGATTTCCAGGACTCAATTCAGGACCAAAGCGTCCCATAGTCATTGTGACGTGCGCCCTGGGCAGGGAGGCGGTTTCGAAGGTGGGCGGACGGCGGATCGCCCGAGGCTCCGAGCCAGGGCCTTTGCTTCTGTCTGATCTAAACCCTCTGTCCCAAAGGCTGCGGGCTCCGATGCTGTGGAGGGGACGGTGGTTAGGGGGAAGCAGCAGAGGCAGGGTCTGTGTAGACACTTCCAGGGGCGTGCAGGTCCCGCCTGGTCCCAGCACGCGTCCGATTATGGGTCCCGTTAGTGACCTTTTCTCCGTCGCTGGCCTGCACATGCCCCCTCAGCCGTCTTTCCCCCGTCCTGGCTGCCTAGTGACGTCGCCCTGAACACGCAGACATACGGGCCCCACCTAGGCCCCACGCCAGGGAGTCCGATGCGGCTAGATCGCCGGGGGCCCAGGCGCCCGCGGTTCTGGAGAGCGGTCAGGGATCAGATTCTCTGCTCTCAAGGCCCCTACACCTCAGGCAAGAGGGGTCTCAGAGGACGGTGGACCCTCTGCTTGCTGCGGTCTGGCCCCGGCAGGGCTACGGGTTTTGAGGCTGATTTCTCTGTTCGCATCGAAGACCCAAGTCCCCTTTGACCCCGGTTCTAACAACAGGAGTCCCGCGTTCTCTCCTCGGGGCCGAACTCCGCCACTTGGTAATTTTTCTGCCTTTGGGGGAATTGGAGCTTGGGGAGGGAGCTGCCGCCGGAAGACCCTGGTGCTAACGGGATGCTCCCGGCATCGCGGTTCCCGAGCGCGCCCATCAGCGTTCTGCCTCTGAGGACTCTCGGTGCTGCGGGGGCCCCGGCGTGAGAGCTGGTCAGGACGCCCTCTGGGCGCCATGTAGCTTTCCCCTTGGTCGGGTTGACGTGATGCGCTTGCGGCCGGGTCCTGTCCCGTTTTCCCCGGAGAAGCTGGGTCTGGCTCTTGATCTGGGCCCCTTTAAAGCTGCTTCTGTCCCCGCCCGCCCCCAGCTGTGGGTTATTGACGCTTACGTAGCCCTTTGCGTGACGGAAGGTGCCCGTTCACCCGCTTTGAAGACCAGGCTGCTGGGCGTGCGGCCCCTGGACGGGGAGTGTGGGCCTGAACCACGAGGGGTTTCTGGCATTCCCCACTTTCCACTGAGATCATCGACTTGCAGCTTTTTTTGTACAGAAAGTGAAAATATGGCTAGCTCCGCTGGGCTCTTCGCGCGCGTAGACACAGCTTTAGGATTGTGGAAAAGTCGATGCGTTTGGGCAGAACGAAGCGAGATTATTCGAAATAAACCCAGGCTGGAAAGCATTTTCTATATTTTAAATCGTTCCTCCCCTACGGTGGCTCTGCTGCTCCAAGCGGCTACTCTGCTCTCCTGACGCGGGGCTTGTGGATTCGTTTTCACGTCGGAATCAAGCCAGCTTGGATTCTGCTGTGTCGTCGCTTCCCTGGGGGTTTGTTGCGGCGTGGACTGCGGGTTCCTTGTCACCGTCCGTCCTCAGGGAGCGTCAGCGGCCACACCTGTTTTGACCTCAGATTCCTTAAACCCCAAGGCGGGCGCCCGAGCAGCTGCGTTTTTGAGGCGCTGTCGAGCGGACGGCGGGAAGTGCCAGAAAGGCTTTGATTTCGAAAACTGAAGAAAATGCGAAGTTGGGGAACAGGAAAGTATACGATAAACAGAACCCGTAATCGTTCGGAAGGACTTGCCGCGGGGCTGCTTCAGGCAGAAGGCTTCTCCAGCACCTTCTCGGCATAAGATGTTTAAAACGTACGGGCTGTGTGAAAAGGACCGACTTTGTCAAATCTCCTCATCGTGGTTCCCGTTCAGCCGTGTTTTACCTTCGTCTCAGGTGCACGGCGTCGTGGTCAGACGTTTGGGTCTGAAGCACAGCTGTCGGGGACGACCGCCGGGTGTCCCAGAAGTCTCGTCTTTTACCAGAAAAGAAGTTGGTCGGGACCCGAAATATTGGCTCTCTACCGTTTAAGGATCTGGGGAAATTATCTCTAAACTTGGCATCATTATTATTGTTGTTGTTGTTGTTGTTGTTGTTGTTATTATTATTATTATTAATTAGGAAATTCCATTATAGTCTAATTGAACGAACGTGTGATGGGAGGTTTCCGGGATGAAGTCGCATCGTGGAGGGCTTTGAGTGTTAGTCTTCGAACCTTTATGTTAAAAGTAGGAAACCCAGGGAAGCAGGGGAGCGACCTGATCAGATTTTGACTTTACAAAGATCACCTGGAGGGAATGGTGGCCGATGGGTCGGGGGAGGAGGGACGCCATGGGGACTGGAGGCCCGGCGAAGAGTCTTCCATCAGTCTGAGCTGGAGACGACGACACGGGCTCACCTAAGGCTGGGTGGAGAGGAGGCGGAGGGCGATGCGGACGCGGCGGCCACGTGGGTTGTCCCCCGGTGCGGCACCACGAGTGTGAAGAGAAGGGACGTTGAAAAGGGCCCCAGCACGACGGGCACCGATCGGAACTGTCCCAGACAAACGGGGGCACATGGTGGTATTAGGTGTGGACACAGCAGACACGGGTTCCAACAATTTTTCAAAAAATTCGGAAACGTGGGACAGAAATTTGGAAATGTCTGGGCTGGAGACAAACACGTGAGATGGTCGCAACCGTGAAAAGGTTGGTGCCTGGCGTATTGAGGTGATTTCAGATTTTACATGAAGAAAAGGGAGCCAAGGACTCTGCAAAAAAGAAAAAAGCGTTTTTCACCCGATCCTCCTTTCGGTTTTTGTCCCCCCCCTCCCTTACCGTGGCTTAACAAGCGGCATCTTTCTTTACCCTCTTTGTGCTTCATTTCCCGCCTCTCGACGATCAGCAAATTGCATTTCAAGCCGTCTCGGGCAGGTTGCATTTCAAGCAGCCTCGAGGCCTCGCGAGCTCATCCCATGACGTGGACGTTCCCGTGACCCCCCGTCTGCAGCGTCTTTCTCTGCAATCCGGGGGCCCTCGCCGAGCCTTGCCCTGGAACGCCATGGTAGTTTCCTTTAAAGCGATTTCCAGGAAAAGGTGTGATTTCAGATCCCGTAGGAAGATTTTTTAAAATGGCGAACCCCCCCTTTTTTCCATAAAACCACAGAGCGCGCCGTATTTCCAACGGGAAGACTGAAACCGCCGCCGGGCAGTGAACTTGGCATCAATAGACTGCGGCGCGGGCCGAGGTCAGGGACTGCGGAACAGCCGGGCCGCTGAGGGGACGCGGCCCCCTACGCGCTGGCACCTCCGAGTCTGCCTGTGGCCTTTGGAGTCGTACATCACTCTGGAAAGCTCGTCAGACAGAGTCAGCTAAACCCAGCGCCTCATGTCCGTCCAGGTTTTCTCCAGTTGTAGTGCTCGGCTCGTTGAGGCTCGTCGCGGTCAAGCGTCTTGGGCAGGGTCGTCGAGGATGTCAGTGTCTTAGCTCCGATGGGTTTTCTTTTAGGGGCCGTCGCTGCCAGCATCATGTTTCATTAACGTCCAGGCGGCCTCGTTCTCCCCAAGAACTGGCGGGGTTAAAGGGCCCGAACACCAGGTGGACGTCGCGGACGTCTGCGCGCGCGCGGCTGTGTCTTACCCGCCCTGATGGACGTGCGGGGATCCGCCACGAGCGCCTCCGACCCGGCCGAGGTGGCTTTCTAGGGACTGGTCGCCCATGTCAGCTCTCCAGCGGGGTGCCTGTGCGGGGCGGGCCCCGCCACGCGCTGCCTGGGGTTAGGAGCTGGCATGGCACGGAGCCTCGGCCCGCGGGGAAAGCGTTTCCGTTCATCCCGCGGGGGCGGCTGGGAGGACGGCTCAGGCGGCACTTCGTGCGGAAAGGCCTTGTCTGCCCTGGTGCCAGATGCAGAGCTCACTGGACTCCAGCTAGGAGGCGATTCCAGAAGGATTAGGCAATGGAAACCCGTAATGAGCCTCCCCCGTCTTGCGCCTTTGAGGTGACGCTAGAATGCAAACGCTCTGGAACATTCCTCGGTGGCGATTTAATTGAAACACGGTGAGTGAGGAGCATGAATACAGGGAAGGGTGGTTTATGCGTGTAACTTCTGAGGAATGGCTTCATGTAAAGCGACACTCAAACCGTCATTTTTTCTCTCCGTAGTAGTTTTTTTCACGAAAGCAAATCATCATCATCATCATCATCATTATTATTATTATTATTATTATTATTATTAATTATCGGTCACCCCTTCTCAGTTAATAATGCCTTTTACTTAAGCAATTCTTGTAGTCTGCGTCTCTCTTTCTTCCCCGGGGCCGGCGTGGCTGAGAGGACAGTCCTGATGCTCCCGCGGGGCGACCCATGAGCCGGTCCGTGGCCTGCCCTGCGCAGAGCGTCCTCGGGCGGCCCTGCTGTCCTGCGGGACAGAGATGAGGTAGAGGGGGAGAAAGATGATGATAAAGCAATGACGTCCAACGATGAGCAAACAACGGCGAGCATGTAGGAGGCTGTGAAGCTGGAGAGAAATCCCCAGGACGGAGGAGGCAAGAGGGCAAAAGCTGGAAATGAAGCAGGAGCCCGGGCGCGGTGGTGACAGCCCAGGTGACTAACGGCCAGGTTGGCACAGCGCGCTCTTGTGTCGTGTGCCTAAGAGGCGTGACCCTGTTTCCGGAGGCTGGTGGAGAGCCCTGTGTGCTTCACACTCTGTGTTGCTTTCAGAAAGAAAGAAAACCCGGGGCCTTTGGCCAAAAAGTCGGCAAAGCCCCAAGTCGCCGTGGGAGTCCGGGCGCCCGCGTCTCTTCGCGGAGGCGACGGGGCCCACCCCGGTTGGCGTTGCCTTGTGAGTGGAGGTAACGGACAGGTGCAGCGTTTCACAGTCGGAAAGGCCATCGGGGGCGAAACAGTAAGGTCCCCGCAGAGGAGGGAGAGCCCTTAGGGGTGCAGCCGCTCCGTTTGACGGGGACCCGGGTCCCAGCGAACCGGTCCCCACAGCAGCATCTCCGATGGCCAAAGGGGCGGACGCGGGACTGCTGGGCAGTTGTTCGTTGATTTGACCCAGGAAACCCCCATGGTGACCTCTCCTGTCTGTCTCTCCTGCGTGGCCTTGGTGGGGGAGGGGAGCCCCTCTTCAGCGCTTGGCTGCTTTTCTTCCGGCGTCTGGCGGCCTGGATTTCAAACATTTCCATCCGCCGGTTGTGTCCTTGGTTGGTTTCTTCGGCTTTGGGGCTGTTAGATTCCTCCTTTTCCCTGTAGGTGCAGGAACGCACCTCCACGTGAGTCAGCCCCGCTGCTGGTTTCGGGGCTCTGCTGGGCCCGCCGTGGCACGCCTCCCCCTCTCCGGCCTTAGGGTCCGTTGGCCCCCAGGTGGGTTTTGTGGCTCGTGTGTCTTCGGTAAATGTTATCTTCCCGTGCAGCCTGGTGTCGCCGCGCCGACGACTGTGTCCCTGTTGTCACTGGGTCGGCACAGCAGCCTGCTTCTGGGAGCAGGCGCAAATGCGGAACCACAGGTCGAAGTTCTTTCTCGCCTTCCTCCAGCAAAGATGATCGTCGCGGAGTCAGACAGTCCAAAGGAAACGTTCACGCGAGAGCAGACCCTTATCCACAGGGAAACAGTCGTCACTCCCACTTCAGGAAGGAGAAGCACACGCCCCGTAGCCCTGCTCTCTGCGGGGGTGGGCGTGAGAATCTGTGCCAAGGTATGAGCTCGGCAAGGCAGGACCTCACCCGGCCTGTCCCCTGTCATCTCCCCAGCACCGACCGCAGTTTCCAGAACACACTCGGGACTGCGTGCTTCTTGAAGAATGAGCTGCTGAGTGTTCCGAATGCTCTGGCGCTCTCGCCTGCGGAAGAAGGTAAAACTGGACAAGTCCAAAGGCCACGTCCGAGCCTCTCCAGCTGGGTAAACGCCATGGGGCTGCCTGGTCTCGCGCTGGAGGGCCCCGTCGGGGTGGTGATAGGACCGAGCTGCGGCAGCTGCTGGAGGATGCTCCGTGTCCACAGGTGGCCTCAGGGGGAGGCTTGAGAAGGCGACGTCCAGAGGCCCCAGGGACTGGCTGGTTGGTGACAGATCGAAGGCTTAGGTGATCTAGACCGTGTGGGAAACGCTGAGGGAACGGTGGTCCTTGTCCTTGTCAACACGCGTTTCTCAAGGACAGCTCCGCACGGCGAGGTGATACCTAGCAGCAGGCGAAATCCTACACTGGGTAGGAGCACCAGGAACATGGGGAGGACACCTTCCCGGTACAGTACCCCGCCTTTCCCCGGGGGGACACGCTCCAGGCCCCCAGTGGAGGCCTGACACCCCAGAGCGAGCTGAACCCCGCACACCACGTCGTTTTTCTGACCTACCTACCTACCTACCGCAAATTTGATTCATCATAAATTAGGGATTGACAACAACTAACCATGAAATGGGACGATTACTACGACCCACCGCAACGCACCTTATCTGACCGGGCTTCCTCTCTCGTTCTGGTAGCTTCTGCGACAACCGGGATGGTCACAGACAGGGAGCACGTGCGAACAAAGCGGGATTCACACTCCCCGTGTGGCAGAGTGGGGGACGAGGGCGCATCACACGCTCAGGATGCTGCGCAACTAACTGAAAACTTACCTATTGGTTACTTCTGGAATTTTCTTTTAATATTTTCGGATTTCGGATGATTGTGTAACCGAAACCACGGAGACTAAAACTGCAGATAAGGGGGTGACTGGAAAGCTCTTGATCCAGAGAAAACTAGACTTTAGGCTGGTGATGGAGTCCGAAATATTAAAGTTCAGGGAAAAAATACTTTTTCATTCTCTTGTAAACTTTTACCCTTTCTTTAAATGCTTTGGGTTTTCACAGAAAGAAAAATATGGCAGAATTTCTGTAATTATTCATAAAGTTGGCTGATTGGTCTAGAAAGTTCCACTTTTTCCCCTGGTCTTTAGGTCAAACCCTTTGTTTGCTCCTCTTGTGCGTTCATCGGGGATGGTGATTATATTTTCTTTTCTCTTCGAACCGACTTTAATCAGTTGATAGAGGCCGGGAACGAAAAAGCGTCAGGAGTGATTACTGACGCCTGTGCAAAGCGGGACTAAGAACGTTAATGTATTTTTCACGCCTTGCAGGTCATTCTTATTTAGACATTTAAATCGAGAAGGATGTCATGACGTCGTGTCACTATAAACAACAGAACAGATTTAGTAACATGTCAGGATTCGATAAATTGGGAGTTGGATACGGAAATGTTGATCATTATCAATCCATGACTTTCCGTGTCCTCGAGATAATGTATGAGAAAATATTTTAGAAACAATGACCGAGGATGCCAGTGGTTTAAATTGTACATTTCGAATGGCAGTCTTTCTCTTCAACTCTGTTTGCTTGTTTGGCATCTCATTTTTGTTTTACTTTTCCTCCCAGGAAGCAGAGTTATCCATTCTGTCCCACTTCGGGAGGAGGAGCCTGGAGTGTTTGGGGTGGGAGGGACGTGCAGGTGGGTGTCGGGAGGAGAGAAGCAGCCGGGAGGGTCATCTTTTGTGCGAGTCAGAAAATCAGACCTAAAACCTGCCAGGTGGCTCGTGCACAGGCCACGTGCTGCGCTGCCCTCCGTCTGGGGCCTACGGGTCCCAGCAGGCAGCGCTCCTGCACGATGTGGCCACGGCGCGCCGCTGGGTAGGGTGTCCTTTCCTTGGGCTACCCCTGGACGAGGAGAACTAAACCAGAAAGGGGCAATCAGTGCTTCATGCAGTGCCCACATCACGCGATGTTATTTCTGAACAAAAGGCATCCCAGGCGCTTTCTCCGTGAGCCACATCCGTGCTCACCCGACGGTGGCCAGGGCTGGCTTGGACGACACACAGCTTGTATGAACGCAAGCGTGTTGATGAAGGGACTGCTGAGAAGCGGGCATGTGCTCTTCAAAGCTGCGTGCTTTCCCTTCCCAAGAAACACCTGCTCCTCGGACCGCCCAGAGGGTGGGAGGAGATGCGAACCATTAAGCCGCTTAAAAGCTAAATCGGATTTTAATAAGGGAAAGTCACGTTTCATTTAGAAGGTCCTCTTCACCGCCTTTTCGTACGCCGTCGCGTGGGCGAAGGGGTGGCTCTGTAATTCCACGGCTGCCTCGGCTTCGGGTTACACACGAGACCCCACGGTTTTCCCACCGCCTCCTCCCCCTTTCCCGCTCGTTCCCTGTCCCACCTCGTTCCTCTCTGCCACCCGACTCGCCCCCACCCCAGCTCTCCTCCTTACACTTCCTTCGCCAGGACCTGGCAGGATGAAGGCGCTTTGCTGATTAAGTTGCCAAGTGGTGGTGGCCCTCCCGAATTTAGGGGGTGACAAGCCGATAGGATAGGATAGGATAGGATAGGATAGGATAAATAGAATAGAATAGAGAACAGACCAGACCAGAACAGAACAGAAGGCAGGTATGGACGCTTTCCGCTGTGGACCATCGTCCTAGCCTGTCTGGGTGGAAGATTAGGGGGTGCCGGTCCCCGGCGGAGTGTGAAATCAGAGGGAAGTGAACTTAGACAGACGTCCACTCCCTACTGCCGCTACAGCCCTGAGGTCTCTGCTCACAGTTGCTCCTGGTGCTCCCGCTGAACTTGAGGGTCCTCACCCCTCGTTCAAAACCGAGCGGAGGTGTCAGCAGCACTGACAGCAGGTCCGCTCTCAGGGATTCTGTGGGGGCCTCGGTCGATTTTCCTAACCACGACGACTGCCTGCCCCGTCGGTCACGGAGTGGGCGCCCCGAAGCCAGTGCTGGGTGCGGGGCAGGGCCTCGCTTCCCGGAAAGCTGTAACGACGGTAACGGGGGTGGGTGTCGACTGAAGCTGTTATTGCGACCCTGTGTCCCGCAGTGACACGCTTGGCGTTATTGCGTCCCTGTGAGGCGGTTCGTGCTGGGTCACCTGCCTGACGAGGGGTTCATTTTGACTGTAGGCCCGATCTGGGTAGAAAAAGGAGGGACGGTGGTGGATCCCTGATGAGGACTGGCGCAGCCTCAGGAAACGGGGGGGTTCCTCTGTGGTACGGAGGTAACGCGTGACTGCGTGGGTGATGGTTTGTTATTTGTTCCACGGACAAACGCGATGCGACGGTGCAGACAAGCAGAGCTGGCCCTTCGCTCTGTCCCTAGAAATCTGTATCGGGAATGAACCCGGCGGGAAGAGTTCCTTCTTCGGGTTCGGCAGGAACCAGAGACGCTGTCCTTTCTGATGCGTGAATCCCTCCACGGCACCCTGAGCCTGAGGTTGGACACGCTCAGGGAGGGGAGCTCCCACCCCGTGACTGGGTAACTCCGTTAGACGGGGCGTCTTTCTTTGAGCCGAAGTCAAACTGTCGGAGTTTGAATGAGTTGACCCGAGTCTGCGTCGTGGCGCCTCCTACCTGAGAGCCTTCGAGGTTTTGGACCCGAATCTCCACTCAACCTTTCATTCTTCAAGGAAAAACACCCCTCACCTCTTTTATTAGTTTCTCCCTCCATGTCCCCCAGGGCTGGGACGGTTCCTTCCAGAGCGCAGGCCCTTCCACGTGGCAGGGAGTGTTTGATTTGACAACATCCTGGCATCGGTTCCGTTCGATGCCCCGAGACCCTGCTGACATTGTTCTCACTCAGATTCCACTCCGTCATGCGGAAACAGCAGAGGTTTCTGGCGTGTTTTGAGGCTGACAACACCTACGCGTGGCTGATCTTAAAGTGTTGACCTCACCTCGTGCTTTCCCCCTGGTTTGGTTGCCCGGGCCTTTCTCACGGAGCTGTCCGTTCTCTCTGTAATTTGCACCAGGTCCCAGAAAAGAATGTTTAGGGTTAAAAAAATAAATAAATAAAAGGCATCTCTGTGTAACAAACGGATCTGAAACAAAATATCTAGGGAGAAAGCCCGGACTTTGAGGAAAGTCTGAGTTCTTTTATCGCCCCTAGTTGAGGAGAAAAACTAGGAAAATGGGTGTTTTGAGTTAAATTATGTCCCCTCAAAATTCACACGTGGAAGCCCTGACCCCTGGTACCTCAGAATGTGACCCTGGAGACGGGGTCTTTTAAGAGGTCATCGGTTCAAGAGAAGACACGAGGATGGGCCCTAATCCTGTGTCACCGGTGTCCTTGCGAGGAGAGGAGGCCAGAACAGACACAGAAGGAAGCGCCTGTGACGACACAGGGAGGCAGTGGCATCTGCAAGCCACGGAGAGAGGCCTCCGAGGGCGCCACGCCGGTCAGCGCCTGGGCCGCAGACTGCAGCCTCCGGGACTGCGAGGGGATGCGCGCCTGTGATTCCGGGTGCCCGCGACGCTTTTGTGGCGCTCCCAGCGAACCCGTGCGGCGGGAGACGCTTACAGTGCCAGTCCTGAGACACGAAGCCAGGCCAAGGCCGCGGATCAGTCAAGACCCCGCGAGAGAGGACGCTACGGGACCGGTCGTCGGCGACAGCGCTGGGCCTGCTAATGCTGTTCGCCTGAACCTGCTCCTCCGCAACCAAACCTGCCCTGCGGTCAGTTTACAAGGAAAATTAGGAAGCCGTGGCGACTAAACCGTACGTTTCGGAGCGTCCTTTGCCGGGATGAACCTGGTATGACGTGGAGCGGGTCAGTCACTCCCCCGATGGCTCACGGACGCGTCGGTGGCTCTCCCCGCGTGTGCGTTCCAGCGTGGCTGTGACCCCCACAGCCACGGGGGCCCTTTGCCCGGAGAATTATCTGCCGAAGCTTCTGACTTTGTCACCTTCCTGATTTGCACGTGGTCTGTCACCAAGCGCAGCCGCTCACCTTGGGAGGAAGGTTCTTCGTGTGACTGTGGAATGACGCGTTGCGCGGCATCGGTCCCCCGCCCTCGATAGGCGTCCCCCACGTGTGGCGAACAAGCAGCGGGATTTGAATGGTGTCCGTGCTTTTCACCGACCTGGGGGCGAGGTGCTGCCAACTCTGTAATAGATTGGAAGAGAATCGCATCAGCCACATAGAGAACACGGACGCGGTGAGTTAAGCGTTGGGGGGTGAAGTTTTGTTCCAGTTCAGCTGATTCAGCACGTCTCTGCTGAGCACTGACTGTATACCAGGCGCTGTGCTAGGTGCTCGGGGCACATCAGTGGACGGACGGAGGTCCCTGACTTTGGGGCCCTTACTCCGAGTTGGCCATGTGGCTGTCAGGGGGACAGTGTCCTGGGCAGAGGCACAGGCAGGCCCCCCTGGCGTGTCTGCAGAACGGTGAGGGGCCATGTGACCGAGAGGAGGGGGTGGCGTGGGAAGGGCTCCGGCCACTGTGCTGGGCAAAGCTGGAAGCCAGCGAGGCTTCTGGACAGAGGACTGATGTATACGGATCGTGGCAGAAGCGACTTTATTCCCCCGAGTCTCTGAAGAAAAGACTAGAAGAGAAACGGTAAAATCCCACAAATTGGATTTTGTGCTTTTCATTCTGTGGGGAGTAAACAGAACGTGCCACGCAGATGGCCTCTTCCCGTTGTGCAGTCGGTTGGGTAAACCTGAGTGCAAATCAGAATCGCTTAGAGCCTTTAAGGACCCGTTGCTCAGCCTCGCTCCGACCTGCCAGAGTAAAACGTGTTCGACGAGCGGCTCGGGGGGTCCTTCCGGGATCAGGGGCGTTCGCACGTCCCTGACTTTTCGCAAGATCTGAGTTCGGGTCCTGCCACTTCCCAGCAATGAGGCATTGCTCAGGTCCTGGCCCGTCCCGTGGCCCCGCAGGCCTACCTTGCGGGGTTGTCTGAGGTGCGTGTGGGCAATCTGCCACGTGCAGCAAACGCCCCGGGAATGGGAACGATGCAAGTCCTAGGAATGTCCTCGCGTCCGCTCTGAGCTGGAAATCGCCGGCGACGAGGTCACAGGGGAGTGGCCAGTAAGAAAGCGAGTTCTGCCCGTGGACAGTTAGGCCTCCGGAAGGGCCGCGGGGCTGTTTGCTAGTGTCCTCAGGAGGCCCTGAGGGCCTGGCGAAATCGCGAGCCCGAAGGCCCCCTTTGATCTGGCTAATTACAGCGAAGCATGAAAAACACGTCAACTGCTTGCTTCTCGGGGCCGTTTTCCTCGGCGTCCTGCTTCTCTTCTTCTTCAGAAACCCCATGAGCCCACCAAGCGCAAGGCCCCGCCTGCACTGGTCACGGGGTGAATGAGAGAGCAGGGAATAATGGATCCTCTTTTCCTCCTGTTTTTGTGTCTTCGTGAGAGGCCCCACTCGGCGTCCTCCACGGCGGAGATAACGGTGAATCCCACAGAGAGAGCCTCTGGGAAGCCTCAACACATTCGGGGGAGAAGCTGGTCATGGTGGTCGGGATGACAGGGAACGGGACGGTTGTAGGCCTCGTGACTTAACGAGCAGATTTCCTAATATCGAATTTTTAAAATTAAAATTATTGGGGTGACACGGATGCATGAAACCAAATAGGTTCCATGTGTACAGTTCACATCCATTGTGCGTTCACCACTCAAAGTTGAATTTCCTTCCGTCACCTAATAGTTGACTCCCCGTCTGCTTCTCCCTGTCCCCTTCGCTCTGGTGACCACTAATCCACTGTCCATGCGTCTCTGTTTGTCATGTTTGTTTGTTGCTTTTGGTTTTATATCCCTCATATGAGTGAAATCATATGGTTCTCAACTTGTCCCGCCTGACTTATTCCACTCAGCATGATAATCTCAGGATCCATCCGTGTCGTCACAAAAAGAAGGAGTCGCCCGTGCTTTCCTCACGCCTGCGCTTTGCACGCGCCCGGCGCACCGTTCCGACCGGCCGGCAAATCGGCGCTGCTCCCCCTCGGGTCCCGCGAATCTGAATGAGAAGGGGTTCTGCTCCCCATTCCCGTCACGACTGGTGCTCCTCCTTCTCCGTCTGGGAGCATCCGGAATCGTGTGGCACTACTGAGAGGACCTCAGGGAAATCACCCATCCATCCATCCTCCACCCATCCATCCATCCTCCATCCATCCACCCACCCATCCATCCATCCATCCTCCATCCGTCCATCCTCCCATCCATCCATCCATCCTCCATCCGTCCATCCTCCATCCATCCATCCATCCTCCATCCATCCACCCACCCATCCACCCATCCATCCTCCATCCATCCTCCATCCATCCTCCATCCTCCATCCATCCTCCATCCTCCATCCATCCTCCATCCATCCTCCATCCATCCTCCATCCATCCTCCATCCTCCATCCATCCATCCATCCTCCATCCATCCACCCATCCATCCATCCATCCATCCATCCATCCATCTATCTATCCATCCTCCATCCATCCTCCATCCTCCATCCATCCTCCATCCATCCTCCATCCATCCTCCATCCTCCATCCATCCATCCATCCATCCTCCATCCATCCATCCATCCTCCATCCATCCACCCATCCATCCATCCATCCATCCATCCATCCATCATCCATCCATCCTCCATCCATCCTCCATCCTCCATCCATCCTCCATCCATCCTCCATCCATCCTCCATCCTCCATCCATCCATCCATCCATCCATCCATCCATCCATCTATCTATCCATCCTCCATCCATCCTCCACCCATCCATCCATCCTCCATCCGTCCATCCTCCATCCATCCATCCATCCTCCATCCATCCATCCTCCATCCATCCTCCATCCATCCTCCATCCATCCTCCATCCATCCATCCATCCATCCTCCATCCATCATCCATCCATCCTCCATCCATCCATCCATCCTCCATCCATCCTCCATCCATCATCCATTCATCCTCCATCCATCATCCATCCATCCTCCATCCTCCATCCATCCTCCATCCTCCATCCATCCATCCATCCTCCATCCATCCACCCATCCATCCATCCATCCATCCTCCATCCATCCATCCACCCACCCACCCACCCACCAAGCTAACTAACTTGGAACGAATGTTTCAGCGACGCGTTGAAGAGTCCCCAAGTCCTTTGTGCAAATCTCTCTTCCTGGTGGGAAGATTCGAGCTGAAGAGTGGGGAGGAGTGGCCTTTTCTCCACAAAAGGGAGCTGCTGGCACCCGAGAGGGAGATATTTTCTCAAAGAGTATGGAGGGCAGTGCTCCAGGGAGGGGCGCAGACGTCGTACCCGGTGGCACCACACTTAGGACGACCGTCGCAGGATCTTAGAGGAAGCCACATGGGCAGCGGGAGCCGGTCTTCCCAGCCACATCCTCACGTGTCATCATCATCATCACCGTCCTGCGCTGGACCATGTCTCAGTGAAAGGACCGTTCCCTCCCTCCCTCCCTCCCTCCCTCCCTCCCTCCCTCCCTCCCTCCCTCTCTCCCTCTCCCCTTCCCTCTCCCCCTCTCCTCCCCTCCCTCTCCCACCGGCCTCTCCCCATGCTGCCCACTTCTTTCTTCTTCCTGCCGATTCGGAACCTGGGTCCGTGCGCTGTGCTGCCTCTGTTCCCTGAGGCCACCCTGAAATTCCGCCCCTTGAAACCACGTAGGACGGGTCTGATACCTTTTTCCTGCAGATAAATATTTCAGAGACTTTCAGACGAGGGTTAAGAAGTCACTTCCCGGTCTGTCTTTTTCGGACAAGCACCCCTGGTCGCGCGCTGTGCTCGGCTCCCAGCCATTCCCCCGGTGCCGGTGTGGAGGGCAGCAACCCGGGGGGACGATCGGAGGACAGTGGGACTGTCATCGTCCTTAACCCCAAATCCCATTCGTTGGGTAACAGACGCTTGAAACCCTTGGATGTGTTGGGAAAGTAGTTTCCAGATTAGCAGAGTGAGTTCTCGAGGGGCCACAGGGACAGGGAGACCCGGTGCGTCTGGGCCGTCGCTCACAGTCCCGTTCTGCCTGGGATTGGCCTGGCTCAGTGTCTCGTGATCGATCAGTTGGATGCCGCCAGCCGGCTCCGGGCGCTGTAGCGATCAGGGCCGGTAAAGCCATTTAAACGCTTCAGAAGAGACGCGACTGCAAAGTTGTCTTGTTTGGGGGCCACGGTCGCTAACCCGAGGGTGTTCTCTCTCTGTGGTTTCCGATTCCGCGAAATCCCGTGAGAACCGGGCCTCTCTCGGGTGATGACTTCAACCCTTCCTTCATCGCCATCGTAACCAAGCCCGCCTTTACTCCTAAAAGCGGCGAATCGGTTCTGCCGGCGGATCTGCGTCGCTGGAGCGCGCCAGCCCTGGCGCGGACGGGCTCCTTGTCCGCCCTTGGCTAATGAGTGCCGCGAGGAGTCGGTGTGCCCAGGTCCACGCCGCACTTCGTTACCTGAGGGACCCTTCGGCGTGGGAGTCCGAGGTCTCCTTCCAGGGAAATTAGCTCGAACACCATTAAGGCCGCGTTTCTCCTCGTTGTGTCAGCGATTGGCTCGGGAGAGAAACAAGCACCTTGTTTGCAGTTCCCGGGACTCAGGCCGTAAACTCAGTATTCAGAACCCACGTCAAGGCGTTTGGACTTGCCCAAGACTGCCTTTCTCTCTCGTCTGTGAGTGCGTTTACGTTCGGTCTTTCGAATGTCGCGGAAAGAAGTCGGACGTGGCTGCGTCCTCGGCGAACACCCTTCATCGAGTAGAATTAACGGACTGCAGATCTGGGCTCTTGTACATGTTTTTGGAGCAATTTGCTATTAAAACATGTTTTTTTTTAATATGCATTTTTTATTCATACGGAGTCAACTGCTACGGTTCATCCAGAACTCAACGCTGATCGTCTTTCCAGGCATCAGGGCTACGAGCGAACCTTCGGTTTCGTTCGACCGCCACCCTGTTCGGTGAGCGACTTCCGCTCTGTGGGCCAGGGTCAGGCGTGACATGACGGCCGCTCTCGGCTCTCTCAGGCGGCGTCTTTGCTGGCATCAGGCCCTCGGTTCACTGGTTTGCATAAAAATTACCACCGGAAAGGTTTAATTGGCCCCAAACTGTCACTTCTAATTTGATCTCACCCACGTTTTCTCGCTGGAGCTTCTGTGCGGAACTGGAGGTTTTTTTTGATGTGTCACTCCTCTGAGGCCTAATTCCTGAACCGTGTCATGGCAGAGCTTACGGGGAAGACGTGCACGTCTCTGACCTACTTGAAAACTCACCTTTTGGGAACATGTCCCTAGTTCATAATTCCCTGTCTGTCTGGCACGTTTTACCTGGGCAGAGTTGGTGACCGTCTACATCATGAGCCGAAATCCCAGTCCTGGCCGTAGCCTCGTCCACGGCCACGCGAGGGCCACCGCACCCCAGCAGAGGCCTGCGCGCCCAGCCTGCAGCGGTGGACACAGCTGCCCGGTTTGCAGGGCTGGAACCCCTCTGGGGGGGGGGGGCGCAGACTGCCCACAGCCGCGCTCGTCACCGGTGGGTCCACGCGTTGGGGTTTGTGAATCCGCACGGGGCCAGTTCGAACATGGCCAATTACGAAGCCCTCAGGAAGCCAGGAACCACAGGGGTTCCCCCGCTGCGGAGAACGGGAACTGCGAGGTCCCAGGCCTTCCCGGCCCCTTCCTCTTCACTGGCCTGATGGACAGGCTCTGGCTGGACGTGGGGTTGCGGCTGGAACGAGTCTGCAGTCGGTCAGTCATGGCACGGACGGAGGGATGTCCGCAGGTCCCAGGAGAGCTGCAGCATGGCAGCAAGCAGGTTGAGAAGGGGGGGGACTCAGGTACGTAAAGGTATGAAACATTTTTCTTTTAAAAAAAGAAAGAAAAATCTTCGTAGACGCGTTCTTTCCGATGATGGTGAGAACTGAGAGTCGAAAGGTGGGCCGACGGGCCAGCCTCTCTCAGCGTGTCTTCTCGCACCTTACGGTCTTTCCTGAACGGAGCGACGCGTTTCTCTGGAAGTTCATGTGTCTGAGGCCGGGGGTGGCGGCTTTGGTCGTGGCCACAAGTGATTGTCCTTGGATTCGCATGACGCTGTTCACAGCCTCCGCTCGGAAGGACCCTCCGGCTGCCTCGTCAGGCGGAGTTTGAAACTTCCCAGCTGAACTGTGAAGAGTGACATTTAGGAACGGGGACGATGCATAATTGTGCAGAAGCAAAATGAGGCTGTATCCGAAAAGGCTTCGCTCCCGCGGGGAGCAGGTCTCGCCTTTATGCCAAAAAGGATGCGCGTGGGAGGGCAGAGCAGGCCATGGCTGCTCCTGCTTCGTGTTCACGCGCCGAGAGGCGCTGACGCGTGGACCCCTCCACGCCAGGCCGCACCGCGCAGGGCTGGTCCCGGGGTTTGCGTCCCCAGCAGCTGGCACGGAGCTCGGCCTAGGGTAGACCCTCAACGCTTGTTTGAGGAGAGCAATAGACGGGATGGAGAGAGGGAGGGAGGGAGGGAGGGAGAGAGAGAGAGAAAGAGAGAGAGAGAGGGAGGAGTGTGAGAAAAGGAATGAGGGAAGGAAGGGAAAAGGGAAAAGGGAGAAAGAAGAGTAAAATAAACGGAACGAGAACTTGTTTTTTAAACACACACGCACAGGCACACACGCACACACACACGCACACGCACACACACACGCACACACACGCACACACGCACACACACGCACACGCACACACACAGAAATTAAGGGGTTTGTCCGAGTCGCTGACGGACGCAGACCCCAGACACAGGCGTGTCTTTGCGGCATGTCGCCCTCTTGTTTCTCTGCTTCACGGTGTCAAACCATTTCACTGATATTTTGAAACCTTTTACAAGAATTATATAAAAATGAGGGCTACACTTAAATGTCCCTGGGAGGGAGGCCGTGCCTTTAAACGGAGCTCCTCGAATTCAGGGGAGCCAGATAAGAGCTTGAAAGGCCCTGGGAGGGTTTCATTTCATGGAAGGAAAAAAAATACGTTGGGAACATCTGGAAAGAAATTCTCCAGTTATCTCTCTGGTGTTTCCTTAAAACGTTTGCCTTGCAAAACAGAAGACGACTCTGGCGGGCCCACATCTACATTTGCCTGCAAATCGGGAGTTCTTCGGCCTCCGAAACGTCTTTTCTTCCCCGTTTGTCCTTTGTACATCTTCCTTTCTCTTCTTGCCTGTTCCCGACTCTGCTTACCTCGGTGTCCGTTCTCACATCTGTTTTTCTGTGGTTTTTCCTTTGGTGCCATTCGCTCTTCCTCTGCTCTTTCCTGGACCCCTTTCTCCGCTGGTGCGTCTCCCTGGTTTCTTTGTCCCCCGTGCCTGCTCCCGGCTGGCAGTGCCCCCTCCCCGTGCCTCCCCGCAGCGCCCGCTCCGCTCTCTCTCCCTCCCACCCTGTCCTCTTCTGTTCCCCTAGGGGTCCTGAAAGTCTGTGTGAGGACTGAGCTCTTTCTCCATGATGTAATCTAATGCCCGCCCCCGAAACAGCTGTTATTGCACTTCCTTTTTCCAGATGAATATTTTCAACAAAATAAGAGGCTACGGGCCGACATCCCCCCCGTCGGAAGGCAGTTGGCCTGGCCCGGGCTCTACGTGGTAGGGCCTGGGTTTCCAATGACTCTCCCCTCAAACCTCAACTTATCCCGTGGCAGCTTTCCTGGGGCCTGGGTCATTTCCTTCCCAATAGGCGGTGGGTAAAGAAAACTATATAATTTTAAATATTATTTATTAAGATGTTTCGTACAATAAAATCCACCCGTTTTAAGGGCACGGCTTGATGAGTTTTGGTAACGTGTGCAGTCGTTTTGCCTCCATCGCCGTCGGGAGGTCGAGGGCCTCCTCATTCTAAAGGGCCTCCTGGTGCCCCTCTGCAGCCCCTCTCCGCCCCCTACACCCACCACAGCCCCCTCACCCCCTACACCCCCCTACAGCCCCTCTCCACCCCCTACACCCCCCTACAGCCCCTCTCCACCCCCTACACCCCACCACAGCCCCTCTCCACCCCCTACGCCCCACCACAGCCCCTCTCCACCCCCTACACCCCACCACAGCCCCCTCACCCCCTGCACCCCACCACAGCCCCTCTCCACCCCTACACCCCACCACAGCCCCTCTCCACCCCCTGCACCCCACCAGAGCCCCCTCACCCCCTGCTCCCCACCTCAGCCCCTCTCCACCCCATGCACCCCACCACAGCCCCTCTCCACCCCCTACACCCCCACACAGCCCCTCTCACCCCCTGCACCCCACCACAGGCCCTCTCCGCCCCCTGCACCCACTACATCTCTCCACCCCCTGCACCCCACCACAGCCCCTCTCCTCACCCTGCACCCCACCACAGTCCCCTCACCCCCTGCACCCCACCACAGCCCCTCTCCGCCCCCTGCACCCCACCACAGTCCCCTCACCCCCTGCACCCCACCACAGCCCCTCTCCGCCCCCTGCACCCCACCACAGGCCCTCTCCGCCCCCTGCACCCACTACATCTCTCCACCCCTGCACCCCCTACAGCCCCTCTCCACCCCTGCACCCCCGACAGCCCCTCTCCACCCCCTTCACCCCCCTACAGCCCCTCTCCACCCCCTGCACCCCACCACAGCCCCTCTCCACCCCTACACCCCACCACAGCCCCTCTCCACCCCCTGCACAGGATGCTGCTTTCTGATTCCTCCCCTGAGACCATTCGCTCTTTTTTTTCTTTTTGGTGGAGAGGAAGATGCAAACGAGATGCTATTTGTGAAGGGCCATCTGTCGGCCTCCTGCGCAGAGGGAAAGGCCTCCAGCTAAGGTGCGCGGCAGTGCTTTGCGGGTCTTCGCAGACCCGCCTTGGAAGGGCTGCTCCCCTTTCAGAGGAACGCTGGTGTCCTCCGAGGTGGCGGGTCGTCTTGGGGGATGCTGAGCCCCCGTCGAAGACGCCCGGCTTCCGACCGCGTTTGTCTTGTTCTGCAGCAAACGTGCGGGCCGTGCCAGGCGCACCCCCACACGGCTGCACTGCGACCCGGGAAGCGTTGTCGGGAGGAGTGTGACGCGCAGGCACGAGGTGGCCGTCAGCGCCCAAGCACCTATTGGGACTGTTTGTGGCTTTCGTCCTCCCCCCGGCAGGGATTCCCAAGGATCCTGCAACCGGAGTCCCCTGACGTCCGCTCCACGCGGGGCCCGGGCCCTGTCCTGTTAGCTCGAGTCAGACCCAACTTGGTAGCTGGGCGGCGAGCTCACCCGCGCTCTCTCATTCTGCGTTTTGTTAATTTGTGGAATAGATGTTATTTTCAACAAGTCTCTCTTTTTTAAAATTTTTTATTTTTAACGCCGACGGCCCCTGGTCTTCCCGGGCGGTCTCCCCCCATCCAAGGACTAACCAGCCCGACCCTGCTTAGCTTCCGAGATCTGACATCGGGCTGGCAAGCCTTCTGGGACAAGTACAGAGCTTCCAACACCCCCCTTTTTGCTTGAAAACTCAAATTTCACCATTGGTGAAAATGCCACCGATGCCGGGGTCCCTTTCCTTCCTGCAGAGAAAGTCTCTGCCGAACACTCATCTGAACCGTGCTTGGGTTTCAGGAAAGATGAGGCTCGTTCAGTGTGAAACCCAAAACAGTCGATTACGCGAGTGCTCCACCTCGAGACACCTGTCGCGCTTCCCGGTGCGCACTGCCCGTTTGTCGCCCAGGACGCTCAGATGACGGGGACTCAGGGGTCAGCATTTTTCCCACGGTCGTTCAGGTTCAAAGAAGAAGGCAGGGCCTTGCAGATCCGTTCTGCACTTCTTTTCCATCCTGCCAGATTGTGTCGCTCCCAGGCGTAGAGAGTCTCACGATCCTTCTCCACGTCGAGCTGCTTTTCTGCTGCTTTTTCCGGAGGATTCTGTAGCCCTCGCAGAGGTAAAGCTTAGAGTTGCCCTTCACGAGGCAGCACTTCCGAGTTCCCCTGCGTTATAGCCGGGGCCTGTGGCGACGGTCCGTGCTGTCAAGAGAAGCGTAGCGTGGGCCACGTGTGTCCTGTAGGTTTTTCTAGGGGCTCTGTTTGAAAAAGCCGAAAGGGCGTGCCAGGAACGCGGTGTTTCTCGTAGCCCAGCACATCTATCTCAAAACAGGTCTTTCCGCAGGTGATCGGTGTAGACCGTTAACGAGGTGCTTGACTTTCATGCTTCCTCGTGGTGACTGTTTACGCTTTCGGCACATCTCAGCTTGGACCCGCTGCAGTTCCAGGGCTCAGTAGCCTCGTGGAGTTCGTTGCTGCCACGTCGAGCCGTAGAAGCCTACAGGATGTGACTAAGAAACCTCTTCTCTGAATGTTTCCTGTCCATCTGTCCATGGGATTCTTTTTTTTAGAGCGTACGCCCAGGTTCGCGACGATTTTCCCAGGGCGAAGGCGACAGGCTTAAGGGTGTGGCTGGGGCGGAGCCGAGTGTCCCTGTGGAGCTCGGACACGGGACCCTGCAGTCCTCAGTCCCGTGCCCTAACCGTTTTGGTGAATTGTCCACAGCAACACAAAAGTGGCAGAAGTCAGACCGATGGCGCACGGTGGAGACCCCGTGGCCAACCAGGAGGGGCGTGAGGATGCTGAAGCAGCAGAGCTCATGCTCCTTTTGCGAAACCCAAATTTTAAAATAATCCGAGGGCTGAGCACGTGTCGCTCCAGAAAAGCGCAGAGACGTCCAGGCTGCGACTCCCTCCGGGGGGCCCCGGGCATGACAGCGGCTGGAAAGGCCAATTCCATTTAGTGTCCTCTATGTTCCAGGAGAGCATCCCATATGCTTTAAGGGGCTCTAATGTTTCTCTTGTTCATTTTGTTGGCGGTTAAGCTTGAAAATAGGTAATGAGAAGTAGGGAAGGAAGCCTGGGGTAGACGCAGTGGCTGGTGCTGACGGGCATTTCGGTGCCGGAAGGATCCAGAAGGATCTTGCCGACGTCGGCCGTGCTTCCGTGGCCTGGCAGGGCTGCCAGTGCGCCTGTGACGCAGCACCGTCCAGCACAGCTGTCGGAGGGACCCAAAGCTGCTGCGTCGGTGCCGTCCGGTGCCGTCGCCCCTAGCCATGGTGGCTGCTGAAATGCGGCTGGGGTGACGAGAAACTGAGCAATTCACTGACACTTTGCAGGTCAAGTTTTAATTTTCCCCATTCGCAGACTCTCGGGTGCGCTTCATTGCCGTCCCTCGTCTCAGAGTGGACAACGATTCGCTTCCACTGGACTTCGGGTTTGCTTTCCGGGGTCGGATTTTATTTTACGTATTTTTTTATTTTTTATGTTAACCCAGAGTCAAAGTCCTCTGCTCTGCAGAGGCCTCCACCCCGTCAGGTGAGGATGATGGAGCAGCTCCTCTTGCCTAAGACACAGGAGGCGGCGTCAGGCAAACTGAGCCACAGCGTTGTGACTTCTCCCCAGATTTTGTTCCTTTCTACGGGGCAATTTTGTTTTATTATTTTATATTTTACCACATGTTTTATGAATGAGAGTTAATCGGTCCTGCCTTGCTCTCCCAGTTCCGCCAGCCTGGGCTTCCCACCAACACATGACGACAGAAACGCGTTTCGATTGGGGCCGCTTTCCTAACAAATGCGAATTTCTGTCCTTTCCCTGCTGGCGTGGAGCCTTCCGTTTCACCTCCTTCTGCTGAAAGAGGCCGAGTGGCGTTTCTTTGGACACCTCAGGCCACGTGGAGCGGAACCGAGCACAGCAAAGCCGCCTGGACTGCGACTTCCGCACAGCAGGTGGCTGCTCGGGGTTGCGCGTTTCCACACAAATCGCAGAACGACCCAGACTGAGTGTTCAGTGCTCGGGGCCTGCGGACACTTGCGTTTGGAAGGCCCTGGTCGCACTTTTATAGCATCTGAAAGGCCACAGGGTTTTAAACACGCGCACTCTGGAACTCGGGGACGACTGCCAGCCGTGGGGTGGGTCTGCGCACACGTGTCAGGGACTGTGTGAGAGGCCGGGGCACGTGGCTGGCTCCCCCCGGTCCACGGCATCCGGGAAGGAAAGCGGAGCCAACGGCCTCCAGGTGGGGAAGGTCTGCTCTGGGCCGGCCGGGCCGCCCCAGGGACGGGCTGCGGAAGGCGGGAGCGGCGTCGCTGCCCTGGCCTTGGCCGGGAGCTTGAAGCCTTAGCCAGTCAGGGATACCGGTTTCACCATTTCTCTCTGCAGTGAGCTCTCTTCACAGCCTCAGCGGGTTCCGGCCCTCTAAGCGAATCGACGTAGAATGAAACCGGCTTCACCAGGGGCCGGCTGAGCTGCTGCAGGGTCTTCGACAGAAGGGACCGCACTCGAGGACCTGCTTCTGCGTCTGGGAAATTACGGGCAGAACCTCACAGCTCAGGTCCAGGGAGCCCATGTGACATGGCATTTTTTTTTTTAACCTAAATAGCATCTTTCCCCAAAGAGCTTGAAACAAAACGTACGCATCTTTCTAAAATCTTCGCCTGACCTCCGTGCAGGCGCTCGGGCGGCGGCTCCGCTCACTCAGGAGCTCAGTGAGAAAAGACCCTAAATAGGGGTTGGGGCCAGAGTCCCGCCTTCTTCTGTTTCTGTGATGCTTCCCCCGACCCCACATCCCCAAGCCCTGGCAACCCTGTCGGGCGGCCCGGTGGACCACGGTCTGCCAGCCGACCCCAGGGTCATGGAGAGGTGTGTGACGACGAGGCTTCTGCTGAAATGCTGGGCCCTGCCCCCACGCCTACGGCACGTTTTATGGCATTTCAGTGCCACTTGGAGAGCTATTGGCAAAGCTGTTGCCTCCCTCTCTCCCTCTCCCTCTCCACCCCCACAGCACACACACACACAGATAATTTGAGAATAGATCGGACCCTTCTGAGCAGTCCCTCTCCACAAACGGGGGATGGAAATGATTTTCTCCCTTCACCAGACGCTCCCAGGAATAGGTTTTCTGGAAATAGGAACATCTTCTTCAAAATAAAGTGCGACATCGGGAGAGGAGAAATCCAACGATCCCGAATATAAGAATAAGCAGGACAAGTGGCCAAACCTCAGGTGCAGAGGAAGGAGGAGCACGTGACCTTGCTTCACCTTCTTCCCGGGCGGCTCCCGAGAACGAGCCGAGTGTGCGTCTGTGCATTCGCTGGAGGCCTCTGGGCAAAGAGGCCATTTAAGTACCGATTGCGCCGGCGCAGCTTGCATCCCACACGTCAAGCACGCGTGGCTGGTCGTGTCTGACGTGTAAGCTGCGCTTCCTCCAGGTCATGGCCGAGGATGCTTGACCCCCGCTCAGCCTTCGACCCGAGGGGGTAGGGATGTACGGCGTCGCGTGTGGCGTCCGAGTGTAGGCCGCCCCTTTGCGCCGCAGCGTGGACGTGGAGAAGCCAGAGCCTCTGCGCATGTCTCTTCTCGGAGGCCTCTTCTTAGAGACACGTGGGCTCGGGGCGGGGCGGGAGTTGGTTGGGGACCTGAGAAGATAACTTCCTACCTTCTTCCCTTCCCTGTGCTGCCCTTTAACCACTTATTGCCTGAGAGATTTAGACACCTGAACTGAGAGAAGGAGGTGGTTTAGATGAGGAAGGTCCCTAGGGCCGCTGTAAGAAAGGACCCTAAACCAGGCGACATAAGCAGGAGGAGGTTTTTCTCCTTCTGGAGGCCGAAGCCAGGGTGCGGGCAGAGTCACACTCTCTCCGAGGGCCTTTGGGAAGGGCCGTCCTTGTCCCCTCCCACCCTGTGGAGGCCCCCACATTCCCTGGCGTGTGGCAGCGTGACTCCCGACTGCTGCCGCGTTCGCCGGGCCGTCTTCCCTCTGTGTCTGGGCGTCGGCGGATGCCTGTCTTCTGCTAGGGACACCAGTGACACTGGATCCAGGGCCTCTCTGCTCCCGCATGACCTCATGGCAGCTGATGGCCCTATTTCCAAAGGTCACAGTCTGAGGTACCGGAGGCTCAGACCCCAACACACCTCTCTGCGGGAGAGGGCACGGTTCCATCCGTGGCACCGGGTTAGGGAAGGGAAGGGTAGGTCAGGAGCTGAGCCTGCGGGAGCCCACCGCCCTCCCCGCCCCCGCCACCTGTGTGCGTGCGGTCCAGACGCGGTGGAGCGCCCGCATCTTGCCACCTCAGGCTCCAAGCTGTGCAGCGTGACAGGCTGAGTTCCCCTCGGGTCCTTGTCCAGGTCAAACCCCACGTCGTCACAGCAGAATTCAGAAAGCCATCTGTTTACAGAGCTTGTGTGAAAGCGGTTGCGTTTCCTCTGTTGATTGGTTTTAATGTGAAGACGCAGAATCTGCAGGGAAGGCGGGCCCCTGCGTGTCACCTTAGCACTGTCCCCAGCGGCTACCCAGACAGAGTGGGCGAAGAGTTTCCTGCACACGAGAGACTGAGTTTTTCCCACTGAAATTTGAACGTAAAGCCTCGGCGCACCCCCTCCGAGCCAACTCCCTCCCTCCTTTCATAAAAATCGGGAGGGTGGAAACCCATCCCTGGAAGGGCTGCAGCAGGCGGGCCCACAGCCAGTCCCACTGCTGCATCTCCTGCCGCAGAAGCTCCGCCAGCGACCCCCCTGGGCGCCCCACCCTGCCGGCCGGGGGAGCCGTGGGAACCGGGCCGGGCCCCTGGGAAGAACGCGGACCTGCTTATCAGCCTTCGGGAGGCCGTGACCCTCTGGCAAGGACAACTGTCTTCTCAGAGCGAGAATGCTGTGGGAGAGCGGGGTTTAGCCCCAGGGGAACGTCCCAACTTCGCCTCCATAAAAGGAGGCTTTAGATGGTCTCGGCTGACCCGTATCTTTAGAAAACTGGCTTGTCCCGGGACGCCTGACTGTACGCTGCTGTGGAGCCAGCAACAAGGAGGAGATAAGCGTGGAGCTGCCATTTTCTCATGCCTCCCAGGCAGCCCTGGAGAGCACAAGTCCCGCTGGGCAGCCGCTGGGCCCCTCTCGGGGCAGGGGTGGCTCATCTGAGCTCTGCCCTCCCTTGCCAAGTCCACGTTGGCGACAGGCGCCCCGGAGGAAGCCCGGTCTAAGGCATCCTCTTCACTCCCACGGGACCGCTCTGTTCACAGCCCTGGGGGTGTGTCACCGGTGTGATGGGACACGGGAGGGTCCAAGGGACCGAGTGGGGGAGTCAGTCCCACATGTGGGGTAGCCCTGGGGGACTGCTGAACCCCCGTGGATGTGACGTGCCTATGCCAGCCAGAGCGGGCGCCTTTTCTGTGTGACGAGGCGCTGTTGTCGCAAAAGCTTTGGAGAGAGGGACGAGAGTCCTTCATGTGTGGCTAGCAGCTGTGGCTTCGAGCACGTCACTCCCTCTTTTGGAGCTGCAGCCTGGGTTCATCGATCGAGTCTTCCAAGACGGAGCTCCGCGTGTACCAGAAGGGAAAGCGGTGACACGCGACACGTCTGCGGAACACGGCATGAGCCCCAGAGATCGGCTTCGCGCCGACTCCACGGTGGAGACGGAATTTTTACACAAAAAGCAAAGCTGTCTGTGACGTGGAAGAGTGTCATGGCCATCGTCCAGGCAGACGTCGGGGAGACCAGCTCCGAGGAGGACTGAGTCAAGTCCCGCCGGACCCCCGACTCACAGGGGTGAGGTTCACTCGCCTCGGGCTGTGGGACATTCGATGACAACCTTGGAGAGGCGTTAGGTCCCACCATCCTGAAGGTCCCTTTCGGCTCACGAACCCCACGTCCCTTTTCCCGCTACATAAAGGCCACGTTCCTCGGCCCAGAATTAATGACCTTCTGCGGGGGTCGCTCGCCCCTTCCCAGCCAGTGAGCCGTCACTCCCCTCGACGCCCTCGTGCCCCACTTAGCCTGGCTTCGTTGCCCCCAGTCACCCTGCACCTGCCCGTTTCCAGGCCCGTTGCCTGGGCTGACGACACCTACGCAGAATTCTTGATTCCACCTTCGACTCGTTCTGCCACGACGATGCAGCATTTACCCATCTGAGTTTCTTCTCTCGCTCATTCCAACATCCCTCTTGGGATCGTCTGTCTGAAACGAGCTGCGACTGGCTCTCCTGTGACCGCTGCTGCTGTTATTCGTAGCGCTCGGTGTTTCCTTCTCATCGCGAAACTCTCTGTGATCATAGTTCAGTGAATGCTTTCGAATATTTTACATTTTAAATGTGGAAACGCTTCAGAGAGAGCGTGCTACTTTAAAAACTGGGAAACAAATTCTCGAGCGCTTTCAAGGCCTGTTTGGGGCTGACGGGGGAACCGCAGATGGAAAAGTAAAAAGTTTCCTTGATCCTTGACATTTTAAGAGGGAAGGAAACCAGAAAAGGGAAATCTTTGTAGCTGTCTTGGAAGAAATTGCTTCCAAACTGTTGTCCGTCGGCCACTCCAGATGGCTCTGCCGGTTCTTAATGGAACTGGTGGTGTTTATAAAAGACCTGGGGAAAACAGATGAGGTTTTTCCTTCCCGTGTCCCCGAAAATGGATGAGGGGAAAACACCTTTAAAGGACCGTCTGTCTTAAGTAACTGGCTGCTCGGCCCAACCTTGACGACCACCTTTCCCTGTCGACGCTCACACGCTCCGACTTCTTAGTGGTGAGAAAGGTGCCGAGTGAGTGTGTCAGCAGTGAAACGTGTGTCCTAAGCCAGAGAGGTAAGAGAACGCTGCTAAAATGTCGTACATTCTACCCAAAAATGGAGACGTGCACGCGTAGCTTGTGTACGTCGTATTCTGATGACGTGAGCTACGTGTGATCGTACACGTGGTCGCTGCCCCGACAGCAGCCCCGGACACGGATGCGATTCCCATTTCACTGATGAGAAAACACGCCCAGGAGAAGGGCAAGGAAGCCCCCAGGCTCCCGAAGCCACGGGGAACGTGGCCGTGCCTCGGAGGCTGACGTCCGAACCGCCCTCGAGTCGGTAGCGGTGTTGGTGGGACGTGTGTGGTGTTTGGGTCTCACCGCGGCATCCAGATCACCTGTAAGTCCTAGATTTAGGACAAAATCACCATCTCACTTCAGGCTTTAGCTGCAGCCGTTTGGAAGGTGGTAGGTATGAGCCACACCTGCCCTCGGAATGTCTGGAACTCGAGGGACAGGTGCCATGTCTCGGTGTGACAGGCTTGTTTGCGTTGCTACCTACGCGTTTCACTGGAAACCCTCCACGTTACCTTTCGAACGCATTTTAAAGACTTTTCCCACTTGCCTAACATCCGGGGCTCCGGTGGCTCGCCGTGGCCCGTTGCATCCTGCCCAGAGGCCCGCCCGACGTCCATGTGTGGAGAGTCTGTCACGAACTGTCCATTCCATCCCAGCTGGATTTCATTACTTTTAGAAAACACGCCTGGCGTCCCACTTCAGCATGGTCGCGGGCCCCTGACTGAAGTAATTAAGGGCCTTAGAAGTCAATAGAAAGGTAAGTCACGTCTTGCCCTGCGTTGGGGTCCATCCCCACGCCGTAAAGCACCTCCCTGTGACAGGCCGAGTTCAGTGGTCTGGGCCCGCTCGCAGACGGGTGCAAGCGCCGCCGTGACGTCAGAAAGAGCTTCCATGCCGAGGTGCGATGGTCCCGTTGGCTCCTTTTCCCTGACTTAGGGTGGGCCTCAGGGGCGGCTTGTTTTATGCAAAGTAGCAGTGATCTCTAGGGGGAAATATGTCCCCTGAAAACTCTGAGCCGAGCGGGCGGGCTGCGCTGGCACTGTCTGTGGGGCTGTCACCGGGCTCTGTGAAATGTCAAGTTCTTCTTGGTATTTCTGGGTCAGACAGCGAACGCGAGCTGATCCTATCTGGCAGGGCGGTGGTTTGGGAAATGCTGTTTGCGTGGCTGCTGTGATGGCTGAGGCTTAGAGGAACGCACTGCCCTATGGAAATCACTGCATATAAGTCGCTTCCCGCACGACGGCATCGGATTTAGTGCCGCCAAGCCGTGGGGATGCAGCGTTGTGTCCGCTGTGGCGTTCGGGTCTCACTTTCGTGCCTGCCTCCCAGGTCTGTGCAGAAACGGAAGGAAAAGGGCGGAGTGTGAATAATCAGAAGGAGCTTCCCACGTGCCCATCGACGTCCGAAACCCGCTGTGAACGGTGTCCCCACCCGTAAAACATGACTGATCCGTAGAGGGACGGGAAAATGGGTAGCTACGTGGTAAAGCAAACTTGAAAAACCTACTAATCCTACAACTTAGATGGTGTGGGTGCTCATACTGTAACCCTTCCAACTCCTCTGTAAGCTGGAAAGTTTTCGCAAAATAAAATTAGAGGGAAAAGGGAATGTGATCATGCTTCGCTGGAGAGACGTGGTCATTCCGGGAAATATATTTGTTGTGACGACGTGAGCGAGCAACAAGGCCCAGCTCTCTGCTTTCGACCGGGGCGCGTGTTTGTTTGCGTGTTTGTCCTCAGGTGGCGGGCACCCATAGCTGCTGGCGGCGCGGCTGCAGCCGGCGGGGAGGACAGAGGGAAATGTTCAGTGCCCGTGGCGCACGTCAGTGCAGTGTTGATGCCGACCGTTACTTACCGAGCCCCTGTCTCATGCCGGGCGCTGAACTGGGCACTTAATAAGCCTTTGATTGATTTCCAACACGAGGCTAAAGAGGTCGGCACCGGTAGGTCCGCCTTATAGATGCGAAGCGAAACTCAGAGGAGCTGCAAGCCACGAGCTGCTCGGGGTCCCACGTCCGGGTGGGGGTGTCAGGATCTGAACCCGGTGTGATCGCACCAGAGCCGGCCCTCTTTCCTTATCCACTGGGCCCTCGATGCTGAATCCGTGCTCCAGCTCTGCCGCCCGCATGAAAGGAAGGGATCCGGGGAGGCGACCTCACAGGGTGGTCTGATCGCGGATCCCCGCGTGCCTCGCGCCAGCCCTGTCCCTCGTTTCTGTGCATCTGGGTGAACGCACCATTGAGATAACCCAGAACGGCCTTCAGGGGAGCGTGCAATCGAGTTCACTGTCCTGTGATCCGGGCCCCCCACCTCCAGGTACCTTCCTTACGTCCCCTCCTTAGTTCCCAACGCATAAAAGTCCCTGCAGAACTGTCGTGCTCAGGAGCATCTGCCATCCTGCTCCCCGGCCTGCACCATCAGTTCGGCTCAGATAAGTCAGAACAATCCTCTGCAGGTTTGGACGATCCTCACACTGGCAGCCTCTGATGATCCGCTTCTGACCCTCGGCTCTCCCGGCCCGTCTGCCACTCATTTCTTCATCCGCTAAGTGGGTCATCGGTCCCGGCTCCCCCTGCCTCACACAAAGGCCACAATCGCCTTTACGAGTCCAAGAAAAAAGCAAAACCGAAAAGGGGGCCAGACCCAAGGGTTCTTTTCCTCGTGGCGGCGTGTGAATCCTTTGCTGAGTGTGGGCGTCAGCGGGCGGTGGCGCTTCCCTTCGTGCCCGTGGAGGGCTCGGCGGATGCGACCGCCGGGGCAGGCGGGCTCTGCTCGCACTTCCAGGAACGTCCTTGCTGGAGCCTGTCTGCATCCCGTCTCGGAGGGCGGCCTTCTCCGAGGGGGGGACTCGGTTTCACAAGCGCACACGAGCGTGCAGCAGCTCACACCTAACCCTCCACCCTGCCCCACGCGCAGTCCGAAGCCCCACCAGGGGGACCACCCGCCGAACTCTCCCTGCACGTACCGTCTCGTCCAAGCCTTGCCACAAGCCCCAGAAGCAGGCATCTCCCATGATTCAGAAAAGGTGAAACGGTGGCACTGGGGCGCTCTTGCCTAGGCCGAGAAGGCGTCGCTTTCAGGCAGATGTCATTTACCGAAAAACTGTCACTTAGGATTCGCACGTCCTCCCCTGAAGCGTCATGGTTTGCAACAAATTTATTCCACGTCCAGACCTGGAGAGGGTTGTTATGAGTTTAGTTGAGCCAAACGGGTGCCATAAGCCGGGGAGCGAGACCGCAGATGCTGCTGGGACGGCCTCAGACTCTGAAAGAGCAAGGGTGACCGGTCACTCGTGGCCGAAAGTAGCCTCTGAGGAGCAGGAGTCCCAGCCGCGGATCCACAGCGTGTGTCCTGTAGACAGCGTCGGTGGAGCCACTTTCCAGCGGAGCTGGGGGGGCCACGCCAGGGGGACTGCCCGGCGCGGCTCATGCCTCACGTCTCCGAATCTTAAAATAGGGCAAAGTGACCTTTGGGCTGAGCCTGAGCAGCCTTGTTGTCCCCAAAATAAACTGTTTGCAAAGCTAACAAGGAAGCAGTTACAACCACAGACGGAAAATCAAAAACGCTGTTTAGAGTGAACGTCGGCGCCGATGGAACCGCCTTCCTTCTGTGGGCGTCCCTGTCCCCCTGCCCTGTCTCCCCAGTGCCCTGTGCCTTCGTCTCCTAACTGGACCGCTCTCCGAGTCTCTGCCCGGATTCCTGGTGCCGGAATTGCCATTCTTACTGATCTCAGGGAAACGCTCGTTTGCCTCTCCCTTCGAAAGGCCTTTCCTTTCTGGGTTGACGGCCTTCTGTGTCTCCTGGGAAAGGACAAGACATGAGAACCAGCCATTCTGGAAAACATTGTGAGAAAACGTAAGGCCTGGTCTCTCTTCTGCAGGACGTTTCCAGCAAAGGAAGGGCCTTGTGATTTGTAAAAATGGTTTTGAGGGTTCGGAAACGATCACATTTCTATCTTATAGGGTCAGGTCAGGACAGGATATGCCTTCCCTGATCAAACCTCTGATGACAAAGGAAACTTCTCATCTTTGTACCTCAGCGGGCCCTCTGCACACCGGGCTCCGTGTGGGCTGCCACTCACACCCAGTCCCAGCCCCCAGGGAGGGGGGAAACGATGGGGTCGCCAGAGGCCTTGCCTTTGGTGACAGGCGGCGGTCCCAGAGAAAGCGGGCCTCGAAGCCTCTCTTGCCTTCTGCCCCATCCCTCCTTTGTGTCCAGGGACGTGGGAGGTTGGCACGGAGCTGGGACCATGAACACTTGGGAATACGAGGCGCCCAAAGGTAGTGATCGGGAGGATGGGCTTAGTTAGGCTCAGGCTGACCTGCAAGTCGCTGGAGCCACCGCCTCGTCCCTTCGTGAGCGGGAGCCTGCTCCTCTAGGCTCCCGTTCCTCCTGGGCCAGGTGAGGATCATACGTTTCCTATCCTCTGTTAGACCACGATTGGATAGCTGTTGTATCCTGAGGGCCCGTAAACCCCAGATAAACAAGGTCACTCACTATTTAAGGTCTAACGAACATCGCGACCAGTGAGTTGGGAGCACGTGGACGTAGAGTAGTCTCCGTGGGGCGTCATCCTCACAAATCGCTGCCCTGCCAGGTGCTGAGCCCCGGCAGGCTGCCTTCGCGGTCGGTGTTTTCACGGTGGATCCGAGCACAAGGCCAGGAGTGAGAGTATCTCGGTCACTGGGCAGGGATTCCACCTGCAGAGACGATAAACCCAAGACATAGTCAAAGAACTAGCGATGGGTGTGGCCACCCAGAAGCACCCGTGGGACTGGCCAGGTCCGGAGCCGTGGACCGGGACAGGGCGACCTGGCTCTGGCCGGCCGTGTGCAGGCTCAGCGGGCACCTGTTTCGGTTATTCGAGAGGCACAGGACTCTGGGCTTGCAGGTGCGAACCCTCCGCTTTAGAAAACGTGATGACGGCCACGTCCACACGTCTGCGGCTGCCTTCGGCTCGTGGATGGTGAGCACGTGACCTTGGAGTCGGCCTGTCCGAGCGTTGAGAGCCCTGGACCAGGCCCCGGGGGCCTGGGACTGATCTGGACTCTGTGTCCTTGGGCAGGCCTCTTCCATCCTCTGTGCCTCAGTTTCCAGAAAGCACTTTGAAAGGAGGTGTGGCCTACGAGAGAGAGAGGGAGAGAGGGAGAGAGAGAGAGATGGAGAGAGCGCGCCTAACCCGGCCTAAGCACTCTCTCAGAATGCTTAAGTGTGGCCTTTTTCCGCTTTCAAAGTCTAAAGAGCTGTAATCCTGGCCCTTGCTCTCTCTTTCACTCCCCACCAATGAATTCATTTTGTTGCATTTTCGTAATGGGGCCATTCTGTAGGGCTGAAAAGGGACCGGGGTGGAGTATGTAAATCAGCACACAGAGCCCCGGGGATGGCAGAGCGCCAGCCTCTTCCAGGGAAGCCCAGACAATAGGCTACAGGACCGCGCCGCTTTCGTGAGAAAAGTAAAGAAAACCATTTCCCTCGGTGCCGGCCACAGAAAGGCCCACAAAGGGACTGGAGAGAGGATAAAAGTATCCAAAAACGGCATAAAAGATGCATTCACGGGCACCGCTCGTGGGAGCGCAGGGAGGGCAAGAGGTGGGAAAAGTCACACCATTTGGAGAAAAAGCAAGTGTGGAAAAGAACGAAGCGATGGTCAGGGAGGAAAGTGAGATCACACGGAAACTTTGGGGCGGGGGAGGCTTCCGAGCGGAGCAGGAGGCCTGTCCTCACTACCTGTGGCGCGGGAGCTGGCCGGCCTGGCGGCGGGCGGGCCCGGACTGCCACGTTAACGTCTGCCGGCCCGGGGTGCAGGGCTCTGCATGGCAATGGGCTGCGGGAGGGAAATGCCCAGCCTCCCCTTCCTGCTCTGACCACTGAGGTCTCTGCCGACGTGGGACCCACACTTAGGTCCTGTGAAACGGTTGGCAGCCTGGCAGGTGTTTCCAGCTTTGGGTGAGACGAACAGCATTTCTGCTAGGGCTGTCTCCCCTGGGGGGCTTACGGGTGGGCAGGGTGTGTCCGGGGTGAGGCTGAGGCCCGTTAGCCCAGGCAGAGCCGGCTGCACAGGCCCCCAGCGGCCCCTCTGTGCGTCGGTCTGCGCCGCCCCCCTCCTGTCCCGCTGGCTTCTCCCCGAGGTCACTCCGCTAACGCGGCTCTTTGGGTATTTTAATTGCCCTGGGCAGGGTGAGGCCAAAACCCCAGGCTGCTCAGGTTGAAACGGCCTAATATCGATGCATTCTTCAATTATTATTATTTTTTAATTGAAGACCAAGCGAGTCACGTGTGGGATCATTACTTTCTCCTGTTCGGGAGGCGCCGGCTCCCTGCATCCCTAAGACCTGCCAACCGTCCTCCCCACCGCCCACTGCCTCCTGCCGGCTGACTCCAGCTGGCTGCGGACGCAACGTCGAACTGATTTGCACTGACTCGGGGTTTACTCGAGGTCCCATGGCTGCTTCCACTGCAGATGAGCCTGTAGCTGCAGATGGCTCACACCTGCCCCCAGCAGCCGCCTCCGTCAGTCAGCACCTCCCCCAGCGGGCTTCTGGCGTCCCAGTGCTTCCCTCACCTCCACTCCCACGCGCCCACAGTCCCAAAGCTTTTTTTCCCGACGTCTTTTATAGCAGTGACCCCGGAATTCGGTTAAACTGCCCCATTTTTAAGCCCCTGTGGCAACCACAGGTTTAGAAATCTAATAAAGAAAATCCACGGAAATGATCTAAAAGCTGTGAGTCATGAGATTCTCACTGGGCCCTTTATTTTTACTTCCCAGGAACAAACTCGTCAGCCAGAGTTGTTTAAACTCATCAGGTCACCGACCTGTCATCTGGGCAACCCCTTCCGGTTCCAGAACATTCCCTGGGCCCTGGTCCGGCACACAGTGTGTCAACAAAAGGGTGTCCAGCCTAAGAAAAGGTCTTGTGAACGTTTACTTGAGCCAAACGGATGACAACTGCCAAGAAGCAGAATCTCAACGGGCTGAGAAAATGCTCCGAAAAGGGCCGTTTTGCAGCCCGTTTTATAGATTACAATCAGGGGAGCCGTAGGATGGCCACGGGACAGCCCCCGGGGTGGAGGATGGAGCAAGGGGGTGGAGAAGGCAAAGCGGAGAGACGCGCCCTCCTTTCAGACCGGGGCCTCTAGGACCCTGCTTTGACACCGGCGGCTGCAGGATGCCATATTTTTGTCCACAAACATGACAGCTCCGTGGCGTGGAATCCAGGCACTTCCAGACAACGCCGCCTTCGGACAGGACTTCCACAGCCTCGCCCAAGGGCTAACGCAGCCGAGCCTGGACGGTGGCAGCTTCCTCCCGTCCAAAGACTGCCCCACTTTTCTGCTTGTCTCTGGCCTGACCACGTTGGGACTTAAGCGTAGACAACAGAGTGCCGGTTGACTCCAGCCTAAGTCTGTCGCTTCTCGAATGTGAACTTTCTCTCCTAAAACCCTCGAGGGGGAGGTGGTGAGCCTGAAAGTTCCCTACCCAGAGGCCACGGCGCAAAGGCCGCTGGCCACACGAAGCCCTCAAAGGTTGCTCTCCGCACGTGCCCTAAGGCCTGGTCCTGAGCGGGAGTCACGTCAGAGGTCGTCAGAGGTCGTCTTCCCCTGAGAAAGTGCAGGAAGTTCGAGTAAAGGGTGGGATAGAGAGATGCGCGTCAGCCCACCCGCCTCTGCCCTAGTCCTTTTAAGCAGAGTTGAGATTGTTCTTGGAATCAGACCCACCTTAGGTTGCTAAAGGGAGCTGTGGCCGGTGCTTTCCCAAAAGCAGAGGCCGTGCTCCTCTGGTACTTCGCTCATAGTGATCGCCCCCTCCCCACCCTTGTCTCGGGATGCAGGTGGGCGCCCCTGAAGCCCTCTTGTCTCGTCTCTGCAGGCTTGCTGATCGGCGCTGGCTGCGCCCTCTACCCCTTGGGCTGGGACAGCGAGGAGGTCCAGCAGACCTGTGGCTACGCTTCCGGCCAGTTCGACCTGGGTAAGTTCTCTTCCTGGATGGCACCCCCGTTAGAAAAGAACCTGACCTTTCAGAGAAGCAACAGGTGGAAAAGGGGTGGGGAAGGAACACGCGTGCGGGCGTCACAGCCAGCGGTCACGGGTGCCGACACCGCGCACTCCGTCATCCGGCTTAGTGAAGAGCGTGCTCGTTTACCGCTTCGTTCACTCAAGATCGTCTAGTTCGTGCTTATTGAATCCCGTCTGGAATCCACAGTCTGCCTGAGCAGATAGAGCAGACAGAACCGCCAGGGACATGACGGTCAGGGCCGAGGCCTCCAGAGCGATTTCTCCCCAGGACAACAGGACCTCCCCGGAAGGCATGAGGGCGGAGCTGGGGTTTGAAGAACCTGCTGCCTGGCGGTTGTTGGGAAGTGGAAGCACCTGCAGGTCGGGCTCGTGTGCAGCAAAGGCACAAGGGAGGATGGGGAAAGCTGGCGGGAGACCTGGGGGCCAGGCGGCAGGGGAGACGCGATGGAAGTGGGTGGAGAGTCAGGCGCCTGTGGGGAAGGGCTCCTGGAGGGTCCTGTGCAGGGACCAGAGCTTGTCGGGGCGTTTGCACCAGTGGCTGTGGGTGTCCTACTCGGCAGTCTATCGACTGTTTCGCCTGTTCCCACGTGGCTGTCACCGTTGCAGCTGGCGAGATCGCGCTCCTCCGGGTCGGAAACCTGCCTTTGCCGGGCCACTTGCGTCCTGCCTCCCAGCCGGGCGCTCCGTCGACCCCGGGTGCTGTTGTTTCAACACTCGCTGTGTGCAACGTGTCGCTGAATGACTGGAGATCTTGCCCGTATTGAATCACTGTCCGGGACACCTTTCTAGAACTGGCGTTGCCAGACCGAAGACTGAACCCAGGGAGTCCTCATGCCAAATGACAGCCAGTGTGTCTCCCCTCGGGTGTGGATGGGCGGACCGAGCTGGCGAATCACCAACTCAAGCGTCCACTTTTCACGTTCAGTGTTTCACTCCTGGAAGAAACACGTTGAGGGAACCGGTCTGACGGCGGCGTCACCGAACCCCTAAGCATTTAAACAGACCTTTATGTTGGAACCTCGACGAAAAGCTCGTTTTTCTATCGATTCTGAGATATAATACCGTCTCAAAGGTCCGTGAACTTGAAAAGGGAACAGCTTCTGTTCGACTCAGTGGACGAAGAGCACCCCGCTTCCCTCAGAGTAGTGCTGGCTGTTTGGGTCGAGAAAATGGTGCTCTCGGTGTCACCTCAGGTGCGTCCTGATGGGAAATGAGAGCTTTCTCTCTGCACGTCCCACCCCCTCCTCACGATGAAGGCTTCCCAGGTTGGCGCTGGTCCCCGCTCGCCACCGACGAGCGGGAGGGGCGATGCCGGCGTAAGGTTGGCCTCCGGCGTTCAGTTTTGTTTTGTTTTTCTTTGTTTTCGGAGAGCTGACTGCGTGCATGGGGGTGCTCCACCGCAGAGCTCGGCGTTTTCGTTCTGGGGTGTTTGAGGCCCCCTCGGACCAAACCGATGAACAAAATCAACGCTCTCGCCTCCTCCCTGGTGGTGGTGATTTCTTACGTCATTAAATTTGCTGCAGCCGTTTCAGCAGTTGAAAGCTGTCGTGTCTTTTTAACTTTTGCCTTTTTATTTTTAAATTTCTCTTCGATTGCATGATGAGAGGAAAAAAAAAAAACTGGCATCACGTGTGGATAAAGTGAGTTCTGGATCCCTGGATTGGTACTTTGAGTGTATCACGTCTGATTTCGCTCGGTCACTATTGCTTTTACGACTATTCTTGGTCACTATTCTTGGTCACTGCTGCTATTGTTCCTTCCCTTCAAGGGAAGGCCTGACGAGAAAGTGGCATAGAGACCTCACTGTCCCTCTCCCACCGAAGAAACGGACGTTTTCCGTCCTTAGAAAGCTGTTCTTGCACTGGTGAAGGCTCAAATTCAGGGAACGAGTGGAGGCGCAGATCAGGGAGCAAACCTGGGAGGGACCCCAGGCGGGGGTTGGGAGCCACAGCACCGTGTGGCAGTGGGGACGGCCTTGGCGGCACACGCCCTGCTGGCCCCGGCCACTTCTGAGAACCGAGCTTTTGCTCCATCCTCGGAAGGCGACAGAGTGAGGGCTCCTCCTCCTCCCAAAGGCTGGGAAAGCTCGTGTCCTCAGGGTCGCGCCCGTATGTTCAGCTTTTTCTGTTCTAACTGTTCGGCTCTGCAGTTGCGGCGGGGAAGACACCTCATGTGTCAATGGGCCAACCGTGTCCCGATAAAACATTATTTACCAAAACAGGCAGTGGGGCTGCAGTTTGAGGTCTCCTGACTTCAGCCAGAGCGCAGCCCTGGCCTGCCTGCACTGTCGCCGTCGCAGATGTGCCCCTGCCTGATCCCTCCAGCCCCCAGGGCAGTGCGTCGGGACCCAGGTCGGTCCGAGCACGGAGCGGCCTCATCCAACTATCCCAATGTCCCCTGTACAAAACCGCCATCCCCTTGTGAGTGCTGCAAAAGCAGGTGGCAGGCGCTGTAAGTTAATTAGCCTTGGTCACCCCGCCCCACCCCACCCAGCAGGGGACACAAGGGCCAAAGCTCCTCCGGGCCAGGGAGATGGGAAGACGCGCTCCCAGGGGCTCCTAAGGAGGAAGAGGTCACATGCCTAGGGAAGGGGCACCCGAAGCCAGGCTCGCCCTCTCTCTGGAGACCACCTCTGACCAGCTGGGGTGGCAGGAGGGAGCAGCCTGGGCAGTCGCCGCTGAAGCAGGCCTTCCCGGGCACACGTTCCAGGGCGGCACGGAGGGTGGCTGCGGAGAGGGAGGGAGAAGAGGCGGGAAGGAGGCCAAGTGGTCCCTACAGGGGCCTGCCACACCTCAGCGGGCTCGCGTAGCAGCCATGGGGAAAGGAAGCAAGGCTTAGATCCGAGAGGGCGGTGCGGCCTCCCGCGGGAATCGCACTGACGCTGGATCCAGAGACGTCAGCTCTAGCAGGCAAGGCAGGGGCTTCCCAGAAACCTCGTGCCTGTGCTTGTCCTGTCGTGCGGCAGGAGCCTACGGGATGCCTCCGCTCTTTCGACAGGAGATCTGGGAGGATTTTTATTTTACGTCCCTCGAAAACGGGCTTCTAAGGCTACTGATGATGTCCCGAGCGTTTTCATACTCTATTACGTGGAGAGCTTTGACACAACTTTCCAAAAAATTCCCGCTCTTCCAAGTCGCCTTCGGTTCCCACTCCTTTCTGAAGAGCCAGGGAGAAGGTATGAAAACACCCATTTTTGAAACAGGGAACAGGAGTCCAACCAGGCTGCACAGCGATTCCTAAATTCCCGGCTGAGATCAGGTAGCTCTCAACCCTTAGCATTAGGATGGGGTAGAAGTTCTGAGAATGTGGATTTTTAGTTCCTGTGCCCCAGAAGCTATGATTCAGACATTTACATTTTAAACAAATCCCCCTGGTGGTTCAGGTGCGAGTGGCCCCGGCTGTGCTTGGAAAACGCTGCCTTCCTTGCATAGAAAACTGTATTTTCGTGCTTTGCCAGGACCTAGCTGAGCGAACATTCATCCTGTGTTATGTCAGTTAGGGTCTTCTAGGTCACAAAAACGACTCCACGCGCCTTCAGCAAACAGAGGAGACGTGTAAGGTCCCTCGTAGGAAGGCCAGAGCTGCGGTGGGCTGCAGACCGGCTGGTTTAGGAGCGCGCAGGGGGCGTCCAGCTCAGAGTCGGCTTCCCCCTGAGGCCAGTTCTTCCCGGGCCGTAAGGTGGCTGCATTTGGCACCCGTGGCCCTCGGCATCCCCATCCGTGTCAGACAGGACAGGGCGAGCTTCCCCCTTCATTCTTGGAATAGTGGAGTTGAGTCCACTTTGCCAGTGGCCCCTCTTGAATAGACAAGTGCTGCCAGGCCATAGCAGGTGCGGACTGGCTTCTTGTCATCCGGCTCGCATGTTCTCGGAGTTTTCCAGAAAGAACCAGATCTCCCTGGGGAGTCGTGGCGCTCGCAAGTGTGCGGTGGAGCTGGGAGAAGGAAGGTGTGTCCGTCTGTCTCTGGTTGGGCTTCCGGGCCCTGCCTGCTTCCACCGCGAAGTCCGCCGTGCGGCCGGCGACGGTTTCCGCCGCGCATGTGTGAGCAACGGGGGTGTCAGCCCTTCCTGCGTACCCCGATGAGAATAACGCGGAGCGCAGGGCACAGCATCTTCACGTAACAAAATCCGAATGGGTGTCGCTCCTGTCATTCGCGGCGTCGGTGCAGGACCGTTTTTACCGAATCTCTGCTGAGCGCTGCTCGTTACCCCTTTTCCCTATTTATTTGCTATTCACAGTCTAGCTGGAGGGTTCGACTGACAGATTAAAGCTCAGGTCTCTGTGATCGCATCGTCCAGTTGATTTGGTTCCAGCCTCCGAGATGTTTTCCTCCGCCAAAGGCTTTTCTGATTATATCCTTGTGATCAAAGGAGCGTTTCCATTCATGTCTCTTGCTAATCTGCCAAGTGAATTTGAGTAATTATTGCCTTTCTTTTCGCTACTTAATTTGATTAAGAAGCCAACGTGTTTCCTGTTCTTGAAATGACGCTCTTGGCTTCTCAAGAACAGCCCAGAAGCTCTGAAAACCCAGGACCTCTCCGTGGTGGCGGGGAGGAGAGGCTGTTCTTCCAGATTTCGCATCCGGAGAAGGAATCCCTTCTCCTCGGCCCGAACGGTGACCCCGTCTCCTTTCGTTCCCTCTCCTCTCAAGTCTAATTGCACTTGGGAAATACCGATTTGCGAATTATGTGGGGGTCAGGGCAGAAATGGGAGCAAAAATCAAAAAATGTGTACCGTTAAGTAGAATCGAAAGAATTTGTAAATCAGGGAGGTTCCCCCGACCCTAAACTTTGAAGCCCGTGTCACACGTCCTCGGATCTGAGTACGGTCCTCGTACAGCCAGTCACTGTCCCCCAATCCTCCTCCACGGGGCTGGTGCCGGATGAGACTTCCTTCCCAGGCCGACACTCGTTTCCCTGCCAGGCTTCCCGCTGCTGCACCTCCTTAGACGCGACACGGTCCCGCGCTCGTGGAGATGCGGGTCTGCCCTTCCCCAGAGAAGAACCCCCGCCCTCTCCGACTGCCTGGCTGTGGACCTTCTCTCCTAACGCCTCTGCTCGGGTGCGCCCGTCCCTGAGAGGGGACGCGTCTGCGTTGGACACTCTGACTCTCTGTCCTGGTCACCTCTGTGGGGAAAGAAGGGCAAACGAAGAAGGCGGATGCTCCAGGCCCTGGAGGGGACTAGCAGAAGCAGGCGAAGGAGCTGGAAACAGAGCCAGGCCGCACGTCCCCCCCTCGGCCGTCTGCGCCCACCCACAGCGTCTGGCGGCCTTCGCTTCTCTTTCCACACCCACGAGGGATCATTTCGACTCCGTGAAAATTTGAATCAAAGCCTTGGTGTGTTTTAGGTCAGAAGTTTCAAATCGGTTTCTTTTTTACTAGGGATACCAGGGACTCCACACAGAGTTGGCCCCACACGCCTTCCTTGTGTTCCCGACTTTAATGCGTATGAACAAGGAGGTGTGAGTATGCAGAGGCACGAAGGACTTTACTCAAGAGAAGAAAGACCTGATGAACTTCTGTCCGTGGGATTTAAGACTACAACATGTGTGTAAAACATTGTGAAAAAGCAAAGCTCGGCGGAGAATAGTTAAAGATTCAGTTGACTTTATCAAGCAATTCATGACTCAGGCCTGGTATCCCCCCGAGCAACTAGGAGGGAGCTTGGAGGGGTCATACAAGATGGAAGGCTTTCAAAGTCAAGAAGGTGGAACAAGGGAGCTGTTAGCAGAATAAAGGGTTTTTTTAGAGCAGGACATCTTTTGGGGAGAAGGGAACGGCAAGCGTTTTGATCATGCAGGTTGCCTCCTCTCTCTACGAGGATGGAAAGGCCCAGGTGACGGACTGCCCTACTGGTGTTCGACCAGAGTCTTCACGGGGGATGAAGATTACGTTTCTGGGCGAGGTCGCAACTGCAGTTAGGTCAGGCGTTAAAGCTAGGTTTGGCACCGTAAGACTTCAGCACGTGCGACACCGTTCCGGGCCTGAGGTTTTTCTCTTTAACAATAGACAGGGATGCTTCGCGGCTGTGCCGCTGACGTGTGTGATACTCGGGGGTCGGTCTCCCTGGAACATGCGCGTCACGAGCCCAACGGCCCAGTCCGTCCTGCCCGCTGCGGGCTCCCCAGCTGCTGTGACATGACAACATGTAGAGCTGCGGCTCCAGACGCGTTGACGGGGGCTGAATCCCTCACGTTTCTGTCCCCCAGGAGGGACAAACGTTCCGAAGAGGAAGTTTTCCGGCTTCAAGTCCTCAGATTCTGGAGCAGTCACACCCAGCCCCTTCTCGGTGACACCCAAAGTGGCCTCCATCTCTTCTTTGAGCAACACGAATACAATCCAAATCCGCCGGCGTCTGTCTCTCCCCTGCATTCTGCTTCCCACCTCCTTCGTGCAAGTCCCCGCTTCCCTGGCCCCCCACGTCCACGCTTGCTCGGCGCCTGCTCGTCTGCCCGGTGTCAGCAGAGACGTCACTCGGGATTTAAGGCTCCGACCACAACACACCAGATTATCTTTGACTCGCTGTTTTAGCATCCGGAGTTGTTTCTTCGACGCACACATTGCAATGATCGTTACGTAATCATCTGAGAAATTATCGCTTAACACTTCCTTGGCTAGACAATAGCTCCTCGATAGCAGAAACTGTACCCGCCTTGTTCCCCAGTGGACCCCAGCGCCCAGTGATCCCTAGTCGGGGTGGTCACTTAATAGATATCTGTGGAGTTAATGAATGAATCGAGGGAAAGAATGGGGGAAGAGTGGAAGAGATCAAGGAATCGAGGGTTGGGGGTGAATGACTTATGTTTCTTTCGATTTCCCTGAATCTGTAGACGTATCTGGATCTTACCAACCTGATCGTGACCATTTCTTGCAAGTGTGTGTGTGTGCACGTGCGTGTGATGCAAGCGTCTGTATATCGTTTCGGGGCTACTCTGATGGGCTGACTGTGTTTCTGTATGACCCAGAATACCAGAATACAGCCAGGTTATGCCACCTTTCGATTAGTGATCATTTATTTTATGGATTACTTAGTGAATCAAAGTCTTCTGGCCTGAAATAGAGGAATGTTCTCTTTAAGTCGCACTGAACCCCAGTTGCTCGTCTTGGTCCTCAGCCAGCAGCTGAATTTAAACCACAAAAGGTGTGCGTCACAGTTATAAACCTGTGTGGCAATGTTTGGTGACACCCTTAACGTTTCTGCTGCTGGGGTGCGTTTTTAGGGGCCTTCATTTCAAGTTTTCTTCCTTCTCGCTTTCATGGGATGGACAGTTGGTCTGATGAACTGGCTACGTGTTCTGTGGTTCAAACAAGAAAATCTCCCGAAACATAACGATCATTGAGAATGACACAGAGACACGTAAGACCAGGAGCTGAATTTGCCCCAGGGAGATGGCAGCACAGGGAGAGTGTGAGACAGCCGGTGCCGAAGGCTCTTTGCCACTCTGCGTCTCTCAGGGGGCGGCAGGGCTGTGTCGGCAGGTGGGTGGGGTCCGCCAGCCCCTGACACATGGAGACACTTAGACCTTATCATTAAAAAAAGCAAGAAAGACTTTGTCCATTCGCTCTTGTCTTAAATTGGGTTCCCCAGAGCAGATCCTGAAATGAGGATTCGTGCTCAGGTGATCAAGGAAATGTGTCGAGAAGAAACCAGTGAGGAAGTGGCCCCGCCAGGTGGAAAGGGAGCAAACACCTAGGAAGGGTGTGTTTCCCAGTTAGGACCCAGCCTCCGCTGGGACGCCCTGGAGCTCTGCGACGGTCACTGCACTCCAGAGTGTGCCCCACTCGGGGGAAAGAGAGCAGACCTCGTGCTCCTGCACCACCCATCGCTGGCCACAGGTCCCCCGGGGCTCCATCGGCCCCCTGAGAGTCAGGACAAAGGGCTTCTGTCGCGGTTTGCGTGTGGTCAGGAGCTACTAGGAGCAAAGCACAAATAGGAGCCGAGGGATGAGAGCCCAGAACCAGCAAAGGGACCCAGAGGAATTGGGTCGCACGTTACACCATCTGCTGCGCTCCCCCGACTGCCTAAACCCCCCCACGGTTCCACCGCTGCTACTGCATCACTTCCCGGCGGAAAAGATGCCATGCCCTCTCCCTGGTCCGCTGCCAGCCGGCTGGCTCTCGGTCGCCGCTGCTTCCATCCGCATTCACTGCGCGTGGCCGCCGTCTCACGTCCCCTTCTCGAGTAATCAGCCTCCCCGGCCACTTTTCCTTCAAGTGAGCGTCCACGGATGAATCAAGAATCGTGTCCTCCGCTCTCCATGCCAGGTCACGAGCTGTGCGTAGGTCAGTACCCTGATGCCAGGGAACATCTGATTGTGTCCCGTGTTAGGCGCCACGTGCTCAAGGGACCGACCGCACATTTCGCTGACTTTTTGAGACGTTCGAAACCACTTGCCGGCTCTTAGCTTCCTGTTAACTCCCCCCCCCAGATGTATTTAATCCAGCTCAAGAATAATTCAAAGTGGGGATCGTTCCCCAGACTCGCTGTCACATGGGTCTGTGGTTTTCCGCAAATCCGGCCCACGCAGGGGACTCGGTTATCCTTGACAAATACTTACCCTGTCTGTCCTTATTAGTGGGGGTCATCGTCCCAGCGAGACCAGCCCCGACGTGCCGACGGGACCGTCCGTGGTCTGCCGTCCTGTTGCGTGTAACACATTCCACATGAGGCCAGAACTGCATGCGTTGGTTCGGGAGATTCTCTCTGAAAGTTCAGCGCCAAACAGGACGGGAGTTACTCCTAAAGTCAGATCCCAGATTTGCTCCGTTCTCTGGGGACTGGCTGTCTGCCTGCTCTTCCGGCTTTCTATTTTCCTTTCTCCTCGCCTTTCACTCACCGTGTGTTTGCTGAGGGCCCAGTGGGAGCCAGGCCCTGTTGCAGGAGTGGGGCCCAGTAGGAACCAGGCCCTGTTGCAGGAGTGCAGTAGGGAACGGTGGGCTCCCCTGATTGAGACTGAAATCACACACACACACACGGTATTCATAAACCATATAAGTGCCCATAGGCAATAAAGTGGTTTCTCTCTTCTCCTCCGTTGACCTATTTGTTCTTTCACCAACAACTAGCGATTCACAGTAAGTCTTAAAGTCAGGTAGTGTCAGTCCTCTAACCTTTTTCTTTAATCTCTTCCAATCCTGTGTTGGGATCTCTGGGTCTTGTGCCCTGCCATGTAAACTTTAGAAACCGTTTGTCAGTCTCCACGAAATACCTGCGGAGATTTTGACTGGGATTCGACTGACTCGGTCTGATAGAAACTGACATCTTGCCGATATTGAGTCTTCTTATCCGTGGACATGGACTGTCTCTCGGTTTATTTCGCTCTTTGATTTTTGTTCATCAGGGTCTGCAGTTTTCCTCGTGTAGACGCTGTATGTATTTTGTTAGATTTATTCCTAATGATCTTATTTTTAGGTGGCAAGGTAATTAACGTGCTTTCTTTTTTTTTAATTTTTAACTTCACTCGTGTATTGCTGGCACATAGGAAGAAACTGAATATTGTGTATTGCCCTTGCATCCTACAGCCTTTCCATACATAATTACTGATTAGTTCCAGGAGCATTTTGTGGCTTTTCACATTTTCTACATGTCGTCGACAAAGGCAGCTTTACTTCTTCCCTCCCAATCTATGTACCTTTTATTTCCTTTCTCTTATTGCATTATTTGCTTTAATTCCCTTAATGCCTATTGCATTGACTAGGACTTCCAGTTGACGCTGAAAAGGAGCGATGAGAGTTTCTCATCATGAAGCGTGGTATTAGCTATAGTATTTTCCCAGGGATCTTTGTCACGTTAAGTAAGTTTCCTCCTCGTCCTAGTTTAGAATTTTTGTCATGAGTGGGTGACGGACTTGTCGCGTATTTTCTGAATCTATTGATATGATCATGTACTTTTTCAGCCTGTCGATTTCATGGATTCTATGAATCGATTTTCGAATGTGGAACCTGCCTCTTATGCCTGGGATTATTATCGTGTGGTCAAAGAGTAAAACTTTCCGTACATTGTTGGATTCGATTGGCTAATATTTTGTTGAAGGTGTTGGCATCTAAGTCCATGAGAGATGTTTGTCTGTAGTTTTCCTTTTTTGTAATGTCTTTGTCTGGTTTTGGTGCCAGGGTAATTCTGGCCTCATAGAATGTTATTAATTTCTTCTCTAATTCTTATTATTTATTTTTTTTTTCCTGCTTACTTTGAGTTTAATTTGCTTTTCTTTTTGTAGGTTTCTAAGGTGGAGACTAACTTTATCTACATTAGATCTTTCTTCTTTTCCAGTGTGTGCATTCAAGGCTATGAACGTTTCTGTATCCACTGTTGTTGTTACATCCCACACGTTTCGATGAGTTGCATTATTTTCACTGAGTTCAAAATATTCTAAAATTTATCCTGAGACTTCTTTTTTGACACACATGTTCTTTAAAAGGGTGTTGTTTAATCTCCGTGACTTGGGGGATTTTCCAGCCACTTTTCTGTTATTGATTTCTAGCTGAACAGCATGGTGTCGATAGGCAGACATCGCCTGATTTCTCTTCTTTTAATTCTGTCAAAGTCTGTTCCGAGGCCCATAATCTCGGTGGATGTTTCATCTACCTGGAGAAGAATGTGTTCTGCAACGTTGGATGAAGTCTGTAGATGTGAATTATATTCGGCTGATCAGTGGTGGCGTTCAGCTGTGTCCTGTGGGTCTTGCCTGCCTGCTGGACCTGTCCTTTTCCGTTCGAGGGGCGTCGAAGTCTCCAGCTATAGCAATGGATTGAGCTAGTTCTCCCTGGAGTCTGTCTGTTTGTGCTTCATGTAGTCTGACGCTCTCTTGTTAGGCACACACACGTTAAGGATTGTTGTGTTTTCTCAGAGAGTTGATTCCTTCATCATTATTAATGCCCTTCATTACCCCTTATAAGTTCTTGCTTTGACATCTGCTGTCTCTGAAATTAACATAGCTAGGCCTGATTTTTTTTTACTAATTATATTTTCAGTCTGTGGGTATGTTGTTACTACTAACGCTAAACCAACCCTGAGAGATGAGGAGCCCTCTGGATCCTTGTTATTATTTCTTACTGATAGGATGCATTCACTGAAAGGTGAGTGTTGGTCCCAGGAGAGTCAGGGGGATTTTCCTCTCCACCTCAATCAGCGTGAGCCACTTAGCAACTCCCTGTAAATAGCAGGATTCACTCTAGCATTAGCTTTCAAATGGGTCATCTTCTTCCAGTGGCCCTCTTGAGAAGGACTGCATTATGAATTCTTCCTAAGGTAACTCATTATGCCAATGAGTTTGGGTGATTTAAATCAGAATTAACTCCTTTATCTCTTCTATACTGATTGCGCTCATCCTCCCTTTTCTTCACCCCAGCTGTGGCATTAGAGGCAGGCGGCATAGGTCGCGAGGTCCTCCTGGAATCACACAACCACGGTGGCTTTCTTCAGTCTCGATATCGCCTTCCGCACATGTTTCTATTTCGTTTGACCCAGCACACCACGTTTATAATGGGCATTTCAGTTTCACTTCCATACACCGGGGACACGCGCACTGCATGCAGTAACGGGGTCTCCTGCACAGTCATCCTGATCTGTCGGTGCTGCTTTCTGTCCCCCTCTGTGTCCCTAGGCAAGTGTGAAATCGGCTGGGCCTACTACTGCACAGGAGCCGGTGCCGCCGCCGCCATCCTGCTGTGCACGTGGCTGGCTTGCTTCTCCGGCAAGAAACAGAAGCAGTACCCCTACTGAGACGGAGCCACCGGGAACAGACAGAGGAGGAGATGGGCTGAAGGGACTTGGAGGTACCGAAGCGCCCGGCTGCTTTCAAAAGGCGGAATAGAGGTTCTAGTCCATACGATGCTAATGAGGTGAAACCCAGTGGAATCAGAAACATTGCGTCACGTAGGAGGGTTGTGCGAGATTTGGGAAAGAGATGAAGAGCATGGAGTGATAGAGGAAGTGGACCAAAGGCTAGATATTTTGCAGGGGCGTTGGGTGTTTCTGTTCCACAGAGCATTGTTAATGTCGAGTGCGTTCCCACCCCAAACAAATCTGTATGCAAACGGGGGGTTTTGTTTTGATTTAAGATAAAGACTCAGAAAATCACAAGGGCTAGCAGAAACTGTCATGTTGGGAAGCGCAGGAACCCGCAGATGCTCCCTGCAGCCCGACCTCGGCGCCTCTGGAAGCGCCCGGGCACAGAGACACGCGCATCCTCGCACCTGCCGCGCTCACACGAAGTCGTCGCGAAGACGGCGCGCAGGGTTCGGCCGTGCCTCACTCCTCTGTTTTCTTTTTAATACACTTTTAAAAGGCAGTATTATCACTTTATAGAGCATACGTTAAGCCTAATCGATGGACCAATAAGCCACCCTCTCAGTATCTGTATACCCTGCGTAAAGTCTTTCTGCCGCGATACGTTTTCATTGTTATGCAGACCCTGGCGTCAGGCCTTTGTAGTCCAACATTGTTCAAAACTATGTTCTATTTCTCCGAGTAGCTTCTGCGATGACACTCTTATGCAGTAAAGGGGCATATTTCTGTCCATTTTCCAGTCATTAGACCTTATTTTCTTGTGTCTGTTATTGGACTGTGCCGCACCACATTTATTTCAATATTCACTTTGTAAAAAAACAACAAAAAGTGCTATTTTGTTTGTAATTGAAAGCTTGGGAATAAATGCTCTTTGATCAATAAAGAGTCATAGTATTAATTACGTGTTTGGGTTTGCTCTTTGGATTTCATGAACATCGCCTTTCAACTCCAGCAGTCCTATACATTTTCCTTTTGCTTTTAAGGCCCCTTTGAATTCGCCGGATAACCATCCAGCCAGGGATTATCCACGGGTTATTAAAGGTCAGTAAGGTGCACTTCTTGCTTTCAACGTAAATTCTTTGCAACCAGAATTCTAACCTCCTGTTCATTGTCCTCTAGCCACAATGAGAGGAGAAGGGCAGGTCTATTTGAGATTAAGCTTGAGAATATGGGCCACACTCAGACATGGACAGTGAGGCCAGGTCGCAGTCCAGGAGGTATCGGGGCCAACAGTCTCCTGGATCCTCACGGGCTGCCAGTGACTTGCTGCTCCCTCACTTTCTATTTCATCGGCCCTTCTGTGCCAAGGGCAAGTTCACGCCTCTCTCTTTCAGGGATCTAGGCCATTTGAGAAAGATCCTCTCACACTCCCGACCCCAGCATAAAGCCTGGACTAAAGAGAAAGATTTCGAGCCTTTCAGAACCTCCTGAAAGAGGAGCAAAGCCTGCACACCGGACGATGGATAGATTCTTTTGTTCGGTAACACTGGGTTGTGGCATCAAATCCTTAAAGCTTCGGTTTCAGTTTCTAAACTACACACTTCTCGTAGCTGGAAAGTGAGCGTTCTGCCTACTTACACCTGTAACTACATTTTCGGTTCTTTCTGCATATTTATCAGTCAGCATGAGCATCTGCACATCACACTTGCTTCTGGGACTGGAACCATCCGTGGCGAGGACGCGCACTGCCCTGAAAGAAAAATGCAAGAATCTGGCCAGTGAAACCCGGGCCTGTCTGAAGCTTTGCTGCCACGGGAAAAGTCACTCTCCTCGCCAATGCTTAATTCGTCACGAGCTGAATGTTTTTTACTGTGTCTCGTCCACTGAGCAGGGGCTACCCCACTGCGTGGTTCCCTGCAGGAGGAGGGTCGCGTGTTGCTTCCTCAGGGAGCCCATCGAGTTCATGTGCTGTCCAGATTTCTTTCTCATGGCAGTTTCCTGTCAGAATCATATTGGGACTTCTTGGCTCCCGTTACCAAGTTGGAGTTCTCAGTGGGACCGGATGACGACATTGTCCTTTTGATGGAGTCTCGGTGATTTTAGACATCAGTGAACCTCGCTAGATTAAAAAGTTGGTCACCCTGATGTGACGACGTCAGATGTAAACCTTCACCTCTCAAGGTCTGACTGGTCACATGTGTTTGGGGTCCAGGATGTCCCAGCATTTCATGAGGTACATCTAATCCATTACGAATTATATAGACTGCTTTTCAAATGAAAATCAGGGTTCATGACATTCTTCACAATAACAAAAATCTGTGAAAAGTGTATATTTGTAGGCTGCTTACTGATGTACACGTAAAAAGCAAAAAACCCTCCGTTTTCACCTCATATTGCTCCCACTGCTGGTACATGCTTGTGAGGTACTGGGGAGTTTTTCTTATTTTCAGGAAGAGAAGACTAGTAGCCAGGAAGTTAATTGATGAAATTGAATTGATTCTTCCGATTTACAACATATTCATGTGTGCATCTGGGTACTAAATAGTTCTTGAGCATCTAATTCTACGAGATCTAAAGCGCTCCATAAAACACGATCTCTGCCCTTACGTTAGTCCCAGGCTTGTGGGGGGAAAGGGATGAGAGCATCAGTACTTAACGCATCCTACGATGTCAGTTGACTCTCAGAGATAGGAAGGAAGTTTCTGCCAGGTTAAAAAAATCCTGCATACGCAAATTAAAAAGGCATAAAGGAAAAAGAAGATGGTAAATTACAACTTGCTGCTTTTCAAAATACATCATCAGGAAAATGAAATCTTAAACCCAAGATCGGAAACGTTGTGTAGCTGGCAAAGAACTTACATTCAGAATGTATTCCCTCGCATGAATAATAAAAAGACAACTCAATTTTGGGGAATGTGTAAAATCTTGGGACATTTCATACTCACGTGCGCACACAGAGAGAGAGATATAAATGTCACAAATCTCATCGAAAGATAACATCATTTGTCAAGAAGAAAATGCAACTGAGAGCCACGATGAAACTCCACTTAACATACACTAAAATGTCGGAAATAAAAATAGTGACAGCGCCTCATGTTGCTGAGGACGGAGCTGTGTGCTTGGAAGACCTGGGCAATGCGAAGACTCGCAGGCAAGACGAGTATATACGGTGACAGAAGTCGGAGGTGACTGCCCGGTGTGGACTCGAGCTTCCCGGGCTGGTGGACATGCGCTGTGCATTGGTCAGGGTGGTGGTTCCACGCACACATGCCCGCGCCGGGTTCCACTGGTCCGTGCACCTGCAGTCCGCTCTTGCTCGTGTGCCGTGCGCCTTGACAGAAAGAGAAGGGAGAAGTCCTTAAAGGCTACCAGCTCTGTGAGTCGTCTCACGGGTCTGCGGGGAGAGATGAGGCGAGAGGGGCGAGAAGTGCTTCGTGCGCCATGCGAAGACGACTAAAGTTGGTCCTGGAGGCTGCGGGGGGGTTTGAAGGGATGTGGCATGCCTACCTGTGTGCTCAGACGGATCCCTGGAGCCAGAACGGTGAGTCACAGGTGGCGGCGCTGGGGAGGGAAATTGTCCCAATGTGTTCATCTCACCAACGCAGAGCTGGCGGATACCTGTGAACACCTGCTATGGTGATGTCACCCAGGCGAGAGTGATAAGGCCCCAAACGAGGCCAAGTTCACGGAGGTGGAGAGGAGGGGGCAGATGAGGGAGCCTAAGAGGACAGAATCAATTGATCCTTGGCATATAGAGGGCCAAGAGTAGAGGGGGCTCAGGCCTCCAGTGTGGCCAGTGGGTGCGTGCACATGCCACACGCCGTGACAGGCTATGACAAAGGACATGACTGTAACCAAGGACTTGTTTGGGGCGAGATGCCTCTGAGGTATCCAGGTCGAGGTGGCCAGTGGGCAGTTGAAAATTAAGGCCTCAGGCTCAGGAGAAATGTCAGGTTTATAGATACCAGATGTGGGTGACATCGGCTAAGTTTCAGCACTAACTAGAATGGAATACAGAAGACCCTGGAGGAGCGCCATTATCTGAAGGCCGGGAATGGCGAACTGATCTCAGGGCTGGAGGAGCAATCGGAGGTAGGAGGAAACCCGACGGAAGGCATTGCCGCGACACCGATAGGAGAGAAGAGAATTTCAGGGGGAGGGAGTTCTCAACAGCACTTATGGCACGTGCCGTGGGGGAGTCAAGATGTGCTTATGAGATTTGGTAACTCGAAGGTGAATAACGACCTCAGAAAAGAACGATTTTGGTCGAGTAGTGAGGGTGGGATTGAAGTTGGGGTAAAGAAGTGAGTAAGAGAGAGACGGTTACAGTCGGCCCTCCGAATCGGGCTGGAAAATACTCGGATAAAAAAAAGTTAAGTTGCTGCTGACGTGTCCTCCGTAGCTGGCCTGTGATGGTTATGTTTGCACTGAGCAGGTACAGGTGTTGTTTTTATCATTATTCCCTGAACAACACAGCACAGAACTGCTTCCGTAGCATGAAAAGGCACCTGCGGGAGGACGTGCACAGGCTACGTGCCCCTACAGCGCTTTCATATAAGGGGCTGGAGCGTCTGTGGGTTTCGGCATCTCTGCAGGGCAAGGGGGGATCCTGGAACCGGGGAGACTCACGGGGCAACCCTGCAAACAACGGAGCTGAGAGTGGGGGAGATAAAACCGGGAGTTTCTGTTTGGCAAGTGTCAAAATTACAGTTAAACCAGGTAAAAAGCTCTCACAACCCCCTCCGCATCATAGCGCCTGCCGTGAGCAGTGCGGTTCGGGCACCTGAAATTCATGTTGTGCGAGGTCTCCCGTGAGGACGGCGCGGCACGTGCACGAGGAAACTGGGGTGCGTGGGTGTGTTTACCACCTTGGCGGTGGCGGTGGTGGTGGAATCGTCGGTGTGTGCACATGTCCAAACCTACCAGATTGTGCACTTGCAATATGTGCAGCCTTTTTATGTTACTTGTGTCTCGATGAGCTGTAAAGAGAGCGCGAAACCTAACTGCGAAGGAAAGGAAATAGGTACGATGGAGTCCACGTTTTTGTTCCGGGCAGGAGCAGGAGGTCTTCACAAAAACGTTGCAGGCCGTGGAGACGGGCGAGAACTGGTCAGAACAGCCTGTGTTCACACCCACTTTGATTCGGGTTTATCTCGTACAGCAGAGTGCGTGTCCCCAGAGATCATGGAAGTGAGATCGCCTGGTTCTAGAAAGCCCGCCGGACCTGGGAGAAATCCCCTGGTACCTCAAGGGCAGTTTCTGAGGAAACCAATTGGATTAACTCCCGAGGTCAAAGCAAGAGGGGGTCCCGAGCAGGGCCACCGCGCCCTGGGCCACATAGGACACCTCGGACATGAGGCTACCTCACGTGCCAGCCAGGATCAGTGGGAAAGCAGCTGATCCGTCTCTGGGGGAGGCTGCCAGCTGCAGATCGAGGACAACATTTCCACGGTCCAGGTCTTGGTTAGCTCCGCGGCCCTGGCGCTCATCTCAGCTTTGTGTGCTCGGGAGGGGCTTGAAGGCTCCTGCCTGAAAGTCCGTGTTTGGCGCGTGAAGACGAGAATGCTTCTGATGGGAGCGGGAGCGGAGACGGATGGCCACGCGTGAGACCATCTGGGCTGCACGGGAGCTCGATCGGTTCCACCGGCGAGTGCTTCGAGAAACCTCCCTTTCCCATTTTCCCTTCATTCTTCTCATCGCCATTTCTGGGAGACCCGGGGTCTTGCTGTCCTGTTGTGGAGATCACGCTGTGTGTCCTCCGCACGACCGCCTGGGAGGCTTGGTTCGGCTCCCCCAGGACGTTTTCTAGCGGCTTCTGATGTCCCGGTTACACAGATTCACTCGAAAAGTGTGTCCTGTTTCTCGTGCACCACCCGCTGCCACAGGACCAACCGCTGACGTATTCCACCTTGGACTACGGCCTTCAGGTTTCTCTACTCATCTAGGTTATTTAAGACACGTACTCGTCGTCACAGCTTTACAAGCTCCGTTAGGCCGGGTACCAATAACGGCATTTTTAAGCGAGTCTTTACCTCGTGGCACCGCAGAAGCGAGCTTCACTCGGAGAGCCTCTCTGCAGGGCCGTCTGAGTTCCTGCGCTGCTGCGGGATGACTTATCCTTTCCTCGAGGCGAGTCAAGCGCTTAGTTTCCAAAGCAGTTTACTGACAGATACCAGGTCTTTACTGAAGCCTTGGGGTTAGAGAGAAGGGGTGACACAAGAGATGACGAGTAGGTCGGGGCCAGCTTTCACCTCGGGACCTTGATTCTTCATTTCGGGCTAAAGCTTCACGCATTCCTCAGTGAGGATGGTATTTGGACCCGGAGGACCCAAGCTTGAATCTTGATCCCATCATGTATCAGTTGTGTGAACGTGGACACGTTTCCTCATTATTGTCCTGACCTTGAGCAATAATCTCACCCTCCTATAGGGTTTTGTGAGGATGGCACACGACGATCCATGGAGAACTCCTGCCGTTCTCCGCACACGGTAAGTGCTGCATACCTGTTGTTTGGCATCATCATCATGATTTTTATTTCCTTCCCTCTGGGCCCTGGAGTTCTGACGGAGAGCAGAGCCCCGATGATTCCACACACAGGCCCACGACGACATCAACAGGAGGGACCGAACTCCGGATCGTATAGAGCGTCTCAGAAGATGTGTCGCGGGTGCCATCTCAACGCTTGACAATAAAAGCTAAACCCAAAGCGCAGTTTCTGATCCTTGCCTTTCACTTCTCCTAAAGCCCGTGGATCCCTCTTTTCCGCGGAAGCCCGGGGCGCGGCTCCTGCTCGTTTAGAGTGTCTTCTGTGTGGCCCACATCGCGTGGTCCTGGGAGTGAGGTCAGTGTCTCTGGCAAAACCCAGGCCTCGAAGCCCCGAGTCTTGACCTGCTTCTTTCTCTACGACGTTTCGTTTTCCTCCAATTGTCCCGAAACAGTGTTGGCCGTGATTCTGCTGCTGCGGTTCTCGGAGATTCGAAGCCGAGGTCCCCAAACCTTCCTCTGTGCTCTCTTCGGCGCCGGCCTCCTCCGTAGTCTGTCTCTCGTCATAACGATGAGGGGACTTTATGCTTCTCTGGCAAGAATCATTTCAAGTGGCTCACGTGCAAGGTGATGTGTGGATGAAGTTCTCACTGAAGCATTTGCAAACCCAGCAGGAGTCTGGACACATGTAACTCGATTAAATGACGGTGCATCCGTGCGCAGCAAGTGATACGGCCGCTTAAGAGGACCTCCCGGGGCTGGGCAGGGACAAGGGCAAAATGCAGAATGTGCCCAGGTCTCCGAGAACACTTTAAAAGAACACACATGTACCTGCTTCCGATGAAGGGACTATGTCTGGAAAATAAATAAGAAACTTATGCAACTGGTGCTTCTAGATAAGAGGCAACGGCAGGAGGAAGACACTTCGAGGGCTCTGGTAACGGCACTGCCGCTTCAAAAATAATTCAAAACAATACAGAGATTGTTTTAAAATGTATAAAACCCGGACAGAAGACGAAAGATAGGCCCCTGCCAAAATCTGTAAAAATCAACTGAAGTCCACGTTCTATCAGAGTGCAAAGCCAGCTCCCAGGAGGAGGGGCGCTCTGGCCGGCCTTGCGTAGGCTCCGGCATCCTGCCTCTGTCCTGTATTCCTTTGACCCTGGCACGACACCCAGCTTCGCTTCTCCTTCAGTTTTAAACAAACAAACGGAACACGAGAGTGGGCCTTCACAGGTTGTCTGCATCTTCCTGAAGACCGGGCCGGAGAGGCTGCTGCTTGGGTTTGTATGTCTCGTCCTTTGCCAGGTTGGGGGGTTTCCTACCAGTATTTCTTCAGACGGCGTCTCGGCCACTTGCTGTCGCTCTTCTCCTTCTCGTGCGCCCACGGGACCGAAGTCCATGTGCCAGATGTCGCCCCGGAGGTCTCTGAAACTTCCCTCGCTTTGTGTTATTTTCTATCTTCTTCCTGCTGTTCAGGTTGGGCGCTTTGGCTGCGTTGTCTTCAAGTCCAACGACGTGATCCTCTGCTTTATCTTCTCTCCTGCTGAGCCCTTTAGTGTCTTCTTCGTTTCGGTTATTCTGTTCTTTGTCCTGACTGGTTCTTTCTTACAGTTTGGATCCCCTGTTCTATGCTTCCTCTCTCTCTGCTGAAGTTCTTGCTGAAAACTATTCTCCCCCTAAGTTCTTTGAGGATCCTTATAAGCCGTGTTTTGGACTCTGTATCTGGTAGATTGCTCGCCTCTCTTCCATTTATTTATGGTTTTTTCTGGAGTTTTCTTCTATTGTTTCATTTGCAGCATATTTATTCACTCATCTTAGTTGCCTCTCTGTGTTCGTTTCTATGTATCGAGAAGGTTTATCGCATCCCCCAGCCTCGGTGAGGTAGCCTTATGTACTAGGTGTCCTCTGTGACCCAGTGGCACAGTCTTCCTGGTCACCTGTCCTGGGGGCTCTGGGTGTGTTCTTTGTGTGGGTGTGTGTGTTCTCCTGTTGTAGCTCGTCCTTTCTTAATTGCTGTTAGCATGTCAGTGGATGGGATGGACTCGTGGGCTGATTCCTCACCCCAGCAGGCTCGTGTACCTATTGAGACCGCCCTCTGGGTGTGCTGCTCATGGGGTGAATAGTCAGGTCACGCTCCATTGTGGTCTGACACTAGCCTCCAGGTATGTGGGTTCTGTGGCCCCTTGGGAGGGGGCCCTGGGTAGGCCAAGGTCAGCCACTGCCTTTGATTGTTGCTGCCTGTGCTGGATCTGGAGGCAAGTGGGAGAAACCATGCTGCCAGCTGAGGCCGGTTCCTCCCAGTACGGGGCCTGAGGTGTCTTAGCAAAAGTCCAGTGCACCTCAAGGTCTGAGGCTGCCTCCCACGTGCCCGTAAGTCTCTACAGCTGGAGGAGCCTGCAGGTGGTACACGAGCTGGTTGGGGTGAGGACCCTGGGAGTCAGCAGGTGAAGCGAGCAGGTTTCGCCTGTCTAATGCAGAGTCCGTTTTCAGGCCAGCGCGGAATCTGTAGCCTCCTCTAGAAGTCTTAAATCGCAGCAAGGCCAGCCCCTGCCTCCACGGGCACTCAGACTCCAGATCTGCTCAATCATCACTGTAGCTCAGGGCGGGGCGTGTGGCCTGTCACCAAAAGTCTCTCCAGGATTCGTGGCAGCGTGAGGGCCTAACACGCTGAGGGCTGTTGTTTGCTGCCAAGCTCTTGGCCCAGGGAAGGCGCAGGGCAGGGCTGGCTGACTGCCTGGCAATGGCCGATGCAGGTAATTTGTGAGTTGGGTGGGTCAATCCCAGTGGCCAATGAGGATTCAGAATCGGCCAGGTAGGAGAGGAAGAGGAGGGCTCACAGGCAAGGTGGCACCCGTTGCTGACATCCCGAGGGGGGCCCACACAGGAGAATTGGCCCTCGCCCCAGCGCCACACGACTCAGTCCTTCCCCGAAGGTCTCTGGCACCTCCCCAGCTGCTGACCCTTCGCTGGCGCCCGAGGTGAGTGTCTGCGAGCAGCGAGCCTGTGGGCTGGCCCTTGAAGGGGGCGCCTGGGTTTTCGGGTCCCTTCCATCTCACCCAGGGGGCCGGAATCCCTCTGAGTTTTCCAGTGAGGTTTCGTAGGAGCTCCTCCCCGCAGGGCTGGAATCTGAGCTGGGGAGCCCCGTGTGGGACTCGGGGGGCTCCTTCAGGGGGGCCTCTGCAGTCAGCTCAACCGCCGACCTTGGCTGCGGAACCAGCTTGCTGGGTCTGCGCCCCTCCGACTGGTCTGGATGTGGCTTTTCCTTTATGTCCTCACGTGTACGCGTTGTGGTCGCCTAGACCTCAGGTGCTTTTCCACGCCGATTGTCTTATAATTTGATTGTAGTTTTAACGTGGTCGTGGAAGGAGGTGAAGCCCACGTTTGCCTCGCCCGTCATCTTGAACCCGGAGCCAAACTCTCAGAAATTAGTATTCAGGGTATGGTCTAGGACTAGTAATTTGCACTTTTCAGTAATTTATGCTTAAAAAAAAAGTTAAGAGGCTAAAAGGTAGAGGCTGCCATAAGGAAGGATGCAGCTAACGCCCCTGCTCCCGCTGCTCACACATGCAGGTCTGGTTCGCCACGTCCACCTGTGGCGGGGAGCCATCCCGCTACCATCCTCGGCACCAGAAAGGTTAGTGACTTCAGAGGGTATCAGTGGCTCTGCTCCTTGAATTTGAAGTCGAAGTGAATATTCTTACAGATGAGGGACTAGAAAACGGGGAGGGTCGCCACCCCCCACCCCGCCACCCCCCACCCGAGGGTGGTCCGCGTCATCTTTGCAGCAGCACAGGTGTGGCTTCCTCGTTCCCCTTTGTTTAAAAACTCCAGACTTCCACAAAATAAATAATGGCTACTCATCTAAGTGGCACGATTTTGTAACATAATTAATACACGAAATTTCCTACAATAGTGTGACTTAAAGTGGGAACACGACTTCCTTCGAAAGAAAGGCACATTTGTTAACCTATTTTCAAATAAAAAGAACAAGCACTCGCTCAGCGGATGAATCTTGGAAAGAGCTGCTGTTGGGCAAACGGGACCTGTGCACTTTGTAGGGGATTGCGAGTTAGAAGTGGGAGGAACCCGTCCCTATTGTGGTAGGCGTCTGAGGGGAAGGACACAAATGAGGAACAGAGACGGACCGTGCAGGACAAATCGGCGTCCAGTGGGGGCTGAGCTTACACATCGGAAAGCTCCGCTCTCTCCCTAACTGATGCTTTAGCGGCAAGAGTTAAACCCAGAAGGACTGAGAATAAAATCGTGACTTAGTTAGGACAATGCGAGTCACAGGATAATCCTGAGTGTCCGACACAGGGCCCCGGGCCTTCTTCCTGAGCACACACAGCTGCTGCCAGCGTGCTTTTCCCTCCGTGGGTCTGGATGGACACCAGGCTGGGCCAGGCGGGGCAGATTTCTGCAGATCGATCGTCTTTGACCTGGCAGGACGCCCCCTGGCTCGTTCTCAGGGTCGCGGGTAAGATTGGTTTGATCTTTCCTGGTCTGGGTTTTGCTTCTTAGTCCTTTTTTTTGTATGAAATCATTCTATTGATTCTATTTTTGTATTAAATCATTCTAACAGGTGTGAGGTGTTACCTCGTTGCGGCTTCGATTTGCATTTCACTGATAGTGAAACGGAGCATCTTTTCGTGTCTGTCGGCCATTCGCATGTCTTTTGGGGAGAAGTGTCTGTGAGGCCTCTGCCCATTTTTTAGTTGGATTGTTTGTTGTTGTTGTTGTTGTTGTTGTTGTTGTTGTTTTGTGCAGTTGTGGGAGTTCTTTACGTTTTGGATATCAGCCCGTTACCGGAGGTGTTGTTTACACATAACTTCTCCCGTTCGGTTTGCTTCGTTGATGGCTTCTTTCGCTGTGCAGAGGCTTTTTAGTTCTATATGGTCCGGTTCGCTTGTTTTTGCTTTTGCTTCCTTGCCTTTCCAGTCAAATTCATAAAATCTTCTCTAAAACCAAGGCCCACGAGTTCAGTATTTGTTTTCTTCAATATTGTTTATTGTTTCAGGTCTTATTTTCAGGTCCTTGATCCATTGTGAGTCTAATTTCGTTTTTTTGCCTGTAACTTCCCAATTTTTCCAGCACCATTTTATTGAAGACGCTGTCTTTTCTTGTATATTTTTGGCTCCTTTGTTGAAAACCGTTTACCTAAATACACAAGGATTTATTTCTGAAATTTCAACTCTGTTCCGTTGGTCTGTGTGTCTGTTTTTCTGCCAATGCCATGCTGTTTTGATTATTGATGCTTCGTGGTATAATTTGAGGTCAGGCAACATGTTCCCTTCGGCCTTGTTTGTTTCTTCAGGATTGTTTTGGCTGTTTGGGGTCTTTTGTGATTTTATACAAGTTTAATGATGTTTTATTCTATTTATTTAAGAGAATGCTACTGGGGCTTTGATGGGGATTATTTACATCTGTATGTCACGTTGGGTACTAAGGTCATTTTAACTATGTTGCTTATTCCAGTGTATGAACACGGAATATCTTTCCATTTTTCAGTGTCATCTTCCATTTTTAAAAAATCATGGCTTATGAGTTTTCAGTGTATATGGTCTTCACATGCTTCGTTACATTTATTTCTTGGGGTTTGTTTTCTGTTTGTTTGTTTGTTTGTTTGTTTTTTGCAGTGGGAGAGGTTGTGAGGGGGAAAGAGCCCTCATACACTGCTGGTGGGAATGTAAATTGATATAAGCCCTGTGAAAGCAGCATGGAGGTTTCTCAAAAAATTAAGGACAGAGCTACTATATACCTCTTTGGGGTATTTACCCCCAAAGTTGGAAAATATTTACCTGTAAAGATATATGCATCCCAATGTTCATAGTAGCATTTTTTTGTGGTGGCCAGAACATGAAAAAAAAAACAAAAAATTAAAAAATTTTAAAAAAACACAAAAAAGAAGTACCCTTTAACAGATGATTGGGAAAAGCTGTGGTACATGTATGCAGTGGAATGCTACTCGGCCATAAGAAAAGATGAGACACTGCCATTTGCGTTAACATGGATAGGTCTTGAGATGATCATAATAAGTGAAAAATCAGACAGAGAAAGTTGAGAACCGTGTGGTTTCACGCATGTGGGATATGAAATTGAAAGCGACAAATGAACATGACAAGCAGAGACTCATGGACATGGGCAACAGCATGGTGCTTACCAACAGGGAAGGGGGGAGGTAGATAAGGGTAAACGGGGTCAAATATACGGTGATGGAAGGAAGTTTAACTCTGGATGGAGAACACACAATGCACTCTACATATGACGTGTTGAACTGCACACTTAAAACATTTTATTAACCGATGTCACCCAATTAATTCAATAAAAAATAAATTTAAAATCTTTAAATTTAAAAAATATACATTATTTTTCTGTTTGTTTGTTTTAAACTGTAGCTATTTTTGGAGTTTAAACCCATGAAATAGTAAGATTTTATGTCAGGGAAAACGGGCCTGGGTTAGAGACACATTGCCGCCACTTGCGAGCTGGGCAAATATTGCAATCTCTAAAATTTTGTTTCCTTATCTGTAAACTGGAAGAGATAATAGAACTTAGTGGGAAACTCGCAATATAGTGCCTGGCAAATAGTGAGGGTCAATAAACATTATTGTTATTTTTACTCTTAATTTTGTTTTGAAGCCTTACGATTTGTTATGTCTTAGGGAATCTGTAAGAACCTCTTTTTGCCTAAAAGGAAGAGTCTGCCTCTGACTCCGAATTAAAAATTTTCTGTCCAGAACTGCCTCGGAGACCTCTAGCAGTTGGAGAACGTTGAAAAGCCTGTGCTGTCGCGGGCACTGAGGATCTGTTTGATGGAACTGTCACCCGATGAGGAAGGACCTGTAGCAGCTTGCAGGGCTCGCCACATGGGACGTGGCGTTTGTGGAGACGTAGCTGTTCAGACCTGCGTGTCCAGTCACACTGATGACAAGCTTTGCTGGTAGGAGGAGCGGGGAAGGTGTGACGTGAGCACGACGCCTCGTGCAGGAAATACAGGGAGAAGCTGAGATCGCTCCCTGCCCCCCAAGATGCTCATAAATATGAACGAGAAACTCGCTGCATGAACCGAAGGACCCGGAGCTGGCGGCCAGGATGAGCGCTGGGATGGCCTCCTGCGGTCAGGATGCCGGGACTTTCCCCAGGGCCCACCCCGCCCTCCTCTGTGTCTGCACGCACAGCCGTCCCCACGGGCGAGGGCTGCTCTGGGGCACTGTGAGGCGCTCGGGGGTGAGTCCCAGGAGTTTTTGCTGAGACTGTCAGGCTGCGGACGCAGACATTTTCAGTCACTTGTTTGTTTGTTTGTTTGTCTTTCTGCCTCTGGTAAGAGGGTTTGGGCTATTCAGTTAGTGAAGAAAGGGGCTGGGCAGTTAGATGAGAAATGAGAAGGAAAAGGTGGTTCGACCTAGTTAAGTAAGTGGATAGATTGTTGTATTTCAGTGATTTTTATTTCCAGCCTAGTAGCTTATGCATATATTTTTAAAAACCCGGGGCTGCCAGTTTTCCCAGGAAACGAGAAAACGTTGATTATGAATGCCTATAAGGGACAGTATTGCTTTGCGGCTTGTTACATAGGATGCCCTTCCCCACTCCCTCCTGTCTTCCCCTTCCAAGTCACAGGAATGTGCTGCATACGTGGGGATTCACTACAAACAGGAGGGCCCACCCTGAGGAGCCGCCTAACGGGGAGACGGACATGGTAGCACACAGAGCTACAATTACAGAGGTTGGCACAGGATCCAGGTCGGAATATTGTAATAATGTTTGCTCTGTCTTTCCACTGAAGGAAAGCGGCACAAGGAGTTGTCACTTGAGTTTTGTTCCCAAAGGGAAAGCAGCAACCGATTGGACACTTGTCAGACTTTGTTATAGTCACACGCGCGCCCACTCACACGTACAGAAATGGACCCCTCGAGCATCTTAAGACAGAATTTTTCACAGAATAAGTTGTTTATCAAAATCTGGGATTGACCAAACGCCCAACAAGGATGCTTAACAGGTCGGCCTCCGTCCTTGTGTTCGGATCCGTTGGACCCGCTCTGGCTCAGCTTAGCGCATTCAGGTTCGGCTCCCGTTAGTTCGTTGTCATTTTGTTTCGTTTTTGAGAATTGCTTGTTGGATAAGCAAAGGCTGGGCATGGATTTGTGTTCAGACGTGCACAGTTGTCAGTCCCATGGTATGCAGTGGATGACACTTGCACGTTCTTCCTCGGTGGTCGAGAGCGAAGAGGTGCGCAGGTCAGAGAAGGCCTCAGGAGGCAGGCGCGGCGCGGGCCAAGGCGGGGAAGCAAAGGGCACGAGTCGTGGGGGAGTGGGGGGGTTCGTCATGGCAGGAGTCACAGGCAGGGCCCCGGTTCGCTCTGTGAAAGCGGCCAGGCCGTCTCCCCGGAGCCACACACCCAGGCAACGGCTGTATCAGCCATCTTCGGCGAGGGAGCGTTCCCGGGGCTCTGCCGCCTTGACGGCGGTCGACACTGTCGGCTTTTGTGTCGTCGCCTTTCCAGGAGGTGCGTAGTGTGACCTCATTGTCACTCCTGCGCTGCGTTTTAACTACACGTTTTTTACTTATCTCCTTAGCGGTTGCTCTGAGGCATGCAAGCTCCACCTGAACTTACCATGATCTTTTCCATGTTTATACCAAGGTTATCACAGCAAAACGTGAAGACTTCACTCCCGTATGCCTCTATTGCTTTCCTGGTTGGGTTCCTGTTGCTTTTATCTTTTGTCTTTTAAAGAAAGTAAAATAAATAAATAAGCAAATGAATGAATGAATGAATGAATGAACACAAATATACTCATAAAGGTTTTTTATTTTTTTTTTAATATTAATTGTCTTACCATTTCTGATCCTCTGCATTTCTGGTTGTGGGTTTTAACATCTGTTGTCATGTATTTACTACAACGTGCCTCATCCCCACCACGCTTTTTGGCATGGTTACTGCCAAATACATTGCCGTTCTGCACGTTCTAGGACCAACAACACAATTTTATAAATGTGTTTTCTGCGATGGCTTTTAAACCAGTTACGGGGGGAAGAAAAGAAACGCGTACTCACACCGCCTCGCGCGGTGGCTCTCGTAATCACCCTTGTCAGAGCTCCTGGTTTCGTCCTGTGGATTCACGTCGCTGTCTGGAGTCACGTGTTTTCAGCCTGAGAAACTGCCTTTAACGTCTCCTGCAAGCAAGTTTTCTGGCAATGAGCTCGCTCTGTTTCCGTCTGGGCGTGTCTGTGCGACGCCTTCACGTTTTAAATACAGCTCGTGTGGGCATGGGGGTTCCGTTCGAGTGTCCTCCCTTCATCTCTCTGAACGTGTCACCTCACCGCACGTGGCTTCAGCTGGTTCAGTTAATCACCTGTTAACCTTATCATGACTCCATTGAACATGGGTCTTTTTTTTGGGGCGGGGGCTGCTGTTAAAATGATCTTGGATTTCAACATTTTCAGTATCGTCATGTTTCTGGACCGACTCTCGTTGCGTTTATCCTTCTCCGAGTTTGTCGAGCTTCCGGCTACGTAGCTAGTGTTTTCTATCAAGTTTGGAGAGTTGTCAGCAAACACCTTTTGAATATTTTCTGTTCCTTTCTCTCCCTGTCCTTATACTTACACCCGTGTCTGTTGAATAATGGATTCTGACTCACGTTTTCTGTTTATTCTTCTTCGTTCTTTCCCACTCTGTTCTTCAGATTACATCCTCTCTACTGAACTCTCTTCAAACTTGCTCATTCTTTATTCTGCCGACTCACACGTACTGGTTAGTCCCTCGAATAGATTTTTTATTTGGTTTTTGCACTTTTCCACTTTCAAAAAGAATCGCCGTGTCTTTATTAACATTCTCTGTGATGCTTCGTTGCCATCATACCTTCTTTTGAGTCTTTAAACACGATTTCCTTCAGGCCTTAGGAGGTATTTATAATAGTAACTAGCGAAATGCAAGAACGACCAGAGGATTAACAGACTCAGCAGTAACGTCTTGAAATTTCCCTTCTGAAGTGGCAGGATTAGGCTTTGGAGGTCTTGACATGTTGTCGAGCGATGACACTTGATAAGCTTCACGAGATCATAGAGATGGCTTCAGTCGTGTTCTCAGTGTCACGATGAGACAGTTTTACCATAACTTTAACATCAAAAGCTGATCTGAGCACCTTCTGCTCTGACAGGGAACTCGAGAGTGAAGCACCAGGCTGGTAGTGCCAGGTTGTTTGTACTGCGGGCGCAGGCTCCCGCGAGATCGCCTCGCTCCAAGCGGCCAGCGTCAGGTTCCAGAGTCCTCAGGCTGCCTACACTTTTGATCAAATGGCTCGAAATTCGAGAGTTCCCATGACCCCTTCAGGTCTGATAATTTGCTAATAGAACAGAGGGAAGCTCTACATTTATGATGACAGTTTTATTATAAAAAGGACTAAATACTGCAAACACGTAGAACCAGCCAAAAGTAGGAGCCATGGGGCAGCCCCGGATGTGAAGTTTCCACGTCCTCCCCCTGTGGAACGAGGGCGCGTCACCTTCCTGGCACACCTGTGTGTCCACCAAGAAGGAAGCTCGACTGAGCGTCACCCCAGAGACATGCTTGATGGAACCATCGGCCACAGGTGGACTCAGTGTCCACCCTTCATCTCCTCCCGGGAGGTTCGTCTAACATCACGTGGCTGGAAGCCACAGCCGTCTAACCGCAGAGGTGGTTCGCGCAGCAAGGCCAGCCTCCACCCCGAAACGAGGGGCCCGCGGCGAGGCTGCTCGCGAGCACGAACTCGGGAAGGGCCACCGTGGATGGTGAAAGCGTCGCTATCACCCAGGAAACTCTGAGTGCAGGACGCCCGCCTGGTCCGAAACCCGGCGCCCAGGCCCGACGAGCCCTTCATCCCACGGCGCACACCGGACTGCGAGGCCGCGTCCGTCCTCGGGCGCGCTCCTCCGGGCCCGCGGCACCCGCGGCGGCACATGGCGAAGGCCCCTGCCAGCCTCTGGCCACGCCGTTGCCCTGAGCCTGAGCCTCCCACCCTCTGTGCCTGCGCAGCCGCAGCGAGTGCAACGCCGACGAGCTCCCCACACGTGGAATTTCTCGTCTCTAAGGATTCCCAGTGCCGCTTGAGTGTCCCGGTCTCCAAAGCGTCGCTCCCAGTGCACGTCACGCCCGGCACCAGTCTAACAGCTGCATAAGGTTAGGTGGTATCGTCACCGCCACTTCACACGTTAGGAAGCGAACCGAGAGGCACTTTGTCCAGAGTAACCTGCCCGAAGGGCGGAACCAGTTCCATGGCAGAATCGGGCCCAGGCAGTCTATTTTTAAAGGCTGTGCCTTTACCCTTTAGACGATGCCACTTGCAGCCACAGGAACATCAGCTTTGCGCTGGAAAGTTCCGGAGAAACTCGGGGGGTTTATCATAAAAGCAATTTTTCTTTATTGGAAAAATGATGCCAAGGCATCAGTGGTTAAGGCCACAACATGACAAGGTTTCTCAGAAGGAAACACACTAAGAACTCCGGTTAAACAAAGGAGAAAACAGTAAAATTCGGTTTTCAAGTCTTTCTCATTCCATAGATGCTTGGGCAAAGGCTTCATTCATTGATTCACTCTCCCGATGCACAGCATCAAGTTCTCCGTTCACCCTGGGGCCTCTTCACCCTTCTTCATTACGGAGACTGTGAGAGAAGCAAACGCCCATCCAGAAGGACGCCTGGTGGCTCGCTGGGCTCAGAGCCGAGCAGCCATGTCTGCACAGGGGCCCCCCATGCAAACTCTCTTCTGGGAGGAAGCTGCACTGAGCTACCCCCTTCCCACGCTCAGCTGCCTGCCGGCCCGTGGCCCTGCCTCCTGGGCCCGCCCTTACGGCCGTTCCTGGAACAGTATTTCCACCACCAGGCCTGAGACTGCTCCCATCCAACCGGAGCGGAGCCGCTGTGTCTTCACCAGCATCTCCGCAGACAGTCAGAGGCTCCATTCTGACCCATCAGGACAGTGCCCTTTGCACCAGCCTGCGCGGCTAAGCTCCGTCTTAACGGGCTCCCTCCTGTCCTGCAAGCCACCCCCCCCCAGCTGCCGCTCAGGTCCGAGGTGGCTCCCCAGAGGGTTTGCCCAGGGAAGGGTCCCTCGCAGGCTGGCGGTGGCGTGAACCCTCGGCTGGGGACTGGGAGTGCGGGAGAGAGGAGGAGCGTGGCCTGGGCTCGCTGTGTCAGTTGTCCCCCCGGGAGTGGCGGGCCTGGAAGATGGCCAGAGGGAGCAGGGAACTCCCCAAGGAGGGACGCAGGGCAGGGCCCCTGGCTGTCTGGAGGCGTCCCTGCGGTGGCACAGAGCCACGCTTCGGAGGGGGCAGCTTCCCTCCGTCCCACCGCTGTGGCCAGCCTGAAGCCCCACTGAGTGACCCCGCAGGCCAGCGCACCCCACTTCCTGCAGAAGTCGGGTCACAACCCACGTGCGCCCTGAACGTACCCGGCCGTGTGGACGTCGGCAGCGCCCCGTGTCCTGCAGATGGCTGCCAGGGCTTCGGGGACCTGGTAACCTACTGAGAAGGTTCGCTTTAGGCACGATTCGGGGGGGAATCTAGGAGCATTCAGCAGCCAAGGCACAGGGGAGACAGCAGATGCGGTAGATGGTGACTCCCCCGGGAGAGGAAATCGATGTCTTTAATTATGAATTTTCAAAGAGTGACATTTGGAGTCCGAGCTGAAGTGCTCCCCTGGAGTGCGTTCAGCTCTGAAAATGGGAGCTGGCCTCCCAGCGCGACAGCTTTCCCTGGCGGTCTCCAGGCGACAAGGCCACGTGTGCGGCCCATTCCTCGCCGGGCAGCCGCGGACGTCGGAACCGGGTTGTTCAGGGCAGCGTCCCTGTGTATAAAGCCATGAACGAGGGAATGAGCCACTTTCAGGGGTTTTTTTATTATTATTATTCCTGAAAAAAGTGACCTAGCTGACTGGCACTCCAATCAGTGGGCCGTGGACATGAGCTTCTCCTGACATCAGCAGGGGTTCCAGGTAAACAGGGTTCTACCGTTCAGGAGCTGGGGGAATGTGAATTAAAAACCAGTCTGTCGCCTGTGGGTGTGCACAGGAACTGACCGCGAGGTCGTGCAGAGCATTGCACGCCTGTGTTCATCACAGCACGACCCGCGGCCGCTGAAATGTGGAAGCAACCTCAGGGTCCCTCGCCTGTGAGTGGATAAACACAATGAGATAATGTGAGGAATATTATTCAGCCGTAAAAAAGGAAGAATCCTGACGCACATTACAACATGGACATCATGCGAAGTGAAATCATGGGTCACAAAAACGTAAATACTGATGATCCCACTTACCTGAGGGCCTGAGAGTTGGCGGAATCGTAAGGACAGAAAGCCTCCTGGGCCGGGGACAAGGGGAGGGTGGGCAGTTACTCAACAGGTATAGATTTTCGGTTTTACAGGGTGAGGAGTTATGGGGTTGGATTGAGTGACGGCTGCACAACAACGTGGATGTACTTAACACCATTGCACTGTCCACTTAACAATTGGTAAAATGATAAATTTTGTTATGTGTATTTATCTCAATAAAAGAAAAAAAATCTAAGAGTATTTGTTTAGCCGCAAGACATCTCAGAGCCTTCCTTCTGCTCAAGTGCAATATTACTTGAAATAAGAACGTGTAAACCATATAAAACATACTTCACAAACTGCTAATACAGACCACTTTCTGTTTCTTGATCTTTTTTCCAGATAAACCTTTTCAGTATCTAAGGTAGGAACGTTATTTCTTTGAAAACATGACCATTCACGATGTTTTGTGCGGATGGGCAAGGTCGATTCGCGAATATCGGGACCTCATATTACCACAAGTGATCGACCTGAAGAGGAAAACGGGAAAACGTCATGCGAAGTTTCTCATGACAGCTCGGAGGTGGGGGAATAACTTGTGGGAGGGAGGTTCGGTGACCACTGAGTCAGGCAGCGACCACCCAGAGCCCAGTCTCCATGCCTCCTCACGAGTGTGGCCCTCGGTGGACCTCCTCGCTTTTCTGATTCCCTCTGCCAGGAGACCCGTGCCTACACGTAATGACTCTATTTAGAAAAGACTGGAATTTGGGGGGAAATGGCGTAAGTTAAGCATCTAGGAAAATACGCTATTCTCCCATAATGCTTTTGTTATTTGTCCTGTCTTTTCCTTTCTTTAGTTTCATACATCAGCCTCTGATTTGTGAACTCACCCAGTCTTTAGGAGAGACACAGGAATCCCCTTTAGTCAGTCAGTGATGGAAACCTTTCATTGCAGAAAATAGAGTTTTCTGGGAAGCTGGTAGAGATATGTGTGACCCTGCGTGGTATTAGATTGCGGACTCGTCCCTGAGAGCGGTTTTGGGACATTCATCACACGTTTAAAGGACCGAGCCTTTGAAATGCTCTTGTGACTCGAGCTTGAGCTCGCTCACCACAGTGGTCCGAAGGAGGCTTTTATCACCCCGTTTACACCAGCGAGGGAGGATGCAGGGCTGCGTTTCTTCTCCTTTAAAACTGTGATTCCCCTCCCTGACTCGCTGCCCACGAGCCTCTCGAGCACGAACGTGTCTCAGAGTCACGGGACTCGTTGCTGACCCAGTCATCCCGAACGCCACGCGTGATGCTGGAGTGGAGGAAAACGCCAGATCTCACAGCCAGACCTCAGGGTCCTGTGCTGTTTGGTGAAATAATAAAATTTGCATCATCCCTGACTAGTTCTGGTTTGTTTTTAAGTGAATAGGTGAGCGTAGATGCCTGCCCCCAGTCCAGATGGGGGTGGGGGGGAGAGTATGTTCTGTTTCGTATCCCCAGTCAGGTCTCTATGTTTGGGTCAGGGTTGGCTTGCAGCTGGAGAAGGACGGGGCGGTTGGACCCGATTAAATACGGGAAAGCTGGCAAAGCGGGTCTGTCGGTCGCCCCATTCTACATCGACAGGGTAAAACCTGGGCCGTAAATCCTTACTTTCACCAGCGCAAGAAAGTATAGTTTGTTTGTTTCTTTTCTGATGTTAACTCACTTCTTCGGGCCTTTTAATTTTCACTCCACTAAGAGAGAGAACTGAACCTGATAACTGGGGAACTGCGAGTTCCTACTCCTCCCTCACCCACAGCAGAGTGTTCATCAGAGAACATCAGCAGGACCGAGGTTTATGCAAAAAATGCTCCGACAGAGGGAGGCCGAGGCTCTGATTTCTTACCCAGGGGTGTGGGTGCGCTGGTGAATGTTTACCAGCGTGGTCGCTGCCGGTTTCCCTGGGGTAAACACGGCCACCCTGGCTGGCGTCGTCATCACTGAGCGCACAGTTGGGAAGGGATGGGCACGGTCGGCTCTTGTAAGCCAGGAAGAGCCTGCTTCAGCAGACCACCGACCAGCCCCCTACTGCATGGCTCCCCAGTTTTACAGGGAATCACTGTTGTTGTTGTTATTGTTTTCCTTGCCCAACGTGACTTGTCAGAAAAAGATATTACTAAGAGCAATGCAGAGGGTTTACTGCCTATGTTTTCTTCTAGAACTTCTATGGTTTGGGGTCTTACGTCTTTAATCCATCTTAGTTTACCCTTGTAAATGACGTAAGAAAATGGTCTGGTTTCATTTCTTTTGCACGAATCTGTCCAGTTTTCCCAGCACCGTTTACTGACTAGAATGTCTTTGCCCCATTGTATACTCTCGCCGCCTTCGGCGTACATCAGTTGACAGTACAGTTGTGGGTTCATTTTGGGGCTCTTTTCTGTCCCATCGGTCTGTGTCTGTTCCAGTGGCAGTGCCATGACGGTTTGATTACTGCGGCCTTGTAATGTCGTCTGATACCAGGTATCCGTACCTCTACTTTGCTCTTCTTTCTCAAGATTGCTGTGGCTATTTGGGGTCTTTTATGCTTCTATGTAAATTTTAGGGTTGTTTATTTAAATCCTATGAAAAATGACGTTGGTGTTTAGATAGGGATGGCATCGAGTCTATAGATCGCTTTGGGTAGTATGGCCATTTTAATGATGTTGATTCTTCCCATCCAGGGGCACGGTCCTCCTTCCATTTATTTGTATCTTCTCTTTCTTTGTTCCATGTCTTGTAATTTTCTGAGTGCAAGTCTTTTTTCTCCTTGGTTAAATATTTCCTAGGTATTTCATTGGTTTCAATGTAGTTATAAGTGGAATTGTTTTTTAATTTCTCTTTCTGATAATTTGTTATCGGTGTTTAAAATTGCGACTGATTTATGAATATTAATTTTATACCCTGATACTTTACTGAATTCATTTATCAGTTCTAATAGTTTATTTTTTTTGCTGGAATCTTTAGGGTTCTCTTTATACAGTATCATGTCATCTGTAAATAATGACAGTTTTATTTCTTCTTTTCAATTTGGATGCCTTTTGCTTCTTTTTCTTGTGTGACTGCTATGGCCAGGATTTCCAGGACTATGCTGAACAAAAGTGGTGAAAGTGGGTATCTTTGTCCTATTCTTGGTCTTAAAGATAATGCTTCTAACTTTTCACCATTGAGTATGATTTTAGAATATCGGATAGTTTGCCCTAAAAAAAAAAACAAAAAAACAAAAAAAAAACACCTTCTTGTGTCCCTTAAGTCTGTAATTCCTCCATTTATTCTTTTTCAAAAAGCCAGTTCTTCCTCTTATTCAGTTAATGGATTGTTTAACTTCATTGTTTCTTTCATTATAGAAGAGTTGTCAGAGGCAATCCATGAGAGAACTTATCCCCTTGGCACTGGAGTCGGCGGGTATTTTAATTTCACTGCTAGATTGTCCCTGTGAAGTGATATTGAGCACTTCAAAATTCTCTCATAAAGGCAAACCCCATGCAGATTTTTTTCTATTTCAAATCCTTTAATGTGGAGGGAGCTGTTATGAACACTGTAGATAGCTGGTAGGGGCGTCTGGATGAGTGTGGAGTGAGTGAGTCCGCTTGGTCCCAGCCATGCGGAGCAAAGGCCCTCGTTCTGTCTGGACAAAAGCGGAATAGGGGTTCTCAACCAGACGCACTGCATTGTGACAATTTGTGAAGTGCAGAGTTTTCCCAGAACAACATGTCTCACCATCGGCCTATCGTCTAAAACTTGGGTGTTTGAAAGACTTCAGAAATACCTAAAGACACGGTTATCACCAACATGGTTGGTAAATATACAGAGCCAAACATTTGATAGGAAAAATCAACAATTTTGAAAGGACAATAACAACATGTTATGCAGTCAAGTAATCTATTTCCGTACTGACTTTTTGGTGACTTTTGTTTTTAGCTTTATTTTAGTTTTTATTTCATTCTGACTTGTATTTCATTTAATTATTTACACGGTTGTCTTTCTCATTCGATCTATTAATTGAGGTAAAACACTTTTTAGATGATTTATTATGGGAAAACGTTGTATTTGAGTTCACTGCTTCTCCAAAGATGAAAAAAAAAAATGATCACTTAAAACTGTCCGATCAAATGAACCAAAACTAGCAAAAATATTTCACAACCTAACTCAAAATTGAAGAAACAGCTTATCAATGTCCACAACATATTTTAGGTTCCGAGAAGCCCTACAGTGTAGAAACTGTTTAGAAAATATAGTAGATTAATAAAGTTTTCCCAGATACATTAAGTAGATAAATGTTGGGAAAATGTCAGTTAAAAGGATTTAGAAGAAAGAGGAGGAGAAGGAAAAGGAGAAAGGAAAAAGGCAGCATCAGCCACAGGAACTAGGAAAAACAAGAAATAGGAAAGCAGTAAAGAGAAAACCAGCAAGGGCATCAAAACCTTGGAAGCTGTAAAGCAGAGGGAGAAGTGGGAGCTAAGTCTTCAGACCACAGTGAGCAAAAATGTCAGCCAGCCATGCGGAGAGGCAGAAACGAGTCAGCTTGAACCTGCAGACCCCCGAGACTTGAAACCGAAGGCATAACACACGCTGGCTCTGGGCGAACAGTCATCTGCAAGCGGAAAGCGGGCCTGAATACAGCAGCAGTTAGAGCCCAGGCGCCCCTCTCTTGCTCCATGCAGCAGAAGGACCGTCTTCTCCGGTGACGGCAGGAGAAGAGTGTTTTAGTCTCTGGAGACATCAAACCAGAGGGATCTGATCTGGGGGACATCAGAACAGCTGAGGGAGAAGGTGACCTACGGAAGTGGGGATTAAGTGAAAGGTGTCACCGATTAGTGAAACCTCCTTGCTGGTCCCTTTCACACTCGGCTGCCAGATACGATGTTCTCCAAGTGGGAGGTGGGAAGACTCATTTCTGGGGAAGCTGCCCCGGTCACAAGAGCTACTTAGAGACAGAGTTTGGAATCCTCCAAGAAACGGCCACCATATCGCGAGAATAAAGCCCCCCAGTGGCCAAGTCCTCTGCCCCACAACGAAACTCCATTCGTGAAGTAGGAATGTCCACCGAGAATCAACATGACAGGTCATCAATACGACTAGAAGCCAAAAGGCAGTGAAGCAATGACTTCGAAGGATTCTGACAAAAAATCATTTTCGGTTGAGAATTTGATAGCCAGGAAAACTGCTGATTAGATGTGAGGTTAGCATGAAGACGTCAGCAGACACGTCAGGTCTCAAAGCGTTTTTCGAGGAGGCCTTTGAGACATCGGCTCCAGCCAAACGAACACTAAACCCAGAAAGAGAGAGGTCTGAGCTCCTGGACGCAGGGATGCGAACACACCGGGGTGCAAAGAGGATCCTCGGGGTGACCACAGGTACACAGCGGTTCTCGAGAGAAGCCAGAGCTGCTTGGAACGCGGGATGGGGGGCTCCAGGAAGCGCGTCCGGAAGAAGAGGGCTGCGCCGGCAGAGTGTTTACTGCGTTGGGACTGGTTTAAAGGAGAGATTCGGCTATGGTAGCGAGTTTGGTGGCACATTGCTGACTGACACACAGAAAACTGAGCAAACAAGAAATAAATAAGTCATCTATTTCTTTATTTAATACAAGATGCTATTAAATACAGAAAAGGTAACATTTGTGGCTTAACGATTTGTAGTTAAATCACATAATGTGACAAACTGAATATATTGATTTAGATCCAAACTCTGAGATAACTATAGTAAGAGGGAGATGGGGCGTTAAGTGGAGAGTGGGGTGCACGGCAAGTGCATATGATGTCATATTTCATGGACTCAACAGATCTCTAAAAGATCAAGAAACGGTGCATACGCGTGCCAGATCGATATAGGACATAGTAAATAGCAGAAGATACAGTGGGAAGTGTATTGGTTTTAGGAGAAAAACACGCTGTAGAACAATATGAAGTTCCAGAATTCAGGGAACAAAAAGAAATTCCTAAAGCTTCCAGAGAGGTTAAAAAATAATCCAAATCAGGTCTCGTACGAAGAGGTCTGGGTCTGGGGGAGAATGAGATGAGGTCCCACTATTTATATTGAAGCCACAGAAGCATCTGAGTTTTTAAAATCGTGTTCTTGTGTTAGCGGATAACAAATGAAACTTGAATTTAATATGAAAAATGCTGTAACTCCGGGAGCCCACAGATGGCTCTTGTCGTGGTTCTTAAGGAACAAACGGTCTGTGGATCTCATTTGGGTAAAAACTGCTCTGAGGAAATGACAAAGGAAAACTTTGCAAGGGATTATCCTATAACTATGCCCTGGAGCCTTTTCCATGTGTGTCAACAATGCCGGATGGGAAAGGAAGTCAGGCGGGGTCAAGCACAAGGTCCACGAAGCCCTGACACGTACCCACTCGTCCTGCTGTTTGCGGTCAGGTCAGTGACTCTCCGTGGGTGTCGTTTCACCGGGGGGACATGAGGAGTCTCCGGAAAACTTGACCTTGCCCTCGCACATCAACTGGTCTTTCAGTTAATCCCCTAGCACGTCAGCTGGTGCTCGATGATGGCATTCCAGATATCCAGACCGCCATGCTCCATCAAGGGCATTGCCAAGCTACATTCCGTCACTCTGGAATCTCTGCTGCCTCTGGAATTTTCCGTCGCTTTGGGAAGGAGACTGGTTTCTACAATTCTGATGAGGTGCCACATTTCAGTAGGCCTGGCAGGATCACTGGAGGTAAAACTTGATATTCCCAGTACATAGGGCCCGTGCCGTTCTCTCTTTGACATTCATACTTCACCAGGTTTAGTCAAACTGACTTCCCAGAAGCTCCACTGCACTGATGTCTCGTACTGACTCACTCTCGATTTAGATCTGAAGTGTTTTTAAACCTTCTTCACACATCCAACTGGTAAGCTTGGTCTCACCAATTTTATATTTAGATTCAAGCTCCTGACCTTCCATTTCTTCACTCCAAATACGAAGTGTGGCCCAAGGGATCCTTTGGAACCGTATTCTGTCCTTTAACACATATTCCTCCTCTCTGAGTTTCACGTCACCCACCAATTTTATAAGCGTCGCATTCAATGAGTTTCTCCAAGTCATTTGCTCAAAATGATGAGCCAAATGGGGACAAGGAGACCCACTGGCACATTTAGCGACCACTGAGTAATCAGTTTTGAACGCACCTGGCTGTAACCTCACCCAGCACGAATTTCCCCAGCCTTTCCACTATGTGTCATCTCCAATGGCTTATTAAATTCCAGAGCCATTTACCCTATCCCTTCTTGTTCTGCTAGTCTAGTTACCCTTTCAGAAAAAGAAAATGTAAATAATTTATATGACACTTGACATTAGCAGATTCTGGCTTGATAATCACTATTTCTTCTTCTGAATGTGGCCTCACAAATCCTTCTTTCGAAGACATTAATTTTAGAATCTTTCTCACCTTTGCTGTCAAGAGTTAAATAATTTACTCTCTCCTCTCAAAAAAGCAAAACCATATGGGCTCGTGTGCTTTTAGCACCTCTTCTCCTCCCCGGGATTCTTCAAAAAACATTGACAATGTTGCACTTATCTTTTTAAGACTAATCTTGGTGTTCTGAGACATAGTTTTCCCAGGTCAGGTGGTTTTTTGCTCACCTTAGGTTTCTGTTCCTACTCCTCATTTATTTCTGACGATTATTCTCCTACATCCACAGGCGAAATCAAAATAAAATATGAAGAGCATTAGGGGATAGGGGACAGCAAGTGCAGTGAATTCATTGACAATATGGAGCCCTCTTTAAGTCCAGAAAGATCAGTAATCACATCAGATTTACATTGACTAAAGCCTCCTACTAAAAAACAAACAAAAACAAAAAACAAACAAACAAAAACAAAAAAACAAAGATTGTCATGTGGATGAAGAAAACAAAATTAATTTCCTGCTCACAATTTGGCCATCGATACAGAAAGGTTGATGATAAAAGTGTGGAAAAAAGACATTCCATGCAAACAGTAACTGAAAAGCAAGTGTGTTGATACCAAGCAGAGTGTGGTCATCCCTTTTTGATGATCGATTCACCGGGAAGATACGACGATTCTTAATCTGTATTCCCGTAATATCTAACCTCAAAATAGGGAAAGCAAAACTAGAGCAAGCTAGGAGAAGAAATAGGTGAAGCTAACGTTATGGTGAGAGAATTTGAGTCAGCTGTCTCAGTACCCGATACGCGGAGTCTCGATGAGGTTTCAGTACGCACACAGGATAGAAGCAACGCGGCCAGCAAACTCGGCCCAAAGGGCAGGTAGAGAACGGTGCACCCACAGCTTCAGACACGTTTACAAAATTGTGCTGGGCCATTACGTTAAAAGTTCAACAACACAGAGTGTCTTCTCCCTCATCTCACCACATGCAATTAAGAGAGCAACTAAGGACATAAATCTAATAAAAATATTCTCATGTGTTTGGAAACTGGAATATATACTTCTAAATAGCCAATGGGCCAAGGAAAAGTGAAAAGTAAAACATATTTTCATCTTAATTATAATGAAAAATAATTATCAACCCTTCTGAGATATAATTTTTGCTGTATTTAGAAGAAAATTCATAAACTTAAATGAATTTATCAGAAAAAAAAGTTTGAAAATCAAATGTCATAAGCACGCACACTAAGAAGTTAGTAAAAGAACAAAAATGAAATCTAAAGAAAGTAGGAGGAAAGAGCTAGAAATAGAATAAAGAGGATGAACGTACTTTGTTATGACACAAATAACAGAACCAGTAAACTTCAGAAAAGGCACAAATAACTAATATCAGAAATTTAAAAAGCGTACCTTTTCAGTCTTCTCCAAACATTGAGTATTTTAACAGTTTATTATAAACAAATGTTTCCCAAAATTTCAAAATTTAGATAAAATATAAAATTCTTAGAAAATTTCATCTACGGCCATGCTACCTTGAACAGGCCCGATCCCGTCTGATCTCAGGAGCTAAGCAGGGTCGGGCCTGGTTAGTGCTTGGAGGGGAGACCGCCTAGGAAGGCCGGGTGCTGTGGGCACAAAAGATAAAATAGAAAAATAAGGGATTGTAAACTGAAAAGTTCCTTGCAACCTGGGAGGCTGCCTCACCTAAAAATAAACAAACAAACAAACAAATAAATAGGAAATTCACCAGGCTTGTCCTGGGGGGACTGTGGAGACAACCAAAGGAGAAGAGGGCGGAGACTGACGACGGAGAGTGAGGAGCTTGCGCAGGGTGGCAGGGAAGGCCTCGGCGAGGACGGCATTGGCCACCTGGTTAATATTCCAAAGCCTTGACCTCTCGGGCCTCCGTGACTGCTTAGGGTCTGTGTGGGGTGAGCCGGTTCCTAGAGGAGTAAATGGCTCCCCCGTCGGCATGTGTTTCAGATTTAAACCGACCGACCCAGAGCCCACGCCCAAAGCACCTCGGAGCCACTGCCCACCTGCCCCGGTCACCCTGGGAACTAGGACAGTCCCGTCCCTGTGCTGCAGAGTCCACTGAAGTTACTCAAAGCAGCCGGTCCTGAGGCTGCTCACCCCACCCTGCCCTGTCCCATGGAGATGACAGCACAGGCTCGTGCCCGCAGCATCTGCCACCACCTCCCAAGGACCCAGCGCTTCCTCACGTGGCCCAGCCTGGTCCCACGGGCCCGCGCCTCCTGGGAACTGAGAGCCGCGGCCTACCCTTGCGATGACAGTTGTTTCCTGAAGCCTCGGCCTTACTGTGCCTCGGTTTCCTGTTCACATACTGTCTGTTCGAGCAGAGGGTGCGACATCTGAAGAGAGAGCTGGGCGACAAGGAGTGAGCTGTGGGCATGTCTGGAGAAACAGCGTCCCCCATGGGGACCGGCGTGTGTTCTCGGGTGTGCTGAGGCCCAGCGAGCTGGGCGGGTGGCCCAGGTAAAGGGGAGACACTAAGAGACAAACTGGGAAGAGGCTGGTGGCAGCTCACGCGGTTAACTCAAACGAGAGCAGTGCTGTGGGCTGGAGTCCTCTGTCCCCACCAAAGGCACAGATGAGGCGCTGATCCCACCACGGGGCTGCGAGGAGTCGGGGCCTCTGGGGGCACAGGGAGTGTGCTGCGGAGCCCTCCTGGCAGGACTGGGACCCTGTGAGGAGCGACTTGGGGGAAGTGATTGTTTTCTCTCTGCAGCGAGAAAGCATCTATCTGACCCAGAAAGAGAGCCGACTTCCAGGACCACGCCCGCTGCCTCCTGGCTCATCCTTGGGCCTCCAGAGCCATGCGGAGCGAGTGTCCACTGTTCAAGTGCCCGGTCCGACCACCCAGCCTGACTATGCCAGGCAGGTGCAGGGGACCCCCTCGGGTGCCAGCAAGTGGGAGAGACAGAGAGAAAGTCCAGAGACTGGCTGACCCGCCGGGTACTGAGTAACCATTGTCAAGGGCAAGGCCGGGATGGCCGGATGGTTCAACTCTGCCCGAGAGAGCTCTCAGGACAAAAGTGACCCGTACATGACTCCTGTGAGTGACAGAATAGAGACACTGTTCCACTGTCATGCTCTCTGACCATAATGGATTATTGTGTTGAATTATGGAAAAAAAAAAAAAAGAAAAAGCCCTGTTTCCTCAAACCAGAGCACGTGCAAAATGGCCTGCCGGATCACCCCCGGCCCAGAGCACCCCAGGCCCAGAGCGCCCCAGGCCCAGATCGCCCCAGGCCCAGAGCACCCCGGGCCCAAAGCACTCCAGGCCCAGTTCGCCCCAGGCCCAGATTACCCCCGGCCCAGATCACCCCAGGCCCAGATCGCCCCCGGCCCAGAGCACCCCAGGCCCCGATCGCCCCAGGCCCCAGATCGCCCCAGGCCCAGATCACCCCAGGCCCGGATCACCCCAGGCCCGGATCACCCCAGGCCCGGATCACCCCAGGCCCAGATCGCCCCAGGCCCAGATCACCCCAGGCCCCAGATCACCCCAGGCCCAGGTCGCCCCAGGCCCAGAGCACCCCAGGCCCAGAGCACCCCAGGCCCCAGATCATACTTTGTGCTGTGAGTAAATTAAGCTTCTTTTCCTCTTAGTTTTCTCAAAGTAGGAAAAATTCGGGTCAGAGGCACTATTAACAGAGTAACTCAGACAGCACAGTCTTTGGTCAGGATTTATGCGTGTTTGTTTAAATGCAGTATCTATTATGCATGCAGTGGGCGCAATTAGCATGCATGTCCTGGTTACAAATTAATTAGAACGTCTTCCTCAGATATCTCATCACGGCTCCAGGCCCCAGGGAGGCTCAGCCTAGAAAATGGTTTTCACCTCAGCAGTCATCCTCAGGAGAAGCAGAGATAAAGCAAGTGATTCATGGTCAGGGGCAAAGTTTGGGGATGCAGATTCTAACTTTTCTATAAATTCAAGGCAGAGGGAGATAAGGAGTGTGGCATAATGGTCAACAAGCGTGACTGTCATTTTAGTTCTGACTTTAAAGAAAGTGAGATTCGCACGGAAGGATGGTAGAGAGACGACATGAAGGGGAAAAAAAGCATAAAAGCAGAAGAGAACATGAAGTTTGGGGGCAGTAAAGCGTTCATCCAGATTAGAAAGAGAAAAAAATGAAAAAAAAATGCTCGTTCGAGATCTCAAAAACAAGGTAAGCTAGCATTTCTGATAACTGGAGGAAATAGGGTATTCTTGGTCATTTTTTGAAAAACAAAATAGTGACATGATGTGAATGATATTGAAGAAGAGATTTTTTTTTTGGTTTTTGGTTTTGTTTTGTTTTGTTTTGTTTTTTACCAGAATTAAGCTGAATCCTTCAAGAAGAAAGCAGCCAGAATCAAAGACAACAGGCGTGAGATGCATTAATTCCCCAGGACTGCCATACAAACTTCCACAGACTGTGAGGTTTCGAACACGAAGTTATCGTGTCACGGTTCTGGAAGCCAGAAGTCCCAAGTCAAGGTGCTCGCAGAATCGCGTCCCCCTGGAGGCTCTAAGGACGAGTTTGTTCCGTGTCTCTTTCCTAGTTCTGGCGAGTTTGGGCCATTCCTTCGTGTGCAGACACGTCACTCCATCCCTGCCCCCACGGTCACGTGGTTTTCTCTCCCTGTCTGTGCCCAAATTTCCCTCCTCCTGCAAGGCCATCAGTCGTTGAGGCAGAGGCCACCCTGATCTGCTATAACCTCATGTTAACTCGACTACGTCTGCAGAGGCCCAGTTTCTAAACAGGTAACTTCCACGGGTAGGTGGGTTCGAACTGGAGCATACCTAACTGGGGACACAAGTAAACCCACAGCAGGAGTATCTGTTTCTGCCAAGGCCCGAATCGTGTCTCCCTAAATGCACACGTTGAGGCCCTCACCCCCATTGTAATGCTATGTTTGCAGAGGGGGCCTGCGGGAGGCAATTGGATTTAGATAGAGTCACGAGGGTGGGGCCCTCATGATGGGATTAGAGCCCTAAGAGGAAGAGACCCCAGACGACTTGCTCTCTCTGCCTTGCGAGGACACAATGAATGCGGCCATCGGCCAGCCAGAAAGAGAACTGAACTGGGCAGCAACTTGACCTTGGACTTCTCAGTCTCCAGAATGGTGAGCACTGAATTCCTGCTTCAGCCACCCAGTCTGTGGCACTTCATCATGACGGCCTGAGCTGACTAATGCAGCAGGCATGAGGTGATCCACCCATTTAAGAATTACCAGCGCCCCGTCAAGTGCTAGGAACTGGGTGTCATGGACCAGAGTGTCGCAGCTGATTTATTAATGCATTTAGACATACACGTGTGTGCAAATTTATTCTTCTCTTTATTCCCGAAAGGACTTCTGTATCTAATATGATTATAGTAGGGAGAATGCGAAGCAAGTAGGAATGTGATCAGATGGAGGGATGAGAGTTACGGAACAATACCTGCAACCCCAAGGCAGCAAATTTCAAACGTGTCAAATAGGAGATGCCCGAAAAAACTATAAAATACCCCAATTAAATTAAGGCACAAGAAACGTGGTTAGGCAGATTACCATAGACGAGATTGAAAGGTGATTAAAGAATTTTCACTAAAAAGGCGCTGGAAGCAGATAGGCTCACAGCTGAAGTTATTTAACTATTAACAAAGCAGATGATTCTGTCATTTGTTAAGTTATTTTCAACCCCAGAAAGAGATGGGAAACTCGGTGGTTCCTTTCGTAAATCCAGCTTAAGTGTAAATCAAAACTTTATAATGATAGGACATTAAAAAAGATAAACAGTTGCCTGTACTAGTGTCAGTGGGAAATTATAAGCGAAACAGTGGCAGATAAAATCCAGCCGTGCGTCCGTCGAAAGATCAATGTCCTGGGACCAAATAGGGCATATTCTAGGAACCCAAGGCTTCTTTTTATCAGAAAACCCGTCAACCTCCTTCAATTCATTCAAATGAAAGGCGAAGGCATATGACCACATAAACTGCCTAATTTACGATGTTGAACATTTCTTTAATGGAACAGAGTAGGCACTCTTAATTTAAAAGCTCTGAGTTGTATAGAAATAGCTAAATACTATTTATTTAAGATAAACAACGTGTTTTCCGAATGACCAAGCTCCACAACCAGGAGCCGGTCCAGGAGGCGCAGTCATTACACTACAGAGCAACGGCGTTTTAGGGGTGGGAGGTAGACAGACGTCTGAGATGCCTCTGATGCCCCCTGCCCCGGAATTCAGGCCCGTCTGCAGCGCCTCCGAGAGCAGCTGGCCCTGGACACCTGCTGCGAATGGAGAGAGTGCGGCTAAGGTGACCGTCTGTCCGTCGCCTCCAAGGGTAGGTTATAAAGACGGTGACTTCTGTCCTGCCAGCACCTTCTCGCTCTCTCTGGCTCTTCTTGGTTGCTTCCTCTGATGGGAAAGCTGCCAGGAGGGAAGTTGCCCCGTGAAACGAGGAACAGCCGTCCACCAGCGAAGAACCCGGACCCCAAATCCTCTCAGCAACAGCCGCTCGAGTGAGCTCGAAGGTGGATCCGCCCCACCTGAACCCGGGAGGGCAACGCCTGGGTTGCAGCTGGAACCCAGGCAAACTGCGCCTGGATTCCTGACCCGCCGGGGACGTGAGATGGTGAGTGGTCTTGTTTCCTGCAAGAAAATCAAGGAGCAGTGAGAGAGGCCTGCAGCCTGTCGTAGAGGAGGTTTCCACGATGAAAACTGGTGCTTCTTGTCTGGCCTTGGTTGACGCAGCGGCACAGATGTCTCTGCCCAACAAGCCTGGCGGACACGATCAGCTTCCCCACGCATGGCTGTCCACAGCTGCTCTCTCATAACACAGGGGTAGCTTTCATGTCTCCCCCTGGGTGACCGAGTCAGCTCCCAGGAAATAGATCAAATGAAACAAAATAAAACTGAGACATTCTACTCCACAGACTTCAAAGACGTGGTGATTCAACACGTCATTCAACAATGCAGGTGAAACCGTATTGTGCTGCGACACGCAGAGCCCTTTTCATCCAGAGCCCTAAAGTTAGAGGCTGATAGAAGTTTTCTGTCGTCTTTGTTTCTGGTCTTCTATTTTTAAACCTCGAATCACTTGAGGGTGAGTAAAGAATCTTCTGTGTCTGCAGTTGGCACGTCTATTTGAGATGACATATTTATCCTTCATAAAATATTATTAAGAAAATATATTAAATATTATCAAAGAATATTTTAATCACATTTTCAGCTCTGTTATGAATAATTAAGTAGGTTTTAAGTAGAGTTTTTCCTAAACCATCACTAAATATTACCTGTGATGATGCTCTCTTATTAATAGAGAAAGCCAGACATCTCTAGGGCTCTAACCTCTCTTCTTTATTTCACCTTCTTTTCACTGTCGAGAAGCTGCTACTCAGTCCGCCTGCACTGCCCTCCCCATCCCGCGATGCATGTCAGTGGCCTTGTGCAGACCTAGGCCATCCCACTTAGGTCAGCTCGATCGAAGCACGGAAAGTAAGTCGCATTCTGGAGCCCCGCTCCAACTACACGATATGCTTCCCGACAGTCGGAGACGATGAAACAATCTGTTCAAAAGAGCAAGCGTGGATCACATTGCATTTATACCTTTAGCATTCCCCTTGCTGGCTAGGTGAAATAAGTCTCTTTTAAAAAAGAAAGAGGAACCACCACTAAATGTCCTAAATTTGGTATGTGTTGTGTAGAACCAGCCCAGAATACTCTATCATTAAACATCCATGCAGCGAATAAATTTAAAAAGTTTATTTTTGGACAGAGTTCAGTTGACGTAACTGTTAATACTTATCCTATTAAATAATTTAACTCAACAGGGGAAAAGCAGGGAAGAGATTCCCGGGTGCTCATTCTCAGAATCCCCATAAAAGAAAAACTCTCCCCCACCTGCATCTCTGCGCAGAAAAATGTAACTCGGAAATGTGCAGGGGGAGTGAGGGCTTCTGCTAAGACCTCGACCCCGCCGTGTAAGCTGGAATTCATTGTGCCTCTTTCCCGGGAAAGTTGTTTGGCATCCTCAGATGGAAATAGAAGCGCCAAGGGCACTTATAAATAGGCAAGAATTTCCACTGCGAACGTCAGCAGAGGCCAGTGAGTTTGTGCCTCAGAACCGCCAGCTCCACAGACATGGGCAGTGCGTGACGTGGCGAAGACGTGAAAACCGCACTTCCTTTCCCTCGCGGACCGGAGGGCTTCCCGGGCGATTCCTACCAAACATTCAAAGAGAAGTTAATACCTGTTCTCCTGAGGCTGTTTCAGAAAGTTGAGGCAGAAGATACTTCCACGCTTGTTCAATGAAACCTGCATTACCTGATCCCAAAACCAAAGACATTACAATTAACAAAAATTCCAGGTCCGTATCCTTGATGAACCTATAGGCAAAAAGTCTCAACATACAGGCAAAAAATGAAATTCGACCACTTTCTTACCCCGTGTACAAAATACACTGAATGAAAGACTTAAATGTAAGCCCTGAACCTATAAAACCGTAAGAAAACATGGGCTATGAAGTGTTTGACATCACTCTTAGCAAAACTTTTGGATATGTCTCTTCGGGCAAGGGCAACAAAAGAAAAAACAAACAAATGGGACTACCTCAGGCTAAAAAGCTTTTTACAGTGAAGGAAACCGTCAACGAAACAGAAAGACAGCCTATTAAATGGGAGAAGGTATTTCCAAGTGATACATCCAATAATGGGTTAATACCCAAAAGAGACAAGAAACTTACCCAACTTAATACCACAAAAACAGTCCGATTAAAAAGTGGGCCAAGGGCTTGAACAGGTATTTCTCCAAAGAGGACACACCGACGGCCAGCAGACACGAAAAGACGCTCCACATCACGAATCGCGGGGGAAACGCAAACCAAACCCACAACGAGATAGCAGCTCCCGCCTGTCGGAAAGCCTGTCCTCAGGAAACCCACAAGCGACCAAGGTGGGCGAGGATGGGAGAAAAGGGAACCCTCGTGCACTGCTGCTGGACTCGTAAATTAGAGCAGCCACTGGGGAAGGCAGTATCAAGGTCCCTCAAAAAATTAAAAACAGCTGCCACAGAAGCTAGCCATTCCCTTCTGAGAATTTACCCAAAGAAAACAAACACAACAGGAAAAGATGCGTGTTTGTTGCGGCGTTACGAGCCGTAGCCAAGGGAGCAACCTGCATGTCCAGCAACAGATGAGTGAGTGTGAGTGTGAGTGTGAGTGTGTGTGAGTGTGTGTGTGAGTGTGTGTGTGTGTGTGTGTGTGAGTGTGTGTGAGTGTGAGTGTGTGTGTGACATAGAATATCATTCAGTGATGAAGAAAGACGGAAATCTTGTCGTTTGCCACAGAATGGATGGACCTAGAGGGTATTATATTATGCAAAATGAGTCAGACAGTAAAAGACTAACACTGCATGGCTTCACTTACAAGTGGAATCTAAAAAAAGAAAACAAAACAAAACAAAACAAATGCACACACAAAACAGGAACAGATCCACAGATACAGAAAACACACTCGTGACTGCCAAAGGGGAAGGGGGTGGGGGAATGGGATTTTAAAAACGGGCGGGGGGATCTTTAGAGAAGAGCACAGACCCTAACTGTCAGCGTTCATGTCGAAAGGCCTTGAAACCAAAAATAGATCTACTACGGACCTAATTCCAGTTTTAACCTCTCCCAGAAAAATAGTTTTAATTGACTAGCCAGAAAGAGTCTTAATGAACTAGCCTGGAGATTTCTGGTCAAGCTCCTGTAAGGTGACCCGTCAGGCAGGCCCTCTCCATCCCGGAAGGAAGAAAGAAGAGGCAATCTCCTTAACCTTCCCCTTCTCCAAAAAAGGTCCTGCCCCCCAAATGCTCCCTTCTTTTCTTTCCCTAATAGCTGCCTTGCCCACCCCTCTTCCTGCAAAAACCTCGCATTTCCCACACTTCTTCAATGGCCCTCTCGGCTGCTAGGGTGGCTCTGCCCGATTCATGAATCCCTTAACAAAGCCAACCTGATCTTCAGACAAACTGGGTCAAGTTTTGTTTCTAGCACTTGCTTTACTCAGCATTTGCCTCTTTTTATTCTTCCCTCTCCATTCTGAGGAGAGAGTTTCACCCTCCGCCGGGTGAATAATAAATCTGCTGACATTGTAAATTTATAATTTAAAGCCTGAAAATTTGGTTCCCCACACATCTAAGAAGGAAAAAACACGACTCAGTGAGACACGACTGCCTCTGGAACATATCCCATCTTAACAGTTGATTTAAAAGGTGTTCCTTACAGGTGTCTGTCTCACGTCCATTCGCGACTGGTCCTTGAGTTTCAGTTAATGTTAACGACACGAGGGCAACAGACGACTTTAACAAAGCCCTTCCCAGAGCTTTAGTAAGTGACGGTATTTCACAGAAGTCTGGTGATTCACATTTTCCAAAGAGCTTAAAAGGCATTTTAAATAGAAAACATTTTCATGATCTCAGGTAACCACTTCATCTACGCTACTACTTGTTCAATATTAAAACAGAGGTTGAGAGTTTCCTCCGTGATGCTGACTGGGACGTGGCATTGAGCTGAGAGTGAATAAAGATGAAGCTTTCCTCTTTGGAAATTTGAAATAAATAAAAGGAATTGCTAGCGTGAAGGCAAGAGTTGTCCGAAGCCCTGCCTCAGAGGTCCTGGGCTGGCCCCCGCATTCGGGGAACTCTCCTCAGAATATCCGAGCCGGGACTTCTTTGTGCACACACATTTTTTTTTCCTTTTCTGCAAAGTGTCCCGTTTCCGAACTGGTTTCCTCGTAGCATTTACAAAGCTCTTCTTCTTTGCGAAGGGGCAGGTGGGCAGGCGTCTGTAAATGCGGCTCCTACCGTCGGTATTTCTAAAGGTCGAAGGGCATCAGCAGCTGTTCTAGCCGACAGGCCCTGCTGCGACCTAAGCAGAAGTTGATTTAAAAAGCATTTTTATGCTCGAGAGGGTCTTTGGCCTACACAGAAGCAAAGAGCATGCATCCTGGGGAAGGGGACCCTGCTCGTGTGGCCGCGTCTGCCCACAGGCTCGGCCCGTCCAGCAGCCCCTCCCTGACCACGGGCTCCATGGGCTGCTGTGCCCACTCTGGAGTAGAAGAGGATGTCACGGGGACATCGTGGGGTGTCAGGACACCAGAGGCAAAGTAAGACAGGCCTCCCCCACATTCAGGTGCACGAGGAAAATGGTTTGGGGACTCCCCAGGCGGCCTTGACTGTCTTGGTCAGACCGGAGGTACAAGCAGGATCTGAAAAAGGATTTCGAGAAGAATGTGGAATTCCTTATGGTCACATTCTTTATCAACTGACTCGGCCTGGGTCTGAGGGCACCCGTCAAAAACGGCTCCACCTTCCTTTGTGTCCCTGCGATCCGGGCTCCTGTCAGACGTGCGGGTGTGCACGTGCGCAGTGTGTCCCCAAAGGCACAGTCCTGGAGTGACTCAACTTGTGTGTGTGTGCGTGTGCGTGTTCGGGCACAAAGGTGTAAGATTTCATCTGCATCATTAAAATCTGCGAAATAGATATTTAGTAAAACTTAAATCATACGTTGCAGTCCCTGAAGGCTCCTGTCTCCCCAGCAGGGAGCCCACGGTGACAAGTCCAGCTGCCCTGACTTGGGGTCAGCCATATATGTGCCCACATAAACTAGTCTCTGGGGGGCATTTCCAGGCATTACCGTGGCCTAAATCCAAGTTTCTGTTTGATAAAAAAATATTAAAAATTAATAATTGTATTTCTCTTCAAAGAGGAAAGCCGTAAAGTGGCCTGATATTGCAAACTCGATGTGCCTCCCCCAGAGAAGCAGATCAAACCGTGAAATCGGAGCCTTTCATCTCCGTTTCATTTTAAAAGCATCTGTGCCCCGGAATCCAGGGCGCAGTCAACCTTCTGTCTCGTGAGGCTCAAACACTAGCTGCTCTCGCTCAGCCCGGCCCGTGCATCCCTAACGGAGGACGAAACTGTTTTCCCGTCTGTCACGCGCCTCCCATTCCATCTGGCCCCATTGCAAACTTGATGCACACATCTGTTAAGACAAACGGGCAGGAGTGAGCTGTTCCTTGCAGCAGTTTGTTCTTTCTGCCTCCATTTCTGTTCCAGGTCGTCGCTCCCGTGGGGACAGAGAGTTATTACCAAGCTCTGCCTCAGCGCGCGGCGTCCAGAACAGGCCTAGCGGGCAGCAAGGGGTGCAAAGGCTGAGTTCAGTGCAGTCGGTTCGAAGGCGAGACTTTTCTAAAATGTCCCTCTTTGGTTTTGTTTGTATTTTTTACTGAGGTATAACTGGCATTTAACACCGTGTTCGTTTCGGAGGTGCAGCACAGCGACTCGGTACTTGATTCGCTGAGAAATGCTCACCGCGATAGTCTAGGTGACATCAGCCCCCTAGGAGCATGCTTCTCTTGTGCTAAGAAATTCTAAGAGCCACTTTCCTAGCAGCTTTCGAATATGCAATGCAATGGTTCGAACTATAGCCATCGTGCTGTGCGGCGCACCCCCAGCACGCGCCAGCGCACCCGCCCTGGGGGGCAATCGTGCTATGAGCTCCCTTCACCTCATCCTTTGCCCGGGCACCGTGGAGTCCAAGTCCATCCAGCTCACAAGCATCTCCACGCCTTCCCATCCTAAATCCGCTCAGTGCAAACGCACTGGGCCCGAACAGAGAAATGCTAGCTGGCATTGGGGTCTAGCGTTCCTATTCGCCCCACTGAGGAGCAGAGGTAACAAGGGGACCCCGGGGTTTGCTCTCTTAGGGAATCCTTGGGTCACGTGTTTCTCTGCTCTCACTCCTGCTCCCGCAGTCCTTTGGATGGACGTGCATCGTGCATGCTCGTACACGTCTGCACAAATGTACACACAGGGGCACGCTTGAGGGCACAGGAACTGTCCCCCCCATCTCAGGCACTGAGCCCATTCTCTCCTTTGCCGTGATGGCTTGAGGGTGTGGGGTGTACGTAAGCATGTCAGTGTGTCTTTTACCATGACACGCTCTTAGCAAGTTTGTGTCGCCGTTTTTCCCCCTTCGATACCACAATAATGTTCCTGGCTAGAGATTTATGAGTTAATACTTGCAAAGTCCTTTGAGAACCTCGGCTAAAGGCTCAGTATAAATCATTTTATTAAGTATTAATGAACGCGTCCAGCTTGCAGGTTAGCCTGAAGATGCGGGGGGAGGAAACCAGTCGTTTGAAAAGGTGTCATTCCTTTTGACTGATCGGTGGGGAAGGAGATTGTGAGAGGAGAAGAAAAAGAAGTAAGAGGGAACGGCCTGTGCTGGACATGCCACCAGAATGGGTGCTACTTCAGGTGCGAGTGGTACCCAGAAGCCTTCTCCTCAGGGTCAAACTGCCCTGTACGGTTCCGCCCAGAATAAACTAACTCAAGTCCTCTTACTCCTATAGACAATCTTCAGTCTCTTTCCCTCTTCCTATCCAGTCATCCTCCAAATGGGGCTGTCAGATTCCAGCAGTGCTGGGAGAAGTTGAACACTTATATTATTTTTTGAAGATTTAAAATTTCTTTTACAGAACTTTTATTAAGTACATAAATATATTAGCACAACTAGTAACATGCATATTGCTTTAAAATAAGTATATATTAATTGGGATGGATAAGCTCATTTTTTTAACTGATAGTGATATTTGATCAAAAGCTGGAAAAACACGGCCTTAATCAATCCATTCAACATGTAGCGGTAGTTGTTTCTAAAATTTTGGAGGGTCATGATTTATTTTTAATTTTAAAAATAATGATCATTTTTCTTCTAGCCATTGATGGAAAAAAATACAGTGAACAAAACTGTTATTAATTCAGTAATGCTTTAAAATGGTAATATCTTTTATTACAGTCAAACACACAGTGAAATACCTATTGACACATTTCAAAAATGACAGCACCTATCTGCATGTAAAACGTGTGCTTCGCGCATTTACATTCGTAGATCCTTCGCGAGTCCCTTAGGAACTCCCCAGGGCTGCCGGCCACAGCTGAGAAGTACTCTGTGTGCCTCATAAGACCTTAGATTCCCAGCCTTCAATATACCTGGCAACTTATTTGTCTAAAACGAGGTTGATTGATTGGCTAAACGTAGTGGCGAGAACTGACGAGACTGAATACCATGAGAGCACAAGGTACCACGTGCCTTTCAGAAAGTGCTCTTGGGTAAGCCATCCGTTAGCCAGGGGCCGTCTCCCTGGCTTAGAAGAGTGACGTCTTTGGAAGGTGAGCAGAACCCTGTGGCTGGCCCACGGATAGGGCACCGAAGTCTGTTGAGGTTTCTAGGGTTGGGGAAGTGCCTTTTAAATACTGTGCCCTGAAAATGTCACGTGTGTTGACCATGCTGCTTTTCTTTTACGAATGATAGCGCTGATCTCCATACGTTAATCTTTAAATTGAGATGCATGACATTTATGATTAAAGTCACGTATTTATTCTTTATTAAGGGATGCTAAGGAACTAGGTCATCACCAGAGTCCCCCTCAGCCCCCGACCCGGGCAGTGATGAAACAGAAGGCACTTGACACCAAAGAGTTGTCATGTCGCTCGCTAAGTCAAGGTGAGAAACGGGAATGAATTCACAAGTGAATCATAAACTCTTTCTGGTTGTGAAGACTTCAGAGTGATCGCCCGTGTAGCTCACCAGCTACACATTTATATTTTAATTTTCCTGTCATCATGGTTGGGTTTCTCAGTGTCCCCGAAACTCACGGGTGACACTTTGGTGCTACAGTACACATCTAGGATCGGGGGCATTCTCTGTGGCCAACGACGTGCACTTAGTCTTCCTTGTCGCCTTCCTCAGAATTTAAGACACCGTCAAAGGAAAGGATTTACGGTAAACGAGTCCCCCTTTGCTGAAATCACTTCGGCAAGTGAACTTACAGTCTGGAAATACAGCTCCAAAGAAAATGTATTTGCTGTCACTGTTTCATATTCTCTGGGCTCCCATAGTGCCCTTGTGGCCTAGGGGGGGACACGGAGGGATGAAGACGGCTGGCTTCCACAGTACGGCGTGCAACGGCTCCCTTTCTTCTGCCTGAAAATCTCTCTCGCCCCTTTCCATGTCCATCGAAAAGCTACTCTTAGAAAAAAAAAAAATGTAAAGCTTCTGCTTAAATGATACCTTCTTGGAGAAAGTGTTCAATCCCATTTAAATTAGGCCGCCCTGTTATCACCCCTCACTGAGCACTCTACTTTCCTTTATCTCAATTTGTTAGAATTTTTCCACATAACATAGCAATTTACAACGCCCTGGTTACGTGTATTATTGTTTGTTTTATGTAGGAGCACAAGGACAGGGTTTTCTGTCTGATAATCCACATCTGTATCTCAGATTGTCTTTTGACTCAAAAGAAGGAGCTCAAGGTCATTTGTTGAATGAGTAGGTATTTTTCTAAATGACCTTAATAGCGTATTATAAAATATCACAATTCAAAGAGATAAAATCATCCTCGGTAGCTTTAGTGGAAAGTTATCGCTCATTGTCATTTCAAAGAGAAACTTTAAAACTCTCAATTACTTCAAGGTATTAGGATTGTTAAAACGTCTCTTTCAAGAGCAAAGTAATTTAGTAAATAATGGTCTGGTTCGCTGAAGAGGTACTGAATTGTCTGTTTACTTCCAAGGTGATACCTCTTAAAATTTCCACTGAAAGATTAATATTTCGGTGGACAATGACAGTCCACATCCTTAGTTTGGGAAAGAAAACACTTCAATATCAGATACCTTAAGACCAGAAGTTAAAACGCAATGAAAATTAAGCCTCAAGTGGCCACAGTTTACCAGTCGCCTTCCCAAAAAGATTATTAAGAAATAACGGGTGTCCAAAACTTGTTTGTGACATTCTTTAAAACCCCAAGAGCTCAGGATAACTGAAATGTCATATTCCTTTTACTTCTATTAGAATTAGATTCATCAAACATGAATCATCATGCTGATCGGTTACTATTTTTGGCTAAGAGCAAAAGTTACATCAAATTAATAAAAAATAAAATTCATTTATTACTTTATAGATGTAGTTTATTTTCTAGACAGTCTCTCTGAAATACATAAGGGCTGGTGGGAAAACATTGTTAGAGAAATCCCTGATGACGAAGAGTGTAGGAGCCTCATAGTCGACAGTTGCAAGGGGAGGAATGGACGTCTAGCCTTGCCAAATAACGTGACAATTATATTGCCGGAGAACAGCATAAATTAAGAAATAAATGATGAAAATCATCACTTGCAGTTGGCCTATTAGAAAGTCTTAATTACTAACAGTTCCTGGGTAGGTCCTAAGGGTATAGCACATGATCCACAGAAATATAAATTAAGGACTTCCAGGCAGCCTGGAAAATTAATTATTTTCCCTAATTCCCAGCAACAGCTCTTGCTCTCTAATTTACAGAAAAATTAAGTATCATCAGATAGGAACTTTTTTAGCTTTTCTGTACCGTCTCTGCAAACAGACCAGCACCCACCTGGAGGGCATGAGGTGCCCCTTGGTTGTCCGAGACTGATCCTCTCTCTGTTCTCTGGGCCCCGTTTCCCAACAACCTTAGAATTACTTTCTGGCTCCTGAGCCTCAGTTGTTATTTTCTAGCTCTCCTTCCTGAGCTCACTGGCTTTCTCACCGGCACTTAAACATAGCCAAATCTCTCAGATCTTAACAAAAAACAAACAAACAAACAAACAAACAAGGCTTTGACCACTCACTGCCTGCGGGCATTACTCTTCTCCTCTTTCCTCTTCCTGGAAGAGTGATCTACGTTATCTACATCTCAGCATCACCAGGCCGCTATTCGCTCCCCCTCAACACACCTGCAGTTTGTTCTCAGCACATGTTCGTACACAGTCTATTAACTATATATGGCACCTGGAGGTGACACATATCTCTTCCTCTCATGTTACCCTGGACAAACCAAGTCGGACAGTCAGGCCTGACATCAAGGGTTGAGGAAACGTAATCCCCCTGAGGGACCCTTGAGAAGAGAATGAAAGCCATAGGGAAGCTTTAGTAATGCGTTTTACCCTCGTAAGCACATTTATGTAACCAGAAGACCATGCAGTCATGCACCACTTAATGACGGACCATGAAGAATTTTGTGATAATAAATTGAAACATTTACATGAAATGGAAAAATTACAAGAAAAAAAGAACTTACCCAACTGACTCAACAAGAGATACAGGACCTAAGTAGAACCAAAACTATTAGAAAAAATGAGTCAGTGGTCAAGAGCCTCGTCCACCCCCAAACACCACACCCAAAGCTGGCGTGGACCAGTGTCAGTAAATCTCCAAGAAACAGAGAATGCTTCACTTATGTAATTAAGAATATTTGTCGAAGATTGCGTGCCAGCCATCCAACTCCTCTCATGAGGTTATTATAATTTTGTTAAGAAACCAGATAAGGTAGTATCAGAAAGGAAAATTGTATAGCCTGCTGCACACCTACATGGTGCGGACTCTGGCTCCGGGGCTACGAGCCTGTACAGCAAGTCACTGCACAAAGCAACACGAGGTTAAATCAAGCACAAGAGAAAGCGATGCCATCCAGAGACATAGCAAACGTGAGATGACGAGATGCATACGCGGCGGCTGGTGCCATCCAGCCTCCTGTCTTACAGAAACCTTTTTTAGATAAGGAGAAAGAGTACGCTCCAAAGTAATGATAAAAAGTATGAGATAGTAAATGCATAGAGCAGCAACAGAGTCTTCATTATCATTATTAATTCTCACTCACAGAACATGCTTGTACGCGCTACGCTTCTACGATTGGCTGTGCCGCAGGTTTACCCCAGCGTCACTACGGATGCGTGAGTGACGTTTTGTCCTACGACCTTACAACAGCGATGCTATTACTAGGTGACAGGAATTTTCCAGCCCCACAATTACGGTATCATGTTGTCTAAGCGGCCTGGCAGTGTGTGGCGCACGACCGCACAGTCTTCTGGTTCTCTACATGTGCTGAAGAGGCTAAAACACATGGCCTGGGAGAGCCTTCACCCAATTTGTGATTTTGTTGCCCGTGGAGGGGCAGAGCTGGCGGATAAGAGAACAGAGAAGACTTTAGTTCTATTGTAATGTTTCGATGCTTTTAGTTTAAAATTTGAATTGAAAATTAGAACAAACCAATTGGTTAATTCTCAGTGTTGAGTACTGGGGGTGGTTCTCTTTAACTGAGGATTTTTCTGTATTTTGTAAGCACCTTAAAACTAAAAGAATTACTTGAAAGTGGCATTTCATAGAGGAGACCTACTGATAGGTGGCTGAGGCCATTCTAAATAGAACCATCAGCCAGAATGCTTAAGAGATGCTGAGCCGGGAAAACCCTGGATGTGTACAAGAAACGGTACAGAACAGACCGATTTATTGCAGCATGAAGGACGTGTAAGGTTCGAAAAAGCTATTTGTGAGTAGGTGGACATTTTTAAATACGAGGCATCTGAAGTTAGGCTTAATTCAGTGATCGGCAGAGACCCGATGAAAATTTTTAGGTTAACAATAGACTTGAGGAAGATGGCTTTAGTTTACAAAAATTGAAAAAGTGTGTGTAGAAAAAGAGAAAAAATATTGGAATTTTATTTTAGCAAATTGATGTGGTCTTCAAGAGAGTAGTTTCCTCAGAATAGAAAGAGGAAGATAATAAATTGCAAAGAATGAGTGGACAGTAAGGAAGGGACAGGAGTGAGAGTACACGACTTGGTTTAAAATCGATTGGCGAAAGGAGTGCGAAGAAACGTGGTGGCTCGGGGCCGAATTGGGACTGGAAGAATTATTATTTTCAATAATAGGATCCATGTGAGTAACCTCGTGGCCGAAAAGTGAAGTGGTAAAAAGGACGAAAAGGAACATGCAATCAATAGTTCATGAATAGAGCAGTGTCTTGGAATGAGAAGCGGAGTCTGAGGTCAAGAAGTTACTGACTCTGAGGGGTCAAGGCGAGAGCCACGCTCTCCTCGGAAATAAGGAAAAAGCAAGAAAAGACGAGCGAAGGCGCCTGCATTTTGAGTGCGAGATGCAGGAATGCTCGGACCCCGGCGTGTGTTCTCACCTCTTCAGCACGAGGAGAGGCCATCTATTGAGAATGAGGAATTGGGGGTGCGGCTGTGGACTCGGAAAAGAATGGAAAGAATGTGGCGTGTTTGTCGGGGCAAATCCCAGGCAGACTGAGGCCTCTGCAGCCTGTTGGCATTTCTACTGGAGCTGACGTCCAAAAGCGGAAAAGGAGTGGACACAAAATCATCTCAAGTGGCATCTCACGCACTTTAAATATTTAGGGATAAAAAGAATAAGCTCTGTGAAAGTTCATCTCCCAAGAAAAGTTTGGATTCCAAAATGACATTTCTCCAGGGAAATATTTATCCGTCTAAGAAAGGTTAATATGTTAAAAGAATTCTAATAATTTGGGCCGACGTCCACCAAAAGTCATAACAAAAAAAAAAAAAAAGAATGCTGATTCCTGGCTGTTTGCAAAGTATTTAATTAGCCTCATAATGTTCCTTTTTAAGATCCAAAAGATGCCAGTGAGGAAAAGACTAAAGGCTCTAATGAAAATGTGTTTTCTGTTAAATGTGTTATGGAAGAAACCCAAAAATACCGAAGTGGTAAACATTTAAAGGAAACAGTGGCGAGAGTCCAAATTCTCAGAAATTCCACTGGAACAAGTTCACTGAGACCTGCGTGAGGTTTAACCCACTTGCATCCTAAAAGAAGTCGCCGAGCTATAACAGGAGATCATCACGTTTGAATTAAGTTAGGACAAGAACTCTAAAATTCGATTCGATGACTGAAGCTACATCACACACAGTGAAATCAGAGGTTGGTCCCCAACTGTCGGTGGGCCCAGGGTCTAAAAAAAGGGCTTTTACATTTTTAAAGGGTTTTCTTGAAAATGGGGACATAAGTACCTTCACAAAATCTTTGACTTTTCCTCATGACCACGAGCCTAAAATATCTACCAGTTGGCTAGTAACAGAAAAAGTTAGCCAAACTTCGAACTAAACGATCCCAAGACTGGGAAAATAAGAAGAGGGGGCCAGCTTTAGGGAGGGAGGACGTATTCCTACATGTAATTGCAATATGATTATGATGCTCTTGTCCATCGTATTAGTCCATGGGAACTAATTTTCCTGTAGTTGCGAGGGGTTTGCCCTGTATTTTATCACTTGTCTCCGTGTTGACGTGAAAAAACAAATAAACAAACAACAAAAAACCTCAGCCCTATGCTTTTGTAAATGGCCTTAAAGTGCATGGCCATGTTGGTGCGTGACAGAGTCGCTGAAGATGGCTTTTTCCTGTCTGGAAAGCTCTTAGTCTTACCTTCCATCTGAATCTCCCCTTCCGAGGCTGTCTAACTGACAGCCTTGCTGGGTGTCTGGGTGGTAGCTTCTGGTTTTTGTCGCTTTGCTTATTTTTGCCAGCCACTTCCGGCTGCAAGTTTTCTGTGCAAAGATCAGCGACGTCCTCACGGGAGCACCACTACAAGTCACGAGCTGCCTCTCTCTTGCTGCCTTTAAGATTCTCTTTCTGTCTTTAACCCTGGGGAGGGTCTTTTTCAGTGTCTCTTGTTTGGGACTCTGCACTCCCCGAACTTGAACGTCTAATTCCTTCGCTAGGTTAGGGAAGTTTCCTGTCATTATCCCTTCAAATAGGCTCTCAGTCCCTTGCTCTCTCTCTTCTCCCTCTGGTATCCATTCACGTGAACGTCAGTATGCTTGATGCTGTCGCAGACGTCCCTTAAAGTCTCTTTATTTGTTTGTTTGTTTGTTTGTTTGTTTGGATTCTTTTTCTTGTTGCTGTTCTGGCGGGCGTTTCCTGCTACCTTGTCTTCCAACTTGCTGATTCAGCTCTCTGCTTCGTCTCATCCACTGTTGATTCCTTCCCGTGCATTTTTTCATTTCAATCATTGTAGCTTTCATTTCCGACGGCTTCTTTTTTATGGTTTCTATGTCCTTTTTATGCTTTCCACCTCTCTGTCTAAGTTCTCACTGAGATCACCTACTTTCCCTCTAAGACCACTGAGCATCCTTATAATCCGTGTTTTGAGCTCTGTCTCTGGTAGGTTACTTGCCTCCATTTCACTCTTTTTTTTTTTCTGGAGTTTTCTCCTATTGTTTTATTTGTGGCATGTTTCTTTGTTTTTCCATTTTCATCGCCTCTCTGTGTTCATTTCTATGTATTAGGAAGATTTGTTATATTTCTCAGCCTTGGCCTTATGCACTAGATGTCCTGTGTGGCCCAGGGACACAGTCTTCCTGATCACCTGCACCGGGGGCTCTGGACTTATGCCTTGTGTGAGTTGTGTATGTTCTCCTCTTGTAGCTGTTGATTGTTAGCACATTCATAGATGGGATTGACTCGTGGGCTGAGTGGCTGTGGGGATTGGCCATGCCCACAGGTTATAAGCTGCTGTGTGGGGACTGACCGCTTGGAGTGGGATTCACCCCAGCAGTACCATGGACCTGTTGAGACCACCTTTAGAGATGCTCTCTTGTGGTCTGACACCAACCTCTGAGTGTGTTGATTCTGCAGCCCCTTGGGAGGGGTTCCCATGAAGGCCAAGGTCAGCCCTGCCTTTGATTGCTCAGTGCTAGCCGGTAGGAGCTACAAAGCAATCCACAGATTGTTGCTGCCTATGCTGGATCTGGAGGCAAGTGAGAAAGACAACGCTGCAAGTTGAGGTCTGGTTACCCCCAATACCAAGCCTGGGGTGGCTTAGCTAAAGGTCTGGTGTACCTCAAAGCCTGAGGCTGCCTGTCAGCTGTCCATAAGGCTTTGCGGTTGGAACAGCCTCTGGGTGGTATGCAAGTTGGGTGGGACAGGGACCAAGGGAATCACCAGGGTAAGGCAAGCAGTTTTCCCGGACGCATGCAGAGTCAGTTTTCATGCAGGTGCTGAATCTGTGGCTTCCCGTAAAAGTCTGAAGTCACAGAAAGGGTGACTACTGCTGCCTCAGGCCCTCTTGAACAGACATCTGAGATCTGAGATCTGTTCAGGAAATACTGTAGCTTGGGCTGGGGCTAGTGGCCCGCCACTGAGAGTCTCTCCTAGGATGCCGAGGGCCCTTGTTTGCTGTTGATTTCTCAGCCCAGGGAAGATGCAGGGTGGGGCAGGCTGCCTGGCAACGGACCTGTGCAGGTTTGGGTGGGGCGGGGTCTCAGGGAGACACAGGTGAGGCAGGTTGATCCCAGCAGCCAATGCAGATTTAGAATTGGCCCTGCAGGGGGAGGGCTCAACAGGGCAAAATGGCAACTATTTACAGACATCCCTGAGGGGAGCTCAACAAAGGGGTGGTGGTTCCTGTCCCTCCAACCGTTGCCTCAGCACCACACAACTCAGTCCTTCTCCAAACATCTCTGGCACCTCCCCAGTCACTGACTCTTCGCTGGCACCCAGGGAGAGTGTCTACAAGTGGGTGAGTCTGTGCATGGGCCCTTGGAGAGGATGCCTGAGTTTTCAGGTCCCTTCCATCTCGCCCAGATGGCCAGAATTCCCACTGATTTTTATAGTCAGATTTGTGGGAACCTTTCTCCCCGGGACTGGAACCCTGGGCTGGGGAGCCCCTGCATGGGGCTAGGGCCCCTCGCTCCTTGGGGGGGGCCTCTGCAGCCATGTTCTTTCTCCTGGTACTCAGCCTTTATGCTTGGGTGTGGGGCCAGCCCACTTTGTGTCTGCGCCCCTCCTATCAGTCTCGATGTGGCCTTTTCTTTATGGCTTCAGATGTATGTGTTATGTATGATCAGCCAGACTTAAAGTGATTCTCCACATTGGCTGTTTTATAATTTGGTTGCAATTGTAATGCATTCATTGAAGGAGATGGGCCCGAGCTGCTGTCTTGACCAGGTCTCCAAAACGGCAGACCCTGGTGTTATTTGTACTCACTTTGATTTATGGCTAGGGTCCTGGGTTTCAGAGCAGGACCATCAGATTCTCATTTTACTGTTACAAGAAGAATGAACTTTGTTTGTGCCTTTCTTGCTCCTTCTCACCAGTGTTATTAGAACAGATTCATGTGGTGTCATTTTTTGTTCTAATTATAACATTTATCACCATAATATGGTACAGTATTGGCATTTTAATGGCCCGTACATTCTGTAAAACATGATAATAATAAACTGTAATGCTTTAACCTCAATTTTTCAATATCTGATGCATTGTTCATTCCCTACCCACCTATGAAACTGCCTCTTTTCCTTATGAAATTTGAATGGGAATGAGGCTGAATGGTCAGTTATTCAAAGCAGGAAATGCTTACCAAGTGAACTACACCTGTTCATAAGCCTGTTAAAAGCATATCATCCTGTTAGAAGGATATAGCTATTCATGTCCTATTTTTGAAATAACAAATCACTGTTTCTCATCACGACAGAGAATAAAATGGGGAATACAAACTAGAAAAACATGAATCGAATTTATTTCAAGGGATACAACAAGAACAGAAAATGACACATTCATCATCAATCTTGAAACAATGACTAAACGGAGAGCTGGAATCACTACAAATTCACCTTTTTTCTTCTTGCACTTGGCTTCATATATCTGTGGACAAAGTGAAAAATATTAGAAGGTGAATCAAGGACAAATTAACAGCAAAGAACAGCCTCATTGTTTATTTAGAACCTATAATTAGGGATGACTAAAGAATAGGGTCCTTCGTGGAGCTAGCCAGGAAACACCATGGCTGGAAGGAACCACGGATTTATGTACTTCATAGTTTGATCTGTCACTGGCCTCTTTATCACAGTGCTCAAAAAGCAAAAACTACAATTATTCTTGCTACAATTTTCCATGAAAAAATGCAGTGCTATGTTCTCCTGGTAAAAATTATATACCTGTCGCTCTTCTACAAAGCGGTCATATCAAAATGAGAAAATTCGACCCTAAAGGGTATGGATGTCTAAATGAAAGTCTGTGGGGCAGAAGGGGGTGCCAGTGGAAGAAAGTGAGTTGAATGCCCTTGAAGCATCGACCATGCTTGATTGTGTGACCCTCAGTTCTGTAAATTCAGAAACTCAGTTTCAACCCCCCAGAATATTTCAGGCTCAAGTTTACTTAGTTATGCAGGACCTTCATGATGTAGTGTGAGTAGAATGCTGACTTATTAATTTACACAGATAAATATTGCTGCACACCAGCTCTAAAGTCTAACTGATAGGACAGCCTGCTGATGCATGCATCCCCATGGCCTGGAGACTCCTTTCAGAGAGGGGCGATGGCAAGTCCATGGGAAAAGCATCCTCTTCTTCTCTCTAGAATTATTGACCATTCTCTTATTTTTTTTTATCCCTGTTTATTGCTGACCACCTTGCTTCTCTTGCTATAAATCCTCTTTCGTTTGTTACCTCTGTGTACGCCGGATAGGTGTGTGTGGTCCATTGTCAGACGGGTTTGGAAATGCTGCATGTGGTATGCCCATGAGTGACTCATAGTGGAGTTCAGCATCTTAAAGGCATTAGACTCAGAAGAGCACAGGTCCCTGGCGCCATACACTGTGCTATACAGTTAAATCATTATAAGGTAATTTAGGAAGTAAGAGTTCTGATAAGTCCCCAATTTTTCTTCCAAACTATAAATCCAGATATTTAAACTCAGAGTAATCACTCACAATGTCTTATTTACTTTCTTTCTAAATATTTTTTAGTTTGGTTCTCCTTCATCTTGAAGCCACTGCCTCTTTTCAGGCTCTCATTCCTTCAATACAACTCACAGACTTAAAGTCTGTGTTATCCACAATTCCTATGTCAAACCTTAATCCCCAACGTGATGGTATCAGGAGCTGGGGCTTTGGGAGGCAGCTAGGTCATGTAGGTAGAGCCCTCATGAATAAGATTAGTGTCCTTATAAGAAGAGAGACTAGGAAGATGATCTTTCTCATCCCAGTGAGAATTCAACAAGAACTCGGCCATCTGCAGAGCAGAAAGAGGGCCCTCACCAAGATCCCCACCATGCTGGGACCCTGGTCTCTGACTCCCAGAGAGGGAGAAGTAAATTTCTCTTGTTTAAGCCACCGATCTCAGGTACGTTCTGTCATGCACCCTGAACTAAAATGCCTTTATCTGACTTTCCTCAAATTCATTCACATTTTTACCAGAGGCTCTTTTAAATTAGTTTTTTTTTTTACAATTAACAAAGAATTTTTAAAGTAATATATAATCATTTTAGATAATTTAGAAAATACGGATGTAGATATAGAGAAATTAAAGATTACCCATTATTCCACATAGAGAAAACCATGGTGAGTTTTTTTTTTTTTTTGAGAACTGTTAATATGCGTCCTTTGCCCACTGCTGAAAAGATAATGCCTTTCTTAATTGATTTTCATAGTTGTATGTTAAGAATATTAATCCATGTATTTTACTGGCTACAAATATTGCTCTTAGTTCATGCTTGCTTATTCAATATTCTGGTCTTTTCCTTTAGGTGATTTATTATCACTTTATATTTAATCCTTTTATAAGAAAATAATACGCAAATGTGATCACATCACTCCTTTAGGGATAAACCTTCAGTGGCTTCCCAGGTGACCCAGCATGGCTTTGTCTTTCTTTTTAATCCTCTCGATAGTCCTTCCCACAGTTTGTATGGTGCTTTAGCCTTTCCCAACTATGTGTAATTCTCTTTAAAAGATCTAGCAAAAAGCGTCTGCCCCAAAACTGGAAAACTCTCATTCGTTCTTTGAGACATAGTCTCATTCGAATGCCCCCATTCTCTGTCCATTGCACCCTCTGGTTCCTCTGTTGTAGAAGCTGAGGACCTGTATGATAATCACTGTTTATTTTTTTCTCTCTCTTCCACTAGTCTAGGAAATCAGGGGATGTTTTTATATCTATTTGCAGAATTCATTACAAAACCCAGTGTATAGTTGGGTATTTAATAGGCAACTGTAGAATGAATGAATGAATGAATGAATCAATCAATCAATCAATCAATGAACTAATATAGATGTCCAGAAGAAAGTGGGACGAACTCTGCCTGGAGAAAGTTTTTAAAAGTTTTTTACAAGAGACAGTTATATTTTCAGAAGCTTTTGAATCATGAGTTGAAATGGTTAAAAATAAAAAAGATAAAATAAAAGACATTTCAAACATAGCCAAAAGTCAGAATCTACTACTTAGTTTTCAACTGAGTTAGAATCAGCATGAAAGAAGATTCTTAAGATAAATATTTTTTAATGAAGATATTTGGGGCCATGGTGGTATTCCTTAATAAGAACAATTTTTCAAAAAAGGAAAAAATACACACACACACACAAAAAAAAAACTCCCTTTCTTCCCAAATGGAAAACATACCTGTACAGGTTAAAAGGTCTAAAGGAACTCGCTGCAGGTAAGTTTTAAAAAATGAAAGACTTGGCAGTCCGATTGAGCAATCTGACCAAGATTCTTTCTTATCCCTTTAAATAGCCACATGTGCCTTTCTAAAAAGCAGTTTACTACTAATATCAAAGAACATTTTCCCTTGAAGTAAGATGAAATGAATCCAGCAAAATGGGAAACTGGTCCAAGATAAACATTTTAAGCAATATGAAAATATTTGGAACAGTCGTTGCAGGATAAAAAGAAATTAATGGATCGTTGCTGAGCTAAAGGAACGTCGGGGAAGATGTTAAAGGAAACGTCCTCGAGTTGGTTTTAAAAGTGAGGTGACACGCAAGGCCGGGGTGCTCGGAGAGCGGTGTGCGTCACCAGGGCACAGGACCAGTGCTCACGCTGATGTGCACACGAGCACTCGTCGCTCGGAGGAAATAAAGCACGTCCGTCTGGCCTCTGGTTTCCCTGCCTGGGGTCTCACCATCTGAGAGGACCTGACTGTGCCAGGAAGGCGTGAGCCCTCGCTGCCCCCTCTCGCCGTGTCCTGGACATTCCTGAGCTTCTGGTTTTGGGGATTTCAGTCCCATCACCTCCACCAACCGGAGCCAGCCGTAGTCCATAGTAGTTCGTCCCTCAGATCCTCTCCATGAGAGTCGTCCTGGGAGTCAGTCACCCCCAGTGCTGGCTTCTGAGGGCTGCCATCGATCCATCTCTAGGGGCTTCCTTCTTGGCAGAGGAAGATGCTACGCCCAAGGCTATGCTCTCTGTCTGTGTGGAGGTTAAGGGTCAAAGGCCTCGCTTCCTGTCCTGAACTTGGGACCACTGTAAGCGGCCATCCCAGGTGCAGAGACCCCCAAGTCATTTGCCAAAGTCTAATTCGAATCTGTATCCCAGTTCAACCGCTCCGGCCACCAGTTTTGAGCTCATCCTTTCTTTTCACGTGTGATTTTAAAACGCACCCCCCCCCCCCATAATCTTCCTGCAGGTAAACTGTTCTCAGACAAAGCCCTTCTTCAGGGACTTGTGACAAAAGCTGGTGGAGCGGTCCTGGAAAGCAGAATTTAAAGAGAGATTCTGGAGCTGCCCACCCATGGCCAGATTACGACGAGGAGGACAGGAGGACGCATTTCACCGGTGACAGGAGAGTCCTCGCGGCTCTGGGCACGCTGTCTGCCGTAGCTGTGTGACTTCTAAGGCTTCCACCAATGGGGACCTGGGGAGGGATTCCAGTGGAAGCCTGGGCGTCAGCTGGTACAGCACCCCAAGTGTTTGAAAGATGTAAGAGAAGTAGAAATTGTAAAGACTACCCAGGACTGCGTTCACGAGGTGCCACTCGTGCACCGCAGAAAAGCCGGGAAAGCTGGGAGCTACTGCCCTGGTTATCCATTGCTCCGTAATAAACCCGCTGAAACCTTAATGACGACACTTGTTTTGTTCACGAATATACGATAGGGCGGGGCCCAGGGAGGAGAGATCATCTGAGTGCTGGAGGCCGAGATTCCCGGGGGCTCCTTGACGCTCATGTCTGCCGGGTAACGCCAGCTGCCAGCTGGAACGACCTACGAGTGGCCCACCTGTGTGGCTGCCTTCTCCCACGGTGGTCGCTGGGTTCCCGGGGCAAACGTGCCCAGAGGGGAAAGGGAGTCAGGTGGAGGCTGTACTGCTTTTATGGCTGGACCTCAGAGGTCGGGGAGCATCAGCTCCCCTGCGTTCTGTAGGTTAGAAGCGAGTCACAGAGACCGGCTGGCACGTGAAAAGTCCCGGATGTATTTAAACCATCAGAATGGTTGTCACTAGATAAGGTGAATTGTAGACGTCGGGAGGCCTATTGCATGTAAAAAGATTCTCATTCATTTTTTTTATAGCTAGAGGACAGAAAAAACCTAGGATCCATCTGGGGACTTCCAGGATTATTTCATTCTCAACCCTAGCGAGGCGTGGAGGTATAGACAGATTCTCCCTCCCCACCCTCTCTCCTCCCAGCTCCCATGGCTTTTACAGTTATGCCAGGGTCTTTCATGCAGATACAATCCTAGACATCCACAGAGCAGAGATGGGGCAATGGACTTCCAGAACAATCTCAATAGCACCTTAGACTTCTAAAGCACCACCTCCGGGAAGAAGTGGGAAAGTTAAATAAAATACTTGCAATCACCCTATAATGCTCAAACGACTGTCTAAGGGTAAAATGATGAGGAGCTAGCAAGCGCAAGCACTGACGTGAGAAATGTTTTTCCAACAATGTATTGAAATGTCTTTTTAGGAATTGAAGTTCTGGAAGAATCTGAGAGGCACAGCCCGTTCATTCTAGGGTGGAGCATGGTACCCCACCGTGCCTCTGTTGTACACATGGTTTTGCCTTTCTCACGCTTGTTGTCAGCTTCTATTATTCGTTTCTGGGTAAAGGAGCGGCCATGCCTACGCCCCACATGCCGGCAGAGGACATCTCACTGGCAGAGGACAGCCCCCTGCCCCACGGACAGGCCCGGTCCCCGATCGAGCTCACGTTTGCCTCCAGTGTGCTCTGACCCTTTGAGAGCTGGCAGAATCCTAGATGCATTTCTTTCAGAATCCGTGATCCAAATCAACTCGAAACTTCACAAGTGTCGGCCTTGTCTTCTTGACGGAAAAAAGAAAAAATTGGAAACCCTTGAACATTTTTATTCATTTGCCACGCATGTTCCTCCTCCTGGAAGGAAAGTCTGGAATGAAGACAGATTTGCAAACCTGTTCCCACAAGCGGACACATCCGGATAGCTTTCCGGCACACGTTTTTTAAAAGAAAGTAAAAGGACGGATTGTTTTCACAAAGGAGCTCGTTAGGTCCAAGCAGTCTTGGACCTAAGGTCTTCCCTAAGACCTCCTCTTAGGTCTTACTTTTACACGGGTCGTTGTCCTGCGCTGTTTTTACATCTCTGTCCCACCCGAGAAATTAGCGCTGTGTCCCCAAAGCACAAACCACTGGGGACAAAACCCCCCCAGGTTAATGCAAAGTTAACCCAATGTTAACTCTCGCCTTGCTGAGCCCTAACCCCCCCATCCCCATACTCCTTATCATTCTCAAGGGAGAACCCTAAAGTCGTACCCATGTGGTCTGCGCGTGACATGATCACAGCAGACACTGACTTCACTAATTAACACTTAATTTTTCTTAATTGTAAAATCCAGGTCACATTTCCATATGAAAAGATGCTAAATGTCACTAATCATCAGAAATGCAAATGAAAATCACAATGAGACATCAGCTCACATCTGTCAGAGCCGCCGTCATCAATAACTCAAAGGACAAGTGTTGGGGAGGACGTGGAGAGGCCCTGGTGCCCTGTGGGTGGGAATGCACATCGGTGCAGCCACCACGGAAAAGATGCTCAAAAATTTAAAAATAGTTCTGATCCAGCCATTCCACTTCTGGGTATCGATCCAAAGAAATCTAAAACGCGAATTTGGAAAACAGGATTTTCACCTCTGCGTTCACTGCAGCGTCGTTTGCGAAAGCTGAGCTATGGAAGCGACCCGAGTGGCCGTCGGTGGGTGGATGGATGAAGAAGGGGTGGTGCCCGTGAGCAGCGGAGCATCCCTCGGCCACAGAGAGAGTGAAGCAAGTCTGACAGGGAGAGACAGACGCCACGTGGTTTGCCCTCTATGTAGAACCTAAAAAGCAGATGAACCAACGGGCCAGGAACAGACTCGCAGATGCAGAGGACGAACTGGTCGTTGCCCGGTGGGAGGGGGTTGGGGCGTCTGGGCGAAGAAGGTGAAGGGACGAAGCGGCGCAAGTTGGCAGTTACAAAATCGTCACAGGGCAGGGAACGTGGGCGGGAATATTGTGGTAACCGCGCACGGTGCCAGGTGGGGACCAGACTTCTCGGGAGACCCCTTCATCAGTCATAGAGATGTCCAACCCCTCTTCTGTGCACCTGAAACTCATAGGACATTGAGTGTCAGCTGCGATGGGAAAACATTAACGTGGCGCAAAAACATGTTAGGTCGCGTTTCAAAGAGAGAATAAGCGTGCGTGTGTATGTCTGAAGGAATGACAGCAAAACGAACATCTATTTAGCCAACTTAAAAAATAAATTAAAAATTTTGGAGCACAGATTCTGGAAGAAATGCATCTAGGATTCCGTCATCTTTCCCCTGGGACGCTGTTTCTGCGGCCCCGTGGATTTCTTTCCTCTCTTCCCACTCGACCACCGTTCTGAAGGTGCTGATCGGGCATTGTCCTTCTTCGTGGCTTCGTCACTGTCATTATCCTTTATCATTGTAGAAATGAGTTTTGAACTATGTAAATGAAGCATGTTGTAGGTTTCCTTCTGGAAATCTCTCTTTTATTTAATGTGTTTCTGAGGGCCGCGCGCCGTGATTAAGGAGCGGTAGGTAGTTCACTGGTTTATTTCGCTAATGTAGAGTGTCCTGTTCAATCAATACAAACAAGAAGAGGTTCTCTCGGCTGCATTGGTAAACGTTTGGACATTTCCAGTTTGCTGTCATGAACAATGTCACGGTCCCCTTCCTTGTCCCCATAAGCAAGAGTTTCTTTATGGTGTGGCCCTGAGAATAAAAACTCTGGCCCAAAGCACGCCTATCCACTGAACTTTACTCCCTCACACCAAACTCTTTCCCAAAAGATTTACTTTAGTTGAGACTAAGAGCAGCAGCGTGTGAGCATTGTTTTTATTCTTGTTCTTGTGAGACTTAATTTTTGCTCATTTGGTGGATACTAATTTAATGTTTACTTCCATTTTTTTATTTCCATTTTTCTTATGATACATGCCATCAAAGCTATTTTCATATCTATGAGCTTTTTATGTTTCTGGGAAATTCTTGCCCATATGTTTGCTCGTTTCTCTCTGTTTTTCTTATTGATTCGCAGGAATTGGCTATGTGTTCCAAGTCGTGGTCCTCTGGTGATTACACATGAAGAAAAGTTCTGTTCTAGCTCGTGACTGGTTTTGAAATCTTGATAAACATAATGCTTGATTTTCGTGTCCTGGGAAGTGTCCGACACACTTCTCGGTCCGTGTGTTTGGTTGTGGGCATCGTTTCCCATCGTGTTTCGCTGCACAGCACCCAACACGCCTGTGCTCGCGTTGGCTTGGACACCAGAGATTCTGAGAGGCAAAGGTCATGGAGGTGTCTCTGCGAGAGCAGTGACTGCTGGTTAGCAGGGACAGGGGTGCTCACGAGGGTGTCCTCGGGCCACTGGAGCGTTCTCAGGGCCAGCATCACTGCTAGTACAAGGTATACGAGATAGCAACCTGCTTAGGCGTGTGCTCTGAGGACGTGTGTGTGCGTGTGGCCTGCATCCACGTGCTTCACCATCATTCATGGTTGCGAACTACCCAGCGTCTTTTTAATTCCATTTGTGCATGAATCATTCGGAGTAGATTTATCTTGCTCGTGATGAACAACTCATGGCTAACAAGGTCCGGATGGGTCTATTTCAGAGAATAAGCCATTTCTCTGCTCGTTATGGCCTTGTCCTACCTCTGCAACAGCTCAGGCGTCACAGCTCGGTGAGGGAGATGAAATGACTACAAAGTGATCGATAAAAACTGTCGTTCTCATTCTCACTATCTCCGCACGTTAGCAGAAGCTCACTTTCCTTCTTCATTTCTGAACCCCTCCATGTTCTCCCTGCCCCGTCCCCTGTCCCTTTGCAATCTCCTCGTGTCTCAACGGGTCCCAAGCGAGAGGACTTAACGAGACCCCTCACTCCCATGGCGATGCCACCGGCTTTCCTCCCTCCCTGGTGCGTCTTCGGGCTCCTGATGAGCACGGTCATCATATGCTTGTCCATATTCATTCATCCAACAAAACCGTGTGTGCGTTCTATGGCCATAACACTGGTAAACGTGGGAAGAGCCACTGGAAATATTTTAAGGTGACAGATTGATGGCAGCTTTGCGCATAGATTCAGAAGTTCTCTCTCAGCCACATTATTCACGAAATGATATTTTTAAAGCACTCGGGACGGCTTTATTTCAGTGCGAGTCTCATAAAGAACAGGCACACGAAGTGCTGCGTGGAATGAAAGGATTTTCGCAGAAAGCCATTTACGATCCACTTAATGGCCCCAACAAATACACTAAGAAATGAGGTGGTTTTACGATAAATCGAATCACTTTGAGTCGTGATTTAAAGCAACTGTCAGCAAGGCTTGAGTTCATCCACTTCACTATTCAAAATATTGCTTGAAATAAGCAGCCACCCGCCCAACAGGCACCGTGTGATAAGCACAGAAATAGACGAGGTGTGAGGTGCAGAGCAACACGTGGATGGGCAGGAACCTTCCCAGAAGAAGTGAAAGTGGAAACAGGGAGGAAGGGGAAGGGGGGAAGGAGGAGAGCTTTCTCACGCAGAGGAGAAAGCACGGAAGGACGGGAGAGAAAGGACACTTCAGTATAGCTGCAGAGGCAAGAAGTTGTAAGGAAAAGGATGCGAGTGACAAGATGCTGGAGCGATTAGGAGAATAAGAAGCGATTGGGTGCTGTGTGCGCAGTGTCTTGTCACCCATGGGTTAGGGCTGACGGCAGGGAGACTCTGGAAGACTCTGTCAGTCAGGTCTGCATGTTAGGGCCATTCCTCAGAGTGACCCAATAAGGGATCAAGATGAAGTTGGAGGACATTTAACCGGCTGTCGCAGTCATCCAAATGGGCAGTGACAGTGGCTGGAGCTAAGAAAGGAGCCGTGCTTGGAAACTAGGTGGTATATTGGGGGGACGGTAGAGAAGTAGGACAAGTGTGACCAGGTGGCTCATTGGACATGGAGGAGGAGGAAGAGAGAAGGTGACAGCAAGGTTCCTAGCTTGACATCTGAGTGGATGCCACCATGGCATTCACTGAGAAGGGGCACACAGAAGGTAGAGGGAGTCAGGACTGAGTCAGAGGTGGCCACATCCATCTTTTCTAATAGAATAGGGGTTCCACGGGACAGAGCACTGTCCCGTGTGTGGGTGTTTCCCTGGGGGGGGACTCACAACTCAGTGCTCAACAAATGTTAATGGGAAGAATCGGAAGTTCGGGGTAGATCCAGGACGTAGGAGAATCTTCTGGTTTTCCACCGCCGTGTAACAAATCACCAAAACTTAGCGGTGCGTCATGACACCCGCTTTTTACCTCACACTTGGCAGGTGAGAAGGCCCGGTGGCTCACTCCCCATTCGGCACATCAGGCTCATGCCTTGAGGCTCATTCGTCCGCTGTCTTGCAAGCGAGGCAGGCTCTGCTGCTTTTATGGGCGGGATAATCGGGTCCCCGGTGGGAAGTGGCCGTCATAACAGACAAACGAGTATAATACGTGGCCTGAATTCATAACAGCTGCTGCCCAACCCAGAGAGAAACCACAAAAACATTTTTCTGAACACGAAACAGGTGACCGTTTTTGCAGTGGCGCTGGCCACTGAGCCGTGGACAGAGGTCCAGCGCCTCGCTGATTCGAGGAGGCTCGGCCAGCTCTAGGAACGGGTGTGGATGGACTTTCAGGCACCTCCTGGGAGGCTGGCGGCGTGCTGCTTCGGCAGAAAGGCGACTGAACCTGGGCGCAGTTGTCAGAGGTCGAGTATGCAGTCCTGACCCTGGGATCCCGTCTCGTCCAACGCACTCATTACAGAGATGAGCCCGAGGTCTGCAGAGCTCGGGTGTTTTCATGGCAATGAAGTATGAACATAAACATTCGGTTTGCACAAAGGTGGGTAGTGGCTGCTGTAGATTAGCTGTCATTGGGACATTTAAATTTGGAGCGTGTGGTGGATGGAGCCTCCGCGTCGCAGAGAGAAAACTCTGTAGCGCTGAAGTGAGCAGGACGCCCGCAAACAGGATGTCCAGGACATCTAGGGTGCGTCCCCACCACGGCCAAAGACCCACCGAGAGATGGGCTGGCTAAGGAGGTCAGCGAGGGGACTCGAGGGGACTCTGCATCTAGACCGCGTGGGTCCAGCTCTGCCTCTTACCAGCCGCGTGTCGCTGAGCGTGTTAGTTCCGTTCTCTGTGCCTCGGGGCGCACAGCTATAAAATGGGACGATGGAAGTTCATGTCTACCTCATACCGGCCACATGAAGTAAGGCAAAATACTTGGAGCAGTGTCTATGTGGAACAAGCCCTACAAACTGTCAGCATTCTTCTGTTTCACAGCCTCACAGGAGGTTAACCTGGGGACCCCAGTTTTCAGTTTCAAAGCAACGGCGGGTGCCACTGGGAGAAATGTCAGGGAATGGGGTTACAAGGCTGAGCCCAGTGAGGGGCTTCCCTTGGAGGGTCCACATTTGGGGAGGAACCGAGTTCCCCTAGTGAGTTTCCTATCCACGATTTTCTTCTTCCCTTGAAAGACTCATTTATAACTCAGTTCTGTTCCGATCTGATCTTCATAGCAATCAAAATTGCCATTGAGGTTCCTGGCCAGGGTCGCAGGGCAGTTTTCCATCACGACACGGTCATCGGATCCACGATTCTCAACTTTCGCCCCTAGGCAGCCAGTCCTAAGGTACCACTTTTCTCTTCCCACACTCCATGTATTTATTTCAAGCACACTTTTTTCTTCTGTGAGCAAAACTATTATGTGAAGCAGCTTTGAAGTGATCTGTTTGATAATGACTCAAGGCACGGTCAGCTTAAGGCTTTTACCCATCTCTGGTGAGATTGTGGGGTCCCTCTAACCCACTCCACTCCCCAAAATATGTAATGCAAAATAAAAAGAATATCAGACCCTAGAGTATGTATAAAAAGTGCAACAAAATTCTGACTTCCGACTCCAACTATAAGGGCAGATTTAGCCATTTTTTGAAATATCGTGTAGAAATTTTTCTCATGTTTTGATACTCAAGTCTTCTTAAAAGTTCTTGGCCAAATTTCCCTTTGTAAACCTAAAGCTTCTTAACATTTCCCAGACCGGTAATGAATTTTCCATTCTTGTGGGAAATAAGAGAGATTAGCAAATCTACTGGCCGTAGTACTGGAATAAATCACACAATGAATCTCTACAAAAGACAATTTAATTGCAATTAAACGGATTAGGTCATGTTCTCAACATTGTGAGAAATCAGTTCCTGTTGTTTTTACCTAAAAAAAAAGGTCATGAAGTGTTCACTAGACTTCACCATGTCCGATCATTTATGCTCCAAGAGAAGTTATAAAAATGGGTCCAAATATCTACTCCACCCGAAACAAGTGTTTTGTCATCAATTAGACCATTTGTCCGTGTGCCATAAACGTCGGGGGTGCACAGTTCTCTTCTGACACTTGAAACAAAAGGAGAAATCGCAGCAGTAGACGGCTGAAACCACCGTGGTGACAGGTCGGTCACATGATGGGCACTCAGCTCCATGACAGTGTTTAGGGTAAAACTAAACAGATGTGAGCCTTTGGTGGCCTAGGGCTCTGGGTGGCCAGAATTTCCTGCTCCATTTCTTCATTTGTATTTTTGTTTTCAGAATAGGTACAATTTGGCCTGTCAAATGAAGGTGTGACTAGCTTGGGCAGGTACTTATATGGCTCTGGTTCAAGGGGGGCTTGTCAGAGACCTAGGTTGCTTTTTTCTGGAATGATGGTGTCTGATAGATGACAAAGCAGGAAGGAGACAGTGAGACCAGGCAAAGAAGAAGAAAAAGGAGGAAAATAAGGAGAAAGAGGACAGGAGGAGAGGGAGGAAAAGGAAAGAAGAGGAAGAAGGAGAAAGAGGAGACTAAGAAGGAGAAAACCTACATGAGGGAGGGACACTTGAGTATGAATTACGTTCTAGGCAGTCTTAGTACATGAACTCTTCCTAAAGTCTCAATGGGACATGTATTTTTATCCCCATTTTCTCAGGAAAGGCACCAAAGTCCCATCACGCTCACCGGGCCGCTCCTGGTCTCGTATAGTGACATGCTCTTCCTCTCTGTCTCGGTGAAATGCTCCTTGGCTTCTTCAGGCGCTTTCTCAACCTCTCACTCCTCAGTGTCCACCTCCTCGGTGTCCACAAGCCCTTGCACAGCGACCAGGCTGCTGCAAGTGGCAGACACTGCCTTCCCCAAGTCCGCGAGCAAGCTGAGCGCGGGACGGGGCTCGTGCATTTCCACCCCGAGCACCGAGCAGAGGGCACACGAGCAGCAAAGGCCTCCATGAGGGTAGAGGAACCGTGGGGTCAAGAAGCGTTTAAAAACTTACATTGGAAAAGTCAGCAGCACTCTAAGGAAGACGTAACTCGGTCTTTATTACAGAAGGCCTGCTAGTAAGCCTACGCAGTCATTCGGACCATTTTAACAACAACAACAAAAATAAAATAAAATAAAATAATAAAATAAAATAAAATACAATAAAATAAAATAAAATAATAAAATAAAATAAAATAAATAAAATAAATAAAATAAAATAAATAAAATAAAATAAAATAAAATAAAATAATAAAATAAAATAAAATAAAATAAACGTTGTTTGTAAACATTTTCCCAAAAAATTTTAAATAGTATCTCTCTTCATTTTTTAATAAAAGATACTCTCGCTAAGCTTAAGTAAATCTTCTCCTCTATTGCACTGAATTGTTACTGCTCTTTTGAGCAGCGTTTCACTGAAAACTGCTGAACAAGTGCAGCTCAGGCGAGGAAATGTCCTTGTCTCTTCCGACTCTAGAGAAGTACGCCAACCGAATGATCGCCATCTGCTTAACTACGAATTTTGTAAGAGATTTTAGAAAACGCCCGTATTAACTGGTTAGGGCTCCCGTAACGAAAACCACAGAAACTTATTTCTGGAGGCTGAGGTCCAAGGTCCAGGTGCGAGCAGGCCCGGGTGCTCCTGAGGCCTCTCTGTTTGCCGGGTAGATGGCTTCACCCCCTACCAACACCTTCCCATGCTCTTCCCTCTGCATCCTCATCAGTTCTGCGTCCTAATTTCCTCTTCTTACAAGGACACCAATCATACTGGAGTTGGGCTCACCCTAATGACTTCATTTTAACTTAGTCACGAGTTTAAAAACTCCGTCTCCAACTATGGTCACATTCTAAGGTACTGGGGTTGGAGCATCCACCTACGAATTTGTCGGAGAATTCAATTCAACCCATAGCGACTTTTAATGCTGACCTGCCTTCCATGCGACGGCCATAAAACGAGCAAGCCGTGACCAGGGCCGCCTACCCCCACCCAGCAGGGCAGGCCCCATGCACCCTGTTGGGTTGCTACGTTGGCTGAGGCCTATTCAATGACATGGGATTGTCCGGGAAACCACAACTCTGGCCTCATGCTTTCCAGAAGGAACTCAGGATTTGCTACAGTGAGAAACCATCTTTGGTGAATTATTCCCCGAAGTCATCTCTGTCCCATGAGCAGCAGCGGTTGTGTCTATGGATGTAACAAGCAAAACGGTACCCGATAAGCCTCTCTGTCATCTCAGAAGCCTGAGAAAATACAGACACCTGCTTAGCAACAAGCCATGCCCGGGGACTGTCAGGCAGCGGTAATCCCTGGGGTTTGGCCCTGGTGCCAGCAGGGCCAAAAGGGACAATTCTGCCAAAGGGGACAATTCTCTGGTGACAGCTGACTTACGGAGTTCATGGAGGAGCTTCTCGGATTAGTGGCCAGGCAGCCTGTGCTGTTCTGACCGCCCAGAAGAGTCCTGCTGTGTCAAACCGTCCCCTGGAGTTGTGGCATCGTCCTCTGTCTGCCTGTTTGTGGTGTCATTAGCAGGTTAAAATAAGACCCTTGGGACAGGTGTTTGTGTTTCGTGATTGAGAGGCCATGGCTTCATAAACCGCAGGATGCTTTCACGAGCACGCGTGACTCACCGGGCCACGCACCGCAGTGGGGCGTCTTCGATGAGACGCGGGCTGGGGAGGACGGACGGAGACTTAGTGCCATGTAAACAGCCCTGACTGCCCAAAGGGCCTGTGTAACCCGAGCATGCTCAGTGAAGGAGAGGAATGTCCTCCTCCTGCTGCCCTCCATCCCAGGCCACCCCTGCCAGGGGCCAAGGGGGACTAGGGTGAGAGGAAGCACACGCTGGAAGTGGCACAGTCTTATAATCTCGTGTCCCAGATTGGGAAATTGTGGGAAAAAACAACTAAGAAAATGATCAAAGATGCTTTGACATACCTCATTCTGGCTTACGCGGATGACTTCTTTTATAGTCCGGTGGTGGTGAGAAGGCTGATCTCTTTCAGGATTTCTCTGGAGAGAGGGTCTCCACAGGGAAATAGAATTTGAGAACTTTCTCAAATGAATTCCAAGTTTAAAAAAAAACAAAAAGCTTTGGGAAAAGTATTGAATGGAAAAAAAATTAATTGCCCTGAAAGCTGATTTCTCCTGAAATAGGTTTGCACGGTACTCACATTTTTTCTGGGATGGTGGCAGAATTAGATTAATTTTCAAAAAATGCCTATTTTGGAGCCCATCTCTCCCTCCTCCTTATACTTATGCCTATAGAAGGGGGTGCCACTTAGAGACAGACTAGCGTCAGTCCCTTCCCGGAAATCGTTTTATTTTTTAAATCCGATAAAAAATAAATGACATTTTTATACGAATGATAAATACCTTAGGATGCCCTGGGAACATGAGGCAAGCCAACACGCTGACTGGTTTATCAACAACAATGCGAAGTGCGGGTTTAGAGTAGGAACTGAGTTGAACTGAGTTTCGACACGTTAGACAGAGAAGGTGACAACTGCACGAAATCTCTGGGTCACCGCACGTCGGAGTAGGGAGTGGCCGGTGCTTCGCCCTCAGTGCTGCGTGGGTGAAGGATGGTGCCCGAACACCTGGTCTGGTGACACCTGGGAATGATGGGCGGGAAACTATGTCGCCTTTTTGTCCACCCGTGAGGCCTTAGGCAAGGTAACTTAGCCATTTGCTTTTCCGCCTGCCTTACAGTATCTTCCCATCGCTTAGAATTCCTTCTCTACCTGGAGCAATGAAGCCACTTGAGGTGCAGATAACGCCTCCCACGTTCGTGTCCGATGTAGTCTCTCTCCCGACGTTCAGACCTTTCTCTAGGACCTACGAGGCGAGTCTACAGAGGAAGCACAGGATCTTCAGGACGAATCTCGTTCTCCTCTCCCTCCTGCAATTCGCTCTTCTCCTCTCTTCACGTAACAGCTCAGTTAGACACTCCCAGATCATTCTGCTCTTTTCTTCCCTTCTTTCCCCTGTCCAGTCCCTGTACTTTTCTCAATTCCTTCCCCTGCTGTCTGCTGCTGCCTACTGACTCGTTGAAAGTCCTCAGCACCTCACCTGGCTGCTTATCTGTTAGGCTTTTGTGAGGGTCGGGCCTGAGCAATCATGGATTCACACCTTCGTGTCTCAAACTCCTGGCTAGCGGGTGCTGCCACACGGGTGGCGGGAACTGCTAAGCAGCGAGGATTCTGAGATGGAAGACACTGGGCTGAGATGATAGATCGGGAGGAAGGGTTGACGGAAGGTGGGGGCCACGCCCTGTGCTGAGTTAATCGGTGGAAGGCGGGGGGGGGAGGTAAAGAACCAGGAAGGAGACCTTGATAACGGTGATGTCCCAGGAGGTTCTGAAAGGTGGGCAGATGGTAGCCAGTGTGCCACTGTGACAAGCAAAAGGAAGGGCACAGGCGAAAGCCTGAACAGAGAAGTCACAGGGAGTTCCCACAGCTCTCAGGACGTAAGCAGAGCCGAGGAATGGAGACAGGAAGAAAATGACATAAAAATGGCAAAAGGCATTGATTTGGAAAACTTTTTAGAGGGTGTGATGGTTTGAAAACATGCCGCAGAATTGTTCAGTCTTTCCTCCCTTCCTCCGGAAAAACAACGTGGCGTGAAGTGAGGCTAATGACTTCTGAGGCTGGGGCACGCGAGGTTGGCTTCTGCACGACTGTCTGTCCTGGGTCCCTCACTGCAGCAGAGCCGGCAGCCATGCCATAGGGACACTCGAGTGGCCTGCGAAGGGGGCCATGTGGGGAGGGACGGGGGCCTGCTGCCAACAGCCAGCCTCCACTCGCCGGCCCATCGAGAGACTTGCAGCCCCAGCCAACCTCTCGACCGCGATCACTTGGAGGACCATGGAACAGAATCGCCAGCCGTGCTGGGATTCCTGGCTCACGGAATTAGCGAGATCAATAAATGTTAACTATTGCTTTAAGCCGCTGCGTTTTAGGAGGATTCGCTATGCAGGAGGAGACAACTGAGACAGACGAGAGTGATGTGATCAGACATAGTTTATGACAGCAACAAAAAACGCAATGGCATCATAAACCATGGAGAATTTATTAAAAAGGAAATAGAACGGAGCAGTTAATGAACTGGGCGGCTGTGCCAGGAAATACGTGGGGAGGTGACAAGGATCGGTACAATGGCCCCAGCCTGGGAGTCTAAGAGGAGGAAAAACGTTGAGAGGCGTAGGGAGAAAAAGCAGCACAGTTTAGCGACGGATGAACACTGAGACGTGAGGGGGAGAAAGCACTGAAGATGTGACCTGGATTCCTGGCTTAGTAGATGAGGATGCGACATCACCTATGAAAACGGGGAATGAAAGGAAACCAGATTCGTCGAGGGAACGGGGCTGTCGGTGTGAAACAGGCTGCGTTCGCAGGGCCACGGAACCCGGACCCCGGGAAAGGGAAATTAAATTTGGAATCGAAGGAGCGAGGAGTGGGATAGAAGGGGCCGGGAGCAGAATGCCGGATCCTTCAACATTTCATGATAGAAAAGGGGCGGGAGAGTGAGAGACTATGCACCAGCAGCAGTGAAAACCTGGAGAGAGGGCCCAGAAGCCCAGACAGGAGAGAAGGGAAAGGAGAGGTTGCAGGGACCAATGAAGACAAACCCAATGGTTGTTCACGAGCGTTAGCACCGAGGCAGTCACTGGTCGGCGTGGCACAAGCAGATTTGATTGGCGCGATGGTGACAGAAGCCGCAGTGACGGGGATTAGGGAGTGACCGGGGCGGGAAGAGGCCATAGCCACAGGCTGGGCGAAGGGACAGCCTCCCGGCCCTGCTTCCTGCCCGGGCTCCGTCCTCTGTTTCTAGTCCCACTGCTCCATGGGGACCTTGTCAACCTCCAGACCCGCGCAGGCTCCTGGCCCAGCGTGGGAGAGCAGCCTCCTGAGGTGATTCCCATCCTTCACACGATTCCACTGGGAAAGGGGTAAAGAGGAAAAATAAGTTAAGATAATCAGCGACAGCAGCAGGTGAGACGGGTAACACACCTTTGGAGGCAGAGGGGGGAGGGACAGTGACTTCACAGAGGGAGGAAAACTCGAGTCCCTGTGGAAGTGTGGGGGACCGGCCTGGTCCACCCTCGCAGGACCTCGACGTTCTCGGGGCTCGCAGACGTGAGGCGAGGAGGCAGTGCGGTCCCCGCCTGCCAGAGCTGGCTGGGGGTGCTGCAGTTAATTTTCTGTGCACGTCGGTCAGTGAATGCCTTCGATGCCACAAAACAAAACAAAGGCTCCCGAGAGACGTCCAGGCACGATGGAGGAGGAGGTGCACACTGCGCTCACCTGCTCCCACGATCGCGTCAAAATTACAGCTGAACTTCAGAGCCCCTGCCAAAGGGAAGCCCTGAAGTCCAGGTGGACAAAAGTCCTAAAACAAGGACAGAAAGGGGAAGCCACGGGGAGACGGGTGGATGGTAGCACCTGCTAAGCAGCCTCAAGCCCAGCGCACGCGGCAGCTGGTCCCACCTGCACCGTGTGCCCCCCCGCCCCCGCCTGTCATAAGAGGTGGCTGAAGGCAGCCCGGAGCGTAGCTTCCCCTGAGGCCCGCAGCCCGCACGGCCTGGCCTCGCGCCCGTGGCGATGCCGTCGGGGGCCCAGACGGGGCGCGGCCGCTGCAGGTCACTGTGCGGCTCCCGCGGGCGGCCCAGGCCTGGCACGGCAGCGGCTAAACGCGCGGTCGCGGGCGGCACGCCCGAGGCTAACGCAGTCTCATGTGGCCACTGTGGCTGGAAAGACAGGTCCGAGGTAACGGAGGCTCGGAAACTCGACGAGGTGCAGGAGCGGTTTGCACACCGGCCCACAGACGGCTGAGATGAGTGCGTCACTCACACTTACGAACGTTCTTACTGTTCTTATCCTTAGGATTTTCTTACCTTTGTCGTTCGTTTGGAAAACAGTATCTGTGAACAGCAAACGCTGCCTCCTTTCTCCTCGCGTGCCAATTGCCGGCTAGGAGGGAGGTGGGTCGAGTTTCTCAAACTTAAAACTGATGCTAAATAGCATTTCAGAGGCTGCACTGGGCCCAGCAGACAGACTCATCCATTGACGAGAAACTATATAAACTTATCTACAATTTTTCTCGTAATGCCGGAAAAACTCGTCATGAAATATGAGACGTGAACTCCGAGAGACAAAGGGAAACCACCTGTGGGGGCCGAGCCAGACTTTTTTAATAGAACAAAATCCAGGAGTGGCTGTCTGTAGGAGGGGTCAAAGCCACGGATGTCGTCGGGCCTGTGCTCTCCTGGGACTTTTCGGGCTGGAAAGCTGTACGCGAAGTAGACATGACGGAAACTGTCACTCCCCTCGTCACTCCGAAGAGCCACCTGCTCCTGAGCTGAAGCCACTTTCTACTGAATTTGTGCTGATTAGAGGCTGCCGGGGCCGGGAGGGCGCCCGCTGTCCTCCTGCGCCGGGAGGCGACCGTGTGATTAAACTTGCAGCTGCCTGGGCCGCCGCACCCCCAGAGCAGCCAGCGCTCATTCACCTGAGAACATCACGCCCCGTTGGCGTCTTCCAAGGGGTAAAACAGCCTAAGACAGACTCCGCCGAAAGGCCCAGCGCCTCGTCCGTGGCCTAATTAAATGCATCCGTAATGACACCGCGGCGACTTGAACGTGACTGTCCCTGGGTTCTCGTGGTGTCTCCTCGTAACTAATCAGACGGCGCCTCGAGGGGGTCCTTACGAGTGGGGGTCGACTCTGGGAGCCCGGGCGTGGGCACGGGCGGTGCTCGGCTGCCTCGGGTGCGTTTTCCTTGGCCGGGCGCGTTTCGATGCATCTCGAAGGCCTCTTTTTGAAGGAAATCAGAGAAGCCTGCGAGCGGATGGAAGCGGCATGCCCTCCCAGGGTTGCTCCTGGTGGAACTCTTGCTCGTGGCCGACTTGGTCACCAGCCAGCGCCGGGGGCCCGGGCGACCGCTCTCTTCGAGAAAGTGACGGCCACGTCTTTAGGAGTAGCGTGTGTTTGAACTTGGGACGTAAGCACACTCTCCTCCTTTTTCGTCGAGCATCATTTTCATTTGCTCATCAGTGACTGTCCTACGACAGGCAGCCTGATCTCGGCCCTGTAGTGCCACCTGCGAACCAGCTGAATGCACAGTTAAAACAAAGTGGTCATTTGAAGAGAAGGCGTTGTGTGTCTTTCAGGGGGGTTCCCGAATCGCAGCTCCCCGCAATGGCCAGACGTGGCTAGTTCGGACGGGAGAGTGTATCAGTCAGCCCAGGCTGCCGTGACAAATACCACAGACTGGGGCGCTTTGGCAAGGGACATGTATTGTCTCTCAGTTCTGGGGGCTCGAAGTCCAAGACCGGGGCACCAGGTGGTCGGGTTCTGGTGCGACCTCGCTTCCTGGTGTGTAGACAGCTGGCTGCATGCTAGCTGTGTCCTCATGGAAGACGAGAGAGAGAGAGAGAGAGAGAGAGAGAGAGAGAGAGAGAGAGAGCGCTCTGGTGCCTTCCTATAAGGGCACTAATTCTGTAACAAGGGCCCCACCCTCGTGGCCTCACCTAAACCCAAATAACTCCCAAAGGCCTCACCTTCACACACCATCACATGGAAGGTTAACGCTTCAACATATGAATTCCGGGAGAACACAAATTAGTCCCGAGCCGTTAGCGAGAAACGCAGACTTACGAACGGCCTCTCCACTCATTGGTGTTCTTACTAATTTAACGATTGACTGTGGATACTAACGAAAGGAAAGGGCTAGAACTGTGGGTCTCATTCATCCGTGGCGGGAACTGAAGCCAAGGGCTGAGTGAGAGCGCGTGTAGGGGAGGAAAGGAATGGAAGGAGGTGGTGCAAGGATGAAACTTTGTGGAGAAATATTTAAGAAGGACCCAAAGAACAATAATCGTGACCCAGTCCAAACTTTCCTGTTGAGGAAAAGCACGTGTTAGCTGTACAGAGGAGCCACGAGAGACTCAGAGGTCAGGTCAAATATTCATAATAGAAATAAGATTAAAAAACAGGGTTTAAAGATCAAAAGCAACGTCAATTAAATGAATTCTCCTGTGCTTTATAGGGGAGAAATCTAATCTAAATTTGAGAAAATCCTTAGAATTTTTATTAAAATTTGTCTACAGAAAAGTACATCATAAAAGCAAAATTTGACAATTTTTTAATAAATGAAACAAGTTCACTTAACCAAAACCCAGAAAAAGCAACAGTGCATCACCAATGCCTTAGAGGACCCTGTCTGTGCCCCGTCCAGGCACTAACCCCCGAGGTCACGATCGCCGCATCTTCTGACAGCGCAGATGACTTTAACCAGTTTCGTACTTTATTTTATATGAAAGGAATCCTACGGCACCGATTCTTTTGGGTCTGACTTTGCCCAACTTCGTCCCTGAGGGACTCATCCATGAGTGTAGGGAGTGCAGCTAATGCCATGCGTTTACCTCTGCGCAGCTTTCCGCCGAGTGAAGACCTCAGGGTGCAGTTATCAGAGTTAGCGCCGAAGGGCATTTGGCTACCTTCCAGGTGGGATTAAACAACGGGAAAGGGCCAACCCCAAAACCAGTTCTCTCTTTTTCTCATGTTAATTTTCCACGGGCCCGAAGACTCGAGATGGAAAGAAGAATTGCCCTCGTACTACACCTGTAACTTTAATTAAATCGCTAGCAAACTAGAACCCTTTGTCTTGTAACTTAAAGCTCATTCTTTCGAGTCCATCTCGAATGCTACCGTCTCCGTAATGTCCATCCTCTCAGGTAGCAGGGGCGTCATTTCTTTAACCTCTTGTCCTTTCTACTGTTCACGTTCCAGCTTGTACTTTGGCTACCTCGTGTGTCTTTATCTCCTCTTATTTGTCACTGGCTTCAGGGCCTTTTTTCAATATCGTTGTCTATTCCAAATAGGCCCTGCCCATAAAGGGAGATTTTTAGACACACTGGGTTCTCATCTAATACCATTGTTTTGTTCAACATCATTTTGTTTTAATTTTGGCAAGAAAAGCAATCAGTCCTAACACGGGCCACTGTCCGTGTGGAGTCTGCATGTTTCCTCGTGTCTTGTGGGTTTTCTCCAGGGACTCTGGGACACCTTATGTCCCCAAAACGTGTACCTTAAGTGAACTGGCCTACTCGAAACAACTGAAGGTCTAAGTTGCCCCAGCCTGAGTGACAGTGTGGGCGTGAGCGTGCCCTGTGGAGGAAGGGTGTCCCGTCTAGGGTGGGGGACCCACCTTGCTCCCTGAGCTACCTAGAGAGGCTCAGGCCACCCATGACCCCTCGTCAGGGTAAGTGAGTTAGGAAAGGGTTACCTTCCTCGATTTTATCCATCTTTTGCGAATTTATGTATAAGCCCCATTTATTTCAATGTTTAATATTAGAAGTGTTTTAGGCCTCTGTTCAGAAGTGTTGTCATCTTTTTCTCTGACCAGAACTATGCGATGGGAACTTAACTCTTGTTTGTAGCAGTCAGCCTGTGCTAAAACTGGTCTCAGTATACATCCTTTCGCTCAAATCACAGTTTGCAAGAGCCTGTTGACCATCTGCGGCGAGGACTTACTGCACTCGTGCAGTAAACAAATGTCACACGCCCGTTTTTTATTCTCAGCACCACCACGGGTCAGGATCTCCTTGCCTCAGAGAACAAAGGACGAAAGCGTTGATTTCGTAACATGTTAGTTTGAGGCTCATCTCCGACTTGGCCCGGGGATCGAGATGTGAGAAGGAATGTGGACAGAAGGCAGCAAACCAAGCGATTTCGATCGTCCAAAGGAATGCAGCGCGGTATGCTCTCCCGGAGCTCTGGGACTGAAATGTCAGCGGGACTGCTGGCAGCTCGGGGTTGCATATGCAGCCGTGTTTGGGGATGCTCATATGGCGTGGGATTGTGCTGTGCCTGGAACTGACAGTGCCATCTGTTTGTTGCTTTATTGAGCAACGGGACTCAGCCTGTCCTCTCCAGAAGAGCCTACACACGCACACACACACACACACGTGCATGCAAACGCACACACATGCACACCACAGCCCCAACCTCCACCCCTGCCCGCACAGAAAACAGTAGGTTGACTTTCCATTTCAGGTACCGATCCCAACGGGAAATTCAGACGAGTCAGGTATTTGAATGCAGCCACAGTGAAATCCTCCACTTTCGTGGAGAACCATAAGGTCCGAGGGGCCAGGAAGCTAGCAGTCGTCACAGGCAAAGCCACGCAGCTTGGAAGATGAGTTATAGCGACAGATGGCACCAGCCGGAGGGGGAGGGGGAAACGGCCCATAGAAAGAAGCACGTGGGGAGCACATCAGCGGCGTCGGTGTGGAAGTCGGACACGGGCAACACGAGACGACAGAACCAGTTTTTTAAGAAGTATTAGGAAGACTGTTTTGCTAAGAATACCTGGGCATGGATCCATTGATTAGAAGAGTAGTTATTTCTCAGATCATCATCATCATCATCTTTACCAAATGCAGAAAAACGACAGAGCTCCGAGCTCCAGTAGTCGTGTTGCAGACCATGTGCCCTGAAGAACAGGACGGGCCGAGCAACGTGGTAATTGAGCCATAGACACAGAGAACACCTGGGTAGGCTGTTCTGTGAGTGTCTCAGTTGTATATGATTTTATTCTTACAAAAACTATGACTCAAAGACTAAACACATGACAACATAATTTGATTTTCATACAATTGTCTTTCTACATGAAAATATTTCACAATCAAGAGATCTTTTTTTCCCCCCAGAACTGAAGTCTTTACTTTGGATTCAGAAGATACAGCTGACCATAATGAGAATATGGATGTATGTTGGGGTCCCTGTATCTGGCTGGGTGGAAGCACAGATCATTTTCAGCATCATGCAATAAAAAGGAAAAAATTTAAATACTGGGCTAAGCATCCATTTAAGAAGTTACAAAAAGAACAGAATAAACCTAAAGAGAAAAGAAAGAAGCAAGGCCAAAATAGAAAAGTCTTGTAGAAAGAATCAAGAGAGGCAAACACCGGTTCTTTGGGGGGAAAAAATGGATAACTCTGGCAATATTGATTTTTTAAAGAAAATAATTGCAAACAGTCCAGATCAGGGATGAAAAGGAGAACTTGAGTCGAGCGCGGCAGATTTAAAGAAACGAAGGCCTGCTGTGCCTTCACGGGTGGCGGGTATCGGGAAAGCCCTGCTGCAGCCTCTCAGCGCCAGCTTTTCCTCACTTGCCTGTTTGGTTCGTTTCCCTGATATTCGCTCGTCAAAGGTGAACGTTCCATTTCTCAAGAATAAGCTCACCTTTTAGCTTATGGAGCCTCTGCCCACCTCTCCGGCCAGGGGGGCTGCAGAAACCAGCAGTCGGAAGGAAAGGCGGCGCCACCCGGCCACCCTGCCCCCTTGCAGAGTCAGCTGGCGCGTCCCCTTCCCCGCTTCTGCTGCTGAGTCCTCATCCCCGTGCTCACAGCCAGTTCTAGAGGTTCCTTTGCCCAAGTCGATCTTTGTACTAACCTCTAGGTTAGAACGAACAGATACCTTCATTTTGGGAGTTTTGGAAATCTGGGGAAAAAAATAGATTTCTGTTTTCACTCTGTGGTCCTGATGAGAACCCCCGAGCTGCCGTGTAGACTAACATAGGACAGCATCTCCAGAGATCCCTCTCCCGCTGCTGGGCCCCCCACGATTTAGCGGAGTGGGGGGAACAGAGCTAAGGGACACAGTTAGTAGCTACCACAATGGCCACCTCAGTCTGGGTCCAAATGCCGCCTCTTTTTCCGTGACTCGGTTTGAGGTTAGATCTTGGTGTCCTACGATGCAACACCTCTGTCTTCACATGCTGTTCGTGTTTTCCATGCTCCGTGTGGCTGCCATGACACCTTCCAAGCGACAGAAACGGAGGTGTCTCTGAATAATTTTGCACTCAGCGTTGTTTATTATTTTTTACAGCATAAAACTGTGAGTGCACAGTGCCCTCGTCAGGCTCCGCAGACACACGAAAGGGAACCGGTACACAGTGAGAGCACATCTTCTCCCTAGTGATCTGTCTCTTCACTTGAAAAAGGGAAGAAAAACAGAGACTTGGAGGGAATAATCACCCTTTCAGCTTCCCTTGGCAAAGACAGACTTTGCCCCCTTCTGAAGTACGAAAATCAGCCCTCTCGAGGAGAGCAGGAAAGGCGTCGATCGTGCCAATGACTGCAGCGCCACAGGACACTGAAGGTGCACGTGAGGGTGATTGAATTAATGGTGACTTCACCTCTGTCGTGTCTGAGACCGGGTCAGTGCAGTCTTGCACTGTCTGAAGGAGAGATTTATCCTCATGTTTCACTTAGGACATTTTTCTGCCATGAAATCACCGTTCCTTCAAAATCTTGAGGTAGTACAGGGGAACGACGAGGTCATTCTAGAGGGTAAATGGGAAGTTACTGGTGAGGAGCTGGGGAACAAGGACCACTTCTCCTTCCCACGTGGGATGCGCTCTCCTGCCTCCCCAAACCGGTGGAAGGAGCTTAACGCACAAGGAAATCTCGGGCAAGCCCCGCTCCCCACTATGCAGACTCCCCTCACCTTCTGTGTCAACTGCCTCTCCGTTCCCAAGTTAAACTCCGCCCTCCTCTCAGTCTCACACCAGACACGTACAACCTTGTGTCCCTTCCAGCTAGCCACAGCGCTACTTCTCTTCTTAAAAAATGTGCTCCTAATCTCTCCTTCTTCATCCCCAAGTTATTCTCAGCTCCCAGCAAATTGGCTCCATTTCTTCCCAATTGCAGTTGCCATCACCACAGCCCCTGAGAACTCACTCTGGCCAGTCCGACTGTCACGTCGTTGTTTGACGTACCTTTACCACGCTTTGGTGCCGACCGCATCCGCTCCTTGCATGTACTCTTCCGGCTGCTGTAGCTTCTGGCATGCCATTCTGTCCTGAACTTCATACCCCTCTGGCTGTTCCTTTCAGAGTCCTTTGCTAACGCTTCTCTCTTGCTCTCCTCTCAAAACTGGTCACTCTCAGACTTCGGTCCTAAGTCTTTCCCTATTACTCCTTCTACTCTCTGAGCGAGCTCACTTCCACCGAAGCAAAGATGTCTCCAAAGTCACATCCTCAGCCCAGACTCTCTCCTGAGCTTTAGGATGGGACAAATGATTGCCTGTCAGACATCTTATGCTAAATGTACCACAAGCATCTCGAGTTCAGACCACGTCCCAAATTAAGTTCATTGACTTTTTTGCCTCCAAACCTGTTGAAATTCCTTGATTTCCCTTTCTTGACGCCCCAAGCCAGAAATCTGGAGTCATTCTTGGCCCTTTACTGTCTCTCACTCACCTCATCCGGTTCCACGGAATCCAAGTGTCAGAGATTCTAAAGTCAGAGGATTACTCGTTTCCATTTCCCCCATTATACTCAATTACAGACCTTGCCTAGACCCCTTCAGTGATGTGGAGGATCCCTGCCATTGGTCATCTGTGCCTTTTATCATCATCCTTCCCAAATATTCTCCCCATAGTCACCAAAGCGACCTTTCCAAAATAGCAAATTTTACCTTGATGTTCTACTTCACACCCGTCAGTGTCTTCCCACTTCAGCAGACCCCAAACATCAGCTCAAGGATTGCTGTTGGGCTGTGTTCAGTAAGCTGATTTGAGGGACAGCATGGAGGAGGAGGAAAATGTTTTCTCTTAATAGTTACCATCAGAGCATTCTAACGCACAGCTAAGTTTAAAATTCGTAGTAGAAGGAACCCAACCCAAATCACATTGGTGAAAGAGGATTGGCCACTTTGGATAAGCTGCTTATACTAATGGGAACACGACCCAAGTGGTACCCTGTACCTCCCAGGACTGCTGAGAACCTCTAATCAATAGGGTCAAGTAAAAACTCAGCAGGTGCAGAGTTCGCTGTAACCTGGCCCTTGACTTAATTCTCTGTGTAGTCCATCCCCTACCACCTCTAAGAGTCCTTCATTCTAATTTACTAAGCTATTTACATGTCCCTAAGTTTGTTACGCTATTTAGTACCTCTGTATTTTTGAAGATGCTCTTCCCTGGTTCTGGAATGTCTTTCTCCACCTCTACCTGGAAAATTTTTACTCGTCCTTTAGACTCCTTCAAACTTCTTCGCTAAACATTCCCACACTCAAGAAATCAGAGCAAATCACTCCCTGTGTGTGCGCATATATTTTCTCTTGGACGTGTTCCTATTACTGTACTCACACTGCATTAGCTCTTGATTACGTGCCTCTATTACTCATTAGCTCATGATGGCCTTAAATACAGAAACAATATCTCTGACATTTTTCAGTCCTCGGTACCTAAAACAATACCTAATTCACATGTATCTGTTGAATGAATGCATTCCTACAAAGAGGATCTTCCCAGAAGATCAAATGCCCAAATGTAAGAAAACAGAGCAAAATGGTAAGGTTTTGTCCTTGATATAAATTAGTTCCCATAAGGTGAAAGCTTAATCAGTATCAATCACCAGCTTCTTCTGTTCTCTAATCCTTTCTCTTCAATCTGATGGTCTGATTCATCAAGGGTTATAGGTTTTACCTGGTGAGACTCTGGAGAGCCTAGTGTTTACAGTGTTTATTTTCCCAGGCACAAAGCAAAACAACTAAACAACTACCCAAGTGGTTTCCATCAAGGACCAATCATCACCTGCTGAGGAACCTGGTATAAGCCCGACCTTGTACCTGGCATTAAGAATACAACGATGAAACAAGTACAATGAATAATGCCCCCAAATCTATCAGGGCACAAAGAGATATTTGATTAATTCTGTCCGAAAGACTATGTCCAGCCCATGAATTCATAGAATGTTAGTTTTCGGAAGCCAAAATGTGATTTCTTAGATAATAAATGGTTATTGTTCACAACAGAATTTGTACAAACAAGATGACAATAATGTGTTTGTTAATAACTGCCCTATATTTAAGGACAGAAGCCCAATCTGTGACAGATGCCAATAGTGACTACCGCAGGAAAAAGCAGTGATGAAGTAGCCAGTGGAGCCGCACCTATGTGTAGACAGTCATTAAAGCTTAATTGGGTTTAATCATTTTTCAGATCCGGGAAGGCCCTATTCATTAATTACATTTGGAAGTGGGTAAAAGTATGTACTGAACCTAGCCTCCTGATGTGAAAGCATAATTCACAATGTCCTTGTATTCATTGATTTCTCATGTTGACGTTAAGGAAGGCAGGATTTCATACAATCTTATTTTCATGAAAAAAAAATACCTTTTTATTCAATACAAAAGGAAATCGAAACCCCAGAGAGATAAAATAAATGAATCAAAGCCACAAATTGGCAGTCAATTTCATTTCACTCCAAGCCCACTCTCTTTTCACTGCACCCAAGATTGGATTACGATAAATAATTGACTGGATTTACAGCACAAATGTAAATTGTTAATGGATTCTCTTAATTGACTGATCTTTTCTGTTGCAAATATGCTGTGGCTCACCAATTGGGGCCCAAATCTAAAACAGGTGAATCCCATCAATATCCCTACACTGTTAAGGCTCTTACTAGATGTAATGCATGAGTAACTTGGTGAGGGGGTAGCTTTTTTCAACAGTGTCAGGAAAGGAAAGCTATGGTTTAAAATTTCAGGTAGCTTCAGAAGGGGACAAGTATGATTTCAGCCTTCATGTAGTACAGTTAATGACCTGAAAGATGAAGAAAATATCAAGAATTTTGTTTATTAGCTACTAGGTACCTCTCAGCCAGTAATGGGAACAGCCAACCTCCAGAGGCAGCTAGATATTGGCTGGAACCCAGTGTGGTGACTTTGTACCTCTGTAAGACCGGCACTCGTTTCCTTATATAAATGATAATGCTAACAGCTGCTTTAGAGAATAGCAGGAGTGGAAGAAATGAAGTATGAAAAGGAGCCTGGAGAGCATGTTCTCAGTGAGGCTTCCTGCCTTTCTCCTTCTTTTATGAGGTCCAGGACCATTCTTCAGGCTGTAATTGACTTCCCAGCCTTCTCTTCTTCTCAAAATCCAGATTAGAAGAAGATAAAGGAGGCACTCAGCTTTGGCATGAAATTGAAGGGGGTGCTGAAAATGCAGTAAGGAAGACAAACCATATTTTAATGCAACATTTCTAAAATTCAACTGTGTACTTAACCCCCACTCTCACTCTTTACCTAACCCTACAGCTAACCTTGACCCCGACCCTAACTCTAACACAAAACTATATCTAAACTCAACCTTAATTTTAACCCTAAAATTCATCCTACAACTGACCTTCTCCATAACCATGTACCTAACCCTAACCCTATCCTAGCCCTCACAGTATATCTAAACTCAACCTTTAAACTAAACCTAACCCTTAACCCAACACTATACTTAACATCAAACCTAAAATTAGTTCTCACCTTAAACCTACCCCCACCGAAGCCTAACTGTAACCTTAGCCCTAAACTCAAACCTAACCCTAACCCGAATCCGAAACTCAACCCTAACCTAATACTAACCCTAAACCTAATCGTAAATTTAACAATAACCTTTACATTTAAGCCTAATCCTAAACCTAACCTTAAGCCTACTATTAGCGCTAACTTTAGTCCTAACCTAACCAAAAATTTACCCAATTCCCAACCTCAACCCTAAGCCTAACCCTACTTGTAAACCTAAATTTAATCCTAACCCTAAACCTTACTTTAATCCTAAAAATAACCCAAACCGTAAACTTAACCCCAATCTTAAATGTAACCCTATGACTAACCTAAACATGAAACTTAAACCTAACCCTAATCCTAAACTCAAATCTGACACTAAAACTAACCCTAATTCAAACTTTAGCCCTAACCCTATCACTAACCCTAACCATAAATGTAAACCTGTATCTCTCCTCAACCCAAAGTCCAAACATAACCCTGATCTTAGTATCAACCCTAACCCTAAACCTAACCCCAAGCCAAATCCTGAACATACCCTCAACCCTATAATTAACCCTGATTTTAGCCCCAATCCTAAACATAACCCTATCCTTAAACCTAAACTTAACTTTAACCCTAACCCTGATTCCAATCCTTACCTCAGCCTTCTCTAAGCCAAGCCTTATAACTAACATCAACACTCAACCTAAATTTAACCTAATTATAACCTAAACCCTAACGTAATCCTAATCCAACTCTTCGTGAACTATAACCATAACATTAACTCTAAACGAAACGACATAATTAACCTCAAACCTAACCCCAACTCTTACGTAATCTTAACTTCGACCCTAACCCAAATCCAAACTCTAACCCTAATCCGAACCTCAATAATAACATTAACCATAAACCTAAACCTAATCGTAAAACTAATCATAATTCTAACCTCGAAACTAACACTAACCTAACCGTAACATTAAGCCTAAACTTATAATTAACCTCGAATCTAAATTAAACCCTCAAACTAGTAGGAAATTCAAAAGTAACACATAATCTAATATTCAACCCTAACTCTAAACCTAACCCTACCCGTGATCCTGAACGTAACAAAATAATTTCAAATCTACACCAAACTCTAAGCACAGCCCTACACATAAGCCTCTCTGTAATGTCGTGTCGCTGACAATGTATTTAACTTCATCCCTAACCGTGACCTACACTTAAATCTATACCCAAAGTCCTCCCTAGCCGTGTTCCTAAACTCCATCCTCCAAATGCCAAAGTGGACCCTGCGTGGGAACCAACCATAACGGTGTAAAGAGGACAAACACAACCCTAACACCACCTCACCCAAAGTGCTGATAGAATCCTAGCGCTGAACTATACCACACCCGACACCCCATCTACACTTAACGATGACCCAAAACTAGTGGGAAACTCACCTTGACCCTGAAACGAACTCTTGACCCGCCGCAATGCCAACCTCACCGCTAGGAGTAAAGCAAACAGGCACTCGGTCCCCATTTTGCAGCTCCGTCCATTCAAGGTGGCCTCCCGGGATTCCGCGTCCTGAGGGAGGGGGCCGGCCTTCCACCGGCCCGCGGAACGGTGGGCAGCGCCTGCCACCCCTCCCGCTCGGGTCCCTGCGGGCCGGGTGCCTCTCTGAGCTCATGGAGGTGGTGGCGGGACGTCATCCCTGCGTGCTGGAGTCCCTAGAGAGAGAGAGAAGAGATAGACAGGGGGAGAGAGAGAGAGAGGAGCAGAGGCCCGCGCGCGGGACATCTTGACGGGATGTCGGGTTTGGGGTACCCCCGAGCAGGGCAGAGCAGCTGGCTTCCCATCCCTCTGCGAGGGCGCACGGGCGCCTTTTCAGGCGAGGACCCTCTTGGCGTCTGAGACATTCCAAGGGGAACCTAGGGTCGCCCACGGGCCCGTGCGGATGGGGTCCGTGCAGATGCCTCGCAGCGGTGTGCGTGGGCGCGCGAGGCAGGTGTGTGTCGCGCGCTGTCGCGTGGGCGGTGGCATCTCCGGAGGAGCCGGGGCTTCATCCCTCCAGGGAATCCCCCCCAACCACGCGCTCCTGCGGGCGCAGCGGGCTCCTGCTTTGTCCAGCCGAGTCCAAAGGACACATAACGAGGCGGCCTCTGTGATGTGCAATGTTCACGTGAACGCAGGGACGCGCACACGGACACGCACACGGACAAGGACACGGACACACACGGACACGCACACGGACACGCACACGGACACACGCACAGACACACACGGATACGCACACGGACACGGACATGGACACGCAGGGACACACGGACATGCATGGACACGCACGGACACACGCACGGACACGGACACGCACACGGACACGGACACGGACACACACGGACACGCACACGGACACGCACGCGCGCACACACGCACGCGCACACGCACGCAGAAACTGAGACGGAGCCGGCGTATTTTGGAAACGGTTTATTAGACTCGGGATCCGAGCTGCCCGTCAGAAGGGAGGTCCGCGCCAGGGCGACGAGGGACAGAGGACGTTCCCTCTGGCCGCGCCGGGAGGAGCCGGGGTCCCCGGTCCCGATCGGCGCATGGCCATCCCGCCGCCGGGGCGGGCGCGGGGGCCCGGCCCCTCAGAAGAGCCTTCTGCGGGCCCCGGTGGGTGGCCGGCGCCGGGCCGCGCGGCAGGGCCGGGGCCCGGGGCTCGGGGACGCGGGCAGAGGTCTGAGCGCCGAGCCCGGGCAGGGCCCCAGGCCGCGCAGGTCCAGGCCGAAGTCCGCCGGCAGGGGGTGCGGCCCGCGCTTCGGCCCGGGCGGCCCGGAGCGGCCCTGCGGCCCGGCCGCCCCGCTGCGCAGGGGTCGGAGCAGGAGGGTGCCCGGCGGCGGCGGGCTGCGGCCCCGCGGAGCCCCGTCCCCCTCTCCCGCACCTGCTCTCCGCGCCGACAGGGAGCCGTCGTCGAGGTCGATGGCCCAGGTGACGTCGGCGTCACGGGGCACGATGCAGCGGGCGTGGTCCGGGACGGACAGCTGCTCGGGCCGGCTGAGGACGTGCCACGGGACCACGACGACCAGCACGCGGCGCAGAGCCAGCTGCAGCGCCCTCTGCGGCGCCAGCACCAGGACCTCGTCCCCCAGGCGCAGGTGTAGATCGCGGCCGGGCTCCAGGACCACCAGGAAGACGTGCGCGCCGGCGTCCTGCCGCCCCTGCGGGGAGAGGGCACAGCTGTGAGTGGGGCCCCAGCCCGCCCGGGGGACACGGGGCCGCCGTGGGGGCGACCGCCGTCCCTTCCACCTCCCCAGCGGGCACCGCGCACTGCGGGGGCCGCCCCGGCCTCGACAACCACCCCCCTCCACCGCGCACCCGTCCTGAAGGGCACCTCCCGGGCCTCCCTTGAGGCCCCGAACCGGGTCTGCAACGCCCCCCGCCCTCCAGGGACTCAGGGACTCACCTGTGCCGCATGGGAGGCCAGTGCGGGGTCCGGGCGTGGGGCTCCTGGCGCCGCAGCGGGTCCGGCACCTGTGCGGGGAGACAGTGCGGGAGCTGAATGCGCCCCTCGGGCACGGCTCGCCTGCGTGTTCGGGGTGTGCGTGACCTGGGAGAGCCCGGAGCCAGCTCGGAGGGGGGTCAGGGGTGCGGCCCAAGCTCCTCCGGGAGAGCACCCGCTCCTGTCGGGGTCTGGCGTGCCCCTGGGCCCCCGGCGGCTGACTCGAGGCCGAAGTAGGGGAAGCACCTTACCTCTCCTGGGGTCCTGCTCCCCCGGCCGACGTTTCGAGGGATTCCACTGGGCGGCGGCCGACCTGGGCGACACGAAAGACTGGTCAGTCTTGCACACAAGCACCTGTGTCCTCTTTTCTGAACCCGCAAGTCCTCGTCGCACCCACGCCCTCTCCTGGAGCCCAAGGCCAAGGGCCGTGCCACCTGCCGCCAGTGAGAGATTCCGCCAGTGAGTCCCAACCCCCACGTCTCCTGGAGTCCTCCCTGTCCCCTACACGCAAAGGGAGGGGAAATGACCTCTCCTTGGGTCCCTCCGGCCACAGAGAAGGATGTGGAGATGCCCAGAAGACCACCCCTGGGTCCCACGGGCCACGGACGCGCGGAGGCTCAGGGGGAGAATGAAAGCGGAGGAGGAGGCCGGAGAGTGGCCTTTCCCCCGAGTGGGCGAAGGCACCGGCCGGTCGCCTCCTAGCACCTGCAGACGGGCCGGGCGAATGCCAGGAAGGGCGCCGGGCGCCAGCCGTGGGGTGGGGATGGGGGAGGTGTTGGGTCCCGGCGGACAGCGGACACCACCTCGCCACCCCGCCCTCCGCGGTCCCCACGGACCGGGGCCTCTCCGTTCCCGAGCGCACAGTGTCCAGCCTCCCTGGGGCCACCATCGGCCTCTCCCTCCGTGCCACCCACTCGCCCGCACACAGAGACCCCGCGTGCCCACCCGCCACCCTCCGCCGCGCCCGCGCCCCTGCTGACCTCCTGTCCTCTGCGGCCACGTCGTCCTCCGAGCCCGGCCAGGACTCCCGGGGGCTCCGCGCTCGCCGGTGACCGTACATGGCGAAGGGCCTCCCGCCTCCTCCGCGCAGGAGCCGGACCCACCGTCGTCCCGGTGCCCACGCCGGTCCACCCGCTCTCTCAGCTCACAGGACCCTACTTCTCCGGAGGCAGAGGCGTCGGTCCCCAAGCCGGGCCCTCGCAGGCCTGAGATGACCAGCCGCCGCGTCGGTCCCGGAGCTGGGCGCAGGTGGAGGGGCGCGGGCCAGAGAGAGGGCTCCCGGGAGATGCCCGGGGGTTTATGCAGAAGGGGAGGGGCCAGGGGGATGTGTCATCAGGGTCCGTGGCATTTGCTTGGCCGGGGTCCTAGCCAGGGGGCGGGTCCAGCGTGGTGGGCTGGGATGTGGCCAATAGGAGCGGGGGGCACCGGATCCGGCGGGACCCCTCGGATGCCCCCCACCCACCCGCTCCCGGGCTCAGACCCCACCCTCCGCAGATGGCCTCATGCGACACCCACCCGCCCTCCCCCCCGACTCGCTCGCTCGACGGAACCACCGTTTCCACCCGCTTCTCATGTGTCTGCCCAGGACAGATGTCATAGCGCGTGTACACAGAGCCAAGCGGGTCGTGACAAGGCCACGGGGGTGGTGGCGGGACCTTCCATTCCTCTGTGAGGCCACGCGGGTTCCTTTTCAGACGAGGACCCTCTGGGCCTCTGAGACATGCCGAGGGGGATCCGGGGTCACCCGCAGGCCCGTTGATGGGGTCAGTGAAGGCCGTGCGTGTGCCCGGGCCTGTCTGCGCAGCCTCCTGTTCCGTCTGCTTTCTCGCTGGCCGGCGGTGATTCGTCCTCATTTTTGCTATTCCACGTTCGGTTTGCCTTTCCCGCCAGTTTTGCCGACACGCGCGACATCCAGAGATTCTCGTTGCACCTCAGGACTGGCGCTGCGACCACCCAGGTTGCTGGGGGCACCTGCAGGGCCGTCTGATGGGCAGGAAACTCAGTCCTCGGCTTCCAAGGGCGGTCCCACAAGGCTAGTACGTAGGGACCTGCCCCCTATAACTCTCCCCAATCAAACTACCTTGGCCACCGACTCATTGCTGTCATCCCGTGACATCTTTGGGTGTCATTTGAGGCCTGTGTAAGGAACACTCATGTCCTGCCTATCACTCTGCATTGCCGTGGGGACTTTCCTGGGGTCTTTTCAGGGGCAGCCATGATTCTCCATCTGCATGGGGTTCCCCATCCTCTTTGTGAGATCCGTCCTGACTCTTCTGCCAGCTGTTGTGAAATCCTATTTCTGAGCTGGCTTCTGTGTGGTGCCGACGACACAGCATCCATATCCCTTCTTCTGGTGATGAGCATTTGATTCGTTCACTAGATTACACAGAGCTATCCTGCCTCCAGTTGTGACGCAATTAGAACATGCCTGTTGGGGACACTGGTGCACAGAGTGGAGGATGTTTGTGCACAGGGGACAGGGTGGGCAGGTGTCTGGATTCAGTAGATGCTCCCAATTTTCCAAAGTGCTTCAGCTCATTTAGTCTCTCACTAGTCATGTGTGAATGATCGATTGCTCCAGAGCCTTGACAGTGCGTGGCATTATTTTTTATTATTATTTTAGCTACACTGCTGTTTGTATTCACTATCTCATGATTTTTATTACCAATATTCCTGAAACTAAAGAGATTAAACATGATTTACGGTTTAATAATAGAATATTTTTATAGTATGTTTATGTCGTGTGTATTCTAGTTTAGGCCCATTTCTCTGTTGGGCTTCAGCTTTTTTAATTTGATAGACCTATTGACATAATTTGGCTTGATGTACTTTCCCAAACATATGTAATGCAGCTCTCTCCCCCTACTCAGGTTTTCCACCCCCTTTGTCTCGCAGTGGAACTTGATGCACAGCGGCTCCTCCTATATCTTATTATGATCCAAGTTATCATTTTCTCTTATTTATTTCAGTTTTACTGTATGGAAATGAAAACATTATTTTTCTGTTAATTGTAAAACAGGTTTTCTGTTTTTAAATTAAGCTACGTACTGTGTTTATGTTAGAATTAAGAATGCCAGTAATTAAGAAAAAGTCTGGTTTGCTAAAGTGCTAGACAATTCAAGAGACAACATCCCATCAAAAGCACAGGGTGATCAACATCGGGAAACTGAGGACTGAGTTAAGAGATGTGGGATGTGATTAAAGCGGGAGCTGAGAAAATGTGGGGAGAAAGTGATGTCAGAAGCGAAAATACAGGCATGTTCCAAACTGATAAAAAACGTCAATCCACAGATCCAATTCACTCAACATTTCCTGACAATGTACGTGCACGGAAAACAATAAAGGGTTACACTGTCCTCTAAAAACCAAAGTTAATATAAAAGGTTTTAGAGGATACAGAGCCCAAACATGTAAGAACAGGGCTTATAGGTGAAATCTAAACATCAATTAAATAAGACAGACACCAACAGTGTCATTTTTAAATGCTAAGAGAAATCTCATAACAACAGAATTCTCTATCCAGCAGGAATATTGCCCAAAATAAGAATGTCTCAAGAGAATGTTAAAGTGAAACATTTCATGGTTAGCTGACTTGAATTAAAAATAAGTACTAGAAGAGTAATCAAGGCAATTGTCTCATAAATTATATAAATGTCTAACATTACGCTGTATGCCCAAAACCATTATTAAAAAAATACTAGAGTGAGTTATTAAGTCCAAAGGAAAATAATTCCAGATCGAAAACCATGGCTGCAGAAAGGAATGAAAAGTAAAAGAAACGATAATTTATAAATAAATACAAATGATTTTTACTTTGTGAAGCATTTATTTTAAGATTCTAGAAACCTCTCCAGGAGATTAAAGTACATATAAAATTAAAATACATGACCACAGTCATACAAAAGTCAGGAATGCCCCAGATAGAACGGAAAGAGTTCTACAGATTTAGCATTGGGGGAGGTGGTGAGAGAAATCATCTGTATTTGGCAATATTGAGTAAAAGATTCTTGACTTCATCATTAAGGTAACTGCCTAAAGATTTGCATGTGATCGCAACGGGTGCATTTTGGGGGAAGGAAAGAGAGTAAAGGAACATTAACTCATTAGCTCCAAGGGAAGGAAACAGTAAAACTGTTGGAATAATTTCAAATATACGTCAAAATGCACAAAATATTAATTTCTTTTTACCGACTGTGAGGTACTGTATACATTGTTAAATATTTGAACACTCATCGATAAACATTCAAGCAGTCTCTTGTTATTTCGTATTAAAACATGAATCGTATGACAGTTTTTGTGCATGGGCACTTCCAATCCTATTTTCACAGAAAGCTGATAGAAACTGCGAAGACCACTGCCCTATATATACATCGTGGCAGTTTCTTTTATCTGCGAACCTAACCCTGCGTGACAGCGTCAACAATCCCACTTGCTGGTGTTACTATAGAAAGATCCAGGCATCTCTCGCATCCCTTTGATATGCGATCCATGCCTCTGATCAGCCCCTGATTGGATTATCCGCTCAGTAGAAGCAGGTGTGGAGTCTCCGCATTCTTCTGGGAGCCACAGGTTGTCTGGGCGGCGTCACCGGGTCACCTGTGGCGTCTATTCCACACTCCCAGCCCCTTCTGTTCCGGGGAGTTTGGGGTCCGTACGGACATCGAGAGTGTTGGTTTACACACTTTTCCGTTCAGTGAAGCCTCTCGAAGTCGCACACAGCAGCACTTCCAACAAGGAGGTCTCTCATTTCCTGGGCTTTATGATGACAGTTACGTTAGTGGTCAAGGCAGTGTCCTTCTTCTGTTGTGTGTGTGTGTGTTTGTTTTTGCATGTGAAGCTTCCTTGGGATAATCAGACAGGTGTTTTGTGTTTTGTTCGCGTTTTAACCAACAACGTCACTCGGAAGTGGAAGTAGCGTTTGGCCCGGTGCTGCTGAAATTCTTCCCCTCTCTGGAAAAGTCTTTACCCGCAACATGCTTGGTCTTTGTTTTCTTTTCTTAAACTCGTTTTTACATTCAAATGTGTCATCAGTTACTCCTTCCTAGTCTTTTCATCATCAATAATTGTAGTTGTTTTCTTTTCCCCTTTATCCGCCTTGTCTCTCCTCCTCCAGCTCTCCCTCTCCCTCTCTCTGTCTCTGTGGGGGTCTTGCTGTTTATCGCAGACCTTAACTGTGCTTACCACTATGTCAGACATTCATCGGGCTATTAACTCTTTCCTCTCACCAAGATTAAAACAAGCAGGATCAATGACTCTGTTCAGCTAAATTCCGGATCACAGGTTTGAGCCCACAGCTCGACATAGTATAGGTGCGTTGAAATGGGGGGGAGGGATCGAATAATGTTTCCCTCCAAACTGAGGCATCTTAGGTCATGAAAGTGGGGGTGTTGATGGCAAAACAGCAGGAAGAAAATGAGATTTACGGGTCTCCATTCAAAACTACCTTTGAAGGCAGAAGCGAGAGACTTGAAGGCAAGGCACAGCGATTAGGTTTGCATGGAAACGGTTTACTGTGCCTAGAGGTTTGTAGTAGATTCCAGAAAGGACTGAGTCCCGCGCGGTGAGCGTTATCGCCATATGCCACGAAGAGATCATGTCGTGTAGGCGTAGATGAGTGAATTTGGACTATTTATAAAGTACTTTTTCAGTTTGGGCAATTTCTTTTCATGAACACACGTGAGCACCTTCTAAGGGCAACGCCACGAGCGGATATGACAGAGCAAGACGTTCAAGTCCACATCGGTCTTCTCCTCGTGGAGCACCCTTGGGTGAGGAAACGGCATGAAAAAACACATGCTCACATACAAATAAGAACTGAAAAAATTCACAGTGTTAACTTTGCTTGCTGGGTCAGAAAAGGCGTCTCTGTGGAGCTCTTTTGGAGGAAATCTGAGAAGCGCTCGTTTGTTCAAAAGTTGAGACTTTTCTTGGATCAGGGAGGCGAGACGGATGACTGGTTAACGTAAGGGCGTTAGGGGGCAGGGTATCCGGGATGACACTCGAGATGAGGCAGGATGTTAGTGCCAAGTGACCTAAGGGGACACCGAGGAGCGGATTTTTCGGGGAACACGTGGGCTCAGCTGGGGACCCGGTCACCGTGCTGAGTCGTCAGTACTATGGCTGACGTGGTGAGTGGGCGGAAGGGTTTTCGGGTCTCGGGACTGAAGTCAGACTGTGCGGATTCAGTGGATATTTCTCGGCCGTTACTGGTATTCGAAGCCGGAGGGATGGCTGGGACGGGCTGGGGAAGGTGTGTGAACGCAGAACGAGTGCGGGAGCAGGGCTGACTTTCAGGGAGCAGCAATCGTCGCGTTAAGTCAGACTGTGGAGCCGCGAGTGACAGGGGTGACCAGGAGGGGAGGAGAGCAAGAGTCGGGGGAGGAAACGTGGTTGTTTACAGTGAAGGCCTTTGTGCTTTAAAAACAAACAAACAAAAAAACAAAAAACATGTAATGGGAACCCAGTGTTTCTGAGTCATTCGATTATGAACAAAAGAATATTCGAGGGACGACGGGACGTGGGTGTGCAAGTGGATGTGAGTGTCTGGGGCTCGGCAGCTACGTAGTGTCGCTGGAGATGAGGCCCTCGAAGATGACGAAAACTAGCCGAGCGGGTGTCCTAAAGCATCATGAAAAGGGGAACCAAAGAACCGAGTCTGGACTGCAGTGACGCCCGTGATCCCCGAGTCCGGATGACGGTGGGTTAGGGTGCCAGCACGTGCGTGGTTGCCGTCGACGAGGATGGGGAGAGACGAACTCCCTGAACAGGCACGGTGGCTTACGGATGGCCCGGCATCGGCCCTGGGTAGTCACCTTGAACTTCCCGTCCCTGGCCCACACCTGCCCGCTGTCCCAGGCCCTGGCTCTCGGCGTGCGGTGTCGGTGCTGGCAGCACCCGCATCGTCGGGGACCACTCAGAGACGCAGAGTCGGGGCTCCTCCCCAGGCCTGCTCGGGTTGGGGTCCGATGACTGCCGTGCACGGTGCGACTTGAGACAAGTTTCTGCACGGAGAGGAAGCTGGGAGGTCCAAGTGGGCCGAGGACGCTCCCCATGGCGGGCAGCCTTCATCCTCTGCTTCATCCAGGTCTCGAATCCCATTTGGTTTGCGAAGGGAAAACTCAAAAGAAATATGACGCCCCGGACTATGGAGAAGAGAGCCAAGTCCACTGGGTGGAGACCAAGCGGAGACGTGTGAAAGGCCCGCACGAGGCCAGTCCCAAGGTCAGCTGCGGTCCTGGCCGCGAGGTCAGGCCTGGGGGGAGGGGCGAGGCGGAGCCCCCACGTCTGTGCCTCCGGGAGGCGACGGGGACCCCGGGCCTGCAGCAGTGCGGATGTTACAAATACCTTCAGAACAATCGCATCGGGCAGTGCAGGTAGACCCCTGGGCCACGCTGGCGCCGGGCGTCCACACAGCAGTCCCCAGCCCAGGCTGCACCGTCGTCACGGTGGGCAGAGAGGACCCCGGAGTGGGTCTGTCTCCCACGGCCCCCGTGCGGGCCACCAGCGACCCCCAGAGATACCCAGACACAGACTCAGAAAGTGAAAAAAGCAAGAGGGGGCGGCAAGGGCCAGGCGCCAAAAGGATGGAAAGTGGCAGAAGGTCGCGTGGAGGAAGCCGGTGCGTCCCTCGGGAGTGGCCCTCTCCCCCCCAGACCGCCGCAGCGCTGCGTGCTTCCTCCGGGCCGTGCCGCTCTGTCGTGTCGTTGCTGCCCTTGGTCCAACGCTTTGGCGTGAAGAGGAAACGGCCTTGTGCTGAGGGACCGGATTTCTGGTGCCCACAGAGAAGATCCCGACGTGTCTGTGGACACCTCCCTTCCTGCTGCCTGTGGTTTTCGCTCAGTTTCACAGCAAATTCCACCCAGGTCCGCCGGCTCGACGGGCCGCGCAGTGGGTCGTCCATGGGTTAAGCAGACCTCCGCTCCGGCGGAAGATGATCCCGCCTCCGAAGGCTTCATTCTTTAACGTTCAATTCGATTCCCTAAAAGCACTAGTTTATGTTTTATTCTGATGGAAGGTGCATCCTTTCTTTCGATCGCCAAATGCGACTTGAGACGTGACGGTTTTCTGCGCTGTGGTCAGCACTTACGCTACTCGTTACGCTGTCAGCTCCTTCCTGGAAATTACTTAGATATTTTTTTAAATAATTAACCTGAGCTTCTTAAAGAGGAGACGGGGTTCGGGACGCCCGAGAGGAGGGAAGGTGGGCGGCAGGCTCGCCGCACAGGGCACGGCGTCATCCCTCCAGGACCGTGCGACGAGCGACATCTGGTGGGGGAAGGTGTCCGGTCACGGCAGTGAGAGGCGGGGGCGCTCTCCGTGGGTCCGGCCGGAGAGGGAGCCCTGCGGGTTTGGAAGGAGTGGACACGCCCTGGATGGCCTTGACCTTTTGATACAATAGGCTCAGCAGAGGGGGGGCAGGAGGCCTGACCTCAGAGGGCCGGAGCCTGACGGGGGAAGAAGGGCAGACAGTGGCCGGAGGGGGACATGGTCCCCGTGTGTGTCCCGACTGGGGTCTCTGCGTTTAGCACAGCGAAGGCTCCTCCTCCCGAGCCCACGGCTTCGGCCTGTGGTGACTGTGGCTAGGACCAGGGGACCCTAACTCATCTGCCTGTTCCAACCCCGCAGAGTCCTGGGACAGAGGAATGTCACGGTCGCTTCTGGTCCAGCAGGATTCGGCCCTGCGGGCTCTCGCCTGCCAGGCCTGGAGTCCCAGGACGAGGGGCTGTGTGAGGGCGCAGTGCAGGAGGGCACAGCAGGGACGGGCACGCGGGGCGTCACAACAGGGCCCGTCCCCGTCGTCGTGTGCATCTGTGCTTGGATGTCATCTGTCCCTCAGATCCCGTCACCGAGGGTGACTTCTTCGCTCGTTGAATCTTTTGAATTGTTTTACCTTCATTTCAGCTGGGCTTTCTCTCCCACTCCCGGCGTCGACTCTGATTTCGGTGAGTTACTGGGGAGGGACGGTGTTCCGGGGTGACCGCGGCAGACCTGAGGAACTCAGACGGCAGCGTTGGGCACGGTCAGTGGCCTTCGGGGCACTGAGACGCCAAACCGAGTGATGGCTGGGGTTTTAAGACACTGTGGATTAGGCCTCGACGGTCTGAGTGAGACGAGAAGGGGCCCTGCCATCCAATACCATTTACCACAGCAGAGGCTTCCCCCGCCTCTTCCAGCTCGGCCTGGGCCCTGCCGTCCCTGGCCTGAGGTGACACACACCATAAGGCCATCTGTCTCCGTTTTCACACGCTCCTCTCCCCTCGGTGTCCCTGTGTCCACTTCTTACCGGGACACGAGTCGCTGAATGTAGGGCCCACCCTATACCCAAGAGGAGTTCAGCTTCAGTTCTTCAAAGACCCCGTTTTCATGGAAAGTCTCACTCCGAGGTTCTGGGTGGACACGTAGTGGGGCTTCAACCCGCCCCCCCCCCACACACACACACTCAGGTTGGACGGCGGGAATCCCACCCTGACGGTGACTGTCTGCGCCTGGCGGGGCCTGAAGGACCGACGTCGGCATCAGCCTGCACAGCCCGGGGGGTGAGTGGCAGCCGCGCTGCAGGGTCGTCCTCAACGGAGGTAAAATCACAATCTACCCATTTCGTAAGAGCGACGTGGAGCCTTACGTTCGTGCAAAAGAGAAATTTTACACACTTCAAGCAAATGTCAAGGAAAGAGCGACGCACGGGGTTATCCCTCTTTGCACAGCCTCCCTGGAGGTGGGAGGACTGGTCCCTGCCGTCCTCGCGGTTCCAAACTGGACGCCGCTCCCGGCACGTGGAGCTGGCAGGTGCTGCCCTCTGTGGGAAGACGAGAACTTTCCCTCACCGTCCTGCAGCCTCCTGGGCGGCCTCGCAGCTTCTGCAGATCGGGCTGCCTGCCTGGTGGAGGGTCCAACAGGGCATGTTTGTGACCTGCAGACCTTAGGTGACTGTGGGGGCGGGGGGGGGAGAGAGAGAGAGAGAGAGAGAGAGAGAGAGAGAGGGGGAGAGACTGACTGTGTTTATTTTGCTGGTAACCTGGGGGGACGTGTCCAAGCCGCTGGCTGGGGTCCTGACCTTCGTTGGGCGGGACATGAAGGCAGAGGGTCCTGCCTGTAGCAGGGGCCCTGGTGGCCGAGGACGAGGGCAGAAGAGGAGAGAGATCCGGGGCGCCCGGCGGGGAGAATGCCAGGCCTCCTCATCTGAGAGGCCAGACTCCCATTTCAGGCCCCTGCGGGGACAGGGGATGGAGCGAGAGGCCTCACAGGACATCCTCGGGGCGGGTCCCAGAGAAAGTGTCTGGGGTGATGTCACGGGAACAGGCTGGCCTTCCTGGGCTGGCGGCCCGCCGTGGTGACCACAGTGTAGGGGGCCAGGCCGCCCCGCGAAGCCCACCCTAGAGGCGCCTGTGTCCATGTCGATGACCACCGCGCTAGTCTGCGGTGGAACCTGTCGCCCACAGTGTGCGGGTGTCCACCTGCAAACTCTCTTTCACCAGGATTGAGCTGGGGGGCAGGCCGGGCACTGAGGCCTGTGGGGGGGCCACTAGGGCTCTGAGAAGACCACGTGATTTGCACCCATGACCGCCCGGCAAGGCCGGCACTTTCCTGCAGGGTGCGGGGTCCTGGGGACGATGGTTGAGTCCAGGCACAGAGAGGGACACGTCTGTGGCATCAGCCTGTCCCCTTCAGAAGACTTCACGGTCGGGTCGTGGCACCCCACCACGCCCCAGAAAGCTCATCTACGCTGCGTCCCACACCACCACCCCAGAGTGCCAGGCTGGAAGAGGAGGAGGAGGCTGGACCGTTCCCGGGAGGGACCTCTGAGCAGCTCCCTCCTTCCGGACCCAGGGAGACCCGGGATCCTTCCCCTGCGGCCTTGTCACGCAGTGATTTACCCCGCAGTATTGAGAGCTGGCACTTACCTCCTCAAAACACCAACTACTGAGCCTCAGAACGTCGATCAGCAGGGGGGTGGGGGACACGGGGAGTCACGGACACCCCAGCACCCGGTTCCCTGATTCTCCTGCTCTTTCTGCCCCTGAGCGGCCTCGCCCGCCCACCCCCGCAGAGCAGAAGTCGCCCCCCCAAACCTAAGCTCCCGGGAGCATCGCTCATGGCCCCTCTGGTCCTGCATGTGCCACGGGAACGTCCCAGGGAGAGAAGCTTCATTTCCCAGAAAACGGTGGCCAGGAACACCCGAGCAACAGCTTTAACGGGGACTTCGAGACTTAGCGAGGCCTTTCTCTGGAGACGGCGTCTCCTGCACTTGAACCAGACGTCGGACGCGCACAGGAAACTCGTGGGGCGCCCCCGCGGCGCAGCCCCCCTTCCGCCTGAGCCCGAGGCGGCTGGGAGAGGAGACGTCCGTCCTGCCAGCAGGCGGTGCCCAAGACCGTCCGTTTCCCGGCCGTTCTTCAAGCCAAAAATCCTCTCTCTGCTCAGGGGTCTCAACCGGGCGGCTGCGGATTAGGGTCCAGTCCGGATCCCCAGGGAACGGCCGCGTCCTGACTGCACCCCAGACCCGTTCAATCAGAGCCTCTGCGGATGGAGACCCAGGCTGGCGATCTTTTAAAAGCTCCAAGGAGGCCTCCGTGGGCAGCGAGTGCAGGTACCGATGAGCTGTCCAAGTTCATGTCCGTAATTAATTCCCCGTCGCCAGAAACGCTGGGCCACGGTGGGCGCAGCCCGAGGCCGTTCTGTCCGGCCAGCGGGTCCTGCTGCAGGACAGTCAGGGGGAGCCTGTGAGCTCGGAGGCCCGGTCCCGCCCCGACACTGGTTCAGCAGCCCGGGCCGAGGCCTGGGCGTCCGACGTCCCCACCCGCGCCCAGGCCACGGACTCCACCCGGGGCAGCACCGTCCGCGCCTCCCGGACGTGTGGAGGATGAAATGGAAACCCCGGCAAAGCTGCAACTGTGGGATCGAATTGCTTTATTTCTAATTGAATTTATTAGTTTCAGATTTTTAAATTAAGAACATTTCAGGCTCAGAAAACTCACACACACACACCCCCACGCTCACACCCAGTCGGAGCATCAAACAGACAGAACGAGTCTCGGTCGCCGAGGGATGAGGACAGCCCGAGTGTCTGTCGTTGCATGAGCGGGCGACGACGAGGGGACATAGATACGACAGGCGGAGAAAAGCTTGGGATGGGCGACAGCAGGGGTGAAACTCGAGGGCGCTATGGCGAGTGAGATCAGAGACGCGAGTACGGTGTGGCCTCACGGGTGACATCTAAAAAAGCTGGGGGCACAGCAAGGCCGCACGAATCACGCCTTCTTCCTCCGTATCTCGGATTCCTGGTCATCGTGTTGATCAGGAGACACGGCTCCTCCCAGAGTTAGCTGATTCCAAGAGGCGGCAAAGGTCTGGCCCGGAGCCCACCCCCAGCCACCTGCTTCACGGGGCGCTCACAGTCAGAGCCACTGTCCCTGGCCCCGACACCCCAGAGCCGGTCCTGAGCCTGCTTCCCGGCCTCGCCCACTGTGTCTGTGCCCACTCCCCCTCACCCTGTCTCCTGACCCAGCCTAGTGGCCCCCCACCATGTAGCCCCATGGCATGGCGTGCCCTCCCTCTTGGGAATGGGGAGAAACAGTTATTTTTCTCAGTGGCATCTCCCGTTGGCCTTGCCAAACCCGAATTTCAAAACTTTAATTTTGAAACACACTCCTCGGCCCCTCCTGCCCACGCGGAGCTGTCGGCGGGCCTGGATCGTGTGGCATTTTCGGGTGGTCCGTGCCAAGGGTCCCTCCTGCGCGCCTGCGGTTAACTGAGAACTGGGCATCATGGTTTCCTCCTGCTCTGCTGGGGCCAAGTTCAGAAGGCGGGCCCCTGACTCCCAGAGCAGTTCGCTTCCCTTGCTCGGAGGCGGGAAGAGGCCGTGACATCGCCCCCCAGAACCTCCAGCCCTTGCCTCGGGGTCATCACCGCTTGGGTGAAGAAGGTGCCGGCGGCTAAGCAGGAGTGACCCATCCCAGGGAGGTGTCGTCAGGAGTCACTGCGACATGGGACAGCCAATGCGCACCTCTCGCTGGGTCTGCTACCCCCTGTCACAGTAGATGCAGAGCAAGGTAGGGCCAGACCCCGCAGGAGCCTGTCCCCTGCCTTTGTTGCCTCTGTCTCCTGCAAATGGGGTGCGCCGGGGTGCATCTTCCCAGCCTGCAGGCCGCACCCCTGGATCGCTCACAGCGTTCTCCTTCTGCAAGTCCCCAGCACCGTGGTTTTGGGGGGGCAGGCTCACCGGTCACAATGGAACCGGTCCCCCCCCATCGGTCTGTGCCCAGGTGTTGCTGGCACCCGGCAGGCGAGTTTGGGACAGGTGCGGTGATGAGAGACGAGTCTTTATCTTTTTCCTTTGCTCTTTTTTATTTTATTTTTTGAAATCCAAACTTTCCGCGTTGATGGACTTCTCCTGTCAAGGCTTCCAAACACACGCGGCTCCTTCAGTCTGATGCAGACAGACAAAGCTTCGGTTGAAACCTCTGCCCTGCTTCAGGCCGACCCCCCTGACAGCCATCCCCTAAGATCCGCCTTCCCCGTCATCCGAGAAGTTCCTTTTTGGGCTGAAGCCTCTGTTTCCCAGAATCTGCATCCTCTCTTCAGATTGGTTCCCCACCGAGGTGGCACGCCTGGCCCCTGAGAAAGACTGCGATGAGACAGAGTTTCTGAAAAGCACCAGGTCTAGGTATGTCTTGATGTTGTTCCTACACGTAAAAGGCCAGGTGAGCAGCTACGGAGGAGCTCCAGGTTGGAGCGATTTTCCCGGGGCTTTCTGAAGGGATCGGCCGTTGCCTTCCAACGTCTGGCGACCCCGTTCAAAACTCCAAAGCCCCTCTCAGTTTTGGTTTCTGTAGGAAAACGTTTGCCTTGAGTCTCTGGGAGTCTGTGGGGTCGCGTGTTCTTTGTGTTGGTCTCGCTGAGCATTGTTCAGTCTTGAAATTCCCAGCTTTCGGTCGGGGAAATGCCCTTGCGTCGTTCCTTCGAAGTTTCTGTTCTTTCTCCTATTTCCACACTCCGAAAGGCCTGCTTTCCAAAACCCGGATTGAATCTTTGACTCGTCTGTCATTTCTCTTTGCCCATCGCAGGTGGCGTTCGGTGTCACGTTAGCCCAGGTGCACGGCACAGTAGGTGTGTAGTCACCAGGCGACCCCCCTGCTAAGCCGCACGCCCACTTGCTACCATACACAGTTACTAGAACATTATTGACCATGTTCCCTGTTTTTCTCTTTGCCCCTTTATTCCCTCGTGATGTTTTCCTAAATTTTATATTTCAACCCTCCCGTCATTCCAAAGAATTCTAGTAAATCTTTAAATTTAAGAAATATTTTTCTTTTCCATGAATACTGCCTTTTTAGCTCCATCTCTGAGTCCTCTGTAGTAATACCTCTAACATTACCATTTCTCTAAAAATTCTTCTTCCTTCAGAGTCTTTCCTCCAAAGGACCTTTACTTTCAGGACGACCGTTTCGGTCTGTGTCCCTTGTAGGAGATGCTGTTCGGTTAATTGAGTAGCGATGACGAGAAGCTCTGGGTACAGTGAGTTTGCCTTCACTGCCCAAGGCCGAGGAAGAGGTCGCACCCCAAACCTTTCTTCCTCTCATCCGGGTTCTTAACTTCTCAACAACTTTAACTTTAAAATGCTGAACATGGAAAAGGATATGAAAACCCACAGCACTGTTTTAATGTCACTATTTTATTTATACCCCAAACAGAATCTGTCATCCCTTAACTTTCTGGGCTTTAACGAAGCTAATCTATCGATAACGTCTGGATGAACTCTTCTTAGCTAATCTTATTTTCAAAGGGGGGTTTAACCGCATTTGACATTTCTTCGTGAACCGGTAACGAACCAAATTTTTTTCCTTTCGACTTACTAACATGTTCTTCGCTAGACCCTGCTAATCCACGTGCTAAAAAATAAAAGGAGATCGATGGAACGTCCTCATTTGCCAGGTGACTGCAGTAGGAACGTTCATGAATCAGGTTTCGATGGTCAAAACGTGAGGCTTTTTAAAAGTTAGCTGCTGCATGCTGCTTGAGACCATCGACTGAAGTCGCTGGAACATCTAACAGGCGGGAGAGCGGCTGGCTCATTTTTCTGACGCGGACGAGTTTGTGGAAAAGAGATCGTCTCTGGTTCCCCAAGTGTGAAAGGCGACCCACGGGGATCTCTAGTATCCTCCCTTTTTGCTTTTGCTTCTTTCCATCGCAATGGACACCTCTAGTTCTTGTTCAGCACGCTCGCTTCTTCGCATTTCTTCTTTACTTTCCAGCTGAGGAAGGCTGCCTCCTGTTAACGTTCGACATCCCTCCCGCATGCTTTTCACCTCAGCTTCTCTCGCTGGTCGTAACCCAGGGGAGCGGCCTTCTGACAACGTGCGTCGTCACCTTCGGCCCGGCGATGTCCCAGGGGATCTTTCCTAACCGAGCTCACTTGCTTCACCGTGTCATCCCACCAGGGTCGAGTGCGTGACGTTTACAATCTGCCGTGAGGTAGGTGATCTGACCTCCGCGTCGCGTGTTTTCGCATTCGATAAGGCCTCTCCCGAGGCACTTTTATGTTAACCGACGGGTCCAGGGTATAGAACTGTGTGGACCGTTTCCCGCGTGTTTTATTTATTCGTTTGTCACATACTATTTAGCCAGACTAATCTTACAGAGATGAACTCTCGTGGAGGGTTTTAGTTAGCAACCGCGGCGTGCTGTAATATTTTTACTGATTCAGAATTGTTTCAGGGGAGAAAACCTGATACAGATTCGCAGAAAGGGGAGCAGAGTGTTAAATTCAGCTCCTGCACTGCACACATCATCTCCCTAAAATGCCTACTGTGCGAAACAAGAGTTTATTGCTCTTTTACTGTAGTCCAGACACCGCAGCAGCGAGTAGCGCACAGACCACCAGCACGCCTGGAAACACCTTTGATACCTGGGCCTTCACTCGGGGTCTGACATGCAGCACGACGAGGAGCCGATTCATTCACCGAAACCACGTTGCACTTATTAACAGTCGCATAGTGTGTTCCCTGCTCCACCACGTGGATCACGTTACTTTAATTAGCTAAGTCAGAGCTTGTTCCTGTCTTCATTAGTATTCTCGCTAACGTGTTCCATTACGTGCAGCGACAGGGCGAACACGTGTCTTCACTGACACCAGACGGCCCTTTTCCACGTCTGCGACCACAGTGTTTAGGAACGGCTTCTGTCTGTGCGCCCCTGTGGAGTTTTTAAATGCAGCACAGCGTGCTGAAAGCTTCATTCACTGCGAAGAAGTCGGCCCTTGTCCACACGCACAACTGGCGTTCTCGGAAACGTGTTCTGTACGTGGACCTTCCCAGATTTCTATTAAACAACACACATGCGATAGACATACTAATACGCCGCAATCGTGCTACCCGGATGCGCCTAAATTCTGTCACCGTAGAAACGTATTTTATGCGTGTGACATCTTAGTTTATTCCGTGTATCACGTGCCGGTGAATGGATCCTTAAGGAATCACTGCTGTACCCAGTCACGTGTGCAACGAGCATTCCCATCAGCGTCGTCTACAGCTGGGCCCGCAGCGAACGCAGGAAATCGGGCCATGCTGGGAGCAGATTTTTTCACAGAAATAAAGCGATCTGGCTACAACAAATGCTGATTTCTGTGATAAAACCCAGCATATTCCACGCAAAAAGATTTTGATCCTCTTCTTTCAATTCAGTGACACTGTTTGTTAATTTACACCCCCAGCACCGACTTCTTTCCGCCTGCGCTCTTCCCCAGGCTGCTGAATGCAGCTCAGTGCGGCGAACGCATTGCTCCCCTGGAACAGCATTTTCTCTCTTCACACGCACAGCGACCTTCCCACGCTGTGCGAACGCACACCCGCACAGGAAGCCAGCCCGACCCTGTTGCTCCGAGAAACGTGTGCTGCACAGACGCCTCCCAGGGCATTTTATTCCCCGAGGAGGGCGGTGAACGTGGAGGGCACCGTGCTTCCCACGTGGAGAAGTGGCATCCTCAGAAGCACCGTCCACGGACGGGCCTTACAGGGAGGCAAAGAGAACATCGTGTCCCGGACACATTCGTGCACTCGGAGTCACAGCGGCCGCACTCACGCATGCACCCCGAAACGGGTGGCTGCGTGCTGCGCCTGCATCGCAGGGACTTGCAGGGCCTGGGCGGTGCTGGGGCCTGTGGAGGGACGGGCTCCGTCCCCACATGCAGGTCTGCGACGTGGTCGCCCCCTGCCTGGACTTGGAGAACATTGTAGACACGCTGGGCGCTGCCTTGCCCAACCGACCAGGAGCACGGCCTTCCGGTCAGCGGTGAATGCAGTTCCAGGCCTCGTAATGGTGGCCACGTCTAGTAACCGCGTACCGTACTGCCTTTCCGTCGTCTGTCAAGGGCATGCACGTGGCGAACACGTTCTTACTGAATAGCAGCACCTGAAGGCAACGGGGTTTCGTCACCCGGGGAAGTATCCTTACGCCTGTGACACTCTGCAGTCTGTTACGCGCAGCACGGCACGCGGGACAGGGTTGATGACATGCCCCTGAGCTTGTTCACTGGCGTTTGCAGAAGGACCTCGTACACAGGGCCACCCGAGAGCGTATTAGCTCGAGGCGGGAAGCGATCGCACTACTATTCACTGACGTGGCACAACCCCAATCCAGTTAGATCCTGCGATTCTTGGGGACGTTTCTGGCCGCGTAACCGTCCGCAGCGGACTCCATGCAGCACGGCGTGACGAACGCACCCACCCGTGAAAATGCGGCCAACGTCCTGAGGAGCGAGGCGGGTGGAATGTTCCAGGCCGCGGGGAGGGCGCTGTCGGTGAAATCGCATCGCCAGGAGCCAGGAAAAGGCTACGGCTCCCGGGAAACCCCCACGCGCGCGACGCGTCATCAGGCTGCCTTGCGACCCGCTGCGTGGCTCCCCCGCTAGTTCCCCGAAACCGACGCACGTGGGGAATCAGGTGCCGCCCCGGGAATCGGCTTCCTGCGTGAGCCTCTCGGAGCGCTCCCAGGGCGACGGGCTGCGCTTTGAGCTTCGGTTCGCTCAGCTCGCGTGTGTCCGTCCCGAACGTCTCCCAGAAACGTCTGTTACTCGTGAGCTTTGCGGAGCGCGTCAGATGCCGCCGGGCGCTGGGGACAGTCATTCACCAGCGTAACACGGCCCTTATTTGCCCACACGGTTGCCGTCCTCAGAAACATGTTGCAGACACGCGTCGCCCCGGAGGATCTGTTCAGAGCAACACGGTGTCGTGAGCATTTCTTTTTGCTGAAACAGTCGCCGACACAACGACATCCTGTGACTCCCAGGAACGTCTTGTACAGACACGACTTTAAGTGGCGTCCTTGGGGCTCGAGCCCTGAGGACCCCTGGACGTGGACCAGCGGGGGCAGGGCTCAGAGTAAGCGGCTCTCGGACCTCGTGGGTTGGTTTCCCGTCCACAGCGGTGTCCAGGCAGGGATCCCAGCCGCCGGCTTCCCATCTGCGTCCTGCCCCCCCAGCAGGCGTCGCCACGGACGCCCAGGGCGCAGGAGCAACTCCCTACAACCGGGCTGGGCACCAGAGCAAGTTGGCACCCCCCTCCCCAGCCGGTGCACGCAGCCTCCAGCCCCACTGGTGCCCAGGAGCTGCCCATGGCCTGCCCGTGGGATGGGGGTGCCCAGCCCTGCCCAGCCGCTGAGCGAGCCTCCAGGCCCACCCCGCTGGGCAGCCTGGCTGCGGACAGAGACCCCCTGGCCACCCCCAGCGGCGGGACAGGTCGGAAGCCCCACCTGAGCTTAGCCGCCAGCCGAGACCCAGCAGGGAGCCTGGCGGGAGAGCCCAGGTGGCTGCTCGGCCCACCTGCAGCCCTGCTCGGGCTTAGAGCCCAGACGGCAGGTTGGCCGGCCCTGTGTTGAGCTTGCCCCACGTGACCAAGGAGTTTGACAGTGATGCTGTGGTGACCCCAGGGTGGGGCACCACCCCGCAGCCGACCCATCTCCCCAGTGGGCCCAGCGTTGGGCCACGACCTGGGGCCCTCCTGCATCACACAGCGCCGCCTGGAATGTCTTTCCCTGTCTCTTCCCTCAGCCTACACGTGGCCACGGGTTTTGAATGAATGAATGAATGAATGAATGAATGAATAAAAAGCATCTTCCGGGCGGACGAGCAAACGACAAGGCCGGCCTTTGGTTTGGCCAGCACCGCAGTCACCTCCTGGTGGCCCCTGCGACCACCTCTGTCCCTTGCAGAGCAGCACCGGCTTTTGTCCCAAGGACAGGAACCCAGCCCGGTGACCCGACCCTCGCTCCCTCTCAGGAAAGTCGGCCAGGGCAGCGCGCGTTTTCCACCGGTCGGCAGAGGTCACCGTTTCCAAGCTCTTGGAGGAGAAATAGGGTTTTATTCCTGGTGCTGGCGGGAGACCTTTTAATGCGCACCTTTCCGTGTGTTCCAAGTGTTTTTGAAAATTCACCTCTTTTCAGAGATTCTGTCTGAAAGCGCTGACGGCTGGAGCGGGCTCCTGTAAACTGTTGCTTCGGGGGTGACAGTAGCGCCGTTTGCTGAGCACCTGCCAGGTCTGCCCTGGGCCCCGCGCCCTCCCCACACCCTCCCCAGCGGGCCTGTCGCCCAGGGTCGTGCCGAAGCGAACGCCAGTCTCCTGCCACCGGGGTCACCTGCAACCTAGAGGAACGGGACTGAATTCTTTAAAGCTCCCTTCCATCGGTCGCACCACCCACATCTGGGAGCTTGTCCCACGGTTGAGGTAAGTTCCCTCAAAGAGAAAAATAATCCACGAACCACAGAATGCCCCCTCCTCATAAATGGACGTGCCCTTCAGGGGTTGGCAGTTCGTTACGGGGTACACGGTCGGGACAGGCCCAGGTGGGAGCGGTCGGCCGGGGAGGCGTGCTGGATGAACGGGCAGGGTCAGGGGACAGAGCGGGTCAGCGAAGTCGGGGACGAGGTCCGGTGGCACGATGGAAAGATCCCGGCATCCAGGGCCAAGCAGACCTGGGGCTGGACCCCGAATCTGCCACTCGCTAGCTGAGTGAGCCCTTGGGTGAGTCCTTTGAACCATTGGGGTGTCTGTAAGAGGAGACAACCCCGGCCCCTCCCGAGGGTTGTCGTCTGTGCTGAACGCTCACGTGTCCTGTCGCTGGTGGCAAGTCATACAGAAGGGCCGGCCCCCGGGATGGGGGGGTCTGTGCTTCCCTAAACAGCAGGCCCCTTCTCCTTCAGAGTGTTGTCCCTTGTCACCCTGTAAGCTCCGAGTCCCTCCACCCTCGTAGGCAGCGCCGTGATGGGCACCTGACACGGTCTCCCTCATGCTGTCTCCCCGCACAACTGTGACGTGACCCACGGAAGTTCCCCCGGGAAAGCACCCGCGTCGCATGGAGTGTGAGGTAGGGGTGTCACTCAGTGACCTGGTGACTGTGGCATCTCCGCTGCCAGGCGCCACCCTTAGGGATGAGAAGGGCCTGGGGCCGCCCAGGGGAAGCCGCCGGCTCTGAGGCTCTGCTCTCGCAGCCGCCCAGCCTCCCCCTCCGCTGCCCTCCCAGCACCCTGGCCCCCAGCACCTCTCTGCGGGATCCTGGCTCTTCTCCGGGCACCCCCTGCCGCCCCTTCCCCAGCGAGAACGGCATTTCCAGGGCAGAGCCCATTGAGGCGGTCTCCAGCCTACAATCCCCCACGGATGCTGGACCCAGCCTCTCCCTTGCCCGGTCCCATCTGGGGCCCTCCCTCCCTCACCCCGAGGCCCAGCCACGCTGCCAGGAGAGGGTCTCAGCCCCCCCCCCGACTTCGTCCGTCGCCTGCACCCCTCCGGCTGCCTGGCGGGCTCTTCCAGCGGCCCCTTGCCCTCTGGTTTCTCGCCACCTCCTCGGGGAGCCTTCCTCTCCCTGTGCACTCCTGTAGCCATGGTGACCTCGTTTATTCGTTCTCAGAGCCACTTAATTTTTTGTCTTTTTGGAAGATTCCACAGATTTCCTACCAAGATGGTCGTGTCGCCTTCCGGCAGAGTTTCACGTCTCCTTCTCCCCCCCACCATGGTCCTTTCTCTTCCCCGCCTTCCGGCACTTGTCAAGACGCCGAGCATGACGTCAGGGCGGACACGCGAAAACGGGCTCGTCCTCGCCGTCTCACCGATCTGCGTGGTGTCCCGGGGAGGCGTTGGCTGCGGGTTCGGTGCGGTTTGGTTTGGGCAGACGCCCCCTTTCTAGCTGAAGTTCCTTTCTCTTCCCGGGTAAGTCGGTTTCATCCTCCGGTCGTGCGTGACATTTCACCTGAGGCATCTTTCCGGGCCTTTCGGAGGCGTCCGCACTGGGATCCGTTCGGGTTTGGTTTGTTCTGTGTGTAAAGGCGCGTCGTCGGGCTGTGAGATGGCCTCTAGGGAAGGTTTTGGGGTTGACCATCTGGTTGCTTTTATCCCATCTTCTGGTCGATTCTATTTTGGCGGGCCAGGTGCGGTCATCGCTGTGTGGTGGGGCCAGGGTCCAGAAACGAGGGACGGTCACTTGCTGGTGTCCCTCGCCTCAGAGCACTGAAGCCAACGGCCCTCGGTGAAAGGCCTGGCGTGCTCTCAGGGAAGCCCAGCTTCGGGCTCAGGCAGTCCGCTTCCTTTTCCCTAAAAAAAACGCAGTGAAAATCGCAGAACATAACGCTGACCTGTCAAAGGAGAACGATTCCGTGGTTCACGCCGCTGTGCGAGCGCCGCCTCTCTCCAAGGCCGGACGTTTGGCTGCGCCGGGGGCCGCCTTTCGGCAGGGGCCGCCCCGGGCCTGTCCCCGGCCCCCGGCAGCCGCGCCTGCGGTCCCTGTACCCGTCCCCGTTGTAGATCCTCCGCGGGAGCGGAGGCCCGGCCTCGTGGCCCTCGCGTCCGGCTCCTTCCACGTGGCTTGGTGTGTTGGAGGCTCACCCCGTGGCAGCGCGCGGCCGTCCTTCATCCCTTCTAGGGCTGAATAGTGTCGCGTCGCGTCTGCGCACCACGGTTTGCTCGCCCGTTCGTCCGCTGCCGGACACTCGGGTCCTTTGGGGGGCGTGCCTGGGAGTGGGACGGCTGGGGTGACAGGTCCCAGGCTCGTTCTCCGTTCAGCCATTCGAGGAGCCGGCACCCTGTGTTTCCGCGGGGACCGAGCCATGCCCCGTTCCCGTGGGCAGCACCCGCGGTTCCAGGTCCTCCGCGTCCTCGCCCGCCCTTGCTGTCGTCCGTCCGTCTGTCTGTCTGTCCAGTCGTGGCCTTCCCAGCGGATGTGAAGTGTCATCGCAGCGTAGGCTTGGTTTCCATTTCCCTGGGGGCCGATGCCGTTGGCGTCTGGTCACGAACCGGTTGGCCGTTTGCGTGACTTTGGAGAAATGTCTGTCCCCGTCCTCGACACGTGTTTCCATTGGGCGGCTTGTCTTTCCGTCCCTGAGTCGTGAGCGCTCCTCACGCGTTCGGGGTCCCGGACCCCCATCCGACGTACACTGTGCGCACGTGTTCTCCGCTCACGCTGCGTCCTGTGCTCGCAGGCCCTGAAGTTTTCGATTTTGACAAAGTTCGATTTATCTGTTTTTTTTTTCTTTCGTTGCTCGTGTTTTCGGTGTCGCATCCAGAACTCCATCGCCAAGTCCACGGTCACAGAGATGATCCCGACGTGTTCTTCTGGGAGTTTTCTGGTTTTAGCCGTTGTGTGGGGGCGGCTCATCCGTTTGAGTGACTTTCTTGAGTCGACGGCATGAGATAGGAATCAACTTTACTCGTTTGCGTGTGGCCCTCCACGGTCCCGACCATCTGCTTGTGGAGGAATCGGTTCTTTCCCCAGCCTCCGTCCTCTGAGTTCAGAAGCAACAGAGTCTGTCACGATGGGGATCAAGATTTCGGCTTCATTAGGAGTAAAAGCTGTCTTGGAGGATGTGGCTTAGCTACACGGCCTCCTGTTTCCCCCCACCCGCCCGCCCCACCCGCCACTGCAGGACCCGGCGACCACAGCCCCCGCGAAGGGCAGCGCGTGCCCGGGGAGGCCGCTGCCCGCAGACAGGCAGACCCGGCCGGGTCTGAGGGAGAAAGGGCGGGCAGAGCCCCGAGGACCAGGCCCTTCCCCAAGCTCCGGGGATCGTACACCTGTCACTCCCCCGCAAGGAAGGAAGGAATGAGGGCGGGAGGAGGCCAGGGCTGCTGTTCCGGCCGAAGCCCCCCAACCTGGGAGCTTGAGGCCAGGGAACCAGGTGCCACCGACGCCAAACACGCTGCCTCCTCCCACAGAGAGGCCAGCACGGCGGGGGAGGGGAGGTGCGAGGCTACGGCAGGTGCTTCACAGAGCAGGGGGCCTCTGGGCTCCGGCCGGGAGGATGCGCGGGGCCCGTGCCCGCCCGACACGCTGCGGGAGGACTAGGACGTGCCCAGGCCCAGAGGCCGGTGGGAAAGCGGCGCGTGTGAGACGAGGGAGGCACGCGGGGAGTGACGAAGGCGGACTTTGCCCCACTGGCCGCCGGGACCAGCTTCCTCTGCCTCCGTCTCCTTTGCGGTCGCGGAATAAAGAATTGAGCCGGGACCCTGGGGGCGGGCGCCCCGCAGGACACAGGCCGCCTGCTCGCGCGCCTGCGCGTGGGCTCAGGGTATCTGTTCTGGGACTCACCTCTCGTCCCTCTGGCCACTGCCCGCCCCGCCCGGGGCCCCTTCCCTCACGTCTGCTCGTTTAGGTCCCAAAACCCCGGCCCCAGTCACTCCTCACCCCCGCCTGGGCCCATCGGGAGTGCTGCCGAGTGATGTTTGCACAGCCCGAGGCTCTCAGAGGCAGGCCTGCGTCTGCAAACACAGGGTTATTATTAGACGACGATGAATTTTTAAAATGTCAGTTTGGGCCTTTCCGCCGCGGCTGAGTGTGACTCGAGTCTGCAGACGCTTTGCTCCCACCCGCAACCTCGCGGGCCCCGGCTGAGGACAGGGCCTTCGGCCGCGGTCAAGGCCACAGCGGCCCGGGGAAGCCCGGGAGGTCCCGGGAGTGGGGGAGCCCGGCCGCCCACCTCCTGGGGGGGTCAGGGATCCAGGTCCAGGGCGGCTTGTCAAGGGAGGACAGAAATCTGGCTTTCGTGTGAGATCTCCTGAGTTTTAAAGGTCGGCCTCAAATTCCAAACTTAAAAAGTAAACAGCACGACTCCGAGATCTGGTCCCAGCTGCTCCGCAAGGGCCAGGCCGGTTCCCGCCCTGAGGGAGCCCGTCTGTCGTCGCGGGACCCCGTGCGGTCGCGTGTGGAGGGACCGGTGTTTGGGCAGCGCCGTAGGGGGCCCCGTGACGCTTAGTCGCGCCTTTCTGCTTGGCCAGGCCCTGGCACTCGAACGTTCGGTCAAACGGTATTCTAGATATTTCTGTGAAACTGTTTTTGTCTGATGAGCTTAGGTTGACTCGGCAGACTTTGAGTCATGCGAAGTGCCCTCCGCACGGCGGGTGGGCCTCATCCAATCAGTTGACGGCTGCGATGGAAAAAGACAGACCCCAGAAGGCCGGCGGACTCGAACTCCTGCATCCCCGCTTCCCAGCCTCCGTAACTGCGTGAGCCAGTTCCCTGAAACAAATCCTCTCTCCCCCCACCTCCTTCCCCCAGGACACACGCACACGCCTTCCTACCTTACCTAGTGTCTCTGTCAAGCATGGGCGACCTCCATTTCCTCCCGCTCTTCAAGGACGTGGTCAGACAGTGGACACGCTCTCGGCTCTGTGCCAAACTCGCCACCCAGCCCTGGGGGGTGGCCTCAGCTCCCCACCTCCCCCAGGACGGAAGGGGACGCTGAGGCCTGGGCTCCAGCCTCGCGATGTGACTCCGGCCGAGCAGTGAGCAAAGCTCTGGGCAAGCCCAGGGGTTCGGGTCCAGGTGCCCCTGACGCGCCCCGCTCCCGAGTTCGCGCCTTGACCCCCGTGCGGGCCCACCGGGCTGCAGGGTGGTTCGGCGTTTGAGAAGATGTTGGGTCCCGCTGGGCTCGCACTTCCTCGGGGTTGAGAACGATTCGGGTGCTGCCCGTCTCCCACTGGCCGTCTCCGGGCCTCTGCCTTCCCTCCGGCTCCCGTCCCCTTCTGAGACTCGTGACCACGCAGAGCGGGGCTTAACCTGCCTGACCCCTGTGGTCCCTTAGACAAAACACCCCAGCACCCTCCTCGGTCCTGCTGTTCCCCGTCTCTCCTCGCGGCCATGTCCCCCTTCTCCTTCACCTCCCTTCCGGATCGACAGATCTGGAGGCAGGGGCCAGGGAGAGGGGAGAGACGCAGAGACCGGTTGCGTCCCCTCCCTCTCGTCTTCCCTGTCACGTCCGGACGCGGGGGGGGGACATAGCAAGCGTCCTTCACCGTGTGCGGAGACGCGGCCGCAGCTGTCGCAGGAGATCATCAGCGCGTGGCAACCCGCATGGGATCACGGCCGTGAGAGAGCCCCAGCCGCCGCGATAGGGGCCCGGGAAGGGAAAATGACAGCGTGACAAGAGGCCAGCGTGACGGGGTCCCCGTTCGGTTCTGGGTAGACGACAATCCGAAAACGCCGTCGCCCCTCGCTGATGACATCTGGGAAGGGCGTCCGCCCGGAAACCGTGCCCGGAATTTCGCATTTTCTCCCCTCCCTTCCCGGGAAGGCTCCACGGAGTCGTCCGGCCTCTGCGTGTCCCGTTCCTCCCTCCCCGGCCTCTGCGATGGCGCCAGGAGCCGCTGCTGTTGCCTTGGCAACGTCACAGCACAAACCTGTTGCTCTCGGACTGTCTGCACCCGACGCTCTCCCTGCCTGTCGTCCCCCGAAGTCAGACTGACTCACCTCTCCGCGGCTGGCCGCCCCGAGGCGCGCCTCGAGGGCCGTCGAGACCTCCCGACCCGTCGCAGAGCCAGAAGGGCTGAGCCAGCCGGGATTCGGGTCTTTCCTGCTGGACCCTCATGGGGAGACGGGACGCCCCGACACATCTCGGTCCGGGGAGACGGTCGGCGTTCTGACAGGCGACAGCAGCAGAAACGAGGGACGGTGTTTCAAAATAACACGCTTTTCCCCGACCATGGACGTGTTTTTACTGATTTACCTGTTCGTCCTTATCCCCAAAGGGGTGTAGAAGGTCGCGATTGTAAAAACAATTCGCGTCTTAACAGCTTCGGAAAACACAAAGCGATACCTTAAATCCTGAATAATCCCGCGCCCCCGGACAGACCTCGTTCCTGTTTGTGCTCATTTTTTCTTGGCGCCGTGTGTTTCTTTAAAAAAAAAATAAATAAGATGGATTTGTCGCATACAGACCCGTTTGTATCCCGGTTTTCCTAATTTCACAGACGGGGCTTCTCCGCAGGTCCTAAGAATTCTTTGAAAGGTGATTTCTTCCTGTCCTCTCCCCCACGCGCTCGCCCTCCCTCTCTGCAACGGGTTTATTTGTCAAAGTGGCCTTTTTGCTGCAGAGGGTGTTTTCTGTCGCGTGTTTGCCCGCAGGGTTCCTTCTAACCTGGATTCTGCCAATCGGACGCCCACGTCGTCATGTATCACGTTCCTCTGTCCCCCGTGTTCCCCAAACGTCTGGGGGGCCCACCCGACGACTCACGTCTGTCGCTTTGGCAGGAGGCCCCGTCGGAGTCTGCGGACCTCCCAGGAGGTGCCCAATCCCCGCTTGTCCTCTGTCGGACCCGCAGCCTCCGCGATCGCCGCCCACATCCTACACTTCGTTGGGCGTTTCGGAAAGGTGACGTCCTCATTCCACCTGCTGCTGCTTCGCTGGTCACTGGAGCGCCTCCGCGGAGACGGGTTCCTCCTCAGCCCCGCTCAGTCATCTAGATGCAGCTCAGGGAGGCAGGGGGCGCGCCTCAGTGCCCCTCCCGGGGCCAGTTCTCAACACCACGGATTAAGCGCCGCGCGTGACCCACAGGCCACGGATTCGTTACCCTGGGGTCCTTACGAGCGCCCGGATTTCAGCGCATTTGCTGTGTTTTAACACATTGTGGCAGCGGCCGCGATCGACCACGCTCCACCTGCCCCGTCTCCACCGGGCGGGAGCCCCTTCACATCGCGCTCTGAATCCCTAAGAAGATTCCCGAATTTCTTTGTTTTTTTGTCGCGTCCGTACTTTCTGACGTGACGAGACGTCCCAGACTCACTTTAAACATCGTCTGCTCCAGACCTAGCACGCGCCACTTCTTCTAGGAGACCTCGTTTCTTCGTTTTCACGTGAAAAAATGGACAATAGGACCGCAATCCGGGTTTTAAGGGGCTCATCTTTCTAGGGCTTTTCTGCGAACAGAATGAGGAAACTTCGCCTTTCCTCTCGCCCTCCTCCCCTCTCTGCCTGCTCCTTGTCGCAGTCATGGCCGTCTGCATTCAAGACCGCAGTCTGCTCCTTTGCCCTCATCCATCTCTCACCTGTGGCTCCTCCTCCCTCTGACGCCAAGGACGCCCACGGCATCACTTAGTTGCTTCATCGTCAACACACGCGCACATCAACTTACCCCAAAGCGCTGATAAACACTAACGATCGGCGAGCCAGAAGCAGCGTGGCGGCACGGCTGTGGGTCTGAGGCCCTGCATGAGGCGACAGGCACCATGCCAGCCCGGGCTGCGGTCATCTGCCTCCAGGGGCCGACTTGCAGGGCTCCCAGGCTGATGCTGGATGGGGACAGGTGACCGGCTGCTCCCAGAGGGCTGCTCGGGTCCTCCCGGCGTCATTTCTGGCTCCCCCCAAAGGGAGCCATTCAGGAGACGAGGCGGGACTGGCGACGCTTTATGCCCAAAAGCCTCAAAAGCCACACACGCGCGCACGGTCTGGCCGGCCGCCCTCTGCTGTTACGCGTCATGTGCGTCACCTGGCTCGCCGTCGAAGGGGGATGTCGCAGACCCCGCGGGCCTGTCCCCTCCCAGCCTCTGGCTGCACCTGAGCTACACGGTCCCAAGACGCCTGAAGCGTCTCATTCTTCTGCAGCATCGGCTCGAGGTCCGAGATCTCGTTACCTAAATCAGGGCCAGGTGAGGAGACAGCTCAGGTGTCCCTGAGCGCAACTCGCAACCTGAACACCTGCGACGTGAAGAGGAGAGCTGAGGCCACCTGCACACGCGCACGCACCATACAGTGGCGGGACGGGCACGGGGCAGCTACCATGGAGCACCCCCAACTCCTTCGCAGTAGGGGAAACGGGAGGCACCCGGGAGCCTCCGACCCACAGCAGGGCCGATCCAGGCGGCTGATAGGATGTCCCCGTGGCCTGGAGGCGGGCCCCAGAGCACGTGACCCAAGAGGGCAGAGGGGAAGTTTCAGTCCTTTGCACGGCCTCGCTTTGGGAGTCACGCGTCGCCGTCGCCACTCGTGGCACCGGCAGCAAGTCACGAAGTCTGGCTGGGTTCCCGGGGTGGGGAGTGCGCCGGGCCTTTGAGGGGGCGACGTGTTTGTAGGGCACCAGCGCCGCCGACAGCGCCGCTGAGAGGAGCTGCATTTTTCCAGCTGCTTCTTGGTCCTGACAGGGTGGACGTTTTGCCGAGGATTCACAGCCACGTTGCTGCGATCCAAAGTCACTTAAGGTCGTCCTGTCCGTGCGCGTGTTCCAGCAACTGGAAAACCAGTTGATTGTTTGGTCTCGCTTTACTCCACAGCGCTATTTGGAGATAATTGTGTTTTTTACGGCGAAGGGTCGCCGTCATATGGATATTTACTCTCCTACGGAGAAGTCATTCGGAGCCCTCTCGTCTTCCACTATTCCCAATAGCGCTGCAACGAGCAGCTTACGCACTCGTCTGTCCAATCTTTTCCAGAAACGCATTTTTATAGCTGTAATTTATTCCGTGTTGTGGATAGATGCGCCGGGAATGATTTAAGTCTGCTTCTGTTGCGGACATGCGGGCTCTTTCCATTTTTTCCTCCAGAAGAAGCGACGCAGGGATGGTCGTCTGGGGACTTAAGTCTCCGTCGACGTCTCTGGTGATGCCGCGAGAACAGATTCCTGGACGTTCAGGAAGTAGGTCAGGGTTTCCGAGCCGTTTTCGGCCATCGGTGCCTAATCCCAAACCGTGTTCAAGGGGAAAGCACGAGTTACGCTCTCAGAGACCAGAGGTCTCAGGGTCTGGCGCTGGAGAGGTCTGGGTTCGAATCCTACTCTCCCCACGTGCTCCCCGGACAAGTCAACGTTCCTGAACGACAGCTGCCCTGCCCGGCCGTGAGAAAGGGAACACTCGTGTCACGGGGCGAAGAGAAAAGTCGGATGTTTAGCAGCGGAGGTAGGTGCTTGAGTGCATGGGCCAAGGCTTCAGCCTGGCACACAGCGCCCCGAGCCTTTCCGTGCTCGTCGCCCTTGTCCTCAGCACCCGCGAGTGAGCATCTCAGGCTCCGGGAAGCTCCTTCAGCACCGGAGCGAATCATTTAACAAGTAAAAAAGCCCCCACTGGGCGCGTGAAAGACGACGTCGCACTCCAGTTCGCGTGTCTCTGATTTCGGGCTCTGCGGACCTTTTTCACTGATTCGTGAGTCTTTTCGCTGCTGCTTCTGCATAAGCTGTGGGTGCGCCTTGTCCCTTTGCTCCACAGAATTTTAATTCTTTAAACTGCACGCACGGGAGTTCTGTGCTATTATCATCTCTGTCAGCTCCTCATCAAAACGGTTGCTGTCCAGCTCCGCCCCAAATGCTGGTGAGACCGTGGGACAGCCCAAACCCTCAGACACTTTCGGGACCCACTTTGGAAATCTGGGTGCGTCTCCTACAGCTAGAAGTGATGCCCCGGGGGGCTCCCCAGCCCCCACAGGGGTGCGAGCGTGCGCTCGCCCAGAGACTCGTCCCTGGGCCTTCATGCAACGTGTCCTCCTCCACAGTTTCCCGGTCACTGTGTTCCCAACAGTTCAGCCCTGGAGACGGCCGACGTATCCATCAACGAGGAAATGGACAAATTGGCTTTTTCCTCCTTGCGTTAAATATCACATAAAAAGTGGAAAAGGATGAGCTCTCGCTACGTGCCACGATGCAACGACACGGCCGGGTCTCAGAGACACAACTTTGGGGCAGAGACGCCAGACCGAAAAGCGTGCATCTCGTGTGATTCCGTCTCCATGGAGGTCGAGACCCCAGGAAAGGTCACTCGTGGTGTGGGGGGTGAGGGGCATGGTGACTCTGGGAGGGGGCGAGACGGAATCACACGAGATGCACGCTTTTCTGTCACCGCCACGTGGCAGGTGTGGGAACGAGGCTCGATGAGGTGAAGAAAACTGAGGTGACACAAAGGGAGGAATAATAATCCAACAGTTCCATTCTGACCGAGGATGGAGACGGGGGGAGTTTTGACATTTAGGAATTAGGAGGCGTGTTTCTGTGAAATCCGTGGGATCACGTGCTCATTTTTATTAAAAAATAATAATAATAATAATAATAATAATAAGGCGATAAAAAATAAAAATCATTGAATGCTGAAAGCTTGTCTAGAAAATAAAAACTTTAGAGGAAAAATTCTGGTATTTTTGCAAATGCCATTCACAAATCGTTTGATGACCGCGTGCAGGGACGCACGTCCTATGAAAGTTTCGTGTTGACGAGGACCTAATCAGTTCGGCTGCTGCCCTCTAGGTTCGTGCCCGCGCAGTAGTTTCGTAACGTGCAAAGCTTCCATTTTGGTGGTGTTTGGCTTAGTTGCCTCTTAAGACATTGGTTTGGCGTTAAATTCCACTGAAAACTAACACCTGGGCTCCAGGAAACCCGTCCCCTTTTTTTTTTTTTCTGTGTTTTAATCTGTCGTTGGCTTGATGGCCTGACCAGGTCGCAGACGTAGGTGTCGCGGTGTACGTGCACTTCCGCATGTGACAGCCCAAGCTCTGTCGCCAGAGCAGAGCGAGGACCTTTCCAGAAGGAGCAGAGCAGTAGGCTCCCCCGTCTGGGTGCGGTTCCACCCACAGGGCCACCCTCGCTGGGTGCACGGGATCTGGGCCGACCTCTCAACAGAAACACAGCCCACTCGGCCCTCCCGCCTTGCTCTCCAAGGCTGACTAACCCCACACCCCACACCCCACACTCAGGATCTCGTGGTCCGGAACCTGTGGTTGGGCTTTGTGCTCTGCCGGCCCGGTTCTGGACAGAGAGGGGTGCGGTCCCAGGACCAGAATGCCCCTGCCCGCCCCAGCACAGAAATGCGCAGAAACATGTGGTCCGCGCGCTTGATCTCCCTTTTACCGTCCCCAGCAATCCAGTGGTTAATTAGCAATTTGCTGCCCACCGACATGCAAATGAACGACAAGCGAGGTCCCCGCATCTGTAATTATTTTGCTGATTTACAAGCCACTTTCTTCCGTGTTGGTTTTTCTCCGTGCGCGCAGCCAGGCATCAGGGACCTCAGTATTTTTAGAAGCAAACTCAGTGCGTTTCAGGCTTTAATATTTTCAGGCTCCAGTCGCTACAGGATTCTGGAGACGTGTACGTATTTTTTTTTCTTGTTTGGGATTCTTTTTTTTTTTTTTTTTTGAGTGAGTGGAGAGTCAGATTCATCGAAGGGCTGAAACCCAGATGGCAGAGAGTCGGAGCACAGGATTGGAAAGACGCACGTTTCCTGCTCCTGCCAGTTCCTTATCTGGGATCCGAGGCGTCGTGTAATATTTGATTTTTCTCCCAAGCAGCTCTGGTGAGTGCAGGAGCTGCGCTCTGCGCTATCCATCGGCCTGCTTGGGAGCGGGCTGCCTTGCTGTTTGGCGGTCTTCAGCGCTTTACGATTTCTGGCCGGCGCTTTAAGGAAGGCTCTCGTGGTAAATTAAGTCAATTAATAAACGGAGACACATTAAGCGATCAATGCTGTCAGCCGCTGTGCCCGGCATTCTGGGTGGCTGGGCTGCGATCAGGGAGAAGTGCGATGTGCTGATCTACGGTAACGTTCAATAACACATTCTGGGCCAGGCGCGGCTCATCGGGGAGTTTCGGGAGGGGAGCGCGCGCCATTGGCTGCCTCTGCGCCTCAAGGAGACATTTCTGTCCTCGCCATTGGCCGCCTGGCTGCTGCAGGATGCTCGCGGCCTTATTTTGATGATGACTCTGAAGGCACGCTGAAGCCGGCGGCTGGAGGAGTCTGTCCCGGAGCCCCAGGACTCAACCCCCGGCTGCTGCACCGCCCTCCCAGCCAAGGACACCCCCGCCCCAAAGTTGGGATGCTTTTCTTCGCCCAGTGCTTGGGGGCTGTGTTAGATCTCCTCCACCTGCGCCTCCAGCACTGCAAGGCCAGGCGGGCGTTCTCCGCCGCCGCCGGGCAACTTGTCTGCGTCGTGAACCCCACGCGCGACCTCAAGGTGAGCTGCTCCGGCCGGGCTCGCACCCCCTCCCCGGAGCTGGGGCCCAGCCTCCCCCTCCATCCCCACAACGCGCGCCCCTGGGTGCAGGTGCAGGTCCCCTGGGGGGAGGGGGCGCCCCTGTCTGGGTGGCTCGCGGAGACCCCGACACCTGGAGGGACAGCCTGGCCTCTTCCCCGCCCCCCCCAGCTGCCAGCCCAGGAGGGAGCGGGGCGCAGACCCGGCAGTGGCAGAGGGAGTGGGGGGCGCCCCCCCCGCCTCCCATTTGTGGGTTCCCGGGACAGGATGTGAGGAGTTAGTGGCCCGGGTTGCCCCGGCGGCCCCCCCCACCCTCCTCTCCCCCGGTGTTTGGAAAAGCAGGATGCGAGCCCCAAACACGGGCTCCCCAAGTCCCCCCCCCCAGAACCCCGAAGTGACGTACGGGGGGGGCAGGACCCTCCCCCAGGCAGGGACCTGGGGGAAGGCGGGGGGGGGCGGGGAGGCTCCTTCTGCAAAGCGCTTCCCCCTCCCTGTGCTCAGACTCGGGGTGCGTGTGTGTTGGGGGGCGGGGGGCGGGGAGCAGCGGGACTTCTCGGGCTTTGCGCTCTGCCCGGCCCGGAGGAGGCGGGTTGCCTCGGGGCGCGCGCCCGGTTATGGGGGGGCATTGCCTGTGACCTCCGGGGGGGCCCCCAGACCTCTGCCCGGCGCCCCAACCTCGGCCTCTGGCCCTGCGCTTCGTGCCCTTGGGAAGATCGGCCGAAATGCGGGCTCGGGGGGGCCGCACCCCAACCGGCCAGGACCCAGGGGGCGGTGGATGGGGAGCCCCCCGGCGGGGGCGGGGGGGAGTGGGGGAGCCAGCCGGCGCCGAGGTCTGGGTGGGCAGGACCCCCCCCAAGTCTCCCCAAAGGCGAGAGACCCTCGAGCCACCCGGGAGTGGCTCTCCTGGCCCCAGGGTGCCCCGGGAGGGGGAAGCGCCGGAAGCATCCCTGGGAGGCTGGAGCTGTCATCCCGGCTCCCCCCACTTTGGAGCAGGAGCAGCCGCTTGTTGCTCGTCTCTTTCCAAACTCCTGTGAAGTCAGACTCTCCCCGATGGGGCACCGCAGGCCGGCGCCCATGGGTGCCTCCAGCCCTCAGCCCTGGATTCCTGGAGGTGCCCTAGGAGGGACGGCTGCCTGGAGCCCCTGGGCCGCATGTCAGGGCCGGTGCTGGGTAGTGGGGTGATGGACGGCCCTGGGGTGGCTGTGGCGCACCCACCTAGGGACTGAGGTTCCCATGGGACGGCTCGCCCCTGTCGGGTCTGCGCTCTGTCTTGCCGTCTCTCTCCCTCTCTCTCCCTTCATGGCACCATTTCTTGTTCTCTTCGTGGCCGAGTGTCTGAAGGCGACTTCGCCACCGGTCACCCTGGGCAGAGCGAGTGTGCGGTGTACACACAACATAGGATTCGCAATTCCTCTTTTCGGCCGCTTTCGAGAACGCGGTCACACTCCCATTATTTTGTCACTTTTCATTAGCTAGTCCCCCCGTGGCTAGAAATGCTGTTTACTGCCGTTCTGCATGTTAATACATTTAAAAAAAACTGTTGATGAGAGGTAGCATCTCCAGAGTTTGAACTGGAATGGTTCCCTGACCGCAGCTGGTGGTGGGGGAGGAGGGGGTTGCTGAGATCTCGGCCTGGGGCAGGGTGACAAGCGATGGCTCTGCACGCGTTTTCAGTGGCGTGTGCCTGCTGTGGACAAGTCGTCCTGCGGCCTGAACCCGGGAGTCCAGGGTCATCAGGGCTGGGGCCCTGGGTCAGCTCTGACCAGCTACGTCACCACAAAAGGCTCAACCTGTCTGAGCCTTTCCTTTCTCACCTTCAAAATGAACGTGCGAGTACCTAACCCTGCCTCCCCCGTGCCTCGATGAGTTGAAACAATCCTAGAGGTGGCTGTGCCTCATAACCCTCTCCTCCAAAAAAGGAAAATTATATCATTGCGCGTAACATGTAGGGGTCCATTTGGAACTTCCAAAGTTGCCACTCGAGCCATCAGCCAACGTAGGAACCTGTAAGCATGAACGTAGCCGGCGTATGCGCCGGGAGGTTATTTTCCGGGGCTCACGTTTTTCACATACATTCTCATTTGGCTTTTCATTCTCCATTTAAAAATAATAATAATAATAATAAGAGATTTTGCCCAGAAGAGCGTCACCGCAGGTAAACAAAGCCAGCTGAGGGCTGCTAATGCCACCAGGGGACGCAGGACTCGCAGAGGCAGCCCAGGCCGCCTCCCTGGAGGTTTCCGCAAGCACCGCCTGCTCATCCCGGGTCCCATCAGGCCCGTTTTACCTGCTGCTCCAGGCTGAGGGCTGACAGTCCCCGGCAGAGCCCTTAAGGGAAGGATTCCAGGGCAGCCTTGCTGCCCCATCGCTGAGATGAAAAAGTGCATAAAATCTCAACAGAAAGCGCTCCTTCTGAGCCTCAGGCTCCGCAGACAGGCCACAGGACATGCCTTGCGTGTGATAAGCTGTGCTCCGCTGGGGGGGGGGGATGCTGCTTTTAAAGAAAAAAGGGGGGGGGGCTGTGGCGATGTTGGCCCAGAACTGCATTGATCTGCGGCGCTTCCCTGCGCTCTGTATGACAGGCGGGGGCATGAAAAGGGGACCAAGGACAGAGAGATGCCACCTCGCTGTCAGTGTTCTGGGTGGCGTGCGGCTCCGGAGAGGGCTGGGAAGCCTGTTTCCCCTGCGGGGAGCTGCTCTGCACTCGGTCCTTCCCTGAGCGCCCCCGGGAATGCGGACGGTACTTTAGGACCCGAGGCAAGTGCCAAGGTCTCACCCAGCAGGGAAGGTCGTGTGTGTGCCGCGCCCCTGCGGGTCACCTTGGTTCTCAGACCTACTGTGGCGATTACTCAGGCCCCAGGGATTCCTTCGAAGCTGGTGCCTTTCCTTCTGGACGGGAACGCAGACCCCCAGGTTAAAGCCGTTACACCCCTTAATCCCACCCCAACATAGAAGGGGCATTTGGGGTGGCCGCCCTGGCATATAAGGGACCGCGGCTTGAACAGGCCCCAGGCAGAGCGAGGATCCATAGCAGAGGTGTCTCTGTGGAGTGCAAACGGCGGGCGCTCTGCATGTCCCCGTGTCTGTCTGTCTGTCTGTCTCTGCCCATGGGGACAGCTCTGTGCACAGGCGATGCCTCCCCCGCCCCCGCCACTGCCACTTCTCACGCCGTGAAAGTGACCGGCAAGGAGCCAGTGCGCCTGCCTGGCCGCCCTCTGCTCCTTCATCCACTGAGGCTGCTGAAATGCGGCCACCAGGCCTCAGGCCGCGCCGGCGAGGGCCCCTGGGTGGACTCCCTGCTCCCTCGTGCCCTTTGCTCGTTTCTACACCCAGAGTCCTCCTGTCCTTGCTCCTCTCCAGTCACACTAGCTGTTTCTGTCTATAATGCCCAGCCGGGGCAGCCCTCCCTTCTCCTGCCCTCTCTCCAGCGGTGCCCCCGAGGGGCGAACTGGCCAGTCCCTGCGCCCAGGCCTCTCCAGGGAGGGTCTGCAGTGGCGGCCAGAGCCCAGCGGGGTCCGTCCTCAGGCTTCCCAGGCCCACAGTGGCTGAGCGAGGCCGGCGGGGCGACTTCCTCCTCTTAGCCACAGCCCTCCGTAATCCAGTGTCTGGAAGGCCTGTCGGGGAGACTCCCCAGAGGCCCTCGCTAGTGCCAGCATCGTGGACGGCTCCCACGGTGCCCTCGCCCGCATCCAGGCCTGAGGGCGTAACCTCCCCACCTGTCCTGGAGCCTAGCCGTGTCCCTGTCCGGCCTCCCCAGGGCCCCTCTCTGCTGTAACCTGTTAGCCTGCGGGTTCGCGCACACGCACACAGGGGAGGGACAAGTGGGATGATGATGGCTCTAAGTGCCTGACAGATACTAAATCTAAAATTAGGGCATTTTAGTGCCGTTACTTGAAGCATCCACCTGCCTTTCACTCTCAGACGGACTCGTGCGGTGGCGTGTACTGAGCAGCGGTGGGGATGAGGGGGGCGCTTGGAGGAGGGGGCGTCATCAAGGGAGGGAGCGGGGAGCCCGGAGTGGCGGAGCCGGACATCACCAGGTGGTGTAGGGGATCATGTCTGGCCATCCCCGGCTCCTCCGGCTCTCACTAACCTCGCCGGACACAGCGTAGCAGGTGGCCGAGGAGGGCTGGGGACCTGGGCCTTGTTCCGAGGGACTTAGAGGTGACCTTCGGGGCGTTCGGCCCAAGCGCCTATGTTAAAGCCGTTAAAGGCTCCGACGAGATTGTTTAATGCCTAGTGTGAGGGTTGCTCAGTTCTCACAGCCACCTCCCAGGGTCGGGGTCCCAGTTCCCTGGACATGTCACCCTCTCCTTCCTGCCGGGAGCCTCTCCACAGCCCACTAGCACCTCAGAGGGTCCAGAAAGGGTCCCTCTCAGCAGAAAGGGCCTCACTCAGCAGCCTCTCCCAGCCCTCCCCTTTCTGTGGACATCGCGTGACACCCCCCTCTGTGGGCGCAAAGCAGTCCTGGGGCTTCCCTGGGTCACGGTGGTGGCAGATGAAGCTCTGGGGTCATGTCTCTGGATGACCTGAGCCCTGAGCAGGCGTCCGGCGAGCTGGGGACAGAGGGGACAGAGCTGCGGGGTGAGGGCGCCGGGACTGGGTCACGGGGAGCCCACTACCCCTGCGCAGCACTTGTCCGGCCGCCCCACAAGCAGAGTTTATGGAACTCCAGCCACGGGCCCTCCCGCCCAGGACTGCCGGGAAGAAATTAGAAAACGGGTACTGGAAGCTTCCTCTGAAATGCACAGAGGTCAGAGTCATTTGGATGGCTTCCCCGGGGGAAGGCAGGATGTTTTTCCAGCGATTCGGGGTAAGAAACAAAATTAACTGCCTGAGAAGGTATTTCACCCTCAGCAAAGTCATCTCGACTCAAGCCGCTCTGTCCCCCTCAGGGGAAAGTTGATCCGTTTAGACATTAAATGTCACATGGAAGGGATCAACCGGGAGGATGGCGGCCTGGCCTCCGCAGGGGGGTCCGCGGCGCAGGGAAGGACAGGGAGGATGGCAGACCTGGGGAGTTAAATCTCATTGCACGGTTGGGGAAACTGAGGCCGGGAAGGGGAAGCGATTTGCATTCGTTTGCCGTGGCCGCTGTAGCAAGCGACCGCCGACGGGGCGGCGCACAGCCGGGGACGCGTGCTGTTCGGGAGCCCGGAGTCCAAGGTCAAGGGGTCGGCAGGGCCACGTCCCCGTGCAGGAAAACCCGGGCTCTGGGAGCCACCGTCCGAGTCCAGACCCGGCTCTGCCACTTGCTGGTGCGCGACTTCGAACCAAGGGCTCAGCCTCTCGGAGCCTCCGATTCCTCGTGTGTGAAAAGGAGAAAAGATCACCCCCTTTCCTTTCCGTGGCGGCCGCGAGGACGGCGGGAGCTCGCGTGGGAGCCGGGCTGCCCCAGAGGAGAGTCAGGAAAGGGCAGCGGTTCCTGCCAACGCGGTCACGACAGTGGCAAAGGCTTCTCGGAACCGCTTGCAGGCCGGGGGATGTCCCTTAGCATGGCCCTGGGCCTGGGAGCGATTCTGAAGGGAACAGTTTCTTGCCTCACGTAAAACCCAGACGTGTCCAAGAAAGCGCTGGACGGGCCCTGCCGGGGTCTGAGCCCCGAAGTCCAGCGGCCTCAGCAGGCCTGGGCGCCCGTGTGGGGTGGGGGCAGGGCTGTGTCCCTTAATCATGTCTTGGGCCTTTCACGTCCTTTTAATCCACAAACCCACAGCTAGTGGGGAGCCGGCCAGGGGAGAGGGGTCGGTGGACGGGGCCGGGCTGGGCCCGCCGGGGTAAAACCAGAGAGCGACCTTCTCGGAGGAGCGAGGCCACCGCAGACCACGTCTGGAGGAGCAAGACGGGCTTAGCTGGGCTCCAGGAAGGCCCCACGGAGACGGAACCAGACCCAGGTCCATAACAGACCTGACTGAAGGCCTCGCCACTGCAGCCGGACGCCACGGCCCCTCGGGCCTAACTGCCCGACCTCGCCGAGGGGGGTGCTGGAACCTGAGGCAGGGAGCCCCCCGGACCCTCAGGCCCCCTTTCTGTGCACGGGGCCGTGTCGTGCTCCCACTCCCATCAGCCGACTGCACGCCTGAAACCTTCGGGGGCTGTGGCAAAGGCCGGGCCTTGGACGAGCACCGGGGAGGGCTCGATCGTTACCAGCCCCCGTTAAGGCACACGAGACGCCCCGGATGCTGCTGCGCGACCCCGGGAGGGAGGCCCTCGGCTTCCTGATGCCCGTGGAGTCAAGCCCCGTGGCCCACAGCGGCGACCTCGTCCGTTCCTCCCGGGGTCGCCTCCCAACTCCACTCCTGCGTCCAAGGCACCGTCTCGGGCTCGACCTTGGGGAGCCCCGGTGGAGATCGCATGTTTTCCCCGAGCACTTACCCAGGGCCGGGTGCTGTGCTAAGTCACTGACCTGGATGGACTGAGCTGTTTTTCTTGTTTAAACCCTCAGAAGAGTGCCACCCGTCTGGTACCCGGCAGGGCCCGGGGCGCAGAGGGCCTGTCCCGGGCAAGGACGCGCGTCCAGTGAGCGGTCGCGTAGCTGGTGCTTTTAACCCCTACGTCGGCCGTCTCTCCCTCCCGATGTCAGAACTGGTTCTCTGGAAACTTCTACGAAGAGCTCAAGCATCCAGACTCAGGCTCGATAAAAACTACGATTCGCTTTGCAGCGCTTTTCTCAATGCCCCACTCCAAAGTATCCCGCAGAAAAGGAAACGTGTGCTCTGTGGCCACTTTTCTATAAAAACGGGTGACGTGGTCTGACGGGCGGATGACGCGTCGGAAACCAGCAGCGGCCCCCGCACTTGGGACACGCGACCATCCTGTCCACCCCTGGCTGCTTCTCAGCGACCCTGGGAGCTGTGTGGGGACATCGGAGACGCGGACCCTCCCTCAACACTGGAGAGCACACCACGGGCTGCTTTTTCTCTAAGAAGAGAAGAGAAGAAGGAAAAAACCTTATCTCCTAAAGCAAAAATGTCCTTTCACAGGCCCCGGCTCTTGCATGCCACACCTGTCCTCCGAGGGATCCGCGGGCCTTTGAAATGTCCTTTCTCCTTGGCAGCCGTACCTTATTTCTAAATTTATTTAAAAAAAAAAAAAACAGGTGGAACAAAACTTTGACGGCCATTTTTTACCTGATTTGACTCAGGCTCTACCCTGATTTCGGGAAGTCCGTCCCCCAACGCCCTTCAGACTTTTTCTCTTCCCAAACTGCTGCGGGGAGAGCCGAGCGGGGGAGGCGGCAAGGCCAGAGGTGAGGTTGGGGAGGAGAGCGGGCCGGGCCGCTGTTTGGGAGGTTCGGCCCCCGAACCCCAGAAGGCACAATTCGGGTCGGGGCTGACACTTCAGAGAGCGTCTGAGCCCTCAGCTGGGTGCCCTGGGGGACGGAGTGAAGCCCCGAGTCACCTCGTCCTGCAGCCCAGACATCGGGGGGAGGCACAGGGGGCCGCAGAGGGCCCACGGGGACCCCGAAGTGGAAGGAACCAGGGAAAGGCCCAGAGGGGAGCGAGGGGCCATCGTCACCGCTCCCAGGGCCGCAGGATGCCTGCCCGTTTGCGCTGTCGGGGGTGGCACGGCAGCCAGCAGGGGGTCGGCGCCTGCACCGTGCGCCCCTGCGCCGGGCCCTGCCAGCCGCGCCCACAGCGGGCGGGCCGAGGAGCCCGCCAAGGAGCTGGCTCGTGGAAGCCGAAGCGATGCATCTGTTTTGGGTAATTAAATCAGTGCCGGTGGGCCCCTCCCGGCGTGCTCACCGGGGCACATGCCAGATCCTCGACACTGGCCAAGAGTCCGGAGGAACTGGAGGCAGCGGGACCGCTCGGGGCTCCTGAGGACCCACACCCTGAATCCTCCTCCGAGAAGGCTCCTCGGGACCCAAAGCTTCCCGGCTCAGACCCGTGGGGTCCTGGACCAGCCATTGAACCGTGGCTCCTCCGCCCGTCAGGTGAGGGGGTGACGCTGGCTCTGTGCCCCCCTCTGAGGTGACCTTGGCGTCTTCATCATACGCTGCCTCTTTCCTAAAGGGATTCGAGGCGATTTATACCAAAAGGCGGAGCGACAGGGTGAACTGGAGGTGAGACGGAGAATGCCAGGAGAGTGACTGTGCGGGCCTGCCCCGTTCGTCACGGGCGACAGAATGTGGCAGAAAAGCCAGAGGGCACGGTGTCTCTGAAGCCCCTCTCGCCGGGTACCGGGAGGATCACGGCCTTTGGGTCTCAGAGGTGGCTTCGGATCGGTCCCAGCACTTACAGCTGTGTGAGCCGGCAAGTCACTTAGCTGCTGGGAGCTTCACCTCCCTCGTCTAGAGTCAGACGTTCACGGTGCCGGTCGGAGGAGTAAAGGTGACAAACGTAGGCGAAGGCGGGACACCGCCGGGCGCCCAGCAGGGCCCCGCAAACGCGGTCTTCCTCCCCGGTCCCTTCTCCCCTCCCCCCCTTCCTTGCCCTCCTCCTTTGCCTTCTGTGAGTCTCCGGGAAGCACTTCCCCCGGGATTGGATGAGCGGGTGGGGGCGGAACCTCTGGGGTGAGAAAGAGCTGGAAAGACGGCCCCGACGTGCGGGGAGGGGACGCGTTCTCCACGCGGGGGTGACTCAACGAGCTCATCCGAAGCCACCGACGAGTCCTTTCAGTTCTCTGCATCGTGTCTTGTCCTCCGGGTGCAGACTCAGGAGGACGGATTCCTTCACAGACCTCGGGCCTCCCCAAGGGGCCCGGGAGGAAAGAGGGAAACGCGGAAGGGTTCGTTTCCTACACGAAGCTGCCGCTGTGGGCCCAGGTCCCACCACCGAACACACGTCAGGCTTCGAGGGGGCCTGGGGGTCCAGGGGCGCTGTCGGCCGGTCTGGGACGGCCCGTGTCTGCCCATCGGAAAGCAAAGATGACGAATGAACGCAATTCCCCCCTACGCCCCGAGGCCACACGGCTGTGTCCGAGCGGGCAGGACGTGGTGTCTGCAAAGTGACCACCAACGAGAACTCCGGGCAACTGGTCGCCCTAAGTGCGTGTTTGGGTGGGGCGGGGGGGGGGGGGGAGGCAGCAGGAAGCAGCCCATGTTGCCTCCCCTGTGAGGCCCTCCCTGACCACCCCTCCCCCGGGGGCGGTCGGGCCCTCCACACGCTGCCTCACTGAGCCCGGTGGAGCCGCACGCGCAGCCCGCACGCCCCCGCTCTGTGCAGACATTTGCACATCCGTGTCCCTATCAGATGTGAGTCCGCCAAGGGCTCTGCGTCCGCAGGCCCAGCATGCGTGACTGGCACACAGTAGGTGCTTCGTAAAGGTGGGCCTGATCGATAGACGGAAGGACTGTGGGAACCAGGCGAGGACGTGGGAGGCCTGAGCGTGTCCTCAAGACGGAGGGAGGCTCAAGGACGCGGAAGGGTGCGGAACCTGACCCCAAAGCCTGCTCGGAGCCAGGGACACGACGAGGAGGAGACCCGGTCCCAAGGCCAGGGCCGGACAAGCAGAGACCCGCCCCCGAGCGCCCCGCATCCCTCCCGCCTGGAGACAGGGTGGGGTTTCCCGGCCTAGATGGGGTCTGGGCTCAGGGTCAGGGTCCACGACAGAGAAAGCTGGGGAGCCGCACCCCCTGGGCTCCCCCCGCCCTCCGCGGCTGTCGGCCCTGACACTCTGGACTTGCAAGTGGGCTCTTCTTGTGCCTCGGTTTTCCCTTCTGCAAAATGGGGTTGTTGTGAGGACGACGCGGGTTGACACAGCAACGCGCTTGGCACAGTGAGTTCTACATGGGTCGTAGCTGGTACCCCTGCTGTCACTGCCCGAGGTGACGCGGCCACGCCGGTCCGAGGGTCCTGACGGTGGCGCGGTGAGAGGAGAAAGGGGCCCGGCAGGCCCTGCTGTCCTCGGCTGCGTCTTGGCTGCTCTACCCTCAGCCAGTCGGGGTCCATCACAGGACGAGTGGTTCTCAACGTGCCGTCGAGACGAATTTGAAGTTGGCTTTTCATTCCCTCTCAGCGGGTCCCCAGGCTCCGAACACGGGGGGCCTGGGGCCCTGGGCCTCCTTCTCCGACCCGAGCAGGCGGAAGAGCCCCAGGGAGCCCGCGGATGCCAGCCCACGGGCCTGCGCGACTGTCAGGCCGTCGCGATTGGACGGCCTTTCCTTCCCCCTGACAGAGAGGGATGCTGATCACTCGATGAGGACGAAAACACTGTAGAGTGCCGGGCACAGCGTGCCCCGTTCAAAACCCAGGAACGACGGCTGCAGCCTCACCGCTGAGGAGCCCGGTTGTTGAGTCCAGGACTGTTCTAGTAAGAGACGGGCCTCCGGGGATTCATTGTTTAGAAGACAGTGACTGCTGCGACCCAAACGAACGAGAACGGGCGGCGGTTTCCCATTCGAATTTCAGGAGAGAAATGGGCTTTACCAAACCGGCTAGAACAGAGAAGAGAAAATGGGAGGATTTTCATTTTTTTCTTTTTATTTTAACCCTGGCACTGACCGGGTGGAAACAGGAAAGCATTTCACGAGGACAGCTTCTGAGAAGGCTAGCCCAGAGCCTGGGCGGACGCCTCGGGAAACCTTTTGGTTATTCAAGGCCTGGCCGAGCGGTTCTGAGAGGCCCTGAGCCGGTTCGGGGGTCGCGGGGCGTGGAGCGGAGTTGGCAGGCCCGTCCCTGACCTTCAGCGGGTCTCCTGGCTGCATCTGTCGCCTCCTGCAAAGCCGGCGGGCGCGCAGCCCTCACCCCGCCAGCCTCAGCGGCTTCTTGTGGGGACCGAAGAGAAAGAACCTGGCAAAGGGCTCTGCCCCCTTAAATCACAGTGTGTGTGTGTGTGGGGCGGGGGGAGCATTGTTTGGATAAAACCCCCTTTCCCAGGCTTGTATCTGTCTGCTTGGCCCTGCCTTGTTTCACAAAGAACTCCAGACGGACAACCCGCCTGCGCTTTCCTCATTTCCTTCGCCCTGTAGAGTACGCGTCACGCCAGGCAGCGGTTCAGGACCAGAGAAGACCCGGGAGGCTTTGCCGGGCCAGCTGGACCGCAGCCTGAGAGCCCCGGGGGAGCAGAACCCTTGCCAGGTGTTCAGGGGGACGAAGGCGCTGCAGGTGACGGGCGAGGGGGAGGCGGTGGAGGACCCGCTCGCTCGCGGGTCTGTCGATGGAGCTTCTGCTGCGGCCGTATCTTTCCTTACCGAGGGCCTGGTGTGAAGAGCGGCACCAGGATGGACAGGTTGTTAAAACCCCCCAAGACACCTGTTTACTTTGGCACCTCACGGGAGAGGTCCCAAATCCCTCACCGGCTCCCGTCCTTATCCGCTTCCCTCCCGTCCCCAGCCCTGCATTCTCGCTGACCTTGGCAGAGGAGGCGGCAACCAGGAGTCCCCTGAATTCTTTAATTCTTAAATTCTTTAAGCAAGGCGCGGCCCTTAAAGTCCCCCCCGCAGATGAGGACGCCCCATCTGCCTCCCAGACGTGAGCGGCCGGGCCTGGATCCTGAGAATGGAGGCAGGCGGGATGCTTTTAGGATGAAGGCAAAGTCAGCGGGAAACCGCCAGGGTGGTCCGAGGACGCGGGGAAATCGGGAAACTGTGCCCTGTCGGTGAGAAGAGAAAACGGTGAGAAGCGGAGTGGAAGTCCCTCCAAGCATTCGACGTGGCCTGACGTGACGCTGTGGCCCAGCGATCCCACGCCCCAGTACGGGCCACGCAGGCCTGGCACAGGGGTCACACGGGCATCCTTCCCGACGACCAAAAGGCACAAACCACCCCCGGCCCGTCGGCGGCGGCAGGCACAAGCAGCACGCGGTCCGCACCGACACTGCGGTGCTCCCCCACCTGATCTCCGCTGTGACACGGGTGAACTTGGAAATGGGGTGCCAAGGGAAATCAGCCAGACACCCCATTTTCACACGAGGCTGTCACGCGGACACGAGGCTGTCATGCGGATGCTTTTGAACCAGAGCAGGACAGAGCCAGGAGCCTGGGGTCTCCCGCGGCCGTCGGGACGGAGGAGTCTGTTCTGGGAGCAAGCCGCCGGTTCTCAGTGTCATTCTGCGCCGTCTGGAACTTTCCTGATTCCTCTGAGAACTCCGTGGCCTCCCGAACCGGCTCCAGGCCGGGGCCGGACCCGTCTGCATCGTTCTCTGTCCGTTAGAAATAATAAGGCCAGGCCATTGGCAGTAGCAGGATGGGCAAGCCTGGGTCTGGGAGCAGACGTGTCCCAGCATCACTTCCAGTCCTCGGAACGTGGGCCCTGGCCGCCCCCTGGCTCTCCCACCCTGCCCGTCAGGGTCACCTCGCACTTGCAACATGCCCGCGGCGGCTCTCCCACCTTGACTGCATTCGAGGCCAATGGAAGGGGCAAGAGTGACACTGCGGCTCCGTGTCACGTCGTCCCTTCCCGTCCGGGCACGGCCAGCCCTCCATGTCCACGGGCTCCATCTGGCGGATTCGCCCAACCACGGATGGAGAGCACGTGGGTGGGAGCCACGGGTTCGTAACCTGCGGGTAGGGAGGGCGCACTCGGGGCGGAGCATCCACGGATTCCGGTTTCCACAGGGGCTTCCGGAACCGGTCCCTTTCGGATAGCCAGGGATGGCTGTCCGCGCCACTCACCTCCTTGGCGCCGTAAACTCCCGGAGGGCAAGTCCACGTTCCGTGTGAAGAAATGTAGTTACGACGTCCACTGAGTTAGTGACTGACGCGGAATAAAGGCTGCACCACAGCCCTGAGAGAGGGGGGAGGAGCACAGCACGCCCCCCATAGCAGCTGGGAGCACCAAAGAGGGCTTTCCGAGAAAGCTGTTGATTCACCCAGCCCCCCAGACACCCACCCAGTCAGCCACCCACTCACCCAGCCACCCAGCCAGCCACCCAGCCACCCACCCACTCACCCACCCACCCAGCCACCCACCCAGCCAGCCACTCAGGCTTTCATCCACCCACTCATCTACCCATCCATTCATTCATTCATTTATCCACCCACCCACTCACCCACCCACCCACCCAGCCACCCATCTACCCATCCACCCAGCCAGCCACCCACCCAGCCAGTCACCTACCCACCCACCCACCCACTCACCCACCCATCCATCCATCCACCCATCCATCCATCCAAATATGTATTGAGCACCGACCGGGTGCCAAGCACTGTCTTAGGCTCTGGGGTATGCTAGTGAATGGGGTAAAATCGGTCTCTCACCTCACGGGTGTCACACTGTAGTCTGGGGGGCGGACTATAAATAAACCTACCAGGTAACAGTGAGCGCTTTACAGAGAATAAACAAGCTTCTGCGACTGGGTGGCCCAGGAAAGCGTCCTCTAAGTCAGTGGCCGTCAGCTCTGAGGCTCAGCGGAAACGCCTTTGGGACAGAGGCTCAGGAGCAACCAAGAATCCAAGCAGCAGGCCTGGGGCGTCGAGGGCGCGACGGAGGCGCCCGGGGCCTCTGAGAGCCGAGGGCTCTGGGCTTGGTCTGTGTGTGCGGGAGCCTCGGGGGGCGGAAAGTGGGTCTTCGAGGACGAGTCCAGGTAGCAAGGAGGGAGCAAGACCCTCGGGGCCGGGAATGGGAGCGGCGTCTCCCGTGTCAGCAGCGAGGACCCCGGGCTGGGGGACCGCAGGCGACAGGACACCCGGGGGGCATCACGGTACCCAGACCGCAGGCGACAGGACACCCGGGGGGCATCACGGTACCCAGCAAAGCAACGACAAGGACCCACACTGCAGACGGGCTGGTGCTGGGACCCGGTGGGTCCGGGAGATAAGTGGGAAGCAGAAGCGTGGCTGGGCTTTCATCCTGGGATGCTCTGCGGGGCCTGCCTGGCCCTTACCTGTGACAGGTGTGCACCAGTGCTGCCTGTGGCGTGAATGAACAGGTGAGGCGTGAGCTCAGCAGCTCAGGAAAGGCTCGATTCAGATAGGGCACCCTGCACCGCGGGGTCGGGTGATGCGAGGCACATCCATCCCGCCCCTTGGGCCCTTTGGCCGGGAGCCGGGCCACCAGCGCTGGAGGAATTAATACCCCCCGCCCCGTCCCCCCGTCGGCTGCTGGCGACGAGTGAGGCGGGCGAGCGGGCCGCTCCCCGGTCCCTGCCTTTTCTCCCTCCTCCTCATTCTCATTTATTCATGCGCTGCTCCCCCAGTCGAGATAATGATTTAAAAGCTCCAATTTCGTGGCGATCTGAAGGCTGCCTGCCATCAGCCTGATGGTAATGAGATTTGGGAAGGAGCCGAGCTCTTAGCCGGGGTCAGTGCTTCTTGGGGAGGGACGCCCAGGGATCATTAGCACTTGGAGGCCCGCCCAGGGGACCTAGGGATGCGGACGCCGGGGGAGTCCTGAGGGCGAGGAGCAGGGATGGCGCTTGCTTATCTCCCCGGCTTCACATTTAGGGCGAAGAAGAGATGGGGAGGTGGGAGCGCCTTGGGCACCTTTGCGTGACGTCCGTCTGTCACTCAGGAACACGAACGCGGTGGCGTCCGGTGGGTCTCGAACCCTTCAGCTCCCAGGGATGGGAGGGAGGAGGAGGAAGATGGGAGGGGTACGATGGCTCCTCTGTTGTTGTCTGTGCGAACAGCACCGCGGCCTTGGCAGGTGCCCAGGCGGTCACACTCAGGTCGTTGCCCAGGCCTTCCTGGGGACAGACACCCTCCTTCGGATGGGAGTCGGCAGCCCCTCCACCACGCGTGCGGCCACTGAACTACACCCCCGCAGGAACCCTCTCCTAGGGCTGCTCACCCCGGAGGCGCTCGGTCCCCGGGCCTCTGCCTGGGGGGATGGTAGGATAATGCCCGGGGGGCAGAGGGGCACGGGAAGGTGTCCCGGCGTCTTCTCCAGACAGTGTGGGTTGGAGACCAGAACCAGAGCGGTTCCGGTGCCTGCGGGGCCACGGCAGGCGCAAGCCCTCCAGGGCCCGGCGCGCGTTCACAGAACTGGAGCATTTTAAGCCTGGAAGGCGCATCCACCGCCGTTTCGTGAAAGAAGAAGAAATTGGAAACGCTCCAGGGGCAGAGTGAGAGGAGGTTTCTGAAGCGGAGGCTATAAAAAGCCGCGTCGGGGAAACGGCCAGGCTCACCTTGCCCGCAGCCATCGGCGGATCGCAGACGGGGGCCCGCGCTTTCAGGTTCTCCGCGCCCGTGCGTGTGGGACGCGCTTGCGGGGGGCTCTGGCGGACCCCAGGGGTGGGGCAGGGGCAGAGGCGTGGGGGGCACCGAGCACCCCTTAAGTCAGCGCGTTTGGAGGTACAAGCTCCCCGCACAGTTTAAATGGCCCGGGGAAGGCTGGGAACTGCCGCCCCGAAGCACCCGCAAATGCGAGCCGGACTTGCGCGTTACGCAAGCTGACCCGGGGCTGTTAGGGACCAGCCAGGGTGCCCGCCTCCCGCTGAGGGTCACACGGGAGCGAACAGCGTTGGTCCACAGCGGCGGGCCCAGCGACGCCTAAGGAGGAGCCGTCTGTCCGTGCAGGGGCCTGGTGGTGGCCTCTCTCGGCGGGGACCCCAGCCTGGGTGCCCCTGGAGGACCCCGTGACCTCGGGTCTTCATTTGTTGTTTCATAAAAGAAATAACTGGAACCTCCCGGAGCGACAGCGAAGCTTGGGGCTGGAGGCCGTGGGGGCAGCCTCAGAGCTGGGACGAGCTCAGTGTACGGTGGTCGTTGTCATCGCCGGCCACCCCTGCTCCCCGTAGGCCTGTGCACTGAGTGCTTCACCGATGCCCCTTCCCCACGGTCCCGTCCAGAGCAGGGGACGACTAGGCCGGCCCCGCCACGTTCAGGCGACCACCACGGCCACCCCCATCCACCACCAGCGCTGACGAGCGGCTACTCTGTCCCGGCAACGTGCTAAGGCCCAGGGATCCCTCTTTTAATTCTCGAACCCACCCCGTGGGTCAGGAGTGGGACGACCAGGGAGCCCGTGGCTGAGTGACAGCCCTGGGCTGGAGCCGCTGCGGAGGGCAGAAGCCACAAAAGGAGCCGTTTTCTGTTCTGTTCCTGCTTTTTTCCGCCTCGCTCTGTCTCTTTCTCTCCTTTTCCTCTCTTTCCCTCAGACACGCACACGTTATTTTTTAAATAACACTTATCCTTTCAATGACCACACATCCTCAGTAAGGACGCTCATAAAGCACAGCAAACCACCAGGGAAACGGGCTTTGGGTAAAAAATAAAAATTGCTGGATCGTGAGCATTTTACTGGGTCAGTATGAAGCTGGGGCCTCCTGCGTAGGCATTCGGGGCCCTTGGGGGCCCAGCATCCCTGACTGGGGTCCCGGCCGGGCTAGGGGAAGCGCATCAGCTCCTGATACTCTTGCCCAAAACTCTCTCCGCGGCGATGAGCGGCCGAGTCCGCCCGCCAGCCGGAGGCCATCTCCCCACGAGTCTCAGCTCTCGGTCTCGGTGGGCAGAGACGATTTATGGGGGGCATTCGTTCCGCTGTCCGGGGATGCTCAGCCCGCAGGTGGGCAGACAGGGACACCGTGTCTGGTACCCGCAATGATTTCCAAACCGCAGTCTGTACATCCTGTCCAAGGTCTCAGCTCCGAGGAGCCCCCCACGTCCCCATCCCCGCCCCCCGACCCTAAAGCCAGGCAGCTCAGCCTCAGAGCCGCTGAGAGCTCACACACAGGTTCTGCAGAGAAGCCTCGGGGTTTAGGTCTGACTCAGGACTCGCTGACCCTCCTCGACTTCCTTTTTGAGTCAGAACCAGAAGGGACCCATGAAATTGATAAAACCGGAGCGGAAACCCGATTCCTCCCCGGGTGAGACGCGCCACCGAGAGCACACACGGAGGGCACTGCGGCCTCAGGGGCCCCTGGCTCAGCTCGGCCTCCCCAGATGGGGAAGAGAACAGGGCTTAGTCCCGGGGGCGGGGGGTGAGAAGTGCGGCGTCCGTTTCTCCGTGACGGAATGTAGTTGATATCTGGGGTTCCTCGCTTTGGCTCGGCGAGTTTTCGGGGCCTCGGAGGCGACGGTTAGCGACCTGGGGGGAACTGTGCAGGTGTACGTATGGGCGTCAGTAATTATAAATTTTACTGATGGAAAGGACGTGAGGCCCAGTTTGCAAAGAATGATAAAATACGCAGTCTTCTTCATTTTAAGGTCCACGGCCACACAGAATGCCTTCACGGTCTGTGCTGGGCTCCTGTGCCCATAGCCAAGGGATGGCGCAACCCTACCAGCACCTGACAAAATCGGGAGACGTCACCACGTCGGGGATGAATGTGTGCGACTTAACATTTTATTTTATTTTATTTTATTTTAACAAAACAAAAGTGAAGCAGTCGAGGTGAATGTCAGAAGCTCATGCGTGAGACGAACGACTTCTCGGCTGATTCAGATAATTTTGGAATAGTAAAATTACATTTTCTCAATTTTCAGTGCTGTTTAACACAAAGTCACGGCCCCATACACGGCACACTGTTAACTTTTCCCCTTAGCAGAGGTTTTCCGTGTTTATCCGCGTTGTAATACGCATTAATACTTCATTTTGTTGCCAAATACTGGTCCATTGAATGAATACACTACATTTTTTATATACTTATCCGTTGACGGGCATTTCTTCCCAACCTTCGGCTATTGTGAATAGTGCCGCCGTGAGAACGTGTGTAAAAGTTTTTGTATGGACGTAAGTTTTCGTGGCCAATGAGAGGGTCACGTGGGAACTCTGTGCCACCTGCTGGGGACCGCCCGGCTGTCTCCCACAGCAGCTGCTGTGGGTGTGAACCGGTGTGTCACTGGGATTTTGAATTGCGTGTCCCTAAGAGTAAATGACATTGAGCGTCTTTTCACGTGCTCGTTGGCCATTCATGTATCTTCTTTTTTAAAGAAATAAATTATTTTTGTTTTTATTATTTTATTTGCAGTTGCCAGACAATATTAGTTACAGGCGTGCAACGGAGAGGTTAGGCATTTCCACACCTTCGGGGCTGGTCACCTCGCTAAGGACCCGTCTGACACGACACGTAGTTTCTGCAACGCCACAGACTGGATTCCCTGTGCTGTACTCCACATCCCCACGGCTGTGTTTATCGCTGGCACTTTTATTTGCGCTTTCATTTCCATCCCCTAACCCACCTCCCATCTGGCAACCACCAAAACGTTCCCTGAGTCTCGAGCTCGTCTTGTTGTTTTTTAGATTCCACAAATAAGTGAAATTATATAGTATTTGTCTTTCTCTGACTCATTTCACTGAGCATGATACCGTCTAGGTCCATCTACGCTGTCGCCAATGGCAAGATTTTACCATTTTCACGGCTTAGTAATATTCGACTGTGTCTATGTGCCACACCAGCCGCCCTCTGTCTTTTGATCGGGGCATTTAATCTATTTACATTCCAAGTAAGTTTTGATAGTGGCGTAGTATTGCCATTTTGTTAATCACATTTTTCATCTTTTTGTTTCTTATGTTATTAAAGAAGCCCCTTTAGCATTCCTCGTAACACCGGCGTGGGGGTGGTGAACTCCTTCAGCTTTTTCTTATCTGGAGGAGTCTTTGCTCTTTGATTCTAAATGACAGATTGGCTTGGTAGAGTAATCCCGACTGTAGGTCCTTGCTTCTCATCACTCTCCATGCTTCGTGCCAATCCCTACTGGCCTGAAGAGTTCGGTAGGACTTCCGCTGACGGTCTTATGGGAGCTCCCTGGTAGGGAACCACCTGCTTTTCTCTTGCTGCTTTTAAGACTCTCTCTTTGTCCTGAATCTTCAGCATTTTAATGATGCGTGTCTTGGTGTGGGCCTGTCTGGGTTCCTCTTGTTCGGGACTCTCTGTGCCTCCTGGGCTTGTATGTCTTTGCCAGGTTAGGGAATTTTTCCACATTGTTTCTTCAAATAGGTCTTCGACCTCCTTTTCCCTCTTCGCTTTCTGATGCCCCTGGGAGACACACGTTGGTATGCTCGAGGCTACCTCAGACGCCCTGTAAACTATCTTCATTTGGGGTGGGGGGATTTTTCTTTCTTTTTGCTGTTCTGATTGGGGATTGTTCACTACCTTGTCTTCCAAATCACTGATTCGGTCCTTTGCTGTATCTACTCTACTGTCGACTCCCTCTAGCGTATTCTTCATTTCAGTTATCGTATTCTTCAGTTCTGATGGTTCTTTTTTATGATTTTTCACCTCCATTTTTATACTTTCTCTTTGTTAAAGTTCTCGCTGAGTCCATCTACTCTTCCCCTAATTCCACTGAACATCCTTATAACCAGAGTATTAACTCTGCATCTGGTAGATTGTTTGCCTTCACTTCATTTAGCTCTTTTTCTAGGGATGTGTCCTGTTCTTTCATTTGGGCCGTGTTTCTTTATCACCTCGTTTTGGCTGCCTCCCTTTGTTTCTTTCTATGCACGGGGTAAACCTGCTTCACGTCTCAGTCTTGGCAGAGTGGCCTTATGTAGTAGGTGTCCTGTGGGGCCCAGTGGCTCAGTCTCCCTTATGTAGTGGGGCCCAGTCTCCCTGGTAACTTGAGCTGGGTGCTCCAGGCGTGTTGGCTGTGTGTGCCCTCCTGTTGTGACTGAACTTTGATTGCCGTTATGACACCAGTGGGAGGGATTGACCCTCAAGCTGCCTGGCTGTGAGGACTGCCCGTGACTACAAAAGAGAAGCTGTTGTTGAGGGGCTGACCCCACAAAGCAGGATTTGCTTTAGCGGGGGCTCTGCTACCTGCCAAGTCCACCCTTTGGGCGTGCAGTTTCTGGAGGAGGTTGGGTGGTGCTCTGGTATCGTGTGAAGCTGGCCGCCAGGTGTGTTGGTTCTGCGGCCTCTTGGGAGGGGCTCTGGTGCAGGCCAAGTGCAGCTGCTGCCCATGTCTAGCCTGGAGCCACCTGATAGGAGTTACAAAGTGATCTGCAGATGGCTGCAGCTGTGCTAGGCACCCGGGAGAGGCGAAGCTATGAACTGGGGCTGGATGCCATTAGTGCCGGGCTTGGGGCTGCTTAGCAAGAGGTATAGGGCCTGCTGAGGCCAGATGCTGCTTATTTGGGATTGGTGAACCCTTTGAGAATTTTCAGGAAAGTTCACAGCACAAGCCAAGACAGGCCATTTGTGTGGAAAAGCCACAGGAAGCGGATGGGGCAGGCCAGTGGGTTGGTTGTGGGAGGGTCACAGGAATCACAAGGGGGGGCGATAGATAGGTGTTAGCCAGCTTGATGGAGGTGCAGACTTGGCACCCGCCTGCACCGGCATGCTGGCTGGGGTGAGGGCTCATAATGGAACAGTGGCATCTGCCAGCACTTCCGTCTGGGAGAAAGGTCCCTCTCCAGCCGTCATCCCGAAGCCAGAAAATGCATTTCCTCCCCGTAAGTCTCCGGTGCTTTTCCAGCTGCTGCCCCAGGGCTGGGGCTCAGAGCGAATGGGTCCATCAGCAGGTGAGTCTGTGGACGGGCCCCGTAAGAGGACTTTAAGAGGACTATGGGCCCTGCCTGGGACTCCAGCTGCCCTCCATCTTGCTCGGCCACCATCTCTGCTGGTTTTCCCAGCTGGAGTTGTGAGGACTTCTCTTCCTGGCACTGGAACCCTGGGCCGGGGAGCCCAGTGTGGGGCTGAACACCCCCTTGCCCCTCGGGGCAGACCTCTGTAGCCAAGGTAGCCCTCCCCGTTACTAACCACCACACGGCGGGTGTGGGCCGAGCGCACACTCAGCATCTCCACGCCTCCTACCAGTCTCTACGTGGCTTCTTCTGTATCCCTTAGTTATAGGACTTCTGTTCCGCTGGACTTCGGATGGTTCTCAGTGATGGTGGTTCTGCAATTTAATTGTAATTTTGATGTGGTCGTGGGAGGAGACAAGCACGGCGTTTACCTACTCCCTATTTACCTACCTTCTTTTGAGAAATGTATATTCCAGTTCTCTACCCGTTTTTAAATTGGGTTATTTGTGTTTGTTGTTGAGTTGTAAGTGTTCTCTATAAAGCCCGAATATAAGTCCCTTATTGGATATATGATTTACAGGTATCTTCTCTGATTTTTTTTTTACTTTATCAAATGTCTTTTCAACATCAAGGAAGATAATTATATATTCTTTTTGAGCTGTTCCTGTAGTGGATAATATTAATAGCTGTCTAAATATTGAATCATCCTTGCATCCCTGATATGACCCCTCCAAGCCAAGAGACATCATTCTTTCCATATGCTGCTGCTATACTCTATTTGCTACCATTTTATTTATAATTTTACACTGATATTCATGAATGATATTAGTCTATAGCTTTCTTTTTGTTTATCCTCATTAAATTTTATTAATGTTAATAAGACTTCCTTTTGGTCTGCTTAACCATTTAAGTAGGATATGGATCATCTGTTTGGTGAAGATCTGGTAATGATCGTGGGAAATAATTTCTCCGTGAAACCATCTGGGCCTGGTGGTTGCTTCTCGGGAGGGCTGTGAGAGAGGAGCAGCAGTTTTCCCTACTGCTTCCCAGCAACAGATACGTTTGAATTTTCTCTCTCTTCTGAGATTACTTTTGCGAATTCGCCTTTTCCAGAGAAAGCAGACACACATTCACCCAGGCGGAAGCAAAATCAGGTTGTATAGTTTCTACAAATTCCTCTGAGCTGATTCTCATTTTATATTTTTACACCGTCCTTTCGTGATTATTCAAATTGTTCTTTCGGGGAAAGGAGACGGCTCCGTGTGTCCCGCTTTTGCACATTAGCCCCAGTGGAACGATCTAAACGTGAAACAAGAATTTAGATCCTGTCTAGGGCCACGCCACCCTGAACACGCCGATCCCGTCTGATCTCGGAAGCTAAGCAGGGTCGGGCCTGGTTAGTACTTGGATAAGAGACCACCTGGGAAGACCCGGTGCTGTAGGCGTGAAAAATAAAAATAAATAAAAAATAAGGGATTGTAAGCTGACAAGGTCCTTGTAATCTGTGAGGTCAACCAAGGGCTGCCTCACCTAAAAAGAATAATAATAAGGTAGTTCTATTTTTATTTTTCTGAGGAACCTCCAGACTTTCATAGTGTCCGTGCCAATTTGCATTACCACCAACCGTGTATGAGATGTCCCTTCCCCACATCCTTGCCAGTGCTTGTTGCTTTTTGATTTATTGACGATAACCATTCCGATAGGTGTGAGATGGTGTCTCATTGTGGTTTTAATTTGCATTTCTGAGGATTAGTGACCTCGCGCATGTTTTCATACGTCTGTTGGCCATCTGACTGTCCTCTTCGGAGAAATGCCTAGTTGGGTCCTTTGCCTATTTGTTCATTGGACCGTTTGGTGTTTTTGGTGTTGAGTTGTATGAGTTCTCTATTGTGATTGTATTTTTCAAATGTAATACATAAATTACTCTATTTGTAAAAGTTTGACCATAATTTACTTTTTTAGCAATCAATCTGTTTTTAGTGCAAAAATATATGTATCTCTACAAAGGAGTTTACATAATTGGATTAAAATGCACATTTTGTAACTGCCACTAATCTCATATCCCTCTTCATGCCCCACCCTGCCTACCTGGCAATTTTTTACAAAGAAATTTGTTTAAGTCGACCTCTTCTCCACCCCCTCCCGAAATCCTTTCGTGGCCCACCAAAGCCTTCAGGACAAGGCCCAGACTCCTTAGCAGGGACTGCATAGCTCAGCAGCCACTTCGGTGTCATTTTTCATCATTCCCACCCACCTTGACCTTGACCACCTTGACCTAACCAGGACTGACAAACTATTTGTAGCCTTCAACTCAGTTGCGCCGGTCTTCCCGAATGCTCCCCCCCACAACCGGCTCTTTGACAAGATTTTCCCCATTTGTCCCTCGAGGCTCCTCTGTGAGACTTTTCCTGACTCGACGTCCCTCCTCGTCTCTCCTCTACTCCCACAGCATGCTGGGCTTATCTCGGTCACAGCACCCACCACACCTGTAGTTCTCTGTCCCTCCGTAAAGAGTTTCCAGCTCTCTTTCGGGGACAGACATTAGGTCTTACTTATTATTTTATCACATTCCTGGCGCATGGAAGGTGATGGATAAAATTTGATGAATGAAAGAATAAAACCAAACCCGTACGCTCCAGCTTCCGGCGTATCAGCAGACGCTGCCTGTCCACCTGCTACATACCCCCCAGAGATGCGAGCAAGACGGAGTTGCAGAACGTGCAGGCCTGACTTGCAAACTGCTCAGAAGGTTAAGTCCCTCCTGCGCACGCCCTGCTGAATGGGCCTTATGCCCACGGCTGCTTCCAGCCAGGAGTCTTGTTCGGCCTTCCTTGTGCGCCTCGTAATGCACGTGACTTTGGCAGGGCAGCATGCTGAATGCGGAGCTGGAGCCAGCTGGGCCCTTTCCTGAGGCTTCCCAAGGCCTCGCGTTGCAGAATCGCGCACGATCCTCGCGCCTCCCCACCGCCTGCCACACGATGTGAACTGCGGCTCCTGGTGACAGGAAACGCGCTCCCCTACCTAATGTTGGAACACTCTGCTGAGAAGGAGCCTAATAATCCGGAAGCTTTTCCCACTCTCCTTTCTACTCCAAGATCCAAAAAAGAGGATTTACACGATAGCTCCTTCCTGGCCTCACCCCGCCTCGCTCTGTAACCCCACCACCCCCCGGTCAGTCAGGGCTCAGTGACTGGGAAAAAAATGACTCCGCTACCCTGCCGCTTGGGTGAATTTTTTACCCTTTAGCTAATTTTCTGGTGGATTCTCTCTCCTAATATCTGCCTCTTCCCCTCCTGCCACTGCATCCTCCAGAGTCGCGTGGACAGGCAGAATCGCCACCAAAACCCCGCAGTGTCGTCCCCACTGGGCTGGGCCAGCGCCTGGAATGTGGGGAGCATCAGGCAGCACGTGCTATCGACTGAGTGACCGACCGGGCCACCTGACCTTACCTATATTCAGAATGACACGAGACCTCGCTAGGTACGAAAGCACCTTAAACGTCAGTGACAGTTCTGACGGGAGAGACGGCGTAAGAGTGAATAAACGTGACGCGTGGCTAACTACCTCCTGAGCCCTGTGCGAAAGGCTCTAGACACACACGTGTCCGTCGTAATTTTTAGCCACTTTTGTTGAAAAGCTTCACGGAGATCCAGTTTCACGGGGTTTGCGCATCATGGTCATCTTTCCAGGGTACGGCGCCAATCACAAGGGTCGTCAAATCCCTCCCCACCCCCAGGGTCGCTCTCGAAGCCCGTGGTCATCTGCTTGCACTGCCCCTGCCCAGCCTTATCTCTCGATATTCTGCTCGGGCCTTGCGAGTCCGTGAAAAGACTCGCTCCTTGTCATGCCGGTCCCCGTCCCCCAGGAGCACTCCTCTCGCCCGCACTATCCAGCTCTCATCCACTGTTTCCGGCCCATTTCGAGGGTCACCACCTGCACAAGCTTTTACCTGCAACTCAGGGTGTTCGGCGCTGGGGGAGAGGGCAGCCTGCCTCCCTCTGTGCTCGCTCATGTCGCAGACACATGTGGCTTCACATGCGACAGGTGCTAGCGAGCTCCCTGGTGGACAGACTAGCAATGTCGATGGCCACGTCCCCCTCACCAGGTCACACAGTGTCCGGCATAGTCTAGCTGCCCTACGGGCCTATGCTGAGTGAGAGAGACCCTGCGGGAAAACGGCCCTGAGCCTCCAATCGCGCACGAACGCGGCCAGAGTCTGCCCTGCTCGTGGGCAGTCGGGGAAGCGAGGTCCCACCCCCTCCCCGCTGAGAACATGGCACCAAGAAAGGTCACCCACAGAGATGATGTTCTAAGTCATTACCATTCGGTCCCCGTGGAAACCCCTGCCCGGGCCCTTAATTTCTTGTGTTAAAACCACCACCGAGGTGACGCCAGCGCCACCCCTAATGGGCGGCATGGGTCAGCAATCCTTCATGTGTCCTGGTGCTTTCCGCACGACGGGCTGAGATGAACATTTGTCCTCTTCCTGGCAAGAGCTATAAATTGGTGTGATGCCGTTGTTAAACCCAGAGGCAAAGGGGGGGCCTGGAGAGAAAGGGGCTGAAAGCGGGGGAGGGTCGGCAAAGAAGGCCTGACTGCTGCAGCGACAAAGCGACTCTCCCACGGCGTGAGCAGGGAGGGGGGCCGGCAGCCGAGGATAATGAGATGGGGCCACAATGGGAATTAACGCAGGGACTCGGAGCCGAGCCCGGGAACTCTTCGAAGAGCTGAAATGAATCTTCTTATTTTTTTTTTTTATCCCCGCTATCTGGCAGGTTTACGGAATAAATTAATTAATAAATGATTGGACGCAGAGAGGAATTGTCTCTCTCGGTCAGATCTGAATGCATCCAGCGATGCCACGTCCACGTGCATCCTCCACGCGTTCTCCAAGGCCGACAGGGCCAAAAAAAGGGCTAATCTGCATTTCTGACGTGTATTTCTTCATAAGCCAGTAAGGAAGTGCGTGGGGGGCGCTGATAAGACTCATAATTCGTAGGCGCTGGTGTTCAAAAGGATCGAAAACACTCCGAAGCGATAGCAGGGCGACTGTCAAGACAGTGGCATTCTGCGTGGCTCCTTCCCTTCTTTATACTGTGCAGAGTTTTCTAAAAATTTCGTGATGAGAATACATTCCCTCCTCATCAGCAAAAAAAAAGTTTTTTAAAAAAATGTGCGCCGTCAGCCCAGAGTCGTCCGTGCGAGAAATGAGAAGGGCGGGACAGAGAGATCATCCAGGAGATGGGGAGTCACCCAGGCTCGATTCCGGAACACGCGACATGCTCTCCCCCGCCCCAGGTTCCTCTTCCTAATTATGCTTTGCTCTTTACTTAATATTAGGATTCGTTCGAAGTCCCTGAGCTGCTTTGCCCAAGAATGAGCTGAATTGGACGGCAGGGAAAAGCCAGCGTGGAACGGGAGGGGATGGGATGGGAGGGGAGGGGAGGGGAGAGGAGGGGAGGGGAGGGAAGGGGTGGGGAGGGGATGGGACGGGACGGGACGGGACGTGACGGGACGGGACAGGACGGGACGGGACGGGACGAGCCGCAGATGATCCGCAGGCAGGCGGCTGAACCCTGCCTGCACACGCAGAGACGGGGCAGACAGCTCTGGGGGGCTCTGGCTTCCCGCACCCTCCAGTCAGACTCTTGGGGCTCAAAAGCCTCCTCCTGTCCCCGTCCCCGTGTGCAGACCGCTGGTGAGCCCTCCCCCGCGCCCCGGGACGCGGAGCCCAGAGGAGGATTCGGGGAGGTGACCCGCGTACCGTGCTCAGCAGAGGCCCCGCGGCAGGTGTCAGCCAGGACAGTCGTGCTCGGGGCACGGCCTTCCCGACGTGTGTTCACGTTCCACTTTCTTCCGAATGCTTCCACACGCACTTCTCCTCTTCCTCTCGCCCTCTGGGACTGGGCCGGGCCCCTCGGTCTCACTTTACGGTCACGAGGACTAAGCCCGGACGAGCGAAGAGCTCGGCGCTCGGTCCTGTCGGGCGCGGGGCGGCTGCGGCCACATCTCAGTTCTCCCTGTGCCTCCCCCGACCCCAGCCCACGGTGGGTTTGGCAGCCCGTGCCTCGGTTCCGCTCCTCAGCCATCGCTCGGAAATTCGGGCTCGAACCCGGGCCCGCCCATAGGACTGGAGGAGGTTAGCCAGGGCGCCACTCCGGAGCGCGGGGCCAAGGTCCAACGCCATGGAAATGCCACGGTCTAGGGAGGGGAGGCACTGAAGGGACTCCCGTTCATCTGAGTCCTTGTCGTGACGTTGGGACGTTAGCGGGACCGGGCTTGAGGACCCGTCATTTCTGGGTTTCATGGAGGGGAAGCTTTAGGGCCGTTATCAACGTCTCTTCCTTCTAGAATATTCGCTGACGTTAGATCCGTAGGAGAATGTTTGTGCAGCCGTGGAATGGAGGAAGGTGTGAGGAGAAGGCGGCCTTTCCAAACCCCCCCTACTGGTTTATCCCAAAAGTAGGCCCCTAGAGCGGATTCTAGCTCTTTCCTCACCTCCCACCCAGTAGCATGTGACACCCAGAAGGAAAACCAGACAGGACCGGGCGGTTGCACTCAGCCCTCGCCAGGTGCTGGACCCACCCGGCGGTTCCCCGACCCCGGAAAGCACCCGCGCCCTCTGCCGAGAACCCGCTCTGCGACCACGGGCACCCAGCGGCCTCGTCCACCGTTCCGTCCCCGCACCTCCGCGGCGCAGAGTGGCTGCTGGGTGCGCATTGGTTGAACGAACGAGTGAGTGAGTGAATGAACGAACACACCCGCCACGCGGCAGCACAGCAGAGCCGCCCGAAGCCGGCGATGCCCGTGAAGCCGGCGGCGTTTGCTGGCTTCTGTGCTGCCGCTCACAGCCAAGAGGGAGAAGCTGCTCCTGAATTCTGAGCCTGAAAACCCAATTAAACTAAGTAGTAGGAATTACCCACGTTCATTAAAAAAAAAAAATGGGACCGTATTCATCAAAGCTAAGCTCGCGCCTTAAAAAAAAATGAATTCAAATGCGTGAAAGGGAAGAAGACAAACCAGCTTGCCACTGGGGGCTTAAAGCCCGCGGCCTGGTTCCTCCCCCCGCCCACCGGGGACGCTGGTCTGTGGTCCACGCTCTGCTGGGGCCGGGACTCCGGCTGACGGACGAGCTGGTACTTAGCAGATGGGCGGCCCTAGTTATCCCTGTCGCGAAGTCACCCCAAAACCCACAAGGGCGGGTGGTTGTACAAGAAGCAGGTTGCTAAGGGGCCGTCCAAGGTCGTTGAGAGCTGGACATCTGATCCCATGCGAGAGCCCCACCGGGGTGTAAGCGGGCGGGGAAGGGCCCCTCCTGCGGTCCGTGGCCCTGCATTTGGGCATCTGGGACCGGGCTAGGGTCCGTGGGGACGTCTGAAGGCCTGGGGTTTGGCCTCCCTGTCCTGGCCGGGTGCCTGGCCCTGCGAGCAGCAGGGGACCCCGGCCAGGTGGAGGGACGGCCGCGGCCACTCACGCTCCCCTCTCTCTCTCTCTCTCTCTCTCTCCCCCCCTCCTCCATCCCCCCCCCCCCCCGCAGCATGTGTCCGGCCACCGGGCTGTCCCCCAGAACGCACCGGAGCAGGGCGGCTGCCCGCACCGCCACGCCACGCGCCACCCGCGGCAGCACCGCCCCCGCCTGCACCTCCACCGCCTGCACCCCGCCCGGGCGCCCCCCTGCGCGTGCCCCCTGTCCTCCTGCCCGTGGGAGGGCCACCTGGAGGTGGTGCTGCCGCACCTGCGGCAGGCGCACCAGGTGGGCGTCCTGCAGGGCGCCGAGATGGTCTTCCTGGCGGCGGGTGCGCAGCCGCCGGCCCCGGCCGACTGGGTGGTGGTGCACCCGAGCCTGGGCCACCACTTCCTGCTGGTGCTCAGGAGGCAGGAGCGGCCCGAGGGCCCCCCGCAGCTCCTGGCCACCATGCTGCTGGTCGGGACGCCCGCCCAGGCCGCCGGCTTCACCTACCGCCTGGAGCTCAGCGGGGACCGCCGGCGCCTGGCGTGGGAGGCCGCCCCGCGCTCCGTGCTCGAGCGCGTGGACGCCGTGATCGCCGACGGGGACTGCCTGGTGCTCAGCGCCGCGCTGGCCCAGCTCTTCTCGCACGACGGCGGCCTGGCCATCGGAATCGCCGTCACCGCCGCCGAGGCCCGCCGCGCCGAAGCCGGGCTGTGAAGCGACGGGCCAGCCCTCCGCGAGGACCCGACGGTGCCCTGCACCTCGCAACGCCGGGGCTGGGCTCCTGGCTCCGCTCCTTCCCCTCCCTCCCTCCCCGCTGCCTCTTCCTCCCTCCCTGACCCTCTTCCCCCCTCTGACCCCCTCCCTCCATGACCCCTTTCCCTCCCTCCCTGACCCCCTCCCCCCTCCCTGACGCCCTCCCCCCCTGACCCTGTTCCCCCCTCCCTGACCCCCTCCCCCCCTGACCCCCTCCCTCCCTCCCTGACCCCCTCCCCCCTCCCTGACCCCTTCCCACTTCCTTTTCCCGTCTCAGGTACTTAGAGGTGTCAGTGTCTCTGCCACGGGCACTGCGTTCCCGCGATCCAGGATCCAGGTGTGATGTCTGTCCTGCTTAGTTGCTGTCGTTTCAGAGAACATTTTAAATGGGATTCGATCAGAATGGTGACTTCCCGCCACCCCCAAGCCCCTTCGGAAATGGCAGAAGCCGCCGAGCCCACCGGGCAGGCCGTTGGGGTGGAAAGGAGCCTTGGCACCCACGCCGCGTCTGCCCCTCTTCTCAGCCTGTGTTGGGGCGAGCTCCCTCCGAGGCGTGTAGGAAGGGGGCCGGGCCAGCTCAGAGGTAGTTCAGACCAAACGGACACAATTCCGGCACCTTCCGAGGAGCCCCAGGTCGGAGCTAAGCCTCTGCGTCTCCTCCCAAGGCCGGGGCACCCGGCTGGAGGCAGCGTCACGCGAAGGGTCCTCCAGCGGGGGGGATCGTGGGGCTCAGGGGCGCGGCCGGATCTGAACCCCCTTTCGGCGGCCGCCGTGGGCTCGCTCTCGGCCTCCGCTCTCTCCTCCTGCTCTCAGGTTTTTGGTGCTTCTTCCTCGGAAACCCCTTCGCCCTCCCTGAGCAAGCAGCGGACGGGGACGGAGAAGCAGCTGAAAACGTGAAGGATGAAGTGAGCCTGCGCCCCTGGGGGTCGGGGCAGAGTTGCGTCGTCGTGTCAGAACCCCCTGGACGCTTTCGGGTCACGCCAAGAGTCCCCTGTGCTCCTGACGTTCCACACACGACGCGAGGAGCCTGGGGGCTGGGCCCAGGCGCCCGACCCTCGTACCCCCAGGCGGCCCCTCTCCTGTCCCTCCTGCTGGTCACTCCGGGTGTGCCCGTGGCCACCCTCCGGTCACCGCAGGAGCCTGGAGCCCAAACCCCCCACACAGCGCTCGTCGGAACCGACGGGCCTTTCGCCAGCCGAACGCCGCCCTCTGCCCCATCCCCTCGCCCAGGCCGGGATCCTGGCGGCCTCCGAGTGGGCACCAGGCGTCAGGCAGCCTGCCCTGCCGGTGCTCGGCCCCCTTTCTCCTCCAGGAGTGATCAGCCCCGAAACACAGCTCCTGCCCCTTAACGCCCAGCACCCTGCCCACCACCGGTGCCGCTGCCAGCCCTCGGCACTGACCGGATGGCGCAGCCCACAGGAGCCTTACGGACAAGCCCCCCCACCCCCGGTCACACAGTAACTGCAGGGACCCCGGAGCTGAGGCCAAGAAACACCGTGTCACCCACTGACGCCAGCGCCAGGTCCGCGGTCCCCGGGGGAGGCTGCGAACCCCTCCTCCTCCGAGCGCGGTCAGAGCATCCTGCCCGGCGCCGGCCGGGCCCCTCAGTCCACACGCACGGGCAGGAGCGAGCCGGGGCCAGCACTGGACTCGTCCCTTTATCCCCAGGCCCTCTCCCTGGAGGCTAAGGCCTCCTTGGCTGCAAGGCCGTCGTCACCCTGGAAGCCTCAGTGTCCCCCCTGGTTTCCCTGATGACATTCGTGCAGCCTGGCCGGGGCCTCCCTCCGGGCCGAACGATGGGGACGTCCACCGGGACCTGGCGAGTCGTCGGAAGCCTTGACCTGCAGGAGGACCCGCCGAGAAAACCCGCCCTGAGGGGGACCCTGGAGAGCCGTCACCGCAAAGCATCGATTTCCCCCCGAAATCGGGGGGTCACGCGCGTTACCCGGACAGGTCGGCGTTCGTGCTTCCCAGCATCGTACGGAAACACCTCACCTGGGGCACTGGCTGTGAACACTCCGCTCCCTTCCGCGACCTTTGCGTTGCGGTGTGGACAGAAGGGCGAGAAGGGGTCGGGAGGGAGTCCTCCTCGACGTGCATCGGCGTTGGAGGTCGCCGAAGACCACACAACGCTCCTCCGTCGCTCCTCCCTGCCCCCGTGAAAGATGGCATTAAACCGCATTTGACATCGTCTCCTGGACCCCGTGGACTTGCTGTTTTCTGTTGCTGGGTTTGTTTGTGTTTTTGGTGTTTTCTCGTGTTTCTCAGGCAACAGGAGATCAGAAATGACACGCTGCAGGAGAAGGTACGACATCGGGGACTCGCCGGCTGCCGCGCGTGACGTGGGCTTCACTGTCTCCCTCCTCGTTCCATCTCTGTCTCCATCTTAAAGTCGTGACTGGGTGGAAGGAAGAAGGTGCTATAGTGCCGACTAACTGCCCCCCCTGCCCCCATAGGATCTCAGCATATGGCACGGCCGGGAGCAGAGGGACCCGGCCTCTCTGGCTGGGCCGCAAAGGCCACCCGGCCCCTGCTCTCGGCCTCCCCTGCCTCTGCCCGACTGACTGCCGGGTCCCTGAAAGTTACTTCGGGGCCCATCAGATGGGTTGTCCAGGGAGCCCTCGGGGTCTAATTCCTGACTCTCAGGCTCCTGCGCCCACCTGCAAGCGCAGGGTGGAGCGAGTCTCATGCTTCTCCTTCCCGCCTTCCCGTTCCCCGGGGGCACCGTGTCCTGCTCTCCCACAGGCTCGTGGAGAAGGCCTCGCGCTGGTGCGCGTGGCCACAACCGACCGCGTGGCCGGGCTCGATCTCCCGCCGCGGCTCCTCCCTCGGGACGATGCTCCTGCACCCCCTGGTGTCCCAGCCTTTTAGCCCTTCCTTTCAACGTGCCCTCGAGGGCGGACGGTCGGGTCCCTCCGTGCTGCTGGAGGCTTCACTCCTAGGAGGTGGCCGACCGCCTGGAGTTCGGCCCGGAGGGAGGCCCCGGCCAGGCCGCACTCGGGGACCTGGCGTCCTAGCTCCCAAACTCTGGGCGGAGAACTCGACTTCTGGGCCCCGGAACCAGGGATTCTGACCCGGGAGGCCCAGAGCGGAGCTGGGATTCTGATCTTTAGCCCACGGGGCTCTGCCAGGGCCGTGGGGCTGAGCTTCAGAGCCTGGAAGCCGGGGCTGAGCACCGCGGCGAGGGAAGGGCCCCGGGAAACACGGGGGCAGACAACGTCACCTGGAGAGAGGGCCCGAGCGAGAGGGGGGCGGGCAGGGAGGAGGCGAGCGAGGCGGCCGCTGTTCGGGCCGATGAAGACGCGGGAAGTGGAGCCCACGAGGCGAGCGGAGGGGAGGGGCGCAGGGGTCCCTGTAACCGGGATCGGTCGGGGGTGGCGGGCGGAGGGGACAGAGGAGCGGGAGAAGTGGCTGTGCCGGCAGGGTGCTGGAGGGGCGCGTGGGCCGTGACGCGTGGCCGGGCGGGCTGGTCCCCGGCGCGGAGGACACGGTGACAATCCCTGCGGGCTGGTGCGGATGGAGGGACCGTGTGAGCCTTCCCCTGAGCACCGCAGGGACTCGCCCCATCCCCCCCCCACCAGCTCGGGGCGACGACCCACATCTGAGTCCCTGCCTGGGCCCTGGCAGGGAGCTCCTCGCTGAGACCCCAGAGAGGCCCCGATTCCCCCTGGCGTGCCAGGGCGGGGGGTCGCCACGCCGGCCACCTTCCCCAGCGGCTCAGAGCTAAGGCCCACATGAGCCCTGCCTCCGGGTGGGAGAGGGGGATGTCGCCGACCTCGTTTGTCAGAAGCCTGAGGCGGGCGGGGCAGACTCTGCCTTTCATCAACGCAGGAGGGGTGGACGGTTCTCGACTGTTGGGTCAGGCCTCCCAGACCATCCTGGGAATCACAGATTTGGAAAATAAAACACAGTGAGGCACCCCGAGACACCAGAACGCTTCCAGATCGTTCCAAAGGGGAGCCCACCGCCCCTCCCACGCCTTGCGTCCGGCACGCGGGGACAGGAGGTCGACGCCACATGCCAGGGAAGGTCTCCCGACAGTCTGTGTCCTTTCCCTAAACATCCGGCCGGCGCTCTGCAGGAAAGAAGGATCTGGAAACCAGGGCCACTGGGGCTGGGTGAGGGACGAGGCCACACCCGGGGGCGGGGGAGGGGGAGGCCGGGGCGGAATGGCCCTGGAGGGGCAGGGGCAGAGGACAGGCCTTTCGAGACCTACAGGGCACCACGTTGGATCTGAATCCCGGATAAGCAGCGGTGACCAGGGACGGTAGCGCGTCTTACGCAGAATCCGGGGCGTAGTTCCACTGTAAAAGGGTCTCCTGTTCGTCTGAAGTTCAGACCGAACCTCGTGTCCTGTGTTTTCACTTGCTGAACCCGGCACACGCGGAGGAGGGAGGAAAGAGTCCGTCACATGCATCCATTTTGGGGAGACACAGCTCCTACCCCCAGCAAGCACTCAGGTCCCCCGCTAACCGCCCCCGGGCCGGGGAGCCAAGAGCAGGGCCGGCTCCCCCGGCCGCAGGGCTGCCGGCTTCCAGTGGTGGGGGGAGGCGGACGACAGTCAGACACAAAGGTCCGTCGTCTTGGGGCATCCAGACCCTCAGAAGATGAGACGACTTTGGAACACGACGCCCCGCGGTGCTGCTCAGCCACCTCCCTTCCCGGAGTTTGAAGGCGCACCCGGGGTCTCACTGAACGGGGCTGCCGAGGCCACAGGCAGAGACGGCTGCTTTCGAGGGAAGTTCACTGCTTACGGCTTCCAAGAAGGGGGAGGGGACGCCGTGCCACCCAGGGCCACCCACGGAACCAGGGCCGATGGGAGGCAGGAGGAGTGAGGGGGAGGCATCGAGGACCAAAGCGTGCACCCTCGGAGAGGAAGGGGCGAGGCTGTCTGAAGCGTTTCAGTGGGCTCCAGGCCTCATGGGGGCCTCAGATGGGTCCTGCACTTGGCCCTGCCGTGACCCAGGGTGGGGCGGGTGGTCTGGACCTCAGGAGCCTGGGAAGAGGAGGGAGGGTGGCGTGTGGGTCGCCACTGGCTGGCTCGCATATCAAAGGCTCGTCCACTGCACCTTGTTTGCTTTCCCTGGGAGTGAGCCACCTAGCCCCGGAGCCGCCTGGCCCTCCGGGCCCCACAAGGCCCCAGGATGCCAAAGCATCCTAAAACACAGAAGCTAGAACACGTGGATAAAACACCCAGCCCCCCAAAACCTTTCCCTAGGTGCCTAGACAGAGGAAACTAAAGCCCGGACGCGTTTGAGCGTCTTGGAAAAGGTCGTGTGGGCTGAACGAGCCGTGATCTCTCCAGGAAAGTCCTCTTTCCGCGCTTGGGTGGCTGCCCACAACCTGCTGGAGAGAGGCCCAGAGTGGGAAAGGGGGGCGGCAGAGCTCAGAGACGGGAAACAGCCTTCCGAGGCAACGGCACAGGCGAGGGAAAGTCGTTCAGCCGCGCGGGGCGCCCCCTGTGGTTGTGCAGGCCGCACCCCGCACGGCTGCGCGCGCGAGCCCCGAGCGGGAGCCTCCTGGCACGCACGGGGCAGGGGGCAGCATGCCGGCGCCGGCCGGGGAACAAGGACTGAACTGTCCGGAGACGCTCCGAAGCCCTTCAAGCCGACTGCACCTTGCCCAGAGACCCGATCCCGGACAAAGCAGGTGAAATCCCGCGCGAGCGCCGCGTGTCAAGGTTACGACTCGAGGCAGCGTCGCGCTGTGCATCGTCCTGCGCACGGGAGCCGTCCTCCTTCTGGATTCCTCTTGCTCGAAGCTGGATTTAGGATCCGGGGCTTCCTCAGATCAAGGCTCCCCCCCCCCCAAGCCTTTAAAAGGCCGGAACATCACAGACCTCACGAAAGGAGGCGCAAGCAGTCACGGTGTGGGCACGCCAGGCACGACACCACCGCGAGTGACAACCGGCAACGGGCAGCGGCACCGTTTCCAAACGCAGAGCTGGGACACGGAGGGGAAGCCCCGTGGGACCCCGACCCGGGACGAGTCCGCTTGTAACTCAGGGCCTCGGAGGAGGGCCTGGAGGGAGGCCACGGCCCGGGCCCACACGCCCGTACCGCGGTGCGGGCTGCGAGGAGGCCCAGGCACTCAGTGCCCTCGCGGAAAGCAGCGGGCACCCGGGGATCAGCCCCTCGCCCTGTCCCCGACGTGCGGAGCGGACCTGCTGGAGTGGCAGTCACTCTGATTCCTAATTTCTTTCTTTTTTTCCAATTTTCGCCCAGAGAGCTGGAGGTCAAAACCTGCACATTGCGACCGCTTTCTCGGCCGGCCCCCTGGACGCTGCGCCCGTCATGGAGATGGGTCTCGTGATAATAGGGTCACACACCCCTTCCCCAGTGCCTTGTCCTGTAAGAGCGCGGTCAAAGCCGAAAGAAAGGCGCCCCCCGCGCTCACACAGGGGGCAGGGGCTTGTTTCTCGTCCTGTCTGGAGCAGAATCTAATTATTTATGGGCCATTTAGATGCAAATGCATCCGCGGTTAGCATTCCAGCGGCCTGTGCAGGCAATTTAGCTAAACAATGGATCTGAAAGGACACCGCCCCTCCCCCGGCTAATCTCCCAACATCAACTGCGCCTTTCAAAGGGGGTTTGGGTTTTCTCGACCTGATCGGACTTGACAAGTCATTTCTGCCTCCTGTCCCAGCCAGCCTCTTCCTTCCTCACCCTCTGCAGGTGAGAAATCCCATTTTCTGCTGGTGATGAGGCACCGAACGCGAAAGGCCCCAGACACAGGTCAAGGGAGAGGGCCGGACTGTGCGCCCGCAAACACTCCCGTTCGACGCAGGCCCCAGCCCCCTACCCACGGGCGCCTCCCGAGCTGAGCTGCCGCAGGAGATGAAGCTGCGGGAAATCTAAGCCGTCTTTGTGCAAAGAGAGAGAGAGAGTTGCCCTCACTCCCCGCCCAGCAATCCTAACAGAGCTTTTGGAATCAATGAAAACCAGATTAGGGAGAAGACACCAACTCGGAGAGCCCGCCTGCCCTGCAGTTTGTTATCAAGACGTCAGCTCGATTCAGGCCTGCTAACCAGTGCTAACCAACCGGGCGAACGGGAGAAAAGCGAGCTAATAAGCCCATGGGTCGGAGGTGCGAACTGGAATTAAATGGCTTTTCCTGCGTTCTCCTGAGCACACCGCATGCGCTTGACAACGGCATCGATTATTCTCATTAGAATGATCGCCCGTTAATTATGGAGACCGCGAGGCGGGACACGCATGCCAGATTTAAGGGGACACCGAAAATAAATAAATAAATAAATAAATAAATAAATAAATACATGAATGAATAAATAAATAAATAAACCCAGTCACCAAAGTGAGAGACATTTTGCGGCTTGATTTTTAAAAGATCAAAACCGATGCCCGTGATGACAAACACGTCAGAATCGTAAATAAGGAGCAGCTCCGACCCTGCCCGGCGCCCAGGCTGACCGCGAGGCCCTCGCCTGGTCCAGCCTTGATGGGCTGCGAGTGGACAGGAGACCCCGGGACATGACGGGGGTAGGGTGCCCCTGCCCGTCGGGGCTCCCGGGCTGGCCTGGTGACACGAGGCAGCGGCCAGAACCGTCCAAGGTCCTGCTGGACCCCAAGGAGCCGGAGCGACGTCCGTGCAGGCTGAGCTGTCAGCTGCCGTCCGAACCCTTCGGAACAGGCAAACCCGCGCTTAGGACCCGATCCAAAGGCAGCGATCACAGCCACTGACACACACGGTCGCAGGTTTTACGGCAGAAACCTTAAACCCCACTGCGGCGGCCGAACTTCGGGAACTGGCTTTAAAACGGTCACGAGGCGCCCCCCCCCTTTTTTCTTTTCTGAGAAGGCAGGGCCTGTTCCCGGACCGCCAGAGCTCTGAGCGCGTCGAACTCTGTCCTCTGAGGTGGAAGGCACAGCCACGTGTGAGGGCCAGAGGGAGAGGTCAGGAGAGCATTCCAGGGAGGGCAGCGGGCACAGGTGGGGGCAGGGGTCGGCCAGGCTGTCTGCGGCCTGCAACTGCCCTGAGCGTCCTAGAGCCTGAGCACAGAGGACCCGCCTGACCCCGGAGAAGCACGGGCCTCGCTCAGAAGCCCTGACGGACGTCCCGGCAGCCCCTCTGATGAAAGGCGCAAATCCACACCCCCCCCCATCGAATCCCCTGGGGGACAGGGAAGATGAGCACGAGGCGCAGCCCTGCTGACCCCTTCTACCCCCTTAAGCTGCCCGTGCAAATCCCCCGAGGCCCCACACTGACTGGAAAGCTGTAACACGAAAGTCAGCGCTGCCAGTCCTGCCTGGTAATGACCTGAATGAGGAGCCGGCCGCCGCCGCCCTGCCTACTCTGTTTACGAAATGCACCTGCCCGGCGGGAAAGGAGGAGCGGCGGGGCCTACTGGGAGGCCTGGATGTCACTGCGCTGTTTCCATCGTGTTGGAAGAATAACACCTGTGCTGGGGGAGACCGTTCAGTCCAGAAAACCTTCGGCCTCCCGCAGGCTTGGATGGAGGCTTTGCAGAACGGAACGGCTGCTCTAGAGGGAAGGAACTCGGTTCGGTCCCTTCCCTGCGGTACAGCAGGGGGGAAGACACCCCGGCCTCACACTTGGGGGAGGGCGTACTTCCAAGAGAGGGTTTGGGGGAGAAGCACCTGGCTTCTCCCGAATCCATGGGCCTCGACTCGGGGCTCCATCGGCTGGGAAGAAGGGGCACGTTGTAATTTTTTTCTGTTTAGAGGGGTTTTCTTCCTGCAACATGCACAAAAGCCCTGTTTCTGTTGGTGGCCTTGGGCCTAGGGGGCTTGGTTGAGGGACCTGTGCTTTGCATCCTCCCGGGCTGGCCCCAGCCAGCCATTATGGCTACTTTTATAGGAAAGTGACCAAGAGTTTGGAAAACCGTGCCTTAGGGATTCGCGTGTATAAAGCCCAGACCCTCCCCGGCCGTTGGCGAACCCCAATCCTCACCTGTCTCCCACACCATCACCACCACCGCCAGCTGGCGATCGTTTCCTCCCAAACGTCGGCCGATGATGACCAAGCACCCTGCCCCCAGGAGCACCTGGGAGTAACAGCCTCCCGCGGAGGCATCAAGAGCTCCTCCTAGAGACCGAGGCCTCCGGGCAGGCTCGGGCGCTCGCAGAGGCAGCCTGCTTGCTGCTCCCTGTCACCCCGCGCCGGGCCCCGGCTCCGGCTCCAGAGGCAGGGTGGCATCTCCACCCCCGCCGACTCCGGGGTGGCAGCCGGGCCCGCTCGCAGAGCCGGCGCTCGCGAAGGCCATTTCCGGCTGCCTTAATTGCCCTGCAGCGGAGAAAAGAGCCGGCGCTAATTCAGTGCTCGCTGCTGCTCATCAGCTGAGACGGGTTTTTATTATTATTTTTGGAGGGAACTGGCAAGCCGTAATTACTGTCGATCTCCGCGACAGCAGTCAGAGCGAGCTTCTCCTGCGCCCTCAGAAGAACGGGACCAGAAACAGATGCCGCGTCTCTCTCGGCCGATCGGAGCTCCTCGTGGCTCCGAACTGACTTTGTAGCTGACTCGCCATTTAGAGGAAAAATGAAGCGCTCCGTCGCGAGTTTGGGCGTCCCGATCCCACCCGTCCGCGTTGGCGTGGCACTCCCCGGGGCCCCAGCCACGTCGTCCTGCAGGATGTCTTACCGGACTTTCAACCGATGGATGTCAATGGGATATTTATTTACGGAGCGAAATGAACTCAGAGCTGCGTCTTCATGCACAGTTTCCATAATCAGCTTTGTTCTGAACTGACGAGCTCTCTTCAGTAGCACTCGGGACCGTTCGGGCGCAGCTGCCTCGAAGCCGCCGCCCCTGAGGATGGAAATGAATCTCCTAAAGCGGGAAGCTTTGATGAGGATCTATTACCCCATCCCGGAGACCTCATCATTTCTCCGGACGCTGGCAAAGGATCAGACATCCCGGGCAGCTTGTCGCCGCCGTTCGGGACCCAGAGACAGATGTCCCGTTCGCATTTGGAAACCCTTCGAGGCATGGATGGTCTCCACGCTCGCCCTCACGCCCTCCACGCTGATGGCATGTGTGAGTGTGTGATGCCCCCCACGCCACACCGCATACATCACCACCGACGTGCCACGCCGCGTGCCCGCGGAGCCTCGAGGGTCTCACTAACTAAGACGTCGTCGCAGCACCTGCGCACATAAGCCGGTCTCCGGGGAGAACGGATCGCAGGTGAGGCAGGTTCAGAGCCTGATGTCGTGCAGGGAGGAGACACCCAAGGGGAGAGCCAAAACCGGACCCCTGAGAAAGAGCAGTCACCCCCCTACCGGCCCCGGCCCGGAGGGCAGTGTGCGGACCGAACGCTCCCTACCCTTCCAGCCGATTGGATCTTGACCAGCTCCCCGGGGACTGGCATCGCTCCTGCGAGAGGTCACAACAGTGGACGCCTGCCCACTCCACCCGTGACGTCTGCTTCGGTTGGTCCCACCGACAACCTTAAGAGAGAATGAGAGCGACGCTCCTCCCCCCCATCGCCTTTTACAGATGAGGAAACGGGGTCCCGGAGAAGTCAAACCATCGGCCCCAACCCCCTGGCGAGTCACACGGGATACCCAGACTCTGGTCTCGTCCTGTCCGGCTCCGGGACGCGAGGTGTTGCCCCAACGCTGTACGCAGCCTCCCGGAGCGAACCTCGAGGACACCCGATCCGTAGACCTGAGGTTCCCGTTGACCAACAGAAACAAGGAGCAGCTAGTCCTCTGGGCTGTGGCTGCCAACGCTGGCTCTCACACTGGGCGGACACGCAAACCTTTAGAGGGACGGCTGATTTAAAGTGTTTCTTCAAGCGCTCGTTCACTTATTCTTTACGACGTGGCCTGTCGGCTGTAAATAAGACAGAGTGGGGAGGTCAAAGGCACAACCTCGGAGGAGCGCAATAGGCGGCCGCGGAATCGCTGTAAATGTCGGGGTTTGTGGTGTCAACTGGCGTCTAAATAAACTTCGATTCTAGAAACAGAAAGGCTTGTGTACACGAAACCAATCCTGACATCCCCTGGAATCGTCAGGGACCACCAAAGGTGTGTGGGGGGGAATAGTCACCGGAGTTAGGGGTCCACAGACCGTCCCACTCACTCACGTGGACCTGCGCGTCACGAAGGGTCAGGTGGCGTCCTCCACCCCGCTCGGCGCAGGGGCCCGACTCGGCTCCGCCGCAGACTCCGCACACGCTCCGCGGGGACCCAGGAGCAAGCAGGTGAGAGCGAGAAGGCGGTCGGGGTCCCTGGGGACCCCAGGGAGGCGGCCCCGCACACGCACGATGCAAAACCAGGACCGTCGCTCGCTGCATTTGGCTCTGTAAGTTCCCACTCACCCTTTCCTCGGTCGGCCTGCTGGGGCCCGAGGTCCTCAGCTAAACAGAGCCCCGGCCTTGCCTCAGGGTGCCCCGGGGGCCAGACCACGCCCGTCTCTTACTGCTCTCCTAGAAACGCCCTGGTCTGTCCCCTTCCCTCTGGATCCTGCTCTCTACCCTGCGCTGACAGGCACTAAATATTCAGGCGACCTCGCTCGGGGATGCTTTAGCCTTTAACAGGCGCCCTCTAGGGATACAGTGTTTAAATCTCAGTTGTTTCTAAATAGCGGCAATTTCAGGCCAAGATAACAGGTTGAGAGAAAGGTGACCACGTGGTGGGTGGAATGGCGCCCCCCAAGATGTCCTTTTTTTGTCCTTTCTAACCCCCAGAATCTTGAAAGATGACGTCATGTGAAAAAAGGGGATCTTCATAAATGTGATTAATATAGGATCTCAGGAGGAGATCGTCCTGGATCACCTAGGTGGGCCCTAAATCCAACGACAAGTTCTTATGAGAAACAGAAGCGGAGACACGGAGAACACCTGACTGCCGTGGTGCGGCCACAAGCCAAGGAAAGCCTGGAGCCACCGGAAGCGGGAAAAGGCGAGAAGCGGGCCTCCACGTGAGCCTTCGGAGTTTGGCTGCACTCTTGGAGAGCCGCCTGTGCCCCAGGCTGCAGGGCACACGTCCCCAGCAGCCTCACCCGCCCGCCTTGGGAAGAAGGTGGGAAGCAAAGGCCAACGCTCTCGAGATCGCAGACCAGGAGGGCGGATCGTGAGGAAACCCCAAAGGAATAAAATCTACGTGACACGGTTACACGAGGACGTCAGGGTGTCCCTGAGATGCCGGAGGAAGGTTTAACATAGCAAAGGAGAGTGACAGCGGAAGGACATAATGGGACTAAAACGAGAGAAGAAATAGGTGAAGGGACTAGCATGAATCCGCAGGAGGGTTTCTGCAGGTAAGCGATGGGAGACGCGTCACCCAGAACCCTCAGGGCTAAATCCGTCTGCAGGACTCAAAGGGGAGCTGTGAGCTGCAACAGCCGTGACATCGGAAGGCTAAGTGGCTCTGCCAAAGTCACGCGGCACGTGGGGACCTGAGACACGTACCCAGAAGCCGGCTCTTAGCAGCAGGGCGGGCCAGCCAAGGGCCGAAGGTCAGAAGGACATACAGTAGCACCCGCGCTCCAGCCCGAGACCCATCACAACCCTTTATTCCATCCTAAAGACCCCGGAAAGCCAGCGATAAATGTTTTAAAAAGGGAATAACCAGCTGACGTTCTCACATTTAGGAAGAATCGGTCCAGTCCGGCTGCAACGTGCAGAATGGGCTGGAAGTGACCGTGGAGACGAGGAGGTCGGTTCGGAGTTGGAGCGCCCACCTGGAAGATGGCAGGGTCAGGACGGGGACCATACCCAGGGGAATCAGAACGACCAGGAGAGCTCAAGGGCAACTTAGGAGACGGAATCAGCAGGGCCTGGTGATTGGTTGAATGGGTGGAGGCGAGGGAAGCAGTGAGGTCCACAGAAAGGAACCAGCAGGCAGGAAACTCCGCTCCACCGCACACCGCGCTCCTGAGTGACCCCCGACCAGGTTCCGAAAAGGTTCGGAGTCCGTGCTCCCACAGAGTGCTCCCGCGGAGATCTCTGAATCACCCCCCGCCCCGGCTGCAAAGAACCAAGGCAGGCTTAGAGGCGGAAAACGGCTCAATGAAACAGCCGCTTGTCTTGACAGCACTAAGGATAACCTCTCACCTGTGCCTCGCTTGGTCCTCGGTGACAAAGGCCAGTGTCTGAGTGAACAAAGAGGATGAGGAATCTGGGGAAAAATAACGTTTATGCCGAGAAACTTCACGAGAGCTCAGGCTGGGAGAGACTTGGGTGTGAACGAGGAAAGGGGTGGGCAGCCCTGAGCACGTCTGTCAGCCCCAAACGACACAGGATGTGGTTTACAGCAGCTGCCCTCGGCCGATCCAGAATATTCCGAGAAAGACCTAGCTTCCCCTTAAAAGACATTTCCCATCTCATGAATCAGAAATTCGGCTGCGAGGGCAATCACGGTTATCGAGGACTGAGGGGCCTCTGTCTCCAGTGACACCTTGTCCCCAGACACCTTGCTCCCAGCGTGGCCCAGTGTAACAGAGCATTCTGGCAAACATCTCCTCATGCAGACCGAGGTCACTCTGCTCTAGGAAGAGTCCTTAGAAAAGGGAAAACTCAGCAACAGAACCCGGCACACCAGAGCCCACAGATTTTCTTCAGGATTGCTCCATCCCTGGTTCCTCTCCTCGGCACCCCGCTACCCTCAGGCTGACCGTCTGTCCACAGATGCTTTTCCTGTGGGAATGCCCTGCCTGTTTTAGGATGTGAGTGTTCTTCTCTGTTTGCCCTGACCCCCAACTTATAGGCATTACATAGGCTTATGGGTCTGGGCAATTCGGTCGGAGGGTCGTGGTTGACCCCAGCAGCCAAGAGGGCCCGCCAGCCAGGCGCAGGGCCACGGGGAGAGACCAGGAAAGGCGAATGCTCAGCTCTCTAAAGGCCTGGGATCGGGGGAGCGCAAATCACCGTTTTGCAAACTGGACGATCATCAGGGGAAAGAGTCAAGGTGGGCCGGGAAGAGCTAAAAAGAGGAGCAGATACGCTAACAGGGAGCCCCCCTTCAAGAATGAAATTCCGCCCACTTCGTCCAGTTCGCCCCCACCGGATGCTACCTGATCCACGGCAGACTGCGCCGCACGATGAACCATCGTCTTGAAGTAAAGCGCTCCTCCTCCGGAAAGCTGACACCTTCTGGCTCACCCTGCTCATTTTTCACCCACTTAGAGTCTGCCTGACAGCGCGTTGGCGCTGCTAAATGCCAGGACGGCCTCGGGGCTCCCCGGGCATGCGAGGAAGGCCGCCGGCGGCTGCTCTGTGGACTCGTCCTCGCCCAGCGTCTGTAACCCAAGCGTGGCAGGGTGTGTGCTCTGTCTTCCAGGTGTCTAGACTCACAGAAACCAATTGTTCCAGCAAAAAACAAGAACGAAAAAACCGCTACACCCCGGGGTTATCATCACATCGACTTAAAGCACGGCGTTTCGTGATGGCTCGCTGATGGAGTTACCAAGTCCACGAGGGAAAGGAACCAGCAAAGGGCCAAAGACCCACCAGCGACATCTTCCTGTGAGCTGAGTGGCAACGGAGGGGTAAATCGGTCCACCTCTGTGACCTCTGCACGCACATCAGTTCCCTTCCACCCTGAGTCGTCACTGGCGGGGGAGAGGGGACACTCCTACCTTCCTCCTCCCTCATCTGGAATTTCCAAGGCTATTTTGGATCAGACTCAACTTCTGCCTGAATCTGGAAAATAGGACCAAAGCTATTTTTGAACTCAGTTTTTGGAGACCAGGGTCCCTTGACCATAGGACCTCACAGAAAGAATTCGGTGTCTGTGGTCGTTAGGTCTGTAGCAAGGTCCCCCGTCTGGCTCGTGCTGGCTGGCTGGGTGGCTTCTGGCAAATCCTTGGCATTGCAGCTTTCAGGGCTTTAGAAAAGAAAGGTTGCGAAGGTAGTGCCCACCTCACAGGTATGGGGGACCCGGGGTCACTTCGAGAGAAAAGCGATGGGCGAAGAGGTCCCCGGGTGTGGGCCAACGCCTTCGGCTCGCCTCCCAGAGCTCGCTCAGGGCTCGGAAACCGAGCCAGCACGAACGATGGATTACGAGTGAGGATATTCCTGTCTCAAACTCACGTCCACCCCAAGGACCAGTGTTTTCCCATGGGCATAATGGGTGACCTCTTTTCCCTCACGTATGTCTGCTCACTTAGACCCAACACTAGTGAATGGACCAATAGATTGAGAATCAGGTGGCTTAGCATCCCTGTCACAGTGACTCCTCGACTTGCTGCATCACATGGGGACCCACCTGATGTCTGGTTATACCTGACACCAAGCAAAGCACCATGTTGGGGGTGGAGTCCAGGCATCAGCATTTTGCAAAGACCCTGAGGTGATCCCACCCTCCAACAAAGTTTGGGAACCCCTGTCCAACTCCCTCTATAGACACCTGAGGGCACCTTTCAACTTCTTGCTTCTAAAGTATGTCCACCTTTGAAGTAGGGATCGAAACCCAGGATGCCGAATCCTGAGCCTCTTTACCTCCCCCCAGTGATATGGGCAGCCCCCCAGCCCACATGTTACATCCAGCTGGGAAGCATGAACCCTGAATAAGCAGAGGGCACCAGGGCGAGGGAGGGGAGCCTGGGATGTGGGGGAGCACAGATCACTGCTTTGCAAACTGGATGATCATCAGGGGGACAAAAAGAGAGGTTTCAAGACCCGGTAATACTGGCTGTTCTGGGTTCACCAAAGCTAAGCAGGTGTCTTCCTTGCAGGACTTCTCAGGCCCCTGAAGTCGGAGAATGATTATGAATCTGCCAGAGGGGGTCGGAGCAGCATTTCTCCCGATGGAAACCTTCATTTCCTCAGAGCATTTCAAGGACTCGTGTTCCAAGGAGTGTACTGTCCAAAACCCAGAGCGATGTCGCGGGGGTGGGGAGGGCAGGGGCTTGTCCACTGGAGGGACATTTGGGAATGTCTGGAGATGTATTTGGTTGTCACAGCTGGGTAGCTGTTTCCACCATGTAGTGGGCAAAGAAAAGAGACGCTGATTAGCATCCTACAGTGTGCAGGGGGGCCCCACGACAGAGTGTCATCCACCCCAAAGGTCAACAGCGGTGCCGTTAAAAAGCCCTGGTCTAGAGTAACCCCTTCTCCCTGGCCACTTCCCGTGTCATAGCCTTGAAAACTGAAGGTGAAGAGAAAGCATGAAAGATAGGAGAAAAAAGAGAAGAGATGGAGAAAAGGGGAGGGAAAAAAAAAAGATGGAAATGGAAAAGATAAAAAATGTGATGAAGAAACAGACTGGGGGGCAAGGGAGGGAGGGAAAAGACGCCAGATCCATAACTGCCAGAACTGGGGAGCAAGGCAGATGTCAGTCGGTGAGTGGACAGAGGAACTGTGGTCTGTCTAGGCCATAGAACAGTATTCAGCCCTAAGGAGGACTGAGCTCTGGAGCCATGGGGAGCCGCAGAGGAACCCCAAATGCATACTGCGCAGGGAAAGCAGCCAGGCTGAAAAGGCCCGGGCGATTCTGACTCTGTGGCATCTGGAGAAGGCAGCATCCCCGAGCAAGTCCAGAGATCAGGGGTTGCCAGGGGCTTGGGCAGGGAGGGAGGGCCAGCTGGGTGCAGCTCAGAGGGTTTCCAGCGCCCTGAAAGGAGTCTTTATGATACTGAGTGGACACACGTCATCCCACATCGGTCCGAACCCATAGAAAGTACAGGACCGGGAGGGGTGCCCGGGAGGGAAGCCGGGGAGGGAAGCCTAAGGGGAACTGGGAGAGCGGGTGGCCATGGCGTGCCAACGCAGGTCCGTGCACCACCTGCAGCGCACGCACCCTCGGGTGGGCGAGGTGCGTCCCGGGGAGGCCGCGCACAGGTGTGGGCACAGGTGCGCGGGACACTCGCTCCCTTGCGCGCATCTAGCGTGAACCTAAAACTGCCCTCAGCACACCCCGCCCCGGCGGGGAGGAAACAGGCAGAGCGGCAGGCGGGCGGCCCCAGGCTCCCGGTGACTTTATTCGCCCCGCGGGGGCGGGGGCGGGGGCGGCCGGGGCCCTCACACCCGGCCCGGCTTCTTCAGCAGGCCCTTGCCCTTGGCGGGCATGAAGGCGTAGAGCTCGTCGATGAGCATCTCCATGCGCGCCGTCACCTCGGTCACCGTGTCGAGCACGAGCTTCTGCTGCAGCCGCAGCTTGCTGTTCTCCCACAGCGCCTTGTCGTCGCGGCGCAGGGCGCGCAGCGCGCGGTTCTCCTCGCGCAGCAGGTGGTTCTGGTCGCGCAGCGCGCGCAGCGCGCGGCCCAGGTCGCGCAGCAGCAGCGGCACCGCGGGGCCCGCCGCCTCGGGGCCGCCGCCGCCCGCCGGGCCGCCGGGCCGCGCCGCCTCGTCCTCGTCGTCGTCGTCGTCGTCGCGGGCGCGGGCGCCCGCCAGGCTGCTCACCAGGTCGCGCAGGGCGCGCGCGTCCTGCGGCGCGGGCGGGGCCTTGGCGTCCTCGCCGTCCTCCTCGTCGTCGTCGTCGTCGTCCTCGTCCTCGGAGCGCGGCGCGCCGTGCGGGTCCGCATGCGGCGCGGGGGCGGGGGTCCCGGCCGCGGCCGCGGGGTCCTCCTCGTCGGGCGGCGCGGCCGCGGGCCCCGGGGCGGCGGGGGGCGCCCAGCAGGCGTCCCTCTGCGCCAGCACCCGCTGCAGCGCGCGGTTCTCGGCGCGGAGGCGCCGCAGGGCGCCGGGGTCCGGGGGCGGCGGCCCCTGCTGCGGGGAGCCCGGCGCGCCCGCCGCGTCCTTCTTCCTCTGCGCGGCCGGGGCGGGGGCCGGGGTGGGGGCCGGCGCGGGCCCCGCGGCGGCGGCGGCGGCGGCGGGGCGGCCCGGCTTGTCGTCGTCGTCGTCGTCGTCGTCGTCGCGGCCCCGCGCGGCCGCCTTGCGCTCGGCCCAGAGCACCTGCAGGAGCCCGTTCTCCTGGCGCAGCGCGCGGTTGTCGTCGCGCAGCGCGCGGTTCTCGTCGCGCAGGGACCGGTTCTCCTCCTGCAGCAGGTGCTCCCGCGCCAGGCGCTTGTGGTGCAGCTTGTGGTGGAAGGACGAGGCCGGCGAGAAGGGCGGCGGCGGCGGCGGCGGCGACGGCGGCGACGGCAGGCGGCAGCGCTCGTTCACCCAGCGCCCGTCCTGGAACACGAACATCTCGTCGCTGAGCTGCACGCGCGGCGGGTTGTAGTCCAGCTCCAGGTCCGCCTGCGACGTGGGCCGCTCCATGGGGTCCAGGGGCACCGACGAGAAGCGGTTGAGCGGGTAGGAGTGCTGGCTGGCCACGCGGCGGCCCGGCCGCGCCAGGCCGGCCTGCCTGGCGCAGCGCGGGCTGGGGTACAGGTTGTGCAGCCTCAGGAAGGGCTCAGCCGTGCCCCGCTGCGGAGAGAACAGGGGTCCCGGGGTGAGCGAGCCAGTGGCTGTCCCCCCGCACCCACCGCCTGGGTCGCCCATCCGCAGTGGGCCCGGTGAGATGGCCTCCGCGGGCCTGGCCACGCCGGACACCTCTCTGCACCCTCACGGGGCAACACGGTCGGTCCCCACTGTCCCCTGCACGTCTGTCCTACAAAACTGAGGGCAACAGAATAGCAGACACAGCGCCAGGGCTGCTGGGCTCCTGCTGGCCTCTGGTCCGTATCCTTCAGCCCGTCCATACATGACCCTCTGGGGTGTGTTTCTGCTGAGACACACCTGCTGAGTGTGTATCGTTGACTCATGGACATCAAAGATTGCACCAACAGCGCTGTCACCCGCGCCCGGGCACAGCACACCTAATGCACCTGTTCTCCCTGCAAGGCACACCACAGCCTCCTGGTGCCTGGGACTAGACAGCGCTCCAGGGCCGTTTAGGACAGTGACATCACCAACAAAACGCGCAGAAACATGAACAACGTGGTACTCATGAAACTGTGAGTGACAAGGACACTATCTTACAGTGGGAGGGCTGAAACGGGAGGGATCTTCCATGGACACGCATGGACCAGCCAACGCCAACGCCGATGGCTCCGTGCACATCTGGGGATGGCCTCGGAAGTGCCATGGGTATTGTTTCGGGGGTCACAGACCAGTTTTAGTGAAAAAGCTTTAGGCAAATTCACAGATGTGGACCCCATCAACAGTGACCATACACTATGGTAGCGGGTAAAGGCCCTGGCTTCGGCCCCACCCTTATCAGTTACAAGAAGACAGGTAAACTACTTGAGCTTTCGTTTTCGCATTTCCAAATGGGAATATGCCATCTACTGCCTTGTGTCACTGAGATATTTTTAGGATTGAAAGAGGAAACGTACAAAAGCACCAAGCGTGGGCACTGGCACGCTTCTGTCACCAGGGAGGCGGCACAGACACTGCTGTCTGGCTGCCACAGCTGCAGATGTGAACGCACAGTCGGCCCGGGCAGAGGGGCAGCATGAATCACCCTGTGGCCACCAAAGTGCCGTTGGTCAGCCTCGCCTTCTCCCTTGCCTCATTCTGGCTCACTCTCCGCTCTTAGTCACCTGAGTCAGTCCTGCCATCAGCCCCTGACCCACCTACCAAAGCAGTGCCAGGCCTGAAGCAGATTCTTTCTGGGCCTTGGTCCAGGAATCTGCATTTCTAACCAGCTCCCCCAGGTGATTCTGGCTGCGGGGAGTCAGGACAGCTCTAAGCCAGGTAGACTATGCAGTTCTCCTAGGTGGGGGGCATTAAGCCAGAGTGAAAGGCTGAGACGTCAGGTCTGGGGTCACAGAGATTCTCATCCTGGTTCTGTCACCCTCTCTGAGACCCAGAGTTTTCACTGAGCGAAGATCCTAAAGGCCCCTCCAACACTGTGTCACTGAAATGGGCCTGTCAAATGGAATAACATGCACCTGGCTCAGTTCACAGCGCTGTCGTGAACATCGAATGAGATAACAAATGCGAAAGTGTTTTTTTTTTAAAACTGCCAAGTGCTACAGAAGTGTAAGGTAGTGTTTTCAAGAAGAGTAGGCTTCGCTAAGGGAAGAAGTCTGAGATGTATTCGAAAAGCAGTGAGCGAGCGGGGATCATCCTGGCGAGGAGGCAGGAACTGCAGCAGTAAATTTAAATAAAAATAAGATCCTGGGAGGCCCCTGTAAATATGCCAAAAGCATTTCATCCTAGTACATCACAGTCCTTTCCAAATAGCAGTCCCGTATTTTTTAGGTTATTTTCACCATCTGACGCAGAAGATAGAAAACAAGTCAGGTTGGCTACCACGTGCAGTTTACACACACACACACGCATATAGTTACATATCCCTGCGTGTATACAAAGTATGTGCACGTCGAGATATATAATTTGCACGGGGAACAAAGCTGGGTACAATTCCTTAAGCCCTGAGGAGCTAGATACATAGAGGACACAGTTCTATGCCACCAACTTGGCAACGAACACCTGGCATTGACTCCGCAAGGATGAGCTTCATCTTCCGGGGAGCGAGGGTGCGATCAGAACCTCATTTGCTTGAAAAAAGTCCAGCCTCCATGGCTCCCGTACTCCCCCCCTGAGAAAGCACACTGGCCTTTGTGGCCGAACCTGTCACCAACGCGCCCGCACCACGTCCTCGTAAATTTAGGGGCCCCTGATTCAGATTTCTGGTCGGGTCAGCCAAGGTCAAGAAGGATGACACTAGAGAGGCCTTCTCCGTCCTCAGGCCAGAAGCGACGCAGGGCTCCACCTCAGCAGCGTCCTGCTCAGGATGACATTACCACGAAGACGTGCTGTTAGTCCACAGTGTGCATCCCACCCTTGAGAAGGAAAGAGACAAGTATCGAGCCTTAATTCTGCGCCGGGCCCTGAGCCAAGCGTTCTTCCCACCCGATCCACTTAGTCCTCACAGCGCTGACTTCCTAAGGGGCCGTTGTTCTTCCCACGTTGCAGATGGAGAAGCCGAAACTGGCTCAGAGCAGTTAATAACTCGCCTCGGTTCGCTCACTAAGTCACAGACCCCGCTCGGGCCACGGACTTATCAAAGGACCTGCAGCACTTGGGGGCCAAGACAACTCGTCATTAGCTCTTTATTACGGGAAGTTGCGAACCGTATAAAAATAGCCTCATAGTTATTAGACGGTGCGTCATCCCATGTGCCCATCCTCCAGCCATCATCAAATCGAGGCCACGCCAGCTTCACATACACCATCGCTCACTCCCAAACCACGCCCCTCGCCACCGGCGTATTTGGTTTGATTTTCGTTTTGCCACTGGGTTATTTGAAAGCAAAGTGTAGACATTGTGTCGTTTCATCCCAAAATACGCCCACATGTATCTTTTAAACAAAACCACAATAGCATTGTCAGCCTTTCGACATTCAACAATGATCTCTTAATATCGGCCACTCCGAGTCAGCGTCCAAAGCCCCCGACTGTCCCATTCCTTTTTCAGGATTGCCTGATCCCAGCCTAAGCCGTGCACTCCCCGATCCAACGGAACCGCCGCAGAGGACCCACTAGTGCTTGACACCTGCTCGGAGGACCCGTGACGGCCTTTCAATCTTCCTGCTCAGCGGTCGTGATTGTCGAGTCACGTTCTAAGCTGGGCACCAACGAATTTGCGACTGTCCCCTCGATACAGACACACTCAGTAAAACTTAGCATGTAGGGGCGGACCCCGCTTCTGGACAATCGGTATCTGGGGCCCGATGTCACGCCATCGTTATGCACGCCATCGGGTGACCGTGGTCACACCTTCTCACCTTGGCGTCCACTCCCATGTCGTGAGGGGTTGGTGGCATGATCTCTGAGTGCTCTCTTAGTCTAACTTTCTCTGGCCCGCGAACCCGTGCTTATAAAGGGGCACCCGCAGCCCTCGTGCACCAACCTGGTTGACATCTCGTCCCCACGTAGGCCCGTAAAGGAAGCCGCCCCTGCATGACAATGCCCTGCGTGCTGGCTGCCCACGTCACCATCTTGAACCTACGACCTAATGAGGGGGGAGGCCCCGAATTCTCAGTCGCTTGGGTCTCCGGAGTCCCCTCTTTGAGGGCTCCTGAAAAGTCACTTAGCTTCTCTGAATGTCGCCTCTAAGGTGAACCCGAATGCAGCTGCCCTGCCGACTTCCTGCGGTTGTCTGAGGCCGACAGAGCAGTCACCAAGCTGTCATGAAGGCCAAACACGCGGCCGGGTCCACTGGCGAGGCTTAAACGTCCCTGGCCCAAAGCTCTGCGGCAAATGCTGACTCTATCTCTTTACAAAAGGGCTTTCCAGAAAGCGAGCATCCGAGCTAAGCAAACGCATGACGTGTGAAATCCTAGGCCTCCCTAGTCAATGTTTGACACCGGCTCCTTCTCAGTAGGTCACCTCCGCCGGTGGCATCACTGGGCTGGTTTCATGGGTCACACTAACCTGCCCTTGATGTCCTTGAGCCCTGACAAGAGAAATGGGCCAATGAAGAGCCCTTGGGACACCCTGAATGTTCTCCTAGGCCGGGGGAGGGGGCGGTGGGTAGAGTCCGGGGCAGCAAGTCCCCAGAGCAATGTGACCTGAGTTGCCCTTAAGGAAGGACTGTCTCCTCCCTGATCCGTGGCACCCAGACCCAGTAGGTGGGAAGGAAAAGCGCTGGCTTCTTCATGGAAGAATGGGACATGGCGGCGGCTGCCGAAGGGAACTGCAGCTGGCTCACGAAGCTTCCTCTTCGGGCCTCACTGGGAAGGTGACCGGGGGACCCTGCCCTCAGGAGACTATGCTCACAGTTGTGACCTGAGATATGTGAATGCCGGGGATCCAGGAAGGGCTCTGGGTACAAGCATCTCCCCCGCAGATGCCCGGATGCCACCTACGGGTGGGAGCCCTTCCTCAGTATCGGGCCTGGCCCTCTCCCTGCCGTCTTTTTTTTCAATGTGAGTGGTACTGGAGGGGAAAATGCTTGAAATCGCCATCAACTATGCGCCTTTGTCAGGTCTCTGGCCTCCTGGCGAGTGGAGAGCATGGAGGGAGGGTGGCCAGTGGGATGAAGGGGGAGGCAAAGGGCAAAGGGCAAAGGGGAGGCGATACAATCAAAGTCTCTCGCTGATGCTATGGGGTTTTGAAGGAACAGGGCTCTCCGAGTGGGACCATCTGAGGTGAAATGTCTGGGGTTGGTGGCCTCCCATCTCATGGGTTTGGGGACAGGACTGGACAGCAGCTGGCCAGGCTTCGCTGACACTCTGAAGCTCCCTGCACTCCCGGAGAAGTGGCTACCACAGACTAGAAGAGACGTCCGAGGGCCAGTAGACACCACGCCTGTCGGCCAAGCTTTTGAAACACCTGCTTTGCCAATGGCACTGAGGGTTACGGGCAAGAACCCTCACCACGTGACGTACTTGCAGGCGTGGGGAGCTGAGGGGCCCAGAATGCCAGCAGGAAGAGCCAGACGCGCTACGAGAGTCCAGACGAGGTGACGAGGCTTAAGCCCCTTATCGCGTTGCCCAGTTACCCCAGCTCCCTGGTCCCAGGATAAAGTCGATGGAGGTTTTAACAAACGTGGACAGATAAGAGGATCATTCGCAGGCCAATGGGACTAACTTTGATGGCGTTGGAACATTCACAGCAAAGAGGATACAGATGTCGCTGTGTACGGTGGTTCCGGCCCATCGTCTAACACAGAATCTCCCGAAATCCTCCTCCTAACAGTTCATTCAAGGTGGCACCGATACGGGTACGGTCAGCAGGTCCCACGGCTTCTGAAGGAGAAGCCCAAACAAAGGGGGTTGCGAAAGGCAGCTGGGGGAGGGAGGGGATGGGAGGCGGGGGTACCTTCGGGGCGCATTCTGATCTGGCAGACCCTTCATTAAGGATCTAGGTCTATCGGCGGCAAACGACATTTCCGTGAGACTCATAAACGACATTTCCATGAGACTCATAAACGACATTTCCGTGAGACTCATAAACGACATTTCCATGAGACTCAGAGCGCCCCGGGCCAGGCGCAGGCCTGCAGGAGCTGAACCAGGCACAGAGGTGACCCAAGGTCGGCTCCCCTGGGCGGAGGCGACGTGGATGCCTAGCGGGTCAATGAGCTGCAGGGAAATAGATCAGAAAACACGAATATTTAATGCGAGGAAGAAAAACTGGAGACCGATAAGACCCGGGAGGACCTGAGCGTGGATCGCAGGCATCTGCGCTGCGATGGAGAGGCCCGAAGGCCCAGACGCGCCTTCCGGAGACAGAGCCACCGATGCGAGTCCCTTCCTCACCGAGTGGACTCCATCCCCGCACAGAGCAGCAGGTGGCGGACACATGCGGGAGCTCGGGGACGACCTCTTGAGCTGGGGGAGAGGCGGCGCGAGCTCCTTAAACCAAGAGGGAAAGCGTCGGGCTGAGACGCGAGCCGTCCCGGCCAGGAGGCATCTGCCCGGCCTGGGGCGGGCATCGACCTGGGTTCCAGCCCCTCACTCCGGCTCTGCCCTGACTAGTGGGGTCCTGGGGACCCCGGTCCCCGCACTCGTACCGTCTCTGCCTCGCACCTGCGTGGCCCAGGGCTGACACATGATCAGATCCGCGCGCCATCAACAGCTGTCCACCCCCCCGCCCCCGCTCACCGCATCAACCCTTCCCCGCAGGTGCGGGCCATCTCGCTGGAGGAGGTCCACACAGCCGGGAGGTGCCGGGTTCACACAATCGAAACCTGCAGATGCCACACCCCTTCCCCCCGCACGCCAGCCTGGAGCATCCTGGTCGGTGTCCATAAGCCTGCCGTGTGACTTGTGTCCCTGTGGCAGGTGCACCCCTGAGGCCGCGTCTGCCCACGTGGGGCACAGATGCCGGGGCAGCAGGTACCCTCTCCCCCCATGTCCTCTGGACCCCACAGCAGCACCAGGCCCCGCAGCTCAGGGAGGGGACGGCCCCAGGACAAGCTGCAGCCCCGTGAGAGCGCGCCCCAGTTCCGTTCCCCTCTCGCCTCCCCCGTGCTGGGCTGCTTCTGGGAGGGGGCAGGGAGAGCTCTGCCACACGCAGACGGAAGGCTTTCCATCCCTCGATCACATGACCGCACACCTTATCGCAGCCCCATCCCCAGCCCCGCCCTCAGGCTGGCCCATCCCCTAGCCAAGCAGAGACGCATTTCTCTGGGCTGTGAACCCACCGAGGTGTCACGCCCACCCCCAGGAGAGTGGCAACTGAGGAACGACCCCGCATTTCACGTGGGAAGAATCGGGCCTAAGACAAGGTCGCCGTAGCTGTCGAGCCCCGTGGGCAGGCCATCCTGTCTGACGAGTGGTTAGCTTGCGCTCCTGGCTTCATGAGTGGAAACAGAGGCACCAGGACGGAGGTACAGGGACAGAGTTACAGGGACAGAGTTACAGGGACGGCGTGAAAACACGTAGCCAGGACGTGTTCTTCCTATTTTTTTTCGTGACAATCACGTACTTGCCTCGACTGTCACAACGACCTCCACCGATAGGAGGAATGCCAAGGTTTCTCTGAAAATTCTTAAGAAAGAGAGACTTTAGGGAAAACGCACGCCCACGGGGTCACGCCCGCCCCCGCAGCGCCGGGCGGAGCTCTCGCGTGGTTACCTCCGCGCGGGGCTCCTCCAGCCTACACTTCAGCCTCTCTGGCTGGACGGCCATGGTCTCCCAGCCAGGCCGCAGGTGACTCTGGGGAAGCCGGGCCGCCCCCTTTGTGACATAGCAGCTGCAGGAACAATCCGCTCGGAAGAACCCGCCGAGGAGGAGCCCTGAGAACCCCGGCCCATGCAGACTCCGTCCGGCCGCCGGCCGCTGCGGAGCCCCCCAGCACCCCCACCCGCCGCACCCCTGCTGGACCGCAGGCCTGCGCTCTCCGACACCGCCAGACGGCCCTGGACCCCGCGGCGTGTGTGTTGGGTCCTTGGCTCGTGGATTCCATCCCGTGCATTTGATTCCAAGCCCCAGGTCTACTTTTCCCTCCGGAAATCAGGGGGGCTGCACGCAAGCGCCAGGAGCTCGGATTTTGAGAAGATCGGCTTCTTTCTGGCCGTCACAGAAACTCCACGTGTTCGGACTAGACGGTCTTAACCAAGTCACCTCACCCGCCCCCCTCTCTTGAGGGACGAGGACCCCAAGGCCACGGGGAGCCGAGAGGCCTCCCGTGGACCCACAGCTAGAGCCGAGGTCCTGCCTGCTCGTCCCGCACCGTCTCGCGGGAGTTTGGAAGGAGGGTCACCCTGGCTGACAGTGGTCGGCGACGTCCTCCCGGGCTCTCCCTACCTGAGGTAGCACCACATTGATCGGAATGTCTAGGCTTTCAGATCCGGTATCCTTTTTTCTCGTAAAATGCGGCCTCGAGTGCTGCGGCAAAGAGAAAATTAGCCGTTTCCCAGCCCGACCTCTGGCCCCCAACTGCTCTCTTTCTTCTCACTCACCCCCTCTCGCCAGCTAGGTACATTGTGAAAAGTCTGGGTCTCGAGGAAGGGGCAGATGGTGTCTGACCAAGGGCTTTATCGACGCCTGGACAGGAATTAAGCCGGCGACTGTGGTCGATGCCAACGCCTTTGGGGCGACAGCGACCGTGGTCGATGCCAAAGCCTTTGGGGCGACAGCGACCGTGGTCGATGCCAAAGCCTTTGGGGCAGGGGTCGTTATTTCTATCTCAAGGAAAAGGCCATACCAAAGTGAGATGCCAGGTATAGGTCCTATGCAGAAGTTGGTCACCAAAACACTCAGAACATTCCAGAGGTGACATCACAGAACAATATGGTGCTCGTCAGCGTTCATGGTCTCTCTCTGAGCATCTCAGGCGGGAATGAGGCATCTCCCCTGGGCACGTCCGCACGGCTGGTCAGGGTCACTGTGACACACAATAGCCCCAGTGCTGACCTCCTGCTTGACCACCTGGCTGCCGCCCACATCCCCGCTGCCAGGCTGGCCTGACCCCCCATCCTCTCTCCCCAGGTGGCATATTTGCTGGGAGTTGGACCCAAGACACAGCTCAGGAACAGCCACATGGAAGGGCTGCTTAGGCCGGGATGTGGGGGGACGGGAGAGGGGGGCAGAGCTTCCGCGCCCCACCCGCACATCACCCTCCAGGTGTTCACCCCGAAACTCCCCACACCCTGACCTTCGAGGGCTTTGGATGCTGGTGTCACTACCAGGCGCTTCACCTCCCAGAGGTGGGGGCCCGTGACCCGGAGCCGACAGCCCCGCTGCGTGGTTGCTGTGAACATGAACTGGGGCGGGGCGGGGGGAGCACTTCACAGTGGGTAATAATAAAAGTTCAGGTGCACCTGACTCTGCGTTGCCACTGCCGTCCATAAACCAGGGTTTCTATCGACTGAAAATGCCCCGAGCCCCCCAGATGAAACCTGGATATGAACATGCTGCAGCCCCTCTCTCAGAGTCGACCCAGACGACCTGTGGCATCGCCCCGGAGACGCACAGGGGACACCCGGATGCCACAGGCCGTCAGCCTCTCTCCGCAGGTCCCGCCAGTGAGAGATGGGGATCGCAGACCCCGCACGCACCTTTCTGAGCTGATAAATGTGATGTTTGCTCTGAGGCATCAGCACAGCATGTGTGTTGCTAACCTGACCCAGTGTGGACATTTCTACAGTGTAAACACGGGTCACGTAACCGTCGTACAACGTCATTTCGTCTGTTCGTTAATAAAACAAAACACTTGGCTTCTGCAAAAAGTTGACCGACAGCAATATTTTCGGGGACCACGGGGTGAGGCAATGCGGTTCCCTCGTTCCTCAAACCCCAGTGCAGCCCGGGGAGCCAGAAGCCACGTTCGCGGTGCAGTTCGCGCGGATTGTGAGATGTGGCGACTGTCCTTGCCGAAGAGGCACCGAACGGCGATCGGCAGATCCCAGTGGAAAAAGGCTTTACTGACGGCAGTTTCCAAAGAGCGATCCCCAGCGTTCCGTCCCACCCCCCACAACTCCAAGGTTTTACGAAAAGTCGCATCCGCTTTCAAAGTGTTTCCTTCTTTCACGTTTTTCAAGAAAACTCTCAACTCCCACGCGGAGTTAAAACGCCGTCTTCTCCACGACAGCTGCTGCTGCTGCCTTTTTCTCCCCCTCAGGGCTCCTGAATGGCACTGGTACCAGCCGCCTGTGCCCCAGGAAGAGGTCAGCGATTTGGAACCCTTGTCCTCGCGTGAGAAAGTTCACTGCCACCTCCCTGGGCCTTCCCCTGCCCGTGCAGCTCCCCCGCCCGTCAAGGTCGGACTCGCTGCAGCCCCCATCTCCTCTGGCTCGTCATGCACCCTGGCTTCGCCGGCTGGTGGCCACGGTTTGACTCCGAATCGCTCCACGGTGAGGAACCTCCCCGGGTGGCACTGTCCCTGGGAGCTCACCCCAGCGTCCCCCCCACGTGCCACTCAGGCAGCCATCCCATCAAATGCCACATCCATAGAACCTTTTTTCCTAGCAGGTCACACATGTGGGGCACGTGTTCCTGTAGCTGGTTCACAAAGGGATCTCCTGTGTACGTTTTCTCATCATGGGAGAGGGAGTCCCATCGTGTCCCCCTCAGCTGGAGAGCAAGCACTAGTCCACGTGTTGCCACACGTACTTCTCGGAGGCGTCCCCGGCAGCTAGCAGCACGCCTGCTGGCCAAGGGCTGACTATTCATCTCGCTCCGTCGTTCCAAAAGGGGTCATCGCGCACGTGGGACGAGCCCGTCACGCTTCTGGGTGCGGAATAAGGAATTAATAAGGAAATTAAGTGCTCACGACAGAGCAAGCCATCTCGGGCGATGACATCAACCCGAGGAGGTGGTGTGTGAGCACAGGCCTGAAGGCTGAGGACATGAGCCACCGGAATCGGGGAGGAGAAGAGCACGTCGGCACCTGGAGGCGGGAACGCACCGGGAGCTCCGCGCCGCCAGGCGGCCAGGGCGCGGGTGGCGATGTGGCAGCATCAGCGTCACGAAGTGTTTTCCCGACCGAGACAGGAAGCCACCAGGGCTGTGCCGCGGAGCGTGGCCTGATCCCACGCGACTGAAAAGACTTTTCTGGCCGCACCGTGGAGAACAGACTGCGACGCGGCAAGGCAGGCAGGAAACAGGACAAACGTCCATCGTCCAGACAAGAGATGGACTGACCTGGTGGTGCGAGGGGATGGGAAATCGTAAAATTCTAGATAGACTTTGAGGTAGAACCAATGAGACGCGCTGATGGATCTGGGCGTAGTAGAGTAAGGCAAGGGGTGAGGTCCTACAGGGTTTTATCTTAAGCACCTGAAAAATGTCGCGGTCGGGTACAGGGTGGAGGAGGCCGCGCCCGGGACAAGGGACGCCGATCCAGGATCCGGGCTGGACACGTGCCGCCGGGGAACACTGTAAATCTCCCAGCCGCGTGAGCACAACGAGAGTCTGGAGTTACAAGGGCGGCTTTGGAAACAGAAACATAAATTTGGGGCTTGTCAGAGTGTAAATGGCATTAAAAGCCTTGTCGCTGTATTTTTCCCGAAGCGTTCTTCTGGCCGTACTTATTGCAGTCGAAAGAGCGAGTGTTTCTCCCCGTGGTATGGAGCTTTTTTTTCCCACTACTGAGTAAGAAATCTCGAAAGGAGCTTTGAGGCACTTTGCCTTGCGCTGATTAAAGTGTTTAAGGACATGACGCTGAGTAGGACACTATTTTAAATCAATGAAAACGGCTGCAGACGTGTTTATGGTCTGTTCCCCCATCGCCGTGGCTTTGAACTCTGAGTAGGTCACATTCCGAACGAGACACAGCCAGGCCAGGCTCGCCTTCTGTGACGGTGAGTGGAAACTTTGCACGACTTCTTAGTGACGTCGCCCAAAGGAGAGACCATGGAAGCAACCAAGACGCCCGTTAGCAGGCGAATAGAGGAATAAATTCCAGTAAATCCAGACCCCTCCACATAACTCTGTTTTCATCATTATATGATATTTGGTGTTGAAAGCCTGTTACTCAGCACTAAAAGGAAACGAGCCACCAAACCGTGGAAGGAGCTGGAGGGACCTCGAATGCGCGGGATCCAGTCCGCGAGGGCTACGTGGTGTACGACTCCAGCCCCACGACATCCTGGAACAGGCAGGACCATGGAGACGGAGAAAAGATCAGTGTCCGCCCAGGGGTGGGCCGGCCGGGCAGAGGCGAACAGGCAGGGCACCGAGGATCTCCAGGGTGGCCACACGACCCTGTACGACGCGGTGACGGTGGGCACGTGTCATCATCGCACATTTGCCCAAACCCGTAGACTGTCACCGCCAGGAGCGAGCCCGGGGTCCCCTATGGAAGGGGGTGACTGTGCCGGTTGAGCAGTTCGAACACAGCACCATCGGGGGAGGGGGTGCTGGTGGGGGGCCGCGCCTGGGGCTACGCGACGGGCACAGGGGAAGCCCGGTCCCTTCCCCTCAGCTCTGCTGGGCACCTTTAAAAAACAGTCTTCACGACAAGACAGATATTAGACTGCGAAACGGAGTTCTAGAGGGACCTGTCCCTGCCGCTGCTTGTCCTTCCAGGCCATGGATCCTTGCCGTTTGCTCTCGACCCCGCAGCACCCTTGCTGACGTCTTCCCAAGCCACGTGCCCATGTCGTGACGGGTCGTCCACTTAGGGCTGGATGACGTCACCGCAAACCCACTTTCCCCGCCACTCACGCAAGCTGCCGCCCGTCGCTGGGCTGCGCGTGAAAGGAAGGGGTCACCGCAAGCACCCGAGGAATCCTACTTTCCCTCGGGTCCCTCCTCGAAGGAGAAATGCGACCTCGCTCGAGCCACGTGACGGTGCCAGTGACAGCTCGTGCGTGCGTCTCAGCAGAGCTCGGTTCCATTCTAGTTGGGGGGGGGGGGAATGAAGAAAACAGACGGCCACTCAAGTTTAAGGTAAGTTCAGAGCGACTTAATATTTACAAAGGGTGGGCAGGGTGCAGGGAGACCATAGGGCCCGGTGCAGCCCATTTGGGCCACTCATAGACCACAGCTCCCATCCCAAGGACCAAAAAAGGCGAAGAAAAGGAGGGGTCATCGCAACGTGGAGGGTGAAGGCGAAGAAGACAGCGCCACCCGGGAAGAGCAGAGTCTTCGTGTACGGCCACGGCCCCTCTAAGAGATGCCACATGGGCAGCCGGGAGGACGTCTGCCTTGACTGCACCAGCTTCCTGCTCTCTTATCTGCTGTCGAGGGCTCCCACGGGTCAAACCCAGGAATCAGAGGGCAAGAGCACTCCTCAACGGACTGGGCATCCCAGAGCCAGGAGACGGGCAGAGACTGGGTCCAGGGAGCAAACAAAGTTACCAGTGCAGCCCCCAAGTGAAGGAGCCGATGACATCAAAGTCTACCAGAGGCGCATCTGTAGGCAGAAACGAATGCCCCAGAACCACCCCGAGATCACAGGGAGTCGGACGTCAGGGTGGAGCCCGGGCAGTCTACGTTTCCCTTTTCAAAACATCACTGCGAGGATCACAATGCACAGCCAGGTTTGAAGTCCATGACTGTGCAAGACGTACGAGTGACCCTGAAGATTTTAAAGCAGGTCACCCAGTCCCGGTCACCGCAAGTCCAGGCCCAGCAGGACCAAATCACTTCAAGAATCTTCTATAAAAAGACCCCATTTTGTGCTATCACAGTGTCCTGTCTGGGGCAGCACTTATCAGTCAAAGGCAAACGTGCGTCACTTCCCATCCTCAGGTACTAGACCTTAGGACAGCGGAACCTGAGGATAAGCTGTGTGCACTTCGACTTTACTGCCTTTTCCCCCTGAGCAGAAAATATAAGTAATAGCTCCAAAAGGAAGACCCAATTCTTTAAAAACTCTTCCTACAAATCCCGCCTTAGCTTTAAACAGACTTGAATGGCTAAAGGGGCTATGTTTCCACAAGGACCACCCATGGGCAAGGCCCATCACTCAGAAGAGTCTGATTTAAAGATTATTCTTTCCATTACGACTGTCGAAGCGAAATCAGGGGGGAAATACCTGACAGCCTGAACTCTAGAATCTTGGTTTCAGAAACGCCTATTAATTCAGGACGATAAAACTTACCAACTCCCAGGGATCCTCGAGGGGCTCTTAAAATTGAAATTGATTCCGTGGAACTGTTTTCACCTTCCCTCATTAAAGAAAATGCCAGGTTAAGTCAACTCTTAATGAGGAGAGCATGAAGAAAAGTATCGTGTCCAGAAACACAGAGCGTCGGGGACACCGGGCCTGGAGGAGGCGAGGAGGGGCTGCCCCCGATCCAGACCTAGCGTGTGCCTGCCACTGCAGATGCTGGGCTCGCAACTGCTCATTTTCCAGAGAATTCAACGGAGGAAAGAGCTCTTAATTTCCGACCACGCAGCACAGTTAAATGGCACGCTGTTTCCCACCAAACAGTTGTATAGTCAACGTACCCACGCCAAGAGAAGCTTGGGCTTCTGTGACATGGCCGGATTAGCAAAAAGACTTCATCTGACCGGAGAAGTGGGACGTGGGAAAGTGGCTTAGGTACTTCCATGTGGTAAACGGGTCCTCGGGGCCAGGCTTGGGATCGCTAGCCTCCTGGGTCCTGTACCCTGACAGTCCATTAATCCGCCACGTAACCGGGAACCAAAGCTCTTCAATGTCTCGTATCAACTTCAAACATACCAAATGGTGGCAAAAACAAGCCTGCCTTACAAAGCCTATCAGGATCAAAATTCGTTTGTCTACGGGTGTGTCCCATTGTACCCAATAGGTCTGTCCCAAACTGCTTACAATGGAAGAGAACGCAAATGATTGTCAAGTGGCTTTTAACTCCTCTCAGAGGACTGACTTTAAAAGCACTTATTTATGAAGTGGCTAAGAGGCCAGGTGTTCTGTTTTCTTGCTCTGGCAAGAATATGTTTCTGGAAGATTAACCAACACTTCTCCTTTACATTCGATTACTCCAAGACCCTTCTCCTCCACATGCCAGGCCCTTCTGCATTTACTCCTTGTGTCCATGACAGCTCACGGATCCACAAAAATACGTGCTTCACCCCTCCATGGAGAGAAGACGTCACTGGGAAGTGACTGCCCTGCCAGACTGTATTTCCTAGTCCCCAAGAGCTAGGTTGAGGCCACAGGACTGAGTTCTACAAAAGGAATATCAGGGGAAATGACACATCCTGTGTCAGGACCTCTTCTGTCTGGTCACAGGAAAGACGGGGAACAGAATAGGATGCCTCATCAGCAGGGAGATTCCTTAAGTTAGTTCAGGAAAACAGATGTGGACCTCTTCTCCTGTGAGTCCTTCCGTGTGACATACTCCCCTGAGAATCATTGTGGCTGACCCCTTAGTGAGGGCCCAGCATGGGCCTCTTTAAAAAACCGGACTAAACGATCTTCTGGTCAAGACGGAGGAGTGAATAGGCGCTGTGCTCACCCCCTCTCACGGCCACATCAAAATTATAACTAAACACAATAATAATCGTTGGGAGTTGCCTGAAATCTGGCTGAACAGAAGTCCAACAACTAAGGACACACACAAGAGGCCACCTCGAGACTGGTGGGGGGATGGAGACGCAGAACAGGCCGGTCCCACAGCCACATGTGGCCGTTAAAAATCAAGAGGGATTCCTTGGCTGCAGACGCTCCCCTTAGAAGAGTAAGAAGCCCCAGCCCCGCGCCAGACTCCCCAGCCCAGGGTTCCAGTGGCGGGAAGAGAAGGCCCTAGACCCTGTGGCCATGAAAACCAGCAGAGAGTGTAGCTGAGCAAGATGGAGGGCACCTGGTGTCCCAGGCCCCCCTCCTAACGGGCCCACACGTGGACTCACCGCTGATGGTCTCGCTCATTCTGAGCTCCAATGCTGGCGCCTCTGCTCGAAAGGCGTCCGAGACACACGGGGAGGGCTGAGCTGTCTGACTTCAGGGTGAGGGGTGGAGGGGCAGCTTTCTCCCAGGAAAGAGAGCTGTGGAGGCCACCGTTCCTCTGCTGAGCCCTCCCCCTGCCCGGTGTGCAGACGCAGGTGGTCACTGTATCTGAGTCTTCATCAACTTGATTGACACCATAGGCCCCACCCAGGTGACTCCCTGAGGCCCTGCCCCTCCCAGCTTGCAGACCCACTGAAGCTGCTTCCAGTGAACTTTCCGTATGAATGCCCTGCCTTGGCTCATGCTGAAATGTTTCCTAAAACCAAAGTTTCACAAAACCTAAACAAGCAGCACCTGGCCTCAGCATGCCCCGTACTTCTTGCTGAGCATTCCCAAGCCTGGCACTAGCAGCAGCCAGCCTCAGGCCATGGCTGGCCTATTGAGGCAATTCCAAGCCCAGCGTGGGTGATGGCCATCTGTAGATCGCTGGTAGCTCATGCCAGGTAGCCTTAGGCAGGGTATGGGCCATGGCTGAACTTGGCCTGTGGTGGGACCCCTCCCAGGAGGCACTGGCCTACACACCCGGTGGCTGGCTTCCATCTGAGCTGGGGCACCACTCAAAGCACGTCTGAGGATGACACACCCAAAGAGCAGACTGGGCAGACACCAGGGCCCTGCTAAAGCAAGTCTTGCTCCATGGGGTCCACTCCTGCACAACACATTCTCCACTATAGTCACCAGCCAGTCTTCACATGAATGAGCCCGGGGATCAACCCCTCCCACTATAGTGCAAACAGCAATCAAGGCTCAACGACAACAGGGGGGTGCACGCAACCCATACACACCTGGAGCACCCAGCTCGGGTGAGCAGGGAGACCGAGCCACTGGGCCCCACACGATACCTAATACATAGGACACCCTACTAAGGCTGGGAGAGCTAGCATCTCTGCCTAATCCATAGAAACAAACACAGAGGGGCGGCCCAAAAGCGAAGGCAAAGAAACATGTTCCAAATGAAAGAACAGAACAAAAGCTCCAGAAAAAAACTAAACAAAATGGAGATGAGCAATCTACCAGATGCAGGGTTATACGGTTATGAAGATGCTCACTCAGTCCACTTAGGGGAAGAAGAGATGAACTCAGTGAGAACTTTAACAAGGAAATAAAAAATAAATAAATAAACATAAAAACGGAGACAGAAAACAAAAAGAACCAGTCAGCAGTGAAGAATGCCTCAGGAGAAATCAACAGTCGATTAGTGAAGCAGAGGATCGAATCAGTGATTATTCACAAGATAAGGTAGCAGAAAACACCCGATCAGAACAGCAACAAGAAAAAAAAAATCCAGAAAAATGAGAATAGTTTAAGGGGCCTTTGGGAAACCAAAAAGCACACAAACATTCGCATCGTAAGAGTACCAGGAGAAGAGAGGGAGAAAAAAAAGAGTTGAAAACCTATTTCAAGGCATAATGACAGAAAACTTCCCTGACCTGGCAAAGGAAATAGACATACCCGCTCATGAAGTACAGAGTCCTAAGCAAGATGAACCCAAAGAGGCTGCACTAAGACTCACCGTAAAAAGACTGTGAGACAGAGGCCGTCACAACAGACGAAGAGGGACCCAGCGATCCACACCACTTCGGAGGGACGCGTGGATCCATATGGTCACTGTAGCATTACCTGCCATCGTCAAGAGGTGGAGACAGCCTGGTGTTCATCAGTGGATGAAAGGATAAAGAAGAGGCGTCTCTCTCTCTCACACACACACACACACACTGGAATGTCGCTCAGCCATAAAAAGCAAAGAATGAAATCGTGCCCCCTGCAATCACACGGATGGGTATTTTGCTGAGGGGGGTACGTCAGACAGAGAAAGACAAATGCCGCGTGACTTTATTGCACGTGGGACCTAAATAACAGAATAAATAAAGGGACAAAACAGAAGGAAACTCATGGATACAGAGAACAGTCTGATGGTTGGGAGAAGGGTTAGGAGGGTGAAAATGGGGAGGGATTAAGGGACTCAAATTGGTAGCTTCAAAAAGTTATGGGACGTAAAGTAGAACATAAGGAACGTGGTTAATAATATGATAATCATGTGTGGTGTCCGATGGGTGTTAGCTTTACTGGGGTGATCACTGCATAACTTATATAAATGTCTACCCACCCCGTTGTGCACCCGCAGCTCAGACAACGCTGTATGCCAACCGTAACTGAAAAGTAAAAGAACACGGATATTGAAAAACTCAGGCTAAGCGTCTATTGAATGCCGATGACCTGCCGGATCTTTCACACACGAACACAAAATCTTACTTTTGAGGGTGGTCGGATTATCTCTGTTGAACGGGGTTAGAAACTCTGGTCAAGGAAACGCAAAGGTCGTGTCCAAGGTCATTCCGACAGAATGCGGCAGTGCTAAGGCTCGGAGCCAGGCTTTCTAACCGCGAACGCAGTGATGGGGACACCGGTCCGCAAGCTCCACGCCGCGCGGTGTGCCCGAAAGGAACCCCCGCTCTCTCGTCCGACTGTCACGGTCAAAGACCAGGCGTCAACACGGGATCTGAGCACGACTAATGGACCCCTACCTGCCTCCAAGGGGCATCCTGCTTGAGATTCTGAGCCAAAATAAAAAAAAAAAAGGTTTGTCCAAATTGTTCGATCTGCGTGAATGCATGGGCCACAGGGCCTGACCGTCTGTCCACCATCATCCTCGTACAACCGACCACCGCCAGCGCCATGCCAGCCAGCAGAGGCCAATTGATTAGCATAAACCAAGTTCGACGTAATCCCTCAGGCCCCCCTCAGCCCTGCCCGTCCAGTAGCGCTAAAAGCACGCCATCGACTTGGGACACCGTGAAGGATTCACGACCAAAATGGAGACATGCGTAAGGCCTTGAATGCACCGGGTGGATCCGTGTCTGATCAAGTTCAACTCCCCTCCGCCCAGCAGGGACTCCCCCGGCTCACCGCGGCCGTCAGTGAGAAACCCGTGGCGCCTGAACACGTATGGGTTTCTCATCCTGTGACCCCTCAGTGAACCTTCCCTTTGCTTGTTCCAACCCATCAGCCCAGTACATTCCAGACCCACCTGCCAGACACAAGGAGCGCACGCCGCGGTGACCAGCGCGGGCCCCGGATGCCCCCCGGGAAGGGCCTCATTTGTACCCCCACCCCCTCCAGTATGGGCGACGGCACATCTATCACCTCTGCTCCCCAAGGGGACGGCCGGACGATCTGTGGCATCGGTCGCTGCAGCCACTCACCAGGGAATGAGGAGTGCGAGTCACGGGTCCGTAATTCCCTGCGCGCTCCTCCCTCCGCGCCTTGAAGTCTGGCGCTGCTCCGGTCCTTGGAAGAGCACTGGGCCGCTTGCGTGCCCTGACGGTGGTCGAGGGGCGATGATTCATCCCCGAGACGTATCGAAACTCCCGGACTGCCAGTCCGTCCCCGGCTGGTGTCACACGCACCGTCGGGCCCCAAAAGCTTGTTCGGCCGAAAGAGGAGCAGGGGGACACCTGTGCTAGCCAACGTTTCTCAGCCAAGAACAGACACAAATGTCCTCAGGCTAGTAAATCGCCGCTGCTGCCGCCTCTCCTCCTGCTTTCTTTCCTAATCCCTCTTGGATGATTCTGACACTCTCCATTTCCCGCGCTGAAGGACCCACTGCGCTCCAAATCCTACTTTAAAGCCTATATTCCCCGACTCACGGGTGACCGAGACCAGGCAATGGTGCCCCGTGAACTTCTTCACCACCACGGCCCCGAAAGACGGACCGGCAAGGAGTCTTGGCAAAGAACGTCCACCCGGGAAATGGCCACGGACTGGAACTTGGGCCAAAGCCCTCTAACCTATGGAAGTGTCTCCCCGCCTTATTTGCATTATTGCCCCCCCTCCTGCCCCAGGCCTGAGACATTGTGTCCTGGTTGACCCCACTGTGACATTTTAACACCAGGTCCCTCTTAGGAGCATTGCGTCCCCTCTGGGAGGAAAAATACGGGCTTACCTTCACACTAAAGGCGCATCCGCTTGCTATCAAGGCGTGTTCTGCTGAATGAGGGAAACTGGAAGCCTGGTAAATGGCAACAGGGCCCAATCAGGGGGAAAGGGGCACAGAGGAAGCAGGGGACCGATTTACAGCCTTTATATCATCACCGAGGGCCAGACTTGAACCGTGGCCTCATCATGGCACCGTCTTGTCGTTTACGAGAAGCTTAACTACCACCCCCACCTTCTAAGATCGCTGCCTTTCCCCACCACCTGGCACCCTCGGTCTCCACAGAAAACGTGACCCCAGGACCGGCTGGGACTAGCGGGAAGCGCCGCTGTCAGGGCAGACGGCTCCCGTCCCGCGGCCCGGGGTCCCTCCCCGGGCTCTCACCACCACTGCTGACCACCGGCCTGGAGCGGTCCCTCCCCCACGCTTGCCGCAGACCCTCTGTGCCCCTCGGAGTCTATGACAGCGCTTTGTAACGAGCCAGGCGTGTGCGGGACCCGCGCTTTCATTCCTCCCTCTGATTGATTTTCTAAATTGCGTCAGCACAGAGGTGTTTTTTTTAAAAAAAGAAAAAACCACTTAACTCAGCAGCAATTAACCGCGCAGCTTTTAAAGCTCAGTCTTCATTTCGCAGCTCTTCGAGGGCCGGAAATAATATCGATGCTGCTGAAATCGAGCTGTACTTCACCCCTGGTCCAAAAATAAATAAAATGAAATAAAGGGCAGCGAGTGGCCACAGAACCACAATCATCCGAGGCAACGGGGGCTGATGTTTCCCTTTCCTGCCTTAATTCCAGCTGCCGCGCCTTCTCACGCACGCGCCACGGGAGAAGGTGCAGTTGGGCAGGATGCGGCCGACGGGGCATGGCTCGGGACGACGGTGTTTGATTGAGAGAAAGCTCCAGAGCGCCGGGCGGATGGGGAAAGCCGACGTTTCGCTCGGGGCAGCGCCGGTGTTCGGGGTGGCTGGTAAAACGCCTCGGGCGTTGTCTAGAACCGGGAAAGCTCGGTCTCTGAACGCCTAGCCCTCCGAAGGGTCCTTCTCAGACAGCTGGGAGTGCAGAATAGAGGCGAGTGGGACCCACTAGCCCCGCCGACTGCTCCGCAGACGCTGAAAAGCCCCAGTCTGCAGGGAGCGAAGAGACCCGGCTACTTCGCAGAATAGGGAGCGAAGAGCCCTTTCTGGAACTGGGTGTCTATTGGGGGACGTTGCTGTGCTGACGGGGCCTACGTTCAGATAAACGTCCCCGAGGGTCCCCCACGGCAAGGGTCCTAGACACCCAGCAACGCCGTGAAGACGACGACGAGAACAGCCAGTGTGAGAAGAGTCTAGAGCTCGTCGCATAATATCCCTGAAAGACGGGGGCCCACATATGGCAAAACGCTCCCCCCTCTGCCTTCCACCTGTCTGTCAGCCACCGAGTGGCCACTTAAGCCTTCCAAGTCGGTCGGTGAAGCCAATATTCACCCCATTTCGCCTTCAGCTGTTAAGTGCGAGAGTGTACGGATCTGTGGGGGGGGGGGTTGGGGTGAGCGGCCATGGGCGTGCTTTGGCCTTAGGATTCTCCTTCAGAAAGAGGAGAGGCTAACTGGTCCACCTGAGCTCACACGCCTCAACTCCCCCGGCCCCGGGGCACATCTTGTGTTCTTAGAGAGAGACTTTCAGGTCAACCTGCTCCCCTTTGAGCCTTGGCGGCCAGGAATCTCAACGCTAAATGCTGTGCTTGCTCGATGACCCCCGCGGGCTTTCCCGCCCGGTTCCCAGCACCGTTGTCTCCCCCCGGCCCCACGCTGGCCCTGGCCTCGGGCCCATTACGTGCCGTCCGGCCTTGGTGGTGATTCTGTCATCGGTTGGAAATAACTTTTGCAATAAGCTGCCCTAGAGCTTACATTTTTGGTGGAAATAGCAATTACAAATAAAAAATAAATAAGGAAAGGAGTGAATTGCCTTTAAGTGACTTCCCATCGCGCCGCGGAGTCTGTGGGACACCCCGTGCTGACACCCTTGCTGACAAGGGCTGCTCTGGGGAGGTGCGTTCGGCGAGGGGATTCGCACAGCTCGACAGGATTCGTGAGGCCTCGACCCCAAGACCTGCTCCCCACATTGCCTGCCCCTGCGGTGAAGGTCCCCACCTACGTGACGGCGACGCTTGCCCCTTCTCCCTGAGGATCGAGGCCGCAGCGTCTAGAAAGGGCTCGGCCCTCCTCGGGGACGGCGCTCAGCAACTGTCGTTCCCATTAGTGACAGCAGCGAGGAACGGCCGCAGGCGTTTCAGGGGACCGTGGGGCTCGGGGACCATGTGAACTTTGGGGCTGTGGACAGGCCGGGCCACTGCTGAGCGTCCCTCCTGACGGGGACACCCTTCCTGCCAGCCCCGAGAGCTGGTACACCGCGACGCCTCCAAAGGCAGCGAGGCTCCGAGGAGGCGGGACACCGCACGTCGCCAGCGCTGGCCCCAAAGGCAGGCCTGGCGCACCCTACAGAGCCTCAGCGTGAACGGGCACCTTGTGGGGACAGCGGCAGCGGGGGCACGGCCGGATCCCCGTCCGGTTAGTCTCCACAGAGAGAACCGCTTCCTAGGCAGAAAGTGCTGTACAGGGCCCAGTCCTCTTCGGACCGAGTTCTGCTGCTTCTCCCAGTCTGAACCGCTGCCCTCGGCGGCCGGGGCATTTTCCGACGGCGTCTTTAAGTATCGGCTCTTCTGGTTTCTTCTCCAAATCCTCTATTTTGAATATTTTTCTTCTACGTCTCTTCCGATCGAAAGAATGCCAGGACAAAGCCTAACATCAGACGGCAGTCAGCCGACTCCAGAAAAAAGCGCACGTGCCGCGATTTGAACCATCTGGGAACGACTCACGCAGTCAGCCGGTGCAGCGACGAGGGCGGAGCGAAAACGTCGAGGGCTGCGCGAAACGAGTGGGGTCTGGGTCAGGAGGCCGCACAGCCAAAGCGAAAGGAAGAGCTGGAGAAAGGAAAACCTTACATACGTGATGCCGCCAAGATCCCCTCGGGCGCCAAGGAAAACCAACTGCGTCCGGCTCCTGCTTTCGGCGCGGGGGGCCAGAAGACGCGACTTCGAGATCAGAAATTCAGCTGCGAGCAGGAGGGAATCTCACAGTGACGCGTTTCCTTGCAGCCTCGCGGGGGCTCGTGAAGGACGGTCGCCGGCGCTCTGCGACGGGGTCGCGGCAGAATGAATGTCCCGGCGATGGGCGTGCTGCTGGGGACACTGCGGGTCTCGCTGGCGGAGAGAAGCGGACGACCCAAGGCGCCTGAGCGTAACGAGGTGCCGCTCCCCGCTGCTTCCGTCCCCTGGGCTGTGCTCAGGGCCTCCGTTCGCAGTCCCCGGGGACCCGGGCTCCCTTTGACCCTGCCCATCACCTGAATGGGAAGCACGCCCCGCCGGCGGAGGCTGCCGGAAACGGCCCCTCTGGCCCCAGCCTGTCGCCGGGTCTCGACTTCTCTGAAGTGAGAGGCAGAAGAGCTGCTCCCTTCATCCGACCTTCTCCACGGGCCTGAATTTTAACAGGAATTGGTTGTGCCAACTATCTCTTGGGAGCATCGGGAAGCAGGTGGCCTCTCCAGACGTGCGGGGCTCTGGGTCCTGGGCTCCGCCTGTTCCCCCGTCTCCTGTCGGGGTGCCGTGCGCAACCCGAGGAGGCGTGAGCCGAAGCGGCGGGGCCTGCCGAGCCCAGGCCCTGAGTGGGGCCGGGGCGCCAGCCGGGCGTGACCGCCGCAGCCGTGGGCTTCACGAGGGCAGGGCAGGAGCCCCCATCCCGGGCCTCCGGCCACTTACCTGCTGCCACAGGGAGCGCCTCCTGCCCTGCGACACGAAGCGTTCCCTGCCCTTGGACACGTGGTGACCGACATCTGCTCCACCGTCGAGAAGGTGCTTGAACGCGGGCTCCGCTGTTGTCCCCAGGATTTCCCTCCCCGCTGCTGCCCCCCATCCTGCGAGCGTTCCTGCCGGCGTCCTCTCCAGAAGACGCCAACACTCTTCTGCTCGACCCTCCCAGGCCTCCTACGGCCCTGGTCACTGGGCGACTCGCTCCGAGATGCTACCCCTTGGCCAACAGCAGGCCGCGAGCGCTCCGCAGGCCCCGCCGAGGCCTCACGCCCACGGAGCCGCCGCCCCGCCTCCTCGGAAAGGGACGGGGACGCATCCGGTCACCACGCCCAGGAGTGCGGCGGGTATAAAGGAAGGATGACCTACGAGAGGAATGGGGGAAAGGCTCGGCGACACAGGCCGTTCCGCTCACCCCCGCCGTCGGCACACGCCACCCGGAGCAGCTCTGTCTGTTCACGCTCGCCCGCCGACGAGAACCCCGGGGGAACAGGAACTGACCATACGAAACCGAAGCCTAGGAGGGAGCCGGCTCCAAACGCGCTCCGCCTCCCCGGGGCCGAGGCTCCCACAAGACCAGCCCGGGACGATCCCGGCTCCCGGAGAACTCAGGCGTCAGGCCGCAGACCGGCCCGCCTGGTTCGGGCGGCGGCATCAGTCCGGGTGGGTCACGCCTCAGCCGTGAGCAGCCCCGGTTTCGGATTCCTCGCTGGCCGGACGGAGGGGGTGTTGCCCACCTCGAATGCGCTTTGACGGTCAAACGAGGTCCCATAACAGAAAACAGCTCTTCCAGGAACCGGCACGGAGGTGACGCCGGCCCGAGCAACGGGGCTCTCTTCCCAGCGCACGGTCTACGCTGGTGGGGCTGTGGCCCAATCGGCCTGGCCCCCGGGGTGGGGACACGAGGTCCTTCTGGGCCTGGCTGGAACCGGTTCACTCCCCAGCCTGCTCGCTACCCTCCAAGGCTTCCAGGATCTCTGCTCGATGCAAGGATGCTGGTCGCTCGTCACATTTTAGTGACAAACGCCTGAAGTGCTTAGCACAGTGCCGTGGCCCCGAAAGCACCCAGCGAACAGGTGCCCCTCCGCCCACCTCCCCCCACCGCCCTGGCCTCTTCTACGGTGCAGAGAGGAGGCTAAGGAGCTCCAGAGGATGGCGACGCCAGAGAGGGAGAGCAAGGGGACAGAGGAGGGAAGAGGTGGCAGGAAAGGGGGGTTGGGGAGGGGGACGCTGATAAAGAAGAAACGGAGACGTTCCTCTGGCCCGGAGGAGAATCAGGTCCTGCAGAAGGCGATGTGGACAACGTGGAAGATGCCGTTTTGGCTGAAAAGCTGCAGATCACAACGATCTGCCACCTTTAAGAGCAGGCTCTGGACATCGTAAAAGTCCACCATGTCCCTAGGTGACGTGGCCTGGTGCACGCGACTCCACTCTGGGACCTTTCGGGACCAAATCCCTCGACATTTCCGGAACAAATGAACGGGCCGGCGGGCGTGGCCACTCAGAGACCCCCCGGGAAAGGTTCTCTGAGACGTGACCGCCCCAGACCCCGCGACCTCGGAGCAGGAAACAGGTGCCGGCGCGGCCCTCTGTGCTGGCTTCTCTCCAAGGGGACGGGAGGAACCCACCTCTGGGCGCTTTCCCAGGGGCCCAGAGCTCAGAGCACGCGTGTTCGGCCTCCGATACCTCGTGAAAAGCAGTGACCTCAGCTTGCTCCCGCGTGTCAGCCGAGACTCCGGCCAGGGCTCCGGGGCGTCTGGAAGGGGACGCGGAGGAGCAAACCAGGACGGACGCGTTTCTGGCCACAGGTGCCCTTCACTCCCTCGATCAGCTCGACGGGTACAGGCCGGGCTGCGGCCTGTTCCTTTTCCCCTGCGAAGGGAAAGGGGAGCAACGACACCCTAAATACTCGGCAGGCGAACGTCGCCATCCGGGAGTCTCGAAGTGAAGTCTCGGATGGCGATAAAGTACAGGGTAAGATCCGTCTGAGGGAAACGTCAGCTTCCCAGCTGCGGCCTGAGCCGGCTCCGGTCTCAGTGGCACCGTAAACAGACGCGTTTGGTGCGGAGCTCGGACCAGATCCCCCGACTCCTTTGTGAATTCCTAAAGAAATCCACCACGGGGCCTTGCGGGCAGGGACGCAGACCCAGGGGGGTCAAAACACCAAGCGTTTCCAACCCTCTGGCCCTCACCGCATGAGCCCCTAATTAATTAGGGGTGGCCTAATGGGACGACCTTCGTGACTGAAGGGTGGCCTGTTCCCGCTGACACCCAGACCACAAATCTGTCACAACCCCAAACGGCCTGATGCGGATCTGTGCGGCGCTCCGAGTGCCGCATAATTTATCCCTAAAACGCACTCCCAGGCGTCGGCTAAGACACCCACTCGCAGCGTCGCCCCCAGTCCCGGCTGCCTTAAAAGCGACGATAAATCACGGAAACGCGGGCGGCCAGCCACGGCCCGGCTCCCTCTTCCTCCCCTGGGTGCGTCCGTCATCCCCCAGGACGGGTGATAAACACTGTATTTCGAGACAGTAATTCAAAGGCTCTTTATGTTATACCGGGGGGTCGGGGGGGTCCCCTGTTCGCCCAGGTGAACCGGGCGAGCGGAGAGACAAACGGAGAGGCCAGGTCACAGGGCCTGCCTCTGTCCCGGCCCCGACCCGAGCAGCGGCCTGTCCCCCACCTCACGGAGCTCTGCTCCCGCACCCACAGACCCGGGACCCGGGGATGGCACAAGGGAAGCCCCGTGCTCCGAGTCGACACTTGTCTGTCTTGTTCAAGGGACTGGGACTCGCTGACCCCACAATGAGGGGTCTGACCGAAGCCCTGACCCCACAGCCTGCAAGGAACACGTGCTGTCAGCCCCCGCAGGGGCACGCGTGGCCCGAGCGCGTCCCTAGTGCAAGCTGGTCGCCACGTAAAAAGGCGAAGGGGCTGGACCGTGCCTCGTGACCCGCTGGTTCCTTCAGAAGCTTGAAGCCCCCCGGGGGGGAGACGCCCTGCTGGGCCACCCAGCGCACGTCGGAGTGGGAGACTCTCGCAGGGTGACCGAAGTCGCCCTCGGCCTTTCCTTTCCTTTTTTCCTTTGACCTGTTCTCCAGCGGTTACCTCTTTCCTGCGACGCCCTCCATTGGGGTTGCGGGCTCAGGAAAGCCGAGGGAGCAACGTGCCAATTCCTCAGTTCTTCCTCATTTCTGGGCCCGAGGTCTGCCCCACCCGCTGGTGCCCGGGGCCCAATTCCTCCTGCCGGGATGCACAGGGGATGCGTGGGAGACGCTTCCCCCATCCTTCACCGAGAGACGGAACCGGGGGAAGAGAGCTGACTGCTCATAGTGAAAAGGCGGGCTTGGCGAAATGCTGTTATTCTTTAGATTTAAAACAAAATGAGAGTTTCGATCGTCAGAGCCAGCTACCCCGGGATGAGAAGGTGGACATCCACAGGGGAATGAGAATCACAAACTATCGCCTCGAACATTATGACGACGACCGGGACCCCACGTCGGCTGACACTGGGGCGAGGACTGGGCAGAGCTCTGGGTTCACCCTGCCCCCAGCCACCTAAGGAGACGGCCTGCGGACAAGCGCCCTTGGGGGCGGAGGCTGGAGAGGACGGGACGCCCAGCCTTGGGGAGGCAGAGGGGCCAGGAGGCAGGGGTGGGCGGAAGCGGACCTCACCCTGAGGGCACCCAGGCATTCGGGGGGAGGGGGGTGCTGCCCGTGGGAGGCAGCGGGGTTTCTCGGGGTTCCATGCCACGACTCTATTTGGGGCCCCCGGCTCATCCCTCTCCCGGGTCTCAAATCCGCCTGCCAAAGCCAGTGCTGAGAGGAGGGGTGACAACGAAAGTGGGCCTGGTGGTCGACCCTTTCCGCACGCGAAGGGCCGTCGTCGCTGTTGCTGCCACCTCCGGAGGCCTCGGTCGGTCTCACCGAAGGCATCAGTGTCGCTTACCCTTCCGAGCTTGAGCCTAGAGTAAATATTTCATGAACATGAACCACTGCTAATCCTAGTTTGCCTCTCGTTCTGGCAAAATTATTCGATGTCCCCACTCTCTCCCCGGGGACAAACCGTGGGACACGTGCCGTGCTTCCTCCCCGCCGCCCCCGACACAGCCTCTTCCCCCCTCATCGACACGCGTTCCTCCCCAGGCCATTCCTTTTCAGTCGTGCCCGAGATCATCCATAGTTAATTATCCATACCCCACCGACAGCGGCACACGAGGCGCCGCGCACTCGGCAGATATTTACTCAGCCCGAAGCTCCACGATGCGTACCTGGGGATACGGGTCCCCTCAAGGTCACCCAAACCACAGGAAGGAGCGAAGGCAGCGGAAGCCGCGGGGAGCGGGGAGCTGGCCGAACAGAGACCGGGTGCGAGACCGGAACCAAACACCTTCCCGCTTCGCCCCGCAGCAACCCGGCAGCAGAGCCAGGACGGAGAGGAAAGTGGCCGTCGCCACCGATCGCCTAAGGAAACGCAACTCGGACCCGAAAGATGCGCGTCCTCCTGAGGCTGATGCTCGTGGAGTGAAACCATTCGTTCGGGACGTGGTTACTGAGGAGGGTCAGGTGAGGGTAACAGGGTCAGGTGAGGGTAACAGGGTCAGGTGAGGGTAAGGGCTGGGATGGGAGGGGGTCGGGGGGCGAAGCTGGAGCCGGGAGCTCGGAGGGGGAGGAGGGCGAGGCAGAGACGGCTGTCGGGTCGCCCTCCCCTGGCTTAGGTAAGGCCCATGAAACGTCCAGGTAGAGGCGGAGCCACCAAGAGCCACCAAGGTCCTCTCGTCCCGAGTCTCTCCCGCTGGGTGGGGTCCCTTCCTCGTCCTCCCCACGTCCTCCCCCAGGGCCTGGCGCAGGCCGAGGCCGCTGGGAGACCAGACGAAGGGCCCCGGCGCACCCGGAGGTGCGGGTGCTCATGAGTCTGCGGGTTCTGTGGATGCCCGGAGCTGACACACCCTGGGGATCCCCTTCAAGGTACTTAAAAGAATTAGAAATGTGAATTTAGGGACAGAAGTGAATTTTTATTTCGACGGGGAAACTAAATATGGAAACTTACTGTCAACCCAAGGATGCAGGCCCGCTTCTCCCCCCCGTGACGACTGACCGGAGATGCTTACTCAGAAGCGGACTGTGGCCCGGCCCGGCAGCGAGGCCAGTCAGGGCTGCCCGGGCACGGGAACCCCATTGGACTTCCTCTGACCCTTGACCCCAGATCAGAGGCCGGCACCTGGGCGCTGCCTGCTCAGGGCAGCTCTGGCCACCTCCCCCGACCCCCAGCAGCACTTACGGGGCGGAGGGGCCGCCTCCGGGCTGCTCAGAGGTCTCTGTCCTGGGGACCAGCCCCGGGGCGTCTCTTGGGGAGCCTCACGGGAAGGCCACCCCCGCCCTGTCTCTCCATCTCCGCGGCCACCCACGAGCTCACGCCCGGCCTCCGGGTTCCAGAAAGCTGACGCTGAGTGATTCTGGGAACAGAAAAGCGAAGCCGTAGAAGTTACATAAATAATGGAGCTGGGCTCAGCCTCCGGCGCCCCTCCTGTCTGCGGGCACTGACCGTCTGTCCTCCGCGGTCCGGCTCCAGGGAGCACCCGGCACGGGGAGCAGCGACGCAGACGGAGAAAACCTCCCGGCCAGACGCTGACCCCGGGCCCAAACGTCCCCCCCGCCCCGCGAGGATGGGGCTGAGCAGGGAAGCCCGGGGCAGACGCAGAGGCGTAGAACCTGAGAGGTCGCCGGGCTGGGGGGAGGATGCTGCTGTTGCCACGGTAACCGGGAGCCGGATAAACGCGGCGCCCCGCCCTGTGACTGGGGCAAGGCTCCCTGTCGTTGGGCACCTGTGCTCAAGGAGACCGGCACCCCCTCCAGTCCCCGCCAGGTAGGAGGGAGTGGGGAGCAGCGTGGAGGGTCCGGGACCAACGAGGTGTCACCAGGGAGACGTCTTTGTTTCTCTCTCCTGTCCCGGCCCTCGCTCCGCGGGCCTTCCGCTCCCTGCTGTGACGGGCTGGTGCAGGGTCACGGACTTCTGCCAATAGAGGAAGACTGGGTCCCCTTCGCCCCAGAAAGACTGGGTCCCCTTCGCCCCAGAAAGACTGGGTCCCCTTCGCCCAGGGAGCCCTGGCCCCGAGCATGAGGAGCACCTGGGTGTGGGGAGCACGCCGGCCTTTTCAGCCCGCGGGGACCCGTCGGCTAAGCCTGAGGACCCTCCCCCGGCCCCCCAGATTCCAGGCCGGGGACCAACCGACCCTGTGACCCAGAGCAAACCACCATCCCCCTCGAAACAGGGGTCCTGACCTTGCCAGGAGATGGCGAGGGGCGGCCCAAGACTGGCGCCCCACAGGTGTCCTGCGGTGGCTCAAGGTCGCCCTCCTTGCAAGTTCAAATCTGAAGACGTCTGAAATCCCCTTTATAAAAAGGGCCTCAACGAGCGCACCGGGGTCCCCGCTGCTGAAACCGAGGCCCACAGGGCGCAGCGGCCTCAGTGGTTGCCCCTTGGCCTGGCCTCTTCTCCTGCGGCCCCCTCGGGCGCGCGGTCGCTCCGCGAGGGCCTTGAGGGGACACTCCGGTTCCCTCCTTTCGCGCCTCCCCCCGCTCGCTTCGCACTGACCTGCGGACCGAAAGGGCCATCCAAAGACTGTGGAATGAGATGCGGCGACAGGAAAAAGTGGGTTTCAATCCCCGTGCACTAGGATGGGGACTGACGGGCTTTTACCCCTCTCGATCCCCAGGATGACGAAGTGACTTCGCCCGCTCCCTGCGTCCCCGACATGTCTGCGGGAAACGCCCAGTCGCCCGCGGGTGCGTCGCCGCTCAGCACCCCCGCCACGTCCCAGGCGTCCACCCAGACCGTCTCCTCCGAGGAGGAGGACGCCGAGGGAGAGGAGGAGAGTCCGGGGGAGGCGTCTCCGTTCTCCAGAGAGGACGCGTTCCTGGGGGAGGGCGGGTGCGAGGAAACCTCCGCGGAGGAGGACGAGGACCTGCAGGAGGAGGACGAGGACCTGCAGGAGGAGGACGGGGCGCTCGAGGCGGCAGCCGGCCTGTACGCAGACGACTCCCTGTACGAGGAGCAGTGCCCGGCGTGGAGCGGGTACCTGCGCCCGCGGGAGGAAGGGGGCTCGGCGGAGCAGGACTGCTGGTACGAGAACGACTACCCGGAGAGCAGGGAGCACCTGCCGGGGGCGGCAGGCTCCGGGGAGCAGGACGACCTGTACGAAAACGACTACCCGGAGGGGGATCGGCGCCGGCGGAGGCAGGCGGGCTCGCAGGGGCAGGAGCATCCGTACGAAAACGACTACCCGGACGCGGGTGAGCACCCAGCCTCCGGGGACGGCAGTGCGGGGCGGGGGGGAGGACCAAACTGGAGATGGAGCCCCGGCTCCGGGTGACCGACACCGGCCCCGGCGCCAACGGGCAGGGCGGACCGGGCGCTCCGCCGAGGTCGCCGGCCGCGGGCAGGGAGGCTCGGGGGGCGGGAAGCGGCTGCTCGTGGAACGACACGAGCCATAGTTTGTGTTTTTTCTTTCCTTTGTGGCACGAGTAACGCGTGCTCGTCGTGCATGTTTGAGAAACTACGTAGACGCAAAAAATAAAAAGAAAAGGAGGAAAAGAGCTAGAATGGCCGCCATCCAGAGACGACGGTTTCTTCCCCGTAGCGTCCCCCCTGGACCCCATGTAGTGCCCCACAGCGTCCCCCACACTCCATAACCTGCTCCTGACGGCTCCTTTGTGGACTGACCGAAACGCCGTCATTATCATAAATGCCACCTCCTGATGTGAATGTCACTAACGACTTAGATTTTCCGCAAATCCCCGTGTCGTGCCACGCAGTCGCCCGACACGAACGGCCGTCCCGTCGACCGGCCGGCCCCCCGTCGCCGCTCGCCCACCCGTGGCCTCTGGCTTCCGCTACCGTGGCGAGCAGCGTCCCGGGGTTCGTCCGCGAGCTCCGACGAGGGCCTTCCCAGGACACATGCCCATTTCTCTCCTACGTCCGCGCCGCCGCCCTCTTAGAGGTGCCGGCACGCTCTGCCCCGCTCGCACGGCACATTCTCGACGTCCCCATCCGGGCAAACAGTGAGGTGGCCGACCGCCCCGAGCAGGTTCTTTCAAAGGAGAAAAGACGTTGCAGGCGCGTGTGCCCTCTGGATCCCAGTCACCTCCCCTGCACAGACGTCCTGCACCCCGTGACACGGGGGGCCTGTGACAACCCGGAAGGTGGTTAACGCGGCGAACCGGAATGTCCGAAACCGTGGTTTCCTGAAAACGATCTTCTCGGGATCTCTGTGGTTTGACAGAAGTCCAGCGTCACCCCCGCCGTTGCGAAAGGACACCGTCTAGGAAGACGAGGCTGAGGAGAAGGAAAAATTTTAAATTCCATAAATCACCCCAACCCCAGCATCACATACCCAACAGCACGGTTTGGAGCAGAAAGAAAGGAGGTTTCTTTTCTCCCAGCCTTGTCTTTCCCTTCCTTTTCCCCACAGGGTTCGAGGGGGCCTCCACGCCGCAAACCCAGCCTACGCCTGACGTAAGGTAATAGTTCTCTTTCGGGATAAACCAGGTGGAGATTCACGCTTAGGGGTGGCGCTTGGGGAGCCTTTCGATGTCCAAGGACAGGGACGGGGGTCGGGGTGGGGTCGGGGTGCAGGGAGCAGGTCCCCTGAGGAAGGAGGGGTTCACGGGGGGGTGTCTCCTGGAAGTCACACGCAGAAGGCCTCCCAGGACCGCTCCGCTCTGCCACTCGGTCCCTCACGGGGGGAGGGACGGGTCCCGCGATCAGAGTCCCGACACCGGAGGGCAGATGAATGAGGGTCCGAGGGGCAGGGCGGTCTGCCCCGCCCAGGCCCCCGTCCCAGGTCTCGGTGACCGTCCAGCGAGGGCCCTCCTCAGGGCCACAGGCTTGGCCATGCCGGACGGCCGGGGACTTGCCCACGGAACGCGCTCGGTCCCGCAGACCGCAGTGCGGGGGGCACACGACGCCTGACCCGCACGGTCCTGTCCCTGCTGCTCGGCCGGACAGTCCCTCCCCGGAGGATGACGGGGCGAGGGGCCTCCTGTGGGCTCTGGGGGAGCGGGTCGACGCTCCCTTCAGAGAAGGCGCAGGCCCGCGGGGTTGGGGCGAGAGGCGGGGACCAAGTCCCAGCTCTGCCCCACGGGGAAGCCACAGGCTGTGGCCCCAGGGCACAGGGGCCCCGCAGGGCGACCCTCGGCCACGCCGAGGCGGCCCCCAGCCCTGACGACGAGGTGGCCCCCAGCCCTGCGCTCCGCCCGGGCCCTGGTTCCACATGTCGCCCCACGGGGGCGGGCAACGCGGACCTGTCAAGGTCGCCCCTGACAGCGAAGCGCGAGAGGCAGCGGCCTGTCAAAGGCCCCATCGCCTCCGCTTCAACGCTCGCAGACTGTCAGGCCTGTGGCCGCGATGGCACCGTGACCTCTGGGCGGCTGTGGGCGACAGCGGGGACTCTGGACCCCGCCCGTCCGGGCCGGCGTCTCAGCTCCCCGCCGGCCGTGGGCCGCCGGGCGACCTCTCCGTGTCCGCGGCCGCGGTTTCCTCCCCTGGGATGTGGGGACAGCCGGCGACTCGGCCTCTCCCAACCCGCGGGACGCCCGCAGCGCGGGCTCCTCGCCAGGCCCCGGCCTGGACGGTGACCGGCCCCGCGCTGCCCTCACAGGGGCCTGGCGGCCGGCACCGCGCAGGCGACGCCCCGCTCCGCTGTCCCCACGCCCGCCTCCGAGTCGGCCAGCGAGCCTTACTACGACTTGGTGCCTTTAGCCTCGTTCACGAAGGGCGGCAGAGAGTTCCTGATCTGGAAAGACCAGAGCACGCAGACGGAGTGGATCTACAAGACCCACGGTGAGCGCAGCCGCCCGCGCCCGGCCGCAGCCGGGCTCTCTGGGGGCGGGGGGCTCGCCTTCCACGCACGAGGCGTGTCGGGGCTCCTGCAGGTGACACATGTGCTGCCGCCCGTGCCACTGGGAGTCGTGTTTCAGGGGAGGAGGTGACGTCCTCCCCTAGTCCTGCTACCCCCACCCCCACCCCCGATCTGAGACGCCCCCCAAGAGAGAGCACCGGAAGGCGCCGGGAGAAACCCCTCTCCGCTCGGGCTCTCCCCGCCTCCCCATCAGTCTCCCTGGTCTTCCTCCCTCGTGGGCGCAGGCCGCTTCCCGCCCCGATCGCAGGGAGGGGTGGCAGGCTGCCCCCGGGTAACCACCTGGGCCGAGCTGAGTGTGACTCGGGCCCGCCCTGCGCCACACGCGGTCGAAGCCGGGCCTGATCCAGGACCCGCCGGAGCCATCCCAGCCCGAACCTCGGGGCCACGGCGGGCTCACACCCCAGGGCGCGCTCGGCGGGGTCGCAGGGAGGATCTAAATCCTCGACCCAGTCAAGCCCCGAGGCCCCTCGCCCGGGGATCTGGGTCGGGGGACACCGAACAGCGCCCGTCACCACTATTAACCACTCAGATCCAGCCTTCGTGAGGTCGCCCCATCCCGATCCGAGCTTCCCTTCACAGCTGGCCCCGGCAGCGGTCCCTGCCCATCGCCTCGCGTCCCCGCCTCCTCTGTTCCCGCTAAATCGTCCCCTCAGATGCGGTCCAATGGCCCCGAGAGCCAGAAACCCTAGCAGGGAGGATGGAGGGGCAAAGGGCCGCCCACACAAGCCAGGCGCCGGGCGGTACAGGCAGCACCCGGGGAGCTGCAGGCCGACTCGGCCGTGCGGGGCTCCCGCCCGCACGTGCGCTCCAAGAACTGGGGCCGTTTCTGGCTCCGCGAGCAGGCGACCAGGGGGAGTCTGCGCGTTCACCCAAATATCCACAAGCAGGACTCTGAGGGTCACTCACCGGGTAATCAGCCGCCTGCGAAGCGCCCCGTCCCCCCCAAGCCTGTAAGGATGCGGGAGGGGAAGGCGGGGCCCGGGACGCCTCTGTGGCCCGCCCCCGGGCGAGGCCCTCGGAAACGGTTGTTTTATTAAACCTGCTCTACGTGGCCCGTCACTTTGGGGTCCTTTCGGTCTCTAACCTTAACGTGCAGAGCCCATCGTGCTCGCATCTGCCCTAAGCGTGAGATCCGGGCTGCGGGGCAGGGCGTGCTGCCACCTTTCGGGGACGGGTCCCTTAGAGCCAGCCTCTGCTGCTGCGTGTTTGGTAAGAGCCTCGCCGCCCGCCCGCCCCATAACGCTTACGGGTCAGACACGGGGACATGGGTGGCCTGGACCGAAGGTGGGCTGATGGGAGCCTCTCGACCGGGATGGATGACGCGGCCCGGGTCCCTGCAGTCACGCGAGGGGCTGGGCACCGCGGCAGGGACTGGAGCCCGGGGAGCGCGAGCGGCTCCCCGGAGTTCCTGGGGAGTTCTCCTTTCCCCTCCGCCCCCGGTCTACTGTCCGTCTTTCCGGAGAACGCTGGCCGTCACGGGCAAAACTCGCTCGCGGCAGGGCCACGGTCACCTCTGACCGCGGGAATGGAGTGCACAGGCGGCAAAGCGACTTCTCTGGGGGGACGACGAGCTACAGAGAGAGCGAGGGGGCGGCCCAAGGGCCCGCGGGAGCAAGCGGAGATGACGCGGCGGGGGCGTTGCCCCGCTGACCCCGCACGCGGTCCGAGGCTGTGCGTGTGTCCCCGCCGCCGCGTGCCCGGACAGGCGCGGGTTGCCAGCCTGCCTCAGCGGCGGCTCCGCCTGCGTTGCCAACGAGGACCCCAGGGGATGCTCAGGCACCGGGGCCACCGCGGAAGCCCAGGACCTCGAGCGCAGCATGAATTTCGTTTTCTATCACGGGACCGTGGAGCCCCATGGGCCAGAGCCAGCACCGGACGCGGTGGCCGAGCCTTTCTCGAATCAAATACGAGGGGAAAACGCCCAGATAAGTCCTTGAAACCCGTGACTACGGCGACTGGCCGGCCTGGGGCGCAGGGAATGCTGAGGGCACCCGGCGGGCCCGGTGACCCGCCCGGGGGAGCGTTCATAGGAGGCCAGGACGGCCGCGTAGGGCCTCACGTGTCTCCCCTTCCAGGCACAGCGCAGGGGCGTGAACGGGGACACAAGACCCCCTGCCGCAGGGCGTCCTGTCCGCGTGTAGCAGTGACGAGGCCCGTACACTTCGGGGGCAGCTGCGCAGGGGCCCTGGGCAGACCGGCCGCTGCTCGGTGCGACGCTGAGCAACAATGCGGAGGGCGGGGGAGCCACGCGCTGCCGTTCCCGGTTGCGACTTCGCTGCGCAGGCAAAGGGTCTTCGGGCTGAAAAGGGCGCGACGGAGTGAGGCAGGAAAGAGTGGGACGCGAAGGCTGGTCTGGAGACGAGAAGACGCTTGTCTGGACGCTGACCGCGGTAACGTACGCCCCAGAACAGAGGGGGAGATGGCTCCGCGGCGTCCGTGGTGTCGAAGGACCGGCGGGAGGTTGGGGCGCCAAGTCTGCGATGGATCTGGAGCAAACCCTGGGAGCGGAAGCACCGCCAGACGTCGGCACAGGCCCGGCGGGAACGACGCGAGGGATGCTGGCTTTAGGTCAGTTTTCGACCTCGGGATGCGATCGGGGACCGGGGGTGGCCCGGGAGGCCCGCGTCCCACCGTGCGTCCCCTTTCCGAGGCCTTCCCGATGTCCCTGCAGGTGAGATGCGCGCCCGGCGGGAAGACGGAAGACGACGGAGCGAAAGCCGTGAGAAAACCTCCGGAGACCCTGAGTCAGGGTCCAGGTCAGGCCATCCTCCGGGGGACTCCGCACTGGACCCGGAGCTGTGGGCCGACGGGAGCAACGTGGTCAGACTCCAGAAGATCTGTGCCGGGCGGACACGCGAGACCGGACGTCACTGGGTCACCTGGCATGGCCGCTCGGATCGGACGTGGCTCCTGGGCCCCGAAGCAAAAGGACGGAGAAGCGCAAGGGGGAGGCCGTGCTGGCTGCAGAGGCTGGCGCGGCCACAAGCTCCCCAAGCCCACAGCCTCACCGATGCCGCTGCCGGACAAGTCCCCGTCACCAAGGGCAGAAGCTTCCAGAACGCAGGCCAGCCCAGGGCCGGCTGTTCATTCCCCACGCCCCCCGCTCCACGAGGGCTAGAAGCAGACGGCGGGGGTTGGAGGGGCCGCGGGCTTGCACGGACCCCGAGACGGAGGAGGTGGCGGGTGCGTCTGGAGGACGCGGGATTCGGAGCCCGGATAACGGCCTTCGAGTCTGCGGATGCGCCACGCGCCACGGAAACGGGTGAAGAAGGAGAAATCGTTCCCAAGGCCGGAGCCGAGGCTCAGCGGAACACGTTCCCCGTCCCCAGAGGGCTCGGTGTCGCGGAGGGACCGGTGGGCACGGGCGCCACGCGTGGGCAGGGCTCCCGTCCACGCTCCGCAGACCTCCCAAAGGCCCCCGTGAGAGGCGGAGCAGCCGCCCCGGCGTGGTCCCCCCGGGCCCGCACCTCTCTGCTGGAACCTAGGGCGTGTGCGTGTGCGCGTCCATGCACACGCGTGCACACGCGTGCTTAGGAGCAGAAAGAGGGACAGGTAGGGATGAGGAAGGCAAAAAGGGGCGGGGACCGCAACCTCCCAACGTCAGGGTCACCGGGAACTTTAAACCGTCCTCGGACACCGCAGCGGCCCCCCGTGGTGCGTCCCGGTGCGTCTGCCCCAGACACCCCCGTGTTTCCCAGCCAGCCCCGTGGCGCACGTCTCGGGGAGCAGGGGCCCCAGAATCGCCTGCTTCCCGCAGCGACGCACGAACCCCGTTAGGCGTCTGCATGGCTCTGCGGTTCCCATCCTATGGGGGGATGACGACCTCTCAGGTGCCCCCAAGGCCAGCCATCCCGTCCATCCTGGGGCCCCTGAATGGCCCCGTGGCGACCAGAGGAGCCGGCCACAAAGGGGCGAGCTCTCCCGACCACCGCTGACCGCAGTCCCGGGGAAGAGGCGGCGGGCGGGGGCCCTCGGCGTGTGTCCCCGGTGCCCCCCGGCCCGTCTGGATCCCCTGCTGACCAGCCGTGCGTGCCAGGGGAGAACCCCAGACCCTAAAAGCCCAACACAAACGCCCTGGAACGGGGGAGGCCGAAACCACCGACAGCCGCGCTTCTGTCTTCCCACAGCCCCTTTGAGATCGGAACTGGAAGCCGAGCGAGCGAGCTGGACCGCGTACTCGCGCCTGGACTCGGAAGGTACCGTCACCTCTTGTTTTGTGGGGGTTTTCACTGACCCGCAGGAGGCGCAGGCCCGTCCACGAGCAGGTGAGGAGCCCGGGGCCAGCACGGCCCGGACCGGGGCCCCACGCTGGACCCCCACGGACCAAGGCGGCCCTGCGCGAGGCCAGAGGCCAAGGCGGTCCCTTAGGGCTCGGGGTCAAGGGTCAGGGCTCAGGTAAGAAGGTGAGCCCGAGGGGAGGGTGCTTGTCGGTTTGAACTGAAACTGAATTTTGAAAGGGACGTAGCGTTCACGACAGGAGTCCGGGGGCAGGTAATGAATGGGACGTCGTGGCCCGTGCGCCCCGAGACACTTACGGTGCCGCCACGGTGCCGTGGGCGGCAGAGAGACGGGCACACCCGCCACGGCCTCCCGGGGCTGCTCCGCCGGGGGGTGGGGGGAAACGTGAACGTGGAGGAAGGGCGCCCTCACCGCTCAGGAGGTGACCTTGAACTGATCCCCGCGGAGACCCAAGGTCTGGACCCGCCCACCGCGTCCCGTTGTGAACCCCCCGCTGTTTTTCAGTGTACGTCATCACCGAGATGCCCGAGGAGGAGGAGGAGGAGGAGGGTGAGTCCCACGTCGCGCACCCAGGGACGCCCGCTCCCCACGGCGTCGGGGCTGGGGACGGTGTCCCGGCTGGCGGGTGCCTTGCTGGTCCAGCCGCACCGCGTGCCAGGGAGGACCTGGGTGTGCGTCCCTGTCCCTGCTGGAGGGGTGGGGGAGAACCGGGAGCAGAGAGCGGGCCTTCGGTGCAACCAGGACAGGGCCAGAGGTCCAGCTGTCTACTCACACTCGGGCCCCCAGGCTGAAAGAGGGGGCGGGCGGCTGCCTGGCGCCCCGGGTCTGGGCAGCGGGGCGTGGCTGGGGCAGGCGCCCTCCGTGAGCCCGCCCGACGGCGCCCTGGTGGGGAATGAGCGGGCCCCTGCGACGGGCGGCCTCCGGGACTCACCCCATGCTTATTAGGACGGAGTTAGTTGTTGGACCCCCCATCCCCGTGAGGGGAAGGACAAGGGGGAATCCCAACCCGCATGCGTCACCCACGAACAAAAGCCCTGGAATGGACGGGCCCCGCCCCACGTGGGGCGCCCGGGGCCCTTCAGCATGGCGGGGCCCGGCGCCCTCAGAGGCATCCACCACTCCGATAAGCCCTTCTGCCCAGGCCCGCGTCCTTCTTTAAACGCCGTAAACCGATCTCCTCTGCCTGTCTTCTTTGTCGTTTCGGTTCCTTCCCTCGTCGCGCCGTCCGAACCCGACAGCCTCGGCGGCGTACGGCAAGGGCTTAGAGGACGGCGCGGCGCAGGAGCCCATCGACCTGCTGGAGGTCGAGGACATCACTGACAGCGTAAGTTGCACAACGCGAGGCCCTCTCGCTCCGGCGTTGGGGCCCCCGGGGCCCTGAGGGTCGCAGGGTCACTCTGCTCTCTCCGCACGGCCCGGGGGAGCTTCCCGGAACGGCCACGAGCCCACACGGTGCACGTGCGACCGGAGAGGGTCGAGGTGTGGGGCCGGTTTCAGGGTCCCCGGCCGGTGATACACACACACCCCGCACACACCACACACCCCGCACACACACCCCGCACACACCACACACCCCGCACACACACCCCGCACACACACCCCGCACACACACCCCGCACGCACACCCGGATTGCTTCTGGAGGCGGCAGAGCCCAAAACAACACGTGCAGGCCACCTAGACGTGGGGGCGCGCCACCGTCTGCAGGGACCCTCTGGAGACACGTCATACATAAACCCAACAAGAGCAGCCTCGGAGAGGCCGAGAGGAGAAGAAGAATTGGCCAGGGACCTCGGCACCCAGGGAACAACGTGGCGACGAGTTTCCCGGGGTCCCTTGTCGCCCGCGCGTCCTGACTGGGTGCGAGAACAAACGGCGACCCACGAACCCCAGCACGCGCGAAGGCCCGTCTCTGAGCGCAGGCCCAGGGCCGGGCAGCCTGGCGAGGCGGACCCTTGGCGGGCTCTGCGGCCCCCAATCACGCCACCCCACAGAGGGCCAGGACCGGCCCCCAAGGCCCGGCTGGCTCCCTCGTCCCGGCCGCACCGAGCGGGCAGAGCTGCGATGCGGAGTCGGGACGGCGTGGACCCGCCCGGCACTGATGCCGGCGGGACGTGCGGCCTCTGCTGCGTGGAGTCGCCCGGGCTGGACCCGGCTGGAACTGCCCGGTGGCTCTGAGGTCCCGCGTCAGGCCTCTAAGACGCGCGACACACGTTGACCCCAGCGGGAGCGTCGATCCGCGTCCTCTCCCCTACGGCTGGGGCGAGGGGGGTCACTCCAGCCTCAGGCGTGACCTCAGGCTCGAGCCGATCTACTCTCTCAACGTACAAAAGAATAAGCCCGGGGCGGGGGGGACAGCCGGGTCTGTCGTTCTGTCTCGTCCCGTTTGAATTATTAGGATGTGTCCCGCCCCGGTTCAGGTTCAGCCCTGAGTTCCTTCCTCCCGGACTCGCTCTGTGCACTTCACAGCCATGGGAACTGCTTGTCGCATCCCGAGCTGGCGGCGCGAGCCCCTTGCGTCTCAGGGCCTTTGCCCCGGGGACAAAGGGCGGCACAGAGCTGGGGCCGTCGCAGCCTCAGGGCCACCTCAGGCCAGGGGCCCCTGAACAAGCTCGCACCCCACCACCCGGGAAGTCTGGCCCGCCACAGGCTTCGCTCCGCGACCCGCCCCAGGTCACAGCACCTCGGGGTGCGCCGATCTCCTACACCCTGTGGGACCCTAATAAGTCGACGGCATGCCCCATGCCGCCAGGTGTCGAGGGTCGAAGGTCAACAGGGCAGCACAGCGGCCCCGTGGCTTCCCTCGGCAGCACCTCAAGCCGCCACCACCCCCCGCGTGAAGGGACTCGAGAAAGAAACTCTCAAGAAGGACCCACCTGTGGGTCAGTCCTGCTTAGTGTCATGGCCGGGAGGTCCATGTCACAAAATGGAAAAGAAAAAATAAACAAGAAAGGGCGGCGCGCGGCGTTGTCACTTCAGCAGAGTGTGGACACGCGGACTCGCCCACTGCGATCGGGTGCCGGGGGCCACTCCGCCTCCTGGAAGGGGTCATCCTGCGCGCTGGTCGTCGAGGCCCCCGCGGGGCGCGGGGCCATCCCCGGAGCTCAGAGGGCCCTGAAGGCGCGGTCCCCCCCCCCCCCGGCGCCTCTGGACGTCAGAGGGGGGATCGCGGGTGCAGCGCGCGTTCCCGTTTCCGGGATGTTTCAGGCTGTTTGTGCGTTTGTGTGTTTTTGCAGTTTTTGAAGAGCTTCTCCTATCAGGCGGTATTCAAGGCCGTGATCAAAGAGCTGACGGCGCGCAACGAGCAGGAGGAGGACATCGACATCCCCCTGAGCAGCCCCCTGGACGGTGAAACCAGGAGGAAACTGGGAATCCTGTAAGTCGTGGGCGGGACAGACCTACCGGTCAGGGGGGTCGAGGAGGCCGGAGGCGGCGGCAGAGAAAAGGGCCAGGCAGGTCCCCTGAGGCAGAGAGCGGGTCCAAGCCGGGCACAGGGCCACGGTACGGGGGACGGGGCGGGGACAGAACAATCCGGCTGCCCAAGCCCGAGAGCAAGGGGGGTCTGGGATGGGGGTCAGGCGAGCAGGCACCGAGGCCGGAAATCCAGGGCGGGAAATGCCGCGAAGGCACCGTGAGCCTGAACGAAAGCCCGGGGGCAAGGCCAGACCCCGGCCCTCTGAGGAGGGGGAGAGTGGGGCCCCCTAGCCGCATCCCCGGCCGGGCTGGGGGTCTCCCGCGTTCCCCGACGGGGCGCCCTGAGCTTCGCTGACCCGGCACTCACGGCCAGAGCCCCCCACGTGGAGCGGGGGAGGCTGAGGTCACCGCAGACGGCGGCTGAGGTCAAACCGTGCTAGTGGGCGTGACCCCGGGTCACGGGAGGCTCCCGAACTCCACGGGTACACCCGGCCCGTGCGGCGTGCGCGGGGGGAGCCTCGGTTTCCATTCGTCCACCTGTCGGAAACCCTGGCGAGCAAGGTGCCCCCCGGGGATGTACTGCGAACCCCCTGGCAGAGGCACGGGGGAGCGGGCCGCGGGGGCTGGGGCCCCGCACAGCCTCCGTCGTGAGTTGAGGTTTCCCCCAAAATCTGGCAGACAGACTGATTTTGCCGGCAACTTCCGCTGCGGGCTCAGCAGCCTCCTGGGGCCGGTGACCCCCGAGGCTTCTCCAGGAAAGGGGGAGGCAAACCAGACAATGCCAAACCCTGGGAACACGAGGCCCTCGGAGCCCTCTGTGGCTGCAGACACGCACGCACACGCCCAACGCCGTCCCCGCGGCGTGGCCCCGGCCCCGTTCCGTCCCGCTGAAGCCCACCACCAGGCGTGTTCCAACCCGACCGCTCGCAGCGAGTATGTCCTGAGCCCCCGCTTTGTGCTGACCTACTGTGTGCTGCCCTCACAGCAAGCAGTGTGTACCTGCAGTTCCCGGCCCCGAGGGAGGACCTGGCTGGTGAGGGTCCCACTGGCAAAGGGGCGTGCGGTGCCCCCGGCCGGTGCCCTCGGTGGGGCTTTAAGTCGCGCGCGTACCTGGCGCCCAGCCCTGGCCTCACGTCCCCCACGCTCGGTCCTCACGGACAGTAGGCTCGGTCACGGCTTCCGTCCCCCTCGAAGCGCCGGCCACGAGGACAAATCCCGGGTGGCGCAGACGGGCCCCGAGGAGGGCACCCCCCGCCCCGCCAGGTGAGCGTGTCCAGGCCTTGCCGGGGACGGGGATGTGCTCCCTGCGGCCGCCCGGGGTGCGGCTGTGAAGCTCGCTCCAAGGCGTCCGAGGTGGGAACCGACAACCTCAAGGTCACGCCGAAGGCCTTTCTCTCAACTGGGCCTGGGCCGCGGCCTTGGCCTCCTGCTGGCGCTTTCCGTCCGGTCCGAGCACCAGGAAGCGCAGCCAGCCCTGAGGGCACCTCATGTGGGCGGTCAGCCGTCCGGGCCACCGGCTCGCCAGCACGGCCCGCTCTGCCATGGACGGGAGGGGGCGGAGGGGCTCGGTTATTCTGAAGAGCTGGGCCTCTGGGCGGTGTCCGGGTGTCGTTTCGAGTGGGATTACTGGAAACTCGTACCAGACGCCATGGGGTTGCGGGCGGCTCCGTGCCGACCACGAACAGCGCTGTTTCCCCCAAGCGCTTTCCAAACGTCACCCGCTCCGGCCTCCCTGACCACGAGCCACGGAACAATCCAGCCCTGGGGGCTCAGCTCCCGGAGCCGGCCTCACACTTGGGCCTGCCGGCCCTGCCCCTCCCTGAATTGACCTTAAAAGATTTGGGGTCAGCCTCGTGGGTGCCCGGGCCGGAGGCCGGGTAGAGGCCAGGAGGGAGGCGCTGAGCGATGCCACGTGCTGTCCCCTTGACTCCCGAGCGCCGACCCGAAGAAAGCGGGGACTGAGGGAGCCATCAGCCCTCCTGCCATCCCAGGAGAGAGACTGGGCAGGGTCTGACTCCGTCTACACCGTGCGGCACAAGGGTCTGACTCCGTCTACGCCGCGCGGCACGAGGGTCTGACTCCGTCTACGCCGCGCGGCGTGACAGGCGGACACGGACTTAGCCTCAGCTCTTAAAGAGGTCGCGCGTTCCTTTCAGGCTGAAGAAGAACTTTGAGAAGTTCAAGGAAATGATCCTGTGGATTATGAAGAAACGTGCAAGTAAGGGCGGCCCCGCCGCCGGCCCCCGCGGCCCGCCCTCCAGCCCTCGGCTCGCCACCGCCTCGTCCCTCTCCGCTGGGTCCCTCCCGCGCCCCCCCTTGAGCACCTGCTGGCCTAGGAGGGTCCTGGCCACCAGGGGGAAGGCCTGGAGCCAGTCGGATGTGGTCTGGGATGTTGCGGGATCACCCTCCGGTGGCAGTGGGGCCGGCGGGTGTGGGGGGTGAGGACGGGAAAGCAAGCAGGGAATCCGCATGCCACGCAGGCAGGCTCCCTGGGGGCCGGGGCTGCTATGCACCCGCACAGGGAGGCGCCCAACCTCGGGTTTGGGGAGCAGCCCCTGGACCAGACGCCGAGGGCGTCTGGGGTCCAGCTATTCAGATCTGCTGATCCTGAGGTCGCCAGTTTGGGGGGGACCATGGCGTCCCCGGGACCAGGGCACTCTTGGCGCACAGGCACCCCGTAGCCCCGCGCTGAGCGAGGGCGTAAAGGAGGGACCCGGCCCTCCCGCCACCTCTGAGCCGTCTGTCCCCGCTCGCTCGCTCGCTCCCACTCGCGCCTGCAACCCCACAGCCCCTAGCGAGCGAGGGGTCCCCTGCGGCACGTTAGGGACCTGACTTCCCCGAAGTCCCTCCGGGAGGGAGCGCCAGGGCCCTCCTGTGTGCTGCTCTGCACACCTGGGAGCTGCCCGGGTGGGACCAGAAACGCCCTTGGCCCCGGTGGGGGAGCTGGAAACCCGGCCTCCCCTCCGAGGCTGGCTCCTTCCCGGCAGCCTTCCTTCCTTCCTCCCTTGAGAGAACGCGGCTGGCGCCCCAAACCCCAAACCCTCTCGGAGAGAAACAGATCTAGGGTTTGTTGTTTTTTCTTTTCTTTTTTCCCCCCGAAGACTTGCTCAAGGCCGTCAGCATGCCCACCATCACGTACCACTTTGGGAGTCCGTCGTCGGACGCCAAGGAGCCGGAGGGGCAAGAGGTCAAGGAGCCGGAGAGGCAGGAAGTCAAAAGGCCGCGGCCCGCGGGCCGTCGTAGGAAGAAATTAGAAATAGATACGGAATGGATCAAGGACAGGATCGAGGTAAGGGGGCAGCACGTCGGTCCCCGTCCTAAGAAACGTACACTCTGCACCCAGTCACTCCCGCGGGGAACCTGCGGCGCCTTCAAACGACGGAGGACGGCTTAGCGCCCGAAGAAACGCGCTCCGGGGCCATGAAAGACACGGAAGGGGCTTGGATCCGGGGAACTGCGAGGAGCGATCGGAAAAGGCCGCCGACGGGGCGATTCCGGCTGGACGGGTGGTGAAGGGCCCCCTGACGCGCCCCCGAGGGTCGAATACAACCCTCCCCCGGCACGGACCCCAGCTGCACCTCGAACACGCAGACGCGGGGCGGGGGGGGCTGGCGTCCGATCAGCCGCGCCTCCCACCCGACGCGCCGCGATGGGTGAGGGTCAGCGCGCGGCGAAAGCAACCGGCGCGGCGCGGGTCGGAAAACGCCCTGAAACGACACGCGCGCCAGAGGAGGGGTCGCACCGGAAACGGGGGGCATTTTGAACGCAAACGCCTACCCTCGCCGGACACGGCGGACACAGCATTTTGAGGGAAACACGACAGCTTTCAACGCGCACGGGAACGGAGGGGAAGGAAGATGGAGAAGATGAAACCCAGCGAGCCGAAGATTCGAGGAATGAGGGAAAGTACGTGGAGTCTGAGAAAACCCACAGACGGCAGCAGGGCGTAAGCGATGGCAATGAGAGCAGCTGCTGACCCAATAAAAAGAGATAACGGAAGCAACAGAACCGTCTGGGAAAAGACGGAAATGGGCCCATCTTCGGGCATGGCTGATCCAGAGAGAGAGAGAGAGAGAGAGAGAGAGAGAGAGAGAGAGAACGAGAAGGTGCTAATGACGTGAAGAACGAAGACAAGACCGCACACAGGGAACAGATTTTTTCAGCATTATATATAAAAATCATAATAATGCGTTTGAAAATTTTACGTAAAACAGACGGTTTTCCAGAAAGGTACAACTCGCTCACGCAGACTCACGGAGAAACGCACACCCCGAACACACCAGCATCGCGAGCCGAACGCTTTCCCCCCGAAAAGAGGCGTTTCGGGCCCGAGCCCCAGCGCCCCAGGAGGTGACCTGACGTGGAAAACGGGCGTGAAGACGAGGGCACACGGGAGTGGGGTGGGCCCCTGCGCGCTTGGACGAGCAGGCGCCACGGGAGGTCACGGACACGGGGACGGAGGCAGAGCTCGGAGCGACGCGGCGCAGGGGACGAGGAGAGGCCGGGACGGGGGGAGGCATGAAGGGGACGCGGCCTCGGAGCCTCCAGGACCGACCGCCTCTGCCGGCCGGCCGACCGCACAACCTCGGACTGCTGGCCTCCGTGGTGGACAGGGACACATTTCTGCGGTTTCGAACGGCCCGGCCTGTGCCCCGTCGTCACAGGAAACGAATCTCAAGGACGACGCGCACCGGAGTGAAGCGACGGTCTGAAACCCGCACACCCGCCCGCAGGGCGACCCACACAGCCTCCTGCCACACGGACACGTCAGCGGGGCCAGAGGGGCTTCCCGCAGGGACGGCGGGTGGCACAGGGCACGCGGGGTGGGCGGGCGGGTCCAAGCGGCGCGATCTGAACCGGGACGGTGGGCCCCGCGCGCGTCTCACGGGCCCGCCTCCTCCCGCAGGTGCATCAAGGCGACGTAAAGCTAGCCCTCTACCCCGACGAGAAGGTCTTCCAAATCCTCTTCCCCGACGGGTCGGGCCAGATACAGTATCCGCCGGAGCGCGCGGCCCCGCACGGCGCCTCAACAGCGTGTGACGCGGGGCCGGGGCCCGGGTGTCCTGCCCCCACGGCCTCCGCGGGCTCCGGCTGGCCGCGGGGCCCCCGCGCGGCTGCTTGTGCCTTAACCACGCGCCAGCTACCCGTCGGGGAACCCGGCCCTGCTCATCCTCAGCTCGGCGGGGGGCCGGTTCACGTACATCCTTCTGGAAGACAGCCGGGAGATGCGGATGCGGGCGCTGGTGGACAACGCGGGCCACGCCACCTTCCACGACGAGCACAGGGGGATCTGGTGAGCGCGGGCCGCGCCCCGCGTGCGCTCGTCCCCGGGAAGCGGCGTGCCCGCGGCCCCGTCCGTCCCCTGGAGTCCGCCCGTCGGGCTGGGGTGGGCAACCTTCAAAGCTCCCCCCCCCGGCGGGTGGGCAGGTCAGCAGGCGCGGGACCCCAGGCCGCTGCACCCCACACTGGCCTCCGCGGCTTCAGAGAGTGGCCGGGGCCCTCGGGCCGGCAGCGGCCTCGCAGCCAGGCCAGGGCCCAGCTCACCGTCCCTCGGGACCCGCCATCCTCTTGCCCTGAAGCTGCCGACCGTGTCACAACTCGGGGCAGGGACCCACGGGTGGCTTTTCCTTCGAATGCCGAGCGCCCCCTCCGCGGGCGAGCACAGGAGGGCGGCTGTCCGGGGCCAACGGCCCACGGGTGAGGCTCGGCGTGGCCTCGGGAATCTCTGCGAACGGCCCCCGAGGGGTCCTGCCCGCCTGGCCACAGACCAAGGCCGAGGGCACGCTGGGGGCCTCCACCCTCACTCACCCCAGCCGGCCTGGCCCCTCTGCCCGCGGCGCGCGGCCCGTCCACACTCAGCCGGACGCCGCCGCCTGACCGCCCGCCCTGCCTCCCCCGAGGAGCTGCACGCTCGGGCCTGACTTACACCCAGCAAAGCCGCGCCCACGGCATTCGGGCATCGGAGACCTGGGTGGGGGAGAAAGTGTCCCTCGTACCCCCCTCCCGTCACCCCCGAAAGGCCACACACCCAGGGCAGGACGGGCTCCCCATCCCGGGGACGGCAGCACCCACCAAGACGTGGCCCTGCAGCAGAAAGTGGCCCAGGGAGTTCAGGGTCGAGCACGGAGCTGTCAGGCGGGGCCCACCCGCCGAGTCGGTGCCGGGGATCCGTCCCCGCAGCTGCTGCCCAGGCTGGGGGGCCAGAGGGAGCCCCACACCGCACGGGCACGGGCGGCGGAGCAGCCACCCCGTTCCAGGACTTCCAGGGCCGTGTTCAGATCTCCCTCTCGTCAGAGAAGGCAGAGGCCGTGCGTGTAGTTTGCCGGGTGTGTGGACGCTGAACCCCAGCATCTCCCCCAAACTCCGGGCCCTGGGCCTGAGGAACCCGGACCAGGCCTCCCGCCAGGGGTCAGCGTCCCTCCCACCCAGCGAGGGGCCCCAGACCTGCCTAAAGTCAGGAACCGTGGCGGGTGGGTCCACCCACCCACACCACAGCTTGGGGTCCTTGCCCCCCCCCGGGGAGGCGCTTCCAGATTCAGACTTTCCAGGGTGTCCTCGGCCCCGCTTTCCCGAGGAAGCCCTAGCCCAGAGCCGGTCCCTGAGGCAGGCGCTGACCTCTAGCCCCGGGGAGCGGGGAGGGCCTGACGCGGGGTGTGGGGTGGGGGTGATGTAAAGGGCTGGAGCCTGCAGGACCGCCCCTCGGGGTGAGGGGAGGAGCCCCTCTCTGTGCCCTCTCCATCGAGGACCCTGACGCTCGCCGACGTCCTGCCACGTGCGGCCGCTAAGCCCCTCCACGAGCCCGCGGGGAAAGCACCGGCCTCACCTGCGTTTCTTCGCTGAAAGAGGCGTGGAGAGGTTAAGTGACTCCCGGACCCGCCGCCCCCGGGTGTGCGTGTCCGCCTGCGTGTCCGCGTGCGTGTCCACGTGTGTGTCCGCCTGCGTGTCCACGTGCGTGTCCGCGTGCGTGTCCACGTGCGTGTCCGCGTGCGTGTCCACGTGCGTGTCCGCCTGCGTGTCCGCCTGCGTGTCCGCGTGCGTGTCCGCGTGCGTGTCCGCGTGTGTGTCCGCCTGCGTGTCCGCGTGCGTGTCCGCGTGCGTGTCCGCGTGCGTGTCCACGTGCGTGTTCGCGTGCGTGTCCGCGTGTGTCCGCCTGCGTGTCCGCGTGCGTGTCCGCGTGTGTGTCCGCGTGCGTGTCCGCCTGCGTGTCCGTGTGTGTCCACGTGTGTGTCCGCGTGCGTGTCCGCGTGTGTGTCCGCCTGTGTGTCCGCGTGCGTTTCACAAACACGAGCCCATGGTGAAAACTAAGTCGTCCGGTGCACACGCGCCCAGCTGAGGCGGGACAAGGAGGGTGTCCGGGCTCGGGGTGCGGGATGAGGCAGGCGCAGGGCCGGGCCGTGCAGGAGGAGCCGCAGCCCTGGGGCCAGGCGGCGTCCGCCAGGACGGGCTGTTTGTCGGCCCTGAGGTGACCTCGGTGAGCTCGGGGCCGGGGCACTTCTCCTCGGACGACGGGTGCAGTATTGACTCACGTCCAAAGCGACTGGACAGACCCTAAGTGCACCCCGCACACAGCAAGGCCGACCGTACGGGTTGGTAAATGACACGAGGACACTGACCGACGGGGTGAAGGACACCGGAGGGGCGGTCAGGACAGGGCTGCTCCCGGGGGAGGGGGTGATGCGGAAGCTGAACCCTGAAGGCCCAGCGGGAGCCAGCGGCTGTGCCGGCCCCACCCCGGGGACAGGAAGCGGCCCGGGAGCCGGTGGCCAGGGACAGAAGACACGAGGGAACGGGGACGCGGTGGCGGGGACAGGAAGCACCTACCTAGCCGTGGGTCCGCCTTCCGGGGCGGGACTTCTCCCGTGAGCCAAGGTCCCCTGTGGCCTGTTTGTGGGCAAAGAGGGACCGAGCGAGGGGGGAGCTTAGGGGGGCGGGGGCGGGCCGGTGCCACCCCGGGAGAGGCTGCGCCCCCGGCCCCGGCGCCCGGCACAGGGGCTGCCGACGCGACTCCTTGGTCTAGGTTGAGTCTGAGCCCAAACCTGGGCTACTACTTTGCCAAAGACCAAGCCCAGAAGGCCTGGAACTGGTGGAACCTGCGCGAGCACGTCCACGCGCCCCCCATCCGGCCCGTCTCCCTGAGGATCAACCAGTACATCGTGGTGCAGGTCAGGAGCCAGGACAGGATCAGCTTCCGCTTCACCCACCGCGAGAACCACGTCTGCCTGAACCTGGGCACCAAGTACAAGGTCCGGCGGGCTCGGCTCCCTCGCCCCTGCCGGGCGGGCGACAAAGTCCGGGGGAGGAAACGCTTCCCGGGGCCGCCGTGACACGTGACCACCCAGGAGGGGTGGGGGGCGTAAAGCCACAGAAACGCATTCTCTCACGGTTCTGGGGAGGGGACGTCTGAAACCGAGGTGGTGGCAGGGCCGTGACCCCCCCCCCCCCGCAGAGGCCCTAAGGCCGGGCCCTTGCCGCCTCTCCTGGCTCCCAGGGGTCCCAGGCCCTCCTCGGCGGGAGGCGGCATCGCTCCGGTCCCCGCCTGTCTTCAGGAGCCTTCCCCTCTGCGTCCCTCCTCCCGTGCACTCCATCTCCCTCCCCTCTCCCACCCCCTGTAAGAGCACCGGCCGCTGGATTTAGGGCCGGCCCTGAATCCCCACCCCAGGGTCATTCAATGACCCCACACGGGCCTATGTCTAAACGCAGGGACATTCACGGTGACCGGGGATGAGGACGTCGACGTGTACTTTGGGGGCCACGACTCAGCCCCCTACAAATGGGGAGGGGCGTGTGGGCTCAGGGTGACCCACCACCCCAGGCTGCCCTGGACACGAGACACTTTGCACTGAGGCCGGGACAGTGCTGAGCAGAGCCAGGCAGCCGGCCTCGCGCCAGTCCCGTGCCTGCTGCTCCGCAGGGTGAACGATAAGGCCCCGGCCTCCCTGCCGGCCCTGGGCTTCCCGCGGGCGACCCCGCAGAGAGGAGGCGCGCACAGACTGCCCCCGGCACAGGGGAGACAGGCCAAGATGGGCGTGAGGGCCGGGGCCACCGGCCGTCGAATCTCAGTGGGGGGTGCACGGAGGGGGTGGGGGCAGGTCAGTGGCCCGCAGGGCGGGTGAAGGGCCGCCCAGGGGCTACACGCCGAGGCCGAGCTGGCCCAGATGCACTCCACGGGAGCCCAGGGGGACGTGGGCTGGCGGCCAGGCGTGGCGGACAGTCTCCCGGCCGTGGTCGGGCCTCAGTCTCCCCCCGCGGTAGGGGATCGTGGGAGAAGCTGGACGCCCCCAGGAGGGCACAGCCCTTGGACGGTGGCAGACCACCCCGGGGCGCAGGCGCTGACAGACACCCTATGGTTCGGGGTCAGGCTGGGACGTGGCTCCTGGGGCAGGCCCACGGAGGGAGCTTGTGGGTGGCGGGGCCCGGAGCACGGCTTTGCCCCGGAGCGTGAAGGCCGGGGCCTGGGCACAGGGGCCTCACCCGGCCCCCGTGAACCCGCAGTTCGTGACCCCGGAGCTGCTGAGCGAGATGCGGAGCCGGCCGGTGCTGGAGGTGGACGCCGGCGCCCTGGTGCGGAGGATCCGCGTCCTCCTGGGGAAGATGAGCAGGGTCGTGAACCTCCTGACCCCGTCGGACCTGAAAAGCTTCCTGGAGGTCACCAGCACCCTCCTGGTGGACAACACGAGCCTCGCCGAGAAGTTCCGGTCCCGGGTGGAGGCGGCCACCACCCTGGCCCCCGGCTCCCACTGAAGGTCCGGGGAAGGCACCAGGGCGACCCCACAGCCCCGTGCAGGTCCTGCGGGAGCTCGTCTGTACTTCGGGACCCGTCACAGGGACCCGGTGTGAACAAAGGAACGCGCTGGGCGGACCTGGCGGAGGCGGAGGCTGGACCCAGAAGGGACAGTCGCGCCGGCAGGCTGCTCCCGCGGACAATACACACCCCCCGGGCCCCGCCTGCCCTGGTGACCTGTGTGCGCCCGTTCTGTCGTGGCCCCTCAGGACGCCGACTGTCCCCGAGTCTGGCTCTGCCGAGTGCTGGCCGCGTGACCTCGGGCAGCTGGCCTCGTGCCTCAGTTTCCCCGTCTGTGGAGCGGGTCTAGACAGAGCAGAGCAGGCGGCCCTCACTCTGACCCCATCGTCGCGAACACCCCCTCGGCCTCCGCCGCCCAGACAGCAGCCCAGGGCGGGTCCCCAAACCAGGCCCAACCGAAGCCCGACCAGAAGGACCCGCCCTTCACCCCGAACCCCCAACAGCCGGGCCCCTCTGGGTCACTGGCGGCCACCAGCGCGAGTGGCTAAGGCAGAAGGGCAGCTGTGACCTGGGTGGTTGACGCCGGGGGCCTCGGGGTGGCGCGTGGAAGGCCTCGCACGCTCACCTCTGCCCGAGCCTTGTTCGCAGGCACGTGTTCCATGCGCCTGTCACGTGACCGTGTCTCCCGCCCTCCCTCACCCCTGGCCTCCGAGGCCTGGCTTCAGGGGGCCACGCCCGGTGTGACCCGGGGAGGGTCACGTCTTAGAGACGCAGGTCCCCGGCGTGGGGAGGGGTGGCAGTTCCTAGAAGAGGAGCCGGGCCGTGTGCCCTTTGCATATTCACGCTCCCCAGGGGGATCTCGGCTGCAGCTAAACCCCAACGGCACGGGAAACCCCTTATCCCGGCTCAGCCTGGCAGGGAGCCCTTCCCTGCTGGGGCGGCCACACCCACGCCCCGCCTTTCGGGACCCTACTCCCGGTCATCGCCCCAAACATCCTGTCATCGCCCCAAACGCCCCGTCACGGCCCCAAACAGCGAGGCCAGGCAGCCGGGGCAGGGCTGGCGTGGTAAGGCTGGCGGTGGCCGGCGCCGTCAGCCAGGACGTGCCGCAGCTGCAGCCGGACATGACCGCGGCCCCCGTGGCCGTGTGCACCTCATGGGCCAGCCTCGCCTTTCAGGGGCCTCGTTCGTTCTGCGCCTCTGCTTGGCACGTGGAGACGCCCGGTTCCTTCCCAGACGCCAGCAACAAGCTCCTGGGTCACACTGGGCGACGAACGCGTCCTCCGAAGCGCGTGGCCCCATCTCGGAGCCAAACCAGACGTCTCCCCGGGACCGGAGGCCGTGGGGTCGGAGGCACGGACCCCAGTCCCGCCACCGGCTCGCTGGGGGGCGAGTGAGTGTGGCTGCTCCCTCGTCTGTCATGGGGACGGGGGCGGTTCCAGCAAACACCGAAGGACGAGGCCTCAGCCAAGCAGTCGGGGGCGCTGGGCAGACGTGGCCCCCGCTGTGACCAGCCACTGCCTCCCCACCCCGTCTCTCCCGTCACACAGACCCGGAGCACGGGTCCGTTCACACAGCGGGGGTGGGGACAGGCGTCCCCGCAGAGGCCTCGGGTCTGGTCGACCCGTTTTAAAGTATTTTCTGGCCCCCGCTGGCGAGGCGGGACGTCTCACAGAGGCACGGAGCACCAGCTCCTCCTGGGACCGCCGCTCCGCACCTGTGAGGTCAACGGCTGCACAGGATCCCGCGGTGCCCGGGGACAAGTTTCTAGGAGAAGCCAGTGACCCCACAGAGGCCGAAGGAGAGGAAGTGGTCACCCCCACCCCCCGGAAGGCGCTAGGGTCCCAGGCGTCCCCCTCCGGGCTGCCGGTGGCCACGCGGCCTTCTCCCCGAGTGCGTGGGTCAGAGTCCCCCTCCTCCTGCGCACCCCGGTGGTGCCGACGGGGCCCACCCTCCTCCAGCGCGGCCCCGTCTGCCAGGAAGGCCCCAGCCCGCGGCACAGCCCTAAACGCCCCGTCCGCCTCGGGCCCCAGCTTCCCGAGGGGGCCATTTCTCTGCCTCATTTTACCCTTGGTGCGTTGGCAGGAAAAGGTGTTTCTCCTGGAAACGAAAGGGAGGGACGCTGGGCAGCGGCTTGACCCTGCCCTGCCCTGTCACACACGGGGTCCCCGACGGGTAGCTCCGTCTGGTCCCGGCCCCCAGAAGTGAGAGCGGGCTGTCTGCCCTCGGGGAGGACAGACGGGGGACAGAGACACGAGCAACACCGCCATCGATGGCGTGGTGGCTTTGTGGAGAAGCACCCGTGGGAACAAAGGAGCAGCCACCTGGGGAGGGGGGAGGGGTCACAGGAAGCCTGAGGAGGCGGCAGCCGGAGCAGATGAATGAAAGGGGGTGGGGGTGGGGAAGGGGTGAGGATGGGGTCCCCAGGAGAGGCGAGGCCAGAGGGAGCGAGCGGGCACTGAGGGCGCCACGCGGGCTGTGGCCCTGGGGACGAGCTGGAGGGTGACTTATCCCCACGCCCAGTCATCGTCTGAGTGTGCGTCACGGGGCAGCAGGGTCCCGCGCGTCCCCAAACACGAAGAGACTGTGCTGGCCACGGGCCAGGCAGGGCCACTTCACAGGTGACTGCTGACTGCTGCGAGGGAACTGAGAGGGGGGGGAGGGCTCCACGGGAAACAAGAGCAAATGCAAGCGGAGCGCGCCCGACTCACACCCTGGCGAGCAGATGCGAGCAGATGCAGCCGTGGTGCTGGGCGGGGGGCGGGGGCGCAGGCCGGGGTCGCAGGGCGCAGAGGCCCGCCGGGTACCAGGACAGCTCACTGGAGAGCGAGCGCTCCCAGCCCTCCCAGGCTCTGCCGACGGCTGCGGGGGAGAAGGGAACCGGCCCCACAGGACAGAGACCCCTTCCCGGACGCCTTGCGGGCACCCCCAGCCCCCTAGAGCCCAGCGTTGCCCCGGCTGGCAGGGGAGACACGTCTCCAGGGCCCGGCTTCGGCGTCTCAAAGCAACGACCCAGCGACTAGCAGAGACCACCCTCCTCCTCGCTCTGGAGCTCTCCCGTGTGGAAACCACGCGCACACGCACACACACGTGCACACACGCGTGCACACACGCACGCCGCGTGAGCCGGGCCGAGAGGAAAGCAGTTCTCAATCTGGGCTGGCAGCAGACGGACAAAACACAGACACGCAAGCATCTCGTGTGTCACGTGGAGACAAGTGAGCCAGGCGAGGGGGACGGCGAGCGCCAGAGACGGGGGGGGGGTGTCCCCATCACCCGCCGTGGGAGGCTGCGGCGCGCACTGTGAGGCGGGAGCAGCCCCGGCGGACTTCCACCCACGAGAAGCCAGGGGTGCCCCCACACGATGCCCCCACACGTGCCCGTGAGGACCACCGAAATGTCTGCAGACACCGCCAATGTCCCTTTGGGGGTGGGGGGGCCACACCATCCCTCGCTGAGAGCCACGGCTGGAGATCGCGTTGGGGTTCCCGGTTCACGGCCCAGCACACGCCTACCATGGCACATGTCCCGTGTCCCTGAAAAGAACGTGCGCTGCGGTCGCTGGGCATCCCAAATTAAACGAGGCGACGGTGGTTCATCCTACCATCAGCCTCCACTCCAAACAAGCCAACGGAGACCCTGAGAGAGGCTGTCTTAAAAGGGACTAAAACAACGCAAAAACCAAGTAAAAGGGACGAACCTGGGTAAAAAAAAAAAAAGCTGACACGGGGGGGACGACTGAGGACACTGGAATATGGGCCGCACACACGTTAGATGCTCCTGAATTTGGGGGGGGGGGGGGGTTAAAGGTATCTAGGTTCCGTAGGAGAACGTCCTCGGTGACCGGAGGGGCACGTGGGAGCATGTCGGGGTCCAACGTCACGGCGCGTGGCGTTCACTGCAGATCGTTCACGCGTGTATGCGTGCACGCTGACAGTCAAAACCCACATGGTTGAAAACGGGCAAAAGAGCCCAATCGTACAAGAAAAGCTGTTTCAGAACAGACAGAAACGTCCAGAAGCCGCAGGCCGGACATTCGACAGCAGCTACCTGTCAGAGTTCGTTTACAGGAAAACTCACCTTTTGTGTTAAAATTCAAACACTACAGGAATGCCTGACAGTGGACACGTTTTTAAATCAGAAAAGGTTTAAAAACCCCTCCTTTCCAAAAGAACAGAACAGATGTACTCACCGGGTGACTATTGGATCCCACTATTTCAAGTTTCCAGCGGCGGCTTCCTGTTTGTGGGGGTGGGAACGAGAAGAGGGGCCGGCTGGGGGAAGACCCGCCAGGAGGGGAAGGTTCCAGAAAGGAAGCGAGCGGCTCCCCCGAACGCACCGCCAAGGATGTGCCCTGCAGTTGCTGGGCATCCTGAATCAGAATGAGGGAACTCGGGCTGCGCTCGGCCTATGACCCGTCCACACTTAGACACACGAAGTCAGAGCCACAGAAACGAGCTTGAGAGGCGGCGGCGTCTGAACTAGAAGGGGCCAAAGCAACGCAAAGACCAAGTGAAGACACCTCTCGGGTAAAGAAGTCCCTTTCCTGAGGAACGACGGTCCCATCCTCGTCCCCAGGACCCTGTACAACGGCCGCTGGCCGCACGGAGGCTGACGGTCCCCTCCTCCTCGTGAGGAAATGGCAGACGATGCGAACCCACGGAGGGGTGAGGCCGGAAGAAAACCCGAACCCGCTCTCACGGCTGCTCCAGTAACGCTGTTTCAACACGGCTACCTGCGTTGACTCCACTCGGAAAACCGGCACTTTTGCAAATTGAAAAAAAAAAATAAAAATTTTCAACAAATTAATTACGTATTGAGATGCTCCAGTGACGCCTTTCCACAACGACCGTCTTGCCCGAAGAACCCACACGGCACCCACCAGTGGAGCTGGGGAGATGGCGTGGGCCCGGCCTGGACGTCAGCGTCCGCCCGAGGATGCGACACCTCCCAGGCCGGCCCGGCGCCTCCCCTGGGGGCTGGGGAAAGGCGCACGGGATCCCCCGGTGTTACTTCTTACATCACGTGGGGATCTGCAGCGTAGCTCGATAAGTTTCAAAAAAAATAGTTTTTTAAGCATTCACACACGTGACAGACCCATGAGGACAAAGTAGGAAGCAAAAATCTTTATTTTTAAAAAATTCACATTTATTAAAAACAGCAATTTCTAGCCAAATAATATAAAGCGTTTTAAATTAATTTTCTGAAAGTGTGTACACTCTCTGTAAGCGAACCCTCGGAACTGTACAGACTGGAACAATGCCCCTTCAGCAACCGGGTGACTGCCACCCCGCGGCACTCGGTAGGGGTGTGCGCGTGTTCCGAGAGTCAGATTCCACAGGAGGACGAGCGCTGCCGAACGTTCCCACCCTTAGGAACGCGCTCCGCTCCGTGCATGGATGAAGCCGGTCGCGTGTACAACAGTCACGCCCGCACCTCTTGGGAACGGCTTCGAGAAGGCCACTCACTGTCCACATCACACACGAACTGGTGTTTTAGTTTCTCTCGCTGAACGGCACTCGACGCCGCCAAGCGGAAGTAAGCGCGGTCTCCCGATTCGCTCGTTCCCTGCAGAAGAACGACTGTGGACCCTCAGGACCCTCTGCCCCCGACGCGCAGAGTGCGAGCCCCACCTGGCAGCGCCCGTCACCGACGCGGGCCGGGCTGGAAACCGCGTGGCCCGCTTAGCACGACACGTCGGGGTGTGCCCGAAGGGGCGGGATGGGAGAGCGGCTCGGCACGCGGCACGAGGCGTGCGGGCGCCGGTCCCAGCGTCTCTAGACTAGTGTTTGAACTTGAAACTCCTTCTGAACCTAAACGCAGGCTCCTTTCACGACGCCGGCAGGGGCAAAACCGGTCCAGTCCGGGAACAGGCATTTATGGGAGAACGCGGACGGACGCGCACAGTTCCCGGTACCTGACGCCCCCTGACACAGTGCCGGACAGGTCCTCCTTGCCCGTTAGTTAAAGGGTCTTCGCTGGAGCAGGTACCCGGCACGGCCACTGAACTCACCGGACGTGAACGCTTCTCCAGGAACGACTGGAGCCAAAGGCGGCGTGCAGAGGCGGGTGGCCGGTGACGGCTCCGTGCGGCACGAGACGCGCTCTTCCTTGGGTCCCCTCCTCCCCCCCAGGCGGCAGGTGCGACCCCTCCCGCAGCGCCCCCCACTCGCACTCACTGCTGCTCCACGAGGCCCACTGAGGACACGGCACGTGTCTGCCGCGCGGAGGCCGCCGCTCCCTGCCCTTGCCCTTGCCCCTCCGCACCTGACCTCGCATCGAATTCGCAGGAAGGAAACTACGGAATTCCCGGGAAAGCAGAACGTGTCCTCAGAAGGATCCGACCCCTCCGAACTGAACTTCAACGCGACAGGAGGAACATCGCGGGAAACCGAGTGCAGGAACGACGTTTCTGGAGGACACACCAGCCACCGCGGAACGCTCGGGGGCCAGGTGCGGCAGCGCCTCACACTTCACACGCCTTCCCCTCGCCTTCCGATCGGCGCTATTTCCCTCGAGCTCGCCCCTGCACGACCCGCTGACCCCCATCTCGCTGCGCGCCTCGCCGCGGGCCCGCCACGCCCGCCGCCTCTAAACCTGACATTGCTCGTGGCCGCTTGAGTGAGGCGGTGTCCACCGCTCAGAGGGGGATCTTCGGCAGGGTGACGTTTCTAAGGGGAAACACCAATCCTTCCACGCTTCGCTCCGCAGCCAGCTCTGAGCAGCACGCCTGAGTGGGTCTTGGGGACACTCCCCGGTGTCCTGCAGGTCGCGTGCGTCCTCAGCCACTCCTACCGGACGGGCCGTCCACGCGCACAGCCGACTGGCCTGGTTATTTGGAAACGGACAGGAGGAGGTTCAGCTGAAAGGCAAAGTGAAATCTACGTTAGCGGTGCCGTGGGGAAGGGGACCAGGGCCTCAAACGCAGAACGCGGGCGAGAGGCTCAGGTGTTCGAGGGGCCGGTGAACGTGGCTGCCGCGATGCTGGCCTCATTCCTGGTCCGCACTGGGCGCTGAGTCTGGGGAGGCCGGTGGGGAGTCACCCATCCAGGCCCTCAACACATGTCGGATCCAAGGAAGGTGACAGGAAACACCACAGACCAACACCGCCCAGGGACAGAAACGCAGCTCAACAATCCACTTCACCTTCCTCTACGCACGGGGTGTTTCGGGAGAGCTGTGTGCGCGCGTCGCATTCTTCCACTGACTTAGATGCATGAGGACGGGCATGAGGCGTGGATTTCAGCGCACGTGCTAACGCTGACTGGACCCAGGAGCGCCCTGTCCACCCTAGAGGAGGACGGGACGCAGAGCCCACCACACCGCACGTGGCCACGGGGCCCCAGCGAGACCTGCAGCTAAGTGAACGTGGCAGCGAACCCGCCACGGCGCACAGACCAGTCTGTGATCAGAATAACCACCCAGAACCCGTGTGAGTGAGCACCTCAAAGGCAAGGGACACCGGATCACCTCTGTGCTTTTCCTGGCCAAAATACAAAACCTGGATCTGGTCACGCGGAAAAGCAAGTCCAAACCAAGGGACACGCCACAAAACCACTGGCTGGCGAAGGCCAATGAAGGGGACAAGGCTGCAGCCGGGCCCCAGGCTGAGAGAAGCTGGAGAGACACGACACCTGACAGCCCCACTTGGTCTGGGCCCTGGAGCGGGGAAAACCACGCAGAAAGGACGTTGCTGGGACGACTGAGGAAGGCTGGGCACAGAACAGGGGCTGTGACGTCGATACTGAGGGGACTCAGGTGACAGTGTCGACCTCACAGTCCCGTCTGGTACCGCGGGGCGGGGGTGGGAGGACCCCGTGCTGGCAGGAAGTCCACCGACACGGCTCCAGCGAGGAGCCGTGTCTCCCAGCGTCCCCTGAAACGACTCGGAGGGGGCGGGGGACAGCAACGCTGCAAAGCCCACGGCACAGGTGCCCACCGGGAAGGCGCCTTCCTGCCATTCCTGCACCTTCCGTACGTTTGCAGTCAACAAAGTTTACTAACGTTGGTGCAGATGCTCCGCTTAGGATGGGCTCCCGTCCTGACAGACCCACCAGAAGCTTCCGGGGGGATGAAATGTTCTGGAACTAGATGCTGGCGAAGGTGCACGACTTAGTGGCTGCAGCAGAGACCACTGAACCGCCGCCCTGGGCTGAATTCTACGGTGCGTGGATCACACGTCGACAAAAACGAGACCTGTTGCTCCTCCAGCTCCATCTCCTCTCCCCACGCAGAAACGCTCGCCACCCCCACTGACTCCCCCGTGTCCGCCCCCCCTCCCACCCTGCTCTCCCCAAAGCCTCTGGTCCTGACCGCACACTAAACTCCTAAACGATCCTAAACTAAACCACCCCAGCACCGGCCTAACGCTCACCAGGTGCTCGACACGAAGCTGCCGCCTGGTCTGAGTCGGTCAGTGACCGTCTACACACACTCGCCCTATGCTTAGCTTTCTAAATTTAGGAAAAAGAGAGAAAACAGAAACACGGTCGAACATCCATTCTAATCCCTAAAATACGTTTCCTTTTCATTTGAAGTGTGGGCCTCTGATCAAGCGTACTGCCAAGAAAATCACTCGGCGACAGCTCACTCATCCGAAACACAGCGACTTTCAGCATCATAAATTAAAAAGCAAAATTCTAAAACCATCACCAAAACTTTGAGAGAGCGATTCAAAGTGTGAACTCCTGCTCACCGGAATCAAATAACGTCCAATTTTTAATACTAAAACTAAACACACGGAAACTCAAAGACTCACTCACGAAAACCACCGAGAGGCCGTGACGGCAGCAGGGCCTTCGGACGACCGTTACCTGTTCCATGGAAGGGCAAGCGATGATCTGGACGTCCTCAGGGCTGAACTCCTCCTTCAGCAAGACATGGAACTTCTGGAAGGCTTGCTGGATGTTATTCTTAGAAAGCGAAGAGGCAATCGTGTTAAATGTGTCACTGAGGACATAGGCATCTCAGACCCGAAGCCCTAAGAACGCTGACTCATAATAACCTGCTAAAATGAGCGGAGGAAATGCATCTTTCATGAGATTGCCAAAGACGCACAATTCACACTTAACATTCCACGTGCCAGCACAACCCGACGGACTCCGCAGATAAAATGCCCGGGAAAAAAGAAAAACCTCGCAAACCCCGTCCCCCGAGAGAATAATAAAGGGTCTTCAGCAGCGACTTCTTACACGGGAGAGAACGACGTTCCCAGAGACATAAAATGTGCTGCAGAAGCCAACCAAGGCCTCGGGTGAAGATGTGAGCCCAACACAGAGCCGGGCGTCACGACTGACGGTGCTCGGACACCCCACAGCCTGGCGGCTGCCGCGGGCCATCTATTGCCAGGACTCGCCGGTGGTAGCACGGGCGTGATTCCTGAGGTGCCACTCGCTCAAGTGCTGGGCCACACCCAGCGCGAGGGTCTAACGTTCCATTTGTTAATTGCCTGCCTTCTGCTTTTAGGTAGAAATCACCTCAGTGCCAAGGGTAGCGTAAGGCAAAGTGAGGGAGAGACAGACGGGTATGAGCAGACAGACGCAGGCGCGTGCAGAATCGCGGGGACGATGCGCCGACTTCACTCCGGGGCAGTCAGCACGCCAGCGAAGAGAGGAAGGGTGGACGAGCCCGCCCCCCATGCAAGTAGACTGCCACGTACTCACCCTGACGGGTTTAAACAAGATGAACTCGGTATCTTTATTGGACAGGTACAGCGACATACTTCTCAAGGTCAGAGGCAGCTTCGTTTTTATGGTCCTGTAGACACCTGTCACAAGGTCACTGACCTTTGCTAGAAGGAAATGAACCTCGTTAGTGTCCCAAAGGAAACGTTTCCATTTTAATTCAGACGGGAATAAAAGGAAAAAGTATAAAAAGACAAGACTATTACCCCAAAGAATTTCTTTCACTCGTCTCGTTTATCGAGTTTAATCACAAGCCCTACAAACATTCCTTAAGTATCTATTAATGCAAAATTCTAACCCCTAGGGCTGAAGGGGCAAAAAGGTTCACACACCTGCCCCCGGCACGCTTGGGGACAGGCACAGGGCGGTAACAGACGGACTCACGGTGAGAGACGCTCCTGACCTGAGATCATTCAGAAAACAGCCACGCGTTTGATGGGAACTAAAATTTACGTCAGATTCTGGGACTGCCTTGTCAGGAAGGGAGCAGATCCCCAGTCCAGCAGAGTGCAACCGCAAGGACTCCGGGGCTCAGGCGGAGCGCCTGCACGGAAGTCAACGTGGAAAGCAGAGCGGTGGCCGCGGTGGCCTGGATGGAGTATCTGAACGGGGAACGCACCCCGAAAGCACAAAGGAAAAGACTCGGACTCCAGCCACACTCAACCGCGCTCGTAACTAGAGAAACGCACGCTGAAGCACTGAGGTGTCTTCACCCAGAGTGAACACAGCCCGTGTGGCGCGGGGGGGACACGGGCCCCTCACCCGCTGCTGCAGGGGTGCCAGCCGGCTCGAGGAGGGGGTGCACGAGACGACGTCAGGCAAACCGAACACACGCTCCTCCACTTCACGTCCCTGCGGCTCCACAGAGTCACGTGGGTACGCTCCCAGCCAGGGGCGCTGGTGAAAGAGCGCTGGAAAACCCGGAAACCGCAAGTGACTAAAATTCCACACATGAAAGGACTGAAGAAACTGTGCTGCTGCACAGGGCACAGGATGGGGAGAGAGGGACGGGGCAGCCGGGCTCCAAGGTGAGCAGGATCCAGCCCAACCTCAGGGTGCAATGCGTCCCAGGCCCACACGTGCGACTTCACGCACACAGTTTGGGGAAGACACTTTTAACAGCGGTTACCTTCAAGAGGCCTCATGTGGAGGCAGAGAAGAAAATTACTTTCCACTTCATAGTTTCTCATAATTCAAGTTTCATACCATGTTAAAAAAAAAAAACACTTTAACACCGAGGAACATTCTGGAAGGGCAGGGCAAGAGAGCACCGATGCTCTCAAGAAAAACGATGAAGCAGGAGTTGCTCACGTCTCATAGGACAGATGAAATCTCCTTGAAGACAACCAGTGCCACAGGCTCTGGTTCTCGGTCCCTGAAACACTGCGCGGGGCTCTAAGGCACTTTCAGACCCCTGACCCCAGAGGGGCGGGTGGAGCCCAGGAGAGCAAGCCTGGTCCCCCCTCATCCGCGGTTTCGCCTTCCACAGTCTCAGCTGTCTTCGTGAACCAGAGTCCAAAAAGAGTAAATGGAAAAACCAGAAGTAAATAGTGCACAAGTCTAAGCAGCGCACCGTGCTGGGCAGTGTGACGAAATCCGCCACCCGCTCTGCCCTGCCAGGACAGGGCCTGCCCCCCAGTCACTGAGCGGCCATCTCAGTCGTCAGACTCGCTGTCGCAGTCCCGCAACGCTTGTGCTCTGGCCACCCCCCTCTACCTAACTAAGAATGGCCCCAGAGTGCAAGGGCAGTGGAGCTGCCACTGGGACATGCCAGACGGGCCGTCAAGCGCACTGTGCCGAGGGGACACAGCACGCACAAGGCTCAGGTGCCCGCGGGCCTCAGATGGCACCCTGGTGGACCGCTGCATCCCTCAGTTCCAAAAAGGCATCTTTCCCAGAGTAAATTAACAGAGGGGCCTCCTAATCTATAACTCGCCCCCCCCCCCCCCGTTAGCATGAAACGACCCTAGGGCCTGATCGGGTCTGCGAGAACCAGGAAACCGTGCTCCTAGGGGCCCAGGACAAGTCCCTAGACGTTTCTGACGCTCTCGCCTCAGAGGCCCCCAAATCCCTCTGACACTGCAGTGTGGGCTTCTCACAAGCAACCCCACTGCTCCATGCGGCTCGACGGGACAGAAGGCACGCTAGATGAACAGAAGCGTCTCGGCTCTGTTACCCGACATCTCCTCACTTAGACACAAAACGGCTCACGTGGCAAACGGGTTACGGGACGAGGCAGCAAGCCCTGTTTAAACCTGCCCCTTTGTCAGTTCCTTTCATCTCTACCGACGACGATTCCAGTAAGCTCAGGAGCGCAACACGCTTAACACCGGCAGTCAGTCCCCTGGGCTCTGCCTGAGAACGTGGCAGCCCCTCCTGGGTGAAAAAGGGCTGCCCCAGGGCGCTATGCACCAAGACCCTGGCCTCGGCTAAACGTGCCTCTGCCTGTCTGCTGGTTTCCACCCGTTTTGAGAAAGACTGCCCCCAAGAGTTTCATTTACATAAACATTCAGAACAGTTGAGCTCCCATTTCTAAATGAGCTCTGTGACCCAAACCTTGACCCCAAGGCCCCTTGACCCCAAGGCCCCTTGACCCCAAGGCCCCGTCAGTCCAAAGATGACGAGAATTCCTTCGGAACCGTGCTGAGCAGCAGACTAACAGGCCTGGGACGGTGCGGGGTCGGAACAGGCGGTCACCACCCGGCCAGCGACGGTTAGAGCTCCCAGCGGTGGCAATAAAAGGAGCTGGCTTTCTGTCCCCTCGCAGAGCGGACTCCAGCATCAAGTACGCGCTCTGTCAGGGCTTCCTGTCAGGGCTTCCGTCTCGTGCACGACACAAAGGTTTAAAATAACAAAGACGGTATGACAGCCACCGCCCCTCTCAAAGCAAACCAAAGGCCTAACGCATGCCGTCAAGCTTGTCTGCGATAAAGCAAATCAGTGCCAACCTACGGCGACACCCACACGTTCACGATGGACTTCTGAAGTGAAACCTGCCTTCACTCAGATATAACTGACACCTTCCACACTCACAGACCTTCCTGAGACGCACAGCTGTCTTCCACTTCTTAATGCAACTTCAATTAACCTGAGGCATTACACAATCATAACTGAGAATTTTAGAACGGCCTCAATTCTTTTTCCCAAAAGAAATAAATACACCCGACAGACGTTACGTTCTCTCGTATGAAAAAACGTATTAAAAACCGAGTTCCAGATCACCCGCCTGCAGACGGTCGACCCCTCGTGGGCGCTGTGTGTCTCCCACAGTGAGCACAAAGCTTCCCCACCTACTTGGACACGGCTTGGACACAATTAGAACATCGAGTCTTTCGCCATTTGGCCCTTTTTAGTTTGGAAGGACCTCTACCACGGTATGGACGAGGGGATGGCCAGAAATCCGGTCTAAACGATTACGTATTGTGGTTTGATGGCAACTTAACATGTGACAAAACGTGCCAAAAATAAACCAGAAAGTCATGATTTTAAATGTCTAACATCTAATGCTAAAGACAAAAACAAAATGAAACAAAACAGCAAAACAAAAAAAACTTCTAACACACGAAAGTTTACATTTAGGAAAGAGTAAGGCCGGGAGCATCTCGAGCGTGTCTGCCAGTCAGACAATACCGCCTGCTGACTCCCAGCTGACGTCACCACGATTTTTATAATTTTTCACTCCACAGACTGTTAAACAGAGGGTGCAACGTATGTAAAAGGTGGGACAAAACCACGCCAACATTCCTTCATATAGGACTCGAAAAGAGACGCATCGAACACAGCATTTTCATCGAAGCTGTTAGCGCAATGAAAAGCGGGTCTGAGGGACCGGCAGCCCCTCGGTGTTTCCATCACGGCCTCGCTTTTCGACTGGCCGTGCGTGTCTGTGTTGGCCACTCTGCCTTCCTTGAAATGCTTGCTGAGATACGGGTAGAACGAGCCAGCTAAGACGTCAGCCCCAAGCTGCGTGCGTCCGAGCATCAGAGCCAAGGACGGTGTCCACGCAATATCCCAAACCAGGACGCCCCACACAGGAAAATGAGAACGAGTACCTGGCTGCGCCCACGGCTGCTGCGAGAGGGTGTACCTGGGCCCTCCCTGACTCGCCATCGTTCTCAGCGCTGACACCTAGCAGAAGAGACAAAAAGAAACAAGTTCCACGTCACTGATGGTGAATTAAACGAACGAGTACTCTCTCTGAGGACGCACGGCGCCATTCAGACCTACGAAACGTAACGATAATCAGACGTGCAGCCTGAAAGAAACCGCGTCAGAGCACAGAGCCACACCAGTGTCCTGAGGCGCCGGGCCTGGAGCATCTCAGGGGGGGAAGACAAAGCTGGCCGAGGGAAGCGTCAACACAGACAGGTGGGGGCAGCCTCACCACACACACGCATTCCAGGTGCACGACACGCACGGACCACCGTCCACTAACAACTCACACACTCCAGCGGGAAGCAAAGAGCGGCCGGCCTGGTTTAACACTTCTGCATGTGCTCTTTTGGGTACTGACTATTCTTTAGTAGACCTACTGCTTTTAACACAGGCTTCAGACGCATCCGTGTCACTGGACCCAGCAACAAGTCACTAACAAACGACCTACCTAGCTGTCTCCTCTGGTCACTTCACACGTACGTCCTGTCTCCCCGGTTAAGACTCAGGTACGTAAATTTGAGAGAAAGGACTGTGAAGTTTTAGTTTTTTTATCACGTATTCTCACCTATATATGTCTGGACAAGCAGTGGAGGCTTAATAAATTACAGTTAATTTCAAGACTTTTTAAACATCTTTATGAGGAAAGTTCTTAGTATTTAATTTATTTTTTTTTTTTTAATGATTAGGTCGAAACAGAGAAGTCGAAGTAGCCATGATCAGAATTTTTCACTGCTGGCATTAGCCAGCTGGTAGATTTTAGCTCGGAGACACAGAGAGAGACAGATGATCATAAACCCACAAATCTGGGAATTAACAATGCAATCATAAAAAACCTTTGATTCTCAATTGTCCATGTAAAAAGGGGAGAAATAGCATGTAAAACAAAGAGAAAAATACTGACCCATTTGAGGAACAGGAAACCCTGACGGGCAGGGCTGCGATTACTGCCACGTGGGTGCAAACCCAGGAAAAGTGAGCATCCCAGACACACGCGCGCGCACACCCGCCACGTGGGTAATCAGAACCCGGCCCCCCAGAGGCCTGCTCCAACTAGCTTTGCGATGGCAGCACTCTCTCTGAAAAGCCAAAAACTCCAACAGCAGTTTTTATCTGAAAGTCCAAACCAAAAGCTTCCACAGAAAGCAGCGCAGTGACTTCCCAGACAGAGTCACTGAGGCTCGGGCCTCCCGCCTCGGCCTGCCAGAGCGCCCCCCAGACAGAAAGTCCCTGAACGGGAAACCCAGGGTGGAACTCAGAACCCCCCGGGGCCCGCGAGGCCCGCACCTTCGCCATGAAGTGCTCCAGGGGCTCCACGAACTGCGCCGTCTGCTGCTGGATGAAGTGCTCGCAGGCCGATTTCAGGTGATGGTCCACGTCTTTCTTGGAGTCAAGGTAATGTTCTCGGATCTCAGGAGTGCCCTTAAAAAGAAGATGACCGTTTCCACCCGTTTACGAGCCTGAAGTTGGCAGAAGTGTAAAGAATGTCGTTTTATCTCCCACCACCCATGAAACAGACTCCTTCTCACCTCCAACAAGAACTCTATCAAGGCATTGTTGCTATTCAGCCTAAAAAATCTTGGAACAGTCATAGGGTTCAGGATTTTAAACGCTGCATCTGTGAAACAAAATTACTCATCCGGTGAACAGGTACAGTTTCAACAGAAAAGCCGAGTCACTCTTAGCAAACCCTGCTTCTGGGACTGCGACCCAAGGGCGGTTTCATTGTCGCCGCGCCCTCCAGGATGGGGCGAGACTAGTGCGACAACGGCTACGGTGCCCACACCCAGTCATCTGCCAGAAGTCAGAACTGAGAAATGGCGATTAAGCTGAATTATTCATTTATAGAAAATTAGAGAAACGATAAATAGTAATCGACACCTTAAAATGCCATGGCCTTACTTTTATGATGCTAAATGGGTTTTTAAAAAAGTATTCGTATACTTACCCAACTTCTTTTCTTATAATCCTGGCTGGCGCAGAAATTTATTCATTGGAAGCAGACTGCATAAATTAGTGTGCCAGCCAGAGAGAAAACACCAAAAGGACATATTTACCCCTTAACCTCCAGACTAACGAGGATCTACGCCAAGTATTAACTGAGGTCTCATTGATGTTCAAATGCAATAAGATACGTTAGTCATGAGAGGTTAGAGGCTTTAAAAGTGAGTAGAGCAAGTGTTATTAAGTGACAGAAAAGACCGTTTGCTTTGCTTTGCTTCGCTTCGCCAGCCTGGAGAAAGCAAAGCACGAAACACTTCGACCCCAGCTTCCCCACGACAGTCCGACCTGCCCAACCCTGACCCTGACCTTACCAAAAGAGACCCTGTCCACCAGATCAGGGTTCAGAGCAAAGCTTTAGGAAATGGCTCTGTTTCTGCTTTTCCTACGAGTTAGCTGAAAGAGTGTTCACAATAGAATTAAATCGCCACATGGTAGGCTGCATGAGCTTCATAATGTTTTCAGGAAAACATATTTTAAACCAAAATTTGCCAAAACTTTAGGGTATTTTGTTTTCTCACATGTCAGTGCATCTAAACTAGGTCCTAGCAGCAGCAAATGGTGAATTTTTAAAAAATGAAAACCAGTAGATCCCTGCTTTATCCCATCGTTTAAATAAAGTACGGGCCATCGGCGCCGGGCATCCTTCAAGGTTGGGAGCATATTCCCACACCTCACATCTCTGAAAGGAGAGGAAATCTCCTAGAATGTCTGGCACGTGGAAGCCTCTGATGAGAATAAGCTCCAAGAAAACAATGCATTCTCTAAGGGCGAAAGCCAGGAGGCCTGGCTGCCGTTAAAGAAAAAACCACAAAGTATATGAATAACACACAGGCTTCTCTCCAAACTCCAAGAGAACTGAAAGGTATTCTCTGGTGGAAAGGAGAGAGCATTAAGGGAAGGGCAAATCCTTTTCCCATGACCCACGATGCTGGCTCTCAGGGGACTTACATCAAGTCTGCCAGGTCACAGGCAAGGCCCTTAGGGAACCAGCAACCTGCTGCCCTTGGGAAGCCCGGTGTTGCGGCCCCACTGAACCAGAGGGCACAGAAAAGAGTCGAGTCACTGGGTCTTCTCACTGCCCCGATACGTAAGAGGGCAGTTCGCTCATGACCTGAACGAATGGCTAACGTCACTGGAGCTTAATTCTCTTGCAAATGGTTGTGCAGGTAAGTCTGTAAGTGAAGCTAGTTCAGACAGTTTGTAAGTAATGACAGGAAATGCGGGATTGCTGTGGTATGCTCGTCACTGCTTAGGATCAACATCTCCAACTACCGTGACCTTCGAGAATCATCGCTCATTAATTACTCCAGAGACAAACCGTGAGGGCGGATGCAGCGCCTCCCCCGGCACGAGTCCGTGGCTCTGAGGTCTGCCCCCTCATGATGACCACCTAACCAGGCGAGTTAACAGTAATGCACGCACGTCCAGTTAAACGCGTGAGCGTACAGAGCACCTGAACACATGTTTTGAGTTTTGATGACCTTGACTGACCTTGATAAGCCAGGAAGGTATCGCGACATGTGGATTATGCTCACTTTACCTGGGGACAGAAGCGAAAAGCCCTGTCTGAGATCACACAAGAGCCGGGAGGTGACTCCTGGGGACTCAGATAAGCACTCACTCTGCCCCTTTCACCCCTACATGTTCATGAACCGACAAACTCAACTCAGCGTTTAACACCATCCCACTAGCTGACACTGTTCGCAGTTCTGACACTGATTTTCGTTTTCGACTGTCTATGACCATGCCTGGCAGATCTGAGAGCAATGCCACATGACAAAGCGACATGTTCTGTCCCATACAGCTCCCTTCGTAAAGAAAATGCAGCAAGTTAGATACCGTTTGGCTGCCGACAGCTCAGCTTAGAACGAGTAAGGAACACGCTTAGCAAGCACGGCATGCAAAACCATTGCAGATGAACATAAAGTAAACCTGTAGCCTGGGCTGACACATTTGGACAGGCAGGACGCACCCAACTGTGCCAGCCAGGACAGTGAAGTACCTCTAGTTTTCTTGAGGTCCAGGGAAATTTCCTTAATGGTGAATTCGGTGTGAAATGGAGCGATTTGTTCACGGAGAATCAAAAGATGCTTTATTAAGAAAAGTTGTCCATCAATACGAGTCTAAATTGTAAGACAGAAAAACGAACATCATCTCAGAGTAAATAAAATACGAGCACGGAAAACACAGATGTCGTGTTAATCAGCATTAAATATTACGTTTGTAGCGCTTGACCTAACTTTCTGACTCTTAACTTTGCGGCACCAACACTCCTTTGCTGTGCAATGAAGTCTCCCCACAGCATCCAGGTTAGAACTACCTGGAAAACCTTGCTTCAAACTCTTACTAACACTGTCACCTTCTCTACTTAGCAAACCCAAGAAAGTAAATCAGACAGGAGGCTGTCGGGGACAGAGAAGGAGAAGCCAAGTCCACGTGAACTTGGTGCGGGAGGAGAGATCAGGCAGTGAAAGGAAGGTCCAATACACACGCGTGATTCTGGCCCCTCTCGCCTTTCTAGTTTCTCGTCAGTAATGTGGCCTCCACTATTTGACCAAAGGGGTTTCGAAATCCAGAAACACTCATCTTTATACAAAAATACAAAAGGAGCCTCCAAACGCACAATGATTTGGGGTCACCATCTGGACGACCCTGCCACCAACAGAGCACTGACCCCCGCTGCCCCTGAGAGTCCCCGCCTTTCCTCTTGCCCACTCAGGGCCCATCCACAAGCGTCTTAGGGTTCAAGCGTGGGCCTCAAAGCCCCGGCCCAAGCCCCGAGTGGTGGACCGTCACAGCTCTCAGCGCAGAACCGGGTGTGTGCATTAACAACGGCAGGGCTGTGTTTGCTCCTTCTTGCTGCTGCTACTCGAGATAGAAGAACTCTACCATGAAAATACCTCTAGTGAAATTATACCACATTAGGAAAAGAGGGCCTCGAGGGGGCTGTGAAACAAGGTGACTCCTCTCTGCTCTCCACCCCCCAACTTTTAAATAAACACATAATCAATACGTAAGTATGCCTTAACTGATGGAAACTCGCTCTGCACTCCGGACCACAAAGCATCGGATCGATAGGAAGTGCCACGTGTTTTGAATACTTGCTCTATTTTTAAAAGAACTAGCAACTCCAATGTGCAAAAACAATACCATATAGATTTAATTGATTTTACTAAAGCTCTTGTGATCCAGAAATGTACCATGTTAGTTCACAGATACACAAGACGCTCAATTTAAGTACGGAAGATCAATTTCGTGCCTTAAAACGCTAAGACGTTAAGTGATGATTTTCACTGATCACGTTTTAAAAAGTTGAGGAAGCATTTGAGATGTGGCTCCCCAGTGTATGTAGTCGGTTTGGCCCAAATAGACCCTTATAAAAACTCTCTATAGGTCTGGACGTCTCTTACGCAGGTGTTCACTCGGCGCAGTCGGCAGGGTTCTGACGAGCCCAGCCGGGACCACATTGGGGACCCCGGGGCCAGGTACAAGGGCACATGGTCCCCCATCAGCTCCCCACCCTGCATCGGGTGAACTTGGCTGAGTCTCTCCCGGCCGTGACTTTATTCGGCCTGTTCTCAGCAAACCTCTGAGGTGGGTAAGGGCTGAGATAACCCAGGGAAAGGGGGAAAACGGGTTGCTGCTTTTCATTCGTTTTTAACTGGATTTGCTTCCCGAGTCTGAACAAAATCTTTGCTGGCTAATGAGAGGCTGAACTCTCTTTGACGCTGAAAGAGAAAGGACACACGAGTCCCCAACTCGAACAGCCAATGGGGTGACGATAATGTTCGGATCCCCGAATCCGGAGTGGAGAGGATGGGTGCCAGGAACCACCCAGCAAGGCAATGAGCCGATCCCAGAGAGGCCGATGGCACCCAGAGAAGGGGCCTTGGAAAGCGTTGGGGATCCAGCGGCGACCGTGAGCTCGGGTGAGGTGTTCTGGGGTGACTGACTGAGTCTCTGTGAGGCGGGCCGTGGAAAGTTCCCCCGGGTGTAAAGCGGCCCTACAAGAAGATCCACCCTGTAACTCCTCCGACAGGCACACTGGCCCTTCCTAGCAGTTTGTCCAGACGCTACGCATCTCAACATGCACACGCGAAATCCTGCTATGGCGGCGAGCCCCACGACAGCCAGCATCCCAGTAATACCGAGATGGCCCGGAGGCGGGCCCTGTGAATCTTCTGAATTAATCTTCTGCGCACTCAATTAGAAAACGCTGGCTATAAAATCAGGTGGAAGGAATGAAAAGCGCATTTAATTGCTCTCTGGAAACTTCAAAACGAGGATTTAGATAAATGGATCAACCTACAATGTCATTTGTCAACCCAACTCTTTGAGGTATTAAAATGGCTGTCCTTCTTTCAAAAGGGAGAAGAACACTTGGAACTCCATTTGTCAAGGACAGACATACACTGTCAAGGTCTCCGAAGCAAAATCTGGATCCAGCTGTTCTCTGTGTCCGTCTGTGCGTGTCTCTATGTGCGTGTATGGAGAAATGGGAGATAATGTTCCGCCTCCACAGTAGTATTAAAATTAATTTAAAGGCAAGTGCTGGTAAGGATTGGGTGTTTTAAAATTCTCAGAAATACAGAAACTAACTCAAATGCTGTGCAAGTTCACGTGACTTGAGGTGAACCCTTAGAAAATAAAAGCTAGCTTCGGTCTGTTAAGACAGACAGACACGCCATTATGTTACGTGGGTTTTACAAAAGTCTACATTAATAACTGACTTTGTCTAGGAAATGTTTCCAGAGCTGACAAAATGTCTTCAAAAGTCTGCCAAGCTAGAGTGCTAATTGCTGACTTCTTAGTTTTCATTACAAACTGAGGATTTAAAGGTTAAAATCTCAATATGTGTGTAGGAATAACTTCTGGAAGGCCTCAAAGGATTTGTTTTTTATGTCAAATTGCATGGGAGACGTCGTAAAATAAGTGATAAAAAACCACGACTGTTAACTCAACAGTCGGGGCCCCGGCTCCTCCCGGGCCCCAGGATGCCCCGTTGTCCATTTCCTCGCATTCCTTCACGCATCCCATGCATCTGAGCTCAACTACAGACGAAGGAGCTTACGAGCCCACAGTTCTGAAAGGAGACCCACACTACTGCCTGCCGAGGTGTGACAAAACGCCAGGCTGGCAACCACGTCCTCTCACGGCGAGACCAAGACTCAGGGATTGGTTTGGGGAAAGGACAACAAATAAAAGACTCTCCCGCCCCGTTCGGAGGGAACTCATCAGGCCCTGACATGGATGGACAGCCACCTGCATCTCTGACACGTGCCTCTGCCTACAATGAACGCCAAAGGCCCCTCGGGGACAGGAAGCCGCTGACACAGAGGCAGACAGCTGTCCCGAGCCAGCGCCACGCCGGTTCACCTACGGACTGACACCAGACTCAGAACCCACTCGCTTGACCATCTGAACCCGTCTGCTAATGACACCGGTCGTAACAACGGTCATACTTGTTCTTTGGGTTTTCTGCACGGCCCGACCGTGTATGAGGCAACTGCTCATCCTCCTCGTGGCTCACGAAAATGTCACACGAGACGCCAGACAAGGAAAGTGAGACGGAGGCGGAGCTCGGATCACGACAGTCCACAGGAGAGAAATGACCCAGAGCGGTTTTCCACGATGAAAGCCATGAGACCCGACCACCCTCCACACACCTGCCCTTCCCTTCCCGGGACAAATTCGGCCTCAGCTCAGACCCCTCGGTTCCAGTGCCGCCCCATCCCCCACAGGAGCAAGACTGTGACCTCCTGGGAATGACCCTTCCTGGTGCCGAGGCCACACCACCCGACCGGACGGCTGGTCACTGTGCATCCCTGGACTGACTTATGACCAAAAGGGGAACGGGAAAGGGTCCTACGGAGTCACCTCACAGGTGCTCTGACCCTAAGTTCCTGCCTGGGCAGCCACGGTGGCGGGGGTCCCGCCAGGCCAACGGCTTCTGTAGTGAAAGGCTCACCTCTGCCTTGAGCCGGCCCTGCCCACGGCTTCCAAGCATCTTCCGAGCATCAAGTGCCTCCTTGCAACCCCCCCCGCCCCCGCTTCCGAAATGTTACCACCCCCAAGGGAGCAAACGATCTCAACTGTCCTGCACCCCATCCCTGCCTTGCTTCCCCCGCCTCCACGTCACCTCCCTACATCCCCTCCACAATTCCAAATGCATGAAAGAAGCTGCAAAACCGTGACTCTCGGGAGCATTTGAGATCTTGCTCCCCGGCATCTGTCATTGCTGTGGCTCAAATAAACTCATAAAAACGTAAAAACTGAAAAGTTGAAAGGCAAAAGTACACAAACCCAGCCATGAAAATAAGTTACTTAACTGTTTACCAAATTGAGGGTTTCCTCACACATACTTGTAAAATGCAGGAAACAGAGTCAGACAAAAGGGGCAACGAGGACAAAGACCGAATAATCGGAAGGTCTTTACTCCCCCCTTAAAAACGAGACAGTGGCACAAGAGGGCCTAAGCGTATGGATGCTTTCGTAAGTACATTTTTATTTCCTGATGATGATCTAAGAAATGCATGCTCACTGTAGAAAATCTGGAGAATTTTTAAGAAGTGAAGGAAAAGGAATAAAAATCATCCAGAGTCACCCGAAAGCTTTCCATGTCGTTACATTTTCAAATGTGTGTTTTCATTGCACAGTGTTACGTGTATTTCTATTATAAAAAATATGACAGCTTGGACTTGAAAAAGCTTCTGAAACTGAAACCTGCCTGCCCAGGACTTGACTGTCCATGCTCCCGTCCCCAGATCAAACTTCATTTCGACTCTCCATCCCACACATGGGAGAGGACAGTGGTCACAAAGTGAGAACTTCCCCGCAACAGGATCCCAAATTCTCCCGTGAGCAGATTTTTAAAAATCTTATAAAGCCTTGAGGTTAGAGACCAAGTCTGAACATCGGGAAGTCTGCAAAGGCTAATGGTTTGAACGCTCCAAGCGGCAAAGACACCTGGGCTGGAAACAGCCCACAGGCCCCTCCCTCGGGCGGCAGGTGTCTGACGTGGAGCACTGGCCAAGCGACACTCCCGCCCACGCGGTGCTTCCTAAAAAGCTCAGGGGCCCGTGGGAGAAGCATGTGCCAGCAGTCGTCAGCCCCAGATCCCTCCCTGATTAAAAACCCGAAGTCACAAAGTCACATCGACTGCTTCTAGTCGTACAGGGCCACCCTGCCTGTCTCCCAAACTGGAGGACTCCCAAACTGGAGGCCGCTCGGCCCTTTAAAACACCATCGGAGGTAAGAAAACAAAGAAAACACCGTGGCAGGGATGACTACAGATGGCTACGCCTCCTTGCAAACCCTGTTTTGGTATCCCAGGGAACCAGCGGCCCAACGCCTCCCGCAGCTGCTAAGGCCATAAGGAGGAACCTTTATCGTGTAAAATTTACACCCTAATCACCATTTTTGCAAAGTAGGCACCTCCCTGACCCAGTGCAGTCTTCATTTAGCACTGCAATGAAACACGACCAGCTTCCCCCAGAGGGCCCTAAATTAAATCGGGTAAACAGTGAAATCCCACTGCCCAAAGGCCTATAAATAACTGCCACAGTCCACAACGTTCTGCGGGTGCCCAGAGCTCAGCTAACGCTTCATCAAACCTTGTTTTTGCTGATGGACTCTGACGCTCCCAGCAGGGACTGGATGCAGGCGGACAAGGCTTCCTGGGACAAGCCCTGGAACACTGCTCTCTGGTGGGAGAAAAGAGAGACGGGCCGTGTAGCAGCGCTTCACCAACAGGAAAAAGGGTCCGACGGCTTGCCTCACGCACTGGGTCAATCTACGTGACCGGGGTGTCCTGTTCCCATGCAGCCTTTCTAGACTAACACCCAGTTTAGTTTTGAAATCTGCACCTCTCAGAACACTCACGCGACCCTCTCACTGTATTTAAGATATAGAAAACGTACTGATTTAAATATACAAAACCAACTTTAAAACAAAGCCCCGGTAAATCCACTTCTGAAAATCTATCCCGAGAAATCAATCAGTATTGTTCTCTGTAAGATTCATGCCGGTGGGTCTTCAACACAGCATTATGATTTAAAACTAAAAAACTGGGAGTGCTCCACCATGAAGGGGCTGACAAAATACGGGTAAATCTAAATGACAGAACGCTGTGCATGAAGCCAAAAAGGCTAAAGGAGGTGGTCAAATTCTCATAAAATATAATTAAGAGAAAAAAATTCAGGTTACAAAACAGTATGTCAAGAACGATCCCTAACTGTCGTGTCTCCGTCTTGCTAGAGGGGTGGCATGTGGCCAGGGCAGGGACTCCTGCCAGTCCCCTTGCTGCCCTCCCGGCATCCACCCACCGGTAGGGGTGACTGCGGGCCGAGCAGTTACTACCAGGCCGCGGCCCTGTATCCGTCCTGTGCACTGCTCTCCTCTCCTGTCCCCATAAGGCTACTGCAGTGGGGAGGAATCGGGGGCCTCCCGCTGGGTCAGCGACCCTGTCTCAGGAGGGCGGAAGATGGGCGGCTCAGACTGAGAATCCCTCTTTCTACCGCTCAGCCGTACTGGGGTCTTCACTGGACCGGTCTTTCCTCGCCTTTGGTGGGGAAGACAGAGATGGGTACGGTCTGAATGTAAGCCGGGGGGGGGGGGGAATCACAGGCATGCCCAGGGCACAAAATAGACACAGGCATAGCGATGCCCTTGGCCAACCTGCTGTTTGGCTGAAATCCGTTAAGTGCCCAGGAGACTTCGCTCGGGGCTGTGATGACAGGGGGCCCTACAGGGAATACACCCCCTGCATACTTCCCATGGGACAGTGGCTCCACCGTAGGGAGTTTCTCAATCCCAGCCCGATGCCATCACGCAATACACCTACTGGAGAACCTGGGGGGTCATGCCAGCGTCCAGCCTCCCTCCAAAAATAAAAAAATAAAAAATAAGGGATTGAAAGCTGACAAGGTCCTTGCAATCTGTGACGTCAACCAAGGGTTGCCTTGCCTTAAAAAAATTTTTTTTAATAAAAATTAATTTTTATTCTATTATTATTACTATTTTTGCCTACAGCACCTGTTCTTCCTAGGTGGTCTCGCATCCAAGTACTAACCAGGCCCGACCCTGCTGAGCTTATGAGATCAGACGAGATTGGGCTCATTCAAAGAAGCATGGCCATTGTCAAATTAATTTTTTAAAGTGCATCAAAACCACTGAATTTTATAAACTTTAGCTTCAGCAGCAAACCTCTAATGGCAAACAAATTTAGAAAAATCTGAACTTTCAGGGACTGGTAATCAATCATATCATTAAACTGAATGTTTAAAATAACCGTTACCTGATCAATGCACAGTATAAGTTGGTGCTAAAAAGTAAAATAAAGTAGAAAAGTACTGCTAATTTCAGCAAATAACTAGAATAAGTCCATGGTTAGAAAAACACGTAATCTCAATACTGCTTACTAAGGATGTAAACTGAGTGCAAACAAAAGCAGTTGCATTTAATACTAACTGTGATACTGAATGTCTGTCACACCTACGTGACACTGGACACAGCACTTAACCTTTCTGCGTCTTTTCCTTCATCTATAAACTAAGAAAGATGAATTAATCGGCAGTTTCACATTTTTGGTGGTCACAGGCCCCTATGAGATGCAATAGAAGCTACAGCCCTTCCCAGAAAGACACGGGCACCCACATACGATCTCACCCCCACACCAAGGTCTTCACGGACTCCCCAAAGCCCACAAGTGAGTTCTACGGGTCTACAGAGTGCTCGGGTTAAGAATCCCGAAACTAGACTGGTGTCAAAATTATCTATACCTAAAAATCACGATTCTAATCTAACACGAAGCGAAACAGGATATCGACATCTTAAAATAAAATGAACATAAACACGTTTCGGGTGAAAGGGCAGGCAGTCCACACGCACGCACATCTATGCATCTGTACAGCTTGGACAGGCAGACGAGGGCGCGCCGCACGGTCGGGAACCACATGCCATGGAGGTCGGCTGGCGACAGCGTGGTCTGCGGCCTCGCGCTGAGCGATCCCGCCGAACCTAGGAGCCCAACGACAAAGGAGACAGGTTGCACACACGTGGCCGGCTTGTCTGCACTCTGGTCAGCCAGCAGCAGCTGGGGGCGCCCGCCTTCTCGGCCTCCCCTTCACCAGGAAGGCCAAGAGAAAGCGACGTCCGTGGCGCTGAGACGGGACACAGCAGTACACGCGCAGGCGTCAGGGTGTTTGCTCACGTACTCGACCAGCTGTTTGGCCCAAAGCGTGATGGGTGTGGTCTTTGTGGAATGAACGAGCAGTGTGCAGGCTACAGGCCTCCACGCAGCCGTTAGAAAGGGGGCTGATCGCTACGCGGTCACATGGGACCCGGTGGGGGCCCGTGGAGGAGGGCGAGTGGCTGTGCTGACAGGAGGCTGAATCGCAGCACCCCTGGCCGAGGCCCGCCTTCCCTGTCCCTCTGAGTGCCAGAGCTCCACTGCCATCCCTCGCCACCCACCAAGCCCTCCCCTCTTAAAGACGGACCCCTGCACCGCAGTCCTCAACTACGGTGTCCTTGTGACTTGTTTCTCACCCACGTACTCAAGACACACCGCCACCCCCCCTCCTTCCCTGGCTTCTCTGGCACCCACCCCCACGCCCCACCGGCCTCCGACCCCCTGCTCTGCTGTCCCTTCTCAGTTGGCCCGCGACGCGCCTCTACTTCCCTTTGTTCCTTAACATCGGCATCTGGCGAGGGACTCGCCCCAGATCTCCGCCACCGCCGCCCTGGCCCTGCCCTGGCGTGACCTTACACAAGCCCAAGGCAGCACCAGGCCCCTCTTTGCAGCTCTAGAGCGGCGCTGTCCGGGAACTGCAGAGCCACAGCTGTGAATGTGACGCGGTAGAAAAGTAAAAGCAACGAGCGGAATTCAGTGCAACCTATTTATTCACCAAGCATGTCCCGAACGGCCTCATTTTAACACGCAGGCGATAGAAAATCACCAGTAAGCGATTTCCATGCTTCACATTCAGTCTCGGACGCCTGGCGCGCGCCTTAGTCACGGTGCGTTCAGACCAGCCCCACGTCACACTCAGCGGCCGGTGGCTAGCACTGGACAGCAGGCTCTAGGTGCACAGGACACAGGCGCCCCCTCCTGTCCCACAGGGACCCTCCGCGGTCCTCCTCGGCCCCGTCTGTCTGGTGTGTCATCAAAGTCTGCTGACTGCCTCCACCACGCCCTTCATCTGCACACTTCTCTCCATCCCCGCTCCAGACCTTCTTTCTCTCAAAAGCGACACTCCCTAACCAGTCCCTCCAGTCCTGCCAGCAACACCGTGCGGCGAAGCCAGGGCTGAGTGCGAGCACGGGCTTGGGGGGAGGGACATGTGCCAGGCTGGGCTGGCCAGACAGCGGTGCACTGCGCTGTCTCCAACAGCCCTTGAAGAGGTGTCCTAGGATTAAGGCACACACTAGGCCCGAAGCACAAGCGAGGACCGAGGCATACCGGGACGAGGCAGACTCCACTTCGGAAGACGTCAACCCGCTGGGGGTCTCTCGTCCCAGCGAGCATGATGTAATGGCCCTGACAGTGGGGAATACCCAGGCTGCTTGACCATCTGGATTTGGGGCACCAGCTCCTTACAGAGTTGACTCAGAACACTCGATGATGCCCTTAGCTGGGGAGTGGGGCAGCTGGGGCTCCCTAAAGCCCACAGAGTCTGTGTCCCCACTCCCAGCCAGTCCCATGGGGACCTGGGCTTTAGTGTCACCTTCACTGGTGCAGGGGGCATGGCAGGACACCCTACTTCCTACTTCCTATCCAACTCGCTGTCCAGGTAACCCAGGAGCCCACAGCGTTATTCCCGGACAATTCTGCTCGCGCATAACCCACACCCAGCCTGGGCTCTCCCTCTCATTTCTGATCCTTTTTTTACCCCAGCCCCAAGCACGCAACACATTTACGAAACACAAATCCGATGGAGCAAGCGCCCTGATACACTGCATTTAAGCCCAAGTTCAAAGTCCAAGAGACACTATCACTTACACGTACCACGATCTGGCCTGTGATACCTGCCTGTCCCACAAACGACCTGCGCCCACACGCGCCCAGGCAAACATGGTCTCCAGGGCCACGTGCCACCCTCCACGCTCTCCTCTCCTGATGAACCTGACCACCTAGCTCTCTCAAGCTCATCGTCACAGACACTACAGCGTTTGGACACCTACCCCTCACTGAGCCCAGCTCACCTCCCTTCACGACTGTGATGCCCTCACCACGGTCCACGGCTGCCCCGTGCGCACCTGTGGCATGTCCCACCGAGTCCTGGCTGCGGCATTGAAGCGTGGGCTCCTTCAAGGCACAAGCTGTTTCCACAGCTAGCACGTGCCCAGGCCTCGGTGCATGTTTATTACGTGGATAAATACCAGCTGGGAGTTAAGACATCACGACATACCAGGTTTTGGGGGATGATTAGGCTCCGATTCCTCTAACTGCACGTCCGAAAACGAAGCTTCCGCAGGTACCTTCTTCTGTTCATCTTTTAAACTCTGAGCGATTTGCTGTATAAAGAGAAGGAACACTAATTAAAGTGCAGATCTCAGCTGTGTTTGGCAACATGAACACGTCAAAAAAAACCCAAGTAATAAATAGATGGACTAACACCACGTGGAAGTGAAAAACTTGCCTTTTCTGAACCACCAATTTTGGAGCCACTACAAGGCATCTACCAGGAGCTCAAACGTACAAGACCCATACGAGAAGCATAATTTTCAACTTTAAATTTAGAAACAAAGTATCCAACTTTTCGAATTTCCTACAGAAAATGAGGGAGGGGAGGGAGGAGAGCACACGACTCCCAGATCAGGCTGAGCAGCAGCCACAGTCCTCGTCATGCCCACACTGTGACCTTCAGCAGCAACAGGAGTGGACACAGCGAGCGGATGCACAGGTGACTTCTCCGCTCCGTCACGAGCGGCCCCAGAAGCACCGACGTCCCATAGCGACGGGCATGCCCAGCACCCATCCCTGGTTCCCAGCACCATTCATTCCCCAGGGAAAGGAGCCAGGACCCTGGGCAGGGGGACAGCCCGCCATCACGTGCCTCTGGCGTGATGAAGCACGGTGCACCACATCGACTGTGCAGTGTTCTTGCAAACAAAAAAAAAAATGTGTTTAACCTGAATCTAACCATGAGGGAAGCAATCAGACACGTCCAGGATGTGGTGCATTCTGTAATAAAACTGGCTCGTCACCTCAAAGACTCAATGTCGCAGGGAGAAAAAGAGGACCAGGATGGGGGAGTCTGGACTTGAGTTAGAGACGTAAAATCCCAATGCGACGTGGTAACTGTGACTGGATCCCGCTTTGTATTTGAAGGACAACTGAGGAAATGTGAATACAGACTGTATATAATTAATAAGATTGAATTAATGTTAATTTTCGTAGATGTAAAAACTGCTTTGTGATTATGTGGAGAATATTTCTACTCTTAGGGGAACAAGAACTAAAGTATTTAGGAATGAAGTATCATGATGTCTGGAACTTATGTTCAAATAGCTGAGCAATAACACGTACGCACATGAAAAAACAGAGTAAATGTGCCAAGCCATTAACACCTGGTGACGCTGAAAAATTCTAGATTCAACTGAATATTCGATGTTAAGGAACTATAAATGCTTTTAGGTGTGATGACGGTACATGGTTGTGTAAAATAAAAGCGCCCCTGCCATGCAAAGTTACCTACGGAAGCACTTATGATGAGATGGTGTTAGAATTTGCTCTAGAATGAGCGAGGGCAGCCCAGGGAGGAAGAGGCAGGTCCACGTGAAGTCAGGCCACATGGAGGCGGGGCCCAGTCCGTGGGAGTTCACTGTGTCGTTCTACTCCTGCTCATATTCGAAACTCCCACTTAACACGTCTGGGCTGATTCGGTTTTAGACTGATATCCCAGGCATCATGTGAGCTTTGCCCGGCCCGCAAAGAAAAGGAAGACGTGGATGTGAGCGGAAGATCGGTGACACAAGCCTAAGTCTTCGAAGCAAACTGAACATCGGAACTGAAGGACTGTTTTATAGGAGAGCACGACACGTGGCTACTACGTGACCATCCACTGTGGTGGCTCCTATGCTATCCACCCCCTTCCACGCCATTTACAAGAAAAAAGCACAATCACAGGGAGCACTCATTCGATTTAAAAACTGAGAACGCACATTGCCTGGAAAAGAGAACTGAACAGAATGTTTATAAAATACAACTTGAAGGGAAGACGACCTAACGAATTATTTCTGTCCCACGTTTTAGATTTTATTTTCTAGGATTCTGCGGCAAGCTCATCTTGATCTTAAGTTCGGAGTGGGAATTAAAAGAAAAGTCCTATCTTAAGGAGCACAAAACACCCAGAGTGGAGGGGGGCTGGCCAGGGAGGAGAACCCACCTCCATCATCACCAACTTGTCGGGGTACGCCAGGTCGCCAGGAGCCGGTCTGTAGCCGGCGATGTCCGTCTGGATGTAGATGTGGGTTCGGTAGACCAGCCGCTCCTGCACGTCCTCCAGCATCTGCTTTACTCCAGCTGCAAACGCCCCTAGCTGTTCAGCTGACAAAAAAGTGCAGTCATCCATCACTGAGATGTAGGAAAACGCTTTCTTTAAACAGGCGAAAGCACTGCTGAATTGTCTGGGAGCAGAACGGCCCACTTTTGCTTCGGGGACTGTGGCTGTAGGTATTTCAGGGTGGCCTAATGACCTCAGAAAGATTTAACACGTGTCTTCCCATTTCCTCAATTTAAACTGGGGAAAAAATCTGCCCTTACACCTTCTTCCTGGGACTCTGTGACGTCACTTCTACTATCGATATGGGTGATAAAATCTGACTTAACGTACTCCGTGCTTTTAAAAGTTCTCTCGTACAGCTTCAGATCCCTCCTGAGAGATAGTTAAGGCGGCTTACTACCTGGGTTGCCATCCTGTTCTACAAAGAGATTCCCACAGGCACTAAAATGACTTGTTAATGTTTCCACGAAGTGAGTAAAAAACTAAAATGAGATGAGAGTCTATTCAGGATTTCTTCATTTCTAAGATGCCGCCAATGTTAAGACACACCAGTAATTCTGTGACAATTTCCCAAGGGCTCGGGAGTTGGAGACACAACACAATCACATAAGTATTCACATTAATTTAAAAAAACTCATCTTTAATTCAGAAGCATTAAATGTGAGAAAATGTACATCTCAGAATAAACTAAATGTAGAATGACAACCATTGAAAGAGTAACAGACCTGCAGTATCTCCTAAGGAAAGTCAAATCATTTCTGCCAGTAAAATAAGTACTTGAGGGGTATTTTTTAAAGGTGCCTATGTATCGTTAGGAAAAATCGAATCAAATACTGAAGAGCATATCACACAGATAAAGTAAAAACTGTTTCAGAGAATTTCTCTTACTTATAATTTCAAAAAGATGAATCATTACTGTTTATGTACGCTAAATAATGCCTGTTTTTTAATCAAGATTGCACAGTACAGTAATTACTTTACGGTTTCTGCTAACGGCGTGCCAACATGGCGATCCGTTTTCTCTGGAGTTCAGATGCCAGAAAGAAGAATTTAACCGTAATTATTACTAATTTTGCCCAGATTTCAAAATTCTTTCCCCATTTAATTTGTACATTTAGTCACAGAATAAGATGCAACTTGATTGAAAATGGGATAAGGCATCAACCCAAGCTTTAAAAATATTAACTTTATACAGGTGTCAGGGGAGAGGGAGCTCATCGTTCTCAAATTCACTGAGCGCCAGATACACTTTAAAAGACCTTTGGGACTACCACCTCCACTCACCCCACGACTCACCGTTGTTCTGTACGTGATCTTCGAGCACCTCATTTTTAAGAATCCCACAAAGTTCCGAAAGAGTCTCTAAGTGAATAACATGAATGATCAATGGCCTGAAGACATCATACAATGACACACACAGTTTCTCCAAAAGTTCACTAAAATAAAGGAATAAAACATGGTTTAGTAGTAATCTTTTCGGGATTTTCTAACAGTTTAAAAGGCATCACTGATTTCTTCCAGCCAATACGAATAGCAAAATTCTACTGGAAAATGGTATGGGGAACATTATATATTGAGGAGTGAAAGTCAGAAAGTAATACTGATTCTGTAAAGTATGTTTGCTTTAAAAGCTCAGAATCAGTAAATGGTCAGTAGTCAATGCAAATTAGCTGCCCCCAGGAAAATGTCAATTTATTACAACTTGTACTGATTTCAGCAATTATTTTATGTCCCTCCAAAAGCAATAAAAAATCTTTCAGGAGACTTAATTATCCTTTTGTAATCTACATTGCTGTGAATAAAATGGTACTATCTTCCCCAAAAAAGACAGGTCCAAAATTCTTGAATGCTTACAGATTTAGATAAACAACACTCCAAGTCCTCTGGACATACAAGTATTTTGACAAAAACATGTGAAAAGAACAAATCAGGTTGTCTATATTCTTCATATTGTCAATAGTATTCTCCATACGTAGTATTACGTCAGATGGGATCAACCCAATCAAAACCATGAGACACACCTGTCTCCTCCCCATTAGATGGGCAGTGGTTCTGTAGACACTTCGAGAAAAAACTTTTAAAAGGATATTAAGTCTCGTATGCATTTTTCAGTGCATCCATTAGTTAGAATCACAGGACTTTTTTAACTACGAGAATTTATTATACTTAGTGGAAATAAAAGAATGTGGATCCAAGGACTTAGTTCCCTGTATAGATTCTTACTGCCACGCCATGCTGTTCCCATAATTATAAAGGATGTGAAGCATGCTGGCCTTTAAACTGCACGTTTATTTTAAAATAAATAACCACTGTCCTGTCCGATCATAGTGCATTCACACACCCACAAAAGTTAAAACACTCTGCAGTTAAGAATACTCTCATAATATAATCAGCCATCGTGGTCATTAGCACATGAGATCTGAGTTGGATTCTGTGTACCACCTACTCTAATTTTGGTGTCGGCTTTGTGAAAAATTCACTGTACAGTTGGTGCTCATCCTGGCACACATGGACCATAAAGGCACAGCCACTGCGAACCTGCAGGAACAAACACAAACAAAGTGACACCTACGGTTAAAGACACACGACAATGCCAGCGTTTACGAAATACAGCAAATTATTGTACTGGCAAAGATTACATGTATATTCACAGAATAACTTATTGAAACACAGAAAATGGTTGGTTTTCACTGCATAATGTGAACATAATGTGATATTTACTTTCTTCTTCATGTTTTATTTGCAAAACTTTTGACAATGAAAATTGCTTTCCTAGATAAATGGGATATTTAAAAAAATGCCTAAATATTTTCCTATAGTATGAATTAAATTCACACTGAACAAAAAAGCACTTCAGCAAAAACTAAGATATAAACCCACGAACTTTGAATTTCATCTTTCAAGGAACAATATTTATTTGTGACTTTAAAAATAGATCAAAATGAGAATATTTTGCCGAGTTGAATACTAATTATTAAGGCATACTTGTCATAACTGAAAGAAAAATTCTTTACATTTGTTGATGTAGAACCATTTGCTCCTAGGGCATCAAAATATTTCAAAGGAAGGATTATCAAAACCAAAACAAGCAGGAACTTACCAAGGCACAGTGATCTCTGTTATTCTGGCTGGTTAACTCCGTCACAGCACAAGCAATACTAGGGCCCAGAAGGAGCTCCCGCTGACTCAGGTAGCACTGGTGGATGTCGCTCAGCAGCTGCTGGTATCTGAACAAAAGCAAAGGAGACTGGAGAACAAACCTTTGATTTGGGGTATGTGAATTAAATCTGATCAGAAATCCCAGAACAGGCTGCCAAACCTCTAAAGTTACGGTCGCCTCTCACATGCCCACGTTAAATACTAGAAATATTTATGTATATGTATAAAAAAAACCACATAATGAACTGCAGTGCCATAACCTTTATCTTCAAAAGAAAGATTGATCTTCCCAGAGTAGAGCTCTTTCATCCCCCAGGGAGGAGGGAACCCTGCTGTGGGGAAGAGGCGCCTCGCTGACAGCGGGGTGGTTAGTCGGTGACACCACAGGGCATATCTGAAAGCTGCTAACAGTGCAGAGCTTAAAAGTTCTCATCACATGATGAGAAACTGCGACTGTGTATGGTGATGAATGTTAACCAGACTTACAGTGGTGATTATTCCCCAGTACACACAAATATTGAATCGCTATGTTGTGTATCTGAAACTGTAAGTTTTATGTCAATTATACCAAATAAAGATAAACAGAGAGACAGACGCCTTGCACACTCACTAAGTCAGGCCTATGACTTTGCTCCCCAAATAAACTGTGCTACGAGAAAAAGCTTACACGGTATATAGGGTGAGTGCTCAGAAAGTATCGAGGACATAACAGATTGGGGGGAACAGTGTTGTGAGAGGAAGATAACCTGGACGCTCAAAACTTCTAGATACTCACTCAGGCATTTTTTCAGATCGCTGTTCTATTTGTTCAATCAGGGTCTGCAGAAAAAATAGAAACGCTTTTCAAATCCATTGTTTTAGTTACTCTTTTCATTACTTTCTGATTAGTACACACACTATTGTTAGCAAATCTGTAAGTACAGAAACATAAAAATGTTTCATCTGATACCATAGGATAATCAAAGCTAATATTTTAGAATATTCTTTGTTTTTTGTATATATACATTTACTATGTTTTTCTTTTTAAACAACACTGGATTTGTACTACAGATTCGGCTTTATAGTCTGCTTTTGAAAAATTAACATTATTTCGAAACATTTTCCTGTTATTAAATAATTCTCAACAGCAGGTGAAAATGTAAATAGAAAGCCTTAGCGTGGCACCTGGCACCTAGTAAACACTCAGTGGATCATCATGATAAATATTACTTACAACATTTGTTTAAATGGCTACACAGTATCAGCTGTACCATGAATCAACCGTCCTGCTACTGTCAGACCTCTAGGCTGTTTCTTAAGAATTACAGCCCAGTGGCTTAGAGCTCTAGGCCTGGGGCAACCCCGGAGGGCTGGAGCCCAAGAGAGCTGGTTCTGCCCTGAGATTCCGCTTCCTACCACAGAAAGCTGGCATGACAACAGCTACCTACTTCCCACCTGGGAACCGCAACACTGGGTCCCAAGGCATGAGCATTTTCTGAGGCTTCTGATTCATTCTCCCACAACATTTCTGAGAAAGGAATCCCTTACTTCCCTGTGGCAGTACTTTCTGTCTCTCCAAATCCTCTAAGGCACTGTCACACCTTAATCTGCCGGTTTCTAACAGACAAAAACTGCGGCCTAACCTTAACTGAATGTGCTCTCCACTGAAGCTAAACACAGGATCACATTCAGCAACCGTTTTGTTTTCTAAAAGTAATCTGGTCATTTTTGTATTAGATATTTATCTTTCTAAAGATTAGTAAAAATACTAATCTTCTTTACTTATTTCTTATGTTTGCTCCAGTTTCTGCCTTTTTTAAATCATATACTTTAATTTTTATATCCTTAATCTTTTACTCTGCAAATATTTTTCCAATAACTTCTTTTTTTTTTTTAGTCTGTTTATCATTTTTGGACTTAACTCTTTAGTTCACTTAGAATGTATTTCGGTAACATCATAGAGTGAAGGACTTCTTTTTTTATCAAATACTTAATAAATCTTCTCAATATTATGTAGAAAACTCCAGCCCTTCCTCTTTGAGATGTTTCTTTATATACTAAGTTCTAGAATTTTCCATTTCAATGATCTGTCAGTGAATTCTTAAATCAGTACTACTGTATTTTGTCAAGATTTTCTTGGTCAGTCTTGCTTATGAATACCACATTAATTTTAGGATTATTCAAAAAGAAAGGCCATTGGAATTTTTGCTAGGATTAAATTTAACCAATAAATTAAACTAGGAAGAACTGACATCTTCAATATTGTCTCCCCAACCAGGAAGACAGACTTACTATTTATTCAGTCTTTTATGATTTTCTATCTAGTTTTGTCACTTTCTTCACCCTTATATTTCCATTAATGTTATTTCTAAGTATTTCACGCTTTCTGTCACTAATATAAATGGGACCCCATCACATATACTAATTAGTTAGTAATGGTAAATAGAAAAGTTGCTGATAATTATATAACCATTTTATACCCACCCATGACACTGAGCCCTCTTACCTAAACCATTCTTTTCTAATCTACTTCTTATCATCGGTATTTGACTAATAAGAAAAGTGACCAATCAGGCACAATCTAAACCTCATGCCATCGATTAACTGCTCTTCTCCTGTATCTTCTACAAACAAGACCAAGTTTCTGTTATTTCCAAAGTGAACAAACAAAAAACTCCTTTCCACTGACTTTCAAGAGGGACACAAGGAAGGGAGTGAGGTCAGAGTCCACAAAAGGAGACCACTCTTTCTAGTAACTTCACCATGAGTAGAAAAAGATGCATGTACCAGCTCCGGTCAGCTCTATCTCAGGTGTGTTATTAAATACATTAGATAGATAGATAGATAGATAGATAGATAGATAGATAGATAGATAGATAATCTACTCTCTGTGCCCTCCGTTTCCAATCATTCAATCAAGATAAACACTCTGTGTCCCTTTAGATGCCAGACACTGTACTAAGGAGACTAAATAAGGCACGTGTTCCCAGACTCACAGAATACCCCACAGGATGGGCCTTGATTCAACCCTGATTCCTCACCCACACTATTGCAAAGAATTCCTTGTCAACCTGGCCTCCCTGTCTAACATCTCTCTTCACCGTAATCCGTTCTTTATTCAGCATCCTTAGTCTTATGAAATGGCAAATGTGACCCCATCACTCTCCCATTTAGAAAACCTCACTAGTTCTCCACTTTTCCTGAACCGGTGTGTCGTGCAACGCCCCTCGTGGATGGTCTTCACCATACTGCCTGTCTCTGATGTCTCTACCATCTTCCCTAGACACGCTGATCTCTCGGTACGCAATAGTGTCACCGACGTCCTCGAGTGCACTATAAACCTGTTGTTTAAGCTCAAATAGCACCTTCATCTAGAACCTTCCTTCGGCATCTTAGGAAGAGCCTGGCGTTTCCTGCTCTGTGGTCTTCAGGTATCTCTGAGCCAACATAAAGTCACATAGAAGGACAGCGCCTTCCTAGTAAAAGGAAAGGGCCTAACACAGCACCCCAAAAGGGCTGCCTCCATACGTTTCATAGTGACATCGCATTCATGTCACTACACTTACCCTGACTTTGGGGGCAGCAGCTCGAAATTTCACGTAGAAGAGAGTGAAGGCATTGGGCGTGGATGAAGGGTCCTGCACAAACAGGGGGATGGGAGGGAAGACGGTCAGCAAACAAACGAGGATGCAGAGAATGTGATGCAACCCTTTCAGACGGCTACTGCTCAGAACGTCTCAAGGAGAGAGTAAATGTTGTCACTGCCACAAGTGAGAAACTGTCACCTCTCTCCTCTTTATAATTAAAATTTACCCTAGGGTACATGAATTTTACAACAGACCTGAACTGGGATTCATACTCAGTCACTGACTGAGGGTAGGACACTGGCCAAATCACTTAACCTCTGGGATTCGGGGTTCCCTTTGAGTGGTGATCACATTTACACATAAAGACTTCATGCAACTCCACTAAAGCACTATATACAGTAGGTAGTAGTACTCACCAGGTATTAGTTTCCTAAACTTATTAAAAATTTTCTAAAATAGAAAAATTATATAGTGTGGCTGTTCTGTCAGCTAAGAGCAACGTGAACTATAAAATGCAACCCAGAAACCAGTGGCTTTGACCAGGAAGCTCAAGATATTCCACGTTCCTTAGAAAGTGAACTTAAAAACATGCACAATACTTATGGCTTCACATTCTTGATGACAGTCCCAGGTGACTCCACTCTTATTGGCCAACCTGACACTCCACTAGCTTTCCACCTGCCACCTACTACAACCTGTAACTGATTCATCTGTTTCCTCCTTTACTGATCATTTCCCCTGAATATAAGCTCCACGAAGGTGGGGACCCTGCCCGCTCCTGTTCACTACTGTGTAATTCCTCGGACAATGCCCAGCACTCAGGAGGTGCTCAGTAAAAGGACATTTGCTGAACATAAAAAATTACTCATCCTATAAGGAAAAATATTAAAATTACCCATCATGTGAAATCTCACCACTCGGACAGACCACTTAGATTATTTTGGTGTATTTCCATCTAATATTTTCATGGAAAAGATAAGAAAATGTTTGAAGTGACAAACAGTTTGAATCTTGTTTTATTATTTATCTTACACTACTGAATACTCTTCACACTGTTATGTATTCTTTGAAAATAAGGACTGATGGACAGATATAACACAGCCGTTTTCCTATTATAAATGAAACTGCAATGCCTATTCTTATTAATAAAAGGTAAAAAAAGAATTTCATAGTCACTAAGAACTATTCTCAGACCAAGATCATAGAAGATGAAAAAAGAAAAACCCTCACCAGTTAACTCACCCTTTTTAATAACTGATTTGTGAGGTTCTGTAGTGTGTTCACAGTATATATCTTCATGAGGTGCAAAGCTTTAGAAAGACATTGCTTAAACTTCAGTAAATATACAGGATAATCTTTAAAATTCGGCTGTAAAGGAAAGGAAGATTTACAAAGAGGAAACAAACGCTGACAAAGCAAACTTTCAATGAAAATCAACATGTCCTTTATGTGAAGCTACGTATAAATTCTAAAGGTCTTCTGTAGGCCAAAAGTGCCATGAAGACGAACACTGCAACTGACTTGGTGACAACCAAGTCCCCTGTGCCTGGCACAATGCCGGGGCCCAATAAATATTTGCCATTTTTAGCAAACTATATTTTCAGCACTCCACAGACTTCAAGACTAATATGTCAAGCCCGACTAGGGAAAGAATATAGTTGGGGGAATAAATACAGCTGTAATTCCTCAGCGGGTAACATCTAGCACAACAGGAAGTCAACGACCTAAAAACTGCTTGTGCTTTGAGATGGGATAACGCTGGGTCAGCCAGGGTCTCTCTCTACTCCAGGGGCTCCCCCTGCAGCTGGAAGTACTTTCTACATCTCTGCTGACAATGACTGAGAAATGACCACAGTTTTTCTTCAAGTATATTAGAGATATGTTTTTCCCTTCATGAGAAATAAGTACTTTACAGCTTAAGACACCGTATAATAGGGGTGTTAAGATATATTAAAAGGTGCATTTGAGAGACTGCTTCTCTGTAACTGTTGTCAGTTTTAGTTCAAATAAACTTATAAAAACTTCAAAACAAAAGAAAAAAAAGACTTCTTAAAAACATACAGAGATATCATGACTTACATGAGACGAGATGTATGTTATACAATCATCTAGCTTGGCCAGCATAGGTATAAATCCTTCGCTATTCACAGACAATGTGGGAGAATTCAATTTCTTTAAGGAAAAAAAAATCAACCTTAATTCACACAATGCAAAAATGTACAGGTAAAACTTGATAATTACATATTAGAACTACCATATTTCCCTTTAGGATATACCAAGTTATACTAATGTCTTTACATCTGAGTCATCAAAATATCCTCAAAGGTAGCCCATGAGTAACAATAAATAAAAGAAAACCAAAAAGGAACACTGATTTAATTCTGTTTATTCGTAATGATTTTAAAGGGGCTCTTCACGAATTAGCATATATTTTATTTACTCCATGTACAATGTTACATTACGATAACACATCAAGTGCCTAGACTCATATTTAGCAGCACTTTGCAACATACATAAACTTTCTATTTTCAAGCTCTGGTAATTTTCTCAAGGTTAAAGGATTAACTAGCAGTCAGTCGTATTATGTTTAGCCCTCATATTATTAAAGTAAAAAATATATATGTAAAACATAAGTAAACATATAATAGTAACAGTATATGTATAAACATAAATAATGTGTGATATTTAACACTTGATATATATAAACTTATATTTTAAAACATAAAGCATTCAATAATAACATAAATGTAAGTGATGTATTAAAATATAAGTAAAACTGATCATTTATCTCGATATGTAAATAGTTTGGCAATGAACTATTTCCTATTGCATTCCACTGTTAATTGGCTAACAGCTTGACTCCTAACTCTTTAGTAAATTATAATTATGATTGGTTTAATAATTGTGATAACATCATTTACATATAATTACTATAATTAAGAACCAGAAATGTCATTTACAGAGCATTCTTTATTAAGACTATTACTTAGGAATACAAGAACGCATTATGAGGACTATACTTTTCCTCACACTAAACAGGAAATTAGTTTTAAAAAGGTTTTACTATTATTGTAGTAGCAAGATTTAAAATTTCGCATTTCTTCCTATAATCTTCTTCAAGACTTACAGATAAGATACCATAAGAGGTAGCAAACAAAGAGATTTTTAGTAACAACAACATAATTTAAGTAGAACTATTACTTAAATCGTGTTTGAAAAAATCTGAACTGGTAATCATAAGTCCATTGATCGTAAACAGGAAGGAATACTATCAGCAAGCAAACTTCTAAGTTAAAATATCACTAACGCCAATTTATAGGTTTAAAGATTATACTCAGAAAGGGAAATATAAAGTCACTAACTTTACAAAAAGTGAAAAACATGCTTACCGTATTAATAGTTTCCAATTCATTAAAGTAGGAAAGCTTTTGTTGAATGTTTTCAGCTAGGTCAACAAGTTCCGACTTGCATTTTTTAAAAGAGAAAAATCGTTATAAGAACACAAAAATCAACACTCCAATCTCAAAATGACTTTGAACTGATGTATAGCAGACATTATCGATTTATATTAGAAATAAGATTTCAGAATACTACTCAAGGATTTTTGCAATCATGGACTAAAACATTCAATAATTATTACAGTAAATTATAATCTCATAAAATAATAAATGATTGCCTTTTAATAAGCAAAATACAAAGAGAAAACTCTGACATAGTAATTAAATATTCTATCTTTGAGTCACAATGAAGTGCAAGCTAGATCAGTTCATCTTTCTCCAAGCCCACCTTCACTACAACCATGATGCTTGTTTGAAAAGTGTCAAGAGTACACAGCACAAACTAATACATCCTCTTCACTCTGAAACTGTCCTGAGACCTAACAGCTCAAAATACAGGAAAGCCAGCCCTCACCCCGTTCACCCGAGCTGATTTAGAATAAAAGTAGGTTGCTGATGTAACATTTGGTGTGCTTAGCACAGGGCCTCATACAGAGCAGTGTTTAATATATACTTAGAGAAATTAAGGAGATTGGAATTAAATTGTCTGCATCTATTTCAAAATAAAATATTAATACCATCCCTGGCCCTCTGCCCTACACCCCATTACCTGTTCTTTCAGGAGCTGTTCACAGGCTTCGTGGAGGGCTCCTGTCTTGTTGGACACAAAAAGATACTGTTTCTGCAGTGACTCCAGATGCTGAAGAGCACTGTTTACGTCATTCAATATAGCATCGCACTGCTCCTGAAACCCAGACAAGTAATCCCTCATCTGTCTAGAAAACAGAACCAAAAGGGGGTTGGCAATAATGTTTTCCCCCAATAAGCATAGTCAATAAACAACAAAGTCTCATTTTTCCCCAAATGCTTGGATTTCAGGAGGAAAGCTGGACCTAGTCGCTGCAGTTCATTATATTCAGAAATGTACCAACAGCTATGTTACAAGCTGTTCTAATACTTAAGAAGAAAAATTAATGAAACTAAAAGGGGCAGCTAAAGAAATCAACCGTGAAACCATAAACTGGCTTTTCGCATGGAAGACAACAAATCACCAGCTCAGTTTTCAAAGACAACGACACCAGGGCCATCCACTCCAAGGTATCAAGTAGGTCAACCCTCCGGGTCACTTCCAGCTTTGAGAGAGTGTGATATCATGGGAAGAATTCTGAACTCGGAATTAGAAGACCCAAGTCCAAATCCCAGCTCTGCCCAAGTCTCCAGGACATTAGGCCCGTTATTTAGTACTTCTAGGCCTCAGCTCGCTCATTTGTAAAATGGGAATAATATCACCTTTCCTCAGAGCCGCCATAAACATTAAATGGAATTATACACCAAAGAGGCTAACACAATGCTGAGCAATTATAGCCACTTCATAAGTATTCAACGAATGCAGAAAGCTCAACCCACAGTCCTCAAATCAGCTAGAAAGCAATGCCATCATTTCCTCCATGCTACCAGGACACACAAAAGGAACACAGTGACACCCGAGTCCAGGTGGCCATCCCTAAAGTCCCTTGGGTCTCTCCTAAAGAAAGGCAGCAAACACCTCCTGAAACTCCTGATTTACTCCCACCTGAACGCAAGCCTTTCTAGATTTACTTAAAAACCAATGTCTGCCTCTCCTAACCTATTAATGACAATGTAATTTCTTTAAAGTTACACAACTTCCAATACTAGTTGACCCAAACCCTCTCTGGCTAGTTTAAAGAAAATGTTGCTGTTGGAGTTTCCTTTGTATCTTAATTTTGTTTAAAGACACAGATTACAAAACGCTTCAGATGACTGTAATCTAAAAATTAGGACAGACAACAAATGCAAGAGCCACATACCTATATTTAGTGTCTTCATCTTGATCCATCTGGGTTTGTAGCTTTGCAAACCATGAGAAAAACTGGAAAACGAAGAGTATTATATTGTCAATACAGCTAAAACAGACCACATGAAAAGTGGCCAGACACTAAACAGCCAGTCAGAAGGGAACCCTGTTTTACTGTTTGGGATTCAGACGTGAAGGATTAGTTTTGTGCCAGGAGACGATAATTTAATTGCTCGTCAATGTCTACATGCTAGGAAAAGCGAAGGATATTAAAAACAATGGCCGTTTTCAGAGTTAATCAAGAATACTAAAGATACAATACACAAGAAGTAAATATTTCTTCTCTGAGAGGCTAAAGCCCATTTGCTAATTTGCCAAATTTGAGTAGGTAACATCAGTTTTGGGTAAATATTATTATCTAAGAACTGTGAGAATATAAACTCATAAATAACGTAACAGACTAGTTTAAAAACACAGACTTTCACAGCAGCTAAACCTGGGTTGAATTCTGGCCCTACCGCCAATGTTCCGAAAACATCTATTATTAAAAAGAAGTGGAGGGAGTCGACCTTCGACAAGCATGAGGGAACTTTTTGGGGTAACGGAAATGTTTTATATCTTGATCAAGGTGACAGTTACACAGGCACATACACTTGTCAAAACTCACCAAGCTGTATATTTAAAATGATTACATTTTGTCATATATCAATCAATTATAACTCAATATATTTTTTTTCTAACTTTCCAGAGTGTCCAGGTGCAAATCTAATCCAGAAGATTTTGTTTTCAAACGGTCCAAAGGAATCTAGAGACACGGTGCAGGACTTCGTCCTGTGACTCAAGTGGGACCTACAGTCACAGGTACAAGTAACTCTCCCAAGACACTAACCCGCCCAGCACACAGGCTGCATGCAGCCCACTGGACCATGACTGTGCATCTGCCACACATGGCACATCCATGCATCATCCTCACAAAGATCCGTGACACGGGTATAGGATTGCCATTGTCATGCCCATAAGGAAACTAAAGACGTAAGAAGTTAAGCAATTTGCCGACACCTAAGACGACAGTAAGTGACGCAGGCGACGTCCAGACCCTGGGTCTAGTTCTGGAGCACTCGTTGGCACTGCCTCTCTCCACTCACTGTGCGTCCGGTCAGCACACTTTTCCCTGCTTGACTTGGTGAAGTTCTAAGCTCTGACGCTTCACGAGACAGACAGAGCAGAGGAAGTAGCAAAAGAAACTACTGCCCATTTAGGTTTATAATCAGGAATAAGCGAAAAGCAAGAGAAGGTTGCACACGCTATATTACAAAAAATAACTTCAAGGGCTCATCTAAAGAGGATGTTTAGGTTTTTAAAAGAAAAATTATCTTGCAACAGGCAGAGGGGGTGGGGGTGAGTGTGTCTGTGTGTGCACACATGTACATGCACGCACGCTGGGGAGACATATTAACAGAGACATATACTGGGGGAAGTCGAAAGTACATAAAATAGTAAAGCCTTAATAAATATAATCTATCAACATCCAAACTTGGAATATTGTCTATGGCCCTGCCACCCTGAACAAGCCCGATCGCATCTGATCTCGGAAGCTAAGCAGGGTCAGGCCTGGTCAGGTTGGTACTTGGATGGGAGACCACCTAGGAAGACCAGGTGCTGCAGGCATAAAAAATTAAAAAATAAAGCACTGTAAGCTGACAAGGTCCTTGCAATATGTGAGGTCAACCAAGGGTTGCCTCGCCCAAAAAAGAAAAAATTTTTAATAAAATAAAAACAAACTTGGAATATCATGTGTTTATCTGTACCGCAAATGAATCTGGGCAACAGATCCATTTAAAACACCTAATGGCCACAACGAACACAAAATCAAGGCTGCTTTAAAGATTTTGTGTTAACCACAGTTTCAAATGTTTAGAGCTTTTCATCAGGACCCTTCACATTAGCCCTGTCCCCAGAGAGCTAAAATAACCCCGCGTCCTTAGACACAGGGCTGCCACTCGCCTGCTGTGCGGTCTCGATTCTTCCTTCTTCCATCTGCAAGGCCGTGAAACCCTTGGAGAGAATGTCTTCCGTGGAGTCGGGCACTATCGAGGCCTGTGCGATGGGCAGCGACTGGGACGTCAGGCTGCACAGGTCTTCAATCGGGAGCTTGAAAGAAAGAGCCACAGAGACATTTAAATACCTTGGAAACACTCTGAACTTCCCTCGAGACTGGTATTACGACTGTTATTTCGTCAGAGAAAGGACTGCTTCCTATTAAACCACCTGGTTTTAACACATGCCATGCAACACGCATGCTGAGGACTAGGCTCGCTCTCTGCTCAATGCCAGTCTCAAACGCGAGCGTGGCACCGATAGCCCACGACCAGTAAAGCATGGTTTCGAGCCTCCCTTCTAATACTGGGGGTGAGCCCGTGCGAACCCACACCCACTTTCTTACTTGAACGTCTTGTGAAGCAGGCCAAGGTGGAGCCTGTGCTGCTGAGAGCAGCCTGCCGTCCCCCCCCCGGCCCCCCACGTCATCTAGCACAAAGCCAGACCGCAGACAGCCCCCAACGGAAAACACGCCGCACCCAAGAAGCAAGAGCCACTGAACGCTGCCTCCTACCACTCCCACCGCTGGCACACCTCACCCTCTCCCTCTTGCCGACAAATTCTGAAATGACGACTGAACAGAAAGAATTTCAGAGTCTCCCTTAGCTTCAGGAGAGCCCACTCCAAGGCCTCACTCTGAGGTCAACACCTCCCAGCTCCCCACTGCTGCCAAAGACAGTCCAGGTGTGAACTCACCGCAGTCACACAGACAAGCTAGTGTAGACCTAAAAGAAAGGGAGGGTGGCTGCCGGGGAAAGTAAAAGCCGTTCTGTTTCAATTCCAGTTTCCAGGCCTTAGGGCATGACACGGCGGGTCCGGCAATATGCGATCCTCATCCAAGGCCTTTGGAAATGACCTCCCTATTTTTCTAGAAATAGACATTTCATCTGAAGACAGTATTTTCTCTTTCAAGCTCGAATAAGCTAGATGCATAATACACCATCACTAAGTTGGAAATTCAAACCCATAACTACAGGGGTTTTGTACCTCAGTTCGAGGTACTCTATATCCTGGCGTGGTACGTAATGTCACCAGGCGGCCTGGCTTGAGCCCTGCCCCTGCTCACTACAAGCTGTGACGACAGCAAAATTATGCTTCTCATCCTCCATTTCCTTGCTGTGAAAATAGAAATTACATTATCTGCATCACGAGGCCACTGTGAAAAGGAGCTGGAACAGGTGCAGGGAGCAGGCTGCTCAGGCTGCTGGGAAGCTGCAGGCAGAGCGCTCAGGGAAGGTCCCCCATCTGCCGGTCCCCTGAGGGAGTCTGCCTGGAGACCCAGGGCACCGCTCGGTAAACTCTTCCTGGACGGTGATGGAACCGAAGCACAAAACGACTGTCTCAGAAAGAATTAGGCTTCCCAAATCCAGTAAGAATCGACCTTGAGTCTAAAGTATCACCAGGACCTGTGTGCTGCCACCAAGGGCTCTGGAGGACGGCGGGAGTCATGCTGAGACTGTCGCCCCTGCTCATGCTCGGTGCAGCCCCCATGACCAACGGCTGTCTCCTCCGAGATGATGCTCCCCGAACTCCACATAACAGCCGCCACAGAGCAGACACCCAACGAGTCTCACGTCATCCCCCCTCTTTACCAGCAGCAACGCAGTGGGCAGATTCGTACATCAGAATCGAGCCTGCTTCTTGGGAACAGTCTAGGCCATAAGCCACCTTACAAAATCACACTTTATTCACAGTAAAATTTAGTTCTCTTTGAATGGACCATGGGGGGAGAGACACTGACTAGGCTCAAATCGGAAGCAGAAAGCACACGGAGGCTAGGCCACCGTAAAGAAAGCTGGACAGAGTGCTGCTTGCACCCTAGTAAGGAAAAAACAAATAACCTACAAAATCAGAACTAGTTTTGAACCCATCAGAGGACGGAGGTCAAAGAATAACCAAGGAGCTTAAAATCTATGTGAGGTGGGCACCTCCGGGGAGAGACAGAGGCCGGCACTGGCTCATCTGTGGCAGATCATGGGGAAAGAAACCACAAGCACCACCCAAGGAGGTGAGAATCCCACTAAAAGTTTTTATAAATTGCTAAAGGATGGGGGGGGTGAAGGGGGGTGAGTGTCGAATGCCCAGAAGCCACAGACACGAGGGGCACTGGCACCCACTCACACGGTTTTCTTCACAGACCCCCAAGGATGTTCATGCGACAGAATGAGCGGCCTAGGAGACCGGGGCAGGGCCTAAGCCCCATGCACTGAGAAAAGGGCGGCAGAGCCTGCCATCCTGGGGCACGGAGGAGGACCCGCCAGTGCGGGGGAAGGGAAAAGAAGACACCACGAAGCCCGGGGGAGAACCCAACCAGGAACAGCAGAGGCCTCCACCCCAGGAGGGAGACAGTAAGTGAGAGAGCTCCAGCCCCAAGACCCAGGGCAAAGGGCCTGCCCAAGGCTGAGGCGAGGCCTGGAGGGCAGAAGCCTCCCCCCACCACCACTCCGGGCTAGACAGCTCGTGCTACGGGAGGGCAAAGGCATAGACACCCCGAGACTCAAGCGCAGGGCACACCAAGCTGGAATACGGGAGAAAACGCTGCAGTGACCCAGCCCCAATGCTAAGCAAAGGTAACGCCAGAGAATTTGAAGCCAAAGGGAAACTAAAGTAAACCAGAGCAACAACAAAACCCAAACCTCGCACAAATCCTGGCTAACCTGACTCATCTCCCCACATGACAACCCACCAGAGAGATAGTCTTATTTCCAGGCATCAGCACTATTTTCCTTATTCTCTACTGTCCTGCACACAATGTCCAGGATTTATTCAAAGTCACATTTAAAGCTAGGGGGAAAGAAACAACTGTCAAGAGACAAAGCACTCAACAGAGCCAGACTCAGAGATGACCAGTATAAGGGAACTATCAGATAATGAGTTTAAAATAACTAAATAATGTTAAAGATTCTGGTATAAAATATAAATTAAATACACACACAGATACAGAAGTTCAGCAGAAAAATTAAAACTGTAAGTGTCAAAAGGAAATGCTAGAATAAACATCACGGTAACAGAAACGAAGAATACCTGCAGTGGCCTGACTCACCAGTACTCGACACTGCTGAGGAAAGAATCAGTGAACTGGAAGCTAGGTCAATAAAAACAACCCAAGAAGAGGAAACGGTGGGAAAATAAAAACTGAATGCAACATCCAAGAACTGGGGGTGATGTCAAATGACCGAATATATATGTAATCTGAATCCCAAAAGGAGGAGAAAGAACACGGTAGAAGAAATATTTAAAGATAACATCTGAGAATTTTCCAAAAATAATGAAAGGCACCAAACTACAGCTCTGAGCAGCTCAGAGAATCCCGAGCAGAGTGCACACACACACACACCCAGACACATCATGTTCAAACTCCTGAAAACCAAAGTTAAAGAGAAAGTCTTGAAAGGGGTCAGAGGAGAAAAGACACGTTACATACAGAGGAAGAAAAATAAGAATCACCGCAGGCATTAGAAGACAACGAAGCAACACCTTGAAGTGATAAAAGGAAAAAACTGTCACCCAGAAGTGTTTACCTAGTGGGAGTGTCTTTTCTCAATGAAAGAGAAATGAAGACTGGTCGAACAAGCTGAGAGACTGCACGGCCCGCAGGCCTGCACTACAAGAAATGTAGAAGGAAGTTCCTCGGACAGATGGAGCTCAATGCCCGATGGAGGCCTAGATCTACAAAAACAAAACACACACACACCCGAAGAGCTCTAAGACATGGTTAAAACAAAGGTAAATACGACCATTTTTCTTTCCTTTTAATCGCTCAGAAAGATAGGTGTCGAAAACCAGCAGCAGCATTGTGGGGTTACAGCACATGTAAAAGTAGAACGCATGGCACAGCAGCCCAAAGGAGAGAAGGGGAGAATGGGAACATCCTCTTGCAAGGTTCTTAGCATGCAGGAGTAGAATGCTTAGGGCAGACTGTGACTACCCGAGGAAGAATGTCATAAACCTAGAGCAGTCGCTTAAAATAATAACACACACAAAGGACCTTAGGAAACTCAGACCGCCAATGCCACCTAGACCCACACCTGTATTTAATTCAACTCCTTTCGAGAAAAAGAGATTATAAACGAATCTTAAAAAGTAACACAGGTCGATTTCAAAATCCTGGTGGTGAAACCACGCGCTGGCTTTGCAAAGTGAAACGGAAATGTAATAATCACATTCCCCATCAGAGTCCATGAGGCCTTACACCCCTTAAATCGGTACTCACAACAGATAAAAAATTCCAAATAAAAAGTAGCATTTCTCTCATTTCAGAATTATCTGGAAGACACACAGCAGTCCTTTTAACCACACTTATACGAATAACTCGCAAGTCACAAAATTCCAAGGACGTTCAGGGAAAAGCGTCCTCCCCAAGGACCCACTCCCCGACCATCGTCCCTCCTCAGCGGCCACCCAAGCTCCTCGCCTCTCCCGCGTCCTTCCTCAGCCACCTACACACAAAGGAGGTGAACCTCTTTCTAACCCAAAAAACAGTACACTATACACCCTCAGCCTTTTTCACTTAACATGGCGCATTCTCAAATGTCTTTCAACAGACTACAAGGAAAAGAGGAATTAACTCCTTAAATTCATAACTCTCTAATGGTCATTAAACTATAACGGGCCCATTAGCTCTTCTAAAAACCCAGCAGTACAGACTGATTAGTAAATGAAAAGCAAGTCCGCCTTCTCCTCCCTCTTCTCTGCTTTTCCAGCTCCTCCTCTCGGAGACAATAGCAGTGTTTATCATTTCAGATCTATTCTCAGGAATTTAAGGGCAGAATGAAGAACTTCAGAGATAGTCTGCAATTTTTACCAATGTGCTTTTACAGAAATTATTCAAAACACATGAACATATATTTCATCCCAAATCATTAAGAGTTAAAATTAAGAGTAAAATCCTCTCCCACTCCCCACTTTTAACCAAGTTCACTGCATGCAATATTTTTGACGGCTGCCCTGTAACTCTACAACACAGATTTTCAATACTGAGTTTGAATTCACCAATCTATTGAGAGTCCCCATTACATAAAGAAATGAGCACCCTTAATTTTTTCTTCTAGACCTACTCTCATATTCTCTCACCTATACCTTCTTTTTAGTGTCAAAATTTATAATATTTACAACCTGTTCTGTAATTAAGTCTTTACAGTGATTTTTTTAAATGACAGTACACGCTTCCTGACTTCCATAAATTTATCAAAATTGCAGGGTCACCAACACTGTCTGTTTCTGGTGTGCCTCGCATTTAATACTGCCATGTCAAAAGGACCCAGGCGTGTCATACACATGTTCTCACTTTGAATCAAAAAATATTTATCTTCTAATTCAATTAAAAATAAGACTGTATGAAAACTCCAAATACTTGAGAAGGAACTATAGATACTCCAGGCACAGTCTGTAAGCTAGACAGTGTGAGTAAATATTATAACTTGAACACAGGAAAAAGCATTCTATCTGATGACTTCGTGCACAATACAAACTACTTTTCAATCACAGGACATTTAAGACCCAGACGCAGAAGGCGGCTTCCTGGCCTGTACCCGTCTCACTAATACAAAACATTTTTCTAAAACCCAACCGAGAGAGAAGCCACACTGCAAGCGGTGCCGAGAAATACTGGTCAAAGTAAGAAAATAAGTTGCCGTTGAAGAGCTTAGAAAGCCTCCCATTAGGTACGTTTGCCCGGCTCGCTTCCTTTCTCAAAGCACCTGGAACAGAATGGCAAATCACGAAGGGGTGTGGTGGTGTCGCAGGCTTCCCTGTTCCCACCCCTCACTCGCTCCGAGGTGAAGATAACAGCCTCTGACTCACACTGGCTTCCCATGGCACCGACATTTACCTCCAGAGAGACAGGAGCACGGACCTAGCTCCCGGCTGGCAGTATAGCTGCTGTATAGTTCAGGCCACTGGGGTCACCAGCACAATAAACACTAATTACAATAACTCTCCAGACTTGCCTGACCAGCTGGACAGGTCCAGGGGGAAAAAAAAGCAAATACACAAATACACCTTTCTCTCCCCAACTTTACCTCTTGCACAGGTCAGGGAAAATCACTTCTATAATCAATCTAATCAATTCATTCCTAAATGCAATCTGATGTTACCTTCGCTGGAGCAAATCAAGGAAGAGGTATAGAGGGAGTCCTAGAACCTTCCGCAAGGAACCTCAGCTCAGGACCGTAAGATTCTAATCTGTTCTTTTAAAGTGTGACTCATTCGGGGGTGGGGGAAGCAGGCAGATTCCACATGCACTGTAAAGACATGATTTCATTTAATTCTCATCACGAGATAAGGACTACAGTCATCCCCATTTTATAAATAAGAAAGCGGGCTCGGAAAAGTGAAACACCACGTGTGAGGTCGCACAGTCTTTAGGAGTAACTGAAACAGTAAATTACGCACACATTTCAGGGCACAATTTCAGCATTTTATCACGCATTACTAAGGCCAGCTGAAAGAAAATGACCCTCACTACTAAAACCTGCGCCCTGGCTGTGAGAATCCAGTCTGACGTTCGACTGCAAATCCTCTTCTCTAACAGCAAATGAAAGGTACCACTCCTTTCCAAGATACCGCTGGTTCTCTCCATAAAAGAGAAAGCTATTTTCTGGAGAAGCTGACAGCTTTATGATGAATGCTAAGACACAGCTGGATTCTCGCTATTCAACTACCTTGCCTAGTTCCAGCGATCCAGGAAGAAATTCATCTCGTGAAAACTGTGAAACACTTCAAAAATCCCTTAGAGAGATGCTGGTTGGAAGGCATAAAAAAGGAGGCGTTCTTTTTCAGCCCTAATGTGAAAAAAGTGGTAACAGAGGGGAAAAGCCTCCCCAGCAGACACAGAAAACACTTTTGCAAAGGGGAAACGAGGGCTGTTTAAGGGCTAAGGAGCAATGAGAACCCCCCCTCACAGGCTCCCGGACGGATAAGCAACGGGCTATGCCATTCTCCCAGGGGTCCAGTACCCAGGCTGACGTACCAGAAGACACTCACTGAATGCCTGGTCAGGCTCAAACCCCCCACTGCTTTCTCCTCCAGCTGCTTGTTCCTCCTGCAGTTCGCAAGGCTGGCTTCTGGTTTTCCACCATGAATTCTCACCTCAGACGGCTCCTTTCTCAGAAAGGCCTTCCGCCTCGTCTGAAGGGCACGCATCACCCTTTGGGTCACAGCGTCCTGCTTTATTTTCCCTGCATCTCGGATCACCATCTGAATTTACCTTCTTTGTTCTTTTTAACGTGCTCATGATCATCACAATCGTCAGCTCCACGAGGCTAGGGATCATGTCTTTCTTTCTTCCCTTTCTATCCCCAATTCCTAGCCCAGAGCAGGCACGTCATATATGCTAAACGACTGCATGAGGCAAATGACAGGTCCTGCGATGCACAGATACGAACCAACGGGGCGAAAATGAAAAGATTCGACTGGCTTCACTCCAAACCCTTCCTTTAAGCTCAATGAGAAATGACAGTGTGCGACCTGCGACAGTAAAAACACACTGGGTTACTTTTCTTGGAGAACACGATCCCCCCAAGGTGCTGTGATGTCCAAACATCCTGCTTCAGTATGGTGAGCGGATTGGAATACTTATGGAGCAAACAACCTCCATTACCCAGATCATAACAGGCTCTGACCGCCCAGCCAAAGAAATGCCCACTCACTTCCTCCTTTACTTCAAACCTTCTTCCAGGTGGACGGAGAAACCTGTTGTACGGCAAAGCGTCGCAAAGCAAACATATATAATGTATATGTAGCGTACACATATTCAAAAAGGCACTTCCAAATCAAAGGCTTTAACTTTTAAAGTTTGAGGGTGGAAAACGAAGTTCCAGTCCCCAAGCTCGGTCTGCCCAGACTCGGACACAGTCTCACCTGCGTGAAAGGGGCGCTTCCAGCACCAACCAACAGCCACGGTCACCCCTGGAGACACAACCCGCCGACCCCGGCCCTCGCGGCAGGAGGAGGTGGCCAGACCTGCGAGCGCACGACCCGCACTCGCTGCCCGTGTGACGGGCCGCCCCGACCGCCCCGGCGGCGCCCCGAAGCCGCCCAGCAGCCTCCCCCGCCCCGCGGCACCGACCGACCCGGCGTGCGTCCGAGGAAAAGCCGCTCCTTCGGCTCCGCGACGGGTCCCGGGAGCCGGAGCCCCCACGCCCCGCCCGCGACCGACCGAGCGTCCCCCCCGGATCGAGCTGTGGGCGCCCCAGGGCCCCCCAACGGGAAAAGGGGCGCTCGCGGGGCGAGTCACGGGGGCGGCCGGGCCCGGGCGGGGCGCTCCGGGAGCGGGGTCCCCCCCCGCCCGCCTGGGGGACACGGGGGGCGCCGAGGAGGGCGCCGGGGGGGGGCCGGGCTCCGGGCCGACCGGCCACGCGCAGGGAGGGGCCCGGGCGGCGGGGCGAGCGGCCGGCCCGGGGGGAGCGGGGAGAGCGAGGGCCGCTCCCGCCGCGCCCGGGGCCCGGGGGGCAGCCCCGGGGCGCCTCCCCCCCGCCTCGCCCCCCGCCTCACCTCGGCGGGCACCGGCGGGTCCTCCGCCGCCGCCTTCAGCTCCAGCACCGAGTCCGTCTGCCGGTCGGTCAGCGGCGCCCTGCTGTCCGGCCGGCGGTCCCACAGGGCCAGCTTCTCCCGGGCGTCCCGCTCGGCCGCCGACTCGGGCGGCCGCAGCAGCGCCGCCTCCGCCATGGCCGCGGCCCCCGCGGGTCCTCGGCGCGGACCCGACAGAGACGCCCGGGCCACTTCCGGGAGCGCCGGCGCTTCCGGTGCCGCGCCGGCCGCGGGGACGGGCCGCGGCCACGGACCCGGAAGCGCTTCCGCGGCGGGGGCGGGACAGAGAGCAGGACAGACGTGGCTTTACCCCCGGCACGACTATTTCCGGTCGCGGAGGGCGGAGGCCATGGTCCCCAACGGAAATAGGCATGCCCCTACCGGAAGTGTCAACATCGATAACTTTATTGTTCGCGGCGTTCACGGCAACCGCACTAAGGGACCCTGCCGGCAGGGGCCTTCGTGAGCTCAGAACCTGCTGCCTCTAGAGGCTCACCGCTGGGGAGCCCGGGTGGAGCGAGTGGACTGCGATTTCCGTGTCCACGTGTTGACAGTGGCACCTGCTTGGGTGAAAACCACGAATACAGACTTTTCCAAGTTCCAGTCACTGCACTGCTAGAAAACTAGTTTATTTAAAAAATCATGAAAATGCAAAGATGTGTGTGTGTCAGACATCATTAATACTATTATCAAATAGCTGGACGCAACCCGAATGTCCAACCCCGAAGAATTCAATCAATAATTGGTGGCACGGACCTGTACTTGGAATACTTTTCTGCCGTTTAAATCATGGTGTAGACTTAAGCAGCAAAACAATCATGACATTATTGGCTCATAACACAGAACGATATAAACAGCCTTGATTCCATACTGATACAAATCATGGAATTAATAGATGGAAAAGGGACAACTTTGTCTTACAGAAGAATTCCAATCAACAAATGTGGAAAAGATGGGGGAAATACTAATAATTGTAGCAGGCAAGAACTAAGGGAAAATGCTAAAAATTAGCGGGTCAAAGTTTGAGGAGAAACAGAATTTGCATTATATCAAATGCTCTCCCCAAAATAGGTATTAATAGCAAGAGGGCCTACTAACTTTACAGTGGGAAACCTGGCAGACATCATCCTTAACCAAATGATTCTGTGGTGTTCTTGCCAAAAATGCAAAACCACCCTCTAACCGTGAGAAAACATCAGACGAACTCAGACTGAGGGATGCCCTACAAGATAACCCACCCCTATTCTTCAAAGGTGTCAAGTTCATAAAAGACAAGGAAAGACCCAAGACCTGTTGTCACACATTGAAGGAGATCAGGAAGACGTGGCTACGTGCAATGTCAGAACCTAGATTAGACCCCGAGATAGACAAAGGGAAAACTATAGAATTAAACATAGATATTAGAATAAGGGCTACAGTTTAGATAATAGATTTCAGTTTTGATTATTGTTCATGGTTATGTAAGATAATAACTTTCGGACAAGCTGAGTGATGGCTATACCTGAACTCAGTACTACTTTTGCAACTTTTCTGAAATCTAAAATTATCCCTAACGCAAAAGTTAAAACTTTTGTTTTGTGGAAAATATTTGTCTTTGGAAAAATGGTTGTGATAAAATGAAGAAGAATGATACAGTGTATGATCCTGCTGATCAAAAGAAACCCTCCCAAAGAGGAAGGTTTTGTTTTTATTATTCAACCCAGCTTCAGAGAACCACAAGTTCCTACAGAAAGTCATCTTGTAGACAGGTACAGATATGTGGATCTATCTGTCTGTGTAAGCACCTAAAACACTTTCTCTCTCTCCCTCAGGCCAGACTCGTCTCCAGTTCCAAAAATCTCAGAAATACAGTGAATCCTGTTGAGTTTTATGATGGTCATTCTTCACCAAACATCATCCTTCAAGGGCCAACTACGAGCATCTTCTCTCCAAAAGTGCATGTCTATTACAAGTCTTCCTCAAACCATGATCACTCTACTTTCTTCTTCACGTGAGGTTTAATTCCCTAAAATATTTTTACCAACTGGTGATTCATGATGCAGAAGGCTTGCAGTACAGGTCATGGCCCCCTTCGGAATAGTTGGGGCCGAGGCTGACTGTTTAATCAGCTGCCGTGAGGTCAAATGAGGAAAGAGGAAGATAAATACGCGGCACAATAATGCCTGGGTTATTCCTGAACTGAAGAATTGAGGGAGCGAAGGGAGGACAGCTGCACCTGCCACCAGCTGGCTGTGTAGGGGTGGGGGAGAGACAAGAGCAATGGAAGAGAGTAACGGCGGTTTTTGTGGGGTGTTTTAGCTTTGCACAGAAGTAAATACATTTGAACGATGTGGTGGTTGCTCTTATAGTAGAGAGCATGGTATGCGACATACTAAATTCTGCTTCAGACTCTAGTGCTCTTTTCCATATGGACAAATGTTATCTACCACCCCCCTAAAGTACAAACTTCCTATAAGATCCATTTTTAGACTCTGCATTACAAGATAATTTGTTACTTTCCATTGAATCCCTTTTTTTGCCCAGAAGTTCCGTTTCCAGCTGGTGATTAGCTCATTCCCAGAAGCTCCAGACACATGACAAATTTTAATTTTAATTTTGAGTTGCAGTTGCTTTTCACCGAACCCCCTTTTTCCATCCACAAGCCCAACCATTCCATCTGTGAGGCTGGCCCCAGGTGGGTGATCCACGGGACGCACAGGGTGCCTTTGCCAGTCCTTGTGGCTGCTCTGACATGACACTCAAAGTGAGGCCCGAGAGCCTGATGATGCAAAGATGTACCCTGGGATTCTTCTACACAAAAATGCAGGCAACTTGTACCTCCGTGCCTTTAACAGGGTGCCACAGGAGCACAGGGTGGGAGGCTGGATCACACCAGGGAGCTCAGAAGATGTCCCTGGGAAAGGTGTTATAGCTGAGAACCGAGGGGTGCCCGGCCATTTGTATCTAGTTACTGGACCCGCTCCAGCGCCCCCACCCCTGTTGGTTCTGTTTGTCTGGAAAACCCTCACACCCTTTAAATCCATCCCCTAGACATAAGTGTGTGCTTTTTCCCTTAAGAAATGAGTTCGTGGTATACCTAGGGGTCTGCATCTCAACCTGCTTCCTACTCAGCAGCACATCATGGACATCCTGCCGGGTCACCAGGCTGAGACCTAACTCATCCCTCTCAGGTGCCACACAGTAAGCCATCGTATGGCCGGACCAGTCCAGCTAGGCAGAGGACATCCAGACGCAGAGGCTGCTGCTGGCGCTTTGCTCCTGGTTACATTATTTGCATCGAGCTTGATACGCTGCCCTTGTCTTTCACTCCCAAATGCATCTACTTAGAGTCTACCGCAAACTTCCCCTATCGGATTTTGCCAGCTGTCACTTCAACGACAAGTAGCCTGTATTTAAAGCCAAATGTGTGACAGGTGCCAGGCACGAGGGCAAGTTCTGTTCGCAGGCATGAGACACACCCGCCGCCAGCTGTGAGGCTGGTCACGTGCGGGCGCGTCATTTAGGAGGACCGGAACCAAAAGTTCCCTCTTTTACCCAATTATATATTTTTTCAATAAACCGCTATGTTTAACCCAAATGCTAAGAAGACAGGCACCTAGAAAATACTTTTAAGTTAAAAAATGGATGGACCATGCTGGCCTCTCACCCGCTCGGTATTTCACCCGACCAGAGGTGTCTCGACCTGGTCCAGGGTTCACCGAGGACCCCAGCTCCCACCTCGAGCCGACATCAAGGCTGGAAGGGGGACGGGGGGGTGTCAGGGCACCGATGTCACCACACTGGTATTCTCGACCCAGCCCATGAAGCGAATTCACTGGCAGCTGCAGTCACATGATGAGAGGTCACACCGATGTCCGGGGGATTAGTAAGATGACCCCAACAGCTCCTCTGCGCAGAGAGAAGGGACTGCGGCCACCGTCACAGCTGCCATTTCTCCTCCGGCCTTCTGCACTCTTTGGAGCTCGTCTTTGTTTAAACGTCTCTCCTTATTTGAAAGAACCACAGCTCATTTTTACATTGACATATTACTCCGGTTTATTAAATAGGGAAATAAAGTCTATGCCACATCGTCCAACAGTGTTTAAAGAGCTCGAAATATAAAGGCTCACGAAAACTTTCTAGGTTTGACACAACATAAACTATTTCAGTGCAAGAGTGAATACGAAGAACGGGAGGCGTTTGGACTCCACAGATCAGCAGCATTTAGCATCAGCGATGACACAAATCCACAAACACACAAACAAAAAATCTGTTTTCCTTTTACTTATAAAAGCTAAAATCCTTTTGCCACATTTAAGCAATACCCAAGGGGACCGGAGGACCCCCAGCCACAGACCCGAAGACGAGAGGACCAAACCTCCCAGTCGTCCAGTTCCTTCTGGGTTAGGGGCTTCAGCAATGGCATTAACTCTCAGCAAAAGAGCCTCGGATCCTGTTCTGCAAAGTGTCTCAATCGTCCCTGAAGAAATACTGCATTTCTGTCTCTGAAACATGGTTGAGGTCTACAGCGAGGCTGCATTTGTCATTCTGCATGAACTTGCACAAAATTTTAATCGATCGGTGCACTGAATTCCACGTGACATTTCCTCACAGACGGCGTGTGCGCTTAAAAAATAAAATGCCGCCTATGTTGAAAAGTCACGAGTGGCTCATAGAAAGTCATCCTTTAAACTCCAAGGACGCGAAGGTGCAAGCCCTTCTGCAGAGGGCCCTGACCGCGCCCACGGAATGTTTTGAAAGAAAAATAAAATCTCTCTATGAGACGGGGTCCCCACCAGGAGTGAGGCCTGGATGGGCCTGGCTCTCCAGAGTCCCGCGGAGAGCCAGCCAGGGCACCCGGACTGCCCGGTTGCCTTTAAGCATTTAACCCACTGGCCACTCGCCCCTCCTTTCCTCCTTCTCTTTGTAATGGCATCTGAGCGCTTACTTTTGGGGGATGGGGGGACCCATGTCCCTTCTATTGTGCTTCAAGGCAGGAAGCAGCCCAGGGGCTGGACAGTGCCCAGCACAGCCTGCAGAAGCCCCACCCTGGAGGCCAGGACCCCCCAAACCCCCTTACACCCCCCACCCCACCCCACGCCCATCAGTGCGGATCTGAGCTCTCCCAGGGAAGAAAGGCAGGTACTCGAGCCGCATATTCCCTTTCCTGGGGCTGCCTTCCAGAAGTGTCAGGTTCCTGGGCTCACAGAGTCACTTTCACTTTGGAAAAGAACACGGTGGAGACAAGAAAGGAGAGGGAGAGTGGCTTCTCTTGTGCTGAGGAGACACGGGACACCTCTCATCAGGACCCAGAGAAACAGGCGCAGGACTGGAGAAACCGCTTCTGAGATTCCACGCGAGTCTCTCCCATCCGAACTCATTGGGAAGTCCAGGACGGAATATTTCAACGAACGTGGCTCGAACAAAAGTAAAAAAGCTGGGAAATCGGGAAAAATCAGCTCTGATACAGAGGCGACATGTTGCTCCCGGATGCTGCGACCCTGGCCCGCTCCCCAGAGCATCCACAGCCCGTCCATCCCGAGATCACAGCCCGGGGACAGCGCCAGCCACGCACCTGCCCTGCCAGTCGAGCAGCTGCAACTACTGTTTTCTTCATCTGACCCTCGACGCCGTTAGACGTCATCACCCCCGCTGACAGGCTGGGGGTGAACTCCGCTCAAGGTCAGAGAGCAACCGCAGGGTGCCCTCAGACAGAGGCCACGCTGCCGGAGACGCCCCCCGCCATACAGACGTGAGCTTACTCCCAAAACTCTGCAGCGATTCCTACGAAGGTCAGGCCTTCAGAGGCTTATGTCACTTACTGTGAGTGAAGGATGCTGCCGGCACAGGAGATCACTACGCAGGGCGACACGCCAGGGACCCGTCCCCTGCACAGTCTGTATCTGTGGCGGGAAGTCCAGGCCTCCACGAGCGGAATTTCCTCGGCTGACAAGCAGCCAAGGGCCCCCGATGACTGCGGGGACAGCAAACTGTCCCGGGGGCCCACCTGCGAGCCAGGTGTGTGATGGACGCTCCCGTCCCCGAGGAGAGCACCTTGCAGGCCGCTTCGGCAGGAGGTGCGGTCCACGTCCCGTCTGCTGTCGACGGTCACCGATGCTCAGGACCGGAGCCAGCACGGCGCGGATGACGCCACCAAATGCTCGACGCGGGGTGTCCACGTGGGGTGTCCAGTGCGGCCCCAGGGGAGCCGAGCGGGGAGCAGCAGCGAGGGGCAGCGTGACACGGGAAGCTTGACTGCTGGGACTTAGCGCTTGCGGGGCGGGGTCTCGTGCAGCCTGGACTCGTCACAAATCCAACCTCTTCAACTGCTCGTAGGTCACGAAGAACTACAGTCGCCAGTTAAGGCTGACAAAGCAAACGCCACCTCCACCCCAACACATAAAAGCAGGGACCCCCGGCTAACGAGCACACGCCCGGGGCTCGATGGGGAGGCAGGGGCTCCATCCTGACCTTCTCCTAAGATCGCCCCGCGACCCCTCCCGAGGGCAGCCGGGGGCAGGAGCAGCCGAGCCTGCACCCGCGCGCCCAGCTCTGCCCCGTCGCCGGGCTGGGGGGGCCACAGAAGGGTGCGTTGTGTGCGACACAGAAACACAGCGAGCCCTGGGGAGCTGTCCTCGAGGGTGTCCGTGGGGCAGGCTCCCATGGGAGGGAGGCGCTGAGATGGAGGGAGGGAGGGAGACGAGAGGACGGTGAAACCGACCCCCGACCTTGTAATTCTGCCCTTTCCCATCTAACCATCCGCCACCTCTCCCCACCTGCCACTTGGGCAGACAGGGAATAGCACTCTTTGGCCAAATAATTCCAGAGGTAATCGCCGTGTCCGCTCAGGCGCTAACAGATTCTAGAACTCCGCTGTCCGACCACCCCCTTCCCAGGGTGGCGGGGGCAGGTCGACCCTGCCTCTCCCCGAAATCACAACTGCTCCCCCCTCTCAGAGCAGAATCTGAAGGTCCTTGCTGCTACCCCCACCTTCTCAGGAGGCGCCACCTCAGCAGTCCAGGACTCACAGTGCCCGGCCCAGACCGCAACCCCCTGAAAAGGGAACCGAAGAGCTACTCCCCGAACCAGAGGAACCTACGAGAATGAAACCTGCTCTAAATGGTCTACGACAGGAGAGTTTGCACAAGCACGACCTTTCCAGCTACGCCCCCCTCGGATCCACTGCAACGGAAGAGGATACAATGATGTTCCAGGGCCCGAGCCTCAGCCAGTTGGGCCAGAATCCTTTGTAGAGAGCGAAAAACCCTTCGTTCCTCCACGTCTGTTACAAAAGGGGAAAAGTTACTTTCCGGCTTTCCAATTATGGCACGTGCCTCAGTGGTACCTGGACTCAACTGATCCGTTTTCCTTCAAAATAAAATCCTGTTTGGAAGGGCTTTGGGGGTAATATAAAATACATAAATAACCGCACATTTAGGGCAGCTTCGCTGACCGAAGCAACCCTCAGAAGGCCGAAGCTTAAGGGAAACAAATCCGCCGCCTTCACGACAGTGCCCCTTGCTGCCACTGGTCATCCTGACCAGGCGGAGCACATTGTTCCGGGCCCCACGCTGTCCTGTAGGCGTTTCTCAGTGACCTCACGAGAGCCCCTGAGGTAGGTGCTAGGGCTGTCCCGTTTCGCTTATGAGGAAACTGAAGTCTAGAGCCTGCGCCTTGGCCAAAGTCACACAATCCCAGGTGATGGATCCTCAGGTCTGCCGGGCCCCAGCTCCAGGGTTTTTAACTCACGACGAGACGCTCGTAAAGGGGTGACCTGGAAGCGGCTGAGCCGCGCGAGGCACGCTCGCTCTCACCTGCAACAGGCAATCCAGGGTCCCCGTGTAGCCAGCGCGTCCGCCGTCGCGAAGGACCCTCTGGTTCATCATACGCGTCCTCACGACGTCCACGGGGTTGGAGGCCAGGGCCCCCGCCAGACCGCAGGTGAAGCTGGCCCTGCGAAGGAGACGCCGCTGGAGACACCACGCGGGGCAGGACGCGGCCTCCCGCAAACGGCACAGGTCACACGTGGCAGGATGGGCCACGTGCACACGGCCGCACAGACTTCTCACACGCCTGTCCAGCCTCGGCAGGGACCACCTTTGAGGTTCTGGGACATGGAAGCGTCAGAGAAACACGAAGGAGCGGCCTCCGAGCCTGGGCGACTGCACCTGCTCGCCTGCGAGCGGACCTGGGGGAACTGCAGCCGCATCGGGACCGTGTTTTCATCAAGATCGGGGAAGAGGCTTCCCTCTCCGCAGCGCCCACCAGGGTCTCAGGTTCCACGAAACCTTCGGCCCCACGAGACGGGACGCAGACCACACCTGGGATCGGCTACCCCGGAACAGCACCAACGCGCTGGGCCAGATGGTCCTCTGCGTGGAGGCCCGTCCCGTCGTAAGGTGCCTCCCTGCTCCCGCACCCCCACCCGGAGATGCCAACAGCGCTCCCCCCGGTCAGACCGGAAGCACCTCCAGAAACCTCCAAAAACGCCCGCAGTGGATTAAACTGTGATGCCTCCGCACTAACCCACGGCTGTGAACAGCAAACACAGTCTGTCTGTCTGTGTGCGTGTGCGTGCGTGTGTGCGTGCACGCACATATATATGTATATACACATACACATACACGTGCATATGATACATAGACACGCATGTACACTACACATACGTGTATAAAATAGAATTTTAAAATGCAAGAAAGACAAATACTGCACGGCATCACACGGGGAATCTAAAACACCAAAAGTTAGTCAAGCTCATGGAAACGAAAAGAAGAAAAACGGCTGCTGGGGCTGGGGGTGGGGAGATCAGGCGGCTGGTGGGGGGCACGCTCTTCGGTGAGAGAGGGATAAGGTCTGACGATCCGACGTGTCCCTGCGGCTGGGGACATGGCACCGAATGCCCGAAACCTGCTGAGAGCGGAACCTGAATGTTTTCACGCACACACAGCAAGAATGCGAGGGGACGGGTGTGTTCGTTAACCTGACGGGGTCCTTTCAAACACGTGTGTGCGCCAAATCATCACGTCGCACACTCTACACGTCCTTCAGTTTTACTTGTCGATTATCCCTCAGCAATGCTGAAACGATGAAAATAAAGTAAAAAGCCAGCAGGGAATCCAAAGCACGAGCTTGTACGTGCAGGAAGGACGTGGAACACACGTCCGCAGCCGTGTCTGCACGTGCACAGAAAACGCCCGAAGGTGCTCATCAAACAGGCGACGACGACTTGGTCCTGGATCACGTCTGCTCCGCCACTTCTCAGATATGAGAATGTAATGTTTGTATCACAAGCCTTAAAATCCCTATAGATCTGTAGCAAATCTCCACCCCAAACATTAACGGACACAGCCACCGACATACAGGAAGTGAGTGTACGCAGTGTCGCCCATCAGGCCCGAGAGAATCAGGTGCTTCTTGGTGAGGTCGTAGACCGGCAGCTCCACGCCGACGACAATCGCGGCCCTCTGCGCAGTAAGGGACACGCCCTGGGTAAAAATAGTAGTAAAAAAGGTTCAAGTCGCCCTCCAAAGAGCAATATGAACTACATATGAATTATTCCAAACGGACATTCAGATCACGACATACTCCTCATATTTCCATTTTACCGATAATTAAGGAAGAAGACACCTTCGAGGGCAGGTGTCATTCTTCTCCCCTTCCCCCATGACACCATTTGGATGAAGTAAAGTGACGGAAACGGGAAAAGCAAACTCACAGCAGGGCAGCGGGCGCCGTCGTGCTTACCTTCCACAGCCCTCTCGCCCCCTCCTGCTGGTAAATGTTCACGAAGTTGCCTATCATCCCTCCCGGGACCGTGTTGCTCTGGGCTTGCATCCGTATCTAGAGGTCATTTGAAAGGCTAGCGTGAGGAGGAGACCGGCACATCTCCCCCCAAATGCAGATCCCTGAAAATCGTCCCGTCTGGTGTCTAATAACCATTTAAAAAGGCCATGACTATGACGCTGGTTTAAAGTATCCTCCACGTAGCAGTTCCTTACCAGTGTCAACATGAAATTAATTTTTGTTTAAATTGTCTTTTGAAAAGGAAAGAAAGTGCCCTATTCCCCTACAGGCTGCTGAGCGGGAAAGGGAATACGACGAGAACCCTGAAGATCTGAGATGGCGAGAGCATCCCATGCACCTGGGGGCACCCAGCACGGACGAGCGTGGTCCTTTCCCCCGCTACTCCAGACGCTGTTCTTTCCGACCCGCTGAGCCAAAGGATGTGCGGGCGAGGGGGCTGCGGGGCGGCCCCGGGACGCCCGCCACGCTCTGTGACACTTGAACTCGCAGACGAACCTCATGACGGCCGTGGAACGCACACGACCGGGACTCCAGCATGAAAATGAGTGCTTGGTGCAGCTCTCTGCATTTTTAGGAACGAGAAAAGTCTCTTCCTGAAAAGCTGGCGCCCTGCGTTGGTTCAGGGAGCGAATACGTTCCCCGTCACTTCTGAGAGAGAACGAGCCACGCTAACTAACGGGAAAACAAACCGAAATACGGGAACTGCCTTTCTGTGGCCCTGACGTGTGTTTCAGTGCTAACCGCACGGATAAGCAACCTCGCCCCCACGGAGGGTGCAATTACGGCGGCAGGCCGTGGCGCACGTGGTACCTCCGTGTGCACGGCCGCGGGCAACGCAACGGGCTGCCTGGAAGGTCTGACGCTGGTCAGAATCTCCTATGGGACCAAAGCCTGAGGGCAGGGTCCTTGTCCCGCTCCTTCCTGGATTCTACGTGCCAGAAGGACACCAACTGGTACCAGGTAGAAGCACGGTGAACCCTGGTTAAATAACAGGAGGACGAAGAGGAAGGAAGGGGAAGACGCGGGAGGATTCAAAGGTACCTCACGCCTAATTTTCCTCGTATTTAGTTCGTTGAGTCCCCTGCCTTGTTCGGAAAGGGATTAAAGAAGGCCGAATCCCTGGAATTGTCAGCCAGGTCACCTAACCCGTCACGTCTGACTGTGGAAAGTCACTGTTTCCATTTGCATTTCCTGAAAGTGAATTAATGGATGACACGTGCGTTCAGAAACGGCCACCAACAGGCAGACGTCTGTAAAACCAGAGGCCCGTCGGGCTTTCATGAACCGATACGACAAGGGAGGCCTTCAAGGAAAAATAAAATTCAAATGCACCCGAGCCCAAATTGTTTCTTTCTGCTTAACCAAAACCTCCTCCTCTCTAAAATTCGAGCTCCTCTGGGTCAGTGGCGAATCCACCCACTGGATATCCGTGCTAGAGCCCCCGGCGCGGAAATTATAAGCAGCTTCACGCACACCGAGTGCGTGATGGGTGCAGCTCTTCATCACCTGCACATCGTTCTCAACGAGGAAACGTGGGGCGTGCCCAGAAGACACCGGGACACCACTTACTTTCAAAACGTCGGTTGGGTTGGCGATGGCCGACGACAGGACCCCGGAGAGGATTCCGCAGACCACGTTTACCAGCAGGGTCTCCTCTGTCAACAGAGACGTGTTACCCGATTGTTCACAGAACTCGAGGTCTAGCTCATTCACCTACGTTCTCCTCTTAAGAGAAGGAAGAAATGTACGCTTCGTGAATGAAGCAATTTTAAAGAACGGGGAATGGTGCTGCCCTAAGGGATTCCGCTTCGCTTGCCATCTGAAAAGGGGGGGAGTCGCCACGCAGCGGGGTAACCACGTGCCACCGCATGTAAACGCGGACCCTGCAGCAACTAAGATGAGCTGGGTCTGGGGGAGGGTGAAGAGACAGACGACTGTGAGGCTGACGTGGCGAGGGAGCTTCCAAGCTCACACGACAGGTGGCCGGGGCTCGTCCCATTGTCAAAAAGATCAAGTTCTCTGGGTTGAAGCAAAGTCGCAGCAGAGTCAGCCGGCGACACGGCATGAGACTCGGCTCTTCACCCTGGGAAGGTACTCCCTGCTTCCCTGAAATGTCGGGGCGACTCCTCTGACTCTGGAAAGTTTAAGTTGGCTGAACTGTGAGGACGCCTCCTCTGGGCTAGGCCTGTCCGAGGTGAGGATGACTCGTTAAAACGTTGGCCCTTTTAACTGTCGCTCCCCAAACTCGGCTGATGACGGACCTGCTTTAGGCAGAAGTAAAGTCAACTGTGCACCCTGAGTTCTCGGCCACGGCGGGAAAGCCACGAAGAAACTGGCCCAAAGCCGCGTGAATGAGAAAGTGGACGACCCACCTCCCGTCCCCGAGTGGAGAAGGGCTCCCCCCCGCTCACCTTCCGGGCACCCCACGAACGCCCGCTTCAGGCTCTGGTAAGTGCCGATCTTGATGGTGCCGTAGGAAGCCTGGCGCAGGGTCGCGGGGGCGATCCTGTCAGAGCCACGCACGAGGGGACAGAAAGTCCAAAATCACTTAAAATCCTCCGGAAGGCCCGCGCCAAGAGCGACAGCCACGCCTTGGCCTCCCGTAAGCGAACTACACCGAAATGGATTTCCCCAAATTAACAAAATTCAGCAAAAGTGGAGCGTTTCCGAACACACGCAGGTGCAACGCAGCAAGGATAGGAACACGAGCACATCATCAGCCCCCACACTGAGTCTCAGTGAAGCCCAGGAGGGCGGGTGGTGGCTCTCCTCGCCCACTCGCGGGACAAGGAATCGACTTTCCTCCCTCAGCACCAGGGGCCCGGTGAGATCGGGCCTCCGGAAGCTTCTACGGCTCCTGCGCTGCTCCCTGGAGCTCACCTCTCCCGCCCTGGGGCCCATCCAGTCACCTCCTCTCCCTCCCACCACCCTCCCTGCCCCCAGATCCACCTGGTGGTGGCATTTCCACGTCCCCTCTCCCTCTGCACCTCGGACTTCCTTCTGGAACTGTGAGCTGGCTCCCTCCACCCGCCCCATCAAACAGGCGGCCAAATGACATCTCTGTCACTAAACCAAATGACGCGTTTCCACTGGCAGCTCAGGGAACACCGCCCAGTATCTGCCACCCTCCCACCCGCAGCGGCCTCCTCCCTGAGCTGCCGTCGCACGCCCTCTCCCCTCTCTGTCCTCTGCGGCACCCCGCCTCTGCCGCTGTCCCAGGGGATCCCCGGAACGCCACCCTACGCCTCCTTCTCTCCCTGCTCCACGCACGGCCTGGGTGCACTCGTCGGCGCCCGGGGCTTTAACTGCTGTCTGGAGACCGATGGCCCCTAAATTCTCGTTTGCAACACGGATCCGAGGATCCCTCCCCAGCTCACGAGTCCTGCACCTGCCCCCCGGTCTCACTAGCCGCCAACTCCCACACTGGACTGGTTATTGGCCCCGTCCTCACCGTCACCTCTCCTCCCGCCTCCTAGGCCAGGCCATGGAGCCCCATCTACACACTGGCCGAAACCAGGGGTCGACACATCGGCCATGCCTCCTCCTTCCCCACAAGCCCCCTCAAACACCCGGTCAAGGAACGGGTCAGTCCGGCCCTGCGCAGCCTTCCAGACTGTCCTTTCTCTCCACCCAAGGCGACACCCCAGGCCACGTCTGCTTCCTGCGAGGCGGCCTGCTTCCAGCCTCCCTGGTCTCTAATTCTCTGTCCCCCCGGGATGTCAGTCCCTCCACTCAAAACCCTTTGGGGGCCCCGCAGGCTGGCCGACTCGCGGGCACAGAAAGGAGCCGCAGTGAGCGGAGCGGGCTGAGGCCTTGGTGAGTCAGAGAAGCATCCCTGACTCGGTCACGATCCTCGCAAGCGAACGAACGTGGGAAGACGGAATCCCAGGGCTTTCTGTGCAGTTTCTCACATTTAAGGTATGGGCTCACCTGACAAACGAAATGCTCCGGGGACTGGTGGGGGAAGGGCCGTGAGGCTCCGGTGTGGGGTCTGTGGTTGCAGGACGAAACCCAGGGGCCTCGCGTGGCCTGCGGCTGTCCACGTCCCAGCCCCGTTACCACTCCAGCTCCACCTCTCACTAGCCACCAACCCCCACGCTGCACCCATGCTGACCTACTCAGCTTCTAGAAGGCTCCATGCTCTCTTGCACACACTATGGTTCTGTACGAACACAGTTCCTCTCACTTCACCTGGCCGACTCTTCTTGATCCTTCGAGGTCAGAGCCAGTGTGCCCCGGATCGGGCAGCCTTCCTGGAACCCCCCACCCCATCCCCCAGTGATGGCCACTGCTGGCTCCTTCCGGGCCAAGCGGAGGCTCTGCTAAACCATTCCTGTCCCTGGGTTGGTAACAGTTTCTCACTTTGCCGGTTTCTAAATATCTCAAAATCCTTCATTTGTTCCCTTAACCTTACGTAGCCCCTTCATTCATCTCTCTTCACTCAAACCACCCGATGAGTGGTGTCCTGCAGGGCCTCTGACCGACAAAGGCAGGGCCCTGTCGCACTCACGCGACAGCACACTGCTCCTTACTGTCGGACTAAAAAAACTGGTTCACTGCACTCTCAGCCACAGGGAACACTACGCCATTTCCATCAGGGCACAAACCTTGGTAATTCAGAACGGCCAGGGGAAGGGCTCTTTTCAGGCTGAAAAACTAAATCACGGGACGTTTCTAAAACCAAATGCAATTCTGCATTATCACCTGTATTTGCACATTAAAAAACGTTTCACTGCAATGTTCGCTACACAAAAAGCACAAACAGAAAATAACGTTGACGTGAAAAATGAAAAGCCCACCATGTTACTTGCTCTTTTCAAACACACCTGAAACTTTCGCTTTTTTCCCGTGAACTCTCAGTCTGCAGTCTACTCGTCTGAAAGGTCAGCAGCGGGATGCAAAGGTCACTCACCCAGAATACAGAGCTTTCAGGCCTTCTTCTCTGCCTATCCTCACTAACGCATGCAGCATTCCCCGGTACCTAATTTCTTTAAAGTTTGCATCGTTCGTCTGGCCTTGAATCTGGAGCCGAGTCTTCGTCAAGTCGATGGGAAACGTGCCTTAAAATTTTAAAGAAAGAAACATTTCACTTAAGGAAAAGAAATCCCGCTACACAAAGTCTACATAGTGACATTTACCGATGAGACGTTTAGACCACAATGTAAACTAGGAAACAATTAAGAAGTGTAGATACTTTGTAATCTTTTTTCTCTTTAAAATAGTAGGAACCAAAATATATTTTTTAAAAGGAACAAATATATTTTCCTTTCTCTACATCCTTACTTACGTTCCGTCTCATTCTACAGAGCATGTGAGAAAACCGCACGGCTGCAGAAAGCAGGCCTCAGCGGAATGACCGACAACCGGACAGTACATTTAACGTAAGTTATTTTTTTACACCTGTGAAGGCTGGAATTGGGTTCAATATGGATGAAGAGAGAGAAGTTTCTGAGGAGTCTCTCACTTTGTTCTATAGTCTGCAGGAAATCTGACCATGTAGGTAAAACGTCTGCTGCAGAGCCTAACAGTCCACCCACACGTGTCCAACTCACACTCGGCCGGCGTGGCGCTGTGTCTGCGGGACAGCCCGCCCACACCGGGAGGCGGGGCGAGCAGGGTGGCTGGTTACCGCGCCCCGCGCCCTGGGCCTCACTGGCTCCTCGGGCTGGCCTGTCCCCGGCCAGCAGCGACTGACCCTGCCAGCGGATGAAGTGTCCGGCCTAGCACCTGGCACTCGGCAGCTGCTCAATCAGTATCTGACGAATGAATGATTCCAGGGGATAAAGGAATAAACGGGATCTGGTGTGGACCTCGACAGGCGGGGAAGTCGCAGGATGTGCATCGAGTGCGAATCAGAAAGCGGCTGCATGATGACAGCCCATCGCATCGGGCTCGGGGAAGGCACTGGAGCCTCTCGAACTTCCTCACAGCCAAATGCACTCACAGGGGGCAGAGCGGGAAACGAGCGAGGACGGCTGGGACTGACGTCATCCAGAAACGAGCCACCGACCTTCTGTCTGCTCAACAGGTGCAACTTCCCCCCATGACACTCTGACCCCTAACTGCCAGGAAGCAGCCAAAATGACTGTTTGTCCCGAAAGCGTACCACAAGGAGGAGGACAACCCGAATTCTGGGATTATCACTGTTTCACAATCTCCCACCCTGCGCTGGAACTGCGCTCACATCCAACAGCAAACCGCGACCGTGGGTGTCACCGGCCGCCACACGCGGCAGGGACCTCGGCCTGACCCCTGCCCGCGCTCCTTACCGCACTCGGCCGTGATGGAGGCCAGCCCTCCGTACACAAAGGGCTTCCAGTTGAGGGCTGACATTCTCGTCACCGTCCCTTCTCCCGCTTCACAGAATCATGGCCCCCAACAGGCGTTTCCCTGCACACACAAGTCAGACGTTGCCAAGCTGGAATTGCTCACACGGGCAGTTTCTTCTTGAAATGTGCGTTTCATGTGGAAAACGCTCGTCAGACACCACCACCGAAACCCCCGGCAGCAATTCCCAGCGAGTCTGGGACACGAGTCTCGCCTTCACAGAGAAGCAGCCCCGTCTACTGAGCCCCGAGTCAGCAGCCACCAGTCTCACGTTAGCAGGGCCTGATTCTCATCGGGCCTTGAGTGACCCAACACGCAGGTGCCTGCCTGGATGTGCGTGAGCAGCTGGGGGCTCGGGGTGAAGGGAAGAGGCAAACTCTGGGCTCAGAGCCACAGCACTGAACAGGAACAGGAACGTTCCTGTTAACCTCTAGGGTTTTGCCCTTCATCAACATTGTCAACATCGTCGTCACCATCATCATCCTCAGACAGTGCACATAGGAATCTTTTTCTTTTTTTCAGAGTATTTTTGCTTGGGTGAAATTCACACACTACAAAATAAACCATTTGGGCAACAACTTACCGTGTAACTTACCAAGTGGCACTTACTACATTCAGTGTTGTGCAGCCACCACCTTTGTCTAGTTCCAAAACATTTCATCACCCACAGGAACACTGTTAAGCAGTTGCTCCCCATCACTCCCCCCACCCCGCCCCGGCTCCCTCGGCTGTGACACCACCTGCAGGTCAAGCTTCCGTGAGGAACACAGGCCCCTGATGGTAGTCCCTAACCTGGCTGTGGGGCGACAGAAGGGGGACCTCAGGGAATTCCTAGCATCTATCTCATTACCGAAAATCAGTGATTAAGTAGATAATGACCAGATCACACCTTGGAACTCCTATCATCTAAACTCATTTTAAGGAGTTAATTTTCTTTTCTTTCATTTTTTTAAGCCTACAGCACCCGGTCTTCCTACGTGGTCTCCCATCCAGGTACTAACCAGGCCTCCCCTGCTTAGCTTCCGAGATCAGATAAGACCGGGCCTGTTCATGGTGGCATGGCTGTAGATACAGTTAATTTTCAAAGATGACAATACCGTTCGTTCTTTTTATTCATTTTATTTAGTGTTTTTTTCTACACTGAATATATGTGTCTATGGACACACATATACACACACTCACAAATACACGCAAAAGATATCCTCCAGAATGGCAGCACAAATTTATGAGAAATGGGATTATACTAATCTCTAAAAACAAAACTTCGTGGAAGACTATACAGTCATATGACCTCATGCCATCTCACTGATTAACTTCCTGGTTTCCTGCCACTGTTCTTTTTTGTTTTGCTAGTTTAGTTCTAAGTGAGAGTTGGCTATTTCTCCTGTTGGTGCTGATATTAAGTTTTTAGTTAGATTACAGATGAATGGGTTGCATTCATCTGTAAATACTCAACTGGAGCCCGAGTTTGTCATGGAATTGCCTCCTGCATGCTCGAAGTCACATGGGACAGAGCACCACGCTCAGTTCCTACTCAGACGTTCTGCCACAGACGAGTGTGCACTCCCGCATCCCTGGTTAAACTATAAGAAAATACCTTCTGCTCAATTACAATTTTTAAAAATTAGCTAGGAAGACAAAAAAAAGCGTAAAAAAGCGTTCGGATTCTTCTTTCCCTTCTGAACGCTGAGAGTCGAACCCTGAGCAGGTCAGACTACTGTGCTCCCCAGCTTAATGTTTACAGAGTCAAAGGACAGCTCGGCTTAAACAACAACCAGAGAAGCATGCGTCCTTGGTCACACATCCGAACTAGAAGCGGTTCTAGCAAAGACTGGAATTTTCAGGAAGCCGCCCTGCCCACAGCCAGCTGGGACAGGGCTCTGGCTTACCTTGGGCTGAAATCTGCTCCGCACACTAAACTTTTAGCTTTTGAGCTCTCCTTGGAGGGTTCTGCCTCACACGCAGCTCTGCTCAAGTGCAGAGACTGACGGGCCAACAGAGTCAGGGGGACTGATGCATCCTCGGCAATCACTACTGTCCAGGCTGCGTCGCAGCCCGAGAGCCAGGGAAGGGATTACAATTTGGCAAAAATCCCAGCATCAGGTGTAGCCACGGTCGGATCACTTCCCTCTCCGAACTTCTCCTGGGATGAACCCTCAACCCGACAAAAACCCAGTGACCACTTCCCTGGGCGGCCTTGGGACCAGACTATCACTAACACCTGTCGTTATTGAGTACGTTTCGTTTTCCGCTTAAAGGGTTTTATCTAATCCTTACAACGCTATGAAACAGGCATCATTACCCACATTTCACAACTGAAGAAATACAGCCTGAGAGGAAAAGTGACTTTCCCTAGTCACAGGACTACGAAGTACCCAAACTGGGGTCTCTATGAAGGAACGAATATGCACTTTCTTCCACGCACTACAAAGCCAGATGCTGGTTTTCAAAGACTGCAAAAAACCACTGGCGGATGGGAGGGTAGGGAATTCTGAGTGTGCAGAATAGATGTACGATTTTTCTGCAGGATAAATACAAAACCCTATTTTCTAAAGCGTCTACTGAGTGGAAACGTCTATACGATTTAAGGATCCCAAAGGCTTGTCCCCACACTTAGGAAATACGCCAAGGACGACAGTGTCCCTTAGCACCTCTCCTGCCCCCCTGCGTACAGCTGCAGAGGGAGGTAATTAAGCACAGTAATTGCTCCTGGCACTTCTGAGAGCTTTCCAAGCTTTTCTCACATAATTAACGCTGGGTAAAGTTTTTACGTTTACGGGCGTTCCGGCCTCAGCGTGCGGTCTGAGGCTGGTTCCATCACAGCCCAGGGACTTCTGCGCGCTCCCACACCCTTGTCGGCCCCCAGGACTGCCCTCCAGGGACTTTCGCACTGTGCGGTGGGAAAGGAATCCTGGAGATCATCTCCGGTCGCACGGACTTACGTGATCCCGGGTCACAAGGCTCGGCAGCCGCGAAGCCAGGCCCGAACCGCACGCCCGACCGCCCTGCTCACGGCGCGGGGCTGAAGGGAGGCGGCTCGGCAGGCCGCCCCGACGCGGTTCTGCTGCCCTCGGGGCGGAAGCGGCAGCGCCCGTGAGTGCAACGCCTCCGCAGAGCGAGGGGCCACTCGGGCGCGGCACGAGCCTCCCGCCCGGGCCCGCGGGCGCGCGCCCGCCTGGGGCTCGGGGGGTGCGGAGCTCCGGGGGTACTCGGGGAGGCGGGAGGCGGGGCGGCCTCGCTCGGACCTGGCGACGCCGGGACAGGGGCCGCCCGCGGCGCCACGTGAGGCCCCAGGCCCCGCGGGGAGGACGGACGGACGGACGGGCCGGGAGGGGGCCGAGCCGAGGAGGGCGCCGAGCCGCCCGCGCGCCACGGCCCGGCGCGCAGGCACTTACCCGGCGGCAGCCGCGCGCCTGCACCTGCGCCTGCACCTGCGGGGCCCACCTGGTGCCGGAGCCGCGGATGCGCCCAGGCCTGAGGACTGGCGGCGGGCGGCCCCGCCCACCGCCTCGGCTTCCATTGGCCGGTCCCAACTCGGCTTGTTCTGGCCCCGCCTGCCACCTCGGCTCCCATTGGCCGCTCCTGCTCCGGCTCGCTCCGGCCCCGCCCGCCGCCTCGGCTCCCATTGGCAGCTCCCGCTCAGCCCGCTCCGGCCCCGCCCACGGCGCCGGCTGCAAGGTGGAGGCTGGGCCGTGGGGCGTGGGGCGTGGGACCCGGGAGGGCTCCCTGGGGCGCTGGCCGCCCGCGCCTGCCCGGGCCCTCGCGCTGCGTCCGGGGAAGGGGACCTGGGAGGGAGGAGGGCCGCCGAGGAGGCGCCCGCAGGGTGAACGCCCGCGGGCAGAGCCTGCCCCGGCTCTAAACTGTGTCTCGGCGACAGGTGGCGGCGTCGCGGAGCGTGTTTCCCGCGGGCGGCGCGGCCGGACGCGTGTGTGACTGGGGAGTGACCCCCGAGAAGCCTGCTCGGTCACTGCCCGCGGACCGCAGCGCGCCTGCCGGCTCCGGCCCTCGTGCCCCCGCGGCCCGCCCCCCGCAGCCGCGGCCTCGGCCAGGACTCGGGTCCTGTGTCTGCCCCCCCACCCACTGTGTCCTTCGGCGTCTGCACTACGTGGAATCATGTGGCATTTGTCTCTGACTGATTTCACTCAGCACAACGCCCTCCAGGCCCACCCCCGTGTCACGGGAGGCAAGGGTCCCTTCCTTTTCGTGGCTGAGTAATATTCCACTGTGTGCACGGGCCAGGTCTTCTTTACCCAACTGCCTATCAGTAGATGGGTTGTTTCCATACATTAGCTACATAAATAGTGCTGCAGGGCACATAAAGGGGCCTTTATCGTCTCACACCAGTGTTTGGGGTTTTTCTAGATAAATACCCAGAAGTGGGATTGCTGCTGGATCCTATGGTGGTTCTATTTTTAATTTTTTGAGGAAACTCCATGCTGTTTTCCATCGTGGCTGCACCAATTTTGCACCTCCTTTTTCCTTTTTTTTTTTTTTTTTAAACTTTTTAGTTTGGATATTTACAAACCAACCCAAGAGTGGAAAGAGTAATACTGTGAATAGTATGTCCTTCCTAAAATGTTAACATTTCACATTTGCGTTCTCTCCCATGATATAGGCTTTTTCCCCCTGAGCCACTGGAAAATTGCAAACAACACTATTTCACCCCTAAGCACCTCACCATTATCACATGCAAGAAATTTAATACCATCTCGGTCATATCATCCAGTACACCGTCTATATTTAAATTTCCTCTCTCGTCTCAAAATGTCATAAGCACACACACCTTTTTCTTAATTCGGGATCTCCCCGAGAGTCATTCATCACATTTGATTTCATGCTTCTTTACAGAAACTCCTTTACTACTACTCTCGTACCGGGGTTCTCGCTTAAAAATAAAATCTTCCATAACTTTGGCACATTTGAAAAGCCCAGGCCAATCATTTTGTGGACTGCATCACTTGATCAAGGTGAGTTCCAGCAGATCTCCCACAGAGACACCCCTGCAGCAGGTAACATCTGCAGTGCTAGGCTGAAACTAGCATTTTCACCTGGCGGGAGTAGTACACACTGACAAGCACCTACCACATCAGGTAGCGGTCATTCCTGTCCAAAGAAAAGCACCCTCCCCCTTGTCCTCCCTTTCTCTCTTTTTCTTTTCTCCTCATCCTCGTCCCCTTCATGACTCCCTTCCCCTCTCCTCCTTCCTGAATAAGGGTGTGGACTCCCAGATTCTTTTTAATTCAGTTATGATAATCAAATACCATTATTATTTTGGGTGTTTAAATTGCCCGTATTTGGCCAGTGGAAGCCCCCACCTGGTTCCTTACATATATCCTTTCGATCTCTGAGTCCTTCCTTGCTTTATGACCCTAGACCTACTAGCTCTCACTGCACTTTCGAGAAACCCTAGTTCCTCTTAGACGGAAACGGCCTTAGAAAATTAGATCTGAGTATTGCTGTGCTCATTACTCCTGGGGTAGCTAGCATTCCTCACAGGCCCTTTCAGTGGACGAAGCACATATATTCTCACATGGATACAGATATAAAACGGTCACCAGTACACCCTCACGCACTACGTGAAAATCGTAAGTTCATACTGATGCCTCCGATGGGAAACCCAGCAACATAGGGTTTATCCTAACCATCCCCTTTCCGTATTTGCATCTTCCTTCTTCCTCAGTGAAAACCCCATTTCACGTCAGCCCCAAGAGATTTATCCCACAGTACACGCAAAGTAGTCGAGACTTACACCCCAGGACTTCCACCAGCAAGAAACCTTCTGAGTTCAAGGTATCTTTGCTGGTCTTCTTGTCTTTGTGACATGTGGGGGAGGAAGAAACTTTCTTCCACCCGCAGGGTTCTTCGGGCTGGTCTAATAGACATGAGACTGGTCAGCAAGAGAAAGTGGCCAAATTCAACTACATACACGTGTCTGAGAACCACACATCCGTGAGAGTGTCAGAGACCCCACACGCGGGGGAGTCAGAAGGTCAGAGACCCCCACCCTTGGGAGAGGTTCCGAGTCAGGGAAAACGAGGTGAGGCCCACCTGGCATTCTGAGCTCTGGCTGAGGTAATGTGCCTTGGACTTCAGAGCAGGTAAAGGTCGTTGCAGGACAAAGCACAGATGGTAACTGGAAGTTTGCCCTGTCCTTTGCAGAGGTCATAAAGGTCATCTCTGATAACCTCTTAGGAGGGCAAGGTCCCCAATTCCAGTCCTTTTAGGTAGTTAAGTGTGGGGGAGGGCAGAAGTTTCTCTTGAGCCCCAGGGTCTTCGCTGCCTTTAGCTCAGAGCAATCCACACACCACAGCGGCGCATCTTGGGGTGACTCGTTCTGAACCCCACAGGGGCAACCTCCTACACAGTGTGCAGTTAGAGCACCGGTTCGAAGCTACTTAAGTGAATTGGCCTTTCAATACAGCTGTTATCAATTTAGTACAGTTAGATGTATCTTTATTTGCATCAGTTGTAGAGTTTGCTTTTTTGGCCCTTTCTATTCAATTTCACTTTTTTTTTTTTTTTTTTTTGCATGCACAAAGCAGTCACACGGTTCCAAATAAAATCTTATAAACGTGTGTGAGAAGAGTCGCACTCCCTTCCCGTCCCCGGCACTGTCCCCACTCATCTCTGGCCATGGACCATTTCCAGTAGTTTCTAGTTTATTCTTCCATCCTCCCGAAGTAAGAACATGTATCTACATATTCGTTAGTTGTCTGTCGCTGCCTCACTAAGCTTAGCAGCTTCGAGTGACAAACAGTGATTACCTCCTGGCTCCTGGGCTGGAAGTCCAGAGGGGCCGGGCAGGTACCTCTGGCAAGGACGCAGCCGAGGTGCACCTGGGGCCGCCACAGTCATCTCGAGGCTCGCCTGGTGGGGGCGGGGGGGACTCGCTCCCAAGCTCCCCCGACCTGGCCGTGGGCCTCGGAAGATCCTCCTTCTGGCTCACCCGTGCGGCTGCTGGCCGCCCTCGGGTCCTGGGCGGCTGTCAGGCGGAATATCGGTTTCCCGGGGCTGCCAGAACGAGTCACCACAAACGGGCCAGCTTTAAAAGAACAGGAATTTATTCCCTCTCAGTTCCGAGGACCAGAAGGTCCAGCGTCAGGATGTCTGCAGGGCCCTGTCCTCCCCACCGGTGCTAGGGGGGACCCTTCCTTGCCTTTGTCCTGGTGCCAGGTCTCCTCGGCGTCCTTTGCTCACGATGACGTGACTCCAGCTTCCGCACCTGCCTTCACACGGCGTCCTGCCCTCTGCGCGCGTCTCTGTGTCCTAATGATAAGGACACCGGTCATTGGATCAGGGCCCACCCTGACGCAGCACGACCGCATCGGAACTTGATTACATCTGCAATGACCCTATCGCCACAAAAGGCCACACTCAGAAGTCCAAGGTGGGTTAGGACTTCAACGCACGTCTTCGGGAGTCACGGTTCTACCTCCAAGGCTGGAGATGCCCGTTCCTCACCCTGTGGCCTCCCCGTAAAACCGCTCGTGACGTGGCAGTTTAGTTCGCCCAACAGAAAGGGGGTGGGGGTGAGGAGAGAGAGAGAGATTCCAAGGTGGGAGCCACCGGCTTTTTGTAACCTACTTCACGACGACATCCCACTTCATCTGCTTTTGTTCTATTTGCTAGAAACAAGTCAATAAGTCCAGGCCACACCAGGTCAGTTGACCCTGTACAAGGAGGTCGTCCAGCGGGCCTGACCTCACCTCCCAAGCCCGTGCACAGAGCTCTCTCTAGCTGGTCAGAAGGGAAGTCAGAGCTTCAAGTCACAAGGTCTGACTCCCTGGCTGGAGGATGGAGGGCGGGGTGGCAAAGAATGCAGGTGGCCTCTAGGAGCTGAGCGTGGCCACCCACTCAGGAAAAGCCACCTTCGTCCTGCCATCACTAGAAACCAGCTTCTGCCAACGATGAGAGTGAGCTTGGAAGCGAATTCATCCTCGTCGGGTCTCCAGGTGCGAGCTCAGCCGGGCCAGCACCTTGACGCGGCCTTATGACCGAGAGAGCGGGGACCCAGCCACGGCGTGCAGGCTTCTGACCCACCGAACTGCGCAGCACTAAGTGGGCGCTGCTTACGCCCGCGGTGATGTGTTACGCAGCAATAAAAACGAGGACGCGTGCCCTGTGCACTGTTGACCACGTTTTGCTATGACAAATAGCGACACAATGAAGAAACGCTTGCGTGTGCTGTTTTCCTGGGAGGAGCTGCAGCGTCAGGGTGGATTCCCCAAAGTGGGGTCGCTGGGTCAAAGGGTACGTGCGTGGGTAAAGCCTGCTTCTGCTGGTGCAAAAGGATCCTCCAGGAACCTTTAGGTGCCATGGTTTATTGGGGCCACAGAGTGTAGTTTCCATGTTACACCTGCGGGAACTGGGGGCCCAGGAGCTCCGTGGCCTCTGCCTCATGCCCTTCTCCTGTTTCTGCAGCTCAGCCCCCAGGTCAGCCTTAAACCATCCTCCCTCTCCTACTCCCCGACTGGACCTCACAGGGAGCCCCGAGTTCTGCTCCCACACTGGTTTGAATTCAACACAGCCTGGACCCGTGGGAGGTGTCACCTGAATCAGAACAGTTCCTGCACCTCGGGAGAATTAAGTGTCTGCTCCCCATTGTCCCCGCCGGACAGTCCGCTCCTGGGGCAGGCACCCCGCCTGGCTCGGCACCCACGCAGCTAAACGCGCTTGAAGAGTCAACGCCACCTGGGCGCTGGCTGGGGGATGGAAGCCTTTTGCAAACAGTCTGTCCCCTCCCACCATGTCACCGCACCTGTGAGCGCAAAGCTTCCTCCTCAGGCGTGAGTGCTCGGGTGGAGAAAGCGCTCAGAGCAACAGCACAGGGAAGTCCTCGCGCATCCTGGTGACCCGTGTTTGGAAGTCCCATGTGTTGCTCTCTACATTGGCTTCGCTTTTATTACCCTTCAATACCCTCTGAATTTTTGGGCCCGGGAGTCAGCAGGTTATGGTCTACGGACCAAGTCCAGGGGGCTGCCTGTGTTTGGACAGCCCAGAGCTGAGAGAGGTTTTCTCACTTCTCTCTGGTTCCCTTGGAAATGGCTGCACAGGCACCTACAGATCAGCCTTTTCCACCTCCGGGAGCACCAAGGGTACAATAAGGACAGTCCGCTCTCTTCCAGGGGACGTCTGCTGGTCCCCGCTACAGCCGTTAGCGGATTTGGGTTTCAATGTCTGGTCTCAGCTGTGTTTCAGCTATTGTGCTAAGGGGGAATAGCACAGCTTCGGGACGGCCAGCGGTGGCAGAAGCAGCCGGCCATCCTGAGGCTGTCACGGAGGCCTCCTGCGGGGCTGACCGGACGAGGGGGACCACCATCCTCCCAGGAGTCGAGGCAGGGTAAAGCCCACTGCGCCTTTGGAACTGGGATCACGAGGCACTCTGCCGGAGTCTCTAAAGAGCAGAATTCCTGGTTTTATTATAGACACGTCACACAAATCACAGACACGCACAGATTGTCTTACACGTGAAGGTGAACGCTAAAAATATTATGCGCTCCATGGAGCTCGGCGCTTCTATATTTAATTCCAAACCTTTTCAGGGTTATATAATCGTAGAACAGCGGGCCCAGCTCACGGCAGACTTCTCAGTCAAGTCAGCTGCGTGCCTGGATGGTGGGGAGAAAGCAAGGACGTCGACGGGAATGTCTGTCTGGAGGAACGTGAGGCTGGGGCCCACCCTGGGAGCCCCCGTCTGGTTACGTGTCCCCTTTTGATGGAGGATTTGTGTCTGACACGTAGTGGGGACCTCAGGTCTAAGCCTCTCATTTAGACTGTACCTTCTCTGCCTTCCTCCCTCTTCATTCTGTCCCCGCAAACCTAGCTCGTTCTGTTCTAACGGTTCTAGCCTGGCTTAGGTGGGAGAAGAGAAGCAGGCCGCATTTAAAGGACTGAGAATACAGGAACTTCAGACCTCTCCACAGCAACTCCAGAGGCTGGGAAGCAGCGACGTCCTGCGTTAAATTCGAGGGGAAAGCGTCGCTGAACTAACCCCGGGTGTGAGAGAATAAAAAGCTCCGGCCTCTGAGAACTGGCCCCTCCTGTCAGTGTCCTCAGGAGGGTCGTGGAGCATACACTCCCTTCAAACCAACAAATGGACTTTAAAAATTGAAGACCCGGGGTCCGGGAAATAGCAGATCCCACACGAGACGGTGGAGGGAGAACTTCTAAGGGGACGGTGAAAGCAGATCTGGGGCAACGGAAGCCGGACGGCGCTGGATGGAGCGGGAGCACACAGAGATCTGAGAAAGATGTTGCCAAAAACACCAAGAAACAGTGAAACCACAAACCACTCGATGTTTGTGAGAGTACAGGGAGGAGGCTTGATCCTCCTAGCAGAGAGTTTGGGGGTGAATTACAAACACGCGCCCAGGACAGCAAACGAATTATAAATAAAGAGAAGTGTGAATTCCAGGGAAAACCTAGAGGAGAAGGGAACACGGCACACTCCACGGCTCAGCTGCGAGCAGCGTCTGCAGCCGGAGCAACGAGAACACTGTTGACTTGGCAGCCCCGACCGTGACGTTGTCAGAGGACGGGGTGTGTGTGTGTGTGTGCACCCGTGTGAGTGTGTCCGCGGGGCGGAAAGCGCCCCTCTGTGCCTCCAGTCCAGGGACGTCTGCAGACGTCAAAAGAGAAAAATCGACCCGTCGCAGGCACAACAGCCACTTAGGCATCGCGGATGTAAGTCCCAGACGGAACCGCCGGGACTAGTGCAGGTGGGAGCCCCCGAGGACGAGGGGCCCGTAGGGGGGAAGAACGAGGTCGGTGACTGTCATTTTTCATGACGGACCCTGACGAGCAACTTGACTTTTGAAACCCGCGAACACGTAGGACCGACTCAGACATCTTTCTGATGAGAAAATACTCCTCGTGCCCACCCGTCACCACCGTCAGCTCCTCCGCCGGCTCCGGCTCTCCACCAGGTCTCGGATGCCAGAACGCCCCTGGCCCCAGCTCCATCCCGCGGCCTCCGACCCCGAAGCGCATCCTGTCCCCACGGTCTCGCCTCATCCAACCGTCTGGCACACGCCTGCTCTGTCACTTCTGGTCAGAAGCCACGGGCGAGGGTCGTCGGACGCAAGGCCCCCTCGCCCCAGGCGGCTGTGTACGTGTCGGGGGAGAAACGGGTTTGGGTGAACACCTGGCCAACCTCTCCATCGTCGCTGGGACGGACCCCCGTGAGGGTGGGCGTGTGGGACCACTTCCCCACGTCCGCTCCGCACCCCAGACCGCAGGCCTGGGCACCTCCTGGGAGCCTGGCCTTCACGTCTCCCCCTAAACACCCAGGGGTGCGTTGAACTGTTCACCCCGGTCCACAGGCAACACCGTCGGGCAGGAGGGGGCAAACGGAACGGACAGCCCCTCCACGAAAACGGCTGAGAGGCTTTCTCCGGACGGTTTCGTGCGAAGTAAAGGAAATGAGCGACGTAAGGGACACAGCGTTGAGGAACGCTGCTACCGCCGTCGTGAGCATCCTCGTCTCCACGACCGTCGTCGTCGTGCCAAACGAAGGTCTTTCCGCATCATACGAGGCCACCACGTTTAGGCAGAGCCAGCGCCGCCAAAGGGCGAAGTCTAAAATCAGAGCTTTTAACATTTCTTAGCGGTCTCGGCCTAAGGTGTATACTGGCTGCTTTCGGTTCATTTTAGTGAGCGACAGTTTCAAAAACTCGATATCTACCCAAAATGGCTGCTTATGTCTAGTTAGATCTGTGGGACGTGCAGAAAACTGATTTAACACGATTTTTACAAAACCCTCTGAGCCCTAATTGTAACTGCCTGCAGTTTCTTCCTCAGTCGTTTGACTCGATATTTTCCTAACTTTCTGGGAACCTTCGTAGACACCGCCTGAGTGTCTTGAGCTTACCAGAGCAACATGAAGAGGACAGAGGGCCCCCTCCAGCAGCAGAATGAAAAGGCACTTGGAGCCCTGGCAGAGAACAGGGAGGCCTGACGCGGGGAGGCGCGAGCGTTGAAGGGACTGACAGGTGCCTTGCGTGGGGTAATTTTAGCCAGAGGCTCTGCAGCTGCTCCCGGGAGTGTGAGCGAGGTCAGGGCCCTGGCCTGGGCTGCAGAAACGGCCCCGAGTGTTCGGGTGCACCACAGAGCACCGGGGGCCGCCAAGCCAGGGCTGACCCCGTTCATTTTTATTTTTTAACCGCCGCACGGGTGAAGAGACGTGCGACCTCATGGGGGCCGCGTTCTCGTCCCTGGAACGGGTGCAGGCCCTCGTGCCCGGCTTTTGCCTCCGATGAAGGTGCACGTGAGGACTCTGACCACACGCACGACGCCGCCCCCTGGGGATGTCTGCGGGGTGGCCAGGGCGGCGGACAGGCCTGATGGGACCACAGCCGTTCAGGTCCACGGCCCTCAAACTGGTTAAACTGTAACCCACATTAGGACACATAGTTAACACCGCGGCCCAGCACACGCACACACACACACACGCACACACACGCACATGCACACCCACACACACGCACATGCACACACACACGCACACACGCACACGCACACACACAGCTGGGCAAACACGTCAAAAAGGAACATTCCCTGTGAGTGCAGCGCACTCTGGCACTTAGCACCCCCTTCTCTTCCACGTTCTGTTGCTGCTCAGGCTGCTCTAAAGCCGCGGTTTGAAAAGTGCTAATGATGATAGAAACGGAACCAGACTCGGTCTGAGCTCTTCGCCGTCCGAGGGGCCTGCATGGCCCTCCTTTCCTACCTCCGGAGTTAGTCAGGGAAGGTGAGTGGCGGAGAGAAAAGCAGCCACTCCCTGCCCGGGGCCACCGCGGCCCCAGAGCCTCGTCTCCCGAGGTGGCAGTGCCCACCCTGCCGCCCTCCCGGGACTGTGGGGGTCCACGGGCTGAGTCTGGGAAGGCGAAAGGCTTTCGGGAGCGTGAACAGGGGCTGGCCCTCTGGGAGTTCGTCTCGAGGCCTTGCCCTGGCAGATCCCTCTCCCCGTGCAGGGGAGCCAAAGAGAGATTCTGTTTCCACGTCGCACGCCGCCGGCTGCCCACGGCCTGTCCCTGCCCCAGTCTGCTCGTCGTGTGTCCTTTCACGTGGCCGTGACTGCTGCCTGGGACGCCACAAAACGGTCAAGCCATAAACCGTCAGCGAACACACAGCTTCGCCCGGGACTCCTGCAGCTGCGGGGTTTGGGGGTTGGCAGTGGGAGAGTCTGGGTGACACTGAGTCAGGAAAACAGCGCTTAACTGGCGTCGTTCCTAGAAAGTCTCCTGGCGCCACCGCAAAACCAAAACCAAACACGCCTGCCTAGATTTAGGGTTTCCTCAGGCGAAGCTTCTAGCGAAGTGTTCATTCCACGGTAGAGTCCGGCCATCCCAGCTCCTTCCTGCACGATCTCCAGGTTTAAAGATCACATGGGTTTCGCTAAAGAGAGGGTCACAGGGGACGCCGGGGACGCCACCTCCACACAGGGCAGCGCCCAGGCCCGGCAGGGGCGCCCGATGGGACCGGTTTACATGGGACTGTCCCTCCTCTCACGCAGGCGACGCCCGAGTGGGCCGCTGTGTGGTTTCACGCGGTGAGAACGGGATGAAAATACCGGTCAAGCTCCCTTCACCACGGCTAACGTGAAGGGGGAATGTTCTAGAATCGGTGCCGCCCTGCGTGAAGCTATCAGGGGGCGATTCTTGGGGAAATACGATTCCGCACACACATCGCACATCGTCCCCAAACAGTCAGCACAGGTATGAGCTCAGGAGCGCACGCGTGGCCGGCCCGGCCGGCCCGACGCTCAGCACACACGGGCGAACCAGCGACCCCCTCTGCAGGACGGCCAGGTGCCACGTTGCGACCCCGCTCCTGCTGGAAGGGACACCGGGGCTTCTCCCATCACCACCGTCCGCCCCCACAGGTCGAGGCCAGGTCCAGCTTCATGGTCTGAGTCCCGGGAACACGCGTTCCTCTGGGAGTGGACACCCCCAAACGGTCCTACTGACACCGCAGAAGGGTTTGAACTGAGGCGGGGTCTCCCCGCGACCGGGACCCCTGGCTGTGGGGAAACGTTCTGCAGCCAGGGCGACCAAGGCCCCGTGTCACCCCCTGACTCTTCACCCACTTGCCTGGAAAAGGCTGAGCAGACTTCGGCTGGGGCGCACGGGCCTACCCAGGAGAACGCCCTCCACACTCCGATGTCCCTTTCCGGAATAAACATAAAAACAAAGTCCTACGTCAACAGGGTGACCCCCCCCCAAATGTACTTCCTCTCGTCGGCGTTCACGGAAAAAGCGAAACCACTGGTGACCCAGAGCCGGTCCCGCCCTCTGCGTCAGGAGAATAGCTCGGAAGGTCATCGGGGCTCTGCAGGGCGAGCGTCCCGAGCCCGCACCTCAGTGCTGCTCTCGCCCCTAAGGCCGCTTTTCCTTAAAAAGAGCCGGAGGTTGTCAGCTGTTTCCTTTCTCCTCCTCCAGCCCGCAGGTCCGTCCAGGCACAGAGGCCGCCGACGTCCAGCAAGGGCAGCAGCGAGGTGGACCGTCCCCGCAGCCGGCCACGGGAGGGGCGTGACAACACCCGGACACAGGACGGGGCTCCCGATTGCCCGTTGTGTCTGGCTGCCCTTTGCAGATTTAACTGAGTTCTTGGGCCCAGGACACGGGGACTGCATTGCTGCCGCCTGTGTGCCTCCTGAACCTCGAGTGGAAAAGAACGATTATCTGCTCATTTTGGTCATTCGCATGGTCACGCCTGTGGGCACTTAGCCACCACCGACTGGGTGGCACGCGGGGCAGATTTAGGGTCTGCGGGAGAGAGAACAGCCCAGCGACTGCGTAAGAGCCTGCGAGGGCATCTGGAAGGCTCCCGGGTCCCGGCGACACGCAGCCGGGCCGGAAACCAGTGCACTGTACTGGGCTGCGAAGCCGCCCGGGAGTGCGTGACACCTGGACGCGTCACTCTGGACGCCTGCCCCCCCCCCCCCCGCGTCTCTCCCCGAGGGGCCGTGCAGTGCCCTCTGCTGGACACGTCTGGGGCGTCCCGCAGTGTCCCCAGGGCCATCGCCATCGTAATCACGGAGACTGTCGTGCCCGCCCCACGACGAGGCGGCGGCCGTCACCCCGGACACCTGCCGCCTGAGACAATGCGGGGACCACGCTCCACAGGTGAACGAACGAACCCACAGTTCGCTTTTAGTGGGGACCGTGCCGGCCACACACCTGGGGGGACAAACACTTTCAGGGGCACGACGAGGTGACGTCTTGAGAAGTCAAGACGTCTCGCCTTGTGGGTGTGACAGATGAGAAAACGGAGGCACGGAGGGGATAAGCACTCTGTCCGAAGCCCTGCGGAGAGTCAGCCGGTGGCACTAGGAGGTGGCCCGGGCGGTCCAGCCTCAGCACCCGGCCTCGAGACCGACCCACCACGGCGGCGCCCCTTATCCGCGGGGGACGCGGTCTAGGACCCCCCAGCGGATGCCCGGAACTGCGGACGGCGCCGAACGCCGTGTGTCCTAGGTTCTTCCCGGCACATACGTACCCTAGGTTCATAAATAAAGTAAATAAGGAAATAAAATAAAGTTTAACTTATGAACTAGGCCCAGGAAGAAATGGAAATGACCATAAAGGACGGCCGCAACGACGTGCTGCAGTGAAAGGTGAGTGAACGCTCGTCCGCCCTCGAAATCCCGCCTCGTGCTGCACTCACCCCCCCCCCGTGGCGATGCGAGGTGACCCGAGCCCCACGTGGTGCGATGGAGTGGGGTGGACTTTCCCCTACATGGTGGACCATGGTGGACCGTTGGGAACCCAAACCACTAAGAGTGACGCTGAGGCTCCGGGGTGGGGGGACCGCAGCCTCTGCCCTGCCTCCTAGGCCCCGGGAAGCAGCTTGAGCTTTGCTCTGAGCGCAGCAGACACCTTCGTAGGCTTTCCAGCAGCGGCTCTGAGCCAACTCCCACGTTGCAGCAGGATGGCGTGGACCGGGGAGCAGGTTATAGGGCCGCGAGAGCAGAGGGGGCCCGCGATGGAAGGCGGGCGCAGTGACAGGTGACGGCGGCCTAGCCAAGGGGCGCGGCGGAGGTGGGGGAGACACACAGGACTTGGTACAGACGCGACGGGGCGGGTGGGGACACATGAGGATCTGGATGCGGGGCCAGGGCGCCCAGCGTGGGCAATCGGAGCCCGAACCACCGGCCGAGACGGAGCTCGGAGCAAACGGGGCTCAGTGGGCAGAGTTTAAGGTTAAGTCTGAGGGGCCGGCGACACGTCTAGGCGGGGGACCGGGTAGGCCGCCGGGACCACCACGGACCCCGCCGGCGCGGTGGGCGTAAAAGCGAGCTCTTCGCGCACCTCGCCCTGGAACGCAGGGAGCTCTGGGCGAGAGGCGGGCGAGGCTGCCCGCGGGGTCCCCGGACCACACCCTCGGGGACTCCTACGTTTGGAAGTTGGATCTGGGGAGAGAAGGGAGTGGCGGGGAGAGGAAGAGAGAGGAGGGGGGGGAGACTGAGAGTGAGACAGAGAGAGAGAAAGGGGGAGGGAGAGCCCCTGGGGAGAGCCCCCGAGGGAGGAGGAAGGAGTCCCACGCCAGGGGCGGCTCAGGGCAGCGCTCGCGTCAGCCCCTGAAACAGCCCGACGCCCCGTCCTGTTCCCCCCACGTGGGGCGGACCCGGCCTGACTCACAGGGCGACTGGGTGCAGGTGCCGGTGCCGGAGCCGGAGCCCGGGCCAGCCCAGGGGGCCGCTTCTCCCGGCCCACCCGTCGCCCTGCAGCAGACAGCGGCGGGTGCCCCCGGAGGGGAGGACGTCCCGGCACTCCCCCCGGGAAGCCTGTCCCCTGCCGGCTCACGGGGACGCACGGAGGGGGGCACGGAGTGTCCTGCTCCGCGGCCCCTGGGTCACCGTCTGGCTGCCGTGTCCCGTGCTGCTTGTGTCCTTCCCTTCCTCCTGCTCACCCCCCCCCCAAAGCAGCGTGCCGGCTCTGCGCCCCAACGCCCCGACCTGGGTGCGACCCGGGCACGGTGGCGGGGGTGGACCCGGGTCTTCGGAGGAGAGTCACCGGGGAGCACCTGCCACTGAAAAGCCATCGTTTTCCTCATTCTGAAGGCACGTGTCCCCTTAGATGGGGCTCCTCAGACTCCAGGGAGCCTCCGAGTCGCCCGGGGGTCTCGTTCAGACACAGCTTTTGATTGGGGCGGTCTGGGGTGGGGACTAAACGCCGGGTTTTTAACCAGCTCCCGGGGATGCTGCCACCGCTGGCCAGGAGACCCCGCGGTGGGTGTCGAGGGTTCAGCAAACAGACGAGGATCACAGACCGACTGCTGTTTGTCCCCTAAAATGGCACAGTCTGTTCCTGGTCACACCTCCTGCTGACACCGCCCAGAACGTCCAGGGTGCCCCCCAGCGGCACCCAGAAAACCCGGAAAGGGGGAGCCCCGGGGTGCCCGGCGGACGTGTGGGCCGTGGGTTGGGGTGGCAGGGGCTGGGCAGGAAGGGGTCCAGTCCTGGAGACAGTGACGCTGCCTCAGGGGCCCTCGGGTCAGGGGAAGCCGGACAGGTGGGCCGGCCGGGCCACACCCAGGAAATCCGTTCCTCCGCCCTCCCCTCCAAGGCCTGACGGAGGGGGAGCTGCATTTTAGGGGATGCCCCTCCCGAAAGCCCTCCTACTCGACCTGGGAGGATTAAGGGGAGCCCTGCCCTGATTCAGGAGTGAGAAACGTTAATCCCCTGCACCCGAAACCCTCCAGCCCCGGGCACGTTGCCCTCCCTCTTACTCACCACCCTCCCCCACCGACCAAAGAAAACAAACAAAAAAAATACACAAGAAACCAGACCAGACTCTTCACGTCCAGTGAAACCATCGATAGGCCAACACAACACCCGTTACCAGAACCTTCCACCATCCCAAACAGAAGCCCCGCTGCCTACCGTTTCTTTTTAAAGATGTGAATACCACTGGACCCTTTAGCTAGAAAGACCCGTCCCTGCGTCTGTCACTCAGCAGGGCAGGATGGATGGAAGCGGCCGGCGAGGGGGCGACGCGAGCGCTCCCTAAAACGACCGAGCGGCTCCACGCTCCAGGGGTAAAAGGGAGAGAGCGGGTGGGTCTGGGCGTGGGTCTCCTTGAAGGCGGACAGGTTGGTAAGACCACTTCTCGGAGGCCCTTCTGCAGCAACGGGGGGGCTTCGGGATGGGGGGTGCTGGAGGTCGTGCGTGCGTGGATCCGGGGGCTGGTGGCACGAGCGCGTCAGTTCGTGAGAAGTCACCGGGCTGCACGCGCACGACGCGTGCGGTTTCCAGCATGCAGCGTCCCGTCCCTGACTAAATTTCTCTAAAAACTTAAAAGTCCGTCCTACGCTCCAGATTCTACTTTAGGGAAAGGGCCCACCCTTCCTGGGTCGTTAGAAGGGAGAGGTGCCTCCCGCGGACTGACACTGGGCCTCCCGCTCGCTCACGACCCCACGTGGAATCAGCGGGGACTCAGCAGCCCGTGCGTCCGCGTCCCGACTGCGGGGAGCCGAGGGCGACGGCACATCTCAGGGCCTGGGGGGCCCTGACGCCCCCACGTGGGCCCCCGCCTGGGACCCCAGACCAGCCCCGAGCCTGCTCCCCAGGGATGGAGCTGGGATGGGAGCCGAATGGGTTCGAGGGGCAGGTCCTACAGGAGAGGGCAGGGGAAGCAGCGGGGAGAAAGGAGGGGCGACTCCCTCCCGCCGCCGCTGCAATACGGTCTTGGCGCCACGTGTAGGCGCCAACTGTCCTACGGAGCACAAATCACTTTTTTCCGTGTCGTGGGAATGAAAACGACGCTCACGTGGCCTCCCCCTGAACCCTGACCTTCCTAGCTCTGGGGTCAGGCCCCCCCACCGAAGGAGGCTGCGAGAAGGAGCAGGTGAGGCCCGTTCCTGACCGGGCTGTCGGGCATTTACCGACGAGGGCCCACGCGAGAAATGCCTAGTGTTTCCTTCCCGGACACTGAAAATTTGATTTTTTTACCCCAAAATGATGGTGAACCTTGTAACTGATTACGTTCCGCCCCTCCTTCCCGCCCCGAGCGCCTGTGCAGGCCTCCATGACACCCGGTCGGACACTGTCCTCGCCCTCGGGTGCCCGTCCTCCTCCCCCCCTCCATGTGTGCCCGTTGCCCCGTTCACCCCTGGAGGGGCGACGTGCGACGTAGAACTCCGGAAGGTGCTCGTGTGTCAAGCAGGGCAGAGCATGGCGCGGTCGATCCACTCCCCAAACCGCGTTATCTCCCTTTCCCACGCCAGCGTGGCCCTCGCACACGTGAGGGTGGCCAGGACAAGATAAGCTATCCTGCTCCCGCAGCGGGTGGCACGCGCCCGCCCCGCCCCGAGCAGGGGCCCGCGGCCGATCGGAATCACGCTGACACGTGCGCGTGCTCACACGCACACACTCGCTCACACTCACTCCCACCGGATGCCGAGCGGTCAGAAGCCCATCCCCTCCCAGACACACGGTTCAGAACAGACCCCCCTTCTCGGGCACGAGTGCCTCCTCCCTCTCCGGCGCATTCTCCTTACAGATCTCTCTACGTCGTGTCCACACCTCCCCGTCCGTCATCCGTGTTATGATGTCAGGCATCCAGCGTGAGGAAGAGGACGTCTCAGGAAGCGCACGTGAGGCTATGGCCAGGCCACCCTGAACGCGCCCGGTCCCGTCTGATCTCGGGAGCTAAGCGGGGTCGGGCCTGGTCAGTCCTTGGATGGGAGACCGCCTAGGAAGACCCGGTGCTGTGGGCGTAAAGAGTAAAAAATAAGGGATCGTGAGCTGACAAGGTCCTTGCCGTCTGTGAGGTGGACCAAGGGTGGCTTCTCCTAACAACAAAAAAGATAAAGATAAAGACAGGAAGCGCGAGATGGCGTGAGAAGCCACCACGGCCACGGAGTACAGCCCAAGCACTCCCGTCAGCACCAGGCTCCCCCGGACCACGCTGTTCCTCGGCCCAGCTGCCCCTCTGGCCACTGGCGTGGGTTGGACGCGCATCCTCCTAGGCTGTGCCTGTAGCAGGGCACGGGGCTCATCGCGCCTCTGGAGGCGAGCGAGTGGGGCGCTGCGCACGTGCCGCGGTTCCCTCGCTTGCCTTCTCCACTCACCGTCCCGGGGCCCCTTCCTCTCTGAGGCACGGTCCTCCCCACCTTCACTCACCCCGGCAGCCTCTTCTAGCCTCTGGACTTAAACCCAGACTCGTTCCGACCGCGGGTCTGGGCTGAAGTGCATTCGCTGGACGAGACGATTTCTGCCGGGCCGTCTGCTGGGCCCCGGGGACACAGCCGCGAGCAGAGCATCGAGACCAGCGACAGCGATGTTTAACGTGGAGACGGCGACACTCTGGGCCGCGTGACAACTGGAACGGGCATAAACAGTCATGGCTTCTTCATCGGCCCGAGAAGGGAGCCGAGCGAGGTGCTTTCGGCAGTCTCTTTCCCGACCTCAGCCCTCCCAACCCCGGCTGCTGAGCAGGCCTCGTCACAGACGATCACGTGGCCACCGGACACCACGCGGCCGTGTCCTTTCCGCCCCCTCGCCAGGCACTGGCGCTGCTGAAACCTGTCAGATCGCTCCTCCTGACGCCTGTTGTGAACCAGCCACTGGCTATTAAAATCCCTGAAGACCGATCCCCGACCTTGGCTGCACGACCTGGAGACCTTTCAGAAATCCTCATGGCCGGGGCTGCCCCCAAAGACCCTAATTTCATTGGTCTGGAGCCTGGCCCGGGCACTCGTTTTGTTGTTTTTTTGTTTTTTAAGTTTTCTCAGCACAGCCAGCGGCGAGAACCGCTGTCTGACGGGCCCCTAGCCCTGGTGACCACGTGCACAACACACGACCACAGGTTTCCAACCGGAGGCCGGTCGGCCAGGGACCGACGCTGGAGAGCCCACAATTAACCGGTTGCTGCGAACGATTATTTCTCGATTCCTCGTACCTAACCTCCCGCTTTCACAAAGTGCCTTCTGACATGTTACCTTTTGCGAAGTGTGTGTTGCCGTCCCTAATAGCGTCCTTAAAAGGACACCAGAGCACTGGCCTGCCAACGGTCAGTGCGGAGGGCTGGGCGGAAAGGCTCCTCCGGGCCTCAACCATGTGCACCCTAGAGGCGTCAGGTCTGAATCAGCCAAATGTCGACAGTCACCTGGAATGACAAACGAGAACCAGCGGGAGGAGATGACACCCTTAAATGCCTGCACATCGCATACAGCACAGCATGTTCTTATTTAAAACCTACAGTTCCCATCACTTGGAAATTGTCCCGTAAGCGGACTCAGGCTCCAAGTGCTGAAGTGACTGGCGAAGGGAAGCAGCTGTTCGGTTGCAGGACCAGAACTGGAGCCCGGTTCGAAGACGACTTTGAAACCGGGGGCCTGGCAGCGGATGGGCAGGGTGGATGGGCAAGCTGATGCTGGTGTCCGTGCTATGTCTGCGTCCCCCGCGGGCGTCCTGGGGTGCAGGAAGATGCCGATGTCGATCCTAGAGTCCACACGGGTCCTGCGGCCCGGCTCCGTCGTCCTCTAGCTGTGTGGCCGCAGGAACTCATGTCCCCCCTCTGCGCCTCCTTCTCTCACATTCAGAATGGAGGGACGCGGTGCGTCTGCCCCACATCGCTGCTGCGAAGAGTCGTCAGCGGGAGCGGACACAGAAGCCCTTGTGAGTGAGAAAGAGCTGTAAAGAGGACGCTGACGAGTGTCTGAATGTGAAACAATCGCATCCTTCTGTGAAATAAGAAGAAATACACGTATGGGTCTTTGCCTCCGGTTCTGGACAGAGCCCCCGACGTCTTTGCAAACAGAGGTGCTGGGGGAACCTTTGGTTCCAATTCCTAGTCTTTGACCCGGTACCTGCCACAGGGCTCCTACGTTCCTCGGGATTTCCCGGGTGACAGGAGTGTCTTTTGTGCTAACGAGGCGGTGGTTGGAGGGTCCTGGATGGCCTCAGGATGGGGACGGGCCGCCAGGAAGACCAAGCCATGATCAGACACGGGGAGCTTTCAGCCCCAGCCCTCATCATGCCTCCGTGATGGGGGCTCCAGAGAAATCCCCAGAGCACCTGGTTCGGGGAGCTTCCAGGTTGGTGATCACGTCTCGGAGCTGGGTGGGGGGCAGGGAATGCGCCCCAAAGCTGCGGGAACAGAAGTCCCTGTGCCGCGGGTCCGTCCAGGCCTCACCCTGTGGACCTCTTCATCCTTGGAAATATCCTCTGCACTAAGTCGGCAGCGGGCAAACTCTTTCCCTGGGTTCCGTGGGCCGTCCTAGCAAGCGGTTCAACCCGAGGATGGGGTCGTGGGAACCCCCATTTTGCAGCCGAGAGGGACAGAAGCTGTGGGTGAGCTGGGGACCTACTACCTGCAACTGGCACGTGAGTGGGGGGGCAGCCTGGTAGGACTGAGCCCTTCACCTGCAGGACCCGGGCCGTTCCCGCTGGAGTTGAACTGAACGGAACTGAATTGTAGGACGGACATCCAGCTGGAGCTGGGGAAGTGGTCGGGACGGGGCGAAACCCACGTATCTGGTGTCAGTCAGAAGGGTGGTGTGAAGTAAAGGAAAAGGCGGCGTTTCTCCCTGAACCCCTTCACAGGATTACGAAGAGCAAGACCACTTGCACGTGTATTTCTTTGGCAACAAATTCTTGTCATTCTGGCACAAGTTTTGAGAATGGTATGGACCTCTAGACCTATGCTAAAGGATGAATAATATAGGGCAGGACAAAAAGGGGCTAAAGAAAGTCATATATTTACGTTCATATACACTCCTACATATTTATATTGCAGATATGATACAGAGGAATATACGAGACATTTACTTTTATATTTATATTTTTATATTTACTTTTATGTTTATATTTTTATGTTATATCTGTAATTTTCAGATCCCAGATTTTATATATACAATACATATTTTATTGTATTCACAGCATATATATTCCTGTATACATTTCTGTAACTTTAGTTCTTGGACTTTTTTACATGATATTTTAAGCAGAATTAAAACGCCGCTCTTAGAGCTGTGACACGCCCTGCGAGGTCTGGAAAAGCCTCTTCCTTCCCCACAGGGAACGACACAGTGGCCCCTGCGGCAGCCTTGACAATGAACCGATGTCCGGCCAACAGCTACTCCCTTCCCAGTCTGTCTCGGTTATGGGGTGAATCTCAAAGACGAATTAGACCAATTAAGTGCTGCCTCCAAACGATCCCGTAATGGATTTTCACTTGTTCATTCACTGCGGCCCACGTCCTAAGTACAAGTGCTGTGTCCACTCATTCCAAAACGCCGAAGAGCATCGAGCCACATCCAAGCACGTATGTGTTTGTTTATTCAACCCAAAGGACCCACCTGGGAGCCAGAAGGCCACAAACCTGGACCCCTCCCCTCAGCTTTCCACTGCCCGTCCAAAGGAGGAGAAAAACACAATGTAACGAATTTCCACAGAATTAAATGTATTCAATGTAGGGGATTAGCCATTATTTAGAGATTACGTCCTTTTATTCATGAAGTGGCTGCATTTTTAAAGGGCTTTACTGGCAAACATGTTGAGATCCAAATTTCTTAGGAAACGATTGGTGCACGAGATCCCTAAGTCCGGGAAGCACCGCACTATGATACTTTAATTATAAAAGTAACACACCTGTTACAGACTCAAAGCGTGCCCCCTGCTATAGAATTAAAAATTAAAAATTTTCTAATTCCTAACTCCTTTCTCCACATTAACCCCAATCACAGGTCCCAAAGTAATCACTATCAATAATTTCCTATGAACCTTCTGGAAAAGTTCATACATATGCCAATATTCCATAGATAGGCATATCCTTTTTAAAGGGGAGAATGAAACCATTCGTGCTACTGTGGACTTGCTTTGGTCTTGTAATAAAAGGTAAGCGCCTGCAGACCTTTTCTTTCAAAACCCTAAGTTTTCTCTGACGTCCTGAGATTGTATGGGGTTCCTACTGTGGGCTGAGCTCCACGCCCAGGAGGGGAGGGGAAGGCAGACACCCAGGCAGGAAGGGCGGGGTCGTGTGGAGGGAGGCGGGGTGGGCGCCAAGGCAGTGACCTGGAGGGAAATAAGGCGAGGATGTTAATGACCCTACAGTCACCCATGCATTTGTCTGACAGGCACTGGCACATCCAGTGACGATTCTGAGGGAACATGGAAAACCTGAGGCTGGCGTCAGCCACTGCTTCGTGGGCGTCAAACCTCCTTCTGACTCGGTTCTTGCTCGTTCTCTGCCACACGTCACAGGGCGTGGGCGAGCAAACACAGCTGTACTCAGGACAGACCGCTCCCTCTTCCAACTCTTATCTACCTTCCACCCGGAATCGAGAGCGAGAGCGCATTCCCCAGCCACCCTTGGAGTGAAAGGCTGTGTGACTGGGCTCCGGCGATGGGGTAAAAGACGTGATGTGTGCAGCTGCTGGGTCGTGCCCTCCATTCCTGTCCATCCTTCTTACTGGAATGTACACATGGGGGACGTGGGTGCCTGAGCAGGTGTGGGCAGGGAGGGTGGATGACCTCAGGATGCAGATAAAGAAGGATAAAGTAGTCTTTGGCTTTATCTGTAATACCGTCATTCATTAAAAAAAAATACTTGAAAATCCATAAAAAATAGTTGAACAGTTTTCTGCCGGACCTAAGTAAAATTAAGAACTGGGAGGCTGAGGTTACCCGCCCAGCTGACTAATTAATTAGCCTAATAATCTTATATTTTTTAAAAATCTAGTCTAAAAATGATCAAAAATAGTCCCAACCAAGAGATTTTGAACGGGCTTGTTCACAGATCTCTTCTTCTGGAGCAAGCTTGAAACAAAACAATGATCTATGCTTAAAAGTCACCTGATGGGGACGTCGCTTTCACACCTGTAGAACCCCCCACTTTTAAATCTACAGACTTTGAGAGGAATAGTTACACATCAACACTGCTTTCTTCTCTGGTTTATGGATGCTCCATAATGTGTATTGTTATTATTTTTATGATCAGACACATTCTGCTTTTCAGAGTTGACAGAAGTATTCGAGTATCTAAAAACATCTTAGGTTTGGATGACGACACCAACATAAATTATCTACTACGTCGCTGGGTGCCCCTGACGAGGAAGGGCACTCGGCAGGCCTAGAAGTTGCTGACCGACGCCCACAGCTCGGCGTTGGAACTCTCCCGTGGAGGATGAACAACCCCACAGGACACCGACGTCGGACGAGGCCACTCTGTGACAAAAAATAAACCTTGTCCAAAGGGCCAGAGTCGAAAGTGAGTATTTGCCTAATCTTGGGACACATTAAAAAAAAAAAAAGAAAAGTCATCCATTGGAACCGAGCAGCTGATGCTGCCAAGAAATATGTCTGAAACTGTGCCCAGGTCGATGCGTTCCAAACCCGTGTTCCACATGAAGAAATGCTGTTCCACTGGAATCCAGCACAGACACACACACAGCTCTGAAACAGGAGTTCCGTGGAACAACACCCACCTTCACTACGTGCGACTCTAGTTTAGTGCCTATTCTATTTCATTTTTAATAAAGTGGGTCATAATTCACTAAATTGTTTCTCAACTGTTGTGAAAGCACCGCGGTAACAGGTCTTAGGTGTATATCAAATTCAATGAATTAATTATGATGGCATCAGAGTCAATCTCACCAAGAGAAATGAAGAGAACGTCATTTCAGGCTTTCATTCAGCAGCGATGAGCGAGCCAGGCCCTGTCCTCGCGCTGGGGTACAGCAGTTGACTAGCCCTGGGTGTCTACACCTGAATAAATTAAAATTAAGTAGCCCTGAACAGCCCTTCGGGGCAGCTCTGCTCTGAAGAAAAGAATCTCACCTTGGAACTTAACTCAAGCAATGACTCGTCAGCAGAGCATGAAAGTCTAAGAAGAAGGAGCGATGAGGATCCATTGACAGCTCAAAATGAAGGGATTCGGACCACACGCCAAGACCAGGCCAGCTTCACTGGCTCGTCCCTACCTACCTTCTGTCACAATCCTTTACGGCATTCCAGCCCCCTCGCCTAATTCCTATCACTCAAACCACATTTTCTGGAACTGGGCTCTTCTCTACACTTCGTCTGAACAGCTAGGAAGTTCTCATCCTAAATTTCTGGTGTTCTGGGTTGCAAACCGATCTCTTCTGGGTTTGAACTGGACGCCAGTGGGCAAAGTGAAGACCTCTAAGCTGAGAACCAGGCCCTACACACTGTGGGCACAGCAGGGCCTCCTAGCTGCCTGCACTGTTCCTTAACACAGGCCTGGTTTTATTTGAGGTGGCGACGAGCCAGTGTTAACGAACTAGAAAACTAAAGTTCGCTGCTCTCCTTGCAACTAGATTAACCCTTGTAACTGTTCAGTGGGGTTTCTACCTAAAGGGAAACACACCGCTGGAACGCAGCCCTGTGGTCCCTCCCCTCTTCTCACTGCCTACAAGGTGGCTGGGATTCCAGAACCTGTGGCAGACACTGTGGATCGTGGAGAAGAAAGGAAGATCCTGGGGCTCTGATGCCCATGAGGCCACCCTGGCTTCACACCTTCAGTCCGGACTGCGTGCCCTTGAATTTCTTTTATACGAGACAGTAAACCCTCCTGTGGCTAAGCCATTGTGGTCGTCCCCTGACAGCTGGCGACTCCTCCCAAAGCTCTATGTCATGGGACGCCTTGTGTAAAGAGGCCAGAACATGTTGTCTTTCAAATCTCTTTAACTGGGAGAGAAACCAAGTCATACTCAACTATAAAGTTTAGGACAATCTTAGATTTTGTTGGAGATCACGGCTTCGTAAGGAATAAAATGTTATAAAAAATTCCAGTGCTGCCCGAGAGAAAGCTAATCAGCTTAGGTAAATGCCAAAGACTTCCGATTTCATGAGTGGTTTGCAACCGGTGCCAATTTCCCCCCATTTCTGTGAGTTGGTGTTCTAAGCAGGTATTTTCAAGGCACAGCACAGATTTTCCAGGCCACCACGTGGGTTTACAAAATATCCTGAAATCCAAATCGGTTTCCTAAGAGTTCATGTTTTAGAATGTCTACTCACTGGTTTGCCACAAGCTACCAAATACGAACCAGAGGTAGAAATATGTTAGGGACCAAGCTCAGTTCTTTCAACGATCCACTATTACTGTTGTGATTAAACAGAAAAACGTCTTTAAGACAACACGTATCACCTAAATCCCCAAGGAGCTCCCAATAGCATAGGGGACTTATGGGACAGTTTCAGGAATACTTTGGAAATAAAATTTGGGAATAACTATGTCTCCAAATTGAACCAACATTTGTTGATAATCTGTTGACAATGCTAAGCACTTTTTCGCTCACTCCCCACACTGCTTTAACTCAGAAAAATTCTCCTTAACTCTCAGGAGGCTGACTTTCTCAAGGTCGTCGGACTAGTAAGAGACAACGTAAAGATCTCAACCTAGGGGGATTGGTTTCTAACCTCATCCCGGTTTTTTCTCTGTGGCCATTTTTGTAAAACGTAAAAATAAATCTGTTGAATGGAACATAAAGCTGGAAAGTGGAGGGAGTGACGTCTGAGGGTCCTGTGGGGGGAGGAATATTCTGAATGACTGGACAACAGCAAAGCTGAGGATGACCATGAGGTGGGGCTGAGCCTGGGATGACCACGTTCCATCCGGACGACCCAGAAGCAATGAGGCGGTCTGAGAGACCCTCAGGAACCGCCCGTCGGATGCCGCCCATGCCTCCTCCACCCCTCCTGAGCTTCCTCCCTGCGACCCAGTGCGCCCCGGGGACGCCGCTTCCCGGAGGGCCCCGTGTCCCGAGCCCTGCGGTTCGCAGGGCGGCGTGGGGGCCGCTTCCCGGGACTCAGGGGAGCTCCTCCGCGTGCAGCGATCGCCCGGTTCCTTGCTTCACCCCAGCACAGTCTCCTGCGCGGGGGCCGAGAGTCCGCGCGTCCGCAGTGGCGACCCCCGCGCTCGTCCGCGCCGAGGCTGCTCCCTGCGAACCTGAGAGGCGTCTTCGCCGCGCACCAGCCTGGGGACGCGCGGAGCCACGCGCGGGGGGCGGTGCGCGTCTCCCCCGGCGCCCAGAGGGGCCCGGGCCGCCCGGAGGCCGCCCCGCGCCCCGCCCCGGGGGGTGGCTTCCACTGTCCGGTCCGGCCCCTGGCGCCGGGACAGGCCTTCGTCTTCAAGCGACCGTGCGCCCCCTCCCCCCAATGGTGTCACCCAGGGCCGAGTGCACCCGGGACCAGCTCCTTGGGACCCCGCAGGCTCGACGTTCGGGGCCGGGCCCGGCACACGGCGCCTCCCTCCCCGCCCCCGCGTCCCGGCCTCGGGCCTCGGCCCCCCACCCTCGGGGACGACAGGCGCCGCCGGGGCCCAGCGGGAGGGCACCCGCTCGGGGTCCACGCAGGGCCCGGGTGTCCCTCACCCCACGGGCCCGCGCCCGCCGCATCCGGGGCTGAAGCAACCGCGCCAGGCCCCGCCCCCTGGCCGCGTCAGACACCCCCGTCCCCAGGCCCCGCCCCAGGCCGCTCCAGGCCCCGCCCTCAGGCCCCGCCCCCAGGCCGCGCCGGCCCCCCGCCCGCCCTGCGCGCCCGGCGCGGCGCGGCCCCGTGTGCCGGCCGAGGGCCCGGATGCGGGCCGCGGCCCCGCCCCTCCCCGCGCGGCCCCGCCCCCTCGCGCGGTCCCGCCCCCGCGGCGCGCCGCGTCACGGCTTCCGGCGCGGCGGCGTGACGTCGGGCCGTGCCCTCTATATGAGGTTGGGGCGCGGCCGCGTCGGCCTTTCCGCCCGCTCCCCCCTCCCCCCGCGCCGCGCCGCGCCGGCTGCTCCGCGCCCCGGGCCCGCTCCGCCAGCGCCGCCGCCGCCGTCCCCGCGCCGCCGTCATGATCATCTACCGGGACCTCATCAGCCGTGCGTGGGGGCCGCGGGGGGCGCGGGCCCGGGGGCGCGGGCGGCCTCGCCGGGGGGGATCGGGGCGCCGGGGCGGGGGCCGCGTGCGGGCGGCGGGGACGGGGGCCGGCGCGGGCCCGGGCCCCCCCGTGACGCGGCCCCGTGCCCCTTCCCCCCGCAGACGACGAGATGTTCTCCGACATCTACAAGATCCGCGAGATCGCCGACGGGCTGTGCCTGGAGGTGGAGGGGAAGGTGAGGGGGCTGGGGGGGGTGCTGCGGGGGGGCGGGGCGGCGCGCTCGGGTTTCCGCTCCCCCCACCCCCCACCCCCGCCCCGCGCGGTTGTGCAATCCTCCTCCCCGCCGCCTCCTGGCGGACGCACACGCGCTCGTTCCGGCCTCGGGTGTTTCTAGAAAAGTGGAGGCGGAGCTGAGCCTGGAAATAGTCCGCCGCCCGGGCGCCCTGCCCCCGCCCCACCCCGGGCTGTCCCGGGTCCCCGGCCTGGACCCCGTCCTACCTGCTCCACACCCCGAGGGCCCCAGGCCACGCGCACGTGGTCTCAGATGACCCCGCGTTCGCTCCGGCAGCCGCGAGTTCGCGCTGCGTCCGGGCGTTCCGGGCGTCGTTTCCCCCTGAAATGTGTTCAGCCGGAAGCAGGAGTCCTCGTGGGAGGGTGACAGCTGGTGCACTGCCGCCCAGGTTTCTTCGGGTGCGTTCGGCTGAGATCCGGGACGTTTCTTGTAACTAAACTGTGTTCTCTGATGCAGATGGTCAGTAGGACAGAGGGGAACATCGATGACTCGCTCATCGGTGGCAATGCCTCCGCCGAAGGCCCCGACGGCGAGGGGACCGAAAGCACAGTCGTCACCGGCGTGGACATCGTCATGAACCATCACCTGCAGGAAACCAGCTTCACGAAAGAGGCCTACAAGAAGTACATCAAAGACTACATGAAATCGTGCGTGAGGCGGGCACCTAGCTGCTGTCTGGACTCCCAGGGTGTAGGGATTGGCTCTATTTTAGGCTCCTTAGCAGCGTCCTTGTGGGAGACCATACTTTTTTTATTGATGAGCTCACAGGGGTGCTTGCTTTTCTATAAATAAACTAATGAGAGCACACTGGAGCAAGCAGTCTGGTTTTAGCTTTGTAGAATAGTGCTTTGGAAGTAAGTATAAGTTCAAAACTGAGCAGACTTGACGTGTCCTGTGAAGTAGTAATTTCGTGACTGTGCTGTTACTGTGCTCAGTGACAGCTCTTTGCTGTTTGCAGTAGGGTTTTGTTTCTGCTTTTTTTATTCGTGAAAAAAGTTTGCTGTGAACTCAATACTTTAACCTGTTCAATGTCGTTTTAGAATCAAAGGGAAACTTGAAGAACAGAGACCAGAAAGAGTAAAACCTTTTATGACAGGGGCTGCAGAACAAATCAAGCACATTCTTGCTAATTTCAAAAACTACCAGGTAAATAAACACCCTAAATACTTAAGTGAAAAGATTGCACAATTTGACTTGTGAGGGCATAAAAATGAGTTACTCGCTGAGTTTCGGTCGTTAGATTGTGGTTATTTCCTGGGCTTTGGGGCAGTTTGAACCCTTTATAGAGTCAGCTCCAGGAGCACAGGCTATACAGGGTAGCCTGCCTGTTCCAGATCTTGTCTTGATTCCAGAATCTCATCCCTCCCCAGCTGCCGTGTTCTTCCTTTCATGACTTGGTTGTTACCCATCCTAAATGGTCTGATTTTCTCCGAACAATTCCAATGTGTCTTGTCACCAGTGGACCTCTATTAGGGAACTTTAGGGACTTCCTTATCTCCAAGACTCAAAAAAAAAAAAAAATCATCATCTTGTTCTTGGTTTTTCTGGCTTTCCCACACTTTCTGGCCGTAAGATAACTTCCCTCATAAGTTGTGCTCATTGGAAGCTCATGGTCCTTGTGTGACTGAAAACATTGTAAAGTTTGGAATTACATTGTGGAGCTGAGAGAGGAAGTTGTCAGGAAGCCTGAGCGTTGCTCTGTTTCCCTCTGTTGTTTTGGTTGGCAGTTGTTAGTGCTTTAGTCGGGTGAAAAGGGCTTTGATTAGTGAGCATTTTTTCTCACACGGGTCAGAACTCTGCTGACATTCTCTAAAGTCACGGTGTTCTGGGTCACCCTGCTTTATTGCACTTCTTTTGACATGGCACATCTGGGTGTAATGGTCTAACTCAGAACATTTGTTGTTTTTCCTAAGTTCTTTATTGGTGAAAACATGAATCCAGATGGCATGGTCGCCCTGCTGGACTACCGTGAGGACGGCGTGACCCCATACATGATTTTCTTTAAGGACGGCTTAGAAATGGAGAAATGTGTAAGTATGAGGGGTGGCTCGAAATCGGTAAGGTGAAGATGGTGATGTCGTAGGTGCTGGGGGTGGTGAGAGGATTCTCCAGCGAGCCTTTTAAATGTGGGTCTCGGCCTCGTTTCTCTTTGGGGGCCTAAACAGAGTCCCGTTTCACGTGTAAAAGATTTTAATGGTACAGAAAGGCTCAGAATCCTTGTTATCTACATGTAGAAATTTACTGTATCAAAACTTGTTGGGTTGACTGCTCACTGGCAGTTGATCACTGAAGGCCCTGGTGTTAACTGTGAGCTCTTAGTAAACACAGTTTGGAGTTGCCTGCTGAACTGGCATGCAGGTTGCTTCAGCAGAACTGAACGTCTGCTATGCTGGAAGCAGTACAGAAAGTGTCGTCGCTTTCACTTAAACTAGGAGCACGGCCAACTGAAGGCTAAGCGGGGTTGGTGGCGACGATGGACAGTGTCGTAGGGCGGTACAGATGACTCGCCATCGGAATTATTCAGAGAACTTTGAGGGTTTTTGTTGGTAGAACAAAGTGTGTGTGTAGGACTTTGCTCAAAATAAGACTCTTCTGGAAAATGTGCTGCCTCAGGTTCGGTGAGAATGGTTCTGCATCCACTGATAGACCTTGAACAGTGATGTTGTTCTTTAGGTTTGCACTAGGATGCGAGAGCAAACTTCCCCGCGCTTTCTGTCTGTCCTTGTGGCAGCCCAGATTGAATAGGGGACGACATCCGCAGCCCGGGTCGCTGAGTTGCCTGCACCCTGGGGAGGGGTTAACCCACTCTTCCTTGTTTTGCAGTAACGAATTGGGCATTTTGGATCTGTCACGTGTCATCATAACTGGCTGCTGCTTCTCATCCACACACCAGGACTAGGACAAGTGGGACTGATGTCATCTTGAGCTCTTCCTTTATTTTGACCTTGGTTTATTTGGAGCGGAGGCATTGTTTTTAAGAAAAACATGTCATGTAGGTTGTCTAAAAATAAAGTGCATTTAAACTCATTTGAGAGAATGCCTCTTGGTTTAACACACATTCAGACCCATCCTGTGTAGTGTCCTGCAGAAGCCAGAGCCTGGCTGCGACCACCAGAAAGCGTCAGACTCTTCAGACAAGTCTGCGGTGGCAAGCTGCTGGGACCGGAGTCTAGAAGCGAGGCTCAGAAGTCCTAATTCCGAGTTGAAGGGAAAGACCGTGCCCACCGCAGAGCCAGCCTGTGGGGTGGATTCCTCAGACCCTGCATCACCTGCGAGTGGAAGTCGTTGACTGGAAGAGGTCGCCGGGGGGACAGAAAGAGACCAGCACAGTTGGAAACTGCTGTCTGAGCTGCTTTATCCAACACCACGTTTAGGACCAAGTTCCGGAGAAATCTAGATGTCTTGGAATCGTGTGATAAGCTTTTGCCAAACTCCCTGGAACGGGGCTGGCAAACTGGCTGTGTGACTTTTAAGGTGGTGGTTCCTTTTTCCAATGGAAAAATCAAGGTAGTTTTTGGGACATGAAATGAATCTAATTTTCTGTCCAGCTTGGTTGGGACACTACTGTGTTCATGTGCTGATGACTGGCTGTGGCACCGCAAGAGCAGAGATGAGCGACAGACCTTTAGGGCCTGCGAACCTTAACAAGTGTGTGGCCCTTGACGGAACGGGATGCTGGCCCCTGCTCCTAAAGGGTATAGATGGAACGTAGGATGGCGAAAGCAGCTCGTGTCGCCCCACTGTGTCTGAAAAGGCAGCGGGTGTTGAACGTGGCCGTGAGCACGCATCTCTGACAGACCTGGAGCAGTTCCCGTCTGCTGCTGAGGTTCCGGTGCAGATGCGAGAAAAAAGGTCCCCGCGCTTTCCGTCTGTCGACCGTGGCAGCCGAGATTGAATGGGGGAGCACAGGGGAGGCACGTGGAGTTGGCACAGTGCGGGTCACCTTGTAAACCTCCGAAGGGTGTGAGACTCCCAAGAAGAATCTAAAATACAAGTTGACAGGAGAAGTGTTGGGAAATCAGCTCCCCACGTCCTCGCCTTCCAAAGCTTCAGGGTTCAAACTCCAGGCAGCCAGTGATTCCTGGAGCGGGGCCTATGCCACGTGAGCCCAGGGCTAGCCCAGCGACTTGGCAATGGGAGAGCATGAGGCAAAGGCCGTCACGGTTGAGGGTTTGAGACAGGCCGATCAGGTTGGCAGTGCCCCCTGGTGACGGGGAGTAAACCCGAGTGTTGCGAACTCCAGTCAAGCTGGTGTTAAGCGCTGACTCCTGGCATTAGGGTGTAGAAAGCTGGCAGTCACTGACGAGGCCACTTGTCCTCTGAAACATTGTGAGAGACTTAGGGAGTGGTCAAAGCTGAAAGGGTGAGGATAGGCCGATTTGTAATGGAGACTGAGGTAACAACTGAAAAACCAATTTAGTGAGGCTGCCCTGGCAACGCTGGAAGAACGGGATGGCGATCCCGAGGAGATGTGCACGAAATGCAGAGCCGGGTTGGTTTTGTGAGCAGTTCCCAGGCAGGCTGACAGTGGGATGCACCTCACACATCAGAAGGATGTACTGTCACTGATGCCCAGTGTGGTGATGGCCTGACGCTAGTGGCCTTCGGGGCCCAGGCGGTTGTGTGGGTGACACCGTGGTGGAGGGAGGGCTGTTCAGTGCCCGGGAGGTTCTGGAGTGGATAGGAAGGCTGTGCGGGAATCGGGCAGAGCAGGGCGCTCCAGGAAAGGAGTGAATGCAGAGTCGAGTGGAACGTGCTGATGGGCCCTGGGCGTAGGGGGCCAGGATGCTGGACCTGAAGTGGCAAGAGGAGAGCTGAGGTAGGGCAGTGAGTGCGTGGGGGAAACGGTCATGCAGGAAAGCCACGGGAGGGCTCTGAGCACAAGGCTGACATCTGGCCTGAAAGGTCATTTTGGCTGCTGGGTCACGGGGTGAAAGCAAACAAGGGTGTCGCACTTTTCAGGGTGAGGGGATGGGGCTCAGTCGGGTGGTTGTAAATGGAGAACACATTTGAGGTGCTGAATGAGGTGGAGAAGTGGACTAAAGGGTGGAGCCAAGTGTCCTGAGGGAGACACAGATGGGAAAGCAACAGTTCGGTTTTGGACCCGTAGAATTTGAGATGCTGACTCGGTTCCCATGCATTAGGCGGGCAGGAACCTAACCTGGCAGCGAGCGGAGCGGGCTACGCTGGAGACCGTGATGAGCCAGCAAAGGTGACTAAGAAGGAGCTGCCCCGACGCAGGCAAACCAAGGGAGTGGCCTGGAAGTGGGGAGGAGGGAAGAAAGCCCGATTCAAATAGGCTCGAGATCAGCAAACTCCAGGGTGCTGCCTGAGAAGTGTCGTAACACGACACTTATTACACGAGCATCTGCTTAATAGGTGTGTGCGCGACTCATCTGACGCAGCCATTTTCTTCAGGTCTAAGGGTAAATCTCATCATCAGACCTGCAGGGTTAACCAAGCTACAGACCAATGACCATCATGGTAAAACTGCAAGAACAGCAGCAAAAACTTGGAAAAAACCCCGACAAGAGCGTCCTACTGTCCTGAGTGTCTGCGTGCACGGAGCCGAGTGGCCTCAGCTGGCAGAACATTCAGTCAAATGGAACTTAAACCAGGAGGACTTGAACGAACAGAGCCCACATCTTGGTGACCCGTGATGTACACCTAGCAGGTTGCTACGTGACCCTTAATTATAGTTAAAACGTGGCTGACCGCCCCCTGGGCGGGCCACAAACATGGCACTTGGCACATGGTCCAGAGACTGCCAAGAAGAACTGAGCCTAACCTGACGTTTTGGGTAGATTACGACCCTCTGGGCCCTGGACCATGTTAGGAAATCACTGGGCTGAAAGGTTTGAGTCTAAAGATGGGAGCCACTTGGATATTCAGTTCTTTAGGTAAAGTTCATTCCAAAGGAAAAGTGTGAAGTGTTTACGGGAAGAAAAGGCGTTAACGTGAGCTGCTGTGACAGCCGCCTCAGTGAGTCTCTAGACTTGGGCGTGGACGGGTGGCAGTCGCAATGCTGGCCGTCGCTATCTGCCCTCCTGGGTCATGAGAACCTCAAGCGCCGACCATGTCATTCGGGGAGAAGTGTCACCTGTGAGCCCAGGGGAAGGTTTCCGCACAGTGATGGTTCAGTGTTCACCTCGGTCACGCTCACACCACACACGTGTAAGATCACCCTGGGTACAGGGCTGTGAGCCTCTGAGGTAGGGCTGGGGACAGCCGTGCGTGAAGGCTTCTGCATGCAGGGGTGGCAGGTACAGGTGGAGAAATGAATCCCAGTATCCGGTGTCTCACTCAGCTCCCCAGGGAGGACGCACAGCGTTTTTAAGGGTCCTGAACGGCCACGAGATAATACTGAGTTCCCAACAGTTTGGCCCTGGAAGTCTAGTCACGAACTTGGTGATTTCCCTCGTGTAAAGACAAGTTCGAGGTTATTATCGAATGCAGCTCGCACACAGCCTCACCCGGCGCGCAGGGTGATAAACTCACTGCTCCGTGCTTCACCTGCCATTCCCTGAGCAGCTGGTAGAAATACGGCAGACTGCCGAGAAAGCTGGCGTTTTGTAGACTCTATTAAAAGCTACACATGTGGGGGAGGAAGGAGCTACCCCCAAGGTTCTCGGCTGGTCTAGCACATAGGCATGAGGTGGGCAAGAGAAGATAACCAACTCTGGCACGTGTGGGAACACGTGAGAGCACGTGTGCGTGAGGTTCAGAGACGGAAATGGGAATGTGTACGAGAACCTGAGGGATGGGGTCAGGTGCCTTGGGTCTAGGTAGGCTAAGAGAAGATGCTCAGTAAACAGAATTTTGTCCTGCCCTACAGGTAGGTCAAGATCTCATGGGCATGGCTCCCAATTCAAGTTTGTCTACATAAAGGGCGGCGCAGAAGTTGCCTTTAGCTGAAAACTACCTGCATACCAAGAGGCACATCTTGGGGTAACTCCTTCTGAGCCCCCTCTACATGCCGGGGGTGAAGTATGGGGAAGGAAGCCAAACTAATAAAGCCTGAAGTCTTGCACTCGTGGCTTCTGGAACCGGCAAACGTAAGAGCGGGCTCCATCCCTGGTATGCCAGCTCGCAGGCAAACTGGCGACTTGGCCACTACTCCAGGTCCTCCGGGAGAACCAGGCTGGGGTGAGCTGACCTGATGGAATCTGTGCAGCCGATAACGTAGCATCCGTCGGACCATCAGGTATCAATGTGGGAAGGAGTGGAAAGTCACCAGCGCGCGGGTCGCGTTCTCCTCGACGGTCACACTCGCAGCTTCAGCGACTCGAGGTCCGGGAGCTGCAACTCGGCCCCGGCTACGTGTGGTTCAGCAGAAGGTCACCAGGGGGCGCCCACGTCCGCGTCCACAAAGCCGCAAGGCGAGCGACAGCCCGAAGGACAGACTCAGCGGCCGTGGGGTCCGCACCGAGGTCTTGCCGGCAAGTGGCTGGACACGTAGGCTGACGCCAGCCTCAGGCCCCGAGTGTGGCCTGGAGATGGCCGGGCTGGTGCTCATGCCGAATCAGAAGACCCTGAGCCTGTCTCCAGCTGCGGTTTCCTGCGGCTTAGTAAGGAGGCCCTTCCCCGCCTCAGCCTGTCCGCCTCCAGGGGTTCGGGGGCTCTGCATGCTGGAGGACAAGGACGGTCCCTGGGAAGGTGTAACCACAGCCTCACGAAGACAGAGGCACGAATGGGGGATGTGTACCCCACCAAGGAGAACACTGAGGTCTGCCCTACCCGAAAGAGCTTTGCCTTTTATTCTAAACAGGATAAAAGTTCTAAACACCAGGATTCCCTTTCATTTTCAAACACGTATCTGAACCCCTTCCACCTTGTTTACTGTGACCCACTGTATTAATTACCTGTTGCCGTGTTATAAATAACCCCCTAATTTGGTGTTTTAAACAATAAGCATTTATTACCCTGCAGTTCCCATAGGTCGGCCATTCCAGATGGATCGGCTAGGTGGCTTCGGCTTGGGGCCTCGTCATGAGGCTGCTGTCAATGTCAGCCGGGCCTGCAGTCCTGACATGTGACAGGGCAGGGGAGACCCACTTCCGAAGCACCCCACGGCTGTCGGCAGAAGGCCTCTGTTCCTCGCCCTCGACCTGGTCATAGGGCGAGTGTCCCCACATCGTCCATGAGTTGCCTTTAGGAGACATGCATCACTACTTCCTCAGTCCCCTCAGGGTTACGTCTACCAGCCCTATTCACCGTGGGAGGGGACCGGGGTGGGGGGCACTGGGGACCCTCTTGGAGGCTGGGAACCACACACCCTGTTTGCAAAATGCACATTTAAACGTCCTGTCAAATGTACATTTCCCCTTGTTCACGTTATTCTTCCTGTTTTACAAATTTACACTTGAGCCCCTTTAAGGCTGCAGGGCAGAAGTTTATTTTCCTGAGCAAAAAGGCTTCCCCCTCCGCAGGTCAGAAAACAGTTTCTGAAGGGTGTGTGTGTGTGTCACGTCTTCATATGTGTAGGAGTGTCTCACAACTTCAGCGTTTCTGCATGCAGACTTTCCAGAAAACGGCAAGCCATACCGCACAGCCAAATTCAGCGAGTCATTCGGGGAGTTACTGGATCACTTTGCCTCACAATGAACGACTCCGGGCCTTCTGACACTAGCCATCCCTGAAAGGTCGCTGGAATGGTTCTTCCATTCCCTTTTCACAAACGAGGGCTCTACGGCCGAGGGCTTTCAGGCAACCTCAGACTGAGAGAGTGGCAGAGACCTCACGGTTCTTTCCAACTCACGGTGACCTTGGATGACGTTAGAAAGTGGAGAGGGAGCGCTCTGATGACCGTTGAGCAGAGGCAGGGCCCAGGCACCAAGCAGCCGTGTCACTGATCTCAGCTCAGTGCGGAGGCCGCAACGGTTGCCAGAGAACGGCCCTTGACCAGAAACCTGCCGGGTGCCATGCCCTTTGCAATGACCTTCAGTGGGAAAAGGCCTGAAAAGATGATGCCGAGCCAAGAGCTGCCCTTTGGGTCAAGAAAGTCAAGCTCAACCTGAACAGACATCCAGGGAATGTGGCTGTTTCTCCTGAGGATAGAGAATAAGGAGGCTAAAAGCAAACTGACTCTCAACACCGCGACTCTACGACTTCGGTATGGGACCAGCAGCGAAGATCCTGCTGTGGGGGTCGGGGTAGGGGTGGGGGCAAGCCGAGTTCCACCAAAACCGCCCGGGCTTACAGGATCACCCGGGCCAGTTTCTCATTGTGGTTAATAACGTTCGCCTTTTGGGGTCAGAACTGCGTTTAAGTTCTCCCTGGAATATGGAGGTAATATTTACCTTCCCGGGTAGCTGTGAGGTGACAGCTCTCCCTCCCCCTCTCCCACACCCCCATCTACCTACCTACCCATCTATCTAAAACATAACATGACGTTACATAGTATTTATGTTTTTAAAAATGGATAAACTCTCAGAAAAATCAGGGCAGTGAGAAGGTGTGGCACCCCAAATGCAGGTCCTCCACATGCTGGCATTTCGGGGTCCCCAGAAACCACGGCCAGGTCTCAACATAAGCAAAATTTGTTGGCTGACAAGTCCCGCCCACACACACAGCTCCCAGTCAAATATCCAACTCCCTCGTTTAAAAAATGTGAAAAGGCAAGAATCGTCGAGAAAGCCTTCGGCACAAAAGAGAAAGACCTATATGAACAAACAGAAAACACATAATTCAGGGGACAGAAGAGAACGATAACGACAAACAACAACAAAACCTCTAATTAGTATTCTCAGGGAAATCCACAAAGGGAGAGCAACTGTAAAAGAAGGACGTGATGCCATGAAATAACCATCAAATGACAGAGCTGCTGGGTTTGGAAAATTTTTAATTAAAATAGCTGAAGGAAAACAAATCAAGTGGAAAATAACGATGGGGAAATCTTTCAGAACAGGTTTTTTTTTTTTTAAAGGCAAAGTAGGAAATTGGGAGAAAAAAGAGTCGAAGTCTAGAAACCAGCCTCTGACAGTACTAATAAAAAGGTAGAACAGAGAAAATGGAGAAGATATCCAAGAAATACAACGAACCCCCAGAGATGGAGGGACCTCCTGGAACAGAATGTGATGCTGCGTGTGGAGCCTCGTGCACGGAAAGGCCCGCACCAGGACCCCCAGATGGCCCAGGATGGCAGCCCGGGTGGGAAATACTGCTGTCTCCGGGGATGGGTCACATTCAGTGAAATGTCAGAGCGCTGCAGAGAAAATTACAAGCTCCGGGAAACACATTAACAGCAGTCCCGGGTGGACAGCGAAACGGCCCAAGGCCTCAGCGTTTCTGAAGAAAGTCATTTCAACCTGGAATTCTATCCCCGGCCAAATCATCAGGGAAATACGAGGGAAAACAGAGGCGTTTTCAGACATTCTGGACTAAGAACACTTGCTACACGTCCTTTCTTAGGGAGTTACTTGAGAATGTGACCCCTAAAACCAGGGAAGAAGACCAAAAGAAAAGAAAAAAAGGCCAGTAAGAGTGACTCCCGGGAGGACAGACGTAAACTCGTTTGGAGGAAGACGACCGAAGGCTGTCGGCAGCGCAGGAATTCGTGAATCCTTAGCACTGCTGAGAACCTGAGACAACTCGAGGGTGATGTGAACCAGACAGAAGGCGGGCAAAGGCCACTTTAAACGCCAGGAAAACAAGAGGCCGCAGAAGAAAGTCGCAGGGTGGACAGAGACGGGCAGGGGGCGGCGGGGAGCGGGGCGGGCTGTGGCTTTTCGGCGCCCCCTGTGCCCACTGACCGTTCAGCACACGCAGCGCTTCATGGCCACGTGTCCACCTACGCCCGGTCCCCTTTTAAAAGTGTCAAGTGCTCACAGCTGCGGGGCCGAAACGAGGAGAGGCCGATCCTTTCACGCGGGAGGCGACGCCACGGCGAGATGCTGAGCGGGAGACTCTGCGCTTCGGCTCAGAGCAGGAAACTTAACGGCGAACCCTGACCTTGAGCAGGGAGGACGCCACCTGCGCCGTCAGGAAGGTTCTTCCCAGGCAGGAACGCTGGCTGCGCGGCCACCTGAAGTGCCGCTGGGCCAACGGGCTGCGGGGCCTGGTGCGAGCGTGCGCGGGCACACCGCGGCCGTGACCGTGATGCCCTGAGGACCCGGCCTCCTCCGGGCAGCGCTGCTCCGCAGGGGACTGGTGGTGGCTTTGGGGACAGTGCCGTTCGCAAGGTGCAGCAGAACCAAACCCGAGCCTGGGGCCACCTGAAACGTCATTGGGGGTGGAACGTAAAGGGACCACGGGACATCCATGTCCCAAATCCCACGAGGCTGTAGGGGCCGAGCCGGGTGGACCAGCGTGAGGACGCCCCCCCCCCATGTGTTAAGTGAAAGGGGCAGAAGGGTGTCTACACGGACACACTGCACGCACGGCCCCTCACACCAGCCGAAAGCCTGGAGGTGACGGCCACCTTCCCAGCCCCGCGCGGCCAGCCAGGCCTCCCCCCGGCCGCCTCCTTCCCCAGGCTAATGAGCTGCGGCTTCAATTATTACCGTTTCTCTGAAGCCAAGCGTGGGGACAGGGCCAGGTGCCAGAGGAACTAGACAGAGCCCCTGCAGCTCGGCCTGGCAGAGCTGCTAAGTCCCCTGGCCAGGTCCCTGGAGGAGAGGCACGGGGAGACGGCCTCCGCACCGCCACCTGCTCCCGGCGGCACGGTGTGCCCCGGCCCGGCCCCGAGGTCCGCGTGTCGGCCTCACGCTGGCTGTGCCATCCGCACCGTGTGAATTAACGCGCCAAGCCGGTCTTCGTGAGCTGTGGCAGTGCCACCCTCTCCCAGCCCCAAAGTAGATCCTGTGTAGGTGTAGTTCCGACGTCGACAAATAACAGAGCTGTGCATTCATTGCGCCTGAGGACGGAAGGCAGCAGACACTTGTTTTCAAAATGAGGTTTATTCATTATTTAAAAAAAACAAAAAGATCTGGAACAAGTGCTCACAGCAAGCTGGCTGAAGGGGCGAGAACCCGCTGCTGCATCCAAACGAAAGCGCGCCCCGAGTCCTGTCATCCCATGAGGTGGGGTTCCCCAGCTCAGACGTCCATGTGTCCTTGTGTCACAAACGCTAATTAAGGCACAAGCCTCAGTCACCCCACAGTGGGGCCTCATCAGAAAACTGACAAGGTGGGGACCCAGGGCTGGTGACGTGGCGCTGGGGGCGCAAAGGGGACAGGACTGGCTGGTCCGCTCTGGTCACCCTGGGGGAGGGCTGGGTGGTGGGGAGACCCAGCCTTGGGCACCCGACCCGCGGGTGCTAGACCAGTTAGCAAGGGCTCCAGGGCCAGTCAGTACTTCATGTGTTTTGTCACAAACCGGAATTACGATCTGGTCAGTTTGATAAAGACATCAGCGGGCACCGGCTTTCCCAGGTCTGAGTTTTTCACCCTGTGATGGACACCTGACCTCAGCTGGGCAGCACTCGGATTCTTCTGGGAAACTGAGATGGACCCAGACAGAGTCCCTCGGCTGTGGGAAGCTGAAGTCACGTAAAATCGAGGCCAGAGCGGGCACGTGTCAGACAGGGCAGACCGCAGGCGGACGTGACATGGGTACACGACTGTGCGGAGCCAGGGAGGCCCGGCCACAGGGACCAGCGGTGAGGACCATGTGGGCCCCGAGGGGGAGGGAAGGGCCAGTCCCAGGGGCGCTGTCCTTCCTGCCTTTGAGCTACCTTGAGTGGACTGCGCCTTCTTACAGCAGAAGGAGCCTGAGGAGGACGGAGCCGGGAAGGCCTGGGTGACAGCTAAGTTATTCCTGGCTGCACGCAGGTGTGCGGTGGCAGGTGGGCCCACGGCAGGGGGCTGGTGGTGCTGTGAGGCCAGCTCGCGGACGGTCTATTTCCAGAACACACGTCCCGCCTGGGCCTGCCATCCTGTCCACAGTGGGATGCCGTTGGCTACAACTCGGTCCGCGTGTCGTCGCGGAGCCTGTGCCACGTGCAGAAGCTCCGAGAGGACAGCGAAGCAAAGCCCTTTCCAGTCTCAGGACGGGCAGACGGAAAGGCCAGCCCGCTGGGCTCACGGCTCAGGACGACAGGCTAAAACCAGAAAAGACGTCAGAGGTCACCTTCGCTGACCTCTGGTTCCAGCCACTAGCGTCCCATCCCAGATCCCTGGTGATGGCAACTGCCTAACCACCTGGACACGATGCAGAACACGAAACCCCGGTCCGGATGTCCTGGGTCTCCCGTTCTTTTCCAGCACACGTGCTGCTCCAGCCGCGACTGACGCTTCGTGTTTTCGTGGGGAAAGCAGCGGGGCTCAGCTGAAGGTGTGTTCTTTGAAGTTACTTAAGATAACCCTGGGTTTCTCTTCTGTCCTTTTCCAGTTGATTGCCCGGGACAGAAGTCAACGGCATGCCACCGGGACGCCCGCGCAGAGGCGTTTCGCTTCCGTGGGCGGAGGGGGTGGCTGTCGGGAGCGTCCCCGTGGAGGTGGTGAGTGGGCTGCGATTTCAGAGCCGACTGGCTGGCGCTCCTGACGCTCACCGCCCGTGCTGCGTGACGGTAACCGAGAGCTCTGCTCTCTCCCAGCGTCTGCAGCGCGGGGGCGATCGGGACTGCCTCCCTCCAGGAGTCGCAGCTGAGCAGGTCCGGCTGGCCAAGTTCACGGCCCGCTCGCTCCTCTCAGAGCCTGGCTCCACACAGAGGTCCGGCTCCTCACCACGAACACCCACCATCCCCTTTCCGGAACCCTGGCGCCTGGCACGCGGTGGGCATTCACTGGCTTTTCACTGAGTAAGTGAATGCAGGTCCACAGGCTTCTGTTCAAACTCGAAGGGCAGTCCGCAGCGAGGCTCACTGCCACGGGGCCCAGCCCGGCAGCCTCTGGAAGTCAGCATTCTTCTATTCGCCAGACGCGCACTGCGCGTGTTCCTAACGATTCACACGCACCGGGCAAGTCCTGGTGTGGCTTATGACGCACCATCAGTGGCTGAGTTATACCCACGGATGTTCTAAAACTAAGTGTATCCTCCTGCATTCAAACGCTTTAAAATCTGGAAACCACACGGAGTGCAAACGGCGATGCTGGATTAGCTGGGGTCCCCCGACTGCGGCACGGGGTTCGCGCTCCTGTGCCCTCCAGGTATCGTGACCCGTCGATGGCCTATGTCTCACCAGACTGCACGCCTCTCACGCCCTGTGCCTCCGTGGCCACCTGCCCGCGAGTGTTCCCGGTCAGGAACTACCTGCTGCATCGTGTGCCGTGGCCCCGGCAAGTTCACATTTCCAGCCCGGCAACACGTTCCTTTGGTGCACTTACATTTCCACGAAAAACCAACAGAACTCCTATCGCCCTGAGACCTTATGATTTCAGTGCGAAAAAAGTCATTTAAGAAAATCAATCCTTAACACCCTAAAATTTAAACGACCCGACAGAATCTAGTTTAAACTGTAAGCTAAAGCATCTAGAAAGTCCCCACTTAGGTGATTTCTAACACAATGAGATAAAAGCTGTCCGTTTTCCTCTGATACACGATTAAAGGCTCACCTGCCTGTCCTGTCTGCCAGGTGCTACTTCCTGCTGCTGTGCCAGGCGGTGGTACCTGCTCAGAGGACGGGCAGAGGGCAGAGTGGGCGTGCGTGAAGAGAAGGTTCAGGAGCCACCTCTCTCTCATGCGTTACAAAACGATGTCAGGCTCAGGAACTGGCTCTGGACTCAAGTCAGGAAGAAACCCAAGGGAAAAGGAAATCATGCCCTGGGCTCCCGCGAGTGTGGGGACAGCGGCCAGCATGCGACATCAACGGCGGGTCGACCACACCTGAGCACCCCTGCCTGGCCACCGTGCCCCATCCCGGCACAGCATCCCACTGGGCGCCCGACCGCCTCGCACAGCTGAGTCCGTCCAAAGTCGTGCACCCCACCTGGGTCCTTGAAGTCTGACAGGTGACTCGTTTTTTGGCAAAAGCGTCTTGACTTTAAAAGGAGGGGCAGGTCCTCTCCATCCTGTGGGTAGGCACAAAGCAGGGATGGCAAAAACACCCCCCCCCACAACTCTGGGGGTCATTTTCCTGGTCTGGAGATGCGACTGGGCTGCTGGGGGTCCCGGGGGTGGGTTCTGGGAAAGCACACCCTGGTATCCACTTTGCCCTAGGGTCAAAGTCTCCAGAGAGGGAGCTCACTCAGGGTGGTGCGCTGGGCAGGGAGCTGTCCATGAAGTGGGCATCGCCCACCTCTCAGCCCTGGTTGAGGACTCAGTGAGACGCTTCGGAGCATCTAACATCTCCAGGTGCATAAGGACCTGACCAGTGTCTGTGCTCCTTCCACTGACACATGCCACCAAGGACGGGAACAGGCTCAGAGGGAGTCTGTTCACAGACCACGAGGGAAGACGGCCGCTCTGCTGCCATCCAGAAGAGCTGCTTAGCGTACCACAGAGCAAAACCTGTTTTCTTTGAGATCCATCACTTCAGAAGTTACCGTGGTAACATGTAATTTCAAACCTTTCCCCTGCCCAGCAACCGCAGTCTTACTACATTCTGAGTTAAAACGTCCCCTACGTGTGCGCACTGGTTACCAGCCTCATCTATTAACGTGGCCTTCCTGTCCTCTTAGAATGTGACATCGTATCAGGTGTGTATCTCCCTCATCAGCTCTCCTCTCTCTCAAACCTCACAGCGGTGGCAGGGTTTAGGATTCCCACTTCCTGACTTCTGGCTGTCGAAGGCATGTTCATCAGAGCCAGAGAGTCCTGAAGTAAAAGAATACGGGAGCCGAGAGGGAAGGGAGTCTCCTCCAGGACCAGCAGCCAAACCCCAGCATTCCAAAAACTTAGCCGGGACTGGCACCCGTCCACCACCCAGACCAGCCCTCCTGCTGAACAGGTAACGCGCTTCAAAAGACTCGGGCAGGTACTGTCAGGCGTGATGAGGTAAGAGGTTAACTCAGAGCAGCTGAAGAAATGAGGCCTGCAGAAATACCGAAGCATCGCTTCAAATGACACAAAGCTCTGCCCCGGACGCTCCCGGCAGCCGCCAAGTACCCTCTGGCAGGCGCTGTCGGCACAGAAACAAACAGGGTAGAGGACGCTGGTTTGATTCGGGAAGGTTCCATACATCAGGGACACAAGGTTTGGGGGAAGACGTGGATGAACCAAGCGCATGACAGGGACCCAGGATGCTCAGCTCCACGCAGACTTGTCACATCACTATCCGTCCGCTTCTTGCCACCGAGCCTCGAGTACTCAGCGAGCAGAAGGCAACGGGGGAACAAGGTTGGGACCCTGCACCAGGTCAGGCAGGATAAGGCAGCTGGGGGTGGGGCAGGAGATCGGCCACCTTCCTTAATCGAAATTTAGTTTACAGGGGAAGGCAAGGATAAAGACTTTTAGTGCAGTGGTCTTAACCTCAGCATTCTGGTGTTCCGCTGTAAAAGTCAAGTGATGTGGAAAAAAATTTATCTTGATGGGTAGATACTTCCTTGATTTAATTACATCACATTTTCTTAAGTTCGGGACATATGCTACTTCTTGGTTGCAAGCATACAGAAGCAAATGATAAAACGAATAAGCAAAAAGCAACTTTTCTGTGTGTTTAGTTGGTCAAAACTTGTTTTGGTCTTTTTTGTGGCTATGATTATGGATTGCCTAACATATAACATTTCGTGAGAGAAAAACTTTAATCGTGGACATGTGCTGCTTTTATTGAAAATTAGATAAAAAGATACAAGAAGCCTTTCCAGCCCCCAGGAACTGCCTTAAGCCTCTGTCTGTATGTAACAGCCTCACTCTACAACTGTCCTTCGGGCTGTCCATATCACGTCACAGCACAGTCCATACGTGCCTGCTGAGTGTGCATGAAACTGGGGCTCGGTCTGCCTCTGAGAACCTTCTAATCGATGATGGAGACATATCTTGAACTGTTGGGAAAGTATTTAATTTCTAAGTATTTTAAAAGCAAATCAACACCAACTGACCGTGACTTTTTCTACTTTCTCATGTCACTATTGGTGAAAACTGCTATCTTAGTGCAAACATAGATGCTCTCTTTATTGATGTGTGTGAAAATGAAACATGATCACCGATCTAAAAAAGGACAGCTTTGTTCTTCCACAATTTCAAAAAAAGGAACCACTTTGGCTTTTTATTCTTTTTAAGAGCTCCTGTCAGTGGCTACTTTTTCTGGCTGTGCCCTGGGTTTGTATTGCTCTGCTCCTCAGATATAAAAGCTAGGGGAGAGTCCTCATTCAGAAACCATTTCTTAATTTTACATGTTAAAAGTTAATATTCAAAAAAGAAAAGCCTCTTTAACCCGCCAAAGCTCAGGCCCAGCATGAAGATTCTGATTTAATACAAGTTTAAGTCTATAAATTTGTTCTTTCCCCTCAAAAAACACACAGGCACCTTTCCAAAAACTGTTGTTTAAAAAATTTACCTAGAGAAATTAAAGTATCAGTCACTTCCCTCCTAGGACAGGCGGTGCTCACAGTGAAGCGTCGGTGTCGTCCTGTGAGCATGCCGGCCCGTGGCCTTAATCGCTCTTCTCTTCTCCTTGGTAATGCCTGTACTCCGGCTTCAGCTCCCAAGTGTTTTTGTGGATCCCTTTGACATTCTGGACACCGATCTCTTTTAAAATTTCCTTCAGGTACACCTTAAAAGAAAATGGTAACAGCAAACCATTCATGAGTGATAAAAAGTACAAAATGTCTCTGTAAAGAGGTTCAACAGACCACCTTTTGATCCCCCACACACAACACATAACTGCATTCAACACGTGATCATCTGCATCAAAGGGTTTGGAAGGCCTGAATGCTAACCCCAAGAGCCGGAAAAAAATAGAGAAAGGTCCAGATGAAAATGCACCAGGCCCTGGTGCCCAGTGTTCACTGACATGGCACTGTGCACCAGGTATGACCGGCCTTGAGTTCAGTGGCCTCACTCAGCTCATGGGCAGACAGGCTATTGGGGAACCAGTCGTTTCAGAAGCAGAAGCATGTATAGTGATGGAGGTTTCTGGGCCAGCACGTGACGACGGGTGTTCAGAGTTCTCTGCTCTAAGGTGGGTTCTTCAACTTGCAACCAGGCCGCTTATTTTCCCTGTGTAATGGGGAAAGTCATTATTTCTCTTCACTGTTACTTGTATCTTGGCCACGCTTGTCAAGACAGGGTGAGGGATGAGAAGTGATAGTAAGACACGCTAAAAACCATAGGAGCTGCAACTCCCTTGTGTTTGGCATCAAGAGGTGAGCGATGGTGCAGGGCGGAACTCTGCATTATGGTAGTTTAGGGCCCTGAAAATCCAAGCTAGTCATCAGATGATGGCCAGACTCATGGAATGACAGCTCTGGTAAATGTGATACGGAATCCCACCTTTGCTGGACAAAGCCCAAGGCCAAAAAGCATCCCACTATCAACTGACCAATATACTGTACTTCCTTCTTGAAGAAAAGTTACTTAAAATTATTTAAAAGTGATTTTTTTTTTTGCTGCAGAACCAATCCAACAATAATTTTTGTGTGCATGCTTCAAAGAACCAGCTACCATATTTCAGTGACTCATCCCATAGATGGAAGATGTAATCTTTTTTATTAAAATGAGGCACCTGATAAGAAAAATGATTGATAAGCTCTTACTCAGATGTTGAAGGCAGTGATTCCCCTTCGCGAGGCTGCCTGCATCGGAATCTCAGGGGAAACCTGTTAAATAAGCCTCATTTTAAGCCTAAAGAACCAATATCTCGGAGGTCAGGCCTGGGAATCTGCATTTCAAAAGTCTCTGCTTTCACTAAAGTTTTATAGCGAATGCTTTAAGGATTCCCTCAGCTCTAACACTCCAGGATCTCTGCGTCCCTGAAGCGTTCTCCGAGCCTCCCCACTGCTGCTCCAACACACTCTAGCAGCACCGTCCACCGCCGGTATAACGCTCTACAGTTTACAAAGCCCGTTCATGTAGGGACAGGCTGTCAGCTAGACCCCCACAGCTGACAAGCGCTGTGACCACACACGATCCTTCTCCGGCCCTGGACAGGCTGGTTCCATCACCTGAGCAGCCTTCCAAGCCAGCGGCCGGGCCCCAGCAGGTGGCAGCAGTGAACCGAAAGCGGCCTGGGCGTCCCCAGGAGGAGGCCTGCCTGCCTCCCACACCTGCCGCTGGCTTCACTGAAGGACCCGGTGAATGAGTGAGCACGAAGGCTTACGACATCTAGGTCATGGGCACGTCTGCCACTTGCCACTTCGAAGTACACTGAAAAAATGGGACACTTCGTGAAGTACTTTCTAATAAACAGGACCCATGAATGGGAAATGATTCCCAAATGATTCTCAGTTTAGACGCCAAGATGACATCTCTGTAAAATGGTTTACTGTGAGGCTGGCTAAGATCCTGTGCACAGTCAGGCGACAGCGGTGTACACTCTCCAACGGGTCGCAAGAGACAGGTGCACTCACCAGGGCACTGAGGCTTGCCTGACAGACGCCCCTAGACTGCAAGCCTGTCTCCCAGGCACAGAACACTGAGAGAGTCCTAGGTGCAGAGGCTCAGCTGCTGTCATGTGCGGTCCCCTCATTTTGGTAAACGAGTGAGTTTACTATTTTGCTTTTTATGAAGCCTTCTCTCTTTTCAACAGTAAGAATGGAATGAGAATTTCAGTCTGTCGATCTCTCAGGTGACCAGTGGGACCAAGGTTACATTATCAGGGTTACTAAATTCTTTTATTTTTTTTTGGGGGGTGAGAATGTTCCAAACTGCAACCCAGGGCCATCTGACTCTAGCCAAATAAATTAACTTGGCACAAAGCAGCAGCAGAGACAGGGAACCCCAAGGTCAGAAGACCCCTGAAGACAAGACACAACAGAGGACACTGAGATCATGTCAAGCCTGTTAGAAGTTGTCAGTGACTCCCCTTTGGTGCACAGGCTAAATTCCAAACTCCCTACCAGCTTCCGTCCAGATCTGCCTTTTGCCTGTGGCCTCATCTTCTAGTATCCCCTTTCTACACACCTGCCGCTTCTGAGCCTGCAGCCTGCTAGTTTTGCCACATGCTGTTCCCTTTCTCTGTAATGCTTTTCCCCTGCCCTCAAATCTGAATTCATCCTTTAAGGCTCGGCACAGACATCACTTCTCAGAGAAACCTTCCCTAACCATCCCAACTCTCAATGACAGCCCTCACACCACTGTCACCTTGACTTACACGTCCCTCTCTCCCTCCTTATCAAACTGCACTCCCATCAGCACCCGCCTGCATCGTGATGGGAGACTCGGTGTGCTCCTGCTGAACGAACAGGTAGGGTGTGCCTAAGAGCAAACAGGGAGCTGAGGACTGGGGGGTGGTCGAGGGCACATTGCTTAGAAGGTCCACAGGAACAAGCTGAGCTGGTCTAGCGCTCAGACTCTAACCTACAGGGCAATGACCCGGTTTGAGAAACAAAAATTGATTAAATTGCTACCTGAATCTGAATGACATTTATTACTAACATCTGATTATGGTGCTAATTATTGTTGGCAACAGAGCCAACCGAGGGGGAAATTTTAAAGGTTCTAACAGAACAAAAAAGTAAAGAAATCAAAATAAAGGGTTGAACAGGATTGAAGAAATTGGCAATCTAACTTTCCTTTTTAAAAATTCATAATTCATACGAATACTTATTTTAACACCTCCTAAGTGCCTGGTAGAGTCATGTAAGTCAGTCTTTACCCTGGGAGTTCATAGTTTAAGGGTGTGTGGGGCGGGAGACAAGGGCACATAAGCAGGTGATCGCAGAATAGGAAAGAACCACAGTAATAAGAGCACGTATGGGAGCACTGAGGAGGTGCACCTGGCCCGGCCTGAGCTGAGCTGTGAGGTTCTCTGAGGATGCATCTCTGAACTTTTGAATTGAATGGGAATTCTATGCAGAGATCAAGAAAAACCAATTCTCGTATTCTCAACACCGACTTTCCTATGTACTCTCTGGCCCACTTGTGTTTTAAAGAAAGGACTCCAGAGCCGAGTGGAACGCCCTGACTTCACACAGGCCCGGAGGGGGCTCCCCCTGCGAACTCGTGCAGTGCTGCAGAGGACCTGAGGCAGCGAGCTGGGAGGCCAGCAGCCCTGCATGGCAGGGGTGTGTGTGTGTGTGTGTGTGGTGTGGTGTGGTGTGGTGTGGTGTGGTGATGTGTGTGTGTGTGTGTGTGTGTGTGTGTGTGTGTGTGTGTTTTGTGTCTGCAGTGAGTCTGAATGCAGAGGAAAAAGAGACAGCACCTTGTGGCTTCCTGGGAAGGAAAAGGCAAAGCACATCCTAGAGCAAAGAAATCCAGTGATTACAATGCAGTGTGAATTTGTGAGTCAAGATACAACTGTATCTTGCCAAAACCCCAGAAATCCACAGATCAAATTCCTAAAATTTTCCCCAAGATCAAGACAAAGCTAGCTATGCAGAGCCACGGGCACAGCAGCCTACTATTTTAGTCTCCTTTCTCCTTCCTTCCCCTCACCACCCCCAGACATTTCTCATATCAGATTCCTCCACAGCGCTGCCAACCAGATGGAGGATTTATCTGCATTTCTTCTCATCGGGAATTTCAGTGCTAACATATTACATGTACCTCAATTCCTAGAAGTTAATAAACACACACACACACACACCTTTGACAGAGAGCTGTCACCAATGAATACTGCTTTAGGTTAGTGGCCTGCAACCTTCGTGGCACCGGGAACCGGTGTTCCTCTGAGAATCTAATGCCTGAGGAGCTGAAGCGGAGCTGAGGCGGTGACGACAGCGCTGGGGAGTGGCCACAAACACAGATGAAGTTTCACTCACCCACCTGCACCTCTCCTCCTGCTTTGTGGCCTGTTCCTAACAGGCTGCGGACCAGTACTGGTCAGTGGCCCAGAGGTTGGGGACCCCAGCTTTAGGCAAGCCAAAACTATGACTCTACTTCTGCTGTAGTAAGTCTACTGGTTCTTAGGACCTTCTATTCATAAAGACAGTATTAAAATTTCATAAATATTTATATTTCATTCATTTATATTCAACATATTTAATAATTTATTTTAGTATGACATTCGTATTCTAAAACGTTTAATTAAGGCTCCACTTCATAAGTCAGCGAATAATTATTTTTTAAGACAGAAGTCTCACAAAGGTCTGTCATTAATTAATAGGCTCTGTTGGGAAACTGGTCTTTTTAGTTTTAATAGCACCACTCAAAAATAAAAAACTTCCAGTTACAGAAAAAGTCAAGAGAATTAAAAGGAAATTCATGAACAGAAAGAAAATGATAAAAGATTTAGAAAAGAGTACTTATATAGAGTAGTAAATTTGTGAATGAGTTTCACACACTAAAAATACCTATTTTTACTTTGAATTTGGAACTAAATGAGCTAAGATAGCTTCAATTCCATTCCCTATGTACCTGGTTTAGGGTAATGAAAGTGATTCTTAATAAGGGGGAAATGAGAAAGCGGACTGACTGGAAAAGAAATTAGCTTTTATTTTTTCACCAAAACAGGGTCCCTATTGTCAAAAAAAGACTTTCCTTGCCTGTCTGAGGATATGCACATGTGTCTGACTGAATACAGAAGAGGCAACGTGGTGAGGGGTACTCCTGGGCTGAAGCCAGGACATCGGGGTTCAGTCTGCCAGGAGCTCCCGTCTCTGGCTCTATAAACTACGAGATAATCGCTAAGGTTACTTTTACCTTTAAGATCTTGAGTCAGATTCACAGATCGATCTATCTATCTACCTACCTCCCTATGAATAGATATAGATATAAAGAAATCTATCATGAGGAGGAAACAGAAACACAGTGTGAGCTCAGGAGTTGTTCTGCTCACACTGAATTTGAGATTACAACAGCACGAGCAACACTGATGAGGTGCTGACTGTACCAGGCAGTGGGAGCATGCTGGGGGAGGCAGTGGGTCCGGGCTGGCGGAGGACGCCTTCCCCATCCTCTGGTTCAGAAACGGGAGGAAGGGGCAAACAAACCCCACAGGTTAACCAAACCCTTCCTGGGGCTTCTGCTGGAGTAATCGAGACAGACGCTCTCTTTCTGCTTAGGGGTTGCTGGCTGCGAGGTGCTCAGGGGATCATTCTGGCTCCCACCAGGCAAGCTCTTGCCCAAGGACAAAGATGACACACAAGAAAGACCTAGAGAGGAGAGACATGGGGAGATGGGAAGGGACAGTTCTGACTAAGTGATGTTAGTACCAGATCCAGCCCTGTACAGAGCAGGATGCCGTCCTGAATGTCCCAGCACAGGAGCCAATTAAGGCTCCTGAGTTTCTTCCTTGTACCCAAAAAGAGTCTCAACCAATTCACAGACCTATAACGCACATACCTGCAAATAAAGTTTTATTTTTGGACAGGAGAAAGTCTCAGTATGTCAATTTTTCTAATCATTTTATTCTTTAAAAATACATACCTTCCTGTATGTTACTGATGCCAAATTGTGCTTAAACTATTTCTATTTGAGTCTTTACCCCGGCCTGTCTAGAAACAAACTGAGGATTAGGGTACCTCGACCTTACTGTTGTGCTGCTTTGTTTATAAAAAGTTTATTTTGTGCAAATAAGCAACCTCCCACTGAGCATTATTTAGTGCTGGGGAGCTTCAAGTGTGGGCACTGAGCCTCTAGGAATCAAAGCCACACAAATCTCTGTAAGTTTTCCATGCTGACTTGAACTTACTTTAATAAAAGCATGCAAACGGTTCGACAACAAGTTCTGAATTAAAAAATGGTCTACAGGATTGACATGACTGGGGCTGCTGATTTAGAGGGGATTTTCAATAATTAAAGATAAATTTCCTGAATCTTGATCTTTACTTGGGAGGATCCAGTACAAGGAAATTAAGTGGTTTACTTATTAGCAGAACTGATGCTGGGTGAGACTTTTAATAGAAATGCATAGTTAAAGGAACACTGGTCAGGGGATGCTGTGTTGGAACTGTGTGTCGGCTCAAGATGGTCTTAGCAAATTGGGGTTTCACAGGGAGCAATCAGCTGAAGTTTCTAATGGTTTGTATTTCGAAGGCAATGCTGTAGAGGCTTCTATTTTAAAGATATAATAAAATATATAGAAAGACTAGGCATGACACATTCAAGTGAAAGATCAAAAATTGCCTGGGGACCAAAACTAGAATTCTTCTGATAGTTCACTTTACAGGGGAAAAAAAGCCAAAATATAAACTGTAAAAACCACTCCTTTAAATGGATACTGACCGTGTTTCTCACTCTGTATCCGTAGAGCTTGACCTTTTTGGTTGGCTTATCTGCCCATTAACTCGACTGTTTATGCAAGTCACATACTGGGAAATGAGGAAAAACGACTGGCCCGGAGGACAGTTTCTCTAAACAGTATTTTTGCTAGTAGAAGTGAAAATTTTAATAAGAACATAAAAAGGAAGGAACTGGAAAAACAAGAGAATTCTTAAAATCCACCCAGAATATGCCAAAAACGACACTGCAAAGGCCAGAAAGCAGATGGTAACTTAAGGAAACAGTAGCAGATTAATGACAAGGAGGACACGCTAAATTGATACACTTCATGGTTGAAACGTACCCAACGTGGCACTGGAGGCCATCAGAAAATGAGAATGTCATTAACAGCGTGGACTAAAACGGTAACACGAATAAGACCTCGTTTCTTCGCTGCTCCACATGGCTCACACATTTGTTCAATACTAACACTATCTGTAAAACACTCTGCAGTCAACCATGTATCTTTCACGAACAGGAGTGTGTGTAGGAATTCTGCAAACTAGATATTATTTTAAACATAGTAACAGGTTTTAACCTTACAATGTGAACATTTAATTTGAACGTGCTGGTGCTGTTTATATTAAGTATGTCATACGTCATGAAACCTAAACTTTAAGTAAATGACAGGTTAAAAGGACTAAGTGGGAGGCCTGGACCTAACCCGAGGCTCTGCTCCTCCAAATCCAGCACTCTCTCTGTCACACCAGGAAGTCCCCTTCCTGGATAAGCACGCGACACTGGGTCCCTTCAGTCTCTGGGTGCTGCTCAGACTAAAGTCAGTGAGCAGGTACAGATGACCATCATGTCCCGTGGCGTGTTTAAACGGACAGGCACCCACACGGAGGACAGCTGGGCTTCCCAGCTCAGTGGGCTCTGGTGACTCAGTGCAGATGGGAGAGGCAGGTGCAGAGAAGGGGAGACACAGGAGAGGGGGAGAAGCACAGACGCAGGGCCGGAAGGGAGCACCAAGGTCATCTAGTGCAGCTCCCTGAATTCTGGAAGTGACTCCCCAGGCCCCAGGGCGGTGAGCAGCAGGGGTGGCACCCAGGCTGGCCGTAGCCCTGGCATTCCACCCTTTCTTAAAACTGGCTCTCCGTCTCCTACCCCTGACCTGAGGCTTGTCAAAATCCACCTGAGGAAAATATGGTGGTCCTGGAAACTGAGGATGCGGCTATTTCTTTTTCCAAATCGATTCATCTAACACTTACCGAATTTCTACCCTGTTTGTGTTCCAGAGTGTATGAATATTTAGGGATATGAATAATACACAACCCTGCCTTCCAGAGCCTTTTGCTTGCTGAAGCAACTTAGCCCCTAAATAATAAATTCATTCTAAACTAATTTAGTTTCCGGAACAGCGGTTCACATGCTCTGAGGGTCCGAGGCCTGCTATGAGAATCTGATAGAAGCTATGGATGTGCTACCCAGAAAAATCCATCTATTTTTGCACATATTCAGGAGATGACTGGATCTCAGGAAGCTCATGAATTAAAGGAGCTCTACTATCAGAGATTTACTGAGTATCACCACATAAAAATTATCTGAAGAACCAAGACTCAGAGAAACACTAGTTATCCCTTTTCTTTGATGCAAAATGAATAAACTTTGAAATCATGTCACCCTATGTCAAGGCAAAGAAACTGCTTTCCCTAGTACCATCTGAATGTCCCTCTACGAATGGCCATTTTCCCATACATTATTTTGTGTGTGTGTGTGTGTGTGTTACTCCATGAGAATATATTGTTTGCTTTCACAGTTTCTGGAATGACCTTTTCATATTCATATAAAACACAAGAATAAACTTCATTAAAACCAGAAGAAACACAGCTTAGCTAATGAATTATTCTATTTCAAATTTTTCATCTAGCCTGGAACACAGTTTCTAAGGCTTTGATGCTGAAGGGAGTGAAGTCATTAAGATGAACTGATAACACTGCAGCATGAGCAACTTCCTCTTCTCTATAAAAATACTGGATCTATTGGAATTTAATTTCTTAACGAAAAAGTAAAAGGATGGAATACAACAGTAATCTCTGCAGAAATGGGAAACTGTACAATCAATATTAAAGTTTCATAAATCATTTCCCAAAGCTCTGAATAAATCAGAAAAAAAAGTACCAAGCCCTTTAATAAACAATGATTCAGTTTTTAACAACTGGTTATCTTGTTACATATTCTGAAGCAAATAAATGGAACATTCAGAATGAACATATTCCTTGAGTGTACTGGCAAAGTGGACAAATGATAAAGAAAACTAGATAATGGGACACTAACAAAAAGGTTTTCCATTTAATTTTTATAAGCTGTAAGAAAATACTGTTAAATTCACTTTGATACTTTGTTAACATTTTAAGGTGTAAGAAAGTTAAATGGAAGGAAATGTGACAAAAAGGCTGGAGAAAGGACATGATTTGGACCCCTTATTACCAGCGTTTTGAATGCATTAGAAATAACAAAATTATTAGAAATAGGCACAAAAGTCTGGAGAAGTGCTAAAATATGATTATTTATAGGATGAACAAAATTTATAAAATATCTATTAAATATTTTCTTACAAATGGAGAACAGCCAACCCAAGTATAATCTCCACAACACTGAGACAGTCCTGCTCAAGTTGAACACGACCTAATGCCAGTGCTAGGTAGATTCTGATTTATATTTACAAAAATCCATTAGAAAACAGCCCACAAGAGAGGGATAAACTCTATCACTGTGGCAGACTGTTATGATGATGCAAAATATCATTCTTTTGAGACACATTTCAAAAAAACCCCAAAAAACAAAAAAACAGAAGGAGCTTGTCTGGAGGGAGTTAGGGAACCAAAGAAAGGCTAGAAATGCTATGAACGGAGACCCCAGCTCTAATGGCAAGTGCTGGTCAAACGGAGGCTCAATCTACCTTCATACAGAGCTATTAACATCACCTGTGTCTGAAATTCAGAACAATGGAGCTGGTGTTATTAAAAATGCTCCAATAAGCCTCTTCTCTGGGGGAGAAGATATTTTCCAATAGTACATCAGATAACGGGTTAATATCAAAATTTATAAAGAACTCATACAAGTCAACACCAAAAAGAACAAATGACCTAATTAAAAAATGGGCAGAGGACCTGAATAGGCATTTCTCCCAAGAGGACATACAGACAGCCAACAGACATATGAAAAGATGCTCAATGTCACTAATCATCAGAGAAATGCAAATAAAAACCACAATAAAATATCACCTGACACCTGTCAGAACGTCATCAGTAAATCAAACAACAAGTGCCGGCGAGGATGTGGAGAAAAGGGAACCCTCATGCACTGTTGCTGGGATTGCAAAGTGGTGCAGCCACTATGGAAAACAGTGTGGAGGTTCCTCAAAAGTTAAAAACAGAAATACCTTATTAACCAGCAGTTGCACTTCTGGGTGTTTATCCAAAGAAAACCAAAACACTAAATTGAAAGGATCTATGCACCTCTATGTTCACTGCAGGGCTACTCACAAAAACCGAGATATGGAAGCCCCTAGTGCCCAACACCAGACGACTGGTTAAAGAAGTGGTGATTCCTATGCACAATGCACTATTACTCAGCCAGGAAAAATCAAATAAAATATTACCATTTCCTAGGACACGGATGACCTAGAGGGTATTATGCTAAGTGAAATAAGTTAGACAAATACCGTAGGATCTAACTTATATGTGGAATCTAAGGAACAAAATAAATGAACAAAATGAAAATAGACGCGCAGATACAGAGAACAATCTGATGATTGCCAGATGGGAGCGGAGTTGGGGGGCTGGGTGAAAACAGTGGTGGGATGTAGAAGCACAAATGAGTAGTTATGGAACAGTCACAGGGATGTGAAGTTGCACCGGGAACAGGATCAGTGATACTGTAACACCTGTGCACAGTGCCAGGTGGGTACCAGACCAATGGGGGATCACTTTCTAAGTTGTATACGTAACTGCTACGCTGTACACCTGAGACTATAATTTCATACTGAATGTCAACTCTAATTGAAAAGTGAAAAGTAAAATAAAGAATCTTTTCTGGGTGACGAAATAAAACCTGACACTAGGTGCATGTGAGCGTATGACCCACGTACTGACGCCGATGAAGGGAGCCACGTGAGCACGTACGTACCACCGGCTGTTTCGTGATGTCCACCAAGTCCTTAAGATTATAATACTGATGTTTCTCAAAAGCCGAGAACAGCATGTCCAACACGTATTGTTTATCAGCCCGAGCTCGTTTTCCGTCTTCTTTCTTTTTCCTTTCATATTCAATCTGTGTGCAAAAAAGCAAAAGACAGACAAGCGTCAATTCAACACTCTCTCTGAAACACCGTCTCAGTAACCACCAGAGGCCAGGCTGCGAGGTGGCAGGGGGAGGGGCCGCGGTCCGCAGGGCTCCAGGGCCTCTCAGGTCTCTAAGGTGCTAAGTGTGTTCGGTCACTACTGCTGTCCGTCGTGAATCATGCTCTTCACTTGCTAAAGCTTCATGCGACGTGTCTCTTTCTCCCAAAACAGGTGTTCTTTGCCAAAATTGTATCAATTCAGTGTGGCGACTGGTTAGATCACAGTGATCAGAAAGTCTAACTTGCAGTCTTTTGTTTCTGATTACCCCAAATATAGTAAGTTTATCTAGCAGATGAAGTTTAGTAAGTGACATCTTTCAAGACTGGGGGTTTTGGGGAACAGGTAGAGTGTTCAGATGCTGGCAGAACACAGAACAGGTTCTCTAGGCAGGGACACATTTGGGAAGGGTTGGTAAGAAGGCGAGAACATGGGCAATGGCAGGAGGCCATGTGTCACCCCGACGCTGTGTGACCTCCCTGAACTTATTTCCTCTCCTACAAAATGAAAGCAGCAGTGGCACTCGGGAATGTACCCAGGAACATTAGTTAAAATTAAACGGTGTAGAAATGATCATCTAACACTGCACTTACAACTTTGCACAAATAAAATTACTTCTGTAAATAAAGTATAAAAGGTATGAACTCGTCTACTCAGAGGACTACAGTTCAGTTAATGTTGTTTCTTCTTTTACCTCTTCTCCCTTTGGGCATTTTGTTTGGCTCCTGCCATTGGCATCGTGAGAGAATGATAAAGCAGTCAGATATCTAACTTGTCAGTGGCCACCACAAAATATCAGTAGGATGGTTTACTGGTCTAGAAATAGCTTTTGCATTATGTGAGTTTTCATCACCGAGCTTGCCTGCCCCCAATGACCACATTTCACTGCATAACCAACTGCGTAGAAGCAAATGTCAATTCCAAAAGAATTTAAATGTAGTCTCCAGTTACACATTTTTTTAATCCAAAAAATCCATCATATACAATTTTACTTTCACAATAGAAAACAAATGATTCAAGGCTACAATGCAACCAAATGTCGAAAGTTCCTTGTGGACATGGTAGAGAGATGTTCAGCTGTCATCACTGGACCCTTAACCACGGACTAAATTATAACTGCCGCCCACTGCCAATTAAAGTCCTACAACACAGACGTCTGTACGTTCCTAGGTCGTTGTGTGCAGAAATACTTTGGTTTCTGGTCAAGGCCGTGTTGGTGGAGGCTTTTAACTTCTGAAGTGAGCCTTGACTGTCATGGTCTGCATTCTAAATCCCTTCTGAAAGACCCACCCCACCCCTAGCTTCTGCTTGTGCCCAGCGTGACCAAATTAATTCTTTAGAGCCGCTCAGACCTTGGTGTGCAAACTCGAAGGGACAAGAGCGCACAGCAGGCTTCTACGACACGACAATGCGCAGATACTGCTGCAAGGCCTTTGGGACACGGTCCTGCAGGCATCTATTTTAATCAGAATTCCAAATTTATAAGTATAACCCCAAAAAAGTCACAAACAATAAACAGCTCCCAAACCCTCAACAACCTGAAGACTAACAGATCTGGTGGCCACACTGAAGGAAATGCAGTATGCATGAAAGCTAACTCTCTCTCTAGCTCCTGGGGCCTTACGTCAGGATTTTATGTAACAAATTTATTCCTTCCAACACTCATTTTCTAGTTAGTTTGTCTAGTTCTCTATCACTTTCTGACCAGGAGCTCTTGCCAGAAAACAAAAGGGGAGGGGGAGTGGAGAGGAGCAATCTTTCTTCAAGTTGGGGTGTGGGTACAGAGAGGATAATCTAGAAAAAAAATACTCTGTTTAAAAGCCTCAGATTTGGTGGAAGGAGACGTCCTGGTCTCCTCCAGGTGTTATTTTTGTCCCCACCCCCAACAGGAGACTATCCAGTTCCTGTCTCTGAATCAGTGGCCGCATGCCAGAACTACCCAGGGAACTTAAAATTTTTAAGACTGCTGGCTTGTGCATCAGACCATTAAATCAATCTCTGGAGGTATTTTTCTTTTTAAAAAGCATCCCAGGTGGTTCTAGTGTACAGCCAGCTCTGAGGACCACTGGACAAGAGAGGACATGATTCCTCAGGAGAAAAGGTCATCTAAAGCTGTGAAATTTACACAGTCTAGATGACAGTGTCCACAAAGTCAACCAAAAGCCACAGGCCGAACGAAGCTCCCTGACTTGTCATCAGAGATGGAGGGGTCTGGAAGGAAGCTCACACGTCAGCTGACTCCATATTTTGATTATATAACTCTGTCAGCAAAAATTTTAAAACGTGAACTATATATATTTGTAAATTGTAAAAATGCACTGTTAACAGGCATAGCTATTATAAAGCATAGGCAAACACAAAAATTAAAGAAATGGCATAAAAATAAAACATTATTTTAAAAATAAGTTTTCATTTGTCAAAATTACAAAACACTCTCTGTTTTGCTCTCAAAATAGAGTGATCTGTGCCCATGGTTCGGATGCTAGCTTTTAAATGAGCTGCAAACTGCGATAGCTTCGTACCAGCAACAGCTGATAAAATTCAAGGTGCACCATGCACAGAGGTCAAGTGCCACTGTGTCAGCTACTGTTGACATGCCTTTAGCTCCAGGACTTGGGCCGGTGGCAGCGGGGTCCTGTGGGCTCCACTCCCAAGATTCCCTGCCAGCTGGTTCCCAGCTGGGGTTCTGCCAACTGGAGGAGGAAAGTGATTTTTCCTTTTGTGAGCTGTGGGAGCACCTCCGATGGCAACGGCTTCCAGATCTCTGGCATCCAAGCTCCTTCCTTCTCCCTCCTCCAGCCCCAGCCTCTCCGCCTCGCATTCATGCACCGTTTGTAACCAATTCCCTCCACCAGATCCCTTTCTGCTTGGAATATCTAGAGTTGTTTTTGTTTCCGTGATAGAAATGAAATGAATCATCATTAAAGACAGGGAATGGCAAGCCGTATTTCAAATGATATTGATAATTTCCTTTTTGGAGAGGCCAAGTTTTTGTCAGATCGGATTACGTCATCATCGTTTCTATCTCAGAAAGTGACCGACAAAGAGATCATTTTAAAAGTAAAAGAAATGTCAGTTTTTCTACTTTCCTGTTGACATATATGTTCTTTATTAGTATTATCTTTAAAGTTTCTTTGCAGGAATCTTTTTATGCCATTTGTTCATTTTTTAAAGACTGAATTTAGTTCATAATAGATACTATTATGTACAAATTCCTGAATTTAGCAGCAAACCTAAAACTCTGAAAGCAAATGTCAGTATGAGGCACTGAAGCATCCATGCCAACTCCTCTAAGTCCTGGCCTTCTACTTTCCTGCTGGAGACTGAGTGACCAGCACAAGGAGTGCATAAGCATGCCAAGGTCAATTCACACAGCAAATACTTTAAAGCTTAATCTCCTTCCTTTATTAGGTGAAAAACAAGATAAACACAAGTTCCAATATCTCCCCCTCAGTCAATATGCCCTCTTGGAAATCCTACTTAGACAACCCATTATTTCCCAAAGTCTGTTTTCACTGCTTCAAAGGATGGGGGAGAAGGTGTCTATAGTTTAAATGTTTGCAAAGTGCAGGATTAAACAAATTCCTAGAGGCTCCTAACATTAATGCATTAAATGCAGAGGGCATTATAATCAGATACCATCAGGATCCACAGGGAATTCCTTTAACACAGAATCCATTTTACATCACAATTTTTTTTTTCCCAAGACGACTCACGAAATTAGTGTTTCAAAACACTTGCTTTGGAAAACGCTGGCCTCTGGGGAGTAAGGTTCCAATCTCACAACACAACAAGGATTTAAGGCAGAGGACAGACCACTAGGTGAGAGCCTGACAGGCCACACGCACCCCAGAAAGTGGGCCTGCTCAGGCCCAAACTTTCAAGAAAGAACTGAACTAAGAGAGAATGTCAATTGTAAACTGCTTTTTGGCCCAGTGAATGTTTTCCAAAAGACGAGGAGGTAGGTTTCATACCCCAGAGTGTCTGTGAACTAGAGAGAAACTTACACTGAATGTTGAGAATAGGTGCAAAGTGGGAATGCAAATATTTGGAGATCATTGTGTGTATATCTATATCTATATCTATATCTATATCTATATCTATCTATACATAGGTATAGATATAAATATAGATATCTGTCTACACACACACACATATATACATACAAACATACATACATATATATGTATGTAAATTTTTCTACGTGCCATAGGTGGTTGAAGTTTCTAGGGTTAAATGCAAGATGGTTTCTTTCTGATCAAATGTAAAGATAAAGTTTTAAAAGTTACATATACCATGTCCCCCCCACTTCAATTTTTGCACTGATATTTTCCCCTTAATTTCTACTGAACATCTTGATTACACAACCACTAAATCACTCTTGAACTGTTAATGTTTCAGAATCTTTTAAAAATTGGTGTCGCTTTCTGATAACAATAACAACAGTTTTACACTCGTCCTGTAGTTGATACGATAATACTAAAGATGCTTTTAAAAGTCATGTAGTCTACGGCCAAGCCCGATCCCATCTGATCTCGGAAGCTAAGCAGGGTCGGACCTGGTTAGTACTTGGATGGGAGACCACCTAGGAAGACTGGGTGCTATAGGCGTAAAAAAATAAAATAAAATAAAATAAAATAAAATAAAATAAAATAAAATAAAATAAAATAAAATAAAAGTCATGCAGGTGTCTCTACTCACTCTGATAGACCGCTGTGGGAAAAATTACTAAATATTCAAATGTGGTGGGTAATAGTCAATCTTTGTTTTTATATAAGTAAAATCTTAATAAAAAATTACTATATGACTCATTACTATAATTACATTAGTAAATGACTCACACTATGGCGACCTTAACAAAGGTTAATACTATGAACCAAATGTCACTTTAGATGACATCTGGAACCTTTCTTCTACATCTGCCAGGTAGTTACAGTGTCAGTGTCACTAAGAACACAAACGAGAAAGAGGTCAGAGATTTGACACTAGTGAAACGCCAGCTCTGACTGACCGGAGATTTTCCTGCTGCCTTGGAAATTATGGTCTGCAGTGGTAATAACAAGAGTGACTCTGGTAGTGGAATTTAGGAAAAAATGATCGTAGTATAGGAAAGGGCACTTCCTCCTTCAAAGGGAAGAGAGGTGACACCGACCAGGGCCCGAGAAGGCCCAGCCAGAGAAATGAAAGGCACGACAACTCCTCGGAGCCGGGGGTTTTATCCATCTGCTTCACCAGGAGTGGGCGCCTCAGGCACAGCAGGCATTGAAGACAACATTTGTTGTTTCGAGAAGACAAATCTTAGGCACCTGTGGCAGGGCACTGTCACGGCCAGGTGCTAACACGCTTCCATAGCGTCTGCCATTTCCCATCCCAACGAGCTCCACTGCCCACTGAAACGATGCAGACGACATACACTCACTGTGACAACTCCGATGACTCAAAACGACTTGAAGAACATCAGGATAAAATCACTACCACCCAACAATAACAACTGTTCAAGTATTTAACTAATCTTTATTTTTGGACATTTGCTTCCAATTTTATCCTATCTTAAAGAATAGAGAGCAACACTGCTACCCTCTGGCACCTGTCTTTCTTATCAAACTTCTTTCCAGAAAGGTCCTCTCTCTTTAGAGCTTACGGAGAGTGAGGTCTTTCTTGTCCTCTCTATGATACAAACACACAGGAGTGGAGACTGCACAGAAGAAACCAGGCCCATAAAAGGAGGGAAAAACACAGCTGGGGCTACAGGAGATGTGCACTGACAAAGCCGGGGGCGAAGACCATTAAGACCTTTACTACTCCACTTTCTCTTTTTACACATGTGTGTATTCCCACTTAAGAGTAGAAAAGATGAGAAAAGAGGAGGACAAAAAAGTAGACTTTTATTTACTTGTCTCAATCGACAAAGAACAGAAAAAGACTCTCTTGCACAATGCGACAGTTCTGTGTCACTCGCCATGCCATGCTCCTCCTCGGCTTATGCATTCCCTGAAGCATAACCAGAGGGTGTAAAAGCAAAGCCTGGCTGGGCGCAAATGAATTCTGACTTGCTTTATTTAATCCCCATGGTGTAGCAATTTAAAAAATTTGAATGTCTTAGAAGGGACTTGCGCGCTCCGGTTCATCAAAGTCCCTACCATGGGAAATGTCAGCATTCTGCTCCCTGAGGGTGCCAGGCTGGCCCTGCCGGCACCTGCGGCCTCTCACATAAAATAACTGTATGAAACTCAAGTATCTAAAGTAGGGGTTTGGCAGGTACTACTCTGTGCCACTGGATGGGTCCAGACACTTAAAACCAGTGTTAAAGAGAGTTTATTTCTCCTAAACTCCAGAGGACCTTCAGCAAATAAAGCAGAACACAAGATGTCAACTGTTAATTGCTACGTCATCTTCATCTTACTTTCAGAGCACTGTCGCATTCCTCCTTACATCCCAAGTACGTCAGGACCCCCAATCCGCAGCCCTGTCAGCACTGTCGGTGGCATGCGGCGACACAGCCGGCGGCTCATTTAAGAATGAGGCTCCTAAACCAGGCTGCCCAGGTCTGGCACCCAGACTGGTTAGTGACTGGCTGTGTGCGCTCGAGTGAGCTAATCTCCGTGTCTCCGTGACCTCCTCTGTACAGCGAGAATAAAACTCCTCGTTCCTTCACAGGTAGGGATGGTGATTAAATGTGTCACTACTTATGAGACACTCGGAACGGTGCCTGGCACAGAATACACATAACACACATGGGTGCGTGTTGTATATCGTAGGACTAGAATACATTTAGTATACATGACATGCTTCAATACAAAAGGTTTACAAAAACACCTCCGGGTAGCCCTCACCTTGCTTGGCAGTGCGAGACCATAAAAATGCTCACGGTGAGATTATGTGAAGCACCTTAATAACCAGTGGGGAAAAGCACCATTGTTCTAGGACTGTGAATTTTTGTCAAAACATTAAAAATTCTCAGTTATAAAGGTACAGAAAGATGAAAAAAGTTAAACTAATATTTATTAAGGACACCGTGATTTAAAACATTAAAACAGCGAAAAATGAAGTGTCTGATTTCTTTGAAAAACTTATCGCGAGTAATTTGAACTCCTTCTCACTGTATAGCTAGAGACAGAGCCAACATCTTCTCCACGCGTGGCAGACTGACACATTCCTCACTGAGCTTGGAGAACTCAAGCACCTAGGAGCAAGGTGTGAGACTGCTGAGGTCCTTCCACAACTGAGTCTATGATACAGAGAAGAGGAAAGATGTAACAGAATGAATGAGGGTACGAAGACTCACGTTGTATTGATGATTGGCAACAGGTTTGTAATTGGTTGTCACGACTTTGTCCAGTTGCTGTGACAGTCTCACAGGTTTGGAAGACTCTTCTATTTGCAATCTGAAAAACAGAAGGCCAGATTAAGAAATTCACACGTTTATTAAAGAGAAACCTGAAGAGTTATTCCTATGATTCTTCTTACTCAAGAACTCTTAACATATAAGTAACCGCAGAAGACATACCAGCCTTACTGCAACACTCCACACACACACACACACACACACACACACACACACAGAACATACCAGACTATAACGCAGAAACCAGACCATACGCTGAACATACAAACCATCCCATTATGATTCCACAACCTACTTCTCATCTTATACCACAGTCAACCTTTTACTAAAACAAGCTAATCAGCTTTACATTTTTGAAAACAAAAATCTACATGTGCAAATGAATTAACTTATGTAGCCTAAAGCTGCTCAAGTTATTAATTCAAAGCTTCTAGACAGTTGGTAAGAGATAAAGGTAAATGGAAGGACAATAGCTGCCGCCCAGCGTCCGGTGGCTGCTTTCTGGGACAGTGCAGACACAGAAGACATCCATCACCACAGAAACTTCTACTGGACAGCACTGGTCTATTGCAGGACTCCATCAAATTATAAGTCAAAATATAGAGCCATAAAATAAACATATGACACTACGTACAACATGTTATTAAAAACAGTATTTGACGAGTACATATATATTCAAGTAGCAATCTTGGGACCTGATTTTGTTTTGGACTAAATGTTATACTTAGTCTACCATGTCACACTCTACCATTTACTTATTTTAAAAATTGATTAATTTGGAATATCAGCACAGTAAATCTAAAAAATGGTTTAAGAGGGGAAAAGTACAGCTTTCTAAGGTGACTATTTTCAAAGAAACAAAAGGTACTAGTGCACCTTTAGATGTCTATCAGCAAGATATCAGAATACGAGAATATGTTTAAAGCACAACAAGAAATTGCCAACCAAATCTAGCTAAATTATCATTGAAGAACAAGGGTAAAATAAACTATTTTTGGACAAAAAAGTTTATCGTTAATAGATCCTTACTGAGAGAATCAAGGATTTGTTCCAGTAAAATGGAAAATGAACCCAAAAGGAGCTAGTGGGATGCAATGGTTGTAGCAGATAAACTGAGAACCATGTTAGAAAACTGCCTACTTAATAAATACAAAAAAAGAGACAGTGTTTTTTTAAAAAATAAAGTGGAACTAACATGAAAGGTGAGAAGGCAGAGAAGAGAATTAATGCATTTTAAGATTTTTGTTTTCTAACTTTTCTGCAACAAGCATCAATTACTTTTATAATCAAAAAAGGAAGTACACTTTCTTAAAGAACAAAATCGTTTCTTGGAAGCCATAAGAACATTGGTCAATTAAAAGCAATTCATGCTCAACATCATATATTACTTTATTTTATTTGAATGAGACTTTAAGTTCTTTGGTTCAATAAAACAGGAACTAAAAATTAATTTTCCTTTAAAATTCCTTCAAAAGCATAACTTGCAGTATAAAAGATACCTGTATTTATAACATTCTTATTATTTAATTCCTTGGGTAAAGTTAATTATCTATTTGCTTCTGCCTATTTTTAGGTATGTAACATCAAGGTACTCGGAAAATAATAGTTATCTACCACTGCTTTTTTAACCTGAAAGCAATAAATACTATATAGGCTTTGTTTTCACTACGATCCCCAAATTTAGTGTAGTCATTTCTGTACTGAATATATTTTAATTCTTTCAATTATTTATAAATCCACAGATACACTTTACATACATAAAATGATTTATAAAGTACCCTAGCAATGTCTACAGAAACTTACCGTATATGTAACCATATATCATATATCCAATGTTACTTCGCTTTTCATGTGACAAACACGCTGTCAAAGAACCATGAAAAAAACACTAGCTAGAGGTCGAGAAGAGAGGTAGGAGTCCACCTAAGGATGGCCTTGGACTTAAAATCCTTCATCGGCCGCTTAACTGTCCTTGGATGAAACACAGGCTCCTTCACATGACGTCACGTCCCTCTGGGATCTATCCCTTCTAGTCTCCCACATCTGCATCAGGCTGCAGCTGTGCCACGTCTGGGGTCCAGACAGGGCCTTCTGCTGGCCATCACCCAGCAAGTGTCACTGGGTGCCTCTACCTCTGCCAGGCACTGGGCCAGAGGCTGGGGATGTCGCAGTAAAGGCTTGCTCTCGTGGAAGACTAAGCCTAAAAAACCGTTTACCTGTAACTAACTGCAGTACTGGAGAGGGATGGGGGCAGCTTCATGACAACTGGTCGCATGCCACTGTGAAGGAAAAAGGAAGCCCAAGGTACGCCCCTGCAGGCAGCTGGACCAGGACAGAACATGCTTACAGGTGAGGCGAGGCCCGAAGCCTGGGTCAAAAAGCCACCTCCAAGCTGCGAGGCTGTCTCAAAGTGACTAACAGGTAAACCTTTAGGGAGGAAAAAGTGACTGGAGACCTACAGAAATGTTTGCCAAGTGTGAGAACTAGGCACGTGTAACTCCTTGAGAAAAACAAGGCCAAGTGGCAGCCGATTTCAGAACACCTGCCCCCAACGCAGTCAGTTACCAGGGGGCAGGCCTCTCTCTCCACCACGCTGCCACCAAACCACCTTCCGTTTCCACCAGCCCGCTCCTCAATTTAATGTTATGAGGCATTCGAGGAGAAAGGCATGGACCAGCTCCTTCCTTCCACATTAAATGACTGTTGCCATTACTTGACAATCTGACAATTCCTTGGGGTTTCAGTCTGTTTAGGTAAGTGTGTCTGCATAAATGGTGGCTTATTCCTGTCAGACTCTTAGGCTGTAATGTATCTGAAGAATTTTATTTTGATTTGAAGGATTTATTTGAAGCCACTGCTTCCTCATTCGGGTTCGTGTGGCTTACTTTCTTTTCCATTCTAATTCAACAGTTTTAAAAGCCAATGGCCACAGAGCACGGTGCCGTTTTTTTTCTCAAAGTATTTAATCTTTTACATATATAAAGAAAAACAACGAATTAACTTCTTAAAGCTAAAGAGCTCATATAAAATTTTAACTTTTTTCTTATACATTTAACAAGTCAACTTCAAGGGTTTTAATTAAAAGAGCATGTCTTATGATTCAAAACTCAAAAGGTTAATCTATGGACTGAAAATATGACATACTTTTAAAGAACTATATCTTAAAATACTTTAACCTTGAATAGTTTAAAATAATTTAGCAGGGTTCTTCATTTAACACTAAATAATTCATTTAACATTATCTCATGAAGTGTCAGAGCAATTTGCAACTCTATTTCACCATTGAACAATGCTCTAAATTAAACATCACTGACTTCGACATGCCTTCAAAGTCAAAATAAGGTTTATCTTGGCTTGTATAAAATAATTGGAAATACTTGGTTTGAAAAGCTGAACGGCAAACTGCATACAGAGCTTTTAGGCTGGACACCAGGCAAACGGAAGGCTTCATGTCCTGATTATTTAAAAAACAGGTCTTAACCTTTTCAGAAAAATTTAAAATTTGTTATTATTTTTAAGAAACAATTAATAGAAAGGTAATATTCTGTGATCATTTAGATGCAGCCAGGCCTTATTTTATAAACCATTAAAATAATACTCGTTGTTAATTACTGCCGCTACTTCGGGACAATTTATCCTTGACACTCTCAGAAGGCTAGGATTCATTGAATTACTAATGATTTTAGAAATATTAAGAGTCAGCTTTATCTCATTTCTTTCCCACAAAGAAAATGCTCCAGGGCTACATGACTAAGAGCTGAAACACACATAAGACAACAACTATCACAAATAATAAACAAAGACATTCAAAGAGTACTTGCTTTGTGCTGGAAACTGTGTTAAAAAGCTTTACTTAAATCATCTCAATCTTACTCTTTCCTCTTAAGTAAGCAATAAATAACAGGACTGGCACTCAAGATGCTTCTGTTTTACCTCAAAATTCAAACAGTTAATCTACATAGTTCCTAAAAGTATAAAAATATGCAACTGCTTCCATGCAATCTCCTAAAAGGTTATAAAAATGTCAAATTAAAATCTCATGGAGTTTAGTTCAAAATAAGTTATTCTCCATGACACTCATCAACCTGCCACAACTTGCCCAATTCCACACACACACACACACACACACACACACACACTCCTTTAACAACACGGAAAAAAGATTCCTATTAATTCAATGTCACTAGTCCTTAGGCTATAACCATGGTCCGTAACCACAAAAAAATACTTAAATATCTTCATTATACTTTAAGATTTATGTATTATACTGAGAATTCAAATTTCAAATTATATAGTATATTTTGGAAATAAAAATTTCATGTTAAAAAAATAGCAGAAACATGCCCCAAATATTTTAAAGGATGCACACTAGTAAGAGCCAACGAAATGGGGGAAAAAAGCCAAATTCTACTGCTCTAAGCTGTTGGCAGATTGGGAAAGAGAAGTCTACCAATTTTAGTCAATAGATCCTTCATTAACCTCACTGGTACGTACAGTTCTTCTCACGTAAAAATAACTCAATACATATTTGTTAAGCAAATGAACAAATGACACATTTACTGCACAATTAGATCACAAAGGAAAAGGCTGGATCCCATATTAATGAAAACCACAATAATGACTGATTTTATGCATATAGGCTGTTTTCATGCCTAAGCTGCAAACCCTAAATAATACTGCGTTGCTGATCAGTTATCAACTACAGAATTAAACAACTACAGAAAACACCGAATAACAAATGTTTCCGCGAGCAACGGCCAGCGTCGGAGCTATTCTGTAATGTTACTACCGTGATTTTAGCATCCATCCAGCCTTAGTTCTGCAGCTGCACTTGACTGCAATTTACGCTAGTCCCAAAATGATAGGTTTCACAAAAGAATGTGTATTTTCTTAAGATTTTGGTTTCATTTTTGACAGGGAGAGAGCAAAGCAGTGAAGGAGGTAAAGTGCCTCCCAAGCGGGGAGGAGCGGACATTAGCAGGGTGACAGAAAGAGAAAAGTCATGGCAAGGAGAAGCAGGAAGAGCAGTGGGAGAGCACACACACAGGTGGCCCAACGTCACCCAACAGGAAAGGAAGTGCTGGAATAGGGCCCAGCTGGAGAGCAGGTGGACAGAAGGCCGGGGGAAGGGCCAGGTGAAGGAGTTAACAGGTGCGGGGTGAGCTGATTTACTAACACGAAAGGCTCTGATGAGGCCTAGTTTCAGGCCTCATCAACTTCCTTGATAGGAAGTTTCGATATTTTGAGAACAGGACAAAGGGCTTCTCAGAGGCACTGTAACAGAAGTACATTTTAATCTATTATTTGTAAATCTGAGTGCCCAGGAAAAAATTTTAGGGCTCGCGACTGACAAGTAATAGAATAGATCCTTATCTGGCAGAGCTACTGGAAAGATTATAGGTAGCAAATAGTAAGTTATTTGGACAAGTCTCTTCCCAACATGTATTACTTGTAAGTGTCATGGAACCAGGGACCCTTCTCATAGCCCCAGGGCCTAGAACAGACATGTAATATAAAGTGTTGAATATATAAACGAGGGGGAAAAAAGGACAAAAAAAGTTTTAAGTAGCATCTATTAAATGTGGTTGTCAAATCACGATTTGCAGTCATATGTGCTAACATTTAGATTTGGCATTTAAGAAAAGAGGCTGTACAATGTATTAAGGTTCAATTTTCACTCTGTAGGAAATGCCCAATAAAAGAAAATTCTCCATTATCTGCTTGTACTGTTCAATATGGCAGCGACTCGCAATATGCAGCTATTCGATTAAAATGAAAAACTCAGTCTCTCAGGCACACAAGCCACATTTTAAGTGCTCAAGGGCCACATGGCTAGTTGCTACTGTTTGGACAACGGAGAGAGTACACTCCCATCACTGTAGAAACTTCTAGTGGACAGCACAAGAGAAGCATAAACCCCAATATCTACAGGGGCCTGTCAAGTGAAGCTGAAAGGGACAGTGAGAGGCGGGCTATGGTGCTCCACCCTCGTGGGCAGCAGTCCTCATGCCAGCTGACTGTCACTTGTAGGGATGTAGCCCGCTATTATCAGATATTCTTAAATTATTATTCAAGAAAACGCAGTCAGATTTTGTGTGAAGTCGCTTATTAAATATTGCCAACCAATTCAATTTAGAAAACAGGCAACCTCCTCCCCTCAGAAAACAAAAACAACCCCTCAAAACCAAAAATACATATGCCAGCTAGGCCAGGGAACCCGGGTTTTGTTGTTTCAAGCAGAGAAGCAGCAAAGAATTAAGAATTACTACTAAAAGCAGGAAAGTCGGGACACAAGTGCATCCTAACCACTGGCATCAGTGGTTGTCCCCCCGCCCGACCCCCACAGGAGAGCCCACGAGCAACTGATGGACTCTCTTGGACTGCGCTCAAACTATGAGTTGAAAAGTATCTCCTACATGACCCCAAAATGTGATTGTTTTTGCCTTTTTAGGGAAATAGCAATTTCATATGATTCAACCTGATAGCTCCCTCTTAATGAAAGACTTAACGCTAAGTTGAATTCTTCTATATGGGAAAAATTCGAATCGTTAATTAAGTCCCAGTGTAATGGTGGTTTGCCCATGATCACAGTCTGTCAGAGGCAGGGAGGGAAAAAATTCAAAATTCCTCGTCCAGTGCTCTTCATAATTGCATTTTAAACATAATGAAGCAATTCGGACGTCTTTTCAAGGGGGTAAGTGTGCACTATCCCAACTTAAAACATTTATAGCTATTTAAGAAGACATAGCACGTCCAGTACGTGTCCAGTGTTGAGAAGAGGCCTACACCCAGCGAGGGAACGATGATTCACCCTGGGCTAGGTTTTCTCCTAGACTTTTCTTAGAAATGAGAGCCACCCACAAGTTCTTGGTATGTGCTGAGTAAGGTAAAGTGAATGGCAGTTAATATAATAAAGCCTTTCATGTAAGTGTCTTGTTTTTGTTTTTCTAATTTACTGCATAACTTGTTTTTGGCTGAAACAACATGACTGCCAATCCCGTACCAAATTTCCACTTCATCAGGAAGGACATATCACCAGCATTCCAGACAGTGTCCATTTACCTGTTTACTAAACAACACGAACTCTCAACCGTCTGGAACGTAAGAATCTTACCTCACAGCCAGGATATTTTCACTGTCTTACGCAGTTTCCTTTCCTCTTATATTCTCTCCTTAAGTACGCTACGTGTGATCCTGAACGTGAAGGCACGTTCAGTGGATATCTTTAAGCCGAGCAGTGGCGGCGCTTCTAAGTCACCAGCACGCGGGTGGCAAGTACACGGATGCCCCAAACTGGAGGAAGGGAGCGGGAAGGCAGCACACACGACTGTCTCTTAGGCACCTGGGAAGACACAGGATAGCTAAGGTCTGCACTGCCTGATGTTTCTGTTCAAATAATTATAAATTCTGGTCACTTGCAACTTATCCATTGCAATATTTTTTTCCATTCGTCGAAGTCAGGCTGATTTCGTCTATCATTTCATGAAAGCAAATTGCTTTCACCTTGGAAAGTTTGGATTCCAACACGTGCGTGTGTGAGAGGGGTAAGAGGAAGGAGAGGGCAGGAGAGAGGAAAGGGAGAGGCAGGAAGGAAGGATGGCTTGTGATGGAAGAAACCCTTTGCTGATTATGCTTTTTGCGATAATCAAATACTCTAGTCGCCGTTTTGGTACAAGGACAAAGAAATACATGAGAAAAAAATGTTTCACTAATCAGGACCAATCACTACTTCTCAACATATGACCAAGCACTACTCTTTCTACGCTAGAAATAAAGTCGCCCTGAACTCCAATGGATGATGGATGACAAAAACAAATTTGATTCTAGTAAATTCTTTGGTATTCATATTCGTGCCAATAATTTTGCATTTAAAAATATTAAAGATGAAGCCTATGGCCAGGCCTCCCCCCAAACAAGCCTGATCCTGTCTGATCTCGGAAGCTAAGCAGGGTCGGGCTTGGTTAGTAGTTGGATGGGAGACCACCTAGGAAGACCAGGTGCTGTAGGCGTAAAAAATTTAAAAAATAAATAAAAAATAAGGGACTGTAAGCAGACAAGGCCCTCGCAATCTCAACCATGAATTGCCTCATCTAAAAAAAAAAATTCTTTCTTTCTTTCTTTCTTTCTTTCTTTCTTTCTTTCTTTCTTTCTTTCTTTCTTTCTTTCTTTCTTTCTGTCTTTTCTTCCTTCCTTCCTTCCTTCCTTCCTTCCTTCCTTCCTTCCTTCCTTCCTTCCTTCCTTCCTTCTTTCCTTCCTTTCTCTATCATCCATCCATCCATCCATCCATCCATCCGTCCGTCCGTCCACCCATCCATCCATCATCTATCTCAAAGATGAAAGCCAACCTATGGTTCATAGAATGACCGAGGATAACTCTCAGCCCTTAGAATGCACCGCGGCACACTGAGGCAGGCTCTGAAACCAAACTGGTTTTAAGTCCCAGCTCTACCACGAGTGTGATCTCAGTCACATTAATCAGCCTTGTTGACATCTTGGTGCCCTCATGGGAAAAAATGAGGACTATAACAAAAAGAGGAGGGATGGTCTTAATAAAACACTTAGTAAATGGTCTGTCCCATAATATGCATTCAGTACATTTTAGCTGTTATTACAGTCACTGCTATCGCTCAAGTAGCCATACTGAACAGATGAATAAAGTTATTTAAATAAACACAACTTTTAATAATTATCTGGTTCACCAACTGGATTTTAAAATACATCATCCTTGATTTATTCTGATGGGGGATATTTGGCCACATAAAAGCACTCTCTTTGATGTCCTCTGATGTTTTCAAGGGTAAGAAAATTTCTTTCTAAATGCCACTCAGCGGCAGGTAAAACATGCAATGTGCATGGAAGTGCTAATTAGAACTAATTATAATTTAGCCAAAGCTCCAAAAGACATAGAAATACGGGAGCTTATTACAGTTTGAGGTATCTGTACATCCGATTCAAAATATTCACAGAATTTTAGATGCAGACAAAATATTTTTGGATTTAATCCTTAGGGCATTCAATACAATCTCTCATATAACTCTGAGCCGGTAGTGACTAGAACACGTGTCTGAGTTTAACAAAAGTAGAAAAACGCATCTGAGCAGAACATCTTCAGTTATGCAGGGAACTCAATGACCACTTTTACAGTCAGTCTTCAAAACTAACTAACTGTCTTCCTCATCATATGAAACGTGATTCAGGGAGGCACCTTCCTAGGTGACAGGTCACCCTCAGACAACAGCGGAGTGGGTGCAAGGGAATGAAGACACTCTCATCCCTCCCGTCCCTTACTGTGAACATCTGTTTTACTTTGACTAGCGTCCCCATTGTTCACTTCCTCGACCTTTTTAGCTGATTTCCTCTAGATCATCTAAATAGCTCTGGATTACTTCATATGCATTATTTTACTTCAGTGTCCAAATTGGCTAATGCCTTCAGGGAATGTTAAATAAAAACACGTAGGCCCGCTCCCACCCATAATCCCCAAACGTTAGTTTAGGCTTTTACATCCTGTAAGCACTTACCTATACTGACCCTCATAAACTTTGTGTGTGGGGTGATGTACAGGGGTCAATTTAGACAGCAGTTAGAGATCCTGACACCACTACATACAACTCATGTCACCACCATCCGTTTCTTCTCCCAGATTACATTTTTTTAAAAATTTTCTTTTCCCATCATTTGCTACTCAGATGACTTTCATCAACAGAAAGTGCGTTCTGCCTAAGTACCAACTCCAGGGCCCCCACCAGCTAAGTCAGCACCCCAGACTTCTGCTTCCCAGTGGATCCCACACATACAACAGAATCCAAAAACGGTGTGGGACTCAGGAACGATGGGACAAGAGAGTCCACACTAGGCGCTCCTCCCCAGCTCTGCCCAGCACTGCCAGCACGAAGCAAAGTCTGTCCATGGGACAGTCCAAGGTCACAGGTTCCAGGGGCAACTGACCCTACAACTCTGTCTTCCAGCATAACTCATTCGTCAACCGAGTTAGGCAGGAACCAGTGAGAAAACACGGAGGACAAACATGTGCTCGTTTATCCGAATAAACACATTCTCTCCCAAACATGCCAGGTTTCTCCTGGTCAATATTTAGAGCCAAGAAAGACATGAATCAGGATGTGAACCTGCTGTATTTTTCTACAGATCTAAACGAGACTATAGATGACTCAAGGGAAGCGGGCCTCGGGTCTAATTCATACACAGGGCAGGAGTTAAAGCATGGAGTGTGTTTGACAAAAGCGGTTTAGGTGTGAAATGAACTTGGTGGCTTAAAGGGAGCCTTGACGTGTTTCTAACAGATGGCGCGGCCATCGTCTTCACAACACTTAAGATCGGATCAGACTCGCGACCCCGTGAGCTCTCACCACCACGAAGAGGCTGTCTTCTCAACTAACGCGTGCTGGAGAACGTGTACTGTCTGTGAGGCGAAATGTGAAGGAAACACGTTGGAAGAGCGAAAACAGGCTCACGTGACTGAGTTTAAGGAGTGACTAAAGGAATTTAAAGTGAGTGTGTAGGAGGCGAGATGAATGTGGTAGCAGAGCCACGAAAGCTGACTTAACAGGATTTAGACAGCACAAGACGAGAAAGATCACTGTGCTGGGAGTACTTTCCGATTTTCATGCTTACTGTGTTATAAACGGGAGGCATATAGCCAGAATGACTTGAAATGGTTAGAGCTAAGTGTCTAAGATTACCGAGCAGTCCCCATTGCTAACTTTCTCGATTCCTCTAACTCCTGAAAATACTTAGGTCAGAGATGGAGTAAGCTGCACATGAGAGAAGCAACGTTTCTCCAGCCAGCCACTGTGCTATATACTGCAAGTATGAATCATTTTTCCAAATTAAAACGGCTCGGGTCCTATGACAATGTGATGGGTGCCAGCAGATTCCAACCACAGGATCAAACAACTGCTATTCACCACATTTAAAAACGCCGTTCTGCAAAACTCCACTTGCCTCCGAGCAGAAATCAGAATTATTAGCTGCACTGCGTGTCAAACTGTAGGAGGCGACTCAGCCCTCCACTAACCAAGGCCCTGTTGCTATGGTGACTAAGCGACTAGAGCAAATGGCTACTTCATTAGTGACACCACGAAGCTATAAACGCTGGATAATAGATGGGAATAAGCTGGCGGTATGTGGCTGCCAGTGGGCCCGAGACTCAGGGAGAATTTCTGAAGAGATGAAGTTCTGATACGTTGCTGCAGCAGCCTTATAAATGAAGAGAGGTGCTGGTGCTGGTGAGAACCGAGCTGAGCCGGGGCACTGAGAGGAGTGCTGAGGCCCAAGGCTGCGGCAGGGCCGACACCGGTGTCAGAGAGCGAACGTCACGCTCACACTGTCACTTAGGACAGCAGACACAGACTCCCTGCTGACTCAGTGCTCAGACCGGCACTGTGACCGGGCTTCAGGTGCCACGGCTCGCCCTCTCTCCATCAGGAGGATAAAGAGGGGGGTGGGAAAGATTTCTGCACGAGTTTCGACTTGGAAGAATTTAAATTTACATTTAGGAGCGAAAGTCAAAGTCAGATATAAACTTCTTTGATATGGTGACAAAAAATTAATGCTAGGATTAGGAGGGAGAAGAAGAAGAGGAAGGAGTGAGGAAGGGAGGGCAGGAGGGGACAAGGGGCGAGGGGTAAGTGGTACCCGGCTCGGCAACTGGCGTGAGAGCGCTCGAGTGCCAGCCTGAGGTGTCAGGGGCCCGCTGCTGAAACCGGGAGCTGCGGGCAAGGGCTCACTTTAAAAAACGGGATTCATTCCAGCAGCAGCAAGGAGAACGAACCAGGGCAGGAGACTGGCGTCAGGGAGGACAACCAACAAGGGGCGAAGAGAAGCGACAGGCACCAGCGAGCTGAGGGCGGTGTGAGTACCATGCACGTGACACTGATGTCACAGGGCTCTGGAGACCGGGTACAGGCCGGACCCGGGGTCAGGTGGATGAAACCAACACGAAGAAGCTACAACTGGTGGCGCAGAGGGCAAGACAGACTCACACCTGAGAGCTTCCTGAACCCCAGGGTCCTCGCCCTTCCTGGGACTTGCCGACTTCTTCCCCGCCATCCCACCCCTTCTCTCGCCTGGCCATCTCCTACTGCGGCCACTGCCTCCCCAGCAAAGCCACCCTCACGCCCGACGGCTGCTCCGCTTCCCTGCCCTTTACTCGCCTCCCCTGCAGCTCGCGGGAGGGGACCACGGAATCCCTCCCCACAGCCACCCACGAAGTGGGCTCTGCACACAGCGTGTAGAGAAGGGAAAAGCGACCCGTCATGTTGTTACTCGATTGCATTTCACCCACCACCTCGGCCTGCCCACTCACTACCTGTCAGGGGCTGCGTTAAGGACCGATTCTCACTCCTTTTAAAGGCCATTAGCAAAAACTGAACCAGAACTCCCCGAGGAAAGCGAATGAAGCAAGCCTATCAGAGAAGAAACCCAACTCAGGCAAAATTTTCTGATGCTGCTTGTCTTCTAACGGCTTGAGGTATAAGTGACACACAATAAGCTACAGATGCTTAAAGTGTACGATTTGGTAAGTTTTCACACACGTATATCCCTGTGAAACTTGAAATATTTATTTTAGGAAAATGGCCCAGTCTGACAACCTAGGCTCCTCAGTGCTGAATTTTGTTTTCCTTGTGGAAGAATCAATAAACCCACAGAGGATACATATATTTTAAGTTACTGTCTATCTCTGATCAATAATCTCAGAAATTTAGGGACATAAGTTTTATTTTGTATTTTTAATCAGAATAACTATGAGCATATATATTTATACCTAACTTCTAAATTTCAGGTGCTAATGAAATATTTTTTAAAAGTCAGTATATATGTTCAGGCAATATAATGATATACTTAAAAGAAACAACTGAACAATGATAGGCCAAAAATAGTGCAAATATACAAAAGCAGCTCACCTATATTCTCGCTATGTGATATTTTTTAAAGGAAAAGCATTTGCAACAGCAAAAATTATACAAATATATAAAGCATCCCTTACCCAAAATGTTCAACCCCGTATGAAGAAACTACGCATTGTTACTAAAAGATATAAAATGAGGCTTAAATAAATAGAGAGGACAACTGTAATTCTGAATGGGAAGATTAAATATGCCAAGAAGCTAATTCTTCCCAGAGAAGTCTACGCGTTTAAAACAAAAATTTTTAACTGGAATTTTTTGAATTAAAAAAACTGTTCTAAAATTGACACGGAAGACTAAACAGGTAGGAAGAATTACGAAAAAAAATTTAAAGAACAATAATAATGGGGATCATAATACTCTAGGCATTAAAATGTTATTAAGCCACGATGATTAAAATGGTATGAAAGTAGAAAGATGAAGTAGAAAAGGCTGTTTAGAAACAGACCCTATGATGTGTACGAATGAAATTTATGGTCAAGTGGCATCGCAAACCTCTGGATAAGGAAAGAGAGATTCAGATCATGTGCTCGAGAGAGGAACTACTCTGCCCTCGAGCTTATGACCACAGGGAAGGGCGCGCACAGGAAGGCGGGCTTAGGAGACACCTGAGCGAGCAGGAACCCAGCGCATGTTTTAGAGCTAAGGTCACAGCATGACACATGCTCGCATCATTCTGACTAGGCAACGCAGTCCCGTGGTACGGGATCTGTAAGGTACGAAGGGATTCGTGTTAAAAAGTCTCTCTGAGACATCCAGATCCTCTCCCTGGAGGCAACCGGTGACACAATTTCTTGAGTGCACTTCGAGGTGCATCTGATGGCACTTCGTTTTCAAATACGTCTTGGGTGGACATGTTTTGCCTCTGCTCTCTAATAACTGCTGACTTCGGGAGACAGCTTGTCAAAGGCCGGCCAGTGTTACTCCCGTGGAAAAGATTCAATTGTTGGTGAGGTACTGAAGGGATAAGAAATCACCACACTTAGAGTTATTCATAGTTTGGGGCATTTTATCTCCACATAAAGGTAATAAGTAGAAACATAAGCCAGGGACTTACATAGACTTTTGAGAGGGTTTTGATTACAGATGAAAGAGTGACCGGGTTCAATACAGCATCACAATGTTCTGGTCCACATGCTGTTTGAAAAGTGCACCTCCTTCCTAAGATTTCCTTATCGCCAGACTAATATTTTTCAAAATGTGCTCCGAGGACCACTGACATCAGAATCTCTGGGATGCCTTTTACCGGGCACATCTCTAGTCCCAACTCAAGCCCTACTGAGTCAAAAACTCGGGGGGCTGGGCCCTAGGGTCAACATCTTTAATAAAGCTGCCAGGGGATTTGCACACGCACGAAAGTCTGAGAACGACTGGGTACATCAGCCCCAGAAACACAGAAACCCTGTCTTTCTTTCTCACTGGAGCATGGTGCCTAGCACAACGCCTGACAAAAAAAAAGGTATTCTTTAATCCACGGTGAAGGTATAAGGGTGCACACTGAGGCTGGCTGCAGAGTATCTTGGTATGCTGTCAATACTCAGCTGACTTTGAAACTGCATGCTTCATCCATGATAGAAAAGTAACAAACTTTGGCAATCGACGGCTTAATAGAGTTCATTTAGCTGCGTGACTCAGTTTCACGGCAGAGCACTCGGAGAGATGTCAGGGAACTTAATTAGCAATACTTCATTATCTATCCGAGTTTCAGAAACATGATACAAGTGTATCATGTTAAGAAGGACCAACTGACCCAAAGAAAGGGTTCCCAAATGAGATATTTTACGTATTTTTTATTTCATGCTTTAGTAAAGACAGTGACATCTGTCCTAAGCAGAACCAGGAAAGAAGCAAATAAAGAGCATCTCAGGAACCAAAACAGATGTCACAAGGCCGCAGCTCCGGGCTCTTGACTCACAGGCCGGCCCATTAGACCTTCACTCAGAGTCTATTCAGTCTCCTTTAACACACATTATTCATTCTAATAGAATTTTAAAACTGGTTTCCTAGCTCACAGGAAATTAAAAACACTAAATCAGAGCAGAGAAATGGCTGCGACAGACAGTAACACAATCAACATGACAAACTGATGGCTGTTAAGAGGGCAGTGAAGGACTACATAGAACAATCAAAGAACTCACAAAGGGCGATACTCTGCGGCCAGCTGTGTCAGGGTGAGTAACCCTACCTTCCCGACAAGATCCGAAGGCATCCACCACATAATTCAACAGCAGGCGTTCGCGAGAAAAGCCAAGTTAGAAGGCTAAACCGTGGGGCCAGGAAAGCATGAAGTATGCACGCAGGTGCAAAGGGTAACATACCTTAGAAAGATTTTCACTTATTGAAGTTAATTAATAAGTGAAAAAAAGTCCGACTTTTAAGAAGAATTTAGTAACATCCCTTTGGAAAACTCTTAGAAACTACTTATTCTTCTAGAGTCCAGGAAGGAAAAAGAGACTCATGTACCAAACCAGGAGAGGTAATTTTCAAACAAAATGTCCTTAAAAAAATAACCCCAGTTATTCCTTTGTTGACATTGCTGGCAGTGGTTATTCTTACGTTCTATATCTGAAGGGCTATATAGTATTACACAGTATACTGTCATGTAGCCACCAGTTAGAATCCACAAGGGGATTACTTCTAGAAAAGTCAGGGCGCTGTATTCTAGGAGTTACCTTCGTGTTGAAGGATAAGTCTTTATGGAAAAGGAGTATCTAAAGTTTATATAACAAAAAACGGTGCTACTGAAATGCACTAAAAATAACAAAAACAGAAGTATAAACTAATAATTTAATGAGCTGCAATAAAACGCCATATGGCCTTCGATGTCATTATGTAATAAGTATTGCAGATTCTGTGAACAATAGCATTTGGTCTTCACCGCCCCCACCCCCTCCAAACCTGGTGCGCGTACCAGGCAGCGCTGGTAAACAGCAGATTTGTCCGTTAACTTTAGCTGTTCCATGTCGCCTGAGCCTCGCGAAGTGTACGTGTGTGCGAGTGAGTGTCCCACAGAACTGTGCTAGAGGATCAAGTGCAGTTCATGAAGCACAATGAGTATTTTCCAAATTACACAGAACGTTGCACATCAAAGAACAAGTTATCGAGAGTGAGCAACTCGAGGACAGGGAAAAGGTCTCGCCGATTTGTGGCCGAGTGCCTGGCATGTGACTCTGAGGGGAAAACCCTGCCCACCCTGTAGCATTAACGTTAGTTGCAACCAGTTACCGCATCCTTAATTCCGTGTCCACACTGTGACACAGGTGGTGTGGGCCATGCCAAGGACCTTTTAAAGAGAAAGCTATTTGAGATTTTAAAATTAACTTAGGAATATCTGTAAATTAAATATAAGTTAATTCAATTTTACGAGACTTCGACAAATAAAGAATTATTAGAATTTAACAAAGGAAAAAAACACCTGTTGATCTTCAGATCCATCTCCAAAATATGAAGCTAAAAAGATTATGAAAAACATTTGCTCATGCAACAACTATTTACCAGGCACTGTCATGTAGCAGATGCTGTGCTAGGTGACAGGGACACATACCATCACTGAGTCATAACAATTAAGTAATAAAGACAGTGCTATACAGGGGTAGGTTAAGAATACAATAAAACTGCTAACGGCTCAGCGAGTGCCTCGGCAGTGGGGAGAAAGATGAACCACGCTACCTAAGGGCCTGTGTGGGGAGGTGACACTGGACCTGAGCATGGCATGATGGAGGAGGCTCAAGCTTTCAGGTCTGGTGCAAGACAGGAGCTAAGGTTGAAGGAAGGGCCTTGACATGGGACTGTGCTTGTCTGAGAGACAAAACAGCAGCCATGTGGGCTGCTGCCTAGTGAATGAGAGAGGAAGAAGCTTCCAGATCAGGCCCCAGAGCTGGAAGGCGGGACCTGCAGGGTCTTGTGTATTCTAAGCAGGGAGCGGAAATGACCCCGACTGCTGTGTGAAGAAGGGCCTACAGGGGGCAGCGGGAGCCACTGGTCAGAGGGTACCCCAGGAGTAGAGGGAGGGCCAGCCTCACCCACAGGCACCCTGCACTAAGTCACAGGGCGCCTGCACTTGGGTTAATGCAATGCGGGCACCATTTTGAGATTCTTAATAACTTATGAACAAGGGGCACTGTATTTTCACATTTCTGCTTTGCAATACTCTGCAAATTACGTAATCAGACCTACGTGCAGGTGAAGGAAGACGGCAGCTTAGACTAGTGTCGTAGCAGGTCGGGGGTAACAGTGGTAGAGCTGAAGACGGACTGGATGTGTCTTGCCTACTGAGTGGAAGTGGGGAGACGGGGGATGAGCTGCACTAGGGGTGAGAGGGTGGGGAACTACCAAGAAGGCAATTTCGGGTGTGTGAGGCCTGGGCGCCTGGAGATGACCAAAGGGAGCTGCCGGAGTGTTGCGTGCACATGAGCGTCAAGGTCAGGAGAGGCGTCTAGACACAATCCTGAGTTGCCATGTATAGTTTTTAAGCGGACAGGGCTGCTTAGCAGGACGATGTAGGGGGAACGCATTCAAGAGATAAGCAGGAGCTGCAAAGACTAAGTCAGGCAGGAGGAAAATTCCAGAGAGTGCGCCCAGGGCAGAGCGCTGAGGGACACCTAGCAAACCCCCTGGGGGTAAAATATGCTCCATCAGCAACTACTGGATTGTCCGTCTACTCGGTCTAACAGCAAATACCCCCCAGCCAGCCCTCTGTCCACCCACCGGGATGATCCGCCACAGCTCCTAACACACCTGGTGACCTGCCCCAGAGCACGCTGTGCTGTCCCCGCTATAGCCCCTTCCTCCCTGGCCCTGTATGCCGAGAGGCTGTGATTTCTTTCTCTGACTTCGCCTAATCTGCGCTTTCTGAAAGCAGGTGTTTACTGCCAGTGCCAACCTCTCATACTGCACGTAAGAGTATAATATCCTTAATTATTATTTAATACCCACGTATGATCCATTTCCTATAAGAGATAAGCTCTAGCTGCTTTTTAATGTTACACCGTTTACAATACATTCGATGCTCAAAAAATATCCGTTGAACAAATGAGTAATAAATGACGCTTTGCAGCTCTGAAATGTGGGGAACTAACAGAAGTAGATAAATCAACTTGGCAAGTAACAGCTTAAAAAGGAATGAGTCATTGTGATCCAAGTCCCGAGCGGCCTGTAAGACAAGAGGCATGAAGCCTAAGTCCCAGCCCTTTCATTCCGTCCTTTCTTCACTCGACAAACACTCACTGTGCACCTATCAGGACCGGACCCTCTTCCAGTCGTCAGAGAAACACCGTGAATGAGGAGACCAATCTGCCCCTAGGGAGCTGGCTTCACTGGCGTATTTTGTCTCGTCTGAGATCACAACATCTATACCTTCCCTCTCCTGCTTTCCCCACATCTATTATTTTTCAGTTGAAAAAGTTTCTACTTTAATATTATTAACTCCATCCTTACGGTTTTCCTCAAATATATAAAACATTAGAAGAAAAGGGTTTTAGACATTCCAAGGCCTTCCAAGTCACAAAACATCAGCCTCAGTATATGACAGCTGTAATAAATCAGGGCACATCAGAGAGAAGCAGATCTTCAAAACGGTAGGACTAGTTCATCAAAACGACCCAAGGCATTACAGATTTCACATAAACCTCACGAAAGGGAAATAATGAACTCCACAGGCATGTAAAGTCACTGAAGGTTCTACCTCTCTCCTGCAGATGTGTGGGGCTTTGAAATGGAAGTTACTGCATCAGAGTTCGTTTTTAAGTTGGGATCTGCAATTTGATAAAATCTGATAAAATCTGAAACAATGAAGCAATCACACAGCACACACACACACACACACACACACACACACACACACACACACAACCCCCCCCCCCAAGTGCTGTCCTGATTACTTTGCCATGTAGCAGAACCTCGGCACTCACGGTATTAGTTTAAGCTGTGGGGGACTGGGGCAAGGACCACCTCCCCAGTACGAGAGGAGAGATGGAGGACACGCTCCCTTCCCTGTTCCTGTGACAGGCCAGGCAACCCTGGAAACCTGTGCGGGCCGAAGAGGCGGCTGGGCACCCATCGAACGTGCTGGAATCGATCAGGGCTACCTGTGAATTCCAGCTTTGCCATTTACAAACTGGGAGCTGAGGCAAATCGCCTAACTTCTCTAAGACTCACTTTTCTCATTTGTGAAAATGGAAATAAGGTTTTTTTTTTTTAAGTAACTAACATGAACGTCTAATGAATATACCATGAAGGAAGCCATTTAAGAGTGGGTGGGCCCGCCCTGTCGGCCGACTGACCTGTCCTGCTTGCAGACCAATTCCTTTCAGCAGTCTTTTAAATTTTTCAAGTGTCTTTTCTTTCGCTGCTTACCAACTCAAGGATTCTCTTTTAAAATTTGAATTTTCTTTCTGACATGTCCACGGCGACTGCCTGAAGTCTCAAGCAGGAGGGGCAGACAGCCTTAGCTACGATGGGGTCTGCCTGCTTCTTGGAGGTGGACTTACTTTGCTCCTTCTGGTGGTGAGAGAGAGGCCTGAGAGCCATCATTCCTACTGACTCAACATAGGGGCGCACCCTCGTTCCCCAGGGAAGAAACCTGTGGCACCCTTCCCTGGTCTTCACGTGCTGCAGGCGTCCCCGACCGAGGCTGACAACCCTGCTGTCTGACAGGGCCGGGCCAGCACCCTGGCTTTTAAGCAACTGGTAAGAGAACGGGACACACCAGCCTGCAGCCAAGTGGACAGTGCGGCTCCTTCCAAGTCTGCCATTCCGCAGTGCACAGGGGTGTCACATGGATGGGGGGACAGTCACATCAGAGACAGCAAAGATCGGTATGTCACTGTGACAATTTTCTGGAAGATGGTAGTAATGTCTTGCTTAATAAAATCTATCAATGATCAGGACTTCTGACAGACTAAAAATAAAAACACGTGAGGAAGGACCACCTTTTAAATGTGTCCAAAAGCACCACAGGGACTGACTAGTCGTGATGGTCCCCATCCTGACTAAGGGAGTGTGGCCACTTCTGTGGGTCACACTCAGCAAGTTGTAAATTTTCCAACACATCTCAACCAAGGTGGCTGGGCCAGATCCGCCCACCTGGCCCGGGGGGCAGAGATGGTTGTCCTGGTGACAAGTCCACCCACAAACTAACAGGAATTACTCAATTTTGTGTTTAAGGCCAATCTAAAAATGGCATAATTTCAATGACTTTTCTTTCTCTCCCATAAAAAAAAAGTATGCCCACTCAAAGACCTTGACCAGGTAATCTAATAGCCGTTATTTCACATTTAGTAATAAAAGGCTTAAAATCAAATGCCCAGTTTGACATGTGCCCATTCATTCTTGAAATGTATTTAGAATAGACAGAACAGAAAGGATCAGAAAGGGATAAAAGGTAGATGTCTAACGCAGGCATGACGAAGGGGAAAGGAGAGAAAACAGGAGAAGCTGGGTAATGAAGATAAACCTCCACACTTCGCAGTTTTGCCTGACGTTAGCCCTGTTGATCTGCAACTGTGAGTGAACAAAGAGAAACTGTGTGCTGCAGTATTTTTATCCTGCAAAGCTGTGAGGCTCTGTAGAAATACCACCACAAGCCAACACCGCTTCTCGGGACTTAAAATTTGAACTTAAGCACAGTTAAATGCACTTTTCAAAGAGTAATAATTCAGGAGAGAGTCATTCATCAGAGCATAAGTGCAAATCCTTAACTTTCAAATGCTGATTCCGGTCAACTGCTCTACTTGCATCTACTGAACATAAAGCCCTTAGAACAGCTGAATGAGCGATAGTCCCCACAGACATGACAAAAGTAATAAAAGTAAAATAAAGAACAAAATGCAATTAATGTCATTAGGAAAGTGCAGCAGGAGCGTGGTGGGGTGGTGGCTGTCCTGTGTGGAGAAAACGGCTGGGGAGCTTTCCCATCGGAGCTGAATCCTGCAGGATGAATAGGAATCTGACAGGCTGGAATGGGCCAGGCCCCTGAGGAACCCCAAAAGAGTGGGCAGAGAGGGGGACCTTCCACCAAGAAGTTTAGAGTGAGACAGCAGCCAGATGCCGAAAAACTTTCTCCCCCTCCTCCTCCCATCTTAAAGGGAAAGTATCCGAGGCCCTGAAAGGAGGGAAACTGTGAAACCTGTTGGTTGTGCAACTGTGCCGGAGCTTTCATTCTTTCTATACGTGAATCACTTAAAATCCCTCATGGAGGCAGAACATTAAGCAGAGGGCAGAGGGCAGTCTTCGCCCGCTGAGCTCCTGCAGACGCCTCCGTGTGTTCCCTACCAAGACCTGTCTGTCTTTTGGAAAACACGAGGAAAACGCCTTCCCTAGCTTCTCATGGTGATTCCATCCCACTGGTGCTTCTGCACTTGGGCTACAGCTATTTATAACATGTTTAAATTATTGTATTTTAATTAAGACATCAGCTTCTTTCACATACTCAAGTGGTAATTAAAAAGGAGCAGTTCAAGGGACAAGGACACGGAAACGAGGGCACGCAGATGGCAGAGGAGGCTAGCCGCCGTCTCGGGTCAGCTCTTCAGAGGGACTTCCTGCTCCCAGGCCTTTAAGAAAATCCTTGGTTATAAAAGACTTACGGCCTCACATTTTAAAAATCACATATCTGGGTGCCACGGGAGAGTCAGCAGTCGAAGCATCACTGCAGGAGAGGATGAGATGGTTGACAAAGATGGCCTGGGACAACTCTGGGATTACCCTTTACACTTTCCAGAAAGATTCTGAACATCTAGTGGAAGGTTCATCAACTAAAAACCCACAGGTTTTCTGATATACGCATGGAATGGGTGGGGCCACACCCTGGAGCCTTGGGGACCGAGAACAGAGCAGATGAAAAGGACTGTGAAGCGAGACCTAACTCGGTTCCCCGGGTCTGAATCCGGACACCATCTAGGCAGGTCTGAGCTCCCACCTTAGGGGTTCTGTTCTTCCGAGGATTATCATCAGGGACTCCGTAACAAAGTCTTCTGGTTCTTTCTCCCAGCTCAGTTTATCTTTCTGGTCTAGTTCTAATTTAAACTTTATGAAATTACCTACCTCAGGGCAGGGATTCAAAAAGAATCCTGTATGCAAGTCCCTACTATCGTGGGTGCGGCTGGGAATATCTCCAGCAGAGTTTCAGAGTTTTAGGAGGAATTCTTACTCACGTAATTGTCATAGCGTAACTGTTCATCGCTACTGAGTGCTCTGTGTCGGACAGCTCATATATTATTTATATAGTATTATTTTACATAATCTTAATCATCACACAGATAAATAACGGAAGACACAGAAAGATCTCGTGCTTTGCCCACCCAGATCACAGTGCCATGAATGGAGAGGTCGGTCTCTGAAACCAGAGCCCAACCTTTCAACCACCCCGCCCTAACATCAAGGCCCCTTCGTACCAGACCTGCTTTTGAATGAAACTCCGGGCCTCTTTAGAAGGAAGTGGTCAGGGTGCGAATGTCCCTGATGAGTACGTCCTATTCCTAAGACGCTTTCTGGTAAAAAGGTTTTGCTGCAGCTCTGTGAATCCCTCCCCAGCATCCACTCCCCCTCCCTACCGAGGAGCCTCCACGTGCTCTGGAGGGGACTGAGTCCACCGCCTATCCATCCTCACAGGTGGGCCCTACCGGTCCAGGTCCCCCATCTTCACTGGCACGTTTACTGGTTCAGGGACAGAATCAGAACCCATGTTAGCCCACTAAAGAGAGTGAAGGACTCTGTTTAATGGCAGGTTGAAGACAAGGTCATCTATTCCCGGGGCTCCAGATGAGTAAAGGGGCAGGTAATCCTGGGAGTCATCTTGCTACGGGAGAAAAGCCAGCCTGAGCTTAGCCCGGCCGGAGGAAGACAAACCCAAGAAAACTAGAAACAGGGCTTGAACCCTGACGGTACTAAAACTTTTAGACAGAGCCGTGGCTAAAGCCCTCAAAATGGCCAGATTCGATGTACGTAGTCAGTGTATTCCTTCTGTTTTCAGAGCAGCTCACACTGGATTTTCTGATACCTGCCAATGAAAGCAGCCTCGTACATTGACCCTGAAGCTCACCATTCACCAAAAGTCCTGTCCAACAAAAACTGTTTCCAGTAAGATCACCAGAAAGCTAAAATCCAACACCACGTTTCCCCGGTCACAAAATGATCTTTACAGAATTCTGAGTTACTGCCACCACCTCAACTCTTATTGAGGATTAACAGGAAAATGTTTTTCAATAAAACTATTTTAGTTTAGCATTCATTTTGCTGTTTGATAGATTTTATATAAAAACGTAGGAGAAAACGAAGGACACATGTGCTGGTGTGTGCACGTGTGTGGGAACGGATCAACGGCAGGTCCCGGCACAGTTCCGAGTGAGAGAATCAAAGCAGCAGGGCGCCATCGGTCCCGATGTCTCTGTGCCTGCTTCTGCCATTCCTTTCTATGTCGATCCATCTCGACCTAACAAACGCTTTTGGATCTTTAATATCTGTAATACATTACGCTAAGTGCTGAGACTATAAAAAAGAAAGGAGGGAAGATGGGAAGGAGAGAGGGAGAAAAGGACACAAACTAGAACAGTTCCTGTTTTTATGAAGTTCACAATCTTGCAGGAAACAAACCTATGTGTGTACACCTAAATGGCAGAACATGGACGTTTATATACGCTATGAGAAAAGAATAAATAAGTGGGGTGGCAGGTCCCAGCTGGAGTGGGGAGCAGACGCCCTGAGGTGGTCTCCCTGCCTAAGTGACAACTGGCTGGTCACTGGAGGATCTTGACGGAAGGGAGAGAAGGCGTTCTGGGTAGAGGCATGAGAACCAAGGCATGAGAAGCAGAAGTGGCTAGCACACCTGGGACAAGTTCCAGATGATACAACTACCTGGCATCCACGTAAAGGAGAATAACCAGAGAATGAGGCCGGAAAGGGGGATGAGAGCCAGAGTGTTCAAAAATGTTGAATGTCATTAGGGATAGGCAGTCAGAGGAGGTCCCTGAAACATCTAGGTTTAGGACATGTCAAGCACTGAATTGCCAATTCTCTTCTCAAACACTTCTGTTTTGATGTCACCCACTCCTGGACTTCTGCCACCACGTTTCTATTCCTCCCCCCACCACACTGAGGAAACAGATTGTTTAGATTGCGTGTGTGTGCGCGCGTGCTTCTTCAGGTTCAAAGACTAAACTCTCTGGAGCAAGACTAGTACCCAGTAATTTTTTTTTTACATGAGCCTTTAGTGATCACAGTAGGCATTCAAAATGTTGACCAAAGATAAACGAAATACATGAGACAACTAGGACTTAGATTACTGTCCTGTTTTAATAATTTACCCACTGGTCCTTGCAGTTTAGGTACTTTCTTCTTAAGTTTTTATGTAAATTGTCAACCAAATTTAAATTAAAACGGACACAGGAATGACAAGGACTTCCCTATCCTTCTCCTTCAGTGGGCGTAAACTGCCCTGCGCACACACTGGGGTGTCAGAGCAGGAGGCACGCCTGGCCCACAGCCCGAAGCCACCACCCGGGAGAAGCCTCTGGCCTGCGACCTCTGCAGTCTGAGACGAGCTGTCAGGTGCTTCGAGCTGTCAGGTGCTTCGACTCTGCCCCTAGAGAGCCTCAGACCCTAGACCCCCCTCCCAACAGAGACCCGCCTGGTTCGCCCCCAGGCATTCTGTGCCTGGGCGGTCACACCAGCTTCTTAGCTTGTCTCCCTGCTTTCCATCTGT